>AP027114.1:40474136-41779136 GCA_028142955.1 Pinctada fucata
TTGACAGACGGTCGTCGTCACAAATTTCTTCCACCGGCACTTGTTGTCCCCCGATCATGGCATGAAATTCTTCCTCATCTGACGAGACGTCCTCATACATGGGGCTTCCTGATGCACTGTCGGACACTTCATCAGTTTGGCTTTCCATTTCACTATCTGAAATCTCATTCATACCAAGTTTGGTCACCCGGCACGTAATGTCCCGAAGCCATGTCACTGTTTTCACAAGAAACTTTGTGAGCGTTCCTTAAATGTCTGTACAAATTAGACCGCGTACTAAATTTTCTCCCGCACAAATAGCAGTCAAAACACTTAATATTTCCGCTATGTTTTAAGAAAATATGTTCATTTAATGTAGCGATTCTGTTATACAGCTTTCCACACTGGTCACATAATGCCATCCGCAGTTGAAATGACCACACTAGATGCTGGGATTCCTTATATAACTTACTACCTCCACCCGTCTACTGATGCTGCATTCTGATTGGCTGGCGCTTCGGTGAGGGCGCACAGTGTCTAGACAGTGTTTCGGGTAGCTGTATATTCGCTGTATATTCCAAGCAACTGATAGCTTTTTCAAAGTAAATACCACGGGGATGTCGGGTGCGTCCGTAGTATTTAAATATTCCATGAAATAAAATGATCTTCTGTATCACGGGGATTCCTCGATACGTCCGTGATACTATCCTATATCCAGACATCAATTTCTTCTTTATCACGGGGATTCCTCGATACGTCCGTGATAACATCCTATCCATACATCAATATCTTCTGTATCACGGGGATTCCTGGATACGTCCGTGATACTATCCTTAATCCGTTGTTAATCCTGGTAAGATACGAATTTACGAGTCCATCTTTCCACGGGGTTTCCTAAATGCGTCCGTGGTAAATCCAAAAACACAAATCCACAAATGACAAAGTTATAACTACTACAGGGATTCCAAAAGCGTCTGCAGTACACATCCTTGGAATAATTATGTCCACTTCTACACTAATCACTAAATAATCACTAATATTTACAAACTTCTTGATTAATTAGCTCCAATTATGCTAATTACATCACTCCCTAAATCTTGCAGGGCGTCGGATCACTCGACCACGCCTTGTTTTCACAGGTAAGTCAGGCGGCTCACTTTCATCATGAACTCTGTCATCTGATTGGTCCTCTGGCGGCAGAACATTTTCTCGGGAAATAATGTCCTTGGATAACTCCTAAGACGAGGGAAAAAAAGTCTCTTTTTCTCCTGAAATATCTGGTTCAGATCTTTCACTCCTGGTTCGGAAGGACTTCAAATTGTCAACGTGAACAATCACTTTCTTCGAATTCTGCGGTAATTTAATCTCGTATAAGATTTCACTAATTCGTCTTGCAACAATCCATGGTCCTGTCCATTTCCTTGCTAACTTAGCTTTTGTTCCAGCAATAACTTTTGGTTGGTTCCGCCTTACCAAATCACCAATATCGAAATTCGTGTGTCTAATATTCCGGTCATAATGTTTCTTTTGACGTTCACTCATCACTTCAGTCTCCGATCTCACAAGGTCATATAATTCCTTTAACGAACTTTCAAGTTTTCTCACAGTCAGACACATAGCCGAAGGGCGTCATTTCCTGGCGTTCATTTGCGTCAAGAGCTGGCGTCATTATATCAACTTGAATACACATTTCTTCTCCATACACCATTCTATACGGAGATATTCCTGTAGTTTCGTGTGGAGTACTGTTATATGCAGTCACGGTACTATCGATATATCTGTCCCAGTCAGTTTGATGCACGGAGATATATTTTGACAACACATCCTTAATTGTTCTGTTAAGCCGCTCTACCATTCCATCGGACTTCGGATTATATGCAGTAGTCCTCGTTTTATTTATTTGTAAAAACACACACAGTTCCTTGAATAAACGGCTTTCAAACTGAGTACCTTGATCGGTATGTATCTCTCCTGGGCACCCGTATCGTTTAATCCAACCACGAAACACGGTTTCGGCTACAGTTTCAGCTTCGATATTTCGCAAAGGAAACACTTCAGTATATTTAGTGAAATAATCCGATATCACTAAGATGTATAAATATCCATTTTCAGATTTTGGAAAAGGGCCTGCTATATCCATGGCGATGCGTTCAAATTTGATACCACTTAAGAACTTTTTCATAAAGGCTCTCTTTTTCCTTGGCGGATTTTTCCTTTCTTCGCACACTTCACACGCGCACACATAATCATGTACACATCTTCTCAAATGAGGCCAATAATATTGACTGGCGTTCACTTTGGCATATGTTCTCCTTACTCCCATATGTCCTGATGTAGGCGAATCATGAAGGTGCCACAACACGACGTCACGCAACGTCCGAGGTACACATATTTTCAATCTTTCACGATCTCCCTCTATCCACTTAGTACACAATACACCATTTGACACACATAATAAATTCCATCTTGGATAATAAAACTTGAATTCAAATTCTCTTGCGGACACTGATTCAAATGGCGGTTTTTCACTTCCTTCCTCAATATGTCGCAATAAATGGCACAAGTCTCTATCACTTTCTTGATGTTTTCGTATATTATCATACGACAAAGCTTCCGACGGCTGTTTGACCTGTTTTGCCCTTGGGGGTCTATTTCCTCTCTGTTTACCGGTTTTGTTCTGATTACTTGGCTTGGGGTCAACTTGATACACATCATGGCCGGTCACTGAATGTTCCGCTTGAGTGCTGTCATAATCAGGATACAATAATTGGCTAATTGACTCGTCATCACAACCGATATTTTCACTGTTAGAATTCAATCGTAGGTCACTTATGTGTTTAGGACACTCGGTATTGACTTTTGTCACGTCTTCTTTGCACTGTTTACAAATTCTATCATCTTGGGGCAATCTTGACATTGCGTCAGCATTCGCATGTCGCTTTCCAGGTCTATGTTGAATTTTAAACACATAAGGTCCCAGTTGCTGTAACCATCTTGCAACTTGACCATCCGGGTCCTTGAATCTATGCAACCACACTAATGATCCATGATCAGTGCGAAGAAGAAATTCGCGTCCTAATAAATAATGTTTGAAATGTTTCACAAAGAACACAACTGCAAGCATTTCTCTCCTCGTAACACAATAATTTTTCTCTGCATTTGACAGGGTGCGGCTCGCATAAGCAATCACTTTCTCTTCACCATTTTGCACTTGCGATAACACTGCACCTATAGCTTCGTTACTTGCATCCGTATCCAAAATAAATTCTCCTCCCTTCACATCCGGGTAACCTAAAATCGGTGCATCGATCAGTTTTGACTTTAATAACTGAAATGCTTCTTCACACTCCTCATTCCATTCCCATGCACAATTTTTCGTCGTTAAAATGTGCAAACATTTCGCAATTTTCGCAAAATCCTTTATAAATCTACGGTAGTAGGATACCAGTCCAAGAAAACTTCTGACTTCTGACACATTTTCTGGTCGCTTCCAGTTTTTAACTGCTTCAATTTTACTGGGATCTGTCTTTATCCCTTCCTCTGTCACGACATGTCCGAGAAAAGACACCTGCTTTCCAAAGAAACTGCACTTCTTTGCTTTCAGTTTTAAATTAGTCTGTTGTAACCTATCCATAACAAGGCCAATATCTTTCAAGTGTGAATCAAAATCAGCACTATACACAATAATATCATCCAAATATAACACAGTAATATTCCACTGTAATCCTTGTAACGCTTGTTCGATCACGCGCTGAAAAGTTGCCGATGCATTGCACAATCCAAACGGCATCACTCTATATTGATATAAACCACCACGTGGTGTCGCAAAGGCAGTCTTTTCTTTGTCTTTCTCGTTCATCGGTATTTGATGGTATGCCATATTTAAATCTAACGAACTGAACCACTTAGATCCGGCTAAAGCATCCAAATCTTCTGCTACTCTAGGTATCGAGTAAGCATCCTTCACTGTTTTCGAATTAAGACGTCTGTAATCTACACAAACTCTCCAACTTTTATCTTTCTTTTGCACTAATACGAGTGGCGATGACCACGGGCTTGACGATTCTTCAATCAAACCTTGTTCCTTTAGTTTACTTATCTCAGTGTCCAATATCTCTCTCTTGAAAATAGGAACTCTCCGGACTTGTTCCTTAAACGGGGTTTCATCATTTAACTTTATGTAATGCTCCCCAATATTAGCTCTCTCCGGCGGTTTTTCGGGATCGGCGAACGCGCTTTTTCGCCCTAGTAGAAATTTTCGAAACTTATCAGCTTCCTCACTTGAAAGATTCCTACATCCATCGTTATATACACCGCGTAAAAACTCTGGCAATTCTTGCGAATTCTCACTCTCCTGAATACGACACACTGACCCTTGTTCCAATGGATCACTGATAAAATTAACTGGTCCCAATATCGCTATTTGTGTATTCCCATTGACACTTATTTCTCGGTCACCAGGGTTAAAAACGCGCACATACAACACATTGTTTTTCGCGTTCACAAGCACATGTGCTAACACTAATCCATATGTATGGATAAACCTTTTCAAAGGCACTAATATTCCTTCACTGATATCAGATTCACAATTTAGTTTCGAACTCAATACACATTCATGTTTCGGCGGTACCACACTATCTTCCATAGTCACAACATTACAACCATGCCCTTCCTCGGCAAAAGGCATTTCACAAAATACTAAAGAATCACTGCGATATTCCCACTGGCACTTATACTTCGTCATAAAATCTTGTCCTAGTAGATTACTCTTCACGCCTCCTACATACACTCGAAAATAAATGTTCACATCACCAAATGTTAGTAGCATCCTTGCAGTTCCTAACAGCTTTAATTCACTTCCGTCCGCTGTTTCGAATTTTCGTATTGCCCTCTCTAGTACAGGTCTGTGCTCTGGGATGATACTATAATAAACATCCTCGGTAATAAATGTATTTACTGCACCGGTATCTATTTTCCATTCTAATGGGGTACCTTCTACTAATCCATTTACTCTCATTCCACGTTTTCCTTTCACTTTAAATTCACTCACTTTTGAATGCATAAAATCCCTTTTACGTTGAAAATCACTGGGTAAATGGCTGTTCGTTTGTGTCTCCTTACATAAAACACTTGATTTCACATCTGTACTAGGCCTTTTTGGTGCACTGACCGACGCACGGCCTACTGCCTCGGTCCGTTCATGTTTAAAGGTCTCTGTCTGTACGTGTTACGCCCATTTCCACTTTTTGTAGGGCAATTTTGGTATGAATGGTCGGGCGTTTTGCACTTATAACAGTATCTCTTCGATCCGTTGTACTCTCGCCTTTCAGATTTCACTTCTCCGTTAATATTAGTCGTTTCGCGAGGTTTGTTCACTCCAAAAACAGGTGGTTTATATTCACGTTTTGACTTCCTATTTTCAGTCAAACGAATACACTCTTCCTGCATAGACGCCGTTATTGCATCTTGTAAAGTTTTCGGTCTCGTACGTTTCACTGCGAGTCTAAAATCCTCGTCAACACTACAATTATCCATGAAAGTTTTCATACTACTTTCTTGTACATATTCTCTATTATTAGGGTACGCTCGACGGTATAAATCCTCTATAGCCTGACCAAAATCACGGAATGACTCAGAATCTCGTTTTCTACGCAGTTTGGCTTCGGCCACATAACTTTCTTTCATTGCACGGTGTCCAAATCGTTCGTCTAAAGCACTTTTCAAACTAGCATAATCACTACGTTGAAAATCCGACAATCCGTACGCATATGTTTCGGCCTGACCACGTAACACAGTAAATAACACTTTTCGTTTTCTCTCGTCACTCCACATATTTAATTCTGCTATATTCTCAAAATAACGAATAAATTCGCTCCAAATATCGTCACCGTCGCCCTTAAACGTTCGTTTTACACCAATTTGAGTGACTGTACGTTTGTCATCACGAGTAGCGTCCCTTGGTTGATACTGATCGCTTGTAAAAGTATCAGGTGAGCGAAACGTCACATTTCTCCTCGGTTCACGTTTAGGAGTCGATCTCTTAGTATTTGGATTGTTCGGAGTCCGTTTAGTGTTTCTGGACACTAGTTTCACAATTATGCTCACGAGAATAATGCACAAAATACACAAACCACCAGAAATCAAAATTTCCTTTGTCAGACACAGTAATATATATCCGGGAAAATACTGATATAACGCAAACAGTACCCCACTTCCTAGAAATATTGTCACAATCCACATAGCGACAAATTTACACCAACCGGGTTCTGTTGTGTATTCGTACGTTAATTGATCGCTAAAATGACCAGGTAAAGGTGTGCTCGTATAATTAGGCTCATTCCCTACACCTTTTACACACGTCAAGTCTTCATCGGCGTTTTCAAACTCTTTTAGTAAATTCCGTCGCACTGTTGACGGCGTTTCTCTGATTGGACGTTCCGGCGTCCTGGGCGTGTCACTAATTATCTGATCTGACATTCCCTCTGTCGTGTCCATGTCGCGAGGGGTATAGGAGGTTTTATCCCCCGTAAACATGATATCGATAATTACAAAAGAGTGAACAATTAACGCAAACACTACAAACAACTCCACAATTGGTTTTTTTTTTTTTTCACGACGGGCACTAAAAATTATATACACTAAGATAACAAAAATTCGCACAGAAAATATGAAATAACATATAAACACGATTTTCTACAGAAAATATTTACACACTGAAAATTGCTCGAATTTGCACGTCACACCGAACTTTAAAATTCACGTACATTTCCGCCACACACTTCACATTTCTTTGTACGGTCACTGTACAAGCACTTCGGGAAAACTGCAAAACAATTTTCACATTCTACTCTGGTATTTGCACGCACTGTTCTCACAAAATGCCAGAACCCTTTGTCAGTAATTTCATACACTCGCACTAGAACTTTTTCACTCTCCATTTTTTTTTTTTTTTTCACAAATCGTCGAGTAACACAGAAATAGATCACGTAAATCACGCACTATAAATTGAACACAACACTCGGAAAATATATAAAATACACGACACTGATCACAACACAAAATATGTCGCGCACAAATAAACACTGAATATTCGCAAATTAACACAGAAAAATAATCGCGCACTTCTTACATAAAATTTTCACTTCACACGTAAGTCACAAAATTAACACACGGAATATACACAAAACGCGCACTACACACGGTATAAATTCCACAATGAATCGCGCACTACACACGGTATAAATCCCAAGGTAAAAACCTGAAATTTGAAAATACTGCAAAAGAAAATTCAGCGTTAGCAAATAATGAAATTATGTAAACACTATACTTTACCGTTTGAGAATTTAATACTTTACCTTCAAAATCCAATAAAATTTTCACACACTTAAAAATAAATGCACAATAAAATCCAGTGAATTCTATCCCGCCAAGCTGCCAACCACTTGTAGCGTAGCCTTGAATGCGTAGTAATATCTTGGTAGCGTGTCTATCTTAGACAAATCTTTGGTAGCGTGTCTTTCTTAGACAATCTTTAAACTTGTCGTCCCAGACGACTAAGTCACTGTAAAGTATTGGTACCACTCGTCCCAGACGAGAATTCAAGCCGTCCCAGACGACAAATATCCAAGTGTAGTTGAAATGAAACAAAGTTATAAAGTTAATATTATATTCACACTATGTACAACATCACAAAATAAATAAATCCAAGAGAAGCACAAGTAACATGTTATCCTAGCATCACAATTTTAACTAATCTGATATTCATAAAACGGGGCTCTATTTATACTCTCACTCAGGGATTGACCCGAAGTAACAAAGGTCGCGGCCTCTGATTGGTCAATTGGAATGATCGGCCAATACATACATAATTAATTAGGGATCGACCTTTCTATGAATACTAATTAGGTTATGAAACAACCATGTAATTAAACTGATAAATAAAGCTATTAAAAGTACAAATATGGCAATTATTACGATTAAATATTAAAGTTAAGATATTAAAGATAATTAATACAAACAAAGGTAAACAAAATAATAGAAATTACAGTTTGTAAAAGACGACACCCCCCCCCCTATCATACTTTTCTACATATTTTTAGTGCAGACCGCCTGAGATGTCATGTAAAAACATTGTTCCAGCAAATAAAGTTCAGCTGTATATGTGAACTACGAGCAGAGATCGAAAAACGGAACCCCCCCCCCCCCCCCCGATTTCTTTTGAGGGGGGGGGGGTGGAGCCAGGCAATGTTTGGGTATTGGATGAGATCAAATATATTAATAGGAAAAATAACAGCATGACACACAGCCAATGCAAGCATGCCGCAGTAATGAAAAAAAATCACACTATGTCCTTACCTCGGCCTACTTTCCAATTTAAGCACATGTTCGCTCGCCCCGAACCCCCCCCCCCCCCCCCATTTTCGCCAGATCAGCCCTGATAACCCACGAATTGTCATCTAGCAGTATCATGAAAATGATATTTTCATCCTACATGTATCATATTTTCTCCTTTTCTTGGTCTCTATTTAGTTACACACGTGATTTCACTGCGCGCGCTTATAGGTATCAGACATCAGTTATTTTTTCCTATATATTCCTTTGTAAATCGTACTAATATGACGATTAAATACTCGAATCGCACCACCATTTTTTGCTTGAAACTTTTATATCTGCTAGATAGTATCAAAATAAGTTCAGAAATGGATTCATGCAAAAATCTGTCGCTCAGTAGACTTTTAATATCTTTTTAAACCCGAAAGGGGATATCTGTGGCTCTAATGTTCTACAATCTTTCAATTCTAGAGCCTCATAACACATCTGTCATTCCGCTATTAGGTGGATGCAGTATCATTCAACATGCTAGAATTTTTTTTTCAACTCATCTGCGACTCATTGACGTAAAAAACGAATCGTCTAGTGTAAAAAGAGTCGTAGAAAATAAATGTAAGAAGACGAGGGATTGAAATAATCAGGAACTATTTGCGTGGTCAACGAACATTCAAAATAATTCTGATCTGTAATCTGTACATCTGAATCGAAGGGTTTCTTTTCCTCGACAGACTACAAATCATACAAATCATGGACATGTAGTGACCTGTGTAATGCCTTGTCCTTCCTCTTGGACAATATTTATGTTAGATTTGGTGAGGATCTATACAAGCAGGTTGTAGGAATTCCTATGGATACTAACTGTGCGCCTCTTGTTGCAGATTTATTTTTATACACTTATGAAAAAGAATTTATCCAAAATCTTCAAAAGCAAAGAAAATTGATGATCTGAATTTTTTTGAATAATATTTCTAGGTATCTGGATGATATTCTAACCATTGACAATGTAAACGTCTTCAAATTAAATAGCATCATTTAAAAACAGATAAATTGGCAACGTGGACCAGACATGCACGTTTCGGGTACATAACCCTCATCAGTGATCCTAAATCTAAACAATGTTATATGCCAAACAAGTATGAAAGTTACTATGTCGAAAAAGTGTACCGAAAGACGTAGCAGGATGGGTGGGATATGATGCGACAGGACCCACTTTTTAGAAATTTCATGAAATTTTGATAACAGAAATTTAGAATGCGTTGAAGAAACGATCAACCGAAATTGATCGAACTTGGCTACATGTGCCCTCGGGGACTCCTGGTCCACCAGCAGTGACACTCACCAAGTGGTATAAATGTAAACGTCTTCAAATTAAATAGCATCATTTAAAAACAGATAAATTGGCAACGTGGACCAGACATGCACGTTTCGGGTACATAACCCTCATCAGTGATCCTAAATCTAAACAATGTTATATGCCAAACAAGTATGAAAGTTACTATGTCGAAAAAGTGTACCGAAAGACGTAGCAGGATGGGTGGGATATGATGCGACAGGACCCACTTTTTAGAAATTTCATGAAATTTTGATAACAGAATCCTGCTTTTGAATTATATAAGAATGAAATTTATCCACAAGAATTAACACTTAACAAGGCAAACATTTCAAATACAGAAACACCGTTTTTTGACCTAAATATCAAAATTGTAAACGGAAAGATTCATACAAGTGTATATGACAAAAGGGATGATTTTGGATTCAACATAGTAAATTTCCCCTGGATTGACGGTGATGTTCCAAGATACGGCATTTACAAATCACAGCTCATCCGGTACGCTAGAGCATGTACTGATATTTTGGATTTTCACAGTAGAAATTTACAAATTACCAACAACAAATATTTAGGTCAAGGTTTCCGCTTTCATAAACCAGTTAAGACTTTCTGGAAATTTTACAAAAATTACAGTCAACTTCTTTTAAAATTCGGATCTATACACGCAACAGAGTACATTACTTTGGGTATTACACAACCTGTCTTTTATGGTGATATGATAAACAAAATAAGAAGGATCAAAGCTAGGCAGCATAATCATCGAAAATGCGTCAGAATCATCAAACGCCTTTTATACCGTGGATATGATCCTTATGTCACCAGACGTACACTAGGCTTGGTACTTGACCAATCTACAGTCTTGTACAAGCGCATCCTTGAGACTTGCACTCTGACTGACTGTGACGACGGGACTCCATGACGGGCCCTGTCCAAACCTCGATAGAGAAGACAGGGCCCCGACCACCTGTCCTGTCTGAATGTCAGTCGGACTCCTCGGGTGATTACATACATGAGCTCGCTACAGCCGGCAGAGCACAGACTGTATTACGCATGCCCTCTTTTTATATCCATTTACATATTCATCTGTGTTTCTGGGGCCTCTACGTTTCGCGGCCTTGTTTATGTGATGTCATCTTACAGTGAGGAGGTTGTTTTACACCACAATTGTACGTTCTTCGAGACCTCTGGGTAATTGGAGAAGTGAGAGGGTTGTGCGCACGTAATCCAGGATAACCACACCATTTGCTACTTGCGTAACAAATGGCCGTCCACAGTCGGCACCGGTTGCCCATTGGTCTCTTCGGTTTATGTGTAGTCTTTTGTATTTGATGTTTACATGTCGTGTGTCACTTTTCCATCTCGTGCTGTACTCGTCCTTTATGTTTTTGCATTGGGTGTTTTGGTGTTCTGCTGTTGATGCTGGAACGGGGTCTTGTTGGAGATTTCCTCCCTTCTTTCAAGCTGTACTGGAGAGAATGGAAAGTTTATGCTTCTCTAACTAGATTTTTAACATACTTCAAATTGTATGACTTGGTAGATCAAGTTTCTTGTTACTTGTATTTAAAGGCTGTCTATGTCATAGACTAAATAGTATATATGTACTGTCGCGCGGCTCACTTCAGAAGCTGAATAAACGCAATTTTGACTACTTATTGTTATTTTCATTAAGAAGTAAACGAAAAAGTTCCTCAATTCCACGTACATGTTCTCACAATTCCTTTTAAATTACCTGGTAAAACTATATCAATTGATAGAATAGTACCGCTAGTTTTTTTCCTCACGGTGATTACACGTGACCACTGAAGCGTTTTAAGATTTCACTGAGTAGCATTCTGTCATGTGATTTTCATATATAAAGAAAGAAAATGGTTTTGGAATCGTTACTTCAACATGTTCAACATATATGAATTAAAACACAGAAATGACTTTAGTTGAATAAAAAATCATAAATAATATTCTGAAATATCGATTGTTTTTTTTTTTTGGGGGGGGGGGGGGGAGGGGGGGGGGTTGAGAAGCAGACCTATCTAATTTTACAATTTTTGACCTACAAAACGCTCTACGCTTTTGCTCATATTTACGAGCGCTGATCCAGAGGGGGGGGGGGGGGGTCGGGGAGGTCCGGACCCCCCCCCCCCCTGGAATTTTCGAAGCATAGCAATTTTTTTTTGTATTAATATACATATTTCATATTATAATAAGATTAAGTCCCAATTCCCCTTTTGTTGTCATGATATTTGAAAAATATATCATAAATTTGTATCAGAAATCTTTCATTTCAATACCATTTTGACGTCAGCATTTAAAAAAAAATTCTCTGGATCGCTATCGCTCGCCAGAATACGTTATTTTCAAATAATGCTGCACTTTCCAATATACAACACATAGACATTACACCTAGGTCAATAAACAAGGGCATTAAGAACACGAAAAGAAACTGAAAAAGACACGAATAGTGGATTTTATTCCAATTCTCGAAAAAAAAAATCGCTGGCTCGCTATCGCTCGCCATTTGTTGTATTTACATATTAGAACTGACAATCAATAATGAAGTACTATGATGTGAAAATTCAAGAAGCTTTTTGCTCGCCATTGCTCTCCTATTACCTGTTTTATTAATAATTAGAAACAGAAGTAACAAAAACTTTATTTTCTTGCGTTTTTTTTTTTCTCTCTTCAAAAAAATCGAACTTTAGGACCCCCCAGAAATAAATTCCTGGATCCGCCCATGTTTTTATACCTAAAACGTATTTCCAATCAGCATTACTTTTAGAAATGTAGAAATAGTACAAAAATAGTATAATATTCGTTGTTACTTGAATTGTGTAAAAAAAAAATTAAATGTCAAAGTAGGAAAAAGACGATGTTTTTTTTTCTCAGCATTGCAATCAATTGTTTATACTACACTTAACTTTCCTTAATTACACTTTATTTAGCAAAATTTTACACTTTGGTAAGAAGCAGGTACTGGGCCGGGAGGTCTGGAGAAAAATCCAAATATCCATATTTTCCCGTGTCCATACTTAATTCATTATTGAATATTTCGTACATGTACATGTTCGTTTATCGGGAAAGTGGGTACGTATGTTACTGAAAAATATATACATATAAAGAAATGTTGTCTGAAAATAAATGATTCACATTTGATAGTTTCTATGACGTTCACAATCACATAGATAGAGGGGGGTGCACCCCCCCTCCGATACACAAGTCTGACACCCCCCCCCCCCCCCTCCCCCCATTTTCCCCCTCCAAATTTACTACAACCTGTCCTTGGATAATCACCATGGTAATCAAAAGAAAGATTCTTTAACTTATCAATGAAATTTAACCAGAACTACCACAAGGTAAAGGTACGGATTGAATACCCGTTATATGTAATGCTTCAGTGGTCACGTGTAATCGCCGTGAGGAAAAAACTAGCGGTACTATTCTATCAACTGATATAGTTTTACCAGGTAATTTAAAAGGAATTGTGAGAACATGTACGTGGAATTGAGGAACTTTTTCGTTTACTTCTTAATGATAATAACAATAATGATGCAAATATTTAAACGAAGTTGATACCACTCAATGAATCTCGCTTAGTCGTAAATTTTGGTATATGTTATATAATAGCGAGTACATCCAATCAAACTATTTAGACAAAACAAGTTTTAGATTTCCATTTCCCATGCTAATTTTTCCCGTAACGTCGTGGCGCTCTCCATAGGCTCAATGTTAAATTAGGCGACGTCACGAGAAAATTTTACATTAAAACTTATTGTGTCTGTATAATATGATTGCATATACCCTATACCAAAAACGACTAAGCGGGATCTATTCAATGATATCGATTTATTTTAATTGTTGCATGAAAAAGTTATCAAAATCTCATTTATCCAGTTTCCGAAGTGAACCGCGCGGACAGTTATGTTGCTGACTCAAAAAATAGAAAATGTTTTCAGGAAACACTTGAATTAAATGAAAATATGTGAACATTTTTGATAGATCTAGCTTTCTTGTATCGTTTGATACCAGCTTAATGCAAGATCAAGCTTAATACATGTATTTATTTTAAAAAATCATTTTCGCTTTGCCGTTCCATTCATTTTGAGATTTTCTCCCTATTTATGCTATATAACTCGCTGGTGGTCTGTTCTTCAACATATTCATGGTCAGATAAGTCATGTCTTCTCACGCGCATACTCTCACGCACTCTTTTTCTGAAAACTACATAAACTATTTGTTGTCTGTTATAATCAGAATATATTTGTATAGAAATAACAACTAAGCTATCCGTGGCTTATTATCAAGTAATTCCCCTCATCGCATGAACCAATCAAATTATCACCTTGCCATTTCGCGGCTAGGTGATAATGAGATTGGTTCATGGAACTCGGGGAATTACTGGACAATAAACCACGTATAGCTAGTTGTTATTTCTTAATTATACTGAGTTTATATGTACATGATGGATAATGACACTGTTATGGTAGAAAAATTGGTATTGAATATGCTCTTTTAAAATTTGATCATTGTTAACAAGAATGCCTAAAATGAATCAAATTGAACATTACTTTTTCTCTTGTAATGTCTAAAGTGAGATTCACAGACAGTAGTAATAAAAAGCTTAGAAGAAAGAATTATAACTTCTGATTTATGTATTCATAAGCTTGTTTTCCCATTAAGTCTGGCAAGACAGCCTGTTCTTTTTTCTTCTATGGGAATTTAAATATTCCCATGGGAAGATTTTTTCTCCCATGGGAAATTAAAATTCCCATAGGAATTTATATCTCCGATAGGATATTTTTTTCTCTCAGGGGAATATTTTTGAAGTAAGAATATTCCCATGGGAGAAAAAAAATCCTATGGGAATTATTTATTCCCATGAGAGAAAAAATCCCATGGGAGAAAAAAAATCCCATGGGAAAATGAAAAATTCCCATGGAAATTTTCAATATCCCATGGGAAATTAAGAATTTCCATGGGACATTGAAATTTCCCATGGGATTTTAAAAAATCCCATTGGAAATTAAGCTTTAAGGGTGTTTTACACACCTGTCAGGTATGATACAGGTAATCAAAAGGTAAATTTTGTAGATATGTTTAATATGGTCTATACCATGGTATAAGTGGTTTCTTTGTACATTGCGTTTGAGGCGGGAGCGTTTTTGCCAAAATAATTCTGGCAGAAATAAATGATTCAGTGTTATACGTATATACATTTCAATTTATAAAAAAGAATTTTCATTCAACGAGGCAAACTTTACGAACACAGAAACATCATCTTCGGATCAAAATTGTAAATGGAAAGATTCATACAAGTGTGAATGAGAAGATAAATGATTTTGATTATACATTGTAAATTCCCCTTGGCTTAACAGCTTTTTTTTTACATGTTAAACGTCTTCAAATTCTATAGCATTATTTAAGAACAGATAAATTTTCAGCATGGACAAGACATGCGCGTTTCAGGTACTTAACCAAAGAGTGTGAACATTATTATGTTCCAACATTTACCGAAAGATGTAGCAGGATGGGTGGGATATGATGCCACATGACCCATGTTCAAGAAATTTTAATTATAGAAATTTTCGTGTTGAAAAGACGATTTACCGACGTTGATCGAACTTGGTTACAAGTGCCCACAGGCACTATTGGTCAGCTATGACACGTACCAAGTGTTACAAATGTTAAACGTCTTCAAATTCAATAGCATCATTTCAGAACAGATAAAGTTTCAGCATGGAACTGACATTAACGTCTCGGGTACTTAGTCCTCGTCAGTGATCCTCAATCTAAACAATGTTATATTACCAAAGAGTGTGAAAATTATTAAGTCCCAAAATTTACCGAAAGACGTAGCAGGATGGGTGGAATATGATGCTAAAGAACCCACGTTTAAGAAATTTGAAGAAATTTTGATTACGGAAATTTTCGTGTGCCCTCGGGAACTCTTGGTCCACCAGCAGTGACACTCACCAAGTAGTTCAAATGTTAGACGTCTTTTAAATTCAATAGCATCATTTAACTTTACAGCATGGACCAGACATGCACGTTTCGGGTACTAAACCCTCGTCAGTGATCCTCAGTCTAAACAATGATATATGGCCAAAAAGTATGAAAATCATTATCCCCAAAAATGTGCCAAAAGACGTAGCAGGATAGTTGGGATATGATGCCACAGGACCCATGTTTTATAAATTTCAAGAAATTTTGTAACAGAAATTTTCAAATGCGTTGAAGAGACAGACGATCAACCGAAGTTGGCTACATGTGCCCTCGGGGACTATTGGTCCACCAGCAGAGACGCTCACCAAGTAGTTCAAATGTTAGACGTATTTTGAATTCAATAGCATTATTTAAAACCTGATAACTTTACAGCATGGACCAGACATGCACGTTTCGGGTACTAAACCCTCGTCAGTGATCCTCAGTCTAAACAATGATACATGGCCAAAAAGTATGAAAATTATTATCTCCAAAAATTTTCAATAGCATCTTTTAAGAACAGATGAATTTTCATTATTGACGAGACAAGAGGGCGCAACTAAAATGACATTTTATTAAGTACGCTCGAGCATGTACTTATGTTTGTGGATTTTCATATTAGAGAATTTTCAAATTACCAAGTAATTTTGAAGGGAAAGATACCGTTTTCATTAACTAATTAAGATTCTCTGGACATTTTACAAAAATTGTGTCAGTTTCTATGGCGTGAGTCGATCTCGTTGGTTTAAGTGGGGTCTATTGTGTTTCTAGTGTGTGAGTTGGTGTTCCTTGTCGCTTTTGCGTCTCTTTCTGTGGATGTCTGTTATGTGATTTTGCAGTGGGTGGGTACTACCGAGTGTTGTTGGAGATTCCCTCATTTCTTTTAAAAATCGAACCTTATCAAGAAG
Organism: Pinctada fucata; assembly: GCA_028142955.1. Taxonomy (NCBI): domain Eukaryota; kingdom Metazoa; phylum Mollusca; class Bivalvia; order Pterioida; family Pteriidae; genus Pinctada; species Pinctada fucata. The sequence continues at coordinate 40,490,658 of AP027114.1, forward strand.
CACAGTGTATTAGATTGATTATTTTACAACCTGTCTTTTAAATTGACTAATAAACAAAATAAGAAGGATCAAATGGAGATAGCATAGCCGTAGAAAATGCATCAGAATCATCAAACGACTTAATATACAGCGGATGTAATCCTAATGTCTCCAGACGGCCAATCAGCATGGTACTTGACCAATCTACATCCTTGTACCAGGACATTCTTGACGACATGACGGGCACTGACAACTTGCTTAGCGAAGATAGGGCCCGACCACCTGCCCTCTCTGAGTGTCTGTCATACTCCTCGCGTGATTATATGCCTGAGCTCGCTACAGCCGACAGAGCAAGGACTTTGTTTCGTAAGACACCCCCTTCTGTATATTTATTTACATATTCATCTTTGTCGCTTGGGCCCCTGCGTTTTGTTGTCATGTGTGCGTGGTCATCATACCGTGAGGATGGTACAAGTATTTTAAACTTAAATTGTGCGTTCTTCGAGACTTATGGATAACCGGAAAAGAAGGAGTGATGTGTGCGCAGAGTCCGTATAGAAAATCACATATTTTGCTTCATTCGTGGTAGATTTCCGTCATATGTCGGCGCCGATTGCTTATAGGTCTCGTTTGTTAGTCCCCTACCGGCTACGCCGAAGGGGACTCTTAGTTTCCTCTCGATCTGTCTGTCTGTCCGTCTGTCCCTCCGTCTGTCCGAATATCAGTATTCCAGACTTTTTTCTGCAACGGATGGAGATATTCAGGAGAAATCTGATACACAGCTTCGTCTTGGATAGTTACAGAGCAAGTTTGGCTTTCGTCACTCTTGACTTGTTTTTCGAGGAGTTATGCCCCTTGATGATTAGGAAAATTCAGTTTTTGGCAGTTTTCCGGACTTTTTCCTGCAACAAATAGAGATATTCAGATGAAATTCGATACCCAGCTTACTCTTTGATAGTTACAGAGCAAATTTAACTTTTGTCACCCTTGATCTATTTTTCGAGAAGTTATGCCCCTTGATGACTTGGAAAATTCAGTTTTTGTCAGTTTTCCGAACTTTTTCCTGCAACAAATAGAGATATTCAGGTGAAATTTGATACACAGCTTGGTCTTAGATAGTTACAGATCAAGTTTGACTTTCATTACGCTTGACCTATTCTTAGAGGAGTTATGCCCCCTTGATGACTCAGAAAGTTCAGTGTGTCAGTTTTCCAGACTTTTTCCTGCAATTAAGAGAGATATTCAGGTGACATTTGATACTCAGCTTAGTCTTGGATAATTACAGAGCAATTTCATTTTTCGTCACGCTTGACCTCTTTTTCGAATCGATAAAGCAGATAAAACCTCAGAACTGAGCTGCACAGACAGTAAGTTAAATTAAAACTCATGTTTAATTACAGAGTAATTCATAGGCAAAGTTGCAGGACAAACATTTGTAAATATATACCGCCGGTAGGGGACTTATATCGCTCAGCGATCATATCATTTTTATCTTGTAGTATTTTGTGTTCTACATGTATACCGTATGTCTCCCTAGCAACATTTGCTTTGCTTTGCTTTGCTTTGTGTTTCTACATGTATATCGTGTGTCTTTTGTGTTTCTACATGTATATCGTAGGTCTCTCTTGCAACATTTGCTTTGCTCTCACTTCAATATCGGGAGTTCGCTTCTTTTCATATGGTGGAGGTTTTTGTTTGTTTGCGTTGGTTCCTGTTTTATCCTGATTTGTTATGCCTTCGGTTTCTAATTTTCTGAATTATCGATTTTGTTCTGTATACAGGGATATGGTCATTATCCATATTTGTCTTGTTTACTCTTGGTCTGCACATCGGGTATTTTGATACTATGCTCTGGGTACTTCAACCGAGTTCGTATTGAAATCCTTTCCTTTGTTTATAAGAAATTGTATAATTTTTTATAGTAAATCAGTGGTGATTATTCTTTGAAAGAAATATTGTTTTGGTCCTCTATCAATTTAACAGCATTTGCTCTTTTGGAATCTATGCTACTGAATCAAAACTTCAGGAAATCTGGAGTCTCGCACTCTAAGCAAACTAAATACTCAAATTCTAATTCTACAAATATAAAACCGAAGGACGCTTCTGAAATTAATATGGTCATGTTTGAAAATAACTTTGTTTGGAGTATCACTATTGGGGCTTTGCATTCCAAAACACATGTCTGGTGCATTAAAATTTGATTTGGATTGTCTGAAAGAAAGTACAGAGTTAGGGGTACCTGTAAAGTGCGAAACGAAACAAAAACGGAACGAAACAAAACGAAACAAATCGAAACGAAACGAAACAGATCGAAACGAAACGAAACAGATCGACACGAAACGAAACAAAACATAAAACTTAAAGAAAATGAGAAAAAGAGGAAAAATCGTCGAGAACGAATATTTCAAGACAAGATCTTATTGAAGGGTCAGGGGTACCACTCTCCTCCTGCCGCTGGGGAGGGGGTCTTGGGCGGTCAAGACAAATGTTGAAACTTTAAAGTGTAAATTGGTGCAATAGTGAAGTTATTTGGGTTATTTTCTTTTTTAAACCTTGAAAAAGGAAATAGACCTGTTTAGTTGAAAATCTAAGGTGAGCGAAGCAAGCCTGAAGTATTTGAAAAATGAATTGAAAATTGCGGCGAGCGAAGCGATCGGGAAATTTTTTTTAGGTATATATAGATGAATTTCGTGGTAATTTTTAAAATTGAGATTATGTACATGAACGTATAAGAGCAAGATTATTTATATTAAAAGTAATTTCCTACTATATTTTATTTTTTGGGTTACTGTTACCCTCTCAATCATCTGTCCTTCCTCTCGCCCCCTTCTTCCGTCCTCCTGCCCCCTTTCCCTCCCCTCCCTTTTTCCCTGACCACCCCCTCATTATTGCCTTTAACCTTTAGTTCTTGTGGTTGGAGGGTTTTTTTTAGAATCAAAGTTGACGATTAAAACATAATACGGTATATGCACAATTGCATTTTAAAGGAGAGTGAATGGGATGAATAACCTCGTCATAGACGGAAAATATTATTTAGCAGGGAGGAGTCTAGCGCAGAGGAAACGGAACTGTTCTGTTATGTGTATTTGAAAATTTTATCAGAAAAACGAGAACAATTAAAAACTGGGGGCACATTTCGATTGAAAGTGAATAAGATTTTTTTTCCCTGAAATGTGCCCCCCCCCCCGTTTTATGATCTCATTACGGTGTCATAGCGAGGTTTTCTATCCCCTCCCTTTTCTTCCTCTTAAATACATGAATGGCATTTGAAATTTTGACTCTTTCAAGAAACCCTCTCGGCACTAGTTACAAATGTAGAACTCTTGGATAAAGGCAATATTATATGCCGATCTTGTCTTGAAATATTCGTTCTCGGCGATTTTTCCTCTTTTTCTTAAATTTTATGGTTTGTTTCGTTTCGTTTCGATCTGTTTCGTTCCGTTTCGATTTGTTTCGTTTCGTTTCGATTTGTTTCGTTTCGTTTCGTTTTTGTTTCGTTTCGCACTTTGCAGGGACCCCAGAGTTTGGACACTTCCGTATTAACATCAAATGCCGATTGTATTGGGTCGATCTGTTAGCATAGTAAAACGAAATCTATGACCAAAATAGCATTGGAGGGGTTGTGCTGGGATGTTTATCGCCTTTAATTAAAATCATCATGAATGGTCTTTTAAGGGTCTCAATATGATTTTTAAAGAGATTCTTTTCTTGACTGGTCAGAAAGCCATCCATTGCAAGTATGACGCCATCATCGGACTGAAAGCTGCTGTCAGTTTTGAGAATAGATGGAAGTCTGATGGAGCAATATCTGGTGAAGGGTGTATTCTCAATCAAATTAAAGCCACGCATGAACTACAGCCATGGCAGTGAACAGGTCCTGGATCATTGTCCTGATGAAACAATACACCTTTATCTAGTGAACTTCTGCACTACTCAAGTTAAATATTTTCCCGTAACTGTGTTAGTCGTTAAGCACTGTATGTGTCATTGAATGTTTGTCCTTTTAGGGGATAGTCTATCAGCAGAATACCTTCTGCATTCTAGAAAACCGAGCCTCACAACATATCAATCACCCCTCTTAATGTGTCAAATTGGTGTCAAATATCTATAAGGAATCACATAATATGACACCTTAAATTTCAAGTAAATTTTTCTGCAGGAGAATAACTACAGTGTTCTCAACACGAAATCGTTTTATTGTTCCTTTGGCACCACTTGCGGTTTATCAATTTTACTTGTATTGGTACGTGAATTGACACCTACGTATATTGCAATCTTCATACCAATTTCAACTAGAGTTATCCTTCTTCTATTGCATACTTTACGCAACGAGATAAGGTTGTCTGTATAATTAATTAACAGAGTTAGAAGATATATGGGAAACCGATAACCAGTGAAAGATGGTTTATTGATTTTCATTATTGATAGAATAAATCGTTGTCATTAATAACAGAAATGTAACTGATAGAGCCACAGCAAAGTTTGAATTATTTTACAATGTCTAAGATCAGAATAACTAGAAGTATACCGAATAGCAACAATAGCAAAGATTTATATAACATTCAACACAACTTGATTTAAAGCAGATGATATCAAATAGAACTCGGTTGTAGTACCCACAGTAAAACACCACATCGCACAAATACAAAAGAAATACAACATACTTTCTTATATTAGTAAAGTTGTCTTTGGAGCCTGTATATCACTGTCTTGTTATATTGCCTTGTCAAAGTGAGAAGACATTTATATACAGCAGCTTCAGACACCTCTTTGTGTCCGGATTTGGTGGAGAAAGTTTGCACGGAATCCGGATAACCACACTTTATGCTAGAATTGTGATGGATTGCCGTCCAATTTCGGCACTGTTTACATTGTCTTCGTAATATTATGCATTGCATTTTTTGTTTCAAAGAAAAGCTTATATTTAGTTCTTAGTGTATAAACATGTATGTGGGACTACTTTTTAATTGTTTAAAACTACATTCAATTTGTTATATGTTATAATATAAGTTAGAGGGAATATTATGTTAAAACCGTTTCATTATATATCTCCATTGTCTTTTGTTTGTATTTTTTCAGCCTTTGATTGAGCGCGCTGATTAAATTTTGGTTAAATCACATAAAGATGCGCGACTGTATTTTTACAGAAACAACCTCTCAATTTATTCTACATAGTTATAATGTATTTTTTAGTTTTCAGTTCTTCAGTTTGATTACCTTGAATACTGAGAAGTTTCTAAGTCGCCACATTCCTCTTCGGGGCGCCTCTTCTACTGCGTTCGATGAAACACTATTGTATGGCATCTTATTCATTTATGTTGGTATGTTTCGCAGTTTCGTTGTTGAAAGATTTCTTTCTTTTATGATTTTAATGATTTGTGTGAAGTGCATTTCACACTTAAGGACCCTGCTGTGTGGAACTCGTAAAAAAGTTCCCCGAGAGGGATTTGACAGTAAGTGTTTGTTATTGTCTTTACCCTGACATGGTAGCAATAGCACTTTCTATATGGACATAAACTCCGACAGTGCATGTTTTGTAGGATTGTTTTCATTTTCGTGCCTGAATATCGACGGCGGTTGCGGCGAGCCAGGGAGGAGATGCTTACTCCTCCCGGAAACCTGGTCCCTTCTCTAGCTTGCTATATGTTTGTTGATGTTCAAGTCGATGGTCTATTTTGAGTTTTGTTGAGATTGTCGTCAGGACTTCACAAGTCTCCTTACAAATTTCGATACATTGCTAATTCTTGCAACTGCTCAACTACAATGTTGTCTAGAATCTGACATGAGCACTCACGGCTATAAAGAAACACGTGACCAAATACTGTGAAACTGTCATGAAAAAGAAAGATGCAAACTTCTTTTGGTCTATTAAAACTTCAGGGGATGTGATCAAGAAATCTTCAAGCAAATACGATTTCTTCAAACGACTTTTCTTATATGTAAACCACGCTTCCTCGCGACAAGATTAATGATCGATCGTCCTAACTCATTAAATGGTGTTTTGATCGAGATAGGAACACTTGTATTTGTACATCTGAATCAAAGGGTTTTTTTTCGCCACAGAATACAAATCATACAAATCATGGACACGCAAGATTTGGCGAGAAACTCTACAAGCAGGTTGTAGGAATTCCTTTGGGTACTAATTGAGCGCCTCTTGTTGCAGATTTAATTTTTTACACGTATCAAAATGTTAAACGTCTTCAAATTCAAAAGCATTATATAAGAATTAATAAAATTTCAGCAAGGACTAGACATTCACGTTCTGGGTACTTACCCCTCGTCAATATAAATCTTAACAATATAATATGGCCATATAGTGAAAAGTATAATGTCCATAGATATACCAAAAACGTAGCAGGATGGGTGGGATATGATGCTACAGGATCCACGTTTTAGAAATTTCTAGATTTTTTGATAACATAAATTTTCGAAAGCTTGAAGAGACAGCCGATCATCTAAAGTTGATCGAACTTGGCTACATGTGCCCTCGGGGACTCATGATCCACCAGCAGTGACAATCACCATGTGGTTCAAATGTTAAACATCCTCAAATTCAAAAGCATCATTTAAGAACAGATGAATTTTCAGCAAGGACAAGACATGAACATTCCGGGTATTTACCCCTCGTCAATCTAAATCTAAACAATGTAATATGGCCATAGAGTGAAAAGTGTAATGTCCATAAATATACCAATTACGTAGCAGGATGGGTGGGATATGATGCTACAGGACCCACGTTTTAGAAATTTCTAGATTTTTTGATAACATAAATTTACGAAAGCTTGAAGAGACAGCCGATCAACTGAAGTTGATCGAACTTGGCTACATGTGCCCTCGGGGACTCCTGGTCCACCAGCAATGACACTCACCATGTGGTTCAAATGTTAAACATCCTCAAATTCAAAAGCATCATTTAAGAACAGATGAATTTTCAGCATGGACCAGACATGCACGTTTCGGGTAATTAACCCTCGTCAGTGATCCTCAATCTAAACAATATAATATGTCCAAAGAGTGAAAAGTATTATGTCGAAAAATATACCAAAAACGTAGCAGGATGGGTGGAATATGATGCTACAGGACCCTCTTTTTAGAAATTTCTAGATTTTTTGATAACAGAAATTTTCGAATACGCTGATGAGTAAGACGATCAACCGAAGTTGATCGAACTTGGCTACAAAGGAATTTATCCGAATTCTTCAAAAGCTAAAACATGATAATGTGAAATGTTTCATTGGTGCTTTTTGGCACCTGGATGATATTCTTACGATCGACGATCCTGTTTTTGAAAAGAATAAAAATGCTATTTATCCACAAGAATTGATTCTAACAAGGCAAACGTAACAAACACAGAATCACCATTTTTTTACCTAAATATCAAAATTGTTATTTGAGAGATTCATACAAGTGTGTATGACAAAAATGATGATTTTCGATTCAGCATAGTAAATTTCCCTTGGCTTGACGGCGATGTTCCTAGATTACCGTCCTATGATATCTCCATTTCACAGTTCATCCGGTATGCTAGAGCATGTACTGATGTTTTGGATTTTTATAGTAGAAATTTACAAATTACCAAGAAACTTATAGGTCAAGTTTCTCGCCTTCACAAACTAGTTCAGAATCTCTGTCAAATTCTTTTGAAATTCGGACCAATACAAGCAACATAGTATATTTCTTTGGGTATTTCACGACCTGCATTTTATGGTGACATAATTAACAAAATAAGAAAGATCAAAGATAGACAGCATAACCATCGGAAATGCGTCCGAATCATTAAACGTCTTATACTGTAAACGCTTTTATTAGCGAGGACTTTATTTTTGCGTAATTTCGCGAGCTTGACCAAACGCGAAAATAAAGTCCTCGCTAATAAAATGTCCGTCCAAAAGATACAAAATAGATCAAATTTGACCACATTTAAAAGCGTCTTCCCTTTCCATTAAAATTAATTACCCTAATTAGACAACGGACTTTCATACGCGTCGATGTAAGGGATGTTTAAATTACAAACATAGCAATTAATCAATTAGCCATAATTACCCAGACAGTCAATATACTAATGACCTTTTAGAAGAAAATCTTTTAGAAGAAACAATCATGGTGCATTTCTTTATATTTTTAATCATCCAGTTTTCAATATATTTCAAGAACTGACGATTAAGTAAACAAATGACGTGTTTTTAAGATTAGATATGACGATACGAAACGTCTAATTTCAGGTTATTTGAAGTAAGCCTTAATTTTCAGCAATCAAAGAGGGTAATTAGGAAATGAAACAATCCTATACAGAAAAAAGGATCTAATAGAAAAAAAAATCAGATGATGAGCTCGCGAAATAAAAGTCAGGCGAATTAATCTGTCGTCAAGTTGTCGCGAAAATAAGATCACGCGAATATAAAGTCGTTTACAGTATACCGCAGATATGATCCTACTGTCACAAGACGGACACTAGGATTGGTACTTTATCAATCTACAGTCAAGCACCACCGCATTCTTAAAACTTGCATTCTGACTGACTGTGACGACGGGACTCTATGACGGGTCCTGTTCAATACTTTTTAGAGAAGACAGGGTCCCGACCACCTGTCCTCTTAGTCGATGTCAGTTGGACTCTTCGGGTGATAACATACATGAGCTACAGCCGGCAGAGCACGGATTGTATTACCTACGCGCTCTTTTTATATCCATTTACATATTCATCTGTGTTGCTTGGGCCCCTGCATTTTGCGCTCTTGTTTGTGTGTGATCATCTGACAGTAAGGAGGTTGTTTTACATCACAATTGAACATTCGTCGAGACCTCACGGAAGTTGGAAAAGTGGGAGGGATGTGCGCACGTAATCCAGGATAACCACATCATCTGCTATTTTTGTGGCAGGTTGCCGTCCTAAGTCGACACCGGTTGCCAATTGGTCTCGCTGGTTTATATGTAGTCCTTTGTGTTTGATGTTCCTGTGTTGTGCGTTGGTGTTTCATGTCCCTTTTGCGTCTTTTTCTGTGCTTTTGTTTTGGGGCTTTACTGTGGATGCTGCAACTTGGTGTTGTTGGAGATCCCCTCCTTTGTTTTATCACCTTTGAAAAGGCATTTTGATTATAAATTGGGGTTTGTATTAGACTTTCATTTATTGTCGATGACGAAAGTTCCCTAGAGATTTTGGTAAGGTGAGCCTTCAAATAAAAATGAAAACAAATTTTTGAGAGTGGGAGAGAGAGAGATAAAGAGAGAGAAAAAGATGATATTTCCTACTTTAAAACTTATTTTCTTCTTTGTGAAATCGATATTAGGAGGGCTGATTAATATGTTGTGAACCTCGATTTTCTGGATTGCAGAAGGTATTCTGTTGATAGATTATCTCCAAAAAAGACAAGCAATAAATGACACATACTATGCTTCACTTCTTAGTAAACACAGTTAATGAAAAATATTAACCTTAAGCGCCGTGGAATTCTCACTAGTGAAAGGTGTGTTGTTCCATCAGGCTGCCATTCATGATTGTGGCCTTAATTGCATGGATCATCCTCCTAATTACATCAATGTAAACGTCTTCAAATTGAATAGCATCATTTAAGAACAGATAAATTGGCAACATGGACCAGACATGCACGTTTCGGGTACTTAACCCTCGTCAGTGATCCTCAAATCTAAACAATGTAATATGCCAAAAAAGTATGAAAGTCACTATGTCGAAAAGCGTACCAATAGACGTAGCAGAATGAGTGGGATATGATGCTACAGGACCCACGTTTTAGAAATTTCAAGAAATTTTGATCACAGGAATTTTAGAATGCGTTGAAGAAATGATCAACCAAAATTAATCGAACTTGGCTACATGTGCCCTCGGGGACTCCTGGTCCACCAGCAGTGATACTCACCAAGTGGTATAAATGTAAACGTCTTCAAATTGAATAGCATCATTTAAGAACAGATAAATTGGCAACATGGACCAGACATGCACGTTTCGGGTACTTAACCCTCGTCAGTGATCCTCAAATCTAAACAATGTAATACGCCAAAAAAGTATGAAAGTCACTATGTCGAAAAGCGTACCAAAAGACGTAGCAGGATGAGTGGGATATGATGCTACAGGACCCACGTTTTGGTAATTTCAAGAAATTTTGATCACAGGAATTTTAGAATGCGTTGAAGAAATGATCAACCGAAATTAATCATCTTTCATCTTCCCTAAACTGAATGCAGCTATTTCTGTGACCCACATCCAGTCCAATGATGACGTCATACTTGCAGTGGATGTCTTTCGGGTCATTCAAGATAAGGAGTACCTTAAAAGTGAATATTTGAAGCCCTTAAGTTCACATGACTGCATAAGCCAATCAAATTTGTAACACACCTCAGGTCAGGGAAAATGACTTCAGAGCTACCACGTGTTTACCATGATATGCTGACAATGACAAGCATTATAAACTTGAATTTGATATCATTATAATCTTTAAGGATAGACGAAGATATTTCAGAAAATAAAACATGTGTAAAATTTTTCTATATATCAAATTCGATACGATTCTGACCATGGGGATCCTAAGAAGTAGTCATACACGCATGTATGTAAACAGAGGGTTATGTACATTATGTGTAATTATTTTTCGATTATGGTACATAAGGTATACTTTTTTGTTCTTGAAATAAAGAGTAAGATCATACTTCGACACTATATAGGTCAAAGTATCCACACTTTTTTATAACTTATACTCAAGTTGAAAATTTCATAAAATCTTATACAGCTGTCACACCTTAAACACCGTTGGCAAAAGTATATAGATACTGAAGGGGATTAATAGAAAAATAATGAAAAATGTGTGATAAAATTCAAATTCTTGAATACGAGGCTCAATAGATATCAATCAGCTCTCATAGTTAATGTACATATACTTCGTAGTAAATTAAGTGCACCGATTCCAATTTAAAATGAAAATATCATGGAATCAGACTCCAAAATAAGAATGAAAAATTACAATGAAATAAGCATACATATTCCTTGAAAATATAAAACCAAACAAAGATAGGAAGAATATCCCCTAAAAATAAAAGTGTTTGATTATATAGAATTTATAAGATTAAAAAAAATAAGTGCTTAACCTTCACCTGACCTGGAGGGAGAGCGCGTCTAGACAGAGGATTTGGCAGAGAAAAGAAAACAATCAGACCTTGAAAGTGATTGATGGTGAAATTTTACGATGAATTCAAGGCTGAAAATCCATTGGTTGAATAAGGTTGTATGAGTAGTGTACAATGATATTTCTGGGAATTAGTCCATCATATTGCATAAAGAGAATTTATATAAATCAAACTTATTCTTCATCTTTGATTTAATGAATATTCATTAAAAAAATTAAGTATAGTCAAAGTTAACATGCAGAAAATTCAGGATTGATCTACGACAAGAATTTTCAAGTTCGTATTTTTTTTTCATCATATCTTTTTCATGTATGTCTTAGTCTTTGTTTGGAACAATTTTCATGTTTGTCAGAAAATGAAGTAGTGTCCTCCGTAGGGAAGTTTAATATAATAAATAACAATGAACACTCTATATCCACAAATATTCGGCCACTCGGCCTTTATCAAGTGGAAAAGCATGAATACAAGAGAATTCTACGTAATATCCATAACTGCTGGTAAACAAAGCCCAGCGTAAAATCAAAATCAACAGATTTTACGCTGGGCTTTGTTTACCAGCAGTTATGGATATTACGTAGAATTCTTTTGTATTCATGCTTTTCCACTTGATAAAGGCCGAGTGGCCGAAAATTTGTGGATATAGAGTGTTCATTGTTATTTATTTTATGTTTGCCTTTTGGAAAAAAACAATTGATTACCATTCATTCATGTCCATATATTTTTTTTCTCTTAAAATACTTCAATAATGTGCACATGTTCAAGGCAGGGTAGCACTGACGACCATAATGAGTTAAAAGAAGATCCTGACGACAATCTCAACAGCATTCACAACAGAGTACCAAATTGAGTATCGACGGACCCCTAACAAGCCAGAGGTGGGATCAGGTGCCCGGGGGGAGTAAGCATCCCCTGTTGGCTAGACGCACCCGCCGTCGATGTTCACGCACGAAAATGAAAACAATATATAAAATACGTGCACTGTCTGTCTATACAGAAAGTGCTATGGCGACAATGTCAGGGAAAAACATCGAAACGTGCATGTCTGGTCCATGCTTTAAATTTATCAGGTTTTAAATGATGCTATTGAATTTAAAGACGTTTAAACCCCTCGCGGGGATTTTTTTTAAGAGCTCCACACCGATTTCAGAAATGAATCTTATATTTCTTCTGTTGATGCAGGTATCACCCGAAAAATTGGACAGGAAACTGCATCAATGCGCGTAGCGCGTTGATGCAAAAGTTTTCTGTCCATTTTTTCGGGTGATACCTGCATCAACAGAAAAAATACAAGATTCATTTCTTATCATTTAATTATGGAAAACAGACTGTTTTCTTTGATCTAAAAACAATCAATCACCGCACTATATTTCGTAAGTCGGAAGGTTTTGCAGTGATACGTCTGCCAAAACAAGTTATGGCAGCCGCCATGATTCAAACAGCGAACGATCGTCTCTCTATATCTTTGGAATAAGGACCAGTTTAAGCAAATTCTACATGCACTGTTAATTTTTGAGAAAGTAGAAAAGAAATGGTACCCTAGAAATGATAAGCAAACATCAACAAATTGTATTTTCAGCAACGAGTTCATTCGTGTTTGAGGGAACCCCCAGTTCTAAAAATAGTGCTATAAATAGACTTCCGTGAAAAATTGTGTTGATCGATGTATCAACAAAATTTCTCAGCCAATCAGAATCTTCGTTTCTTGAAAATGACAATGGAAATTAAATGATGTAAGTATCACTGTAATTCCGTTTCATCTTTTAAGCACAATACGATGATTTATGATATGATTTCCTTAATTATAATTCAACATTTACGCCACTCGCTATTGTTCTTTTTGCGAAAATACTGTATATCATGCCTGTATTCCGTATGTCTTCTGTTTTGTATATCCATTTACATATCCTGTACGTTTCTTGTATGTTAATCTCACAGCAGTGAGGAAGTTATTTTACACCACAGTTGTGCTTTCTTCGATACCTCTGGGTAATCGGAAAAATTTGGAGGGTTGCGCGCACGTAATCCGGATAACCTTATCATCTGCTACTTGCTTGGCAGATGGCTGTCCGAAGTTGGCACCGGTTGCCCATTGGTCTCGTTGGTTTACATGTGGTCTTTTTGTGTGTTTCATGTTTCTATAAAATCTTTTCTTGAATAATTGAAAAGCTACCTATAACAAATTGTCCAGCTGGATTATATATAGATATTCAGACGTTGCACGTTCTCAAGAAGCAGGACATGAATCAAGTTTTAGGATCTAACGTGACTTTGTTGTAGTTAAATACGAAATTTCAAATATGTTTTTTATACTTGTAACAAATAAGAGGAGGTTCTAAATTCTCAAAATATTGAAGAATGTTACTTTGTACGCGATGATCCCAAAAATGTTAGAGATATTAAGAAGATCAAAACCTTTGGTAATAAATATGATTTTTATTAAACGTCTTTTAAAGGAGGTGTTTTAATAACAGGAAAAACTTAAGTTTATTTTCTGCGAATGTGACAATGATATTAAGTCTGAATCAATCAGCGTCTCTAAAGAATGCAACCTGTGCTTCATCCAAGAAAGATTTTAAATGAATTCATGTTCATGTTTATCTTTCTATCTTTCTATCTTTTTGTTATCTTTCCTGTCTTTTTATTTATTGAATTAAGTAATTAAGAAGAAATTAAGCACACAAAGCAATATTCTATGATGTAAAAAAGAATTATTTATTGCCAAACTCATGGGTACCCCTTCATAATTTAATTGCATTTTCGACTATTACAAATAGACTATTTCCAACGCAAACAAAATATAACAGATAGAATGTCTTACTTTTGCATTAATAATTATGTCATAAAATAATGTATATAGATAAGGTAAAACACACGTTTGTTAAGAGATAAGTAGCTTGAAAGAGAAGGGTACCCCCAAAATTTCTCAGTAATTTCTATTTCTATAATTACAAAGAGGGCATCTAACAGTTCAATACTTTGCTTTTGAGATTCTTTCACAAGATCAAAGTGTTACCTGTAGAAAAAGACCAAACAGTTGTGTAACATGTACCCTATGAAAAATATTTGGTGTATCAAATAAGGGCACCCCTCCCCTTTAACTCCGAAGATGTTTGATATACAGGTTCATGAAAAGAAATAGTCGATTTTCAAAATATTTTTCGATAAAAAAAATTGTCAGGTAAAGCAACAGATATTGGTCAGTAGCGTAGTGTTAATTGTAAAATATTCTTGGTTACAGTAATAATAAAACAATCCTTAATTGGTCAGGTTGGTACCCACCTTAAGGTCGTTATAAACTTATAAACTTCAACTCTTGAAAATTTGTTATTAATATGAATCAATATTCGATGATCCGGAGAACATCATGTTGGTTATTTGTCTCGTATTTTTAATTTTTGATCTTTGGTTATAAGAATACATTAAAACAGCCCGTGAATCATTTAAATTAACAAGTCATAGGCTCCTTCACTTTCTTTATTACATCATTCATTCATCAAACTACATGTACGTTGGCTTATCAATTTCAGGGAAACGTCAGTCAAAACAACACTTTGCCCTCAATAATCCGTTTGGCAAGATACCTAATTGCACTCTGTGAAACAGACAACCCACATTGTATTTAGAATCTTATTTTGTTATTTGCGCCTATTATAAGCATCGTATGGTGTCATTATCTTTATGTGTATTTGATTTTTATGAATTCAATACGTAGGGAAGTGCCTCTGATGTAAACGTAACCAATAATAAATCACTAGCATCTCTTTAATCGTCTACATTGCAAAGACATAAAAACAACATAATGCATTCGTCCTTGTTCAGATTCTCAGCAAGAGAAGCGTAAAATGTAGCGGGGGAAATCACGCAGAAGCCACCAACGTTGGTTTTGCGTTAACACATAACGTCACTTAATGCATTAACACTTCTACTGCTGAGCGATAAGAGATATCTTCGCTGATGTCTGAATATTTCTAGAGGGTAAGTGTCTCACATCAAAGGAGCCGTTAATCAGCTTCTGTCTGCACCGAGTAATCATCGTCTGTAGCTCTGTTTTGTCTTGATGTTTACTGATCGTAGAATCTGCACCTTCGTGTTTTTTTTTTGTTTTTTTTTTTTTTTTTTTTTTTTCACAAGCGTCCTGCTCCCTCACATACATACACACCAACACAAAATAGAAATGAATATATTGTTTCAGAATATTTTTATTTGAAACATTCGCATTACGTAACAAAACCAGGTTACATATATGAAGAAGACTACGACCATCTCAACAGCACTTCCAATAGAGCACCAATTGAGCATCGACTGACCCATAGCAAGCTAGAGGTGGGACCAGGTGCCCGGGAGGAGTAAGCATTCCCTATTTTGCTAGCCACATCCACCGTCGATCATCACGCACGAAAATGAAACAATATCTAAAAAATATGCACTGTCTGAGGTTATGTCTATATAGAAAGTGATATTGCGACCATGTCAAGGAGAATATTTTTAAACACTTACTGTCAAACCCCTCGCGAGCTCACACGGAAATGAACCGTTTGAAAAATTAAGGCCAGAGCAATATCTACAGGGATTTTCGGCCTTTAATGTCAAAAATACTGCAAAGTTATGTAATATCGGCGGGAACTAAGAGTCAACAATCAGTGAGACCAACCTTAAATTTGAAATGATAAATTTTTGAAATATAGGTTGTACTGTTATACTGAACCATAAGCGTATATCATCTAATAACATTTCAGCAGACACTCGAGTTCAAGAGAAAGGAAATCTTTGAGGAGAAAAATTATGTACATGACCAAAATAAGCTAAAGAACCAGTTACAGACAGAGCTATGCCTACATGAGGATACCGTTAGTTTTGAATAAATTCGCTATTTTGGGTAGCAAAATGATTTGTCTATTTAAAATGTTAAAATGATAAATATGGATAATGACCATATCCCTGTATACAGCACAAAATAGATAATTCAGAAAATCAGAAACCGAAGGCATACAAAATCAGAAGAAAACAGGAACCGAAGCAAACAAACTAAAACCTCCATCACATGAAAAGAAGCGAACTCCCGATATGGGAGTGAGACCAGGTGCCAAGGAAGAGTAAGCTTCTCCTGCTTGCATGCAATCTGTTAACTTAGCTTATGGTCATCCTATGAGCCTATAAACTACAAAGTATAATTATTTCTATTTCAATCATATATTAAATAACTGTAAGAAAATATTGAAATCATCTCTCCAATGAAAACAAATGATTAATTCATATCACGGAAGAAGCCTTAATTAGTAAGTGCAGCCTTTCCGTTGAATTCTGTTGTATTATAATACATAATACAGAAAGGAATCACTGCGAAAAAAAAAACATTAAGAAAGAAATTAAAATGAAACTATATGCTTCAATTCTTTCTTTCTTTTTTTCTATTTGTTTTTCCTTTTTTTTCAATTCTTTGTTATTATTTAAAGTATAGTACATTTTGTAACTGGCTACACTGTCAAACAAAGAGACCATTTTTTTTTTTTTTTTTGGCTTTCGGTAGAAAGATAGTATCATCATTATGCTTATTAGTTATTACTAGAATTAACCAGTTATTATTCACATTGTTTTGGCTGCGCCCATATTATCCTGATGGAATCACTTGACCTTTATCGGGGGCGTAGATAATTAAGCGATAAGCAGAGCAACCAGAAGAAAAACATCATCAAAAGCGAGTAATTATGCTACGATAATTTCCAATTACCCCTGCGTGTACCAGCCGTCAATGGCAATTCGTATGACCTGAGTAAGGTCAATGGGTTCACAATCCATACACGTTCGATGATGATGAGTTTTATAAGTATCTAACGAATAATTGCGATTGTTTATTTAAAATATTGATATCAATTTTAAAACAACTGTTGTGATAACAAAAAAAGCTAGATTTAGTCAGGTTATTCATATTAAATAATCACGTTCATTAGGCACGGTCCATTTGATATTCTGGGGGGAGGGGCTTAGGTTTTTATGTCGGAGCAAGATTTTTTTTGCAAAGTTGGAGCAAGAATTTTTTTTCCAACATTAGTAATGTGCGATATATTAAGAATGTTTATGTTTTATCAATAGAAATTCTTTACTTTGATTAAATCTCTAAAATATGTCTTCATTTTGATGCTAAAATTAATTCACATCCAAACAGAGAGATAAATGAAATTTACAATATAATCCTCAGTAAACAAAATTTATATAGGCTAGGTTAAGTAAGCATGGGTCTGAGTAAGAGGTTCTTACAGACAATTTTTCAAATTTAGAATTGTAAATTGGTGAAAAACTGAAGTTCTCTTTCCACATTTGCATATAAACTTAGACTGTATTATGATACATGCATCTTTTAATAGTGAATACATTATATTGATAACATATTTAAGCCTTTAAGGAAGCCCCTATTTTATTCAACATGCATTCTTTTTGGTATTTTCAAATAGGAACTTTATGTATTGATAGAAAACTATGGCGAGCGAAGCGAGTCGAAACTTTTGTAATATGAATTGAAAACTGCGGCGAGCGAAAAAAAAAAACCAAGCTCCCCCCAGAATAACCAATGGACCGTGCCTTAGTGTTACATTTTTAAAACATACATTTGCTGAAATTTGTTTTGTTTTTTGTTTTTTTTTTTTTGGTATCAAACCTGAGGGAGTACTGCCTTGAAGTTCAGTCTTATTTGTTTGATTCAATTGTTTTCATTCCTCGATACCTTTTTAATTTTAGCCTCAATAGGGTTACACTTGCTTGGAATCATCTGATTGATCCAATAAATTTGATTGCCGACTTGAACATGAAATTTCGGCAACTCCTTCCGTTGTGTTTGTCGGTGGTCTGCATATGACGTAATTTCTTTGTTTTGTAATGATTAAAGTTGAAATTTCAAATTACAGATAAAAATGCATTCCAAAAAACGTGTACCTGTGTTGATATTTCACATAGTATTGCTTTCTTAAGGAGGTCCAGGACAGCCAGACTTAAATTTGATCCTATCATTTAATTTTCCTAAAAATTATAAATTCAATAATTGAAACATTCTTTTTCTACATGCAAAGTTTCATCAATTTTTTGCCGTTAGTTTTGAAGCAACAGACGTACATATATACCCATTGAAAGCCCCAAATTGGGCAGTAAATGTGACGTTAGAATTAATACACTTTTAGGTAACGAAAAACAGTTACAAATCTTCAGTAGAGGCAGAATTAAACAAGTTCTGTACTTTTCATTTAGATATGATGTGGGCAATCGGATATGTACAGAATATACATGATCACTAAGACTTTTAAAAGAAATTGTCGAAAGGAGATAAGTTTATGTCTATTTTCAAAACGTCTTTGAGTTGCTAATTTTTAATCATAAAGTCCGTTTATCTAAAACCCTATCATATATTTTCCGTAAAAACTTGATATTATCTTCTTCATATGTCAAGTGAACCACCGATAAATTCCTATTGAAATTTGACCGTCAGTTTTTAAGTCATAGTGATTTGGTTGCCCCCTCCCCCTTATTTCTACGCTACCTAATCCTGACGTTCTTGCGAAAAACGCACCAATGTCGCCGTTTCTATTGTGACGCCATAATTGATCCAGAGCTTTCCAATGGGGTTCTTTAGGATACTGTTCTGGACCCCCTGAAACATACTGAACATAATTTCATTTACCTTTAATGAGTTAAAGAAGATCCTGACGATAATCTCAATAGAGCACATAGTTAAGCATCGACGGACCCCTAGTAAGCTAGAGGTGGGACCAGGTGCCCGGGAGGAGTAAGCATCCCCTGTTGGCTAGCCGCACCCGCCGTCGATGTTTAAGCACGAAAATGAAAACAATATATATAATTCATGCACTGTCTGACGTTATGTCTATATTGAAAGTGCCATGGCGACAATGCATTTTAATGTAATTTAATGTAATTTAAGTATCACTTATGAGACTTTGTTGAAATGTAAATTTCTTATTTCCTTGATGACACACCCCTCCAACTGTCATGTGACAACCATATGATGACATACCCCTCCAACTGTCATGTGACTACCGTATGCAGAAGACAGTCGTTACTATAAGTAAAGCTGAGTGCATATTTCATTCTCTTGGTATCTAATTATCGGTTTGCTTCAACAAGAAGATGATTTATATTAATGCACTCATTCAAATCTACTGTACAGATAAGCTTTGAGTCGATCTTGACCGATGATAATGGTCAACGATCGGTAAGCACTGACCATTACCCTCACAAACCAGAGGTCATGCACTGTCCAAAGATGTACAATTAACAGCCCTATCTATACTTTGAGTTTTCTTTTCGACATCATTAATATGGTAATTTCTGCTAAATGTACATTGTGACTTTCAATTCTTAATAGAAATGTGATACATATTCATGTTAAACGTCTTCACATAGAATAGCATCATTCAAGAACAGATCAATTTCCAGCATGGACCAGACATGCATGTTTTCTCAATCTTAAACTAATAAGCTTCTTCCTTTCGTCTTCGTAGTGAAATACTGTGAAGTTTGTCCCTCTTCTGATATCAGATATCATTTAGGGTCATCAATTTATCATCTCCCTGAAGTTGTTAAAACCGCTCGAGTGAGTAGAAACGTGTGCACCGCAATTTTACAATGAAACATATACTTTTTATGTTGAAATATACGTTGGATGTAAAAAACAACAAATATCAGACTAAACAACTTCAACTAACAACAAGAAATAACAAGACCGAAAAACGCGAAACAACTTGCTGTATACGGCGCATCTACTACATGTTGTGACTATCTGGATTGCATGCATACGACCCTACTTACGTTCTATTTAATAGCTGTTGAACATTAAATGTATATTTATTTAACAGATTAAAGCTATGTTGTACCAATATCAGGGTTATATTCCCTTTGCTGCTTTCTCTCTGTGTTTTTACTTTGCTTGCTTGTTGAGGACATTTTTTTGTTTCTTGAAAAGAGAACAGTTTTATTATAATGCTAATTTATTCTATTGAAGTGACTTCTTTCAAAGATTGTGTATTGGACAGCACATGAATTGTTTCTAATAAAATTTTGGTTACCGATGAATAAACATGTTCTTGGATGCCTTCCACTGGTTGCATTTATGCGTACTCTACCGTATCCCTTGTGGTGTAGTTACTAAGTGTGTGATTATCGGTTTGATCGAACCCAAGGCCATCGGTCATCATAAGGTCATGTGTACGTTCACCACACTGATTCCTAGCAAATTGTCTACCTATTTTCCAGAGGTCAAATTGATCTTCCTCTATTTTCATTGCGCTTTTAAGTCTTACATACACTTTACTTGCTCATATTTACAAAGGACTCGGTGTACTAACCCCTCATATCGGCCCTATAATTTCGACGAAAATGCTTTTAATAAACGATTATTAATTATCTCTTTTTGCAATGTTGAATGTTGAGAAAATACCACGTCATAATTTTGTAACGTAACATGCGTGATGTATGACGTCGTGTTCTGACGTCATTTGTCATGAATGACGCAAAACAAAGGAAAATTATCGTATTTTACAAATCTTCAAAATTCGTCTAAGCTCCAAGTCTCGTCCACGATATTTTTCATGCAAATTAAAATGCCGATCAGAAATCAAACGATTGGTACAAAAATATTCATGCACAAGCCCTGGAGCGCTACCTTCCGCATTATTGATTTCATAATTTTGTATCGAAATGTCACTCATTTATTGATATTTTCAATGATTTCAACGTTTTTAGACCTTTTGAGCGACACATCATTCAGTATAGAACTATGAAATCAAAACAAGTTATCTTGATTTGGATTCACCATACATATGAACAACTTTGAAAATAGGGCCGAAATGGCAGGTTCTCGCACCGTCTCCTTTGCTTTCATTTTTGTTTCGATATTTACATTCAATCAATAAAATAATTACACTCTTTCTTCGTTTTCATGCTTTGGACGTCCCCTGTTTCATTTTCTGTGCTTGTATCGTTGGCTGCTGGTAATTTGGTGTAATTCTACCATGATCATTTTGTTCATTTCGTATGTTTAAAGTCCCTTCAATGAGTCATACAAGTTCAGTACACCATGTACACACATTTGAACAATGTATTATTAGAGATGCTCAAGATCGAAAGAGGTGTATTCCAAATAGTGAATGTATGAATAACAAAAATGTAAACATGACCAATAATATATGCCAAAGTGCCAGTTTATTGGAACAAAGCTGAATGTCTGGGCATGCTGTACATTTATCTGCCCTTAAACTATGCTAGTGAATTTTAAAGACGTTTGACATTTGTGTTACTTATGGAGGGTACATGTGAGCAAGTTCGATCAATTTCGGTTGGTCGTTTATTCAAACGCATCTGAACATTTCTGTTTACAAATCTCAAATTTCTGAAACCTGGGTCCTGTAGCATCATATCCCACGTCCGTATATTTTGGACATATTTTTTACAAATTTTTGTCATATTTCATTGTTTGGGTTGAAGATCATTATTCGAAACGTGCATGACTGGTCCATGCAGTAAATGTATCCGTCGTTTAACATTAGCTATGACGGGGTGGACAGGGTGAAAGGGAGGCGGGAGGAAGGGGACCGGCGGAGGGAGAGAGGGGGAGGGAGGAGGGAGGGAAGGGGCAAAAAAGGGAGGGAGGGGGGAGAAAGGGGGCGGGAGGAGGGAGAGAAGGGGGCGGGGGTAGGAAGGAAGGGGGCGGGAGGGGGAAGGTAAGGGAAGAGTGAAAAGGAGGGGGAGGGAAGAGGGGTGGGAGGAGAGAGGTAAGGGGGTGGGAGGAGGGAGAGAGGTACCCCCTGTCCGCCCCCTCCAGCTATGAATGAGGTACTCCCTATTTTATGGATACTTTATCCAAACTAGTATCAGATGATTTCCAAATTTATATATTTCAAGTCTGTGCAGAAGTAGAGTAAACTTAGCGAACAATATCTTCGGGGATGGATATTTCACCAGCAGAGTTTACAACATTGCAGCGACAACAGTTGAATAGGCACGAGACAAACAAAAGAAGTAACCTTGATTCTACACAAAGCAACCTCATCAACAAACCTCCAAATGAATAAGTGATCAGAAAGAAATAAGCTCACACCAGACCGAAAAAACATGGATACCGCAAAAAGCAATCTAATCAACAAACATCAAATATATGAGTGACCGCAGTTGGATAAGCACGCACCAGTCCGAAATATAAACCCTGGATAACACATAAAGGAACCTAATCAACAAACATCAAATGTACAAGTGACCACAGTTGGATAAGCACACAGCAGACCGAAAAAAAAAACTGGAAACCAACACAAAGTGACCTAATCAACAAACATCAAATGTATAAGTGACTACAGTTAAACAAGTACTCACCAGACCATAAAAATGTTACCTTATCCACAAACAAAGTAAGTTACAACAGCTGAATGGGCATGCACCAAATCGCCAAAACTCCTTGATTTCACACAGAACTAACTACTCAACGAACATCCAAATTTATAAATGGCTGCAGTTTAATAACCATGCAGCAGACCGAAAAAACCACTGGATACACATGTACCACATAAAGCAACCTAATCAAGAAACCACCAAATGTTTAGTACAAATGTTCACCTCTACAAGATGGTAAAATACAGACTGATTTTCGAGCGTTCTTTCTTTCCTTTTGGTATCAATTTAAATCTTTGTATATTCCAATTCTCAATAATAACAAAAACATCATGAATATTTTTCTGTATAACACAAGCATTAATTTATTGAAAATATTGACATCAAATTGTTATCATATATACAGTGTAGTCAAATACAACATTCAGCTGCCTTTCTCGTCCAAACAATTGGACTGTATAGTGTTCGTATACAATATTTTGTTACTTGCATTTTTCGTCAGGATTGTATTTACAGTAATGAATCGGAATGGATTTAACGCTATATACAGTGATGAATCTCAAACAATCTTCAGTTAAACGGGATTCCAGTCAACCATTTATTCATCATTTTGTAATCGATTGATTTCAGTAAATATATTATGATTTCATGCAATTTTTCAAGTGTGAGGTAGATCGTGAAAATATCAAGAATAGATATAAATCGATTTCCGTATCAAAGGGTATTTGTTATTCCACCATTATTCAGGTGAATTCACTTTGCATTTTCTAGAAAAAAAAAACGCATTTCCTAGAGAAGTATTTTATAAGTTCATATTTCGTTCGAGGGTAGAACATTTTCCACTTTTTCAAATCCGTCGTATAAACATATATAACGTAATGAATATTAAAAGAAATACTTCTTGTTTGTCGCTTTCGAATCCCATCAAAAAGATTGGACGTTATTTTATAGAAATATCAAATGTTGAAACAGATAGTTGTCCATTGAAAGCAATAGGCTAATATATTAAAGAAATCCGTAATCATTTATTTCTTTTTTTTTTTTAGTGAAAATCATGTGCCAAAATTCCTGATATTATGAAAAAATCCTTCATACGTTACGGAGTGAGTCCCCAATCATGATTCTCACCAGTAATTTTTTCAGTCTGATCTCGCAAAATTAAGCATACAATAATTTCGATCTTTGCGTAAAGCCATGTCTCTTTTCTATGGGTATTCGTTTTTGTGGCCAAAAAAAAAAACCTTCAAATATATTCAGTGTGTGTTTGTATTAAGATCGATATAACCTTTTCAAATTCATTATTTTCAAACGTATGAGGTTGACTTTTCTTCTGCATGTTTAGTTTAATTGTGATTATCAACGGGACACTTCGTTTGTCTTTACTTTCGGTCTGAATATTCTGGTAAGCAAGTTTCTTTTACGAAGAGACAATGACGAAGAATATCTTCCAAGACTGTTTCCAAAATTCATTTTTTGTCCAGCTTTTCTACTTTCGGTTTGCGATCTATATCTTCCGGAATCTCTCTTTCTTCGTTGACGACCAGGGATAGAGATCTGGGTTACTTTCATTGTTGGAGATTCAACAATATCGAATGGTCTTCTTGGCTGCGGGATCATATTTATTTCCGAACAATCAATGTCTGAAAAGAAATTGAACATAGCATAACATTTAAAGTATAGTAAATATTTGAATCTAAGAAAATGTATATTTACAACCAGAACATTTGTATTTTGAAATAGGTGAGAGCTTTGTTCTGCTCGCTTTGTTATCTGGAGAGTCCAAGATATCACAATCCTATCTCATAACACGGAATAGATTTTCAAAGATAACAGATGCACTAAGTGTAAATATGCAAAATGACTAAAAAGGGACTTGATGCCTTTCGATTTTCTGACGGAATTATAATCAAAATAGATGTTTAAAACCAAATAAAATAATTTAAGGTAGATTTTCAGTGTGAAAAATGCGAATTATAGGATTTTTCCATAGTATGTAATGCTTGGGTCATTCGAATTTGATATTCCTATAATCTAGGGTCTATTTAAAAAGTGTTTTATAAAAGGTTCAAAGATGATAAGCACAAATTTTTCAAAAAGTTATCATAGGTAGAATATAAGATTTCACGATCAGAGGTACGAGCTACCTTTAATGTATGTAATTTTGTATGGTGGAGGTTGTTGTTTCTTAGCTTTGGTTTCTGTTTTATCCTGATTTTGTATGCCTTCAGGTTTTGGTTCTCTGAATTATCGATTTTGTATTGTATATTGGGATATGGTCATGATCCATACTTGTCATTTTCCCTACCTGGTGATCTTGAACATTCCACGGCGACGAAAACTGAATTGGCGTTGATCTGAATATCAAACTCGTCATATACTTGAATGACCAGTCCAAGATTACGACTGCTGTCCCTGACCCAGTCCTGTGCAGCCCTGGTTATATCAAAGGACACCCATGTGCTTGGATCCCATCTTATCATCTGGGTGTGAATTAATCTCCTTCTACGACCTGTTGACATATTCAAATCAATTTTATTCTCTACATTCAGTTACTAACATTAGCATTATCAAAATGAACAAAAAGAAAAAGATGGTAGGCCGTATTGTTATCGATTTCATTGTATCTATTTTATTTGTTTGTTTTGTTTGTTTATTTTGTTTTGTTTTTGTTGTTGTTGTTGTTGTTTCATGGTCTACTTTAATCATCAAATTGAAATATAAGGTCTATCGCAATATTATTAATTCAGAGCACCATATGCGCTTTCCAACAAATGATATATCGTTATTGATATTCGAGGCCAATGTCGAGGAAATACAAAAAGTGAATAAATGAAAAGTAATATAAAATAAATGCCAAAACCACTTTGATTTATATTCTGTTTTATTTTATGTTATTTCAGTCAATTTGTACGTGTATGAATGAATCCATGAGCTATACCTAAGGGAGATACTCCAATAACAATAATTTATCTTGTACCTTTCTTAAAAAAACTCTATCTTCAGATTTGAGATTCTTATCTGGTTCGGTATGATCTCAATTTATCTAATTTTTTTGTCATAACTGCTATTTCCATTAAACATGAAAAAGTGTGTATTATCAAAAGATTAATGCTCACCTCGTCCCCTACCTCGGCGTCTGTTAGGCCTAGGTATCAATTGGTATATTTTGACATTCAATCTATTTTGGTCTGTGTCCGTAGAACATTGACATACTGAAAAGAAATATAGTAAGATCGAGTAGTACATGGAACTTGTAATACATAGAACACAATGAAAGAAATACTTATGACTTTGAATATATGCAACGTATGGAGAAAAGGAATAATTCGAGTATTGTTGTGTCTGCTTTGCTCGCGTATTGGATGATACTATTTTTGTATGTCTCATTTTTTTCCTGATGTTTGTTGAAGTGTTTTGTCTGCTGTTATGATTGTTTTATTGTTTCCATGCTTCGGGTGTAGTCCGCTGTGTGCAGTACAGAGATGTAATACATGAGATATCTTCTTCAACATTGCCTTCATGAATGTGAAGGTATTGTTTGAAGCCTCTTACAACCTATATAATCAACATTGATTAACAAATTGAAAACGACGAAATTGAAGCGTAATAAGTTGCCCTACGAGAGAAAGCATTATATCTTTGCTAGGTACACACGTCATTTCGATATTATTATTCCAAACCCTTGTTTTATTTTGCGGTGTGAAGCAGTCAAACACGTTCCCCGTGATTGAGCGTTAAAAGTGTAGTAATTGTCAATATTGAAATATATTTTCTATAGTACCAATTTTATTGTACTTGACACGTGTTTCGTATATTGAATCCTCGTCAGTAGTACTTCATGTCAAACAATTTAAAATTATTTCTTTCCAGCTCTGTCGTCTACGACAGGTACAATTTAGATTATAACTACAATAACCATGCCACAGATAATACGACTGAAAATGCAGAATACCACATTATATATAATGTTTCACTACGAAATTAAAAAAAAAATAGAATGAAGTTCTCATACATGAAATCAGGAAAGTTCTACTGAAAAAAAATCAAATATAAACGTAAACTATTGCTTCTATGTGAATGATGCTATACTACGTTATCTATTTCTTTAACTTACATAATAAATTTAACTTACATGTTCGTTGTTTTAAGAACAAGTTCAGAGTGGCATTATGAACCGTATCATTCGATTGGAAAACATCGAATTTTATTTTCATTATCTGACGTGAATCTGGGACTCTCCAGTTTGGTGTCGGACCTACAAAATGAAATGTGAAAAACAACATTTAGAACATATATTGTACGATAGTTATCCGTTCATTCAAAGATAATTTTCTTAGATAAAAAGTCTTACTTCTAGTATGGTACTTCGAACCAGAAATCTTTTGAATTGTGAAAATGCTATGTCTAAAGACATAAGACTCTTAAATGGATTGTTAAACAAAGGTTAGAAATTCTTGTATTATTACTTTGTAGGTGTTTTGAATATTTTTCCCTGACTTTGTCGCCATAGTACTTTCTCTATTAACATATCCTCAGATAGTGCATGTATTTTAGATATGTGAACATCGACGGCGGGTGCGGCTAGCCAAAAAGGGGATGCTTACTCCTCCCGGGCACCTGGTTCCTCCGACGATGCTCAATTTGGTGCTCTATTGTGAGTGCTGTTGAGATTATCGTCAGGATCTTTTATGACTCTTTCGTATATATTTTTATTAAAAACGTAACAATTCAAATCATAAAAGTTATAGTTTTTCCCTAACCTTGAGAGCCATTTTATACTTGGTTTTTGTGTAAATATCCTTCAAAAATATATCTTTTATTATGTTACCATGCATGAAAAAAACAGCGGAATTCTTAAGATGATACTAAAACATAATTTCATTTATTTGTCAGTGAATTCAAGATTCACTGATATTTCAATCACATTGATAATTTTCTAGATTACAAATATTCTCAATTAACGGAGCTAGAACATTAAATTTGTAGTTTTTTTCGTTATGTGTACATTGTGCCATAAACGATATGATAATGTCATAGGATCATGTTCTAGTATATATCTTTATCATTATCAATGGAATTACAAAGTAGAATAATATTAAGGTAAGGAGAGAATCTCTGGTATATAGTACACATATCCATCCATATATGTAAGATCTGAACTCCATGATAAGAACATAAGAAGACTTCCTGGTGACAAAACATGGGCTCATCATAGGTATATAAGACTATTACAGGGGAGGGTAAGCCTACAGACCCGTCAATTTAGCTCAATAATAAGACATAGCTTCATATTTTAAAGATGGTACTGTAGGGTATGTTAAATTGTCAAAGTATTACTTCCGACCGATCTCAGTCGTCAAAAACAGACTTATCAAAGTGTTAACTTCATTTCCATGGTATTATTATAGTTTTTATCTTTTTAGCCAAACTGACAAAAATGAAGCCTCAACTTACAAACTGCAACGTAGCACAGATCTGTGTGCATTGAGAACTGTGTTAGGTTTGTTCTACTGAGTAATCTCCTCCTGTCCTGTATTACCGGAAATGACGTCCATTCAAGAGCTTCTAGCATCTGCTGCCTGATTCGGAATAATCGATAGTCACGTGATCTGTAAAGACATATTTTCATTGCGTCAATTGTTTTTATCTTCTTGGATTTAATTTTTCTTAACGTTACGATGGCGGTGGTGCTCTACGAAACATTGGTCATCGTAGTTCGTTAAGTTCGATTAAATGTTTTATTCTGCTCAAAATAATAAACCTTTTATTTTAAGTGATTTGAATTTTAAGAAGGCAATTTTCAAATTTCAATTTTTCGAAACTGCACCTAATTTGATATTAAATGTATTAAAGTTAAGTATTTTCAGTCTTCCAAAAATAGCTAAATAAGGGGAGTACACATATTACTTCATGTTTCAGTTTATAATGCAGGTGGTAAAATACAAAATTTGAAATATATATTTGACAGGATCATTTCAAAACCTGACATTAAAAGCCATACCGTTGTTAATTTTTCAATGATTAGTCGAACACGTGATAGACTAGGTCAAGGTTTAATAAAACTGTACTGATGGAAAAAGAATGCAGTGCGTCATTATTTGAGGACTGTTATAAAAAAGTCATACTTTGTAAGATGGAAAAACTCACTGCAACTTTGTGTAAGAGGAAACAGTCATCTATACAAACTCATCACATAACAATTCTAAAAGAAACTTGAAAACACAATCAGGTAAATATGTATATATTTTAACCAATTATCAAGTCGAATTAAAGACATGCAACTCAAAAGCTTTCAAAGAATCTAATATAACTGTACAGTCACTGTTTATTGATTTTGAATCAAGCAATGAATAGAAGTTTTCAGAGAATACTAAAATGATTTACAAAGAAAAAAAAAAACAGTTCCCCAAAGATTTTTGTAAGACATTCAATTTCAAAACATGTTATTCATAGAATTTAAAGAAAAGATATGGAATCTCGATTTATTAGTAGAAATCATTTTTGTAAAATGTAATATTTTGTTCCAAAAATAAACTATGAATTGTTTTTTTTTTTTTTTTCTCATATGGTTCCAGTATGGAATGTTTCTACAATGTTAAGATTATTCACAGCTGATAATGTAATTGGAAAATCTTATGTGTTTGATTAAGATAAATGAACAAAAGTAATGAATACAAAACTCTTTTTTTTTTCTTTGAAAGCTTTACGAAATTATTGATCAATTAATAAGGATAAGGTAGGAAGAAAAAAATACACACGTGTTGAAATACCTTTCCCGCATTCGTCTAATACGATTTTGTCTCATTTGTTCTTCGCTCAATGAGTTGGAATCCGACGTTGTCCGGTTGACCTGAGTGCTACCAGTATTCTTAAAAATCAACACTAGCATCAAAATAACTATTGTCATCAACGTTCCCAAATTATATTCCATTTCTTGATTAAAACTTTTCTTCCTGTCTTTAGCAAGTAAAAGAAAGTGTTCGATTAATAAAACCACAATATACACAAATATCGTCGATATGATCAAAAGCTGTAAAGCATTTGTATCGTCACAAACTCGATGGTAAAATAATCTTGGACAAATAACTGCAACAAGCAGATCAAGTAGATTCAAAGTATGAATGAATTCTGTACTCTGCTATATCAAAAGAACATTTTATTCTAGACTGCTTAGATCAAAGTTCACGTGACTTGTTTAGCTGGACACGCCTACTTTTTGGTTATTGGATATTCTGTAGCGTATCACAGATGGAATAAGTGAACCATGTGTAATGGGCTCCAGCAGAGGCAACAAATCGATCAAAACAATATAATTCATTCACTAAAACTATAAAGATAATGAGACTAAACTGCGCATCGTTGTACATTTTGTTTATTTGTCTGATTTTTTTTTTTTTGTGGGGGAGGGGTTAGGACGGTGAATTGGGGAAGTTTTGTTTTTGCCTTTTATTACTCGTTTGTTTATAAGTTTTACTCAATTTTGTAAGATCTTAATTTTTCAAAAAAAAAAATCTAGCTGTTGCCTATTAAAAAATTCCTGTTATTTTATTCATTTGATTTATTATTTTAGATATTTGCTTCAAATTCAAGCATTTTTATTTTGTTCATCTGATCTATCATTTGGCTCTTAGTACCACTGATGAGGATTTACTATCCGAAAAACATGTAGATCTATGTTGTAATTAAAATCATGGTTATAACATGTAATGAGTTGAAGCTCTTTTATTTTGTATGTTTTTAATATTTTACATGAAGAATGTCTAGTGTTGCTCATGGCATACAGATATAAGAATCAAGGTGGTCACAAGCTTAAAATCAGTAAATGAAAGTCAAACACGAAACCCGAAATTATATTCCAAAAATAACAGTCAAAAGGTTTACAAATTAAAGAAACAAATACAGAACAGAACTTTCTCAGGAGAAAAGACAAAAAGGACGAACAGACGGAGACAATTACACAGCCCCATATTAACAAACCTTATCAAAACTCTAGTGCAAGGAAGAAAAAGGAATGATCTTCAACATGTCCACCCTGCACTCACCCACAAAACAAACCCACAAAACGTGGCACATAAATGACATCAGACAAAACTACAAACCGCAAAAAAGACAACAATATTTACTAGAACATTATACAAAACAATCGAAACAGACATACAGAAACATCAAACATTAACGATATCACATAAAAGGAAGGAGACCAATGTGCAGCCATCTGCTATCAGCAAATGATGTGGTTACCCCAATTACGTGCACACAACCCTCCAACTTATCCATATACACAGAGGTCTCCATAGACGCACAATTGCTGTATAAACATAAAACTTCTCACTGTAAGGTGACATCACACGTACGGAATGCATTGTAGAAGGCGATTTAAAGACGATACCTTGCTTATTAGTACTGTTCCATATTCAAATATCACATGAACCTTATTACATATATAATGAAAGTAAAGTTATCCAAGCAAGTAGGACCAAAAAGAGAGCTTAAAGCTTTTTTTAAGAATTATGGGTGGAGTATGCCATTGGTCGCGCTAGAAGAATTTAGAATAAGGAAAAAAAGGCCAATATTCATTTGAGTGAAAAAAATCAATTAAGAAATAAGATGTAAAAAATACATTTAAAATGTAATTCCATTAATCCAAAAGCCTGTCAAACATAATAATTACTAGTGGAATCTGCTGTTACAAAATAGAAAAAAAGTAAAAACTGATGACTTCATGTAAAAAAAGATCATTTTCACAACAGATACTTCTATAATCCCAAACATTCTGCAAAGAGGCAAGAGTGAATATCAAATAGAGATGAGTCCAGGGAGAGTAAGCATCTCCCGTTTGCTACAAACACGTGCAGAGAAGAATGTTGGTAGCAAACAAGAGATTTTTTTGGAAGGTTGGAGTGACGGATTTGCTAGCAAACATTGGATGTTAAACGTCTTTAAATTCAATAGCATCATTTAAAACCTGATAAATTTACAGCATGGACCAGGCATGCACGTTTCGGGTACTAAACCGATGCTTACTGTCCATTGCCTTGTCACCTCTTATAGATAATCACTTTTGGTTGGTCTTACTGATTGGTTTTTTTTTTTTTTTTGGTTTTGCATTTGTCTTGTTTTGTTTGACCATTGATTGTGATTGGAAGCATCACTGATGAGGATCTAATATCCGAAACACGTGTCTTGTGCATAACAAATTGGTTTGAAATTTTCTCCAAGAAGGTACAGAGTTGGAACCCATCCGCATTATTTTGAATTTGATCTTGGTTTAATTTCTACTGAATAATATTTAATATTTAATATCTAACTATACAAATTGATATGTTCTTAAATGATGCTATTGAATTTAAGGACGTTTGAATTTAGAATTATTTTTATTTATTTTCATCTTCCATATACTCTTTAATGCCCATTTGTAGATGAATAATTTGAAAAAAAAATTATTTTACATTTTCCCTTAAGTTTCTAATCTTAATGTTACGCTTCAGACCTTGAAAATACCTACAAAAAATATTAAAGATTTTGAAGATGTTAATCATGATTAATAATTTTGATTATGACTTTTTCTTGAAAAGAGAAGTGACAAAATATCTCGATATCTCTATGCAAAAAATTTAAAAGATAAAACATAACAGGTCTCAAAGGAGCGTAATTAACTCTCTTAAATTCACATCACCTGGGGACTGAAACATAATATCATTCTTATGTAAAAATGACGAAACAACCGACAAATTTTCGCACTTGTTGTTACTAAATAGTTCTAAGACCACCTTATTTGTAAAGCACGCGAAGCAGTGATATTTACGCTTTATTATATCTGTCTCACGCCACAGGTAGGTATGTTTATTGTGCAAAAACATAGAATCGACCACATTACACTTTCCGCTAATGCAGACGGACCACCTAGACTTCATCTGTATTTCCTAGACTGATACAAGAGATATTGCTTTCAGAAATGCAGCAAATACTAGATGATGAAACTATGATTTATGTTTTGGATTCTCTCCAATGCTCCACACGACTGTCTGCGATTCTATGTTCTGTGAATGCTATCTGACTTTATGAAGTCTTTAGGTGCAAAAATCTTCGATGTTCTCTGCAACGAATGAAAACAAAACCCGAGAGAACTCATTCTTTTATATGTTGGTATCAGTTAAGTTTGGTCAAATATTTCAAAAATATGTTGAAAAAGATTGAAAAGTATGAAATTTTAACGATTATAGAAATAACATATCGGAACGTCAAATGGGCACTTCGCATACTTCATGTACTATTTCATTGTAACGAAACGGAAATAGTGCTAGATCATTATGATATTATTCAATGAATAGAAATGAAAAAAAGCTGAATTTTTTTTCACTTTAGATTATGTTGACCTTTCTAAAAGCATTTCTATATACTTAATACAAATTCAGGAACAAAACATCGCGATTTTTTGTTTAAAGAAAATATCAAGCTATCAAAAAGGAACTATGTACAATGTTTCTTACTGGAGAGAGGGAGAGTTGTGTGCACGTAATCCGGATACCTGCCCAGTTTCCAATAAACGAGGCAGATGATCATCCTAAGTCGACAATAATTACCCATTGCTCTTATTGGTTTATGTGTTGATATTGGGATGTTATGTTTGGTGTAAACTATCTGTTTTACATCTCTTACTGTGTGTCTATTATGTGTTGATATTGGGGTGTTTCGATGTTTTGCTGTGAGTGATTAGAACGTGTCTTGTTGGAGATCCACTCCTTTCTTCTAATTCATTGTCGGTGTGGTAGTCGTCAGTGTTCACCTTGCTTCTATTTTGTAAGATCTGATTACAAAAGCACATGTAATTATTATTTTTGACAGGGTTTGAGATCAATGAGATTGCATTTTTAAATTATAATGTACATCATATTTCTGTATTGAATTTATTCAAGGTAGCACCACTTCCAGTATTTTCTTTTGTAGTTTTCCTGTGTTGGTGGTCGACCCCCTGCTTGTTTTTAGATATATTTCCAAAAGCTAAAAGCTTTCCTTTGGTCTTACGTACTTAGATACATAACTTTCATTATATTTGTAACATGATAAATAAGATATTTGAATATTCAATATATATTCATACTATACTATTTAATGTAGAGCGTTATGTAACAGCGCCACTTTTGGTGCAAAAAGTGCCACTTTTGGTGCAAATAGCGCCACTTTTGGTGAAAACAGCGCCACTTTTGGTGCATTCCGAACATGCAATGGACTATTTTGTTTCTAATTTTTGAAAAAAATTAATATTCCTTTAGATACTGATTTCTGATTTTCGGATTTGTGTTTGACTGATACTTTTGTTCATGCTCCCTTACCTAAAGCGAAATAACACACATGGTACAAGGACAAAAAAAACAGTACCTAAAAATATGAATTCCAAATTATCACATTACTTTATACCGTACCACTGTCCTTAGCAAACAACCTACAACAATGAAAATAATCAAACAAAAAAGAAACAAAAAAGAAGGAAATACACGTTTTGTACATGTAACATGATAAGGGGGGATACG
This sequence comes from Pinctada fucata, assembly GCA_028142955.1. NCBI lineage: Eukaryota > Metazoa > Mollusca > Bivalvia > Pterioida > Pteriidae > Pinctada > Pinctada fucata. The sequence goes on from AP027114.1 coordinate 40,524,689, forward strand.
AATTCGAGCCCCGATCCGAAATCGTACGTCACCTACTAAATAGAAATAAAATGTATCGACAGACAGTTCACATCACGATAGGCACATAATGTACAGTTCATGAATATTAATAGTCCATTTTCCTGATAATACTTCTGACCGTTTTAAACCTTGAATTTATATGCACAGACACCAGCCATTACATTATTTTGCAACATTTTGAATTTTGACGTCATATTTCATCGCACTGACTAAATGCGTTGTCGGGTTTTCTATTTCTAAAAATGTCACAATGATTATACCGCCCAATGAATCTACTGGAAAATCAGCTATTGGATGGCTTTGAAGTGTGAGCAGTGTTATCATAAAATCGTATATATAATCATTATGGTTTGTCTTTCATCTAATCTAATAAATACTTAACATTATTCAACTCTCAAGTAATCTCTAGAGATTTCTTTTAGTTTATCATGTACAAGTTGTTGGTACTATTTGGGGATTATTCAAGAATTATCATTCTTTCAGTTTTCAATATGATCATTAATAAAATTTTTAAAAAAGATAGTTTTAAATTCGTTGAACATGCAGTTTGCAGTTTTTATTCATCAGTCAAATGAAAACAGTCATCAAATTTTAATACTTTTTTTTTTACTTTTCATAACAATTTCCAACATCCGAGTAACAAATAATAGAATCAATTAAATCGATATATTTTGCAAAGTTTTGGGTTTTGTGATTAATATCTTATGTGACTTGAGTATATACAGTACAAATAATTTTACCATAACTGTTTACGAGGTGCGCACCTTAATTTATCCAAAGAAATAAACAAAAACAACGGATATTTCATCACACACCAGATGGTACGAGAACTTATGACGTAAAGTAGCGACTAACACATACTCTCAAATTACTCATAAATATCATCCAATTCATAAACAAACATGAAAAAAAAAACATGAAAAAGGAGGAAGCTACTCCTTGATTGATGATTTGAATCACGTCGTTCTAAATGTTGTTTTTGTACTATAAATGCAAAAGGGCATATTATTTTTTCAAGCTTCATTGCTATTCTCCCGAATGAAGATTGAAGCAATACTACATAAATAGCAAATAATGAGCAATTTGGTAAAATAGACATTATCTCTGCAGATGCATTCAACAATGCCTTCCGCACTTACACTGGAGATAGTTCAATAGATAGCTGTGTCATTGTCTCCGTCTGTTTGTCCATTTTTTCATTTCGCGACGATAATCTCAACAGCACTCACAATAGAGCACAAAATTAAACATCGACGGAACCCTAGCAAGCTAGAGGTGGGACCAGGTGCCCGGGAAGAGTAAACATCCCCTGTTGGCCAGTCGCACCCGCCGTCGATGTTTATGAAGCATGGAAATGAAAATATAGAAAATTCATGCACTGTCTGACGTTATGTCTATATAGAAAGTGCTATGGCGACAATGTCAGGGAAGTATATTCAAAACACTTACTGTCAAACCCCTCGCGGGGAACTTTTTTATGAGCTCCACACGGCAAAGGGCATAAGTGTGACACAAATGAATTAAAGAAGATCCTGACGATAATCTCAACAGCACTCACAATTATGCACAAAATTAAACATCGACGGAACCCTAGCAAGCTAGAGGTGGGACCAGTTGCCCGGGAAGAGTAAGCATCCCCTGTTGGCTAGCCGCACCCGCCGTCGATGTTTATGAAGCATGGAAATGAAAATATATAAAATTCATGCACTGTCTGACGTTATGTCTATATAGAAAGTGCTATGGCGACAATGTCAGGGAAGTATATTCAAAACACTTACTGTCAAACCCCTCGCAGGGAACTTTTTTACGAGCTCCACACGGCAAAGGGCATAAGTGTGACACAAATGATTTAAAACTTCCTGACGATAATCTCAACAGAACTCACAATAGAGCATAAAACTAAACATCGACGGACCCCTAGCAAGCTAGAGGTGGGACCAGGTGCCCGGGAAGAGTAAGCATCCCCTGTTGGCTAGCCGCACCCGCCGTCGATGTTTATGAAGCATGGAAATGAAAATATATAAAATTCATGCACTGTCTGACGTTATGTCTATATAGAAAGTGCTATGGCGACAATGTCAGGGAAGTATATTCAAAACACTTACTGTCAAACCCCTCGCAGGGAACTTTTTTACGAGCTCCACACGGCAAAGGACATAAGTGTGACACAAATGAGTTAAAGAAGATCCTGACGATAATCTCAACAGCACTCACAATAATGCACAAAATTAAACATCGACGGACCCCTAGCAAGCTAGTGGTGGGACCAGGTGCCCGGGAGGAGTAAGCATCCCCTGTTGGCTAGCCGCACCCGCTTTCGATGTTTATGAAGCATGGAAATAAAAATATATAAAATTCATGCACTGTCTGACGTTATGTCTACATAGAAAGTGCTATGGCGACAATTTCAGGAAGTATATTCAAAACACTTACTGTCAAACCCCTCGCGGGGAACTTTTTTACGAGCTCCAAACGGCAAAGGGCATAAGTGTGACACAAATGAGTTAAAGAAGATCCTGACGATAATCTCAACAGTACTTTCAATAGAGCACAAAATTAAACATCCACGGACCCCTAGCAAGCTAGAGGTGGGACCAGGTGCCCGGGAGGAGTAAGCACCCCCTGTTGGCTAGTCGCACCCGCCGTCGATGTTTATAAAGCATGGAAATGAAAATATAAAAAATTCATGCACTGTCTGACGTTATGTCTATATAGAAAGTGCTATGGCGACAATGTCAGGGAAGTATATTCAAAACACTTACTGTCAAACCCCTCGCGGGGAACTTTTTTACGAGCTCCAAACGGCAAAGGGCATAAGTGTGACACAAATGAGTTAAAGAAGATCCTGACGATAATCTCAACAGCACTCACAATAATGAACAAAATTAAACATCGACGGACCCCCAGCAAGCTAGAGGAGGGACCAGGTGCCCGGGAAGAGTAAGCATCTCCTGTTGGCTAGCCGCACCCGCCGTCGATGTTTATGGAGCATGGAAATGAAAATATATAAAATGCATGCACTGTCTGACGTTATGTCTATATAGAAAGTGCTATGGCGACAATGTCAGGGAAGTATATTTAAAACACTTACTGTCAAACCCCTCGCGGGGAACTTCTTTACGAGCTCCACACGGCAAAGGGCATAAGTGTGACACAAATGTGTTAAAGAAGATCCTGACGATAATCTCAACAGCACTCACAATAGAGCACAAAATTAAATATTGACGGACCCCTAGCAAGCTAGAGGTGGGACCAGGTGCCCGGGAAGAGTAAGCATCCCCTGTTGGCTAGCCGCACCCGCCGTCGATGTTTATGAAGCTTGGAAATGAAAATATATAAAATTCATGCACTGTCTGACGTTATGTCTATATAGAAAGTGCTATGGCGACAATGTCAGGGAAGTATATTCAAAACACTTACTGTCAAACCCCTCGCGGGGAACTTTTTTACGAGCTCCAAACGGCAAAGGGTATAAGTGTGACACAAATGAGTTAAAGAAGATCCTGACGATAATCTCAACAGCACTCACAATAATGCACAAAATTAAACATCGACGGACCCCCAGCAAGCTAGAGGAGGGACCAGGTGCCCGGGAGGAGAAAGCATCCCCTGTTGGCTAGCCACACCCGCCGTAGATGTTTATGAAGCATGGAAATGAAAATATATAAAATTCATGCACTGTCTGACGTTATGTCTATATAGAAAGTGCTATGGCGACAATGTCAGGAAGTATATTCAAAACACTTACTGTCAAACCCCTCGCGGGGAACTTTTTTACGAGCTCCACACGGAAAAGGGCATAAGTGTGACACAAATGAGTTAAAGAAGATCCTGACGATAATCTCAACAGCACTCACAATAGAGCACAAAATTAAATATCGACGGACCCCTAGCAAGCTAGAGGTGGGACCAGGTGCCCGGGAGGAGTAAATATCCCCTGTTGGCTAGCCGCACCCGCCGTCGATGTTTATGAAGCTTGGAAATGAAAATATATAAAATTCATGCACTGTCTGACGTTATGTCTATATAGAAAGTGCTATGGCGACAATGTCAGGGAAGTATATTCAAAACACTTACTGTCAAACCCCTCGCGGGGAACTTTTTTACGAGCTCCACACGGCAAAGGGCATAAGTGTGACACAAATGAGTCTAAGAAGATCCTGACGATAATCTCAACAGCACTCACAATAGAGCACAAAATTAAACATTGACGGACCCCTAGCAAGCTAGAGGTGGGACCAGGTGCCCGGGAAGAGTAAGCATCCCCTGTTGGCTAGCCGCACCCGCCGTCGATGTTTATGAAGCATGGAAATGAAAATATATAAAATTCATGCACTGTCTGACGTTATGTCTATATAGAAAGTGCAATGGCGACAATGTCAGGGAAGCATATTCAAAACACTTACTGTCAAACCCCTCGCGGGGAACTTTTTTACGAGCTCCACAAGGCAAAGGGCATAAGTGTGACACAAGTGTGTTAAAGAAGATCCTGACGATAATCTCAACAGCACTCACAAAAGAGCACAAAATTAAACATTGACGGACCCCTAGCAAGCTAGAGGTGGGACCAGGTGCCCGGGAAGAGTAAGCATCCCCTGTTGGCTAGCCGCACCCGCCGTCGATGTTTATGAAGCATGGAAATGAAAATATATAAAATTCATGCACTGTCTGACGTTATGTCTATATAGAAAGTGCTATGGCGACAATGTCAGGGAAGTATATATTCAAAACACTTACTGTCAAACCCCTCGTGGGGTAAGTCTTTCTATTTTGGCCTTTGGAATCTAATTTCGACTTTGGTGTTTGACTTCTATTCACTCATGTAAGAACAATTGATATTGTTCGTAATAATCAAATCAAACTTATCTACGGATATAAAGTCCTCATGCTTCTTACATTCTCATTGCTCAATGCAAATCATGAAGAATTTTGCAGACGGAAAGCGTCATGAAACATATTGCCATCACGTAGTAATTAATTTGAAGACGTTAAACATTAGGCTGAGCATGATTAGGGAGGTGACGTTTGATTCGGCTGGAGAGCAGTAGATTTTATCTATTTTCCAGTCATTTCTCATTCGTGTTTCATGTCGTGTTGCATATTCTCGAGCACCTTGTCCCATCTCTAGCTTGCTATTGGTCCTTCGATGCTCCATTTGGGTGCTCTATTGTGAGTGCTGCTGATTTTGTTGTCAGAATCTTCTTTATCGCATTTAGAGGGCCATTCTATGTGGGTATTGTTCTTTGTCTCGTTATCCTATGTTTGTTGGAGTTATTTAACTGATGTTTATTTCGTCCCGCGCGTGCGTGTTCCGCTGTGGTAGGTACAGGGTAGTCTTACTGGAGAGATATGTCTCGTTTTTCTCCATTGTAATGAAACAGATTGCTTCCATTTTTTTCAAATGAAATAGCTCATTTTGGACAATTTAGTGAAGTACATTTCTTTCCGTTTCCGTGATGATCTTATCTCGTTTTCAATTAGGTCAAATATTCAATCCATGTACATAAAAATGAAATATTACATAAGGAAAGAGGAGATAATTTGTGAGGGATAGATCTCTTGATCATTAAATGAAAACCCGAAATCAGATTCCTATAATCCCAATCTAAGGCTTACAAATTCTTGAAATAATACAAAACAGTATTTTCTACCGAGACCAAAAACACAATCAGACAACAGGCGGAGACAATAACACAGTTCCATAGAAACACGTAGGATAACATTACTGAATGAACAATATTCAGAATCCAGTGCAAGTATGGAAGGCATTCTAATATCTTCATCTAAGTGGTGATTGCCTTATGTATGACATGGATGACGCTGATTAAAATAAAACCAACGAATAAGAATACTAGACCTCTGCTCTTGACAAGCTCTTATATATAATGCAAAAAAGTCATAAATGTTACTATAAAGCAGGAAACAGTTGTTGCATGCAAGCAGGAGATGCTTACTCTTCCTGAGCACCTGGTCTCACTCCTATATCGGGAGTTCGCTTCTTTTCATATGGTGTAGGTTTTTGTTTGTTTGCTTTGGTTCCTGTTTTATCTTGATTTTGTGTGTCTTCGATCGGTTTCTGATTTTCTGAATTATCGATTTTGTGCTGTATACAGGGATATGATCATTATCCATATTTGTCATACATACATGTGCTTACATATCTGATCTTCATGTGGGATTTGCATTCGGTCTTTTGCTTAATTTAAGTGGTTTATGCAATTTTCGTTTCGGATTTTGTGTATCCATTATTTCCGATATTTTAAGTTCCTATTGTGGATTTCGTTTTGGCATTTCACTCATTCATGAATATACCTAAAACATTCTATAACAACCGATACTTCTTCGCCTAAAGTTTTTTTTTCCTAATCTCTGAATTAGAAAAGCACATGATGAAAATGTCTACGCCTGAGCATTTGAGATGGAAGATACTGAATATCTGTTCGGTAACTTAATGCACTAAATGATTTTTCTCGTGAATGCTAGACGGAGATAAATATACATGTTAGATTAGAATTCCGACAGCCAATCTTTGAATTTGCAAACATTTCAGAATTCGTCAATGAAAAAGACGCAAAAGTACACATGGTATCTACATCTGATGACGTCACTTATGTTTATTTGTATCCCTAAAGTCTAGTCAGGAGAATTATATTTTTAGATCGGATTCCAGATATGCATTGTCTCTCACGATACATGTATCTGTAATACAATGACCTGATTCAATCAGAAACTTTAGTAAACATATTATCAGGAAGTGCACTTCTTTTGCACATTGTGTTCTGCTTGTATAAGAAACAAAACTAGACTGTCTCGGTATGTTTCTTGGTTAATTGGTAAATTGGTTAATAGCATTTCCATGAATAAAGGAATTAAGGCGGCTAGGTACATGTAGTTTTATTTAACTTAGTAAACGACATTTGCATTTCGATACATTTTTGACATTATAATTTTCACACTCTTTGGCCATATTACATTGTTTAGAAACGTGCATGTCTGGTCCATGCTGCAAATTTATCTGTTCATAAATGATGCTATTGAATTTGAAGACGTTCAACATTTCAATGAATTAAGGCATTAGAGTGGCAAGATACATCACGTTTCTTTTGAGCAAGCCTATATTGCAGCTTGTAACAAGTATTTGCTTAAATTAAGGAATTGCAGTAGCTAGCTATAGGTAGTTGCTTTTACAGCAAAACCTCACAAACTGATTTATATCAAACGAACTATACAGAATTCAATCTCCATCTATCAAGTCAATAGACCTCGCCAAAAGCTAACCCCTTCAACCTTATCATCTCAAGTTGAGGCGAGTTCAAAGTGATCTATCACCACCCTAAATGATTTCTCTCTTTCCGTGCACCTTGTGCAAAATAGGTTATTAAGCGGTTGTTAATATTGTCAGGTCCTGCTGATGAGCGCAATCACCTGTTGTTTATTGTAGACTGTCGGTGTCTGGGTTGAATGACCACAGATTTAGTAGCAGGCGTCGCAGAGTGCAGACGAATGGTTTCCTAGAGAAAACGTACATGTATCACTAACGAAGAGTCCGCCTGAACTTTAAGATGAGTCTTAATTTAAGAAAGATTCTTAAGAAAAAAAGGCGAAGATTAGATCGGTTTCAGGCTCTGTGACCAACTGAATTACATTTTGAATTATAATGTACATTGTCAGTATTGAAATATATGTTCTATGTACCAATTTTATTCTACTAGACATCTAATTAGGCGGTGCCACTAACAAAAGTTAAAGAGTTGGAACACTTCAGTATTATTTCAATCAATTTTTTTTTTTTGGGGGGGGGGGTAATTTCCATATTCTAAATTCCGGGGTCAATGTGCGAAAACACCCTCCCTTGTTTTAAATAATACAGCTAGAGAAATTGAATAAGTTTTTTGGTCCTACTCACTTAGATACTTTTGAATATAGTTAACATTTACTCATGTGCACGGCGTGTTTTTAAACGCGCCACCTATACATAGCTTGTTGTACTCGCACTGGACTATATATATGACAAATATGGTTAACATTTACTCATTGCACTTTGGTAAGGGCACCTGGTCATGACATTGTGAACGTTTACTCATGGCACTTAATGGTCATGGCACCTGGTCTCACTCCCATTTTGGGAGTTCGCTTCTTTTCATACGGTGAAGGTTTTTCTTTGTTTGCTTTCAAATTTGTTTCTTGCTTTATCCTAATTTTATATGTCCTTGGTTTATGATTTTCTGAATTATCGATTTTGTACTGTGTACTGGGATATGGTCATTATTCATATCTGTCATGGATAATGACCTGTCCTTCATGCTTTTTAATGGAGCTGTGTATTGTACAAAAATATCCGTCTGTTTTTCCGTTTTCCTTTCCCGTGAGAAAGTTATGTTTTATATTTTTCTCGAGAATTTGTGAGCCTCTTAGTTTAAAATTTTAGGTTCTGATTTCAGGTTTTGTGTTTTACTTTCCTTTACTGATCAGTACGTAACATTAGTATCTGCATGAAACGTAAAACAAAGCTAATACGAGTACATTGCTACATGTACCGAACAATCTCCCTGTCAAAGTTGGGTAACCATCTTTTCGGCATAATCAGTTGTTTTTTAAAAGAAAAAATCAGTTTTGTCAAATATAACTTATCTTTTGAATAATATAGGACTGTCCATATAAGTGTGTTTTACAAAAACTAAAGGGACATTGGTGGATCCCATGCCAAAAATTGATTTTAACCGAGAGGAAATATTGGAACGGGAAGGAATATTTCTGACAAGGGAATTTTGTAAAATATCAGCATTCTAACGCTTCTCTAACGCTTTGGTCACTCAACGATGCCTGCCTTTACAATTGTATAATGACGTCGTCATTGGAACGCAAACTTTCATAGCAAAAACGGTCGTGAAACGTCAATATTCCTTGCAGCGTTTAACGATCGCTCAACCAATGGGCAAGTTTCACCTGAAACGGAGGAGTTGAAGTTTGCTGTGCCTCCTCCGTTGCATTTGATTGGTGTATTTTCAGTCAGATTATCAATAATTTTCCAGTACTTTGTACCTATAATTTTGATATATCTTCTTGCCAAATAATTGAAACTAATGCTATTTGAGACAATAAGTGATCAATAATAAAACACCAGCAGCCTGTTTAACAAAAATACTTACGAACAATTTTAGGAATTTTCCTAACTTTTGATTGCTAAGTTCTTCTTATGAATTAAAATTCGCACTAATTTGTGTCTGAATTTATATTTTGTATGTTAAAGTGATAATAAAAAGCATTATATAATGTAAACTGAAAAGCATTTTCAAATTTTATTTAATGATGAAAATTACGAAAATTCCTGAAATTTTTCGTAAGAATTATCGTTAAACTGGGCACAGATGACCAGGAGCATAAAGAAACAATAGTATCCAAGAAGAAAAGTAAAGTGTTCCAACTCGTGACCTTTTTCATCGAAATATAACCAATTGTAATGTACCGGACACACGTTACGTACAGTAAATCCTTATCATTGGCACTTCAGTCTGTTTTCATTTTCGCGCGTGAACATCGACGGCGGGTGCGGCTAGCCAAAGAGGGGAGGTTCACTCCTCCCGGGCACCTGGTCCCACCTCTAGCTTGCCATCGATGCTCAGATTTGTGCTCTGTTGTATTGTGACTGCTGTTGAAATTATCGCCAGGATCATCTTTAACTCATTCGTATTTGTTTTGCTATGGGTTGTTTATGCGTTTTTCTACGGGCTGTTTTTTTTTTCCTTTGGGTTGTTTCTGTGTTTTCCTATGGGTTGTTTCTGTGTTTTCTTATGGGTTATTTCTGTGTTTTCTTATGGGCTATTTCTGTTTTTCTATGTTTTTTTTTCTGTGTTTTCTAATGGGTTATTTCTGTTTTCCTATGGGTTGTTTCTGTGTTTTCCTATGGGTTCTTTCTGTGTTTTTCTATGGGTTGTTTCTGTGTTTTTCTATGGGCTGTCTCTGTGTTTTTCTATGGGTTGTTTCTGTGTTTTCTTATGGGTTATTTCTGTTTTCTATGGGTTTTTTCTGTGTTTTGCTATGGGTTGTTACTGTGTTTTGCTATTGGTTGTTTCTGTGTTTTTCTATGGGTTGTATCTGTGTTTTACTATAAGTTGTTTCTGTGTTTTTCTCTAGGTTGTTTCTGTGTTTTTCTATGGGTTGTTTCTGTGTTTTTCTATGGGTTGTTTCTGTGTTTTTTATATGTTGTTTCTGTGTTTTGCTATAGGTTGTTTCTGTGTTTTTCTATGGGTTGTTTCTGTGTTTTCTTATGGGTTATTTCTGTGTTTTCTTATGGGCTATTTCTATTTTTCTATGGGTTTTTTCTGTGTTTTCTTATGGATTATTTCTGTTTTCCTATGGGTTGTTTCTGTGTTTTCCTATGGGTTGTTTTTGTGTTTTTCTATGGGTTGTTTCTGTGTTTTTCTATGGGCTGTCTCTGTGTTTTCCTATGGGTTGTTTCTGTGTTTCCTTATGGGTTATTTCTGTTTTTCTATGAGTTTTTTCTGTGTTTTGCTATGGGTTGTTTCTGTGTTTTGCTTTTGGTTGTTTCTGTGTTTTTCTATGGGTTGTATCTGTGTTTTACTATGGGTTCTTTCTGTGTTTTTCTATAGGTTGTTTCTGTGTTTTTCTATGGGTTGTTTCTGTGTTTTTCTATGGGTTGTTTCTGTGTTTTTCTATGGGTTGTTTATGTGTTTTTCTATTGGTTGTTTTTGTGTTTTTTATAGGTTGTTTCTGTGTTTTTCTATGGGTTGTTTCTGTGTTTTTCTATGGGTTGTTTCTGTGTTTTTCTATGGGCTGTTTCTGTGTTTTTCTATGGGTTGTTTATGTGTTTTTCTATTGGTTGTTTTTGTGTTTTTTATAGGTTGTTTCTGTGTTTTTCTATGGGTTGTTTCTGTGTTTTTCTATGGGTTGTTTCTGTGTTTTTCTATGGGTTGTTTATGTGTTTTTCTATTGGTTGTTTTTGTGTTTTTTATAGGTTGTTTCTGTGTTTTTCTATGGGTTGTTTCTGTGTTTTTCTATGGGTTGTTTCTGTGTTTTTCTATGGGTTGTTTCTGTGTTTTTCTATGGGTTGTTTCTGTGTTTTTCTATAGGTTGTTTCTGTGTTTTGCTATAGGTTGTTTCTGTGTTTTTCTATGGGTTGTTTCTGTGTTTTCTTATGGGTTATTTCTGTGTTTTCTTATGGGCTATTTCTGTTTTTTTATGGGTTTTTCTGTGTTTTCTAATGGGTTATTTCTGTTTTCTTATGGGTTGTTTCTGTGTTTTGCTATGGGTTAATTCTGCGTTTTTCTATGGGCTGTTTCTGTGTTTTCCTATGGGTTGTTTCTTTGTTTTCTTATTGGTTATTTCTGTGTTTTCTTATGGGCTATTTCTGTTTTTCTATGGGTTTTTTCTGTGTTTTCTAATGGGTTATTTCTGTTTTCTTATGGGTTGTTTCTGTGTTTTTCTATGGGTTGTTTCTGTGTTTTTCTATGGGTTGTTTCTTTGTTTTTCTATAGGTTGTTTCTGTTTTGCTAGAGGTTGTTTCTTTGTTTTGCTATAGGTTGTTTCTGTGTTTTGCTTTAGGTTGATTCTGTGTTTTTCTATAGGTTGTTTCTGTGTTTTTCTATGGGTTGTTTATGTGTTTTTCTATTGGTTGTTTCTGTGTTTTTTATAGGTTGTTTCTGTGTTTTGCTATAGGTTGGTTCTGTGTTTTTCTATGGGTTGTTTCTGTGTTTTTCTATGGGTTGTTTCTGTGTTTTTCTATGGGTTGTTTCTGTGTTTTTGTATGGGTTGTTTCTGTGTTTTTCTATAGGTTGTTTCTGTGTTTTGCTATAGGTTGTTTCTGTGTTTTTATATTGGTTGTTTCTGTGTTTTTCTATGGGTTGTTTCTGTGTTTTTCTATTGGTTGTTTCTGTGTTTTTCTATGGGGTTTTTTCTGTGTTTTGCTATTGGTTGTTTCTGTGTTTTGCTATGGGTTGTTTCTGTGTTTTGCTATGGGTTGTTTCTGTGTTTTGCTATAGGTTAATTCTGCGTTTTTCTATGGGCTGTTTCTGTGTTTTCCTATGGGTTGTTTCTTTGTTTTCTTATGGGTTATTTCTGTGTTTTTCTATAGGTTGTTTCTGTGTTTTGCTATGGGTTGTTTCTGTGTTTTGCTAAAGGTTGTTTCTTTGTTTTCTATGGGTTGTTTCTGTGTTTTTTTATAGGTTGTTTCTGTGTTTTTCTTTAGATTGTTTCTGTGTTTTTTCTATAGGTTGTTTCTGTTTTGCTATAGGTTGTTTCTGTGTTTTGCTATAGGTTGTTTCTGTGTTTTTCTATAGGTTGTTTCTGTGTTTTGCTATGGGTTGCGGTGTAGTTATCCGGATAGGAAATGGTGTGATTATCCGGATTATGTACACACAACCCTCGTCAGTTGTTGTATAAAAAAGCCTCCTCATTGTGAGATAACGACAAAACGAGACGGATAAACCCAGAGGAGATTCAACCTTACAAACAAATGAGTCAAAAGTATTATTAAAGCCGCACAACAAACAGTCCGTGTTTCGCCCGATTGAGCGAGCTCTTGTAAAAATCACCCTATGAGTCAAACCAACATCTGGTGAGAACATGTGATAAAGACCTTGCATGTATCCTCTGAAGGTATTGCATTGGTCAGCTGCAACGGATTCGACAGAGAAAACAAATATATACGAGGGCTGATTAATATGTTGTGAGTTTCGGTTTTCTGGTTGCAGAAGGTATTCTGCTGATAGATTATCTCCAAAATGGACAAACAATCAATGGCATATACTTCACTTCTGACACAGTTACGTGACAATATTAAACTTAAGCGCCGCGGAAAGCTGACTGGTTAAAGGTGTGTTGTTCATTCAGGACAATGCTCCTGTTCACAAGTCTGTCACCTCCATGGCTGTTATTCATGATTGTGGCTTTAATTTGATTGAGCATAACCTTGTTTCACCTGTTCTTGTTCCATCAACCTTTCATCTATTCCCAAAACTGAAAACAGCTTTTTCTAGCACGCACTTTCAGTCCAGTGATGACGTCATACTTGCAGTGGATGGCTTTCTGACCAGTCAAGATAAGGAGTTCTTTAATAGTTGTATTGAGGCCCTTAAACACCGATGGCAAAGTGTATACCCTGTCAACACAATCATGTTTTAAAAACATGTCAAAAATATTGCAGTAAATATTATAGAAACGTAATTGTGTATGGTTCAAGAAATATCAAAACAGTTTTAGAAACATTTCATTTTGTTCAGCGCTCTTAAATGTTGTTAAAACTTTTTTTTAACATTCTATACAACTGCACAGTGTTTTTAAAGTGTTCTCGGAGCGTTTTGTCAGAAATGTTTCAACAGAACCTGTTTGAAACCATACAAAAAAAAATCGAAAATGTTTTGTGTTACCTGGGTAGATACTGAAGGGGATTGTGTAGAAAAATAATGCAAAATTTCGAATTAAATTCAAATCCTTAAATGCGAGCCTCACAACATATCAATCAGCCTTCGTATATTACTCCTTCCTTGCAGCTGTAACGCTGCAATTAGGGTGTATTAGAATAATATTTTTAATGGAGTGGGACGTATAAATAGTTTTAATGATGGCGCAATGATTTAATAGCAAAGCGAAGCGCTTGCTTTGAGCAAGCTTTAATGGTTACACATATATATGAAAAAAGTGGGAAAAATGATAGAAAATAAGGAAGAAAAGATGTATACTGACGCTTTCAAAAACTTTCAACCAAGAAACACCAGCCTTATATGCGCCGAGTTTTTGAAAATTTTAGTCAGTATTTATACGAAAGTATTTCTAGATAAATCCCTATTATGTACCTATGGTGTAGTTTCGGATTTTACACAGCGTAAGAGAGTAAGAATCATTTAAAAAAAAACAAATCAAATCCATGTTTCGTCTAATTACCACATTGCTCGTTTATGCAATGAGATGCGGAACAGATTTATAATTCCGTTATTTTTTTAATACAAGACCGCTAGCCAGCAAGAAAAACGCATGTGTCGGGCAGCGCTTACCTTTACAGAGTTACAATTTTTGATAACAACGTTTAAGTCGTAGAAAAGATCTGCCAAATTTTTCTAAACATAAGTGCAAATATTAAAATGATCCGAGAGTTATCGTTGCTCATTTCAATTCTTTGTCGTGACAACGTGCTGTTCAAGTGCTAGCCTGCACCTGTAACGTTGTGGCTACTGTCGTATTGAATACAAAATGAAACACAGAGAACACGAAGTATCTTGGGTCGGCTTTCGGAATTTACTTATTGTCTCCATGGTATCTAAATAGACAAAGATCCATTGATTAGTTGATTAATTAATTAATTTATTTATCTATTTATTTATTTACAACAATATAGTCACTTTTATAGTTAAGGTAACATTAAATTCATTCCTTTATTCGGCGGTGAAATTTCTGGATTGACCAAGGAGTCATTCTGGATAAAGAGACTCAAAACCCTGTTGCCAGAAGGACTTAATCGGCAAATAGATTTAGTTTAGATTAAGAAAAACTTTAATGTTACCATTCTATTTACAAACATTTTGCAAGCTATTTACGAAACGACGTACTGGCGCTCAAATGACGTCACAAGTACGAAAACTCAATTCTATAAACATTCCACTGATTAAGGCCAATGGCCGAAACGTTTGGAAAAATAAAGGAATGAATTTAATGTTTACTTATATTTATTTATTTTTTTATTTATTTTGACTTTATTTATTTTGACTTTATTGTATTAATTAATTTATTTATTTATTTATCTATTTATTCATTTCATTTAAATATTTATCAATAAATTGATTGATATAGCCCATTCATCATTTGAGAACATGATATGCAAATGATAATTTTAAAAAATGACCTTGGATGTAGGTGATCTGAAACCTATGGATCATCATCTTCGATACCCCAGGTTATTTGCGCTTTGGCTGAATACCCTGGGTCAGATCGTACTATTTCGGGAGTTTCCATCTATATGCAAATGTTGCTGATTGGCTTCCTCACAAACTCTTTTATCCAATTGCATAATTGTTTACAAACGTCTTTTGAAAAGCGATGATAATTACTTCTTGATGTCCTGAGACAAATTCGATGTTTTCGATACTAATATTTAGGTAACCGACAAAAATTCCTTCTTGTGTACGATTCATATAATGTCCTCACAGGTCTGCGCGCAGCCATTACCGTAAGTTTTTTCACTTCACGAAGAAGAGCTACATGTATTTCTTTTAAAATCCCCGAAATAGTACGACCTGACCCAGGGTATTCAGCCGAAGCGCAAATAACCTGGGGTACAGAGGATGATGGATCATGAGCAAAAACAAAATGAATTAGAGATTGAAAACACAATTCAAAAGATATAGCCTGGATATGATGAACTATACAATTTCAGCCTGGACATAATAAGCATATATACAGTTTCAACCTGGACATGATTAGCATATGCAATTCCATTCTTAAAGTAAGAAGAGACCATAGTCATGTGACCTTGGGACAATGTGATAAGAAATATTTAGTCCTGAGGAACAACATACTGAAATATGAAAACAGTGGTAAAAACGGATCAAGAGATATAGCCCATACAGGATTAGCATGTACAGTTTCATTGAAAAGAACCAAAAAAATCTTGACTTTGGACACATGACCTTGGGTCAAAGTGATAAAAAAAACCTTCGATCATGACCAACAGCATACTAAAGTATCAAAATGATTCAGTATTACGATTCAAGAGATATAGCCCAGACATGAGAGCATGTACAAATTCATTAAAAAATGTAATACTTGACCTTGGTAATATAACCTTGGATCAAGGTGGTGTTACAACTTTGGGTCATCAGCATCATCATACTGAATATGAAAGTGATCTGGTAAACGGTTCAAAAGATAAAACCTGGACAAGATAGCCTGTACAATTTTTACCAAAAATGTAATAAGTGTCTTTGACCTTGGTCACATGACCTTGGGTCAAGATGATATGAAACCTTAGATCATAAGCAACAACATACTTAAATATGAAAATGATCAAGTTTACAGTTCAAGAGATATATTGCAGACAGGATAGCTTGTACAGTTTTATTAAAAATGCACTACGTCACTTTGACGTTGACGACATGACCTTTGGTCAAGGTAATATGAAACCTTTGGGTCATAAGCAACCATTTTACAGCCGCAGTAGTTACTTTAGTGGTGCCACCTACACAGCCAACTGTCATATAAAATGAGCATCATGTAAATTTCATATGAAAGTTCATGTAAAATTCATATAAATTTCACATAAGATTTATGTGAAAAATATTTCACATGAATTTCACATAAATTTCCTTTACATGAATTTCACATGGATTTTTCTAAATGACATTCACAGGAAACTGAATTCACATAACATCCATGTAAAAATCTTCACATGAATTTCATGTGAAAAATTTCATGTAAATTTCATGTTCGTGCTCGTTTCACATAAATTTCATGTGTGATTTCATGTAAAGTTCATGTAAATTTCACATGAATTTCATATGAGGCACAATTGGCTGTGTACAAAGATTGTGGTTTGCCAGAAGTACTCTCTGAGATGAGTATGGAAAGAAAGACAACTCTGACTCAAACAATTTAATCTCCAAGAAATAAAACAATACAATAAATACAATACATTTTACTTCAATACTCAATAGCTTCAATACAATACGCATTCTTTCATTTTTTCTCAAATAAATCACAATAATGAATCAATAAATGGAGTTTTTTATGTTTTAATCAATGAAAACTTTAAAACAAAAACAGAACAAAATAAACAACAAATGGATGTTTTCAATGATTTCAAAAACGAAAAAGGAATAAAAGGATTACCATGGCAAGTGTGGTGTGTCTTTGTCTACCAAAGAATCCTAGTTGGTCAAATGCAAATTCCGTGAATCTCGAATTATACACCCATGAACACCAAAACTAAGACACTCATTTCTTATATTTACATTTTTGCTTAATACATGTATCAGACACCCTATTTTTGTGCGAACATTGCAAACACTGCGAATTACAGCGTCAATGGTAAATTCTCCCTATGTTCAAAACTTGGAAGTGACGTCACATTGGCAACCCAATTTATTGGCATATAATTAAGATAGAAGCTTATTTTGATCTCGTATATATGTCTTAAACATTGATTTGATCAGAGAAGATTCAGAAGAAATATAAAAATAAGAACCAAAAATTAATTAAATGTTTAGGATTTCATTTTTTATCACATGTATTGAAAGTATCGATTTTCAGCATTTGCGTATCGATACATGTACGTATTGGAAATCTCAAATTATCGATAATATTCCAATATCAATATACAACATATAAGAAACACCTACGATTGATTATCACAATTCTGAAAAAAAATATACATTACTTGGAAGTTCTTAATTTACGAAATATCCTTAGAATCCGAGAGACTGCTGATAATTTTCGTTATAATGATTTTAAATGTTGAAAGATTTTGATTTTGGAATGTATTGTCAGATAGACATGATAGAGAATGTGACATATATTTTCCGCTTGAATGGCAATGTAAGGAATATAGAATTATCACTGTTAACGCCTTTTCTTTGTCGCGCATCTATTACATGTAGGTGAGCTTAGTAATCTTTCATATTGTACAATATTATTATTTGTACATGTAGATCTGTAATTTCAGAACAATTTGCGTGGGCGACAATTTATGGAAACATCTACCTTGTACGTATATATATTTCGTGCTGTCACTCAGTCAGATAAAACAATGTTTTAAAATATCCTAATCTAATCATAATGGTGTTTGACGGCAGTGTCTGTATCACCTAAAATCACACATTTATCAATTTTAAGATGTACATGTGTATGTATCGCCTTGTACACGTAATGAATCATAGATAGAGTTTACAAAGTACACACAAGGATCCAAATATAGAAATTATTTCAGTGAATTACAAGAAAGAGAAACTCATTGATAAAGTGTGTTACGGAAAAATAATGAAAAATCACGGTGATTTAAAACAACAAAGTTTAAGTAAGTTTAAGTTTGACGAATAATATTCTTGTGCGCTCGTCGGCATAAAACATTTTACAAAGTTTCTACGAACGCTAAAAAATCAAATTTCTCTAAATATTAATCCTCTGTCCCAAAGGGATAAATTACTAGAACGTATCTGGACATTTTATAAAGCCCATTAATGTAGACTTAAAAAATATTTATGGCGCCCCCTTCAGATCAAAATCAATCCTAGATCCTCACCTGAGCGCTGTCACTCAATCGTATATCTCCTCATTGCATGTTTACGGTATCTCTATAAGCTAAAATCACACTTTTTTCATTTTTAAGATGTATTTATCGCCTTCCGCACGTATTGAATCATAGATTAAGTTTTCAAAGTACACACAATGATATCAAATATAGAAATTCTTTGAATTACAATTAAGAAAGAGAAACCATGATGCATTGTGAAAATAAAAATAAAGGGTTCGAATAGAAAATATCATTAATAAAAAATCAAGGTGACTGAAAACAGCAAAATCTCGTTATATATCGATTTTTTTCTGTGACACCAAATGTTTTTCCTTATGTTCATGTAAATTTTGGAGATAATTTCATTTCAATTAAGAGCCTCTTCCCCTAATACAATCTGGCTTTCAAACTCCCTGGTCGAGCTACCTCCTGAAAGTTCATTTTAATTTTTGGTAGAAGTTTGTTAGGCTTGATTTTATTTTTTTTTCCAAAAGTGAAAGCATAATAATACAAGTATCATGGTCAATAGCTGGGGGGATGGAGTTTTATTTTATTTCTTTATTTATTTTATTTATTTATTTATTTATTTATTTATTTATTTATTTATTTATTTATTTATCTATTTATTTATTTATTTATTTTGAAGATTGGGTTTTATGTACATTGAAGAGAGGGATATCTATCTATCCAATAGTATCTATACGTTTTACGTTTAATCACTATAATTCTACTCTTTAAAATTATCTTTTGCATTTATGGAGATGAATTCGGTTTCAAGTACGCATATACTAAACGCATATTAGAGGGATGGACAGGGTGAAAGGGGGGGGGGGATGGAAGGGGACGGGAGATAGGGGAGAATGGCATCCCCCATATTACACTCGTGTGAAACTTTTGAACAATCTTAATTGCGCCCTTTGATCATGTGCGTCACAAACACTCCTTATGTGGAAAATTAATCTATTTTACTTCCTCAATTTTGAAGTGAAGAATTTTTGAACATTTTTAACATATTATATCCAACCATGTGACGAGATATAATTTTTTACATATGGCATGTAAATATATATACTGGAGACTGTTTTAAATGTTTTAAAGGATCCTGGCCTTCTCCTAAAATTTACGTTATAAACCTACATTTTTCTGTATCTATGTTCTTTACGGGCTGCATTCACTCAAGCCAAAAAATAAGAGATGCAAATCTGTAAATAAATTTGATTTACCACCTAAGTTTATTCACAGGTTCTTCTTCTCTAATTGTGTATAACTATATATAAATATGTTGGAGAAAAAATAAAAAATACAGACTAGATATTCATGTTACATTAAGACATGTTCTTTTTCATTTCAAATTGCATGCAGACAGTTCGCCTATTTCTCTATAGCAGACAATCCGAAAGTCACCAGACATACCAGACAAATCTGGTAAAATTTGCTTCTGTCTGGTAAAATATTTCAAATTTTTCTTGATAAACATGTTTTAATTTCTACAAAAAAATAAAAAATGTCTGGAAAGTTGTAAAAACTTTCGCAATGTCTGCTATAATCGTGATAATCTTAAACATGTTAAACGTGATTATTATGAAATAATGCGCGGATCCAAAAAACGTTTTTGAGAGGGAGGGCGGGGTTACATATAAAATTAATATAAAAAGAAGGTGTAAAATTGAAGAATTAGCAAAAATCCGAATAAGGCCTTGACTTTTCCTCCCCCTCCTCCCCACCCCAAACCCCACTAGACGGATCTAGAATGATTTTTTTTTCAAAAAAAATGCACGTATCTTCACTTTTCTTTCTTTTTTGGCCAATTCCACCCCCTCCCCCACCCACATATAGATTCGCGCTTGAAGTATCCGGCTACTACAGTTTCAAGTACAATTTAAATGATTTTCAGAAAAGGCGATTGAAGTTGATTTACAGAGTGACACACTTTTACTAAGGGACTCCCCGTCTTCCCATTTTTGCCCCTCATAGTAAAACGAGCGCACATGTTCATATCTGTACAATTTATCACCACTTGATGGCTAATGGATCGGCCGACCTGACATGTAAGGTATGACAAAACTTCATTAATCTTTATTGATCACAGACAATTGAAGTGATCGTAGAGGATGCATGCATGTATCAACCCTTTATTATACCAATATTAATTTTGATATGTCATAGGACAGACAAAGCATCTGTTCAATACACATATAGTCTCGAATGCCTAGACAGTGGTGTAGCTGCCGTGAAATGGTCCGAGCTCGACTAGGATAGGGAGAAAGGACTCAGTCTGGTCATGGATCATTGCTACAATGTTCCCCCGAAGTTTTCTCTTTTTCTTTCTTTTTCGGGGTTTTTTTCTTTTCTTTTTTTTTTTCTTTCTTTTTTTTAAATTAAATTTGTTTCTTTGGGGTTTTTTTCACAATCTACCAGCTTGATGTTCGACGTATGAAATCCGAAAACCAACAGAGTTTTAAATCAAAATACGCATGCATGAATTTTTACTTTAAATATTCATCACTTATATCCTATCAATCCCCAAGACTCGAAGACGAATTCATACTATATTGTGGTGGTGAGTAGCGTAACATAAATGGAACTGTCTGGAATTTGAAACTTTGTAATATATGATTTTTCCCTAAAATGCTTCAATGTAGTACTGCATGTAATGCACAATGCGTAATTGAACTGTAACAATTTGTTTTGACCATATCATTTCATGGGCGGATCTATGATCCCTGGGGGCGGGGGGGGGGGGGGGGGGGGGGGTGGAATTTATAAATTGAAAAAAAAAATACTAGTATGTAAAGATGGGTGAAATTTTGGATTTGGAGCAAATTCCAGCGAGGGAAGCCGCCCCCCCCCCCCTCCATAGATCTGCGCTTTGCTTGATCTTCAGTCTTCGTACTGATTCAGAATTAATGTGTTTGCGGCCTACATGAACAATTAGCTGTACTTGAACTATACCACTTGAAATTACATGTAAAATATACAAGTCTTGCCTATAGCAATCAGTACTCTTAATGTGTGACCTAATTTATGCAATTTATATATTATCTAAAACAAACCCGAACAAAAAAATGGTACTGTAGTGAGTAACCAAAAAGAATTCTATTTGAAATTTGTCATCTCTCAGCGATTAAAGATTGTATTTAATTCAAGACAGGTAGATTTAATACTGACAACCCAACATTATGAAAGACCATGTGAATTTCTACCGTGATATAATTGGATCATCAGGATGACACTATATGACACATGATAACATAGACTAGAGGCAAAAAAAAGTCAAGCCCTTTTCAAAATAATTTCGATTTGTTAAAAAAGATGGTATTTTGATTTCAATTTTACATGTCTAATGGAACAGCTTACTTTAATCAACGCGCAGCTCTCATCGTCAAAATACAAACTACAAATCTAGAAGAGAGAACGGGTTAGGAGGGGTCAGGACTCGCCCATAGGAAAATGTGTAAAAAAAGTGCTGATTTCTCCGTTTTTATTACATTTTTATCCAAACTGTTATGCTGGACCCCCCTCCCCCTTGAAAAATTCTAGATCCGCCCTTAAAATAGAGTTCGTAGCCGTATCCACATATTAATACAAACGATATACATTATTATTTATTAGGTTTATCACCGACCGTCTACAGAGATTTGTCGGGTTGAGCAAGCCCATAGAATTCAGCCGAGCCTAATCCAGTTTATTACATTTTAGGTTGTTATTACATTTTAGGTTGCGACAGATGAAGAGCCTTCTAATGGGTTGATCAACCCGACAAAACTCTGTGGAGGGTCAGTGACAAATCTTATAATTGTTTTATTTTTCGAGGACCAAAATCTCCGGGTTTCTTGGTTTTTTTTTTTTTTTTTTTTTTTTTTTTTTGTTTTGTACATTGTTTTGTTTTGTTTTGTTTTTACGAAAATTGTCGTTTAATTCACGCGACTCCTTTTACATGCAAATTAATTTATACGGCAATGACGGTCTACAGAAATTTAGACGGCGTGCACGTGACGCGATACACGCACTCCGATTGGTTTGAACTAGTCCTAGGCAAAATAAATATGTGTATCCTTCTTGACTTTGAAGATTTACATGAATGAATGAAACATATTTTATTGTCTTAGTAAACAATTGGATCGGGCACAAGTTTTCACAACTTAGAAAGCCGTCTCCATACAAGTATATACAAAAAAGTATCAATTTAAAGATTTACAGTGGTACTTATTGTCATGTAATAAAACAATATGTGCGTGTTGTGTGACGTGCACGAGGTGAAGAAGATAGAGAAGAGGAAGATACAGGGAAAGAGGAGGTGCAGTGCAGTGCAGGTAAGTTGATGAATTAAGAGAAACGTTTACTCTGTTTAATGAATGTCTGAACAGCATTTACTATACGTGTATTACAGGATAAGGAGAGAGTTTCGTCTCCACAAAGTATAGTAGACATGTTTACAGTACCTTCGTTTTGAGTGATCGCACTTATAAGAGGAAGTCGGATATTGTCGTAAAGTTTGCAGTCAAGAAAGAAGTGTTTAGATGTCTCTGTTTCTCCACAGTTGCATCGATCACTGGTTGAAATATTGTATTTAAATAGATGAGCATTTAGCGAGCTACAACCGTGTCGAAGCCTTGTGTGATGGATATTTGTCAAACGGTTACCATAACTATAGTGCTTAGGAGGTAAGTATATATTAGTGTTGAGTTTTCTTTTGAATGTGTTTATTGATGTTGACATCTCGGTGTAATATCTTGATTGACATTTAATTTATTAAAATAATTGATCAGTAGCGAGCGTTGCTAAGGCAAAATGAAGCAAAATTGAATACAAGTATTCATGGTAGCTTATAATATTATGAAAAGACTTTAAAGTAGAAATTTAGTAAGATTTAATTAGATCATGAGAAACATTATGTAAATTCAATTTACTAATACATGTAGATCGAAATATTGATCCTTAAAATTATCACTCGAAAGGACTGGATACCCCCTCTCTTGGCAAAAAAAAAAAAAAAAACCCCTCAAACAACTCTACGTTTGATATAGAGGAGTCAAAGGATTGTACTTTACTTACATATCTTATCTTATTACATGATCACATGCACACAGTAAAGAAATCACATTATATCTATATACTGATATTAATTAAGATAAATAAGGTAGAGAGATCCTACATTTTGTACATGTAGTCTAGTTCGAGTCACGCCTACATATTTCAAAATACACTGAAAATTGCGACCACATTCCATATAAAAACACCCCTCTTACCTGTTGAAAAGGCGAAAGCGAAAGTAGATTTCAGCTCAAACTTCCGAGAAAAAACCGCGCTTGGCTATTTTGACGTCATAAGTCAAAATTTTAAAAGTTGTTGACTTCTTATACTAGATTTATATATACATGCAAAAGAAGTGTTTCTGTTCAAAATAAGGTGAGATTGCTTTCAAATTGTTTCATTTCAGATTTTATAAAATCTAATGCATTTTTGTTTCAATTAAGCATTTGCACTTATATTAGACAAAAAGAAGGAATGTGTAAAACATTACAGTCGGCCAATTGTTCAAATGTATATTAACAAATTTCAGATGCTTATAGTTTATAGGTCACAACATGTACTGGCACAGATGTGAAACCGGTACATGTAAAACGACCCATTAAATAAAACACGCTAGAAGTACATGTATTGTAGTACTTATCGATCTTGATGACACGTTGAAGGGAAGATGAAAACAATTGAAATTCGCGAAAATGTTATCAAATTTCAGTTGTTTTGAGTCACGCAATCCTATGCACGATAAATGAGTTTGGAAAACTTTAATGATCAAATCTAAAGAAAGAAAGAAAAATAATGATAAAAATAGAGGGGAGGAGTGTAATTCCTATATCAGTCTTAGCGCACAAACATATCTGGAACAAACTTTCCGAAAATGGAATTACCATGCATTATGGGACGACAAAATATTATTTTATTGTATTTTTAAATTATTTTACGTAGAATATTACTTTTTTGATTTGGACAGCAAAATGACTACTAGTATCTACCCCCCCCCCCCCCCAAAAAAAAAATGTCCAGGCTACGAAAGCGTATACGTGCCAAATATTTTTTTTTTATTTTCCAACTTTAATCTTGGAATTTCCAACTATAATCTTGGCATTTCCAACTTTAAAGTCGGAATTTCCAACTTTAATCTTGGAATTTCCAACTTTAATCTTGGAATTTCCAACTTAAATCTTGGAATTTCCAACTTTAAAGTCGGAATTTCCAACTTTAATCTTGGAATTTCCAACTTAAGGTCGGAATTTCCAAATTTAAAGTCGGAATTCCAACTTTAAAGTCGGAATTTCCAACTTTAATCTTGGAATTTCCAACTTTAAAGTCGGAATTTCCAACTTTAATCTTGGAATTCCCAACTTTAATCTTGGAATTTCCAACTTTAAAGTCGGAATTTCCAACTTTAAAGTCGGACTTTCCAACTTTAAAGTCGGAATATCCAATTTTAATCTTGGTAATTCCAACTTTTTTGTGTCGCCTGCGAAGCATAGCGACACTTAGGGATCACTTTGTCCGTAGTCCGTCCCTCCGTCCGTCTGTCCGTCCGTCTGTCTGTCTGTCACACTCTGGGTGTCACAGCCCATAACTTTTGATTGGTAAGTGATAGGGCTTTGATATTTCACATGTGTATTCCTTGTGACAAGACCTTCTTACACATACCATAATTTTTGACCTAGTGACCTTGACCTACATATTTGAACTACTTTTCAAAAAAAATAAGAATGGATATATCTTTTGATTGGTAAGTGTAAGGACTTTGATATTTCACATGTGCAATCCTTGTAGCAAGACCTTTCTACATAGACCATAATTTTTGACCTTGTGACCTTGACCTAGATATTTGACCTACTTTTGAAAAAAATATAAGATTCGCTATCTATTTTGATTGGTTAGTGATATGGCTTTGATATTTCACATGTGTATTCCTTGTGACAAGACCTTCCTACACATGCCATTATTTTTTACCTATTGACCTTGACCTACATATTTGACCTACTTTTCAAAAAAAAATTAAGAATGGATATATCTTTTGATTGGTAGTTGATAGGGCTTTGATATTTCACATGTTTTTTCCTTGTAACAATGCTATTCTACACATACCATAATTTTTCACTTTTTGACCTTGACCTAGCTATTTGATCTTCTTTTCTAAGGTTGTATACTATATATCTTTTAATTGGTAGGTGATAGGTCTTTAATATTTCTTATGATGAGACCTTTTTGTTACCAATTTTTACGAAGTGACCTTGACCTAGATGATTGACACTCTTTTCTGAAAATTTGTAATTGTATCTTTTAATTTGTAATTAAGAGGTCTGATATTTCAAATGAATTTCATTTGACATGACTTTTCTACTGATACCAACAATTTTGATCCACTTTCTAGAATAATAATCAAACCGCTTTGCAGGCGACACAAGCATTCATTAGATTGCTATTTTTTCAATACAATTCCCTTCCTTGTTAATAGTTAACTTTATATACTTTTGTTGCACCTGGTCTTTAGACCACCAAGGGGGCATATTGCGTTGGATTCGTCCTTTTGTCATTCCGTCCGTCCGTCAGTCTTTCTCCCTTTCATTGAAAGGGCATAGAATTTTAAAAAGAGATGATATGGCTTTCATATTTTGCATGTGTAAGCATCTTAGGAGGACCCATCTTTCTGTACTATTGTTTGGAGCTTTTGACCTTGTTCTTGACCTTTGACATACTTTTTCCTATTTTTGTAAAAATATTTTAAAAATCATAAAAAAATATTTCTCCGTGATTTGCCTTCAATTTTTGTACAGCTCAAGTGATGCATATGTTATGTTGTATATATAACGGGTTTTTAGACGTTTTGTCATGCTTTTGAGATATCTCAACGAAAGGAAAAGGGATGCAAACTAATACGTTTAAAAGTTGGCTACATCTCTTGTACCATTAGTGGTAGAGCTGACATATTTCACATGTAGATAACTTGTGACAAGATCATTCATCTTAGACCATGACCTTTGACAGTGTGACATTATACCTTGAAATTTGATCTTCTTTTCTCAAATTCTATACTTGGTATAACTTTGGAATAGTAAATGACAGAGCCTTTGTATTTCATATATGCATTCATTTTGGAATATCATTGCTATAAGTATCAAAAGTTTGACCTTGTGACTTTGACTTATGATTTTGACCTTCTGTTTGGATAACAGGTTAAATATACAAATGTATTCTCAAAGCTGCCGCCGGGGACATTTATATGTTTCACAATTAAACAGAGCTTGTATTTGTATTTATAGATCTCAACAGTCTAGACTACGTTGGAATGTCAATGCCAATAAACTAAATTGGGGTGTGGGGGGGGGGGTTATTGTATCCTCGGAATAAACTATTAAACTTAGTAAAACTCGTGTAATATGTTAACAATATACTTAATTTAACTAACACATGTATGCATAGAACGATCTCTCTCTCTCTCTCTCTCTCTCTCTCTCTCTCTCTCTCTCTCTCTCTCTCTCTCTTGTAGATGTTAGAGACATATATACTATTTGGATCTGGAAAAAAAATAACATTTCAGCAGTACATCTTGCTACTTTAAATATAATACAAGACAACATTTCAAGGGACTTGGTATTTTTGGAGACTTCAAATTTATATTCAGAAGAGAGGATGATTGCATACAACGCATATGGTTTTAGATGTACTTTACTGTTGAAATGTATATATGTAGCTGGAGAGCACACATGTAACGAGCCGGACAGTTTTACAATGGAAGTTTTATTCTATACTACCCGGCGAGCGGAGTGGAGTTACTTTCCTTCTCTCAAGACCCCCCCCCCCCCCCCAAAAAAAGAAGAAATTGAAATCTATAAAACGATCGATTGATGACACCAAATGGATGGACAGAAGAGGATTTCTTTCTTTCTCGAGATCACATTCACTTGAAACCTCTTGGGGTTTCGCTGTTCAATTTTGGGTACTACATAGAAGAGGGGGGATCTCCTACATATACACCTGATAATATTTTAAATGCATTGATTAGTAGTACATGTAATAGGCAATGATGATTATTATATAAGCCCTTGTATTAACATAAGATTTTATTCTTAAATTTTGGAGATGGATCGCCGAGTGCGCCCCTCCCTTTAACAACTGTAAAATTTATCATAATGTCTCAGAATCCATGATTTCCATTGCATAACATTCATATACACACAACACAACAGCACAGAAAGCTGAATGCAAAGGGTGCATTTTCATTAATCAATTAGCCCATTCATTAATTGTGTCATAAACACACTATTAATGAATGGGTTAATTAATTTATGATTTTTCACTCTTTGGCTGAATGTAAAGTGAGCTGTAAAATCAAACATGAAATATTTTCCTCAAAAGTTTAATACTTAAAAAAAACACACACAAAGAATAATGTTGAGTCAACTTTGGGTGGAAAGGGGGGGGGCACCCTCCTCTGAATCCCTCACTGATAAATCAGACTCATATTTATTTCAAGGATTAATTATATGAATAATTCACGATCATTTTGTTAACCATTGAAAATGTTTTCTGACAGACTTGAGAATCGGGATTGAACGTTCCTCTTGACATTGTTACAGAATACATTTTGTTTTTTCATGACGTCCACCGTTGACGCACACACTAAACCCAGCGTCATATGATACTCTCATAAAATATATACCTAACAAAGTATATACATGGTGAAAAGAATTAGTCTTACACTTTACCATGCTTGCACAAGATTTTGCCAATAACTTAGAATAAGATTTAGAAATGTGCTCGACAAAGGGGAAAATAGTAGAAATTTGGCAAATTCTATAGCGGAAACTACATCGTTTCGTAAATGTTTGGGGAATAAAATTTATATATATATATGAAATAAAGAGTGTATCTATATCAACAAAATATAAAAGAGAATTAGATAGACTCCCTTATTGAGCGCCAGCTCATTGCCAATGAACACGCGTTTAAAAAAAAAATGAAAATTTCCCATAATCTTGCAAATTTCTTACAGATTTTTATACCTTATAATATGCCATGATTTTAGTTTTCATGCATACAGTATGAAGATTAAAGCCCCCTTCACACTTCCACGGATCGAGCCACGATTCCGCTATGACTCCACAAAAGATATATCCGTGGCGAGTCGGGACGCAAAATGTTCGATGAACCATGGACCCACAACTCCAGTACGGAATGCTACGGGTTGATACATGTACAAATCGAGAACGGATAGCTACGGTTAGTTAAGGATTGCTATGGATATCGTCCTGACATTGCCACAACATACGTACGGATAGATACGGATTGCTACGACACGCGTACTGATAGATACAACATGTACGGATAGGTACGGATTGCTACGGATTACCACGACTCCTGTACGGATAGCCACGATTCGCACAAGGGTAGCTACGGTTCAGTACGGATTGGTAGGACATGGGCGGATCCAGGATTTTTTTATCAGGGGGATCCTAAATCCAGAATTTCTTGAAGAGCAAAAAAAAAAAAAAAAAAAAAAATTAAATAAATAAACATAAATAAATAAAGTCCTTGATTAATGTATGTCAGTTCTGTTTCTTATTATAAATAAAACAGATAACTGGCGAACAATAGCGAACATAAAGCTTAAAATCTTGAATTTTTACATTAATGGCGAGCGATAGCGAGCCAGCCATTTTTTTTTTTTTCAGAATTGGAATGAAATCCTCTATTCGTGTCTTTTTCAGTTACCCTTGATTATTGACCAAGGGGAATGCTGATTTTATGGTTACAAATAAGTTTTTCTGGCCTAGCCAGTTAAAACGGATGTTGCACCGTAAAAAATGTATATTCATATATTTTTTTAACTATGCTTCGAAAATTCCAACGGGGGTGTCCGGATCCCCAACCCCTCCGGATCCGCGCTTGTAGGACTGGCTTGAATTCCTGTGTACTTTTAAACAATAATTATTTACTAAAACAACCAATGTTTTCAAACTGATACAGTGTCAATTGTTTAATAGAAGTGCGTGTGTTCGAATTTTCTTGTGAACAGCATATAAGACAAAGTAAACATCAAAGAAATATCAAGCCTTTCATAGATGTTTCCAATGGAAAGAGGATAAACCCTGTTGATTTTGAAGGTCAGGGGTCAAACTTCAAGGTCACAGTGGACTTCGCGTGGACCTTGTGAACATGTTAGTGTGCGTATTGCACCACAATTTTGTATGAATGTGGTTTGTGTTGTGAACTGGGGAATTTGCTCTAAATAGCAGCGCACTCTTAGGATAGCAAGGGTGAGCCTTGAAGTTTGGTCGTTGTCTCCGAACTGCTGAGTTCTATAAAAGGAGTCAACGAGTTGACAGTTAATACTTTATTGATAGTGGTAACAGCAACTGGTCTATAAAGGGCCAAACATATCCCTTTTATATCACAGGCTGGTTACCAGGTGATCGTACGATCGGTCGTCAACTCGATGTCCCTTGCATAAATTATTTTCTGTCTAAATTCTAGATTCTGACCGGTGGTCAAAGTGAGCAGTAAACATATTTGTCGATTTGTAGATAATTTGCTAATAAATGGATTGGTCAGCAATCTTTCTTATTGAAAATTTTGACCTGTACTTTAGAATGTTTGACAAGGACTCAAAAGTTGTGCAAAACTAAAACTTGCTACATATCTGTGTCACCGAAGTGGGACATTGAAATTCGATCAATATTTGATTGAATAAAAATAGATTGCATGTTTAAAGGAAAAGGGAATATATTTTCACTCAATAGATAAATGTAGAAATGAATTCTAAAATCAAAAATTGGTATATTAATTGTTTACTCGATAGATAAATGCAAAAATGAATTCTAATATCAAAAATTGGTATATTAAACAGCATAGACGCAAAAGAAATTATCAAAGAAACATCAAAGCATTCACAAATGTTCTCCATAGGGAGATAAGAAACCTATTTATTTTCAAGATCAAGGGTCAAAGGTCAAAGGCTTACGCTTAAGATATTTGTGAACAGAATAGAAGGCATAGCAAATATCAAAAGATCAATAAACCTTTCACAAATGGTCCCTCAGGGATGAACCCTTATAGTTTTTAAGGTCAAGGGTCAAAGGTCAAGGTGCCAGTAAACTTTATTTTAGAATCTAGACATACTTTCATTGTGCATAAGAGATGCTCATGGATAGCAGATTATGCTTTTACGAGATATTGAAAAGAAAAAAAATATCAAAAACAAAACTACCGAAGATAATGTTTTTACACATCCGTTCTAATTACTTTTGTGCGTTCATCTCATTTCATGAGTGACTACTCGAAATTCATTTTTTTCAGTTAGCACTGTTTATCAAATAGGTAGAAGAAAATGGAATGGGGACTTAATGCTATTACATGTATTCTATTTCAGGGGTTGTCCCCTTCCTGAAAAAAGTGCTAATTTCTGCACAGCAAATCACAAAGTCTTTAGTACTATCGTTTGAATACCTACGGTCCCGCATAAAATTAGTAATCACTGTGTCTGTCCGTCCGTCCGTCTGCCTGTCCGTCAAAAATTTAACATTAATCAGCTTAAAGGGCCCCGCTAAATGGCAGTTGCCCTAAAGGAATAACTATTTCTGTCTGTCGGTCGGTCGGTCTGGCTGGCTGGCTGGCTGGCTGACTGTCTATCCCTATTTTCCTGTCCGTCAAAAAACTAAAATTGGCAATAACTTTTTCACCATAAGATATATGACTCATTTTTGACATGTATACTGCTCGGGTGGCGTCATTTTTTTTTTTTTATCATTTGACTTTGACCATAACCTTTTGACCTACATATGAGAAACATAACTACTTCACCATAAGAGATAGGGCTCTCATATTTGGTATGGGTGTTCTCTTGGTACTATTTTATTTTGAACTTTCGATCCTGACCATTGACCTACATTTAAAAAAAGACTTTAGCGAAGACCATTCGCAGTTTTTGCAAGTGTATTCCTTGTAAAGCCATAGTAAAACTTGTTGTACGTCGGGCGGGTACCTTTTGCTCAGACAAAAAAAAAAAAAAAGAGAAAAAAAAAAAACCACACACACACACACCGTCACAAACATGCATTTTTTTGGGTGAAAATGAGTAAATGATATTTAATCAATATATGAAATGCCTATTCCATCTTAAATTTTAGTAGATAATAGTGAGTTTTATATAAAAAAAAATTAAGGGTACCTTAATTATAGAAAAAGTTCGGGACTTAAAACAGAATATTAAATTACTATGGCCTAACAAGCTTTTCTGTTCGTACTAATATTTCTTATCACATGACCTTGACATTGATCTTGGACTATATTAAAAAAATTTAACATTGTTCATTTGTAGTGAACCGTTTGAGGTATGATGATCATTTTCGGCATGTATTTTCCTTGTAACAAGATCTTTCTCGTACATATAGTATCAAAATTTTAATAATATTGCCTTGACTGTGACCTTCCCGAAATTAGCTATTGGCCATAACTGCTGTAACATAAGAAATGGATCTGTCGGAAGACTGGCAGCTTACGTTAGATTTGCACTTGTTGATATTTTTTTCCAATAGATCCTTTAATATCCATCTTTTATAATTGGGTGAATTTAAATGTCAAAGCATGTACATTTGCCAATTTGGGTTGGCTATTTTTATATTGTATTCAGATAAAATCTTGAGCGGTCGGTATCTATCTGTAAGATCTGAAGTGTCAATACACAAACACGTTGAATGGTTGTAATGGACAACAAGAACGTTCAAATCCTATTCAATTGTACATCCAATAGAAAACTCTATAATTATTAATCAGTTGCGATAACAAGATGGCATTGTACACTTAGTATAAAAACATTGACCACCTAGTAAAATCTCAGAAAAAAAGTTTGAAATTCCGACTTTAAAGTTGGAAATTCCAACTTTGAAGTTGGAAATTCCAAGATTAAAGTTGGAAACTCAAAGATTAAAGTTGGAAATTCCGACTTTAAAGTTGGAAATTCCAAGATTAAAGTTGATAATTCCAAGATTAAAGTTCGAAATTCCAAGATTAAAGTTTGAAATTCCGACTTTGAAATTTGAAATTCCGACTTTAAAGTTGGAAATTCCGACTTTAAAGTTGGAAATTCCAAGATTAAAGTTGGAAATTCCAAGATAAAAGTTGGAAATTCCGACTTTAAGGTTGGAAATGCCAAGATTAAAGTTGGAAATTCCAAGATTAAAGTTGGAAATTCCAAAATTAAAGTTGGAAATTCCAAGATTTAAGTTGGAAAGCCCAAGATTAAAGTTGGAAATTCCAAGATTAAAGTTGTAAATTCCAAGAATAAAGTTGTAAATTCCAAGATTAAAAGTCGGAAAATAAAAAAATAAAAAATAATTATTTGGCACTTATACGCTTCCGTACTAGGCAATTGAATTTTGAGTGTGATGTAACGAAATTCAGTATTTGCCGTTCTCAAATTTAGAATGCTCTAGATAAAATCAATCAATTACATTTATGATTTTTTTATACAGATTCACACTTATAACTGTTGTTAATAACATCAAAGGATTACCATGAAACCATGTCCATATTGTAATAGAGGGTATGATGAGAGAGGTCTTAACAATCATATAAAGAAATGTGCGAAAGAGTTCGAAAAAATTAGTTCCTCAGCTGAATGTGGGAGTGTTCGATCTGGATCCTCGACGACTCACAGAAACGGATCATTCAAAGCAAAACAGGACGGGGGATTTCATGATAAATGCGAAAAACGAAGGTGTCAAAGTTCCTATGACAAACGCAACTTCCATGATGGAGCAATGGGATATTCACGGGAAGAGAAAGAAGCGCCAAGGACAGTCAGCCAACAAGGAAATTACAACCGACATTCAAGAGATGGTCAAAGTCGTGAAAAATTACATACTCCTAGTCATAGTCGTGAAAATTCATATGTTTCTAATGGACACCATAGTGGTCAAACTAGTCAGCGCAAACAACAATCAAATTCCAGCGATGGTCACCAAACAGTACCTAAAACGCCACGATCAGCTGATCACCGTGGTAAGATGACTCATGGTGACAAATTCTATGACTCGACAACTTCTGAACATGTTAAAGCTGGAAATAAAGAAGCACGTGGAAGTGCTCATGTCGAAAAAGATAAAACTGTTCCAAAACAAAGATTAGAATCATCGCACTTGCGACAGAATAAAACTGGGCAAGGAAATGAAGGTTTTGGTAACCATGACGATTCCACAAGAAGGAAACAACAGGGCTGTCATTCTGGTCATACATATAAGAACAATGATGTCAAACCATCCAAATCGAAAGTAGAATCCAAATCAACAAGTGCAGAGGAATCTGGGTATTGTGGAATCTGTGAACGTCCATTTCAAACTGTTCAAGGCCTCAAGATACACTGGAGTAAAAAACACTCAAATGTTCCAAAACCAAGCCCAAATTTTATAGTTCTTGCTTCCGAAACAGCAAATGTCAAAAGAGAGCCAATGAAAATACATGTGCCAGCCTTACAAGGAGCATGTTACAATGACAGCAATGATAAAGTAATGTACAATAGGTCAAGTGATGGACCGCAAGGGGCATTTCACATCGACATCAAAGATCCAGTATTGTCTAGAAGGTCAAGTGGTGCATCTAGTGCTTCTGGATCGAGCGCTTATCTGAAATCTAGCCAGTTCGAATGTGACTATTGTGAGATATGCTTCACAAATGACTATGAGCTGGGCATTCATGTAGGCCAAAAACACATGCCAGACGAAACAGAAGGTAATTGAGGAGAAAATCTTCTTTAATTTTACAATAATAATGATTCAGTCCTTATTTACGTAATTCAAGGTTTCTGCATATCGTTCTAAGTGATACACCATAGTTTAAAATATTGAAATACTTTGATTTCAAAAGAAGGAGAAATTGCAAAGAATTAAAAAAGATACTTTTAAGGATTTTGTAATCAAGCTCATTCCTGTTATATATTATTGCGATAATTTATTTTGTAATTTAAAAATATACACAGAGGTATATTGCTTGGAGGAAAAATTTATAAGCAAATTGTGGAAATGCCAATGGGAACCCACTGCATTCCACTTCAGTGAATAATTGCCAAACAGAAAATTCGACATCAGAACCCAAAAGTCATAATCGAAACGAAAGGCTTACAAATTCTTGAAAATCAATTCAGTCATAACTCATAAATGCATTTAAATCTTCGCACTACATGCATTGTTCTTATTCTTCATTCATTACATTAGTGAAGGTTCCTGATTTAATGATTAACCCGCTATCAAACAAGAAAGAATTGAGCAAACTCATGGTGGATTTGAAGCTTCCAAAGGACGAGGTATCAGATGCCAGCGAACACATCAACAGGTTTGTGGATTGCTTCAAAGAAGAACTTCAATCAAAGGCGCCTAGTGGACTATGCCTTGATGAATTCCGCTCAGGGTCTTACTACGATAAAACAAAGGTATATACGTACTGTACATTTATCTTTAGCAATATAGGACTTGTCATAGTAAAACACACTCTCAGTTTGCCTAAAACATTTTGAAAACGTTTTCAGCAAAACTGTGTGATAGTCACCTTAGGTTGTTTACTGATTCATTGTCTTTATATTTTCGTTATGTCTACAAATTCGACCTTCCTTTGATTGAGGTCAAACAAGGGACATAGGAAGCTAGGTAAAGTGCAAAATTATACAATCAGTGAATGAAAGCTAAACACAAAACCCTAAATCAGATTCCAAAAATGAAAATCTGAAGGCTTACAAACTCTTTCAAAAAATAAAACTTAACCATTCGGCAAAGTATGCCGGAGAAAAAGTACCAATCGTAGTTCAGGAGTGAAAGATCCCGAGGAAAATGGCATAACTTTGTAAGTCTCTATTAACAAGGCAAAGAGTGAATACCTCAAATTATATGACACTTTATGAGATCAATTGCCCGAAGACTTTGAGTAACATATTTTGCTATCTAGCAACATCACTTTAACAATGCAGAAAATTTGTAGGATGGTCCTAACCTATGTACCTCTTAATATATGGACGAAGAAATGTTGTGACTAAAATAGATCTGCAGTGACAACATCGCTTTGCATTTGTTTTGTCTTATGAACATTCATACATTTGTTATATACCAGTTTTTACATTTTAATCATTGCAAATAACTTTACAGATAGGTTACTTTACATATAGGTTACTTTACTTTTACTTTACTTTACAGATAGGTTCCCCCGATGAATTTGACATTATGTTCTACCCATCAAACATTAACTGGAAGGCGGAGTTTGATGATCACCTTCCTGGTTACTGCAAAATCAAAATACAGGGACAGCCTCCTCCGGAATATAGGGACCTAGTAACAAAAGATGGATATTTGAATCCTTGGAAATTTAAGGATAAACTCTTTAAACTATTTTCGGAATGCATTCGCAGTGCGTCCTTTCGCCCTGGCCGGCGAACAAAGCGTAAGTGAACATGATTGTACGTTTTCATAAAATAGTAATTTGATAAATGTAAATAAACAAGAATAGTTTCTTGAATAGTGGTGCCTCTGCGAGACAGAAACAGCTTACTATTTACACTTTAGGAACAGAAAGACCACCAGAAAGCCCGGCATTCACAGTACTTTTTAATACAGTCCCCGGAAAGCAGCCAATCGACATAGACCTTGTTCCAAGTGTTCAAATCCAGGGCTGGCCGAAGGTTGCTAGAAAGATCAAACCCCATTGGTTGAAAAAGGAACACGCAAAACATGCGATGAAGATGTACCATGCAGTCGCGAAAAGTTGCCCATACGGTAAAAAATATTATACATATACTGCGAAAGTAATAAATTCATATTTAAGATAATTCATAGGAATCTATACAACCAAATACTAATACATATACATACAAGTATATGCCATACGTGTTACCAATATCAGAAATATGAAAATTAAAAAAAAAGATTACCTCTGTGTGTCTGGGGAAGTTCTCCATTGGCATTTTTGATAGCGGATCGCTGTCCATAGAGGACGTTGGCGTCTTTGTCTTTCTGAGTCCCTGCATTGCCATTCCTGTCACTTTGAAGCTTATTACATTTGCACCACCCGGTGAGTGTCGCTGATGGTTGACCCAAGATACATGCTGTTTCATGTTTTTGTAAGTCTGCTATGTTCGAAAAGCCATTTGGTGTGGGTGTTGTTGTGTGGTATGTTGAATTTGTTATGTCTGATTTTCTTGCTTTACCAATTGCGGGTGTGTTGCATTGTGTTCGTGTTTTACCAATTGCGGGTGTGTTGCATTGTGTTCGTGTTTTACCAATTGCGGGTGTGTTGCATTGTGTTCTTGTTTTACCAATTGCGGTTGTGTTGCAGTGTGTTCTTGTTTTACCAATTGCGGATGTGTTGCATTGTGTTCTTGTTTTACCAATTGCGGGTGTGTTGCATTGTGTTCTTGTTTTACCAATTGCAGGTGTGTTGCATTGTGCTCGTGTTTTACCAATTGCGGGTGCGTTGCATTGTGCTCGTGTTTTACCAATGGCGGGTGTGTTGCAGTGTGTTCGTGTTTTACCAACTGCGGGTGTGTTGCATTGTGTTCGTGTTTTACCCATAAATATGGATGATGACCATATCCCAATACATCGATTATTCAGAATATCATAAACCGAAGGCATTCAAAATCAGGATAAAACAAGAACGAAAGCAAACAAAGAAAAACCTCCACCATATGAAAAGAAGCGAACTCCCAAAATGGGAGTGAGACCAGGTGCCCAGGAAGAG
Source organism: Pinctada fucata (assembly GCA_028142955.1). Taxonomy (NCBI): domain Eukaryota; kingdom Metazoa; phylum Mollusca; class Bivalvia; order Pterioida; family Pteriidae; genus Pinctada; species Pinctada fucata. Next base: position 40,561,707 of record AP027114.1, read on the forward strand.
TAAGCATCCCCTGCTTGCATGGTACACCCATCACTTCAATTCGGTAGAAATGTCACATCCGGTTACTTCCATTTCGGAAGATACAAGTATATTCGGTTTGATGGTTCAAATGGTCTAAGACAGAATATCTTCCAACATTCTGGAGAGTGGGACATCATAATGTATGACGAGTTCCGCATATCGACCGTAGAACTTCCTCAATGACGATGTTAGTCGGTCACAAACGTGTGCCTGACTGAGAAGCTTATCTGAACGACGCATAGCTGTCATAACAAAATATGTATATTTGGTACCTGCTCTGGCATAGCGTATCAACTGAAATATGAATACGCCATAAGCTGGCGATGAAGGGATGTTGCTACTCAGAAAAGGAAAGTTTTTGATGTTGAAATTAAAGTCGTCACGTTTGTCATAGAGTGAGGTGTTCATGTGACCATCAGTGTCGTAGGACAACATTATGTCCAGATACTAAGGATGCTGAATGATTTGTCTCAGTAGTTTCTTTGACTTGAAACACGTGTCTGGTGCAGAAAAATTCGTTTGGAATTTTCTTCATGAAGTTATAGAGTTTGAACACTTCCATTTTAATCCTATAACACAAAAGTGTTTATATGACAACCTACTTATCGACTATATGAACCAGTCAGACAAATAAACACATGGGCCAAGTTACATATTATATGTACATCAAAGGAGGGGATCTCCAACAACACCAGGTTGTAGCACCCACAGCAAAACCCCAAAACACCCATTGCAAAAACACAGAGCAGACAAGCACAAAAAGAGACGCGCAAGGGACAAGGAATGTCAACGCACAACACAGAAACACTAAACACAAAGGACTACACATAAACCAACGAGACCAATGTGCAACCGGTGCCGACTTAGGACGGCCATCTGCCACGGAAATAGCAGAAGGTATGGTTATCCTGGATTACGTGCGCACAACCCTCCCATTTTTCCGATTACCCAGAGGTCTCGAAGAACGTACAATTGTGGTGTAAAACAACCTCCTCAGTGTCAGATTACTACACACAAACAAGACCGCAAAACGCAGGGGTCCCAAGCAACACTGTACTGTTGTTTCCAATGTTTCAGTGATGGGATGATGGGATTGTTCTAATTAATCCCCGTCTGTTTCTTAAGGCTTCAGGGGTATAATACTCTACTTCCGGTTGTTTTCATGAGAGAAAAATTAAATAACACGAAGTCGGCCGAAGACTCACGACTTAATCAATGTTCGGGACCATGGCGAGTTGAATGAAACATCAGAAAAATATCAAATATCTGAAATATGTAATATATGGAAGTACATAATTTCTAGCTTTTCCACGATATTCCACTATATTTTAATTATACCCCTAATACCTTAACTTTTTATCGTCTTATGTGTTCAAGGTATGCTGTCACTGATTACTACAATGTGCGGATCTGTTATTCGTATTTCAGATGTTCCCAACAAGGAGTTGTACTGGAGAATTTCCTTTTCTCATGCAGAGAAAATCCTGGTGAAGTATGCCAACAACGGCAACGGAAACTCCCGAAGGAAAGATATATTTAGAATAATGAAGCAACTCAAACACAACGTGAAAGAACAAAATCCGGATAAAATAGAGAAGTTTTGCAGCTACCATCTGAAGATGTTCATGCTGAACGAGTTCGATTCTTGGAGGGGGGAGGTCAGTAACCAGGACGATTTGCTGATTTTGGTTTTAGAAACCGTGTATCGACTGACAAGGTGTTTGCAGCGTTCTACAATTCTCAACTATTTCATACGAAACGATAACATTTTGAAATTTGTTCCTAATGGTGAGCTTGATTTGGTTTGCAAGAGCTTTGAAAAATACAATAGTTCCTCGTGAGATATCAGAACTACGTATATGTACGAGCGAAAAGGGACCACTTGTATAGTTGCACAAATACATTTTTATGGATTTTTTAAAAATCAAATCTTTAAAGGGCATAATTATTTTGTATTTACATTTGGTATTTTCATTATTGTTAAATATTGTACAATGGGATTAGATAGGTCTATATTTTTAAACACAGCTGAAAGACTCAAAGGAAGCTTTGCAGATATTACAGGTCCGTCCTTATTTCATTTTTTTTTTTTTTTTTTTTTTTTTTGCATTTACTAAAAATCTTGAAAAATCAAAATGAAGATCCTGTGGCAAGTATTATTTCTACTTACTCCATGCATTCATTGCAAAGTTCCTTGATTCATCATCTTAATACTCAATTTGATTGTCGAAAGAGATAAGTAAACAATCCTTTTCTTGATGTCTTTATACATGTGCGAGGTTTTAGGTGATCTTTAACGCGATTTCCGACCAAGCAATAACTAATTCTTCGCCGTCTATATGTTCCTTTCATTAACGGATGATGATAAAAAAAATCAAACAGTGTTAAACGTCTTTAAACTCAATATCATCATTTAAAACCTGATAAATTTGACCCATCAAAGAACTGTGCTAGAAACAATTTCATAAAAAAGTTTTGGTTTTTTTTTTTTTTTTTTTTTTGGTGTTGGAAAAATAAAAAAAATCAGAGTTACATACCTTGCTTAGTCTTCCATAGTGGAACGTTGTCTTTTTATACTTGATGCGCATTGGTCTCCTTTCTTCTGTTGCATAAAACTTGTAGAGATTGGTTTGTCGGTCTCTTAATTTTTAAGGTGTTGTTGTTATATACGTTCATTTATTAGGTCTTCCGACTTCCGTCGGAAGACCTATTGTTTTCGTAACCGTGGAAAATTGGATCAGCGATTTCTCAAGAACCCTGTAAGCTAGGACAATGAAAGTTCTCCAACGTTACGTTTGGAGTAAAAGCTAGATTGGTCTTTTTGTGTCGCCTGCGAAGCATAGCGACACTTAGGGATCACTTTGTCCGTTGTCCGCCTGTCCGTCTGTCCGTCCGTCTGTCTGTCTGTCTGTCACACTTTGGGTGTCACAGTCCATAACTTTTGTTTGGTAAGTGATAGGGCTTTGATATTTCACATGTGTATTCCTTGTGACAAGACCTTCCTACACATACCATAATTTTTGACCTAGTGACCTTGACCTACATATTTGACCTACTTTTCAAAAAAATTAAGAATGGATATATCTTTTGATTAGTAAGTGTTAGGACTTTGATATTTCACACATGCAATCCTTGTGGCAAGACCTTTCTACACATACCATAATTTTTGACCTAGTGACCTTGACCTACATATTTGACCTACTTTTCAAAAAAAGATAAGATTTGCTATATCTTTTGATTGGTAAGTGATAGGGCTTTGATATTTCACATGTGTATTCCTTGTGATAAGACCTTCCTACACATACAATAATTTTTGACCTAGTGACCTTGACCTACATATTTGACCTACTTTAAAAAAAAGAATAGATATATCTTTTTATTGGTAAGTGATAGGGCTTTGGTATTTCACATGTGTATTCCTGGTGACAAGACCTTTCTACACAGACCATAAAATTTGACCTTTTGACCTTGATCTAGATATTTGACCTACTTTTCAAGAAAAGTAATATTGGCTATATCTTTTGATTGGTAGGTGATAGGGCTTTGATATTTCACATGTATTTTCCTTGTAACAATGCCATTCTACACATACCATAATTTTTTTACCTTTTGACCTTGACCTACATATTTGACCCACTTTTCGAAAAAATTAAGAATAGATATATCTTTTGATTGGTATGTGATAGGGCTTTGGTATTTCACATGTGTATTCCTGGTGACAAGACCTTTCTACACAGACCATAAAATTTGACCTTTTGACCTTGATCTAGATATTTGACCTACTTTTCAAGAAAAGTAATATTGGCTATATCTTTTGATTGGTAGGTGATAGGGCTTTGATATTTCGCATGTATTTACCTTGTAACAATGCCATTCTAAACATACCATAATCTTTTACATTTTGACCTTGACCTAGCTATTTGACCTTCTTTTCTAAGGTTATATATATCTTTTAATTGGTATAGGTGATAGGTCTTTAATATTTCTTATGATGAGACCTTTTTGTTACCAATTTTTACGTAGTGACTTTGACCTAGATGATTGACACTCTTATCTGAAAATTTGAGAATGACCATATCTTTTAATTTGTAATTAAGAGGTCTGATATTTCAAATGAATTTCATATGACAAGACTTTTCTACTGATACCAATAATTTTGATCCACTTTCTAGAATAATAATCAAACCGCTTCGCAGGCGACACAAGCATTCCTTGGATTGCTATTTTTTATTTTTGGTCTCTGTTATTTTTTTTATCATGTTTTTTAGTAGATTCAAATATTTGACGGGAACGTCGAATTACTCAAAAGGACCGAAAATTTCATGTTTTGCTATTTGTAAGCTTAAATATCTCGTATTTTGCTATCTACAATTTCCATTCTTTTTGAAAGTCGACAGCCATGCAAGATATGAAATGCTAGATGCACACTGTAACGATTTATTACGATGACGTCCTTCACCGTCCTTCATATTTCCAAATTCAGAAGTTCATAGGAGGAAGACACTTTTTTGCTTATAATAGTTTCCTAAAAATTTCAATATTATTATTTTTTATCCATATATCTGTCTTATTTAGTCTTTCTGATTTTTCCTATCTCTTACTGTTGAAAAGATATGAGCATCGAAATTTTGAGTTGGGTATTTCGATACACCTTCACGCCAACAGATCGGGCGCACACTAAAATTGGTAGTCCGAGTCCGACTCGAGAAAAGCAGTGTTGAGATTTTCAAATTCCGATTTCACGGCAATGATGAATATGCATTTCATAAATACATTTCGATATACACAATTTGATTTTAAAACAGTTGATTAATTTAGAAGAGATCAGCTACAAACCAGAATTTACACACAAAAAAGGGTAGTTTGATTCCGATTTCTAACCTACAAACCTGTTTCTAAACATCAATAGCTATATTTTGAACATCAAGTTTAATTTCTAATTCTAGCAAACGTTCGAACATAATTTTCGGTTGGTTTATTTACAAATTGATGAACAATTTCTCCAACATTCTTCCCTCCCCTCGTTTTTCGAAAACAGTTCTGTTTATATTGAACGATGTCGCCATGATGGAAATTCAAAATAAACTTTGAAAAAAGGGAAGGGGGGGGGTCCAAATTTGAACCTGCACAGCGAGAACCTCATGGTATTTATATATATATATTGAACGTGACTTGTTATTACCATTTCTCTTCTCAAGAAAATTGGTTATACAGCTACGAGCTCGCCTTTTTTATGGGGGAAGGGGGCAGGAAGAATTTGCAAAAAAAAAAATCCCGGCTCTGAAAAATGTTAAAAAAAATATTCCGTCCCAAAGGGCCGGCAATTTTTTTTCCCGGACCATGCAAAAGTAAGGATACATTGCATGATATGGAAATTTTTGCTGGCCCTTTGTGCCAGACAATTTAAAGTCAAAAAATTAATTAATATAAATACAAACTGTTCACATAGCTGTATCTACCAGAGACCTAATACGCATAGGCACAAAAATCTAGAAAAGGTTCTATTTAAACATCATACAATCTGTCTGAAATTCCCTAATTGCAAAGAGACATCTGAAGGAACGGTTATTAACTCATACTCTGTAACAGCGGGGAGTTTAACTTACACAGACATTCACAACATTTGACAATTTGTTTAAATCCGGCCCGAAGAACCGGCGAAAATTTTTCTCCGACTCTGGTAATGGCTGAAAAAAATGGCCTGCTCAGAAAATTGCTGAAAAATTTTTACCGGCTGGCAATAGAATTCCTGCCTCCCCCCCCCCCCCCCCAAATCAAATGGTTGCTCACCAACAATTATCGGTTTGAAAATTTAATGTTACTGCTATTTGAAAACTTAAATATATAATATAAATACATGTAATGTGACGTCCTTCATATTTCCAAACCAAAAATTGTATAGGAGGAAGACACTCTTGTTGCAACCGCAACAAGAAACCTTTCTAGTTCTAGTTCTTTTGGTGAATTGATAGTTACAGGTCTTCGATGGTCACATCATCTGGCTTCAGTTGTAAACTTTAGCATACAATAAAAGAAACGTTTTTCTCTGACTTCTCAATGCTTGGTTGTATCTTACGGGCATTTTGGATCTAGGATTTATTTATTCATACCGCCAGAAGAACTTTGGCAGCTGTATTTTACGTTAATCGTTAATTTGGACTCTTGACAATATCAGTTTTTCTTTTTGTTTTGTATGGTTCTCTTTTGTTGCTTTTCGGTGACCCCATCAATAGTGATGAACTAATTGTCGCCGACAATCGATGGTCGATCGCTAAAACTCTTTCGATTCCGATTATCGATTTCTTTTTCTTACAATCGATTGTCGCTGTAAGAAAGGTATTTTGTGTAAAGGTATTTATTTTTCTCTTTTTACATGTAACATAAACCTTTACTTGTTGTCTTGCATGTAAACAGGCAGACACTTTGAAATTGAATGCTTTATATTTTGTTTTCAGCAAAGTTTTCTGAATTTTATGCAGAAAAATCAATTTTTTTATCTTGTATGTTCCATTTTTCATGGACTTTTGTTTTCCGATTTAAATCGATAATCGATCGGTTTACTCTTTCCGATTATTTTCCGATAATCGATTCTTAAAAGTCTTCCGATGTACAACACTACCCATCAATATAAATTCCGATTTTATGAGCGGTCAATTCTTGTCATTTTGGTCATGGTTCATTTTCCTCTTAATGTTCTTGATCCAAATATGTCTTTGTTGTTGGTAGTTTACATGTGATTTTTTTTTAAATATGTTTATTTTAATGTTAATTAACGGAAAATATGATTATTTTCGCTGGGGAATATTTCGATAACATCTAGACGTTACGCTGTGGGGGAGGGGGGTGTTCGCTATATATAAACGTCTCTGCCATTGTAATAACGAAGGAGGGTAGCTTTAATTTGTAAAGAGCGTGAAAATGTTTACATTAACAACTTAATAGTAGCTGTTTGTTATTTTCTGTTTCGTTGCACCATCTACAGAGAATTCCGTTTTCAGTGTGTGTGTAATGAAGTCATTGGTCTCCTTGAAGTCTCTCTTGTGTATTGTCCTTCATGATTTCAATGGTATCTCGTTTTTTATCGTTTTGATGTGATTGCTCGCATTCTCTCGACTTACAATGTACCTGTACGGGTTGTCCCCCTTGAATCGACACATGTGTGTGTGTGTTTCGCTGTGATCAGTACAGCGTCGTCATTGGATGGCTTTATTCCCTCATTTCATTTGTTGTACATGTCCTACTTGTAAGTCCTATATTTCCTATAAAGATATATGAACCTATAAAAGTCAGTCCTATTCCTAACCCTCACCCTTAACCCTAAACTTAGAAATTTATCCTGTAAATTCTAATGGACGAAATCATCCGAGTTTTTTCTTCTTGTTTTGCTGCTTCATTCAAAACGTGATCATGTACAAAATATGATCAGTAAAAACTTCTGAAAATAGTTTATATAAAAAAATTGACTTTCTTGAACATTGTTATATACATCATATTATGATTTACTGTTCAAATTGTAAATTGGTAAAGGTTGCATGAAGTATAGAAAAGATACAGGGAGGCGAATATTCCGTAAAGTACTTTTACAATTGTAGTATCTTTAACTTAAAAATCTCGAAATAGTCCTTTAATTGTCCTATATTTCAATTTAAAACATACTTATATTCTTATATTTTGAGTAGATGAAGTCGCTATTAACCATGTTATTCCCATATGTATTGCTTCAGTAAACTTTTTATTTAGTTTTTAGTCAATGCAAATGTAGACTTATCTAGTGATTTTATTGATACGTACCTATTCACAATTTAGAGTTGTGATAAGGATTAAGTACCCGAAACAAGCATTAATTTACTACTTAGACTAGTATATATTGTGCATTATGACGTCGCGCACTCGTCTTATAGTGTTCTAACTCCATTTTTGTCAAAATTGAGTGAATCATATCATTGGACCCTTCATGACTTGTTCTATCTCCTAAACTTACCTAACTCAAAATGTGAGGCGTAAAAGCAATCGAATTTTTAACTTTTTCATTTTGGATAAGTAACAAAATGTTCCATGAACATTCTTTCTTTGTAATGACAATGTATCTAAAAGCTTAATGGAAGAGTCTTCTATTTCCAAAAGATCAAAGGAAGCCGACAGAGTTTTTTTCTATCTCCAACAAAATTGTATGGAATTCTTGTAAGTTAATACTAAGAAGTGTTCCAACTCCATTTTCGGCCATCTCGATTGACGAAGATACAAAGTTATGAGGGCTATAAATTTGTGTTTCATTTTATACATGTATTACGAAAAAATTGCTTCTCCTAATTTTTCATGGTTGTACGAATATCCAGACACCCAAAATTTCAACGTCGATTTTCCCAAAAAGTGTCGAATGGTAGTTAGAACACTACAAGACTGTGTGCGCGACATAATTTCAGAACAATTTAACTGTTGACCATGTGTAAGTAATTAATCATCATGATTTAACATTAATTTTGTACACGTATTGTATTGTTCAATAAGTTTAAATGTTTATATTGATAATTATAAAGTTCAATTTATTTTCTGATATTAAATCATATAATAATAGTACTGGGTGTTCCTTTACTTTTGTGGTAGAATAATAAGATGTACTTATTTTGAGACGCTTATCCTTCCTGGGCACCTGCATGTGGTATCACTTCGGAATATTGGTTATTGCGGGGTTCGAAACTGGTCCATTGAAAATTCTAATGATTTCCGTTACCTTCTCGACTGAGAAACTGATTGGGATGTACATTTAAATAGCGGAGTAGGTGCTTAAAACTGCGCTTATTTCAAACAATGCTAAATCAAACAATTCTTATAGATTATTTGGGCGGAAGATATTTCAAAAGAACGCTTATATCAATATGAACATGTGTTCCACGTAAATGTTAAATAAAGAAAAATCTTGGTGTCCAACTCTCTGTTGTGGGAAAGCAGCCTTCTAGACAGAATATTTACAAATAAGATCCACCAGACATACATGTTCCGGATAATGAGGCATTATTAGTGATTCTTAACGCCAATTAAATTACAAGTGTAATGAAATAATGTTGTGTAGTAGCTCTTCTCTAATTTCGCAAATTCGAATACAAATTTTGTAAAGATCGGGCGGATCCAAACCCCCAAACTGCTTATGGCCTTTTCAAAGGTGTAAATAAATGTAAAATTTGTCAGTATATCATAATATATTCAAGTGTGTTAACCTCCTATACCTGTATGTCATTGATAAATTATAATGAAATGGAATACAGGTAATAACTATCATGTAAATAATCATACTTGAATACACTGAATAAATAAGCACTGAATATAGATTCGTTTTATATACTACATCTAGTAGTTTTAGGAGTCCTCGAGGGCACATGTAGCCAAGTTCGATCAATTTCGGTTAATGGTCTGTCTTTTCAAAAATTCGAAAATTTATGTTACTAAAATTCTGGAAATTACTAAAACGTTGGTCCTGTAGCATCATATCCCACCCACCCTGCTACGTCTTTCGGTACATTTTTGGACATAATTTTCACAGTCGTTGGCCATATAACATTGTTTAGATTGAGGATCACTGACGAGGGTTAAGTGCCCGAAACGTGCATATCTGGTCCATGCTGAAAAATTATCTGTTCTTAAAATGATGCTATTGAACTGAAGTAGTTTAGCATTGTCTCTCAAATTCACTGAATCTTTTTGCGTTGTGTCTATTATGCGTACTAAGTATTTTCATAGTCTCTTTAAAAGGATTATGTCAAGTGTTTGCCATTATCTCATAGAATATCTTTTTGTATAAATAGGACATAATTTCACAGATATTTCAGTGTTTAGATTGAGGATCACTGACGAGGGTAAAATATCCGAAACGTGCATGTTTGGTCCAGGCTGTTAATATCTGCTCGAAATGATGCTAATGAAATTGAAGACGTTAAACATCTGTGCGTGTCTGCTTTGTATTTTTACATTGGGTGATTCGGGGTTTAGCTGTTGGTGCTTCAACCGAGTGTTGTTCGAGATGCCCTCCTTTCCTTCACATTTAATGATAGAAATTTGAAAAAAATAATATCTCGTCTGGAGTCTCCAAGTTTGATTTCTAAATCTATATGAATGGGCGTCCCTAAACAGTCAGGGGCATCACTGATTTCAGTACTCTTTCAGAAATAACTAACATCAGTAATTTTGATTTTGACTTTACTTGCTGCTTTACCTCCAAATGACTGAATTCCATACTATTTGCGCGCATTCTTATTTCTCGAAATTCATTCCTGCGCATTTTCATTTTATGAGTTCATTGGGTGCAGAATAGAAAGTACTACAAATCCTTGGATTAGATTTTCCTAAATAGTGTAGTAAAGACAATTAAATGGACAAACTTTATAATATGACGAGATTCAATCATTTTTATGTGACTGATTTCTATCATTTTGCAAAATGAATATCTTTGATCGTGTTTAATTTCAAAGGAAATCGAAAAATAAATTATTAGTATCAGTCATTACCAAAGAGGACTGAAATCAGTGATGCCCCTGACTGCTAAATGTTTTACTTTTGCCAATGCTGTAGATGTAGATGTAGATGTAGATGTAGCAGCAGATTTTTAGACCTTTCTTTCTCCATTCTTATAAAATCAAGAAAAAACGAGTTTTAACATAAATGAATATTTTATTTCCATCTTCAAAACAATTCTTAATAATTGCACATATTACATATTTTATCACAACTTTGGCGAAAATGTTTCCTATCGTAGCACGAGTAAAGACTACCATCATTGAGCACGGCAGAACATTCACAATGGAAATGTGGAACAAACAATAAAACCTCAACAACATATAACAAGACACAACCAAATACTAGCGTAAAAGGGACAGACAAACCAATATTAAGGTGAATATGAATTGAATCCCGAATGGCAACGCATACAAACATAGATTTCAAGTAGCATCTTCATGTCACATACGTCCAAGAAGTTACATGCTGCAACACTGACATGGACGTATTTTGTCGGATCTTAGGACTTTTTATGAACAGTAAAACAATTCACACGAATAACAATATCATTCCTAGACATATCATGTTAACAAATACAGAAATGAACAATCTCAAATTTCAAGTATATTGAAAGTAATTTTCGATCGAAAGAGTCTCGCCCTCTATTTTAGTTTAATTTTCAATAATAAGTATGAATATGCTGCACTAAAACACAGACCAGAATACCGATGGAAATATATCTATTATAATTGCGATTGCATTCCTTGTAAGTGTTTAACCTCTTTCTCAAAAAAATCAGCGACGTGAAGTAGCACATCACTTGATTTATTGGACAGAAGATTTTTCTTTACGTTGAAATAGTGTGGAAGTATTCGGTCTCGTAAAGATTTAACAAAGTCCTTCATTGTTTCGAGTATACAAGTCTCGATGTTTCCCATATGCCAATAGGTCGGATCTGTTTTACCTTCGCTTGACCACAGCAGTTGTTGCTACAAAAGAACGAAAAATTAAAGAACTACAAATTGATAAATTTTAAACATCTTCAAATTCACTAGCACAATTCGAGAACAGTTGAACCGAAAGACGTAGAAGGATGGTTGGGATATGATGCTACAGGACCAACGTTAGGAATTTCAAGACATTTTGATAACAGAAATGTTCGATTGCGTTGAAGAAACAATCAGCTGAAGTTGATCGAACTTGACTACATTTTCCCTCGGGGACTACTGGTAAAAACAAGGTATATTTTTCGCTTGCAAATACAATTTACCAGGTGAATTTCTAGACGGTTGTTCTAGATCTAGTCACTGATATGAAATGATCGTAAGTAGGAGTCGTCAACATACCTTCATTAAGAACGAAGAAATTCCCGGAAGTCCATCACTGGACTTTGATCTACAATCTTGCAATGTCCATTTCATGAACTGAATTACTTGTCGTCTGCAAGTGTTACTTCCGTCAATTTTAGTAAATAATGCTTTTTCTGCTTTGGAGTACGATATTGACCATGTTTCATCGCCCTTTGGAACAAGATGTATACCTGCAGCTATACAAGCTTTGATATGTTCTTGTGAGAAAGCTTCATTTGTTTGTTTTCTGGGCCATCCAGCATCAGTGACTCTGATGAACTTTTCGCAAGGCAAGGAAACAGTTAAGTCGACACTTATATTGTGTGGAGGTCTGGTTATTGTAAGAGTGATGGCAGGACCATGGGCTATTTTGCTAAGGTGCACATCTGAAATAAGGTAATAAACGGTCAATAAATTCATTTTGACTGCTCGTATCTGTAAAAATATTCTTCATCAAAGTCATTTCCTTTATTAATTAAGTATTCAATTGATGCAATTTCCTAATATTTATTCGAACTATGTTTCGTATATGGATGCAAATTATAATGCTCCTGCTTAATCAGGATTTATCTTTTAGAACAGGAAGAAGGAAAATGACATCATCAAAACATCCAAAAATGCAAATACAGTTCAACAGACATATATACAAAAAAGAATATCCAATTTCCCGTAGAACATTTTTTTAAAACAACCCGAAGAAATCAATGAAAAATATAAATCTACTTCTGATAGTCAATCACATTAATAGTCGCAAATAACATATGATAACTTATGTTATTATCCAGATAACAGGCGATGCATACTCCTTTTGAACTGTAAATGCTCTCTTATGACGACCCCTTTAATTTTACCATGTTTATGTTGCACGTACCCTTAAAACTCAGTTTTTCTATTGCATCTTTCACTTTTCCATGAAAATCTCGCTGAACTTCGTGTGGAATAAGGTCCTCCTTGTGTAGTAGATAACTGGGAACGTTAGGACCCACTTTCACCGATGCTTGACCCACAGGAATTTCATACTGAAAGTGTTTGGTGTCCACAAGTTCCCTCTCAATATTCATATTTCTCCCACTTACTGTCTTCTGCAAAGAAATGTATTGAGATGCAAATATTATATATATTTTTTTCTTATTTGCTTCAGGTACTGTAACTTACAAATAAAGCAAACATTTAATATATATTTGCAAAACCAGCAGATGCCGAATACTTGGGAAATCGTTTGCAAATTAGATCAAATGATGTAACCGTCTGGATAGAAGATAATAGAGAACAAATAAAAGAAATCATCGATTAATTTTGCACTAACCTTTGATTCCGTCAACTTGTCTTTATACGCATAGGTCAGATGCCCACTGGTTTTAACGTCTGATATTTTAAGGTTCAGGGTGATATTCATATCAAATTCATCAGCCTTTCCAATCTTTGTCTTGACAGAAGAGCTTCCAGCTTTTCGTAGATCCGGCAAATATATCTTCCCACCTTCTAGTTTTCTAACATAATCCATAATTTTTTCGACTTTTTCCTTAACTATTGCTATGGACTCTTTTCTATCCTGGTTCTTGACGGCAGCTTTTTCGTCAAGAATAGTCCTGATATAACTACCTCTTGCTTTAGCTTCCCTCTTCAACAAGTGACCGGTTGCTCTTTGATGTTGTGTTAGGCTTTCTGACGTATTAAATCCCTCTGCACATTTCGGACATCTAAACTTCATGGATGTCTTGTCGTCTGCAACATTCTGTTGAATTGCTTTAGCTTCTGGCTTCCCTGTTGGGATTATTAATTTCTCATTGCTATGACTAGCTTTTTCATGTTGCTCCAAACTAGCTGCAGACGTGAAACTCCTCTTGCAGAACTTACATCCGAAGTTATTTTGTTCTCCTTGACTGAATATGACTTTGGTGTCCTCATCTTCCTTTTTGTTTGTAAGCTTGTCGACCGTCGTTTTCAACTTATCATTGTGGCTTGCAATCTGGTGTTGATTCAGACTTTCAATACACGAAAAACTTCTCTTACAGACCTCGCAGGGGAGTTTCTTGGGTTCTGTCTCTGGTAAGGTTGGTCGCAATTTTCCTTGATTATCACTTGTACTTGATTTCTTTTCATTTTGCACATGCCCTGTGCTTTTTGTTGGATCACCATGTGAAGCAACCTCATGTTGTCTAAGCGCATCAAGAGAAGTGTAAGATCGAGGACATTTAGAACAGAAAAATTTGCCGGTTTCCTGTCCTACCGTAAGAGGTACATTTGAAAAGGAATGTCCTGTGGCCTTTTTGTGTTGTTCTAACTGTTCCATGGTATCAAACAGTTTTGAACATGTATTACAGGAATAAGCCTTTTTATTTGCTGTGGCAAAGTTATTATTTCCGTGACCGGTGTTGGCAATATGCTGTTCCCGTTGGGACAGTGTAGCAAAAGATTTTGAGCAGCCAGGGCATGGGAAAGATTCCGTTGTGGCCATTATTGTAACTTCATTTTGTGCAGTTGACCCGTGCTTTCCAGCCATGTGTTGCTGCATCTGAACTAATGTTTTGAAATCCTTAAAGCATTCTTTGCAAGTGAATACGTCCTGTTTATTTGGACTCTGTACAGATGGTCCATCCATCCTCGAGCCAATCGCGCATGTTTCTAACTTCTTGGAAACACCATCAACCGTAGCAGCATGGCTTGCATCTATGTGCTGTGTTAAAGCGTCCTTTGATGTGAACGACTTATTACATTGAGGACATTTCAACCTCTCAGTCTGGTCTCCCTTACTTCTTTCACCCTTAGCTGTCGATGTAATCTTGTGACTATCTCTCTTATGCTGCGACAGATGTTCTTTACTGTCGAATGAACGAGGACAAATGTCACACATAATCCTCCCAGCTACCGACATGGTTAGTGTTGTTATACTTAGTCTATTATCAACTTCTTTGTTTAACTATTGTCGCTGGTTAAGCTTTTCACCGTTGCCACTGGTGCCTATCAGAAAATATTTCAAGAAAGTTTTGAAATAAAGTTGTCAGACGACATCAATATTTATTTGACATATATAGTATTGTTTAAAAATAGCAGCGTTTACGCTGCAAAACATGCCCGTCAGAACTTAGGGAGCAACCATTTGATTTTTATGGGGGGGGGGGCAGGAAGACTATGCAAAAAAAATTTTCCGGATTGAAATTTTAGGGAAAAAAATTTTCCGGCCCGAAGGGCTGCGAAAAAAATTTTCCGGATCATGAAATTGCCCTCCCCCCTCTCTTCCAACCTTTCCACTGCCAAATTAACACTTTTTTGTGTATCATAAACAAAGTATAAAAAAATAGAACAAACTTTACGCAATTTAGAGTGAATAAATAAAATTCAAAAGTCATTAGCACCATATAGCCTGTCTCCGTTGAGTATCATTTTAGTAAACAGATTAAAGGCACCATATGCCATTCAAGAAATTAAAATGAAGTGACCTGCTGGCAAGAGATGAACTCATTGTGTGTTTGATGTTTAATATGGCTGAAAAATCACGCTGAATTATTTAAACTTTAGAGTAATTTTCAACATTGGAAAATTATTAAAAAAAATAATCCGGCCCAAAGGGCCGGCAAAAAAAAATTTCCGGCTCTTAAAATGGCCGAAAAAAATTTTCCGGCCGGCGAAAGTCTTCCTGCCCCCCCCCCCCCCCCCCCCCCCCCCATATAAATAAAATGGTTGCTCCCTTATTTTATTATATAAATCAATAAAATTGATAAAAAATGTTAAAAACTGTCCAGTATACTCCATTATGAAAATGAGCTTGCATATCAAATTTTAAATGAAATTTGAAAAACACATTTCTTCAAAAGAGCTACTTTTATCCAGAAAAAAAATGGCTTTGACCTTTGGTCACTAACGCTTAAAGTAAGAAAAGGTTCTTCCTCTGTGTACAGTTAACACACCGGGTAAACGGATTTTACGAACCGGGCAGGATTTTACGAATCGGGCAAATTCGTTCTTAACGAATAAGGGATGCCGTCAAATGTACTAGTATATCTCTTTTCTTACAAAGCTTGTATCAATGCGAAGACTAGATTCTTCGAGTACACATATTTCTTTATAATGTGTCTTTTGCGTTTCTTTTTACATTTTGAAATTTTTGCGTAATGACGAGATGAAATATTTTTCCTTCTACATTTTCACATAAACATGAAATATTTCCGAGCAGGGTTCTTTTGCAATTCATATTATACATGGAATTTCAAGACGGGACATCTGTAAATCTGAATTGTAAAAATATATCATGGGCAACGAAGTATTCACGAGTTAAACGGCATTCTACAGGACAGGGGTATTCGAAAATGGATTTTACGAATGCGGGCAAGTAAGGAAAATGGATTTTACGAACGCGGGCACTGGATTTTACGAACACGCTTTACAAAACACATAATTTCCCATTTTTACTGCAGTGAAAGGGAAAATAGCATTCTACACATGACTTACACGTATAACTTAATGCATAGAAAAAGAAGAGATCAACAGGAAATCTTTCAAAAAAGCAAAGCGAAAATTTGGGTTTGAGAGTCTGATGATCATGATAATCTTTTGAAAAAAAATGACAATATAATTTACTTTAATACTTTATATAGTATAAATATAATATCACATCGCATATTAGGAACGAGATTGGAATAAGCGATACTATCATACATGTGCTCCTTTTGTAACACATTTCCTGAAACCATTTCACATATATTTTGTTTTTGCTCTCATACACAACAACTTTGGCTTGATCTTAACATTTGGCTACATGATATCTGCAACATAGATAAAAACTTAGATGTAAAAAGCATATTAAGGTATCCGATGTACAATAGGGCATTTTTCCATGCCTGGTAAGGTACTATAAACTATATATTTTCTGAAAGGTTATACTGCCCACTGCTCAAAAATAATATTTTTGGGGTCAGAAAAATAAAGGGGAATAACTGGTAAAGCATTAAAATTGTCTATTTTCTATATAAATCCTATGCAAAATGACAAAGTTGTACAAGAGTTTTTCCCCTTTGATTTTTAAGACCCGGGAGTCTTATATTTGTACTCAGGGCATCATTACCTTTCAGAAAATATATAGTTTATAGTACCATATTAGGCATAGAATTTACCATTCTTTACAATGGAGATGATTAAAACGCTATGTAAAATGACTCTATTGTACAACGGATACCTTAATGTCTGGGATAGTAAATGATAATAATAGCAATATCAACATCATAATTAATCTAGTGAAAAAGTACATTTTTGGACAAAAAAAAACTCTAATCTAAAATGCCATCCCTCTCTAGAAGGTGCAAAAAAAATTGATATAATATCTTATCTTAAAATTGAAAAGTATATCTTTAAGAAAAATATATATGAAAAATGAAATGTTTTCAGAGAAATGGGGAAAACTCTCCATACTATTAGATTAATAAAAAAGTATGCAAGACGTGTGAATGGTGTATGAGTGTTGATTTCTGATGTATTGTCTATGTATTGTTTAACTGTATATAATACAAAATTACCAAAAAAAACTAAGTAAATAAATAAATAAAGATAATAGATAATTTTTTTTAAAAGGCAGTATTATAGTTTGTCGTGAATTATATCTGTTACATTGATGAAATGAAATGGTCTTCAAACCACCAGAAACAGATCATAAAAAATGCAAGCGATACAGAAATGCATATATATTTCAAGATGGTCGATGATGAAACTTGACGAGTCTACACTGAATAACGAATTTATCCCGCCGATGGCTTTCTGTTTATTGCCTTTTTTCGGAAGATATTATTTTCTTTTCCCGACAACGCCTTTTCCAATTTTTATTTTCGAGAATATAAAGGACTTATAAACCGTGAGAATATCAAATAGATGTTTTTTTTATGAATATGTACGAAATACCGGGAATAGTTCTTGTGAATGCCATGTCAGTGGAGAGGTTGGCGTAAGGGGCTTTCGCCCCTTCCACCCTCCCGCCCCCAAATATTTTCAAATCGCTGGTAATATAATAATTTTCCATCCCCCCCCCCAAAAAAAATTGCCAACTTCGATCTACAATATTTTTTTCGCTCTAGAAATAAAGATTGATTCCTACCATATCTCTCATCCCTCCTAGGATTCTTGCCCGAAGGACATTGCCGCACTTGAAAAGGCTATAGGAAAAATTCTCGTCAGCATTTTAGCTAGAAATTTACTTAGATGTAGACTGCTGAGTAATTGTATGTGAATTACGTTACATATGAGGGCATATGTTGATAATACAATTTTCTGACAATGAAACACGTCGTAAGTGTTCAGTATTTTGTTTTATTTGTAACTTTAGTCATTATGGTGGTCAACGAATGCATTAAATATAGATTTTCAGATATTCGTGAAGGAGAGCAGCTATAATAAATAGTAGCGTAAACCTATTCGTGCAAATTAATCACGGAGTTTAAGTTATTGATGTTTTGCAATTATGATAGTTTAATTTAAGGGAGAACAGAGTAGCACAGATTCCCATACCAGATTTTGCTTTTAGTTGATAGTGAAAACATATAAACTACAAACAATAACTCAGAGGGAATGGCTAGGAAATAAAGACATACATTGAAAGTACCTCGTAACGTAACTTTCGAATCGAGAAATGCTGCCACCTTTTAAGCAAGATTTCACTTGTTTTATCTCTGATAGAATTTTATAGCAAGAATACACGAATAGTACTTGAAAAGAAAAAAAATAAAGCCTGTGTTTGTGAAACACGAATGCCCCCGGTGGCATCTTTGTTAGTATGAACACTATTTTCTGTTAAGTACATGTATGTGAGGTCACTGGGTTAAAAGGTCAAAGGTCAAGGTCACGAAGTCAAAAATTTTGGTATCAATGGAAAGGTCTTGTCACAAGGAATACACATATGAAATATGAAAGCCCTATCACTTACCATTCAAAAGTTATGCCAAATGTTAAAGTTTTTGAAAAGTAGGTCAAAGGTCAAGGTCAAGGTCATGATGTCAAAAATTTTGGTATCAATGGAAAGGTCTTGTCACAAGGAATACACATGTGAAATATGAAAGCCCTATCACTTCCCATTCAAAAGTTATGCCCAATGTTAAAGTTTTTGAAAAGTAGGTCAAAGGTCAAGGTCAAGGTCATGAGGTCAAAAATTTTGGTATCAATGGAAAGGTCTTGTCACAAGGAATACACATGTGAAATATGAAAGCCCTATCACTTCCCATTCAAAAGTTATGCCCAATGTTAAAGTTTTTGAAAAGTAGGTCAAAGGTCAAGGTCACGAGGTCAAAAATTTTGGTATCAATGGAAAGGTCTTGTCACAAGGAATACACATGTGAAATATGAAAGCCCTATCACTTCCCATTCAAAAGTTATGCCCAATGTTAAAGTTTTTGAAAAGTAGGTCAAAGGTCAAGGTCAAGGTCACGAGGTCAAACATTTTGGTATCAATGGAAAGGTTTTGTCACAAGGAATACACATTTGAAATATCAAAGCCCTATCACTTCCCATTCAAAAGTTATGCCCAATGTTATAGTTTTTGAAAAGTAGGTCAAAGGTCAAAGTCAAGGTCACAAGGTCAAAATTTTTGGTATCAATGGAAAGGTCTTGTCACAAGGAATACACATGTGAAATATGAAAGCCCTATCACTTCCCATTCAAAAGTTATGCCCAATGTTAAAGTTTTTGAAAAGTAGGTCAAAGGTCAAGGTCAAGGTCACGAGGTCAAAAATTTTGGTATCAATGTAAAGGTCTAGTCACAAGGAATACACATGTGAAATATGAAAGCCCTATCACTTACCATTCAAAAGTTATGTCCAATGTTAAAGTTTTTCGGACAAACAGACAGACAAACAGACAAACAGATAAACAGACAAACAGACAAACAGACGGACAGGCCAAAAACTATATGCCCCCGAATCTTTGATTCCGGGGGCATAAAAAATATTGCATTTAAAAGCCTAATGGTCTCAAACATTGTCATGCAATGTATTATGATTAAGAGTGTTCACATGTATTTAGCTTTTCAAATTCATTTTTACACTGACATATTTTGACAACCACAGTCCCAATTCATAAAAACTTTAACAGAAGACCCCAAAAATTATTATGTTTAGTTTCCATTTTTTAGAATTTTCATACCTGAAAGTGCCGTAACGTGATTCACATTTTTTAAAGTTTTATTGACCATGAAATAATTATGTTTAACTTAACACTTCCTTGCCGATCCATTGCTCTGTAGACCTTCAAACAGGATCTGAATCTATGCTAGATCAAATTACACGTATATCACAAACTTGAATCATCTGGAACGTTTTAACGTACTTGAAATAGAACATCTTACAGACAAGGAAAGCAAAGTGATTTTATACATATAGCTGCTTTATATTAGTGTATTTCTTTCTTTCTATCTTCAATATCATCTCTTGTATACATATGTGTGATTCAGTATTACTCTGTGCAATCATTGTCCTCTGTAATCAATAAAGATAGTATTACCCAAAAGTGAATTACGTTACAGAGTGTGAATTACGTTATGGCAGGAATTCTCGTCTGTTTTGGAAACTTTAGCATTATCTGATTACTATTGTTCTCAGTACACATACGTATGAGATACATTCAAATGTTGCAACTACAAACTTTATCAAATAACCTGCAAAATGAAGAATATTGTGATAAAAAAGAATGCCTAGTAGCTAATCAAAGAAGTGCCTAACAGTTATGCAGTCTCAAAGTCGAGAGGGCAAGGCCAAATCGTGAGAATTTGTTAAATTGTACATATTTGACATTTTAAATGGTGTTTCTGCCCACAGATTAAGTATTATCACTAGCTAGCATGTGTGAAAGTAAAATAATTATGAAGATAAAACCCATCACCTCAGGAATAGATATTTCTCTGAATTTAGTATCTACTAAGTAACGTAATTCACCGTTACATAATTCAAGGTCATGTTTTTTTATCTGTGTTTATTATCTGCCTCTCCGAACGTAACGGAGCTTAAATTTAATCAAATTGTGATTGTCTTTATATAAAGGCATAAGCACCCGATTACGACATGACCATAGAAATGCACTCTGCGATTCTAATCACAGTAAAAGCAGCGTAACGTAATTCACAAAATCAGTGAATCTTTCAGAAAATAAGAAATAAAAGAATTTTTTTCTGAAAATGAAACGAATGTAAAACATTTAATGAAAAACTATTGAAGTTTGCAAATAAAACACAAACACTCAAATACACATTTTTTTATATTTGAGTGTTTGTGTTTTTATTTGTTATCATCCCTTCCCTCTGGAAGAAATATTTCAATCTATTAAAGTTTGGTCTATTATAAGTTAGAAAAGTTACTGTAATGTTATGATATTATATAATTCTAATTTTAACTTATCCTAGATCTTTAAAGATTTTGTAACGTAATTCACCGTAAAGCTTGTGACAATCGAGTTTAGCATAATTCAGAGTAAAATACTACAAAGCGTATGAAATGATCTAGATTTTTAAAATACTGATATTACTTTTATTAAAATATGTGCTAAATATTTTGAATTTAATACATTTTCGCGTCACAGATTACCCATTTTATCATACAACTCAGTTTGTGACGTGTATTTTTTGTCAAATACAGAAAAATCCAAACATATCGAGTTCAAAGGTACATGTAATTATGAGGCATATGGAGGAATAGCAACTAATGCACGTAAAATGTAAAAGCAAAAAAATCTGTCAATGATTCAATGTTTCTTTCTAAAATGTATTGTGACACAGGTTTGCGTATTGGCGCGACTTAACTGATTTTGAATGACTTGTACGACACCAGAACGCTACTTGGAGTAAAAAAAAAAGTTATATTATTGATACACACTTGGTTAAAATGACATTCTGAATCTCGTGTGTGTGTGTGTGGGGGGGGGGGGTTTCAATGTTCAATGTTGAAAATAAAAATTCAATTTCCAATTGAGATCCAACCTGACAGCATAACTTAAGTTATTATTATCATCAGTTACTGTCGAAATATTCTCGAATTTTGAAATAATCCTCTTCAAGATCCTTCAACAAAACGACCAAGAGGGTTTCGGTCTAGCCAGACACTTCTGCTTTAAATGATTGATGACTTAGATATTAAATCTGTCAACACGTGACTCTACGAAGGGAAAATTTATATGATTTTTCTCTTTTACGAATTGCTCCAGAGTCTTATGAAAATGGATATTTTACACCAGGCGAGTTCTATAGTACATGTAGTAGGGAGAAAAATCTCAAGTCATGTTAGAATTGAAAATATACCCTGATGTCTGTGATGATGATGATGAAAATGTTGAACGTTTACGACAGACGGACGGTCGGACACGGACGGGGCGTTATGACAATAGCTCACTTGAGCTTCGCTCAGGTGAGCTTAAAGTTAGTAATTTCACATAGTATTTCATATAAAGAATAAGTGTCTTAATTTGTGTTTTGTTACCGGTATGCAACACACAGTAAGTGCATTTATCGTACATGTAATGCGCATGTTCCTTTAGATCTTATGCATTGTGACGTCACGAGTGTTAACATACGGAATGCAGTTACATTCGTTGTGCATATACTTGTATTTTAGAACAGTATTTAGAACTGAACAATGATGCGTACGATATAATACTATATAAATTTACAGTATACAAAATTCAACTGAAAAGGATAAAGATAAAATTTTCTAACAAGGAGCAACTCCTCCCCGAATATAAATTTGACCGTTACTACATGTATTAAAAATACGAACGTATTCCTTGATGCATAAAAACGGCTACTATAAGCTATTATACATGCAACTTACGGAGTGATATTTCAAAATAGGCTTTTCATTCAAATAATAATTTTACTGGGTACTGAAATTCGTCCGCGATGGAATGTCAGCGTTCTGTACCAAATTGTATATTTCTATATAGGTATGAAACATAATATACATATTATACATTATATAGTTTGTCTAAGATTCAAAGAGAGTAAATAAAGTTATTTGTTAAGTTTTAATTTATAAATTAAAACGCATAGGAACCATTATGTATCGAATTAATTGAGTTATACAGATTGTGTTCGTAAAATCCAAAGTTCGACAAGTGCCCGTGTTCGTAAAATCCAATGCCCGGGTTCGTAAAATCCTTTTCATTGTACCCCGTCACACTTGCTAATTTTAATTAAAATTATCTGCATGATCCTGATAAACAGAACAATCCATCAGTTTGAAATATATCTATAAATATTTTTTTCTAGATTGTGAACCGTAGAAATCACGAGGCATCATTTTGATTCAAAAGAAAATCGCATTTTTGTGATAAAAGATTAGCGAAAAAAAAAAAAGAAATTCTGGTTAAAAATCGAAGATGTGCGATAATATCAAGCCATGGATACTTCAACTGATAATAGAAATATGGATAGATCATTAATCTTGGTAGGCATTGCCTCAATTGCTTACTTTTGCCCTTTAATACTATCTCCCCAACAGTTTCAACTTCGCGTATCTCATCGCCTTTGCTACTTTATCTGCCCGATTCGTAAAATCCTTGCCCGATTCGTAAAATCCTGCCCGGTTCAAAAAATCCGTTTACCCGGTGTGGTTAAGAGATATAGAACGTTTCAATTTAAAAGCCAAGGTTCAGCATATACCCTTTCTTTCTTTATAGTACAGTATAAGATATAAAAACCCATATTATATATTATGTGAAAGAACATGATTTCGTCTGTTAGTTTTGAAGGTTGCATAACATTTTGTCCAAAAACATTTTAAATTTTAATGAATTTTTTCAAATATTTTAACGAAAAAATCTATTTCTAGCCCTTTTGACCTTGACCTGGACAGCCAATAGAAATATCGATCTACAAAAGCAGGTTTGAAGTTCCTACCTCAAACGGTTTGGTCTCCATAACCAATTTTAATTTGGGTTTACAAGAAGACGGACGGACGGACAAACATCGCCTTATAATACGTCCCGTCTAAAGACGGCTCATTCTTTTCCATGTGAGAATGATTAATATCTAGGGTGAATGTTGATACTTTTATCATAAATTCCTTACATGCCATAAATATACAGCAGATGCTTGTAACTTTCTCTCCCAATGCACATTTACATGAGATTGAGCATTAAAGATATGCAGTCCTCAATACAGGACATGTAGGCTTTTTAAAAGTACGTACCTAAAAATAACAACAACAAAAAAAGAAAATAAAAATAACAACTAAGATTTTGCGAACGCCAAAGAAATTAAAGAATGCATAAAGATGAACGTATATATCACCTCAATATTTTGCCTTCTGCTAAAAAAGGATTCTCCTACCCTCGCTTGAAATGGTCGGGCCGTTGAACAATTTTACTAGTTGCTAGGATACCAATTTATACCTTGACGTCGCATATTTTGGCGCAAAAAAAGTGACACAATGTCATCTGTAACATGGCCGTAGGTGCTTTTATTCAAACTAAACATTCAACATTGGTATTTTAAACAATCATGAATTAAACATGCAAGGCAATTTTAAGGTAAGAGATTTATCAACATACTGGTAAACGATATAAACATGATATAGAGAACTCGATTTCTGCACGGATTCGGACAGCTCCCCCCTTACCTTTTTTTTTTTTTGCTACCTAATAACTAGTATATTCTTATGCCATATATAGTGTCGGTCATAGACTGGATCTGCGCCTCACACACACACGTAATTTCAATGGAAACTGAGGAGCTCCTGTTATTTTTAAAGGAGCTCCATAGTTTCCATTAAAATTAACACGCACGGAGAGAGAGAGAGAGAAGAGAGAGAGAGAGAGAGAGAGAGAGAGAGAGAGAGAGAGAGAGAGATGCATACATACATACCTTGAATATCTGTGTGGGTTGTTATTAGCAACTTGAAGGAAGTTTTAAATCTCAAGTTAAACAATAAAGTATAAAGTACACAGGTACAGGTACGTCAATATTATATACAACAAAAAAGAATTTGTATAATCAGTTCTGGGTATTCCAGTCCTCGATCTATACTTTTACTTTCTTTTTCAGAGAGTTTACCTGCATTGCGTTTAATGTCTTAATCTATGTAGGACATTTATATAACTATTTTTAGAATAGGGAAAAACCATGCATGTGGTGAATTGTACATTTGAAGAGGGGGCCGGGAGTCCCAGTCACATGATTTCGTCAATAGAAAGTACGTAAAAATTAAAAAATATGATGATTTTGGCGAATTTCAGGGCGACCTTGATAAGGTTCCATCTCCAAACACAGCTAGAGTACATGCACTTCGGAAAAAAAAAGTAACAGGACTCTGGACAATAATCATTATATGTCTAACGTACGATTCATTATTAATTTATTGAGATTTTATTGAAAATTATTTTCAAACCCAAGAGAACATTCAAGTTTCACATGCTTTTAATGTTTACAAGTCCGAAACGTTATTTAAATTAATCATGTTGACCAGATACAGCGCAATTTAGTAATCCCAATTGATTTAAGAGACCTTAAGCCCCATCACATTTAGACGAAAGCCCTCCGATGTTAACCTGCGCGAACAGGCGAATAAGGTTTTAGTAAAATTCGTTTCCATTAGCCTAGCATATTCGTTGTTGATTTCGTATGGATTCGATAGTTACTTAGCGTTCAAATTCGTTGCCACGAGTTTCATTCGTCGACAAACGAATCCGCGGGAAATTGTTGTAGCTAATTTGGAAAGAGGGGAAGTGGGGACTGGAATTTTATTGCAGTATGACTCCACTGAAATAAAGAAAATCTGCCCCCCCCCCCCCCCCCCCCCCCCGTGGAACTGAACGTACAACAAACAGACCGTGCTTGAGTTGGCGCGAACTTAAGAATCCTACCAACCCTCTGTTGGGACAAAGGATAAGACTGATGAAATTTGGACAGAATCCGTCCTAGAATCCAAGTACAATGTTCTTTCGATGATTTATCGATCATATATGCGCGGTATATAGAGGGCGCTTGATGATCTTTTTAACAGTTTGGATTCAAAGTTAGTCTGTCATTTTATTCATCATGTTTCAGCAATAACACATTTTAATGGAAATAATACGACCAATATTACAAGGTCATACTGTGTGACCTGATTAAGGTTAATAAACGTCAGCATATAGTCTATTATATATTACAATGTTTAATACTGCATTCAATTTATTCTTTGAACGTTTGCTTTGTGACAGGCGGAATGGAAAATGTGGCCGGTCCGGGAATCGAACCCGAGACCTTCTGCTTACAGGGCAGACGCTCTTACCGACTGAGCTAACCGGGCACGATTCCTGAACCGTCACACTCCACCCCGCCAAATTTTGAGGTTTCCCAAAGTTGTTAACCGGAAACCTCACAAAGAAAGACAAATAAATCCCTGGTTCTTCCCCATAGTTGCCTTAAACCACAAGCAACTCATGAGGTTCACTCTCATGGCACCAAATACTGTGACAGGCGGAATGGAAAATGTGGCCGGTCCGGGAATCGAACCCGAGACCTTCTGCTTACAGGGCAGACGCTCTTACCGACTGAGCTAACCGGGCACGATTCCTGAACCGTCACAGCTTATTACCAAGACTTCGCTTAATAGATTCACAAATATGTGAAGAGGCCTTTACAAGGACATGGGCTTAAGAAAAGGGGACGGCAACGAGGTGCGGTAAACCCCTCAATTTTGCAACCGGGAGGGGATGAAGCAAAAGTGGGTTAATGTCCCTTATTTTATTGAAGCTCAAAAGAATTTCAAGCTTGAAACCGTTAATATATATTTTCTTAGAGCAAAAGGAGACAGATAATGCTAACAGATAATTTATGTATTGTAGCAAATCAATCTATGTAGCTAGATTAAAGACAAAATAACATGATGTTCTTTGAGAAAATAATTTAATATGATTATTATAACAATTCTTTTAGATGTAAATACAGGATAATATATGCAACTTAAATGTACAAAACATGATTGTGAATTAAGTTGGTTATAATTATTGTCAAATGTTACATGTACATATGCAAATCATAGCATTATATGTAGGAGAAACAGTCCAAAATATTCTTGTATATATATCTGTTCAAGAAAATGTATGCAGCATGTTGCATGTTTGACCCTTGTGACTTTGACCTTGAAGGTGACCTTGACTCTCACCTTGAGGGTGACCTTGACTCTGACCTTGACTCACTGAATGCTCATCATGCTTGACCATATCTGTGATTCTGATGGAATCATAGAGGACATTAATCATGTAATGACCATTTATATTAAAATTTGATGGAAGCATGAAAAAAAAAATACAGAAATAGTCATTGATAACATAGTGTGACTACCAGACAACTAACCCTAGACTAAATTAAGTGATCCCTAAATTGGTTATATATGTTGCTCTTTTGGTGCAGGCAACATAAATATGTGAGTTTTTTTCTCATTATACAATTAACTTTTAACAAAAAAATCAGTTTTGCTAAGAAAGTAAATTTTACATTCTGAATGGAAATGCATAATAAAAATAAAGAAAAAGTACAAATTCTGATGCACATGTTCAAAATAAAGATAAAAAGTCTGTTAATTGAATAAAAGCTTAAATCATCAGATCTAAGAAACTATTGCTATACCTTAAAAATCATTAATTCTTTACAACATAATGTAAACATTCAAATAGGCACTAAAAACATATACCACATTCACATCAAGTGACTGTACACCTCTATACATCCACATTCTAATACATGTAGTAAGATTTTTCTAAGCATATACATCTATTGTACTAGCTTACTTTTGTTCAGCAAAAAGCTATATTTGTATAACTTAACATGCAGCTAGCTAACTTAGGGTACAATGAGATTTACAATTCATAGACCTACAAAGAAATTTCATATTCAAAAAGCCAGATTACAATACGGGTATCTACATTGATATTTGCCGAGGAAATTACTATATACATTTACATACACAAAACGGTTAATGCCAAATAAAAATAATAAAATACGAACATGGTAGATTTTCACCATTAACAAAGCCCAAGATTATTTTTTTCAATTCTTTTTTGTTAAATGCTCATATTTTTCTTCCTTTTTATAGAATTTGTAAAATTTACAAATAATATTCCAAGGTAGTGCAAAGAGATATCTTTCTTAACATGCTTAATAAATAAGCAAAAAATATATATAATTTATTCAGATCTGTATATATATAAAATAAAAATAATGAAAAAAATGCCTGAAATCAATTAATGTATATGAATAGACATTATAATAAATATAAATCATAATTAAAATAACACCAAATAAACCAGTATCAACTCAAATGAATGTTAGATGTACTTCCAACAAGTGCTAACACATGTAAATTTACAGAATTTTTTTTTAGATATGCACTAATTGCAAATTGAAGTAATTAAGAGATCATGTTGTTCTTGCTATATTCTATGGTATAAGAACAGTAAGCGAGACAAGGGTTTGAACCTGATACTATTGATATGCAATTCACATACGCCATACGGAAATCTGCAAGTGTACTGTTAAACTTAGAGAACTTAATTTTCAGGTCAGAGGAGATAACTCTTCTCAAAGATGGCAAACAAAATTATATAATTTTGGAAAATGTGTATGCTGTAACATGTACTATATTAAGTAGTTTACAAAGTGAGTAATAAAATTTCAAAACTTAGACATGTCAAATATATATCTTTACATATACCAATTCATTTGCATAGAATTTACACTGATTATAGGAGTATAACTGCAGTGGCGTGATTTAGACTATGACGTCATCGTAACTTGGCTTGATTTGAACAGTCAAAGAGAATACTGGAAAAAGTAATATTACTAAAAGCAATAATATAGATTAAATTGGAGTTATCTTTCTTGGAAATTTATCTCTTTATATTACTTAGGCAGTAATACTATTTAGATTGTCAGTTTGCTCTTATACCATTGGATTCAGGGAGAAATCATTCAAATGTACACTGAAAAATTATTCAGAACATCAGGAAATCTTTTCCTTAACATAATTTGAAGAAAATGTGAATTCAGAAAGAAGAAAAAATGAAAAATAGGTTCCAAATGACATTATTTTCACTTTTCAGTAGATTTTTTTTCATATTTAATGAATTTGTTGTCGAGTGAAAGAACTGTATGATAGAAACTGTACTAGTGGCTTTAAAACTTTGCTTGGTCGATATTACAGAAATTTGTAATATAGGGTGGCAACATTACTGTTTTCAATAATATCAGGGATTATTGTTAACAGTAATATTACACCTTTAAGTAATATGTGTATTACTATTTTTAGTATTCTCCTGGACTATTGAAGTATGATGGTACGTAGTAACAGAATCTTAGCAACAGAGTTTTAAACCTATCTAAACGTCATTTTATGTGTGAAAAATGGAATGTAAATATATATTCTTCTTCTTCTTCCGTGTGAGTGCATATATATATATAATAACTGTCTTTTGGAATGTGATTATACTGTAAAACCTACAATGGATCCAGGAATAATGTTTCTCATAACGCACATTATAGAACATAATTCCTGAATCCATCGTAGGTTATTACAGTAAAATCACATTCCAAAAGTCAATTATTCTATGAATAATGACGGCATTTTAAATCATTCATTCCTCTGTTTAAGTAGATGTACATTAAAAAATGTTTATATGATACACACTAAAGAAAACGAAATGAGATACAATTACTTTTCCATCCATAAACATGTAGAAACATAGAATAAGATGTGATAATTATGTATACAGTAAACTTCGTATATAACGAAGCCCGGGGGATCATTGGTCCAAATTCGTTATAGCCATATTTCGTTACATGCATTTTGATGCTAAATATACAATGTATGTTTCCTTAGTGTGGCCGTTCTGAATTAATGAAAGCTTAAGACCAGTATTCAGTAGCTATGTTGTGATTTATTAAGTAAGCATTCTTTACAATTGACATTCCGATAGAGTATTAAATGATTGGCAATCATTTCCTCATGTGTATACAACACGTCTCCTAATAGGTAATTAGCGCGGGGACAACAAACATGGAGAACAATTATTTGATAATTAGTAATTATCTGTCCGCCAGGTGTGTTAATTGGGAATACCTTGGGAGACCTTAAGATGGCTTCAAAAAAGCTGATAATTCGTTACATACAAATTCGTTACAGGCGTACAAAAATCAATGGAAGGTAATAGGACCTCTGCAGGGACTTTCTTTTTACTTGTTTACAAGCAGAATTTCGCTATAAACCTGTTCGTTATAGGTGAAGTTTACTGTATACCGTATGACAATGCTGATTTCACTTCACTCTTGAATGAACACAATGATACAATATATTGGACCAAAATATGTAAAACCAGCACTTGAAATGTTTTACTTTTGTACAGCATCAAAATATTTAAAGAATAAAGAATTACACTATTGCATCATTCACCAGTGTATTGTACATTGGCACATTTATGCTAGGTTTACACTTATCCACGATCGCCCCGATTGAGGTGAATCGTAGAGATCGTAAGAGAGCGTGGGGTTGAATCGTGACATTCGTAAGAGAGCGTTGGGGGAATTGTAATGATCGTAGGAGATCGCAGAGATCGTGGTAAAATTTTTGATTCTCAAAAAATTTGCTACGATTGTCCCGATTGATCCTTACATCGTGAGAGAGCGTAGGAGAGCGTAGTGGAGCGTAGTAGAGCGTAACAGATCTTGACAAAGCGCAACAGATCGTAATATGCTATCGTAGGAGATCTTGGTGAAACACGTTCTCCTACGATCCACTACGATTTCACTCACGCTCTTTGACGATTTGTTATGGTTTCCACGATTCAGTCCACGATCTACAAGATTCGTTGCGATTCCATTATTTCTATAATAAAAATTATAATAAGACAACCCGTTTTTGATGGATTAAAAGTGTTTTTAGCACCCACAACAATTTCTAACATATGAAGAAGACTAAGAAAAGAAGTCTTGATAATCAGTGAGGTGCTGCATTAATTGTCTTCGAACGAGTTAAATATATACACGCAATCAAAGATTTGAATTGCTCAAGAAAAATATTAACTTTAATAATCGAAAAAAAGAAAGATCAAATAAGGTTCATCAATGCCATTTCCTCCATTTTGCGATATGAAATATTCATCTCCTGGATATTAAGCTTAATCTTGTTCGGATATTGCAAGTGGTATTGAAACTGGTTGTCATATCAAATCGTGTTAAATCGCGGCAAATCGTAGTCCTGCATCGTAACAGATCGCAACAAAACTTGATAAGCGTGGGAACCGTGATAGAGCGTGGCAAAGCGTAATAGATCATCTTGGTAATCATGCGGGAACGTAACGAAGCTTGAGAGAACGGGATGCAAATCGTAACAGATCTTATCTACAATCGTAACAAATCGCTACAGCGCGTATCAGAGCGTGATGGAGCGTGATGGAGCGTCGGAGAGTGTGCGAAGACCAATTTTATTTATAGAATCGTGGAGTTCCACGATATTTGCTCAATCGTAGACATCGTAGGGCATCGTGGCTAAGTGTAAACCTAGCATTATAGAACGTAATCTAATTATACCCTTATTGTTCCACTTGTACCTGCTCTATGTAGAAGGATTTAGCTAATCTCAATGATACTTCAACTACTCATACATGAAAAGCAACTACTTAAATATGGAAAAAAAAAAATATCAGGATGTCCTTTAAGTTGTATGGAAGAAAAGAGTCAGATTGTACTAATCTGTAAACCAAATAAAATGTACTTTAAATATTCATTTCTGTGTACTGCTCTTTTTAACCACACTAGTTATACTTATACAAAAGGAAGTAATTTGTCCTTTTTATACAATCATGTACTATTTGATGATACATTCATGCCCTCACAACTTTGCATTTGTAGCCTGAGCAATGGGATTTGCATATGTGATATGATTGGTTGGTGGCACAAAACAAGTCATTTGATTGGCTAGCAGCTAAATCTGTGAGTATGTACTATCTGCCTTACACCCCCTGCATAGAAACATTACCCCGTCCTGAAAAAAAGTAAAACTAAAGTAAATTGAAGTTTACAACATATAAATTAGCTAACTATTGAACTTTTTCAGTAGGGAAGATTCTAAGTACTAGCTTGTTTGAACATGGCGATTCTGTAAATTTCATGATCTTGGTTTATAAACTCAAACATAATTACTCATTAAAGATCATTTTCAGGCATAATTGAAAACATGTGTAGTAGATAATGAAAATCCCAGAAAATTCTGTCTTTGAGGGGAAAGGGGGGAGGAAGGGGAGGGGGATTAATCATGGGCTTTGCTCTCCAAATGCAACTAGTGACAGGACCCTGGATCTTGAGTCTTAGCCCTTAGCAAATAAGCAAGTTTAATTAAAAGGTTGAGTTTAAAAACTTTGTAACCTACACAGCCAATTGTGCCTCGCATGAAATTCATATGAAAAGAGCATTATGTGAAATTCACATGAAAGTTCATGTACATTTTAAGAAAATTTCACATATTCACAGAATTATACAAGTTATATGAAAAATTATCTATGTAAATTTCACATAAATTTACTTCACATAAATTTTCACATGAATGTTTCTATGTGACTTTCATGCAAAATTGAGTTTACAGGAAATTCATGTCAGGAACTTCACATGAATTTTAAATGGAATAAAGCCTGTGTTTGTGAAACACAAATGCCCCTGGTGGCATCTTTGTTAGTATAAACAGCTATTTTCTGTTAAGCACATGTATATGAAAGGTCAAGGTCAGGGTCACTTGGTTAAAATGTTTGGTATCAATGGAAAAATCTTGTCACAAGGAATACACATGTAAAATATCAAAGCACTATCACTTACCATTCAAAAGTTATTCCAAATGTTAAAGTTTTTGAAAAACTAGGTCAAAGGTCAAGGTCATGAGGTCAAAAATTTTGGTGTCAGTGGAAAGGTCTTGTCACAAGGAATACACATGTGAAATATGGAAGCCCTATCACTTTCCAATCAAAAGTTATGCCCAATGTTAAAGTTTTTGAAAAGTAGGTCAAAGGTCAAGGTGATGGATCACAAATTTTGGTATCAGTGAAAAGTTCTTGTCACAAGGAATACACATGTGAAATATGAAAGCCCTATCACTTTCCAATCAAAAGTTATGCCCAATGTTAAAGTTTTTGAAAAGTAGGTCAAAGGTCAAGGTCAAGGTCATGAGGTCACAAATTTTGGAATCAGTGAAAAGGTCTTGTCACAAGGAATACACATGTGAAATATGAAAGCCCTATCACTTTCCAATCAAAAGTTATGCCCAATGTTAAAGTTTTTGAAAAGTAGGTCAAAGGTCAAGGTTATGGTCACGAGGTCAACAATTTTGGTATCAATGGAAAAGTCTTGTCACTAGGAATACACATATGAAATATGAAAGCCCTATCACCTCCCATTCAAAAGTTATGTCCAATGTTAAAGTTTTTTCGGACAAACAGACTAACAGACAAACAGATGGACATGCCAAAAACTATATGCCCCCGAATCTTTGATTCCGGGGGCATAAAAAATTCACATAAATTTCACATGTATTATGTTCATGCTCGTTTCAAATAAAAGGGTAGGGCAACAATGTCCCTAAATCAGCTCTGTTTCCTTAAATTTGGATTGATTGGATTTTTTTTAGTGATTTGATACTTTGTAACATTTTTTATTAAATTATGACGTGTTGGTTATGTGTAAATACTAAAATCATCAGTAGCTTTAAGCCTTTTGAAATCCCCCAAAAAGGCAACTTTTCATGAAATTGCTGCATAATCTAATATATTTTCTTTAAAATTAGCATTGGCCACATGCATCGAGAAACACGAAAAACTTACAAATAAAAGATAATCATTATATCTCCTTGACATAAAAGTTTTTGTGTTTCTCCACACATGTGGCCACATCGAAATTTTCCACTAAAGACATTTTTTCGGGCATTTTGGACCATGTCTTGTCAATTACGTCAAAATGACGTCACTTGATGACTTCATACGACTTCCAATGATGCTTCGGTTTGTGATATGTTCCTTTCATTAAAAGCAGCAAATAATTATTATATTTTATATGGTATATTTAGTATTTCTCATTTACTTTAATTTTAAGGAAAATTGCAGGGCCGTTTTATGGGCTATGTGGCCCTACCCCTTTCACGTAAGCTAAAGCAAAACTTTAACTAGAACAGCACTCACCTTTACTAAAAATGGAAAATCTTTCCAAAATTCTAGATTTGGTATCATTTCTTTTCCATTGGCACCTCTTACAAAATGTAGGAAAACGATTCCACCAATAATATATATTAAAACTAAAACGAAGAATCTGAAATTGGAAAATGTCACTGAATGAGTAATTCAAATTCTAGGGATATATCTATACTAGGATTAACATTTTCCACTCCCTTTCAAATCATAATCCATAAACTATACTTAATCTAAATCAATCTTGCTTCAAAAGTTTATTTTGATTTCAGAATTTTGGGCTTTATCTCTTGGCAGAAAACATCAAAGTAATATAAATGAGGATAGCATGATTTCTATAATAAAAAATTTTAGTAAAATACGTCAATTTTCATCTTAAATTAAACATACATTATTGTCAAAGAGAATGACTTTTTTGAAAATTTTCAGGGTTTTCTTTGTTTTGATAAGGAATATCTACGGTCTATACAATTGAAGGATCAGCAATGCAGGGATGAGAATTTTTTTGCAATTTTCAGGGGCCAAGTGGGCTCCCAAGTCAACAAATTTAGGCGCCCACATAAGAAACAATTAGCCCACAGCAAAACATTGTATCTTAATTTATATTTTTAAATTGAAGGCTCCCCTTCTCTTTTAAAAATCCCAGTATCAATTCATGATCATGGTACAGGAAGACATGTTCTGAGTACAAAATTAACCCCCAAAATGATCTACATGGAAAGTTTATTTGATAACATTGAATGATAATTACATTCAGTCGTTTGAGGTCAGCGCTCTGTATCTTTGATCTAGTCAGACTGAGCAATATCCCACATTAAATTAATTTTGGGTTCTAGATGGGTCTTTATTTTGAATATTAAAGTAGAGTTTTGATTTCAGTTATCTCAAGCACAAGTACCTTTGAATAAATCAATAAATGCAGGTACCGGTAAATACAGTTATAAACACTTAGCGTCTCTAGACAGTGACTTTGCACGCTTTTGGAAACATTAGATTTGGTATAATGAATTTAAATGACGGTGCATCTTTACAATGGAGGAAGGGAGGTCTAATTCATTTTCCGTGAGAAAACGAAATTGAAAATTTGTGAAATACCCATGAATTTTGTTTCACAACATGAGTTACGGCAACTACGAAACAAGAAAATAATTGTGTTCAGAATTTTACGGTCGCCAAGTGGGCGATCAGAAAAACATTTTTGGTAGTCCACACTGAATTTTTAGTCGCATTGCCAAGTAGGCGAGTGCTTATTTGAATCCCTTGTAATGTCTGACATCACACCTGTTCGAGGGCTGATACATTATGACGACATTGTCTGACTGGCCATTTATTGCGATGACATAATACAGGTATAAAATCGCCAGTAGTCGCGATGTTGGACATTTGGACATTTTGCAATCCCTCAATTCTATCAAAACAGCTATACTTCCTGTTTCTGTTCCGTGGAGTATGATAATACAAGTTTATTATCCTTGTAAATAGAAAAGACCGAGGAAGAACAGATTCATGGCACAATGTGACAAAATTAATGTTTACAAAATAATGTCCTCATCATGAGAGTACTATATATCATTGTACATATAGTGTTTGGAATCTGATGGAAAAATCAAGCATAGGGTAATCAAAGATTACATAGCTCACTTATACAGATTTTTGTCAGAAACCAGGTTAAAGTTTTTGATAAGTAGGTCAAAGTCCAAGGTCAAGGTCACTAGGTCAAAGGTCATGGTCTCAAATGAAAGGTCTCGTCACAAGGTATCTACATATGAAATATCAAAGCCCTACCCCTTATAGTTCAAGAGATATAGCCCAGGTTAAAGTTTTGTCTCTGGACGATGACAATGACGCCGCCGAGGGTATGGCATTAGCACTCTGGACTTTTTCGTCCCAGCAACTAATACTCGATTCATCGAAAAACCTTTTCAATTGATTATCGATTATAGGATTCTTCACTCATACCCACATGTGTTTTACAGAGTAGGCCCATGAAATACAGCTACGTGAGCTACTTCTGTATCACATATATGTATCATGTGACAGCTGTATCTCCTATCATGTGAAGCTATTGTTTCAATTGTTTACGCTATTGTGACGTCATGATTTCAGCCCGCATAACAAACAAGCTAGCAGCGATGTCGCAATAAAACATCAATTTTAAGATCGTTTTTCAATGTACTCTTGCGTTTTACTTTGAAAAGCCTAATATTCGTAGTTTATTCTTATAGATAAGCCATTTTCAAGGCCGGGTGCTGAATTCGAATATCGCAAAATTTTCGTGTTTAGATCAACTCGACCTTTTCCAAATTTTGTCCCTTTTCTTTCAGTTTTGTTTTTTACCCATAGATATGAGAGAAAAATACTCTTTCATGTTCTTCTATGAAAGATACATCGGTTCCACCCTCAGGGTTTCAAAATTTTGCAAAACCCTCGGCAAGCCTCGGGTTTTACATGATTTTAAGACCCCTTTTGGAACTTATGTATCTTTCATAGAAGACCACGAAAGAGTCTTATACCGTATTACGATACACTGCAAAACTGTACATTTTATTGACAGCAAATTTTATGAAAACTTGGCAAAATGTTTCATACGAGAATGCAAACCAACTTGATTTAAAAATTTATATTATTGTAATTGTTAGTACGACTTATGAACTGCTTCTCTAGAAAAATACGGTTTAATAATGCAAATATTTCACATTATGTTAATTTCCTGATTATAATTGATTATCAAAATCATAATCAATAACCCTTATTGGAAGGGTCTAGCGACGATGTCGCCGACATCGGCGATAATCGATACGTAACTATATCAATGTAGTCATGGCAAGATTTTTAAAATTGTCAATTAACATAAAGCAAAAACTTACACTATGAGTAATATGGATCCACCACTAAGGCCTCCTTTTTCAATACATGCATACTTTGATGTCAATGTCATTTCCTGAAATTAAGTACGGAAAAATAATATCTGCAAAATTAAGTATTTCAAAGAGTCTTTAATTATCAAAATTTAGACTTACATGTACTTTGCACAAGAAATTTCATTTACATTACATTAATGTTTGCTATAAAAAAAACTTGATCACTGATTCAGAACCAGATTTCAATAAAGGCTGACATTGGGAACCACCCGGTCGTTCATAGTTATACCTGAGTGACATAAGATAGATAGGCGTGGCATACCGTCTTTGAAGACAACGCCGTCTGCGAGCGGCGTGTTACATCAAAGACACACCGACAGGTAATCCTTTATTATGCTAATGAGATACCCAAGTCTAATTTGTTTTAAGCTGTCAATCAAAAATTGATAGGGGTAAAAGAATTAAAGGGAACCAATCAGATACCTAAAGGAGATGTTAAGCCTAAAGTAGTCTGTGAGGAAATGACAGAAAATTGACCTATCCCCTTATATAGTCCCCCGTCGGCCTTTAAGGCCATTTTAATTTACTGTAACATTCATGCTGCTGTACCTAGGGAATATGACTGTAAAATGTAAAACTAAATACAATCTTAAAACTCTATAAAATCTATAAATTAAAATTTCAAAACTATCTATGTACATGTATCTTTACTTTTCTAAGAATGATGAGAACATTTTGGTATTGTAGATAGACATTGATGTTGTACATCAAAAGGCTTAAAGGAATCGATGATCAGAAAATAATTGGAAAGGATATTTATATTAAGCTGATAGATTATCAGAAAACAATTTTTCATCAAAAATTTAACATAAAGGATAGAAAGTTTACATTTTTCTGCATAGAATTGACCCTTCAGATACCGGGAAAAATTTGAGAAATTCCATGATGTCACAATGCAATTTCAATGTTTGACCGAGCCTGAGAATTCAGATAAGCTTTAGAAACAAAGGTGGACACTTAACTTCAAAAAAATTTAAATGACCTTAAATGCGCACTCATTCATTACTCCAAATTTCATTCGTTTTGCTTTTTGTCGTTTGCAAATTCCAGAAACAATGGAAGTGGAGTAATGTGGGAATAATTTACCAGTCAGTAATCAGAGGTATAAGCACTTATCAGAGCAACAAATGTTCACAATTTATAAATGTTGGTGAACTTATCTATTATGACGTCATAATTAAACTGACCATCTAAGCATTAATGTATGATCCCTTAATCATGTTAATGTAAAAGTTAGCTAGTACGGTAGATGTGATGTCAGACATTTGGCGATTCAGCATTTACCAAAGGTTGAACCTCACTTAAACTGACCATCTAAGCATTAATGTATGATCCCTTAATGTTAAAGTTAGCTAGTACGGTAGATATAATGTCAGACATTTGGCGATTCAGCATTTATCAAAGGTTGTCACTTAGCATTGCTTAAGAACAAGATATACCTGCTACAGATTAACTTTTCACTGATTGATACAAGCATTGAAATTTGTACATTGTTATGATTTCATGCATGATTTTAAGGTGAAAAGATAAGTCAGAAAATTCATATATAATTTAGATGGCAACATTTGAGCTAAGCCAATCTGTGAAGAAACCGTCTTCATGGTCGTCATGGATTCAGCATTAATACTAAACAGAAAAATATGTGGGATGAGCGCGGCTCAAACCCAGATTTTCAGTATGCTATGAAGCATGCTAGCCGGGTGCACTAACCACTACGCTACGTCCGCTGACGCTCCACCCACTTCTTACTCATGTAGAAACTTCAAATTACCTTCTAACCTATACTTAGAACCAATTAAAACAGAAGAATGTACAATTTGTTTTAAAGTACAGATTCTTATAAAATTGAATTTCTGTGAATCTTACATATTCTGTTGGTTTTCCAGGTAATGGGCCTTTGGCTACAAATTGGGTGTCTACTGAGGAATCACATACTAAGTTCACGTACGATGTTCTGAAATGATAAATCACAAACTAACAAATACTTCGAGTTAAACATTTAAGATGCCATGCAAAACTATAGATGCCATATATATACATGAATATATATGTGTGTGTGTGAATTTGTGATTATTTTTCTTCTCGGAAATGCATTTTTAGCCATATAATTTCGAGTTAATTGTATCCCATTCATCAAGTTGGACGTGTATTGCAGGGGATGCTTACTCCTCCAGTGCACCTGGCACCACCTCTGGCTTGCTGGGTATCTGTGGATGCTCAATTTGGTGCTCTATTTTGAGTCTTGTTGAGATTATCGTCAGGATAATCTTTAACTCAATTCTATTGGGAGGGGGGGGGGAGGGGGAGATGTTTGTCTTATTTTGCCTTAAGTTGAAATTCAGAAAATGTTATGTGTGATTTTTTTTCTTAGGTAATACAATCAGGAAGGGCATTTTTTAACCTTTGGAAGCAACGGATGTTGCATGCAAACAGGAGACGCTGATACTACCTAGGCACCTGGTCTCACCCCTCGCGGGGTCTGCTTCGGTTCTAACTTACATGTGTGCAAGTTATATGCTTTAGAGCTTCAGTTTCTGACTAGCATGAGAGTGTGTCTGATATATACATGTACATGTGTCCAGACACAATGAGTGACGTTCTGTCGAACTGTCCCTTCTGCTGGATTTAAACACAATTTATTGTAGTTGTCGCTTGTACCTTTTTTGTGCTGTTTACATAAATATACATGAATATATATTGTACATGAATTAATGGATCTGGGAAATTATTTACATTGCAGACATGAAATACTTGTACTTAGCAGCCAGCAGATACATGTGTCTGACAACAACTCATGTGTGGGTCAGCCACTGAATTTAAAATACTGCTTTTAAAATGGAAATTCAAATACAGATTAGAAAGGAGCTAAATCAGCACAACATTTTATGATTTTAGTGGTTAAAGCCATGACTCTTAAGGTACCTTCAAGGTACAAGGTACTCCATCTTTTCAAACTGGCCTGACAGATGTTGTTTTAACTTCATCGCAAGAGATCTTGTTTTCTATATTATGGAAAACTAACTGGGCTTTTCCATGGAAAATAGGATCAAATTGCCACGCTGAACGACAAGCAAGAAATAAAGAACTCAAGATTTTTTTTCCATTACTGGAATTTCGTTATATAGAATTACTTCCTGTTCCGGACGGTATATGACGTAAACCTATTGTGACGTCATCAAATTCTATGGAAACCAACGTTAAATGTAGGGAAAGTACAATTATATAGAAATTTTATTACGTCATAATGCCTTTACGTCAGATACCGTCCCAAATCGAACTCAATCACATACGAACAAAAATAGCAATCCAAGGAATGCTTGCATCGCCTGCTTTCTATTGAAAGTAGGTCAAATATCAAGGGCAAGGTCACTAGGTCAAAAATTATGGAATGTTGAGAAAGGTCTGTTCATAAGGAATACACATGTGAAATATCAAAGCCCAATCATTTACCAATCAAAAGATATAGCCAATATAGGATCTTTTGAAAAGTAGGTCAAATATCTAGGTCAAGGTCACAAGGTCAAAAATTATGGTATATGTAGAAAGGCCTTGTCACAAAAAATACACATGTGAAATATCAAAGCCTATCACTTACCAATCAAAAGATATAGCAAATCTTTCTTTTTTTTTAAAGTAGGTGAAATATCTGGGTGAAGGTCACGAGGTCAAAACTTATGGTATGTGTAGAAAGGTCTTGTCACAAAAAATACACATGTGAAATACCAAAGCCCTATCACTTAAAAATCAAAAGATATAGCCAATCTAAAAAAAATTGAAAAGTATGACAAATATGTAGGTCATGGTCATGAGGTCAAAAATTATGTGTAGAAAGGTCTTGTCACAAGGAATACACATGTGGAATTTCAAAGCCCTATCACTTACCAATCAAAAGATAAAGCCAATCTTAGATTTTTTGAAAAGTAGGTCAAATTTCTAGCTGAAGATACGAGGTCAAAAATTATGGTATGAGTAGAAAGGTCTTGTCACAAGGAATACATGTGAAATATCAAAAGTTATGGGGTGTGACACCCAAGTGACAGACAGACGGACAATGGACAAAGTGATCCCTAAGTGTCGCTATGCGTCGCAAGGGACACAAAAAGACGGAAATCACATGAATAAGCATTCATTCATAAACATTATTACCTCGTTATGGCAGAATCTTTACACTCA
The DNA here is from genome assembly GCA_028142955.1 of Pinctada fucata. Classification (NCBI taxonomy): domain Eukaryota; kingdom Metazoa; phylum Mollusca; class Bivalvia; order Pterioida; family Pteriidae; genus Pinctada; species Pinctada fucata. Next base: position 40,602,820 of record AP027114.1, read on the forward strand.
TACTTTAATTGAAGGTTACTTTCCGGCTCTCCTATAAACATGGCTGAAGATAACGTTCCCGCACAATATGCTGTCCCATCTGTATACGTTTGACATACCTAGATGAAGAAGGTAATTACTATAATCATTCTCAGGCTTCTTACAATACTGTAGACTTGTACACTTTTACATTGAATTTACATCTTAATTTAAGTGGATCAATCTTATTTGCTGACATCAAAATAATCATTGACAAATAGTTTTACAGAATCATTGACAAATAGTTTTACAGAATACTTACCCACGAATATGATTAAAAATATAAGAGCCAAAGAGTCAATAAGTGTGACATGTAAAGGGTATGAAACCATGATTGATGTCATTTAAAACAAATCCCAAGGTACACGTACAGAGTCAGCTCATAAAACTTAAGGAAAATCCCTGAAACCATAGAAAATTCAACTACAGTAACTGTAGTTCTCACTAGATTCCCATTTTAATAGAAAATTTTCCTTCAAAAGGTCTTACACTTATGTCTTGAAAGTTACTGCATTTTCCTGCTGCACAAGGCGACCACTGGTATGTGTAACCACCAGACGAAGATGAAAATCTGAAAAAAAAAGTTGTGCAATGCAATGAGTATTCAAACACTTACATACATGTATGATTTATATAATGAACATTTGTTCCACTCTAAAGACACAGCTGTCACACTACACATGTGACTACAGTGTACTAGACAGTGTATGGCAACGTATGGAAAAACTTATTGCGACACGCTGCCAAACGCTGCAGTCCATTACACAAGATCAAAAACCAGAAGTCTCTGACGAGACTGTAGCTCTCCTGGTTGTTTTTTTTCTAAAACTTCAATTTCCTTTTTTTTTTAAACCAAGACCATAGGGAGCAGGCGCTCTAACAAATTATAAGTAGCACAACAAAACAATATATCCATTAGACTGCAACTAGAATATCACTCATAATCATATAATTCATAATATCCGAGAAAAAGTATTTCAAAAAAGAATGCCACATCCATTTTCCAAGATCCTAGGGGCCAAGGGCTGCTAGCTCAAATGAACTATCAATAACACATCAGGACTACAGATTCATAATATTGAATAAAGAATTCACTTCCCATCATTAATAGCTTTAAACAAGTAGAGAGCACAACTATATAGAAAAACATAGTGTAATCAAAGATTACGAAGCTCACCTCGCGGCAGCAAAGTTCAATTTAAACATATCTCTAAGTACATGTATATTAAGAAAATCACTCAAGTGGAAAAAAGTAGGTCAAGGTCATTTTAAGAAAGTTTGATCAAAGATACATCCAATATGCAAGTTTGGTTCATGTAGCACTTATTCTTTGCTCATTATTGGCCTTCAAAGGCAAAATCACTCAAGTAGAAAAAGTAGGTCAAGGTCATTTTATGAAAATTTGATTAAAGATACATCCAATATGCAAGTTTGGTACATGTAGCACTTATACTTTGCTCAATATTGGCCTTATAAGGCAAAATCACTCAAGCAGAAAAAGTAGGTCAAGGTCATTTTATGAAAGTTTGATCAAAGATACATCTAATATGCAAGTTTGGTACATGTAGCACTTTAACTTTGCTCAATATTAGCCTTTAAAGGCAAAATCACTCAAGCGGAAAAAGTAGGTCAAGGTCATTTTATGAAAGTTTGATCAAAGATACATCCAATATGCAAGTTTGGTACATGTAGCACTTATACTTTGCTCAATATTGGCCTTTAAAGGCAAAATCACTCAAGCGGAAAAAGTAGGTCAAGGTCATTTTATGAAAGTTTGATCAAAGATACATCCAATATGCAAGTTTGGTACATGTAGCACTTATACTTTGCTCAATATTGGCCTTTAAAGGCAAAATCACTCAAGCGGAAAAAGTAGGTCAAGGTCATTTTATGAAAGTTTGATCAAAGATACATCCAATATGCAAGTTTGGTACATGTAGCACTTATACATTGCTCAATATTGGCCTTATAAGGCAAAATCACTCAAGCGAAAAAAGTAGGTCAGATGCTGCATCCGATGCATGGGTTCACCTCAGCATCCCAAGATGAATCACTTGTGCAAGTTTGGTTACTGTAGCATCAGAACTTTGTCAGATACTGAACTACCCCAAAAACTTTAACCAGATATGACAAAGTCATTCAACCGGAAAATGTAGGTCAGATGCTGCATCCGATGCATGAGTTCACCTCAGTATCCCAAGATGAATCACTTGTGCAAGTTTGGTTACTGTAGCATCAGTACTTTGTCAGATACTGAGTTACCCCAAAAACTTTAACCAGACATTGACAAAGTCATTCAACCGGAAAATGTAGGTCAGATGCTGCATCTGATGCATGGGTTCACCTCAGCATCCCAAGATGAATCACTTGTGCAAGTTTGGTTACTGTAGCATCAGTACTTTGTCAGATACTGAGTTACCCCAAAAACTTTAACCAGACATTGACAAAGTCATTCAACCGGAAAATGTAGGTCAGATGCTGCATCCGATGCATGGGTTCACCTCAGCATCCCAAGATGAATCACTGGTGCAAGTTTGGTTACTGTAGCATCAGTACTTTGTCAGATACTGAGTTACCCCAAAAACTTTAACCGGACGCGGACGCGGACGGGGACGCGGACGCGACGCCGGGGTTATAGCATAAACTCATCTCAACTTCGTCGAGGTGAGCTAAAAATTACCACACCCATTTTCAAAGACCCTGGGGGTATAGGGCTCAAACAAAATATCAGGTGCACAACTATATAGACCACAGACCAATCATTGCAAAAAGAATTAATTCTACATCATTTATAGTGTCAGAGGAGTTGCAAGTACAAGATTAATTCTAGATTAAGATTAATTCTACATCATTTATAGTGTCAGAGGAGTTGCAAGTACAAGATTACATAAACTTATATAGGAGAAAATGACCACACCCATATCTAATACCCTAAAGGTGACAGGGGCTAAAACTTAATATCAGGTGCACAACTACACCACAGACCCATCATATTGCAATAAGAATTTAGTCTCTATGATTTATAGTGTCAGAGGAGTTGCAAGCACAAGATTACACAGAGTTATATAGGAGAAAATGACCACACCCATTTCTATGACCCTGGGGGTCAGGGGTTCAAACAAAATATCAGGTGCACAACCAGACCACAGACCCATCCCATTGCAAAAAGAATTAAGACTCCATAATTTATAGTGTCAGAGGAGTTGTGAGCACAAGATTACATAGAGTTATATAGGAGAAAATGACCACACCCATTTCTAAGACCCTGGGGGTCAGGGGCTCAAACAAAATATCAGGTGAACAACTAGACCACAAATCCATCAAATTGTATAAAGATGTAAGTCTCCATGATTTATAGTGTCAGAGGAGTTGCAAGCACAAGATTACATAGATTTATATAGGAGAAAATGACTACACCCATTTCTAAGACCCTGGGGGTCAGGGGCTCAAACATAATATCAGGTGCAGAACAAGACCACAGACCCATCATATTGCAAAAAGAATCAAGTCTTCATCATTTATAGTGTCAGAGGAGTTGCAAGCACAAGATTACATAGAGTTATATTGGAGAAAATGACCACACCCATTTCTAAGACCCTGGGGGTCACGGGCTCAAACAAAATATCAGGTGCACAACAAATCCACAGACCCATCATATTGCAAAAAGAATTACGTCTCTATCATTTATAGTGTCAGAAGAGTTGTCCGGACAAGATTACATAGAATTTTATGACCACGCCCATTTTCTAAGACCCTGGGGGTCAGGGACTGAAACTAAATAACAGGTGCACAACTAGACCATGGACCAAGTAAAATGCAAAAAGAATTAACTTTCTATCTCTTACAGTTTCAGAGGAGTTGTCCGGACAAGAATTGTTTACGGACAGACAGACAGACAGACGGACGGACGCCGGACGAAGGGTGTTCGCATAAGCTCGACTGGTCTGAGACCAGTAGAGCTAATAAGCTGCTTTCTGAGTGTTTGCATAACGCACAAGTAATTTATACAACAATGCAAAACATATTTGCTAAACATGTGTGTAACATGTCCATGACTTAGGAATATTGTATGCCAGCATACACCAACCTGTACCAGCACATTACTAGCAATCACAATGTAGTATATGTACACAGAACTTTACTCAGAACATAATATTACTAGGGATCACGATGACTAGTACGTAGAACGTGTACCCAGCACATTACTAGTGATCACGATGTAGTACATAGAATGTGTACCCAGCACATTACTAGTGATCAAGATGTAGTACATAGAACGTGTACCCAGCACATTACTAGTGATCACAATGTAGTACATAGAATGTGTACCCAGCACATTACTAGCGATCATGATGTAGTACATAGAACGTTTACTCAGCACATAATATTACTAGGGATCACCATGTAGTACGTAGAACATGTACATTTTTGTACCAAGCACATTACTAGTGATCACGATGTAGTACGTAGAACGTGTACCCAGCACATTACTAGTGATCACGATGTAGTACGTAGAACGTGTACCCAGCACATTACTAGTGATCACGATGTAGTACGTAGAACGTGTACCCAGCACATTACTAGTGATCACGATGTAGTACGTAGAACTTGTACCCAGCACATTACTAGTGATCACAATGTAGTACGTAGAACGTTTACCCAGCACATTACTAGCCATCAGGATGTAGTACTTAGAACGTGTACCCAGCATATTACTTTTTTTATTGTTTTTTGCCCAATTACAGGGAGTTGCCATTTTGGGGACTCAGAGCCATCCCCTCATGCTTACACCTTAATGTTATTTCGGAAAAAGAGCAAAACACTGTTACTTAATTAGTATAAGCAAAAATCGAAAAGTGCCGTTTTGCTCTTTTTCCTTACAAAGTTTAACTTGTCATAATTATAACTTAATCTATGGCATTTAAAATGTAATATATAGTAATTGAGTTGATTGCAATAGTTCTGCATTATTTTCTGATAAATAATTTGTGATTTTGATTATTACTTCTATGAATTTTTTATACATCCCTTACTATTAAATATATACATACAGTTATCACACAATAATTTATGCACAAACATTTTATATATATCGTAATCTGACTGTTTTTGTATTCAATCATCTGCACCAAATAGCAGTTTTGTACCAAAGAATAACATCAAATATTTTTTTAATCTAAATCCAAGCAATTTATCTATCATAATGTACCCAAATTAATTAACCTTACATGAGCAATTATGTATCCTTCATTTGAGCCCTTTTGAATCAATACATTATTTATGCACCAAATTTTATCTCTTACTCTGAAATTTTTTAATCGTCTCTTGATGATATATTTCTAAATTTTCTTAACCTGCCTCAAACAATATTTACAGGGAAAGCCTCGCTAGAAAACACTTTGACATAATCAGTTATATCCCTGCATCGGCAGGACATGCGTAAGCTATCTTTTGCCAATAGCAAAAGAAGTTGTGCAAGACGAAAGTCTTACATGCTCTTTCAAATCACAGACATTCTAGAGATTATATGTGTATGAAGCCACTTATTGTACATTGCATGAAAACAACGAATCATCTTCTTCATATGTCAAATGAAACATTGATAAGTTCCTATTGAAATTAGACCGTCAGTTTTTCAGTTACTGGTATAGTGATGATATAACCCTCTCCCCCTCATTTTTACGTTACCTTAATACTGACGTTCTTGCGAAAAATACGCAAATGTCGCCGTTTCTATAATGATGTCATAATTGATCTAGAGCTTTCCTATGGGGTAATTTCGGAGCTATTCTGGACCCCCTTATTCAGGTTGGGGAAAACTTCAGATCAAGCTTTGATAGTTCGATCGGGCTATAATAGCTCCATGTTACTATCATTATATAAACTATTTTTTACTTCAGAAAAAAATAACAAGAGCCCCAGGGGTCATAATGCTCACCTGATACCCATGCACACTCTTAACCTACTAAATTATAAATAATATTGCATTATGATAGCATGGATAGTGTCAGTGCCAGAATTTGAACCCACGTACAACCTTTGTACTATATACACATAAACCATTTTTTCAAAATTCAAAATTCAAACATATCAAATTTAGGCATGAAATATATATCAAAGCAATAACAGACTTAATTATGTCAAATACACAGTGAAAGAGTATGCAAAACAGAAAAAAAATGAAAATGGAAAAAAAATTGTTTTTTTGGTTAAAAATGATTTAAAGGTATTCAGATGATTTAAAAGTGCATAAAAAGATGACAAAATTGAAAAAAATGAAAAAGGAAGAAACAAGAGCCCCAGGAGGGCACAACGCTCACCTGATACCCATGGGTGCTCTAATTGACATACTGACATTGAATAAGACGTAAAATTGATAGTGCCAGTATCACGATTTGAGCCTACATTCTTTCTAAAAAGATTTTTGCCGGATGCAGACAAGATTTTTTTTTAAAACAGCCTTTAAAAGTACAAACAAGAAGAAATAGTAACATTTCAAAACATTATCTTTTTTACTGATTTGAATAGACGGATAATGTGATCCAAAGTCATATGCCCAGCTAGTGTATAGTTCAATTATTCAACATCAAAAAAATCATTTTGTAAAATTCCACATTAATGTGCAGCAAGTGATGAAGAAACAGACAAAAAGAATAAAACAATGAAATAAACTTAATACTCTGGTGTATGCTGCTTTTAGGGAAACAAATTAATAGGCCCATGATACTGTAAAGCTTGTCCAACTAGCAGACCTACCACATCGTTATTTACTGTTAACTATGTTTCGCCTCATGATAGGACTGTTACATGGACAAATTATTAGCTGACAGAGTTCATGAAAAGTATCAGCTGCATCGGATTTGCTGATAAAAAATCATTTGGTCCGATAAAAACTCATGTTCTATCTTTTATTTGGACATATAAAAATTCCCAAATGTCTGACCACAGGAACCTGTCGTTTTATGAGAGAAAATGTTTTATTATTCACGACCTTCAACGCCTCTTGTGTTCGTCTTTAGAAATGTTGTATACATACAAGATGTCGAACCCAGTGGCTTAAGGTTGTGAATCATAATTTATTTCCTCTTTTAAAACAACAGCTTCCTGTGGTCCAACATTTCATTGAAAGATTTCAAGACCTCTGAACTGAATTATTTGTTTTCAAGAATTTCAGATATATCAAATGTCCTATACATTCTCAAAATCCTCGGGAAGAAATTACTCATTTGTTTTCAAGAATTTCAGATATATCAAATGTCCTATACATTCTCAAAATCCTCGGGAAGGGATTACTCATTAGATGTTTCTTCAAGAAATCAGTCCGTATACAATTCATCTAAGAGAGTCTAAGACAAAGGAAATTCGAGCTAAGTTTATAAATGATGACAAGTATGGAATTGTTCCAAGTACATGAATAATAACAAGCATGAAAGTGTTCCCAGTATATGCACATTAAATAAAATCTATTAAATACCGGCAGTACTATTTTGTTTGCACGATAGATCATCTATTAATCTCCTGAAATGTATCACGTGTACAGTACTAACACGGTGGGTAATCTCGCAACGCAGAACAATTTATTTTTCAATATTTTTGCGCAAAATAGATAATTTATTACAAAAAGGGAAATGTGATGCAGTGTAACAACGCCCTAACTATGAGTTGTATCCAAAATAAGGTGGATATTATAGCTTTTTATATTTGCACAAACACGATCGGCGTTCTACTTTCACTTTCATCTACACCAATCATGCCGATAGTTTTTCGGCTTTATAAAAGGATATTACCTCTCTTACTTTCGATAAAACTCGTATCTAAGGCATCCTTACACTGCATCACATTCCCCTTTTTGTGAAAAATAATTTGTAATACACGAAATTTTAGATAAACCTAGTGTTCTGCGTTGCGAGATTACCCACCGTGACTATTAAATGGGCGTGGAGGAATTAACCAATCAAATCTGTAACACAAGATATATGGCGACTTTGTTTACCATAGATACAAAAATAAAGCGGAGGAAATAATCATTATATAGGGAAATTGTTATATAATATGCATGTATGGAAAAAGTCAACATCTCAAAAATAAATTCAGAGTATATATTTGATTGCAATTGTGTGCCTGAGTTATTTCGACGTACGAAAATAAGTACACAAAGCTAAACTAGCTTGTCTGAGTGTTTAAAAAATCATGAAAAATCTAAAAGTTGATATTTTGACAGAATTCTTTCACACTTTCTATTCTAACGATAAATATAAATAAAGCCTGTGTTTGTGAAACACGAATGCCCCCGGTGGAATCTTTGTTAGTATGAACACTATTTTCTGTTAAGTACATGTATGGGAGGTCGCTGGGTTAAAATTTCAAAGGTCAAGGTCACGAGGTCAAAAATTTTGGTATCAATGGAAAGGTCTTGTCACAAGGAATACACATGTGAAATATGAAAGCCCTATCACTTCCCATTCAAAAGTTATGCCCAATGTTAAAGTTTTTTGAAAAGTAGGTCAAAGGTCATGGTCACAAGGTCAAAAATTTTGGTATCAATGGAAAGGTCTTGTCACAAGAAATACACATGTGAAATATGAAAGCCCTATCATTTACCATTCAAAAGTTATGCCCAATGTTAAAGTTTTTGAAAAGTAGGTCAAAGGTAAAGGTCAAGGTCACGAGGTCAAAAATTTTGGTATCAATGGAAAGGTCTTGTCACAAGGAATACACGTGTGAAATATGAAAGCCCTATCACTTCCCATTCAAAAGTTATGCCCAATGTTAAAGTTTTTTGAAAAGTAGGTCAAAGGTCAAGGTCACAAGGTCAAAAATTTTGGTATCAATGGAAAGGTCTTGTCACAAGGAATACACATGTGAAATATGAAAGCCCTATCATTTACCATTCAAAAGTTATGCCCAATGTTAAAGTTTTTGAAAAGTAGGTCAAAGGTCAAGGTCAAGGTCACGAGGTCAAAAATTTTGGTATCAATGGAAAGGTCTTGTCACAAGGAATACACATGTGAAATATGAAAGCCCTATCACTACCCATTCAAAAGTTATGCCCAATGTTAAAGTTTTTTGAAAAGTAGGTCAAAGGTCAAGGTCAAGGTCACGAGGTCAAAAATTTTGGTATCAATGGAAAGGTCTTGTCACAAGGAATACACATGTGAAATATGAAAGCCCTATCATTTACCATTCAAAAGTTATGCCCAATGTTAAAGTTTTTGAAAAGTAGGTCAAAGGTCAAGGTCAAGGTCACGAGGTCAAAAATTTTGGTATCAATGGAAAGGTCTTGTCACAAGGAATACACATGTGAAATATGAAAGCCCTATCACTTCCCATTCAAAAGTTATGTCCAATGTTAAAGTTTTTCGGACAAACAGACAAACAGACAAACAGATAAACAGACAAACAGACGGACAGGCCAAAAACTATATGCCCCCGAATCTTTGATTCCGGGGGCATAAAAAAGGAGAAAGAACAAGAGCCCCAGGGGGCACAACGCTCACCTGATACCCATGCACGCTCTAATTGACATACTGACATTGAATACTGATAGTGCCAGTACCAGGATTTTAGCCCACAACCTTTCTAACAAGATTTTTGCCGGATGCAGACAAGTTTTTTTTTCAGACAACCTTTAAAAGTACAAACAAGAGAAAATAGTCACATTTCAAAACAACAACTTTTTTTACTGATTTGAAAAGATGGATTATGCGATCCAAAGTCATATGCCCAGCTAGTATAGTTCGATTATGCAACATCAAAAATAAAATCAGTTTGTAAAATTCCACATTAATGTGCAACAGAAACAGAATAAAACAATGAAATGATTTCATAAATTAAGTTTATTTAAAATTGAACACCAAACCTTTCATTATTAATAGCTAGTATGCCAGAAAATAATAAAGCCTGTGTTTGTGAAACACGAATGCCCCGCGGTGGCATCTTTGTTGGTATAAACACCATTTTCTGTTAAGTATGTGAGAGGTCAGGGTCAGAGTAATGTTGGTATCAATGGAAAGATCTTGTCACAAAGAATACACATGTACAATATGAAAGCCCTATCACTAACCATTCAAAAGTTATGCCCAATGTTAAAGTTTTTGAAAAGTAAGTCAAAGGTCAAGGTCAAGGTCACGAGGTCAAAAATTTTGGTATCAATGGAAAGGTATTGTCACAAGGAATACACATGTGAAATATGAAAGCTCTATCACCTTCCTATCAAAAGTTATGCCCAATGTAAAGTTTTTCAGACAAACAGACAGACGGACAGGCCAAAAACTATATGCCCCCGTATCTTTGATTCCGGAAGCATAAAAAACAAAGACTTTTCGGTTTTGCCTTTATTCATATTAAATTATACAGAAATCTATGAATGAGAGCTTTTGAATAGTATTGATTTCATCTTAATACATGTAACGTACAGTCAAAATCGTGTTAATCCAATTAACACAGACAAGTTGTTAGCGGACAATATTAATTCAAGTGAGTTGTGCAGAAATTGAGCCAATTTATTTTCCAAACAGCAGTGTACAGTGTATCAAACCTCATGACCCAGTGAAGCCACTTGGACAAATTATTTTCGGTAAATATGCTGAAATGCGGTGCTTGGAAATGTATTTTTAACATATTGAATCAATAGTCGTGATAAATTTAACTTCGAACTTGATCTTGTCTTTTATGCAATCTACAGATAGGTTTGAAAATATGCAAAATTCGGAACATTTTCGATGAGGACGCAGAGTTCCTGTAAAAAAAGTGAAATTTGTGAAAAAAGGACATGCATGACCCCCCCCCCTTTTTCTTTACATTTTTATGCGTGCCAAAGATTCGCAATCAAAAAAGACCAATTTTAGAGACTTCCGGGCATTTCAAGTCAGTCAAAATTTTTAGTGTGCACCTTTTTATTTCCTGTAGTTACCCCTACTAAAGGGGCAAGGAGGTATTGAACCAATCAAATCTGTAACACAAGATATATGGCGACTATGTTTACCATAGATACAGAAATAAGACAGAGAAAATAATCATTAAATAGGGAAATTGTTCTGAAATATGCATGTATGAAAAAAAAGCAATCCAAGGAATGCTTGTGTCGCCTGCGTAGCGGATTTTTTTTTTATTGAAATTAGGTCAAATATCAAGGGCAAGGTCACTAGGTTAAAAATATGGAATGTTTAGAAAGGTCTTTTCATAAGGAATACAAATGTGAAATATCAAAGCCCTATCACTAACCAATCAAAAGTTATGGGATGTGACACCCAAGTGTGACAGACATACGGACAGACGGAGGGACGGATGGACGGACAGACGAACAACAGACAAAGTGATCCCTAAGTGTCGCTGTGCTTCGCAGGCGACACAAAAAGTCAACATCTTAAAAATAAATTCAGCGTATATTTGATAGCGTATGTGGCCAAGTTAATTCGAAGTATGAAAATAAGTACACAAAGCCAAACTAGCTATAGCTTGTCTTATTTAAAAAATCATTAAAAATCTAAAAGTTGATATTTTGACAAAATTCTTTCGCAGTTTCATTTCTAGCGATAAATATCAAAATAAAAAGAGAAAAAAAACTGAAAAAGGGAAAAAAAAATTGTTGGGGTCCCGCCGGGGTTTGAAGCTACTCCCCATGGGTCCATTTGGCATGGAAAACATACATTATACCTATGTACAATCTTAAAAAATATTCCTTAAAAATCCAAAAGTGGATATCTTGACAAATTCTTTCACTTGTAGGGTACCATGCATGAGTACCTCATATCTACAAAATGTCATGACAATCTGAAGAGTGGTTATAGAAAAGAAGCAGAAAATGTATGAAAATCACCCCCCCCCCTTCCTTTTTACATAAGAAAAAAATTCATAAAAAATCAAAAAAATAAAATTTATGCATAAAATTCATATCAAAGCAATGATTAAGTTAGATATGATAAATATGCAGTAAATGAGTGTGTAAAATCATACACTTATTGAGTTATTTAAAGAAATAGTGCAAAAATTAGCATTTCTGACTAAGTCCGAAGAGACGTCAAAAAAGCGTTCGGAGTGGAACCAAAAATAACAACACTTCTTAAGACATCTCTCTAGATCATCCTGATGCTTTCGGTTTGTCGATACGTGCTTCCGTCCTGAAGAAGAAGTTTGTCAAAGGAGGGTACCCCCTGTGACCTACTTTTGCCTGTGGTGGCGCCACCTGTTGAGGGATCCGGACGAAAAACAACAACACTTGTAGGGGACCATTAGTACTTTATACCTACCAAGTTTCATCAAAATCCCTTTAGCCATTCTTGAGAAGAAGTCGAATATGTGAAAAGTTTACGACAGACACACGACAGACGACACACGACAGATGACACACGACAGACGAGGGACTACAGACGCCGGACGGATCGCTATGACAATAGCTCACTAGAGCCTTTGGCTCAGGTGAGCTTAAAAGGGAAAAAAATTTTGTTGGGGTCCCGCCGGGGTTTGAAGCCACTCCCCATGGGTCCATTGGGCATGGAAAACATACACTATACCTATGTACAATCTTAAAAAATATTCCTTAAAAATCCAAAAGTGGATATCTTGACAAAATTCTTTCACTTGAAGGGTACCATGCATGAGTACCTCATATCTACAAAATGTCATGACAATCTGAAGAGTGGTTATAGAAAAGAAGCAGAAAATGTATGAAAATCACCCCCCCCCCCTTCCTTTTTACATAAGAAAAAAATTCATAAAAAATCAAAAAAATAAAATTTATGCATAAAATTCATATCAAAGCAATGATTAAGTTAGATATGATAAATATGCAGTAAATGAGTGTGTAAAATCATACACTTATTGAGTTATTTAAAGAAATAGTGCAAAAATTAGCATTTCTGACTAAGTCCGAAGAGACGTCAAAAATTTGAGTTCGGAGTGGAACCAAAAATAACAACACTTCTTAAGACATCTCTCTAGATCATCCTGATGCTTTCGGTTTGTCGATACGTGCTTCCGTTCTGAAGAAGAAGTTTGTCAAAGGAGGGTACCCCCTGTGACCTACTTTTGCCTGTGGTGGCGCCACCTGTTGAGGGATCCGGACGAAAAACAACAACACTTGTAGGGGACCATTAGTACTTTATACCTACCAAGTTTCATCAAAATCCCTTTAGCCATTCTTGAGAAGAAGTCGAAAATGTGAAAAGTTTACGACAGACACACGACAGACGACGGACGACGGACGCCGGACGGATCGCTATGACAATAGCTCACTAGAGCCTTTGGCTCAGGTGAGCTAATAAAAATTGGGGTGCCTGTGTTGGGACTTTAACCCACAACCCTTGGGTCCATGTGCACAGTAAACATTTTAGGAAATTCATTAAAATTCCAAAAAAGAAGATTATAGCATGTAATGTATATCAAATCAAATAGTAATTTAAATATGACAAACACGCACTAAACGAGGGCACAAAACCTAACATTTATAAAGTTAGTCAATGAAACAGTTCAAAAATGAGCATTTCTGACAAAGTCCAAGAAGATGTCAAAAACGCGTCAAAAATTTGTCTTCGGACTGGAACCAAAAACAACAACACTTGTTAAGACATCCTTCTAGACCATCCAGATGCTTACGGTTTGTTGATATGTCCTTCGGTTCTGAAGAAGAAGTTTGTCAAAGAAGGGTACCCCCTGTGACCTACTTTTGCCTGTGTTGGCGCAACCCTTGGGTCCATGTGCTTCGCTCAGGTGAGCTAAATAATTGATGATAATTAAATTTTGTTTACAAGTCGCACAAGTACTGAGATAATACTACAACTTTTGTATAGAAACCCCTATTGAAATACCAACAGAAAAGGAGATAAGGAACCTCAAATTTTTGTTTTTTTTCAAAATCTTGTTGCTCATCATCGGTCATGCATGCAATATTTGTGTCTTGTTAAAAATTTTGATATATATCGAGTACAAATGGAATCAGAGAATATTTCTCAAAAATTTTGATGTTAGTTTAATTTTGTTATGAAAAATGTTATTGCTTTTGGCACAGCTCATTTCAGAAATCGGAAAATTGAAGTTTTCTCTACTTTGTATATTTTCCAATTGAAATTTATATAGGGAGATAGATTCTTATCTTGAAGTCTCATAACTATCGATGTATGATATATGTCTGTATGACCAATACTATGCTAACAGTGAACATGGTGACCCTTACCAAACTGGTGAGATTGCCGCAACCTTGCCGCAGACTTGCCGCAAACAATTTAGTTCGCCAGAAATCTGAAAAGCTGTTTGCAGCTATTCGCCGCTACCGGCAAACTTCTGGCGAACAGAAACTCATGTTTGCCAAAAGTTCGCCAAAAAGCAATAACAAACAAAATTCAAATGAAAATTTGCCGCAAGTTTGCCAGAGCAAGATTTTGGCAAACTTGTGGCGAATAATGATTCACTTAAGATGCTAGCCAATCAAATCAAAGGCCGCCAGTTTTTGAGCAAACAAAGAAGAGGAAGTCCTGACTCCGCAAACATGGTGAATTAACACAAGCTGTAACATGTAGGTTGCCATTTGAAAGCTGCATTAAGAGCAATTCAGAGGGATTCATCTAGTACTATCTAGTGTGCATTAGCCTGTTCCAAAGTTTTTTTGACTTATGATACAAAAGTGCTGTGAAAAAATTTATTTGTTCTGTTGAATCATAAGGATTATACATGCATGGGATATGTAACTTTTTAAACCCTTATAAAAGACATGATCATGATGATAGATTTAAATCTATTATAAGTTAGTGAATCATACAGCTTAAAGGTATGTAAAAAATATAATCATTCAGTTTATCAGCATAATTTTTTCTTTAAAAAAATGTACATCATAAAAAAAATTGTTTGGCTATAAAGTAAAATTAAACCACATTAAATGCTAGTTGACTATGAAATTGCCAATGCATTAATGTATAAAAGTAAATTATTAAGCTTAATTACAATTCTGTAAGATAACAACATTATGAATCACTGTACTAGCTAGCTAGTACAGTGATTCATAATGTTCTTATCTTTAACTAGTAGCTACCATGCTTTATACACCATGTACACATGCCTGTATGAATTCAACATTTTAACATATGTGCATGTGTAATATTTACTTTGCCAGAGGTTCGCCGCAACATATTCAAGGCTCTCAAATACTTCGCAAGAAGTTTGCCGCAATTACATACGTAGGTCGCCAGAAGTTCACCGCAATCTATATATGGCAATAGGTTAGTCACTGAGCATGCTCAGAAACATTGCCAGAAGATCGCAGTAAACTGTATTTGGACACAAGGAGTTTGCGCCAAGTCTGCCACAAACCTAATTTGCATGGTAAAATGTCGCGGCGAAGTTGCCGCAAACTGTTTGCGGCAAATTTGCAGCAAAGTTTGTGGCAAGCTTGCGGCAATGGTTCGCCAAAGGCCTACTGGTCGGGATGTAGTTATCGCCGAGCAGTAATTATCGCCGTTTGCCCATTATCTTCGGTTATACCAATGACAGAGACTTGATTGTTTCAGCATTTATACTTCTTATATTTATCAAATTGTATAGGAAATTTCAAATGAATCCATGCGATGAAAGCTAAGATTTTAGCAGCTAAATATCATGAAAATGCGTTGTCTTCCCCTGAGCTCCTTGGGGGCGATGGTGGTGCACCTTGATGTCTTCTCTCTCTATCATTGAAGAAATTTCAAATTATTTTCAAAAATTTTTATCACAACTGATTAGAAAAAGAATTAAGGAATCCGATGGTATAAATTTAGTGGGAATATTGTGGATATTAGACGAGAATGACCCCACGTGGCGATAATTGCTTCTCCAACCTCTTTAAAGAGTGCTTAAAAGTAGCGCATTTTAATTGCTTATAATACCTGTACCAGTCATCAAAATTTATTGAAAATTAATGGAAGTATAGGCAAATGGTTCTAGTTTGTGCTGTCAAAATTTCATGTGTAAATCTTGAAAATTTGAGGAATGAGAGCAAAAAATGCTTTAAAAATCGGCGATAATTACTTCTCCACCAGTTAAATTTTGGTAAGGGGAAAGAAAATAAATTTAGGTGGGGAGATTTCTATCTTAATTTAACATGTATAAACGTGACGTCGTCGACGTTCTCCATAGACTCAGTGTTAAACATCGGCGTTGTGCGGACAGTAGGCAATAGCTTGTTCTAGCTATTATAGCCTGATCAAGCTATAATAGCTCGAAGAAAACAAAACGAGTTTGATTCAATGATTGCCTCAGCTTATAAAACACACGTACGTGTTTTACAAACAATGTGTGCAATGCAGCCTGTACAATGTACTTCCAGAGCAAACTTGAAACTTTGTCAGTTTGTGTCCAGTGCAGTCTCCAGTACAGTAAAATATTTATACGCTATACGCTGTATAGAATACTCCGCTGGAGGGCCATACAGTATCAATAGATAGATAGGTTAGAATTTTCTCTGACCTCGAATTTTCGCCGAGCTTTGATAAATCAACAACACCCTTTGACGACTCGCACGTGCAGGGACCTTTTTTGACGCATTCGGTCAGGACGACTTCTGTTAGCTGTAGTAGTGTTAAACAAACAAGATAAAGGATTCGACCTATTGATAACAAAATCATCTTCGTTGATAAACAAACCGATCATGTGCTATCCATGGCAGGGCCGGGACTTCTGCATTAGAACATTTTTGATTGGTAGAAAATTTAATATCGTTCTATTTAAGAGTGGGTCGCGTGATCTAGGGAACGTGTCAAAAGAACGCGGAGATTACACACATGCCCCTCCCTCTGGACCGAACAAAAAGAAAAAAAAAAAACTAGAAAGGTTTCTTGTTGCGGTTGCAACAAGAGTGTCTTCCTCCTATACAATTTTTGGTTTGGAAATATGAAGGATGTCACATTACATGTATTTATATTATATATTTTTAAAAGTTTTCAAATAGCAGTAACATTAAATTTTCAAACCGATAATTGTTGGTGAGCAACCATTTGATTTGGGGGGGGGGGGGGGGGGGGGCAGGAATTCTATTGCCAGCCGGTAAATTTTTTTCAGCAATTTTCTGAGCAGGCCATTTTTTTCAGCCATTACCAGAGTCGGAGAAAAATTTTCGCCGGTTCTTCGGGCCGGATTTAAACAAATTGTCAAATGTTGTGAATGTCTGTGTAAGTTAAACTCCCCGCTGTTACAGAGTATGAGTTAATAACCGTTCCTTCAGATGTCTCTTTGCAATTAGCGAATTTCAGACAGATTGTATGATGTTTAAATAGAACCTTTTCTAGATTTTTGTGCCTATGCGTATTAGGTCTCTGGTAGATACAGCTATGCGAACAGTTTGTATTTATATTAATTAATTTTTTGACTTTAAATTGTCTGGCACAAAGGGCCGGCAAAAATTTCCATATCATGCAATGTATCCTTACTTTTGCATGGTCCGGGGAAAAAAATTGCCGGCCCTTTGGGCCGGAATATTTTTTTCAGCATTTTTCAGAGCCGGGATTTTTTTTTTTGCAAATTCTTCCTGCCCCCTTCCCCCATAAAAAAGGCGAGCTCGTAGCTGTAGAACCAATTTTCTTGAGAAGAGAAATGGTAATAACAAGTTACGTTCAATATATATATATAAATACCATGAGGTTCTCGCTGTGCAGGTTCAAATTTGGAACCCCCCCCCCCTTCCCTTTTTTCATAGTTTATTTTGAATTTCCATCATGGCGACATCGTTCAATATAAACAGAACTGTTTTCGAAAAACGAGGGGAGGGAAGAATGTTGGAGAAATTGTTCATCAATTTGTAAATAAACCAACCGAAAATTATGTTCGAACGTTTGCTTGAATTAGAAATTAAACTTGATGTTCAAAATATAGTTATTGAAGTTTAGAAACAGGTTTGTAGGTTAGAAATCGGAATCAAACTACCACTTTTTGTGTGTAAATTCTGGTTTGTAGCTGATCTCTTCTAAATTAATCAACTGTTTTAAAATCAAATTGTGTATATCGAAATGTATTTATGAAATGCATATTCATCATTGACGTGAAATCGGAATTTGAAAATCTCAACACTGCTTTTCTCGAGTCGGACTCGGACTACCAATTTTAGTGTGCGCCCGATCTGTTGGCGTGAAGGTGTAACGAAATACCCAACTCAAAATTTCGATGCTCATATCTTTTCAACAGTAATTAAGAGATAGGAAAAATCAGAAAGACTAAATAAGACAGATATATGGATAAAAAAATAATAATATTGAAATTTTTAAAAAAACTTCATAAGCTTAATTTTTGTTTACTATTATAAGCAAAAAAGTGTCTTCCTCCTATGAACTTCTGAATTTGGAAATATGAAGGACGGTGAAGGACGTCATCGTAATAAATCGTTACAGTGTGCATCTAGCATTTCATATCTTGCATGGCTGTCGACTTTCAAAAAGAATGGAAATTGTAGATGGCAAAATACGAGATATTTAAGCTTACAAATAGCAAAACATGAAATTTTCGGTCCTTTTGAGTAATTCGACGCTCCCGTCAAATATTTGAATCTACTAAAAAACATGATAAAAAAATAACAGAGACCAAAAATAAAAAAGACCAATCTAGCTTTTACTCCAAACGTAACGTTGGAGAACTTTCATTGTCCTAGCTTACAGGGTTCTTGAGAAATCGTTGATCCAATTTTCCACGGTTACGAAAACAATAGGTCTTCCGACGGAAGTCGGAAGACCTAATGAAACGAAGGACATCAGGAACGTTAGACCGAGAACAGGCCAAAATTTAATTCTTGTGTCGGTATTAAGTCGAAGGACCTTAGAAAGAAAGAACAGAGTTAACAGAAAGAAATTTTAAACATATGGATGAGAAATTGATTTCAGTGGTGGATCTAGGATTTCAGAAAAGAAAGGGGGTCCAGCTCGAAAGAAAATAAGTCCCGTGTATCAATGCTGTGCATTCCCAAGGGCGGATTTAGGGGGGTTTTGAGGGGGGGGGGGGGGTCGGGAAACACCCCCCCCCCCGTTTCCCATTTTTTTTTTTTTTTTTTTTTTTTTTGTGGTAACATAGCACTCGGAAAAAACCCTGCAAACTGAGTAATAAAAAATTGCTTAATGTCCACCAGAATTCACTATTTTGAAAACAAAATTTACAAAAATTTTCTGATACATTCTATCTCATATCGATTCGATACCGTATCAATTGGCGTACATGTATTTGTGGATTCGTACAGACAATCGCGAAGTTTTTGTAATGTACGTCGCAGAGGGGGTTTTCTGTTTATTTTATTCCCGAAAATTAACATTAACAAGTACTATAATATGAACATGTTCAAATAATTTGCGAAACACGTACGTGTGTCAAACAATCAATGAAATGGTACGGGGATCGAAACGTACGCGTTTCTGTCCTCAAATACCCGGTATGAGTATTTTTGTCATCAACAAATTTTGATAAATTCATACTTTGATCATGAAATAACCGGAAAAATGGGCAAATATTTAACATTGTATATAGCTCGAATATGCTCCGGGGGCCTATAATTAAGCATTCAATTTTTCAAAGCCAAAACCCAATGATACTCAACATTTTTTACTCGATATCGTACCAATATTCTAAGTATACATGTAACAGCAAGGACAAACCAACAAGCCAGGGGCGAAGCCAGGCGTACATTTGTACGCAAAAACGTCCACATCGCCTCGCGAAAAAAAAAAAGGAGAGCGCCTCCCCCAGTTGCCAAAAAGAAGGGGGAGGGTCTTTTGAAATAGTATTTAAAGCAAACTACTGTTCAGAAATAGATCAAAGACACTCCAGAAACCACTGATTTCAATGCATTTTTCGTAATTTTCTTGTGTTTCATTAGAACTCAATACAACCATGCGCGGATCCAGAGGGGGGGACCGGGGGTCTGGACCCCCCCCACCCCTGAGATTTTCGGAGGTGGGGTTCAGCTTTGGCCCATTTCTAACTGAAATGGGTCTAAAATGCATGAAAGGGCTTTGTAACCTAAAATTTCGGCTCGCTTCGCTCGCCATTTACAAATACAAAACTATTTTTTCTGCAAAATTCCTTAATTATTATCAATTGTTCATACTGAATAATTTTATATAATTGTCTTGGGTCTCAGGAACTCATATTTGAACAGTCCCTTACTTCATAGGATGTAACCTACTTCATCTTTTTCAAGGTTTTGTCATTTTGGAAAATGACACATCTCTTATCTATTCATTCTCATGAAATTCGCTCCGCTCGCCGATATAAGGAGTGAAATATTCAATGTTATAAATAATCATCTCGATCGAATCAAGACAAATTGATATTTCATATCTAAAAAAAATTTCTGGCTCGCTTCGCTCGCCAATTCTTCATAAAAATAAACGTGAAAGGAAAGCTAATAAAATTGCCCTCTCCCCATCATGTGCACCGATATATATGTACCTATATATGATAGGTAGACTTCCTTAAATTTTGGACCCCCTCTGGCTAAAAATGCTGTATCCGCGCATGATACAACGATCGCTAACAAAGTGCTTTATGTGGACGTACATATATAAGTATTTAGGGAATGTCATGTTCACATCTCAAGTTTTCTTCATCTTAGATACGGTTCATCATCTGCTGACATCGAATCATATGCGTTATCCCATCTAAATTCAGCTCAAATACGCTCCAGAGGTAAGAAATTTGCTTCATTTTTTTTCTCTAAATTTTCACGGGGACCCGGCCCCTTTAAGGGGATGGGTAATATATTTCCATACTGTCCCCACTTGACCCTTCGGGCCTCGCAAGTCATCCCCCCAAAAAGTGTCTGTGCCCCCGGACAGCTGAAGTTCTTGGTCCAACCCTTCTTTATAGACGTCCACATCGAAAACACCATGGCTACGCCCCTGCCAGCAGTAAAGGAGAAATTATTTTATTTAGAAATCTTTATTAACCACATAAATTGAGTGGAAAAAATGGTCTGAATATTCGAGAAGGTAAGGAGAAAATGTGCTCCATAATGCACCATTTTATTCCATTTTTTCAAAAATTTTCCGGGGGAGGCCCCCCGGACCCCCACCTACAGGAGGGGCATCCCCCTCCCGTACCCTCTCCCGCTCGGCACTTCGTGCCTCGAATCGACCCTTTGAAATTCATGTGAAGGAAATTTATATGAAATTCATGTGAAATATTTTTCACATAAATCTTATGTGAAATTTTTATAAATTTTACATGAACTTTCATGTGAAATTCATATGATGCTCATTTCATATGAATTTCATGTGAGGCACAATTGGCTGTGTACATTTCTCATGTATTTGAAACGGAACAGGAGAGATCTCTACTTTCTACTTCTAGTGATCATGGGCATTGGTTGCAGTTCAAAAGCTATACGTTATAGGGGGTAGCCTATTTTAAAATTGTTCATTCCATCACTGAAGAGTAAATGCCGGAGGGTATCATTTATAAGTGATCCTGCGCATTATGATTTTATGTTATTTGCTAATAGAACATCGTTGTTGTCAACAGCATTTTTACATCGGTATACCAGTTGTAGAGCATTTGTTATAAAAGTACCAATTATCAAAATATATCCATGGTCTAAAATATCTGTACTTGATGTACATGTAATAAGTAAGCAGTGTTCAATATAAGTAAACTACAAATATTATTCCAACAGATACGTACGTTACCATTTGAAACAGTGCAAAGGTTTCCCCCATGAATCTCAATATTGGGACAACTAAGTAATGTAACAACAATTTAAGGTATAAATTATGCCACTGTTTTAAGGCATTTATTGATTGTCCGAGAAAAAAGTATGTTTTTCAGGATTTTCCATAAAAACACAAATTTATATATATGCCTTACGTGTACACGTATACCATGTATACAATGTACATTATTTTCAACTGTTATATATGTTTCTTCTGACAAAAGCTAAAATATCAGCGTCAAACTAGTAATATATAACTTCTATATGGGCCAAAAATGAAATCTACAGGGTATCCGATCTGAAACAATAACTTTGGGTGGAAAAAAAGGGGTTAATATCATCATGCTTAATTTATTATTGCTCTTCGTTCGTTTTGTTTTGTTTTGTTTTTTCATTGCTAAGTTATTTCACGTACTATGGAGTACGTAATAAAATATCCAAGGATCTTGTCAGTACATAAGTTAAATCGCGTACTGCACAGATTTTTTTTTCAATCGTTGAATTAAGAATCATTAACATAGACATTCCTGAACGTTCTGGTTACACTCGTACATTTGTATCCGATCAGGGACGTATATATGTATATATACGTCCCTGATTTGGATTGACAGATCTATATCCAAAGTCAGTATATGGGACTTCATTTCCATTTCAAAATATCTAACTTTTTTTAAATTCTAAATTTAGAATGAGGGAAAAAACGTTTGTAACAGGCTTATGATTCTTCTGTATTTTGGCATATCCTTCTTTATTTCAAGTCATGGTTACATGTCATGGTATCATTACATTATTACATGTCATGGTATAATCTTGAAAATAAAGTTTGAAGAAATCAGAATTTGACCATGTTTTTATTTTTAAAAGAATATGTCATACATGTGGAACATGCGCTTCTTTCGCCAGACTTTAAATACATGCAGTATATATGTTAGATTTGAATTTCTGAATGCCCATTTCTCAGGTATGTATACATTATTAACTTGCACATAGATTAAACATGTACCCCCGCCACATTGTTAGTGCGTGATATTTTCATGCCACCTAAATAAAAATTTTGGCATAAATATAGTCTTTTTTTCTTGTCCGTTCGTGTGTTTGTCTGCAAAACTTCAACCTTGGTCATAACTTTGGAATGGTAGGTCATAGGGCTTTCGTATTTCACATAATTGTGTATTTCTTAAATTGTGTCAAGATCTTTTCATAAATACCGAAAATTTCGACCTTGCGGGCTTAACATTTTAATTTAACCTTTTTCTTATTGATAGGACTTCGCGTAGGTGATATATTTTTAAAAGATGTGCATTGATTTCCTTTTTGATAAGACATTTCAATGAATACCTTTTCTTTTATATATATATGTACCTTGTGACAGTACGATCTGTACCTTGGAGTTTGACTTATTGTTTGAAAAAACAACTTTAACATTGCTTAATGGTAGGTGATAACTATAGGACTTCTTGTGACAAGGCTTTTCCATGGATACCAATAGTCTTTGACTTTGTGACCTTGACCTCGGGCTATATTTCTACTTTTTACATTACAGCAGTTGATGCGGACGTACGGGGACATTTGTGTTTCACAAACACATGCTTTTTCTGCATCATACCAAGCTAGCCAATAGGATCCCAAGGCTTTGAGAAAATGAAAAACAAAAAACAAAAACAAAAAATCATAACTGCATGAAGATGTACACAATCTAGTTAAAAATGTGTCATATGATATAGGAAAATGGATATTTGAAAAAAAAAAAAACCAAATGATGATTTTCTATGTTAAAGGTAATATGAAAATGGAACTGAGAAATATGATGTTAAAGTATAGATCAGACTGAAATCACAGCTGATTTTTTTGCATTTGAATGCAGTCGCATTTTCTCAAGCTATACATGAAAAGGTAGGTTTAATGCCCGATGATTTTCACGTGCCTCATCACCTCTTTTAAAAAATTCATACTGCGATATGTGAAACTAGAATCAAAATATGGCCCTAGCCTGTACTGTTTACCTACTCTTCTCATGAGCGAATCTAGAAAATTTCTCCAAGTGACGAAAACGTGCCCAGCCAATATTTTCAAAAAAGAAAAAAAAAAGAGAGAATAAATAGATTAATATGATAAATGAATTGTAAATCTCAGCAAAACCTTTTTTTTTTTTTTTTTTTGTTAATTTTAAAGGATGTGGGGTATAGACCACTCGGATACCCCTCGATTCCTTCTGGATCCGTGCGTACTTTTCTGTTTTCTTCGTGCAAACATATAATATTGTTGAATCAGTATTAATTTGATGGGATAGCGATCTTTAATCGTATGTTTTTGAATCCTTCTAGGAGGAGGATTTGTATAAAGGTTAAAACTGCAGAATGTGAATTAAATCGTCATCAAAATGAATAAATAGATAAATAAATAAATTTTTCGATCCCGTAAAAGAAGTGTATTTTATACCTTCAGATGTTACGAAAATTGATATTTTTCTGTGTTGGGTTGTTCATGGCCTTAAACATTTTTATTCTCTATTTGCGAATTAAACATGGAGTTAAATTATCAGGTAAGTTGAATTTCTTAAGCTTCATTAGAATAGTGAAACGCCCAGCGGGGGGGGGGGAGGGGGTGTTCAAGTAATTTGATAAGTAAGCGAAAAAAAAAAAAAAAATAATAAGAGAAGAAAAATACCGTGGATAAGGGGTATCAACCTTAATTATGCCTGATTAATTATAATTTATTAGATTTATTATATCAATACCAAGTTGGTCTCATGCAAAAAAGGAAATATTAAAATTTACTTTATTTTGATATTTTATTATCAAATACCAGCTCATGAAATTTCGTTCGATCAACAATTCATTGACTAGCTTGCATTTTTCTACCACATATATATACCTCAATTCTGATCAAATTGCCAAGCCTCATTCAATATGTTAAAAAACTGCTATTAATTGCAACCAAGATATGATTGTTGGTAAGAAAACATACTCCATGTTTTTCTTCAGAATATTGTTCTACATGTAAATTAGATGGCAATATTTGAGCTAAGCCAATCACAGGCTCTCTAATGTGAAGAATCTGTGAAGAAACCGTCTTCATGGTCGTCATGGATTCAGCATCCTACAAAAGCTCAACAGAAAAATATGTGAGACGAGCGCGGCTCAAACCGAGACTTTCAGCATACTATCTTAAACGTACTTTGTCACCTAATTTGGTTAGAAGGTAATTTGAAGATTCTACATTAATAAGAAGGGGCTTCGCTGACGCTCCGCCTATATTCTTATTCATGTAGAAACTTCAAATTACCTTCTAACCTATACATTGATAGAGTTAGGAGAAAAGATAACACAGTACAAGTTTTTTTTTCTTTTTACATTGTGTTGCCTGCTATATGATATATACATAGATAAATGAATAAATAAATGAATGATTAATAAAGCCTGTGTTTGTGAAACACGAATGCCCCGGTTGAATCTTTGTTAGTATAAACACCATTTTCTGTTAAGTACAATGTATGTGAAAGGTCAAGGTTAGGGTCACTGGGTTTAAATATTTTGGGCATCGATGGAAAAATCTTGTGACAAGGAATATAGATGTGAAATATCAAAGCCCTATCATAACCATTCAAAAGATATTCCAAAGTGAAAGTTTTTGTAAAGTAGTTCAAAGGTCAATGTCAAGGTAAAATATTTTGGTATCAATAGAAAGGTTTTAACATAACCAATACACATGTAAAATATCAAAGCCCTATAACTTACCATTCAAAAGTAACCAATACACATGTAAAATATCAAAGCCCTATAACTTACCATTCAAAAGTTATGCCCAATGTTAAAGTTTTTGAAAAATAGGTCAAAGGTCAAGGTCATGGTCAAGAGGTCAAAATTTTGAAATCAGTGGAAAGGTCTTGTAACAAGGAATACACATGTGAAATATGAAAGCCTTATCACTTACCATTCAAAAGTTATGCCCGATGTTAAAGTTTTTGAAAAGTAGGTCAAAGGTCAAGGTTATGGTCACAAGGTCAAAATTTTTGTTATCAACAGAAAGGTCTTGTCACAAGGGATACACATGTGAAATATGAGAGCATATATATTATCCCTTACCATTCAAGAGTTATGCCCAATGTTAATCTTTTGAAAAGTAGGTCAAAGGTCAAGGTCATGATAACGAGTTAAAAAATGTTGGTATCAATGGAAAGGTCTTGTCACAAGGAATGCACATATGAAATATGAAAGCCCCATCACTTACCATTCAAAAGTTATGCCCAATGTTAAAGTTTTTGAAAAGTAGGTCAAAGGTCAAGGTCATTAGGTCAAAAATGTTGGTATCAATGGAAAGGTCTTGTCACAAGGAATGCACATGTGAAATATGAAAGCCCTATCACTTCCCATTCAAAAGTTATGTCCAATGTTAAAGTTTTTCGGACAGACAGACAGACAGACAAACAGACGGACAGGCCAAAAACTATATGCCCCCGAATCTTTGATTCTGGGGGCATACAAAATAAATGAATGAACAGAGAAATAAACGTGATAAAAGATAATAATGATAAAATAGACAATTTAGATGGCCCAAGGAAAGGGAAAAAATATTTCTTTCTATAAGCTCCAAATTGAATTAAAGAGTTGATGTTGCAAAGTCAAAGACAATAATATGATAATTTTTGGTGCATTTATCTATTAATCATGGCTCGTACAAGCCTTTAATCACAGGAGCTCGATGCCAACGATCCACAAGAATATCCGCCTCTACTTTCCTTAGAACTTTAAATGACTTAAGAGAGAGATGGGTGTCCGTGCCTCTTAAATATATTTTTCATTTTATTTATTTATTTCCTTTATTTATACAGGATGGCACATTTAGCTATACAAAATTAACTAGTTTACAATGTGGTCCTGTCTCAAAAATATGTACTTATGAAATAAATTAAGTCCATTATATCAAACCTAAATATCACAGTTCATTTACAAAAATACATACCTGTAAAACAACTTCAATTCAGTAACTTGACTTTTGTGCTTGATATTTAGGGTCATATCAAATATTGTAAAAATTGTTAATGAGATACTTGACCTATGATAATTACATGTATCACATAGAGAATGAAAGTATTCGTTCAGTGCTTTGCATGGATGACTTCTGAAAAATACATCTTTCATTTATTAGATGAGAATGGATCAATGAAAAGGAAATAATTTTGCATAGATAGATCGATATTCGAACTCCATGCGACCGGTGACATTTCTATAGATCCATTTTGCTGATTTTCCATCAAGCTGTGTGACACTGATGAAAAGGTGAAATAACGGATTCAATTCCATAATCCTTGTAGATCTCATATTGTTTCCCTCTCAGTTCTCATGTACCCGAGTTACAAGGCCCAAACTAAATCTTCTCTCTCAAATATCACATATAACAGTGAGATCAAAATTCTCTGACGCTGTGTGCTTAATAGATATGCATTCGAATACCCCCCCCCCCCTTCCTCTCTCAGCATGATCTAATAGAAATAAAGCCTGTGTTTGTGAAACACGAATGCCCCCGGTTGCATCTTTTGTTAGTATAAACTTCATTTTCTGTTAAGTATGTGAAAGGTCAAGGTCAACAATTTTGGTATCAATGGAAAGGTCTTGTCACAAGGAACACACATGTGAAATATGAAAGCCCTTTCACTTACAATTTAAAAGTTATGCCTAATGTTAATGTTTTTGAAAAGTAGGTCAAGGGTCAAGGTCAAGAGGTCAAACATTTTGGTATCAATGGAAAGGTCTTGTCACAAGGAACACACATGTGAAATATGAAAGCCATATCACTTACCATTCAAAAGTTATGCCCAATGTTAAAGTTTTTGAAAAGTAGGTCAAAGGTCAAGGTCAAGGTCACAAGGCCAAAACTGTTTTGTATCAATGGAAAGGTCGTGTCACAAGGAACACACATGTGAAATATGAAAGCCCTATCACTTACCATTCAAAAGTTATGCCCAATGTTAAAGTTTTTGAAAAGTAGGTCAAAGGTCAAGGTCAAGGTCACAAGGTAAAAACGTTTGGTATCAATGGAAAGGTCTTCTCACAAGGAATGTACATGTGAAATATGAAAGCTCTATCACCTTCCGTTCAAAAGTTATGCCCAATGTTAAAGTTTTTCGGACAAACCGACAGACAGACAAACAGACGGACAGACCAAAAACTATATGCCCCCGAATCTGTGATTCCGGGGGCATAAAACGGAAAGTGAATAGAATAGAATAGAATAGAAATAAGCAATTTTTTTGTCAGTATACAACTGTTTAGCAGTTATCTAAAATATCAATGTAAAGTTTTTTTTAAATGTCGAGCAAAATTTCAAATTGATAAAAAAAATGTTATGTAATCTATGAGCATTTGATTTGAATTTTAAATATATTGCTACTCATTTTGAATTGCTTGTTAGAGAAAGTTTCCTTATTGTACTTCCTTTTGATTGAAATTGTTTATATTAATTCTAAATTTGTAAACTAAGCTTATGTATTGAACAGTATTGTGTGTCTGGGGGTGAAGCTATAAATGAAAACAAGACCCTTAAGATTTTTTTTCCAAAAGTAATAAAAAAAAAACAAACAAACTAACAAAAAAGAAGCAAGAAATATAAAACAAAACAAGGAAAACCAATCTGAAAAAAAGCCAAATAAACATGATAAACGACATGATTATGTCTCTAAAGTGACATTGGATAAGAGAAAAATGTGTGGATACATGTACCTTTGAAATATCTTGTCTGAGCTTTAAATATAATGCCTTAAATTACTTACTTGGACTTTCATCTTTACTAGGAACCTTATAAAATCAGAAGACACTCTTAAGTTTATGTCCTTCGAAGCACCAAAAACTAAAAACATTTATCATGTTTATTAGGCGAACGATTACATTACCGTGTAAAGCGGAAAAAAAAAAGATGGCGTAAAGCGGAAGTTAAAAAATAAGATGGAGTCGGTGGGAGTGTGCGTGTGTGGGGGAGGGGGGTTATATAATAAGATAAAGTATATGCTATATATTGCCATAACAGGGTCCGATATACATAAACAGTTTTTTCTCCAGCGAGCGTCACCTCTTGAAAGATTCATGTATGTTATAGATCAAACAAAAGATGGGATTAGTTTATTAAAAAAATCACGATAATCATTTAACTTTTACAATTTACAAAATAAGGGAAGTTAACAATTCAATTGTACGTACCCAGGAAATGTAGATTTTAAATAATATCCAAGAAAATAATTTTCCCAAGGAAATGTAACATGTCAGTCTAAAAATGAGTAAAATTATACCGGAAAACCGGAAATAAGACACGCGAATTCATTCGTTTAAATTTCAAGTTAAAAAAAATCCCCGATAAATATCTTATGGTAGACACGTGTACGGAGAAACTGAGGATATCATAATTATTCAAACTTAACATTGACATTTGTTCATAAAGACCCGACTTTTTTATTTTGCGGTTTATGCGTGCCTGTGCGTTGTTATGCTTGCGCATTTGGTTCTCGCACAATATCCATCATCTGCGTGAAATATTAAGTGAACAAACGGTGTGCTTTCCTCCTAGCGAAGATGCCTTGGATAGTGTATATTTATGCCTTTGTTCTGATCAGCTTTTTCGTCACTGTTAACATTTATATGGTCTCCTGGAAGCTGCATCTAGGACAAACTAAGTACATGTACACGGGGTACAAGTATACGACTGATACAGGTTGGTGAAAAAAACTTCAATAATCTGATATTGCGCCATTTTTTTCATCCCCCCTTTTTTAGCATAGAAAAAAATAAGAACCAAGAGGCCAAAGGGGTACTGTGCAACTGTTTTCAGAGAACCTGATATCCGTGTACTGCATACTGTCATATTACCTAATGGCATAATTCTTATATTTGTATGTTTCTACCATCCTAAGGGCATCTTTAACATCATTCTGATACTTGTTACAAGTCATTCAATTTTATTTGATTTCAATTAATGATTTGAATACTTTTTTGACACGTTTGGCCCCGCCCTGGATCTACCCTTTGCATGAGGGATCTGTTTCCCAAACACAATTTTGGTAGGGGACCTTGAGAACGCCATGTATATAAAGTTTCATCAAAGTCCGTTTATCAGTTCCGAAGGAGAACCTGATAATGTATATAATAACCCCAAATTTTACATAAGAAAATAAATCGTGAAAACTCAATTTAATTAGATTTTCAAACAAGTCCAATATCAAGGCATATTAATTAAATAACTTAATTGTGAAAAATGGGCAGTAAATGAGTTCATAAAATAACATCAATGAGTTTTTTTTTAAAGAAATTATAGTACTAAAAGGCGCATTGCTGACAAAGTCCGAGAAGACGTCATGAACGCGTTAATTTCTATTTGGCAGATCTTCATTCCCAAGACAATTTTTGATAATCCATCCATAATAGATTTGTCTTATTGCAATTAGTTTTCTGATCCAAGCAACGCTTCGGAATGAGATTTTTGAATAGGGGTACCCTTTTGGACACTTTTCCCCGTCCTGTATCCCGAACACAATTTTGGAAAGGTATCTTTAAAGGTTATGAGTGCTGAATGATATGTTGTGAGCCTCGGTTTTCTGGGTTGTAGAAGGTATTCTACAGATTGATTATCTAAAAAAAGGACAAACAATCAATGGCACAAACTATGCTTCTTTTCTGACACGGTACGTTAACGGGAAAATATTAAACTTAAGCGCCGCGGAAAGCTCACTAGTTAAAGGTGTATTGTTCCACCAGGACAATGTTCCTGTTCACAAGTCTGTCACTGCCATGCTGCCATTCGTGTTTGTGGCATTAATTTTACACTAGCAGTGGATGGCTTTCTGACCAGTCAAGATAAGAAGTTCTTTGGAGGCAAAAGTGTATTTTGAATACTGAAGGGGATTATGTAGAAAAATAATGCAAAATGTCTGATAAAATTCAAATCCTTTAATACGAAGTACATCATGTACATGTATACCAAATTTCATAAAAATGTACCTCAGCCCTGTGTTTGTATTTACTACTAAAGGAATCCGAGGGTGCTGAGTATAGGGGTGGAAAATTTTAGGTTGCGATGCAAAAAATTGAGGTTACCATGCATTGCTTCTTTTGGGTGTCTATTTCTATGACAGTGAAGTGAAGTTCTTAAGGGAGCAACCATTTTGATTTTTATGGGGGAGGGGGGGGGGGGGCACTTTGCAAAAATAAATTTTCGGATTTAGATTTAAGGGGGAAAAATTCCCGGCCCAAAGGGCCGACAAAATTCTTTTCCGGATCATGAAATTACCCCCTCCTCCTCATCTTCCGACCTTTCCACATGCCCGATAAACACGTTTTTGTGTATCTTAAACTAAGTACGTCAAATAAAAATGAAACAATCTTTATTTAAAGGAACGAAATAAGCCTGTCTGCGTTGAGTATCATTTAAGTGAAAAAATTATATATAGGTTTCATATGCCCTTCCAGAAATTTAAAAGGAGTGATCGATCTGCTAGCAGGAGATGCCTTAATATCCTCTTCCTTGGCACCTGATCTCACCCCGTGAGTAATTTTCAACATTGGAAAATAAAAAAAAAAAACAAAAACAAAAACAATTCCGGCTCTTAAAATGACTGAAAAAAAAATCCAGCTGGCACAAGTCTTCCTTGCCCTAATAAAATCAAATGGTTGCTCCCTTAGCAATAACTGCAATGCACACACCGTATTGTATTAATTACTATTACGCATGAAAACCTCTTGAAAAGAAAAGGCATACTTTAGAAACATCAATTGTGTCTTGATGAGTATCTTCGATAAAGATTAAGCCGTCATATGTAAAATCAATTAAATATCTTGGGTTGGAAATTTACATTTTAAAAATCAATGGACATCCACTACTTCGACTGACTCAGAAAGATCAAAGATCACGATCCATGATATGGCATGCGATCCTAGCATTGAAGTATTGATGATCCATGCAGATTGTGGTATCGATCTGAAAAAAAAGCTGGAAAAAAATTAGTACAGACTGAACGGGTAATTATATATAGAAGAAACATAATCTACCGGTATATCGCCGTATACACCCTGCAGAAATGTTTTTGAGCTTAATTTCCCTTTTTGAGATTGATTAGATTTTAGAAGAAAGTAACCTCTAGGTGATGTTCCAGTACATATTTAGACTAGAACATCTTTGATTATTTTATCACTATCATAGAAATGCCTTATCTTCGACAGAACTTATTCGTGACCTTATCTAGCGTTTTCTTTTGATATGAAACTGCCTGAATATATAGAATATTTTATCATTTAAGTTCAAATTCTATAAATTCTCTAACATTGAAATGGTTGCAAGGTCAAAACTATAACGATAATGAGAAAGATGAGTGATTTGTTTCAAAACACATTTCATTTCAAAAATGGGGAAGGGACCGGACATCATCATCATCATTATCATCATCATCATCATCATCATCATCATCATCATCATCATCATCATCATCATCATCATCGTCGGCTTCGTCGTCGTCATCGTCATAACTGCCATCCCAAACGCCACCATCATCGTCATCATCACCATCACATTTTCAAATAAGTTTTTGCCTAGGAAAAAATGTGCTGATTAGATCGTTCAAATGTTCATTTGAATTTTTCCTAGGGTTTATGACCACAAACAATGTTGCAAAGTTAATCAAGAAAAGAATCAACGGCAATGACAAAAGGTTAAAAGAGATGATTGATGAGATGGAGCGGCTCTATCCCGAGGGGAGTATGTCACAATCACCGAGGGAGGATTTCGTCCCCGTCCTGGTATTGGCATACCTCCGTAGTGGATCGTCCTTTACTGCTGATATCATTCAACAAGCCAAAGGATCCTTCTATGTCTTTGAACCTCTTAGAAACTTGTTGGACAGGGAGAAAATTAACTCCACAGCCTCATGTAACGATACAGAGTTTATGTCTATGGAGTGTAGGTATGTAAATGGATGAATATTTACGAATTATTTATATTCACAGAGTTAAGTAAAGGAAAGGG
This sequence comes from Pinctada fucata, assembly GCA_028142955.1. NCBI lineage: Eukaryota > Metazoa > Mollusca > Bivalvia > Pterioida > Pteriidae > Pinctada > Pinctada fucata. The sequence goes on from AP027114.1 coordinate 40,635,485, forward strand.
TAGCAAGATACGTCCTATGTTCATTTACCAGGATGAGGGAAACATGCATGTGTCTTCTTATCTTTGGTAGTCCCAAGTTTAAAAGCTGTCATGAATCTTGAATTAAAAATGAAATTGTCAGGTTCGGTAATTTGAACACTCATAAGATGGATTGATGTACATGTAACAATGGAAAAGATCTTTAACAACACCTCCTTCTAGTGATATCAATGAAATATGCACCCAGCAGTATTGAAAGAAACAGCGGACATTAAGCATACCAAGAACATAGAGGAACAGACATAGATAAAGAGAAAAAAGAGAACACCCATACCAAGAGGGAAAAAAAAACAACAACACGAAGCTACGGTCCGCGCGGCTCACTATATAAATCGGAAAATTTAGATTTTCTTTACTTTTAATTGTAATTTGTAAACTTGTAATTTTGCGATTACAATTTACATAGGTTGGTAGATCTCGAACTCTCATAACTAACGATGTATGATATGTATACCTACTACGTTACGCTCACAGCGGAAGAAAATAGTTATAGATAGGGAGTTTTCTATCATAATGTTAATTTTAGCGCGACATCGCCGATGTTTAACACTGAGTCTATTGCGAACGTCGACGACGTCACGCTAAGACTAACATAGAAATCTCCCCATCTAAAATTATTTTCTTTCATTTTGAGAACAGTATAGGTCATACAGACATATATCATACATTGTTAGTAATGAGAGTTTGAGATCTATCCCCTATTTAAATTTTAATTGGAAAATATGCCGATAAAGTAGAGAAAAATTCAATTTTCTCATTTCTGAAGTGCTCTGTGTGGACAGTAAGCAAAGAAACCTTGAAACATAAATGACAACCCACCAAAGGAGGAGAGCCAGCTTTGGACGGCCATCTATACTAAGTTCACCACATATAACTCACAAAAATAATCTAATTTTTTCATTCCCTTTCCCTTTTCGTAAAAAAAAAATGAATAATTTCAATTCATTATTTCATTCTTTTGATTTTCACAGAGAACCATCGACGATCAACTTTATAATTGATCAGATTACCAAATTCTACCGTTGTGATTACAAAGTATCTTTCCTGGTACCTGACCCTCATCAGGGAGGCAGTGAGAATCAGATCTTTTACGCAAATTGTCTTAGGGCAACCAGACAGAAACCTGGTTATTGCTTTCAACTCATGAGACGAATATGCTACAAAAGTAGTGTTCGAATAATCAAAACCATTCGATTGCCCGTAGATCTGACTAAAATGCTTCTCGAATACATTCCAAACCTTAAAATTATTCACCTCATTCGAGATCCACGGGCAGTCGTCGGCTCTCGACAGACAGGGGACTTTATGAAGAAAACCAATCTGTATCTACTTTCTCCAAAAGAACTTTGTATGAGGTATGAAAAAGACTTAGCTGCAGCGAAGGAAGTAGAACGTATCTGGCCAACTGGAATAAGAAGAATTCACTATGAAGATCTGGCGACTGATCCCCACAAGATTTCAAGGGGAATTTACGAATTCCTCGGACTGCGATATCTTCCTGGTATGACAAAATGGATTGAACAACATACGTCCGCTAGATCGGCATATAGCTACTATGGCACATTGAGAACTAAATCGTCAGAAATGATAAACAAATGGAAGAAAACTCTACCGAATTCCTTGATACACGAAGCAGATCAAGTGTGTGCTTCCTTTTATAAGAGTGTGAATAATTTTTATAAAACATTTGCTACGCTAAACAGGAGTATGAGCAAACCAAATTAATGTTATGAATTCAGCGTTAAATAATTTATTTTGAGGTGCGCGATATTTTTAATTTTTTCCCATTATATTTACTAGCATTTGTTCGCATAAGAATTGATCGTTCATTTATTTCAAATTATATATTCATATATACAAAATGTATTTGTTAATCATCTATTAATAAATTAATTTATTCATTCATTCTTTCATTCATTCATTCATTCATTCATTTATTCATTTAAGTGGCAATCTATGAAAGAAATAAGCAAACTTCCGAAGAGATACCTCTCTTAGTTAACTTGAATCACACGTAATCCGGATAACATAGATGTCAAGTTTAAGTGCAACTTTTACGTCATCACTTCCTGTGATCTATGATCAAATGAAGTCATGAAGTAACGTATAACTTCACGTTATGGGCGTGTAACTGGCGTTTTACACGAAAAACAGAATGAGAAAATATCATTGATCGAATTTCCTTTTTTCGATATTGTAAAAAAAGGAGGGGATCTCCAACAACACCAGTTTGCAGCACCCACAGCAAAATCCCAAACATCCAATGCAAAAACACAAAGCAGACAAGCACAGAAAGAGATGTATAAAGGACAAGGAACGTCAACGCACAACACAGAAACATCAAACACAAAGGACTACACATAAACCAACGAGACCAATGGGCAATCGGTGACGACTTAGGACGGCCATCTGCCACGGAAATAGCAGAAGGTGTGGTTATCCTGGATTAGGTGCGCACAACCCTCCTATGTTCCGATTAACCAGAGGTCTCGAAGAACGTACAATTGTGGTGTGAAGCACGTTTGTGGTGTAAAGCACGGTTGTAAAGCACGTTTAGAATTGAACTTTCCTTAGGTCGACGTTTTGTGAATTTCGACTTCCATCTCTCGCAGATTAAACTGATTGAAAAGAAGCACGCTACAGATAAAAAGCTTTACCTAAACCTTCTCCTATTCGTACGTACAACTAAACTTCGGATCGTGACGTCAAGCGATGGTGTGCACAAGTACGTCATACGTACACGTTTAGAGCATTTGTAACTAAGTCTCTTTAACGGCACCATTTACTACGAACGTCCGAAGTCGGCACAGATTGCACATTGGTATCGTTTTTCATGTGTAGTCTCTTGTGTTTATTGTTGTGAAGTCGTGTTTAACCTGATACAGTGCATGTATTCTATATATTGTTTCATTTTCGTGCGTGAACATCGACGGCGGATGCGGCTAGCCAACAGGGGATGCTTACTCCTCCCGGGCACCTGGTCCCACCTCTAGCCTGCTAGGGGTCCGTCGATGCTCAGTTTTATGCTTTATTGTGAGTGCTGCTGAGATTATCGTCAGGATCTTCTTTAACTAATGGGTGTAAGGTCATCCTTGTCAACTTTTGTGAAAGTAATATTCGTTAATGTGCTTGTCTACTCTGTGTTTTGCGTAGATTTTCGTTAGGATCCTCTTTGTCTCATTTGTGTCACATTTATGTCCTTTGTAGTTTGGGCTCGTAAAAATGTTCCCCGCGTGGGGGTTGATAGTGTTTTAAGTATCTTTCCCTGACATTATCGCCATAGCGCTTTCTATATAGACATGACCTTAGCTAGTGTATCTTTTGTAGATATTGTTTTCAGTTTCGTGCGTGAACATCGACGGCGGATGCGACTAGCCAAACATGCGATGCTTACTCCCCGAGCACCTGGTCCTACCTCTAGCTCACTAGAGGTCCATCGATGCTCATTTTTGTGCTCTATTGTGAGTGCTGTTGGGATTGTTGTCAGGATTTTCTTTACCCCATTAATATGGGCGCTGCGATCAAGTTCTGTTCGAAATCAATCCTTCCTATAACATGTCAACGGAAGGATCAGACATAAGGAGTACCTTCAATTTTTAGCTGAAAGTTTTCTCTCGAAATCTGTCAACCTCCATATAAATGTTCTGAAACACTTTCTCGATACATTCTGTTCACATAGATATATTCAGATTGTTTTCAGAAAGATTGCATATATAAAAGTAACTCAGCCGTCAACCCAACTACTTTTGTCTAGAGAAAAAAATTAATTACTCCGCATGGAGTAATAGTACAGTCAAAGTTTTGTTTACAGTAGATTTTCGACCTATTTGCATTGGATTCTTTTGAGTTATTTCAAAATAATGTAGTTTCCACCGATCCCTGATTTAATGGAATATTTGAGTGATATATTTATACGTCAAACCCAGTTATTATTGACATAAATTGTCAAGGGTACTATCAACAAATTTACAAAAATAGTTCAAAATCGTGATAAATATCTACAACATCAAGTAACAGTCGTTAACATCAAGGTATTTCATAATATAGGAACATTTACTCTATTATAATAGATTTTCATTTGAAAAGAAAAGAAGTTCAAAATCGTGATTGATGTCAAAAAGATTCTCTTTAAAGTATTTAATGCTATTGGAACATCTATTCTATCGATTTCCTTTTCGGTAGATATTTGTACATCTTGGTTTTTGTTGTGCAATTTAAAAATCAGTGCGGTCATTCTTTTCTAAAAAAAGTGATTCGATGAGTAATGGATCAGCTTGTATCCATTCATTCAATCTTTTCCTCTTTCGAAGAGATCTTATTACATTGCATAATTTGGGAATATAACGGACAAAAATCTGCTTAAAGTTATAAGAAAATCAAAGTGTTCTAACTCATTACTTTCTTGAATAGAATTTTAGCCAATTTTAATCCACCGAAAGTAAATCTTCTCCATTAGTACATCAAGCCTTGGTGATTTTCAGCGCCTCCGTCTAGAGATAATGAAGACCTTACGACAATCTCAACAACACTCGCAATAGGGCACCAAATAGAGCATCGACGGACCCCTAGCTTGAATTTTGAATCGTTATTTTATAAAGAGTGCGCAAATCCAAATTTTCTGTATGATCGATTCAGTAGGAAAATTGAATACAATCTATAAACAAAAATTAAGGGGGATGACGCTTTTATGTTAGTCCACTGTAATTTCCATGAAATGTTAGAATAAAATGACAAGTTCCTTTATATGATTATGATTTCAAAGTGATGAAGGCAAATCTCAAATGAATAAGATTTTCCGCATCAATAATGGTAACATGCAAGCAGGAGATGCTTACTCTTCTTGGGCACCTGGTGTAACTCCCATATCGAGGGTCGCTTCTTTTCATGTGGTGGAGGTTTTTGTTTGTTTGCTTTGGTTCATGTTTTATCCTGATTTTGTATGCCTTCGGTTTCTGATTTTCTGAATTATCGATTTTGTGCTGTATACAGGGATATGGTCATCATCCATATTTGTCATATACGTGTAAAGTGTTTGCTTTGTAATCGATCGGAGTACCGGTATTTCAGTTTTTGTGTGTTGATGAGATTGTTTGATCTGCATTGTATATTGCTATATATAGATGTATGATATGGTAGTCACAGCTCCTCGGTTAACACTATATCCGATTTCTATGATAAAATTTTGCTGTGCCATGCAAAACTCATATTTTGATTTCCTTTTTTCATCGAAGATGAAGAGAATACCGCATCTAGATTAATATCACATCGTCAAAACCATTTTATGAGCTCTACTCAATAGAGTTTCCATCGAAGTTTCCATTATTGTGCATCCGAATCATCAATCGTCTTTTATACCATGTGTATGATCCTTGTGTCCTTGTGATAAGAAGTCAAACGCAAGAGCCGAGAACAGGTTCCAAATTCCACAATCGATAGGAAAAAAAACCCCCAGAATTTCTCATGAATTCAGCATGTAGCTGACAAGTACACATCCTTGCACTGGCGCATTCTTGAGAGTTGTATTTTGACTGAACATGACGACGGAACTCCATAACGGGCCATGGCCAAATCTCGCTAGAGATGACAGGATTCCGACCACCTGTCCTTTCTGAATATTGAAAGGACTCCTCGGGATATTGCATCCAATATAAGTTATTTAACAACTGTGCGTTCTCCGAGACCTTTGAATAAGTTGAAAAGTGGGAGGCCTGGGCGCAGGTAATTCAAAGAACCACATCATTTGCTACTAACGGATGATCGTCTCCTAAAGTCGGTACAGTTTTCCCATAAGTCTCCGATTGGTCTCGTTGGTTTATGTGTATTCTTTTGTTTTTTGCTGTTTTGATGTCGTATTTGATCTTTCTTGTTCTTTTGTGTCTTTCGCGGTGTATTTCATCTCTGTATTTTCACAGCTTCGGTGGATTGATGTGGATGCGGATCCTCTCATCAATTTTCATATTCATCTGCGTGTTAGTTGGGGCTTTGCGTTTTTTTTTTTGCTTGTATTGTCAACTAACAGTGAATAGGCTATTATTCACAAACATTGTGTGCTCGTCGGGACCCATAGATAAAAACCATGCGCATACGTAATCAAGATAACAACACCTTTGATACTAAAGTGGTAGAAGTGTGTGCTTTGTCTGCATCGGTTGCCTACTTGTTTTGTTGGTCTTTTGTGTATAGTGTTTTGATACCGTATATCGGATAATTTTGTTGTCGGGAAATTTTGGCGAATTTGGTCAAAATTGCGCGTTGGAAATTGGGCGCTTTTAAAATTGGCGGATTGTTCAAAACATCCGTCTAAAATAATAATGGTCTAATTCATTTTATGATCGCACTATACCACATAAGTAAAAATAAAATACACAAAAATTATATTAAAAACAACATGCATATTCGGTGCTTCATTCGTAGATATAAGTAAAAGAGACGATTTTCACAGTTAAAAAAGTCGTTTATACGTCATAATTGGAGTTCACGTGTAGCGACATTTAAAGAGAACTTAGCGGTGATCGTACAGTAAATGTTTCTTTTTTGTATTTTTTTTGGGGGGGGGGGGGGCGGGTTAAATATGTTCGACTATTTACAATCACGATTCATAAGTCCATGAACCTTACGAGTATTTACTTCTCAATAAACGGAACCCGTATGTAACATTTCTAAAGCGTGCATGACCATTGTGCAAAAAAGTTACTGTAACTATTACATTTATTGCTAATTAGATGACTGAATTAACACAGGGGTAAATGTCAATTAATTGTACGTTAATAGTTTGTTTGAAGGTAAACAATGATACCTGTAATTACGACATGGTCAACATAGGTGAATACATCAATACCAGATAGAAAACGGGCACTATCTTTTACAGCGGTGTATCTCTTGCTGAGCTACCTAAGGAAGAGCGCCTCTAGATTTTTCTGCATCGTCCTTAAGTAAAATTAAGTAAAACCTTTATGCACGAGTAAAAATCCTTGACACGATAAGACTGATGAGAGTTTTTTTAAAATAATTTCTATGGACCATATTTACTTTGGAAGTGGGATTTAAATACCTCTTTTAGAATCTTTCAATGCAAATAGAGTGTCTGCTTAAAACAGGATTATGGCATTCTGAAAAAAATATCAATCCTTCATATTGGGGGGGGGGGGATTTTAAAATAAACGATGTTACATATTTGCCGCTGGTATGCTACAAAATGTAATGGTTTTGGAAACTTCTATATAAAATGTTACTGCCTTGTATCCAACATGCATTTTCTGATATGTTATTATCTTCATAAGTAATGTCTTTCTTTTATATTTAGTGTCATTGTAGTCGTAGAAAAAAGGTAATTGTACTCATAACTTTCAAGAAAGGATCACTGAGCCGTTTCTTTATCAAGTGATACCTAACAGGTTAAGATATATCAGACTGAGTCTTAGTTCTTCTATTACTATAAACTATGAAATCAATACATTTTCTGTCAATGACCTCGCGCTTTCATCTTAGAGTATAGAAACTACCTTGATGCTCAAAATCTATCATGTATTCGGGTCTTTACACCTTGGAGTCAATGAAATCTATTTAAATTTTTGAAACATGAGACTTTTTCAGCATTGATGATGTTAGAAAATATCGAGCTTTTACAATACATATTATAGAGACAAGAAAAACATCACGACACGATCCGAGCAAGGCTTCGGATATTTAATAGTTTACAATAAGAAATCGATGAGACCGAATTATTTCGCAACTAAACGTAAAAAAATTATTCTTTATTGGGTATAAAAGGTTATGATACGAGAAAAGGAAAAGAGGGGATATCCAATAGCATAAATAGTCACGATTCTTAAAATCAAATCATATGCCTCGTCGCTCATGTATTTTATAGACAATGCGTTCGAAGTTCTTCAAATTAACCTTTTTCGTCTCAATTTTCATGATTTTAATATTGTTAGTGCTCTATGAAAAAGGGAATAATTTCTCTCATATATCATCAGGTAAGTTAAAAAATAGTTTTATATTTGTGTGGAAAACTTCTTAAAAAAGAAATGTTGCAGAAGTACCAGTTGGACTTAAGTAATAAACGAACTTGAACTTGAACCTAGTAAGTATCTTCAGCCCATTTTTTTATGTTTCCTGATTTTTGTCTTAATCATTATTTGCTGTTGATATCCAAACTACGACCACAAACGGAATGTAGGCCAGAAAATTCACTAGAACTTTTTTCATAAATTGTTTTATTATCATATCGTAGGATTCTGGTTACAATATTAACATGTATTTATGTCTTAGGCATTGCATTGTTAATGAAGCAAATGTAACAAGGTTTTGTTAAACATTATAGTTGATCAATATCCAGTAAATTGCTGGCTCTCTGTCTCTCTGTCCCTCTCGCTCTCTCTTTCTCGGGCTAGTTGGAACGTTTTAATTTCAAAAAGATACAAGAAGACAAACATGAATAAGTTAAGGATCTGATTAATGTATGGATGTACTTTAATAACGCTTAATATATCATTAAACAAGTCAATATCTGTCAATACATGTTTATTAACAAATGCAATGAGTAAAGTATTAAATAAAATGATAATCTTCTTTAGTAGAAACAGAAAAAAAAAACCCAACAAAATCATTGTAAAAAGTGTTTTAAACTCTGAAAAAATGGCACTTATCACTGAAATTTAAAATATTGCGTATTATAGAGACAAGAAAAGACATCACGACACGACCCGAACGAGGCCTCGGATATTTGAAAGTTTACAATAAGAAATCGGTAAGACAGAATTATTTCGCAACTAAACGTAAAAATGATTCTTTATTGGGTATAAAAAGGTTATTTTACGAGAAAAGGAAAGGAGAGGATATCCGACAGCATAAGAAGTCGCGATTCTTAAAATCAATTCACATGCCTCGTCGCTCATGTATTTTTAAAAAAGACAATGCGTTCGAAGTACTTCTAATTAACCTTTTCGTCTCATTCTTTTATGCATTTACCATTGTTTGTCTTCTATGGAAAAGGGAAATTCAATAATTCCTGTCATAAATAATCAGGTAAGTTAAAAAAAAATGTTTATGTGGGAAAAGTCTATAAATTGTTATGTATTCTTTTGCCCATTTCTTTTGATTTTTTTCTGATTTTTGTCTTGATGCTATCTGCTAATGATATCGAAACTCGAAACCACGACAACGGATGAAATGTAAGCCATAAATTTCAATATACCACTCTTCATAAATTGATTCATTTTCATATCGTGAGATTCTGGTTAACATATTTTCATGTATCTCTATGCCTTGAGCATTTCATTGTTAATTAGGTCTTCCGACTTCCGTCGGAAGACCTATTGTTTTCGTAACCGTGGAAAATTTGATCAGCGATTTCTCAAGAACCCTGTAAGCTAGGACAATGAACGTTCTCCAACGTTACGTTTGGAGTAAAAGCTAGATTGGTCTTTTTTAATTTTTGGTCTCTGTTATTTTTTTTATCATGTTTTTTAGTAGATTCAAATATTTGACGGGAGCGTCGAATTACTCAAAAGGACCAAAAATTTCATGTTTTGCTATTTGTAAGCTTAGATATCTCGTATTTTGCTATCTACAATTTCCATTCTTTTTGAAAGTCGACAGCCATGCAAGATATGAAATGCTAGATGCACACTGTAACGATTTATTACGATGACGTCCTTCACCGTCCTTCATATTTCCAAATTCAGAAGTTCATAGGAAGAAGACACTTTTTTGCTTATAATAGTAAACAAAAATTAAGCTTATGAAGTTTCCTAAAGATTTCAATATTATTATTTTTTATCCATATATCTGTCTTATTTAGTCTTTCTGATTTTTCCTATCTCTTACTGTTGAAAAGATATGAGCATCGAAATTTTGAGTTGGGTATTTCGATACACCTTCACGCCAACAGATCGGGCGCACACTAAAATTGGTAGTCCGAGTCCGACTCGAGAAAAGCAGTGTTGAGATTTTCAAATTCCGATTTCACGTCAATGATGAATATGCATTTCATAAATACATTTCGATATACACAATTTGATTTTAAAACAGTTGATTAATTTAGAAGAGATCAGCTACAAACCAGAATTTACACACAAAAAGTGGTAGTTTGATTCCGATTTCTAACCTACAAACCTGTTTCTAAACTTCAATAACTATATTTTGAACATCAAGTTTAATTTCTAATTCTAGCAAACGTTCGAACATAATTTTCGGTTGGTTTATTTACAAATTGATGAACAATTTCTCCAACATTCTTCCCTCCCCTCGTTTTTCGAAAACAGTTCTGTTTATATTGAACGATGTCGCCATGATGGAAATTCAAAATAAACTTTGAAAAAAGGGAAGGGGGGGGGGGTCCAAATTTGAACCTGCACAGCGAGAACCTCATGGTATTTATATATATATATTGAACGTAACTTGTTATTACCATTTCTCTTCTCAAGAAAATTGGTTCTACAGCTACGAGCTCGCCTTTTTTATGGGGGAAGGGGGCAGGAAGAATTTGCAAAAAAAAAAAATCCCGGCTCTGAAAAATGCTGAAAAAAATATTCCGGCCCAAAGGGCCGGCAATTTTTTTTTCCCGGACCATGCAAAAGTAAGGATACATTGCATGATATGGAAATTTTTGCTGGCCCTTTGTGCCAGACAATTTAAAGTCAAAAAATTAATTAATATAAATACAAACTGTTCACATAGCTGTATCTACCAGAGACCTAATACGCATAGGCACAAAAATCTAGAAAAGGTTCTATTTAAACATCATACAATCTGTCTGAAATTCGCTAATTGCAAAGAGACATCTGAAGGAACGGTTATTAACTCATACTCTGTAACAGCGGGGAGTTTAACTTACACAGACATTCACAACATTTGACAATTTGTTTAAATCCGGCCCGAAGAACCGGCGAAAATTTTTCTCCGACTCTGGTAATGGCTGAAAAAAATGGCCTGCTCAGAAAATTGCTGAAAAAATTTTACCGGCTGGCAATAGAATTCCTGCCCCCCCCCCCCTCCCCCCCCCCAAAAAAAAAATCAAATGGCTGCTCACCAACAATTATCGGTTTGAAAATTTAATGTTACTGCTATTTGAAAACTTAAATATATAATATAAATACATGTAATGTGACGTCCTTCATATTTCCAAACCAAAAATTGTATAGGAGGAAAACACTCTTGTTGCAACCGCAACAAGAAACCTTTCTAGTTAATCTATGTTATACATTTTAGTTGATCAATACCCAGTTATTGGCTCTCTCTCTCTCTCTCTCTCTCCCTCTCTCAGGTTTGTTGGAACGTTTTGAATTTCAAAACGATGCAAGAGGACAAACAGGAATAAGAAAGAGCCTTATCAATGTATGGATGTACTCTAGTAACGCTTAATATATCATTAAACAAGTCAATATTTATCAATACATGTATATTAACAAATGCAGTGAGTAAAGTATTAATTAAAATGATTTTCTTCTTTAGTAGAAACAGAAAAACAAAATCATTGTAAAAAGTGCGTTAAACGCTGAAAAAATAGTATGAATCGCTGAAATTATAAAGTTTTGTCTTTAATGTTCTACAATTGAAAATATTTTCTTTTAACATATACATGATATAAGAATAAAATTTATCCACAAGAACTGACGCTCATCAAAGCAAATATTACGAACACAGAAACATCATTTTTGAATTTATAACGGAGAAATTCATACCAATGTGCAAGGAGTCGGCATAGTAAGCTTTCCCTTCTTGATAACCGTTATACGGCATCAATATATCTTAGCTCATTTGGTACAAATGAACATGAACTAACAATTTTTAATCACAAATTACTAAGAACTTTTAAGGTCAATGCTCCCGCTTTCAAAAACCAATTAAGACCTATGGTAATTCTCAACTAATATTTTTTTAATTTCGAACCTTTCCATGCAATAGAAAATATTACTTTAGGAATTTCAAGACCTGTCTTTTAAGGTGACATAATAAAGAAAAAAATAAGGAGAACCAAATGTAAACAGAATTTCTGTCAAAAATTGTGTCTCTTTTGCATCTCTTTGATGTGCTTGTCTACTCCGTATTCTCGCATAGGTTGTTTTGACAACAAAGGAATCAGGAAAACCAAACACCAATGACGACATCAAGGCATCATATACAAAAGACTACGCATAAGGCAACGGGCGAATAATTCGTCAGATTCCGAGATCTTGTCCATGCTTTTATTGTTTATCTTTCATAGACACTGATAATTACTTTCTATATAGACATAACGTCAGGCAGTGCATGGATTTTATATGTTTTCATTTTCGTGCTTAAACATCGACGGCGGGTGCGGCTAGCCAACAGGGGATGCTTACTCCTCCCGGGCACCTGGTCCCATCTCTAGCTTGCTAGGGATCCGTCGATGCTTTATTTTGTGCTCTATTGTGAGTGCTGTTGAGATTATCGTCAGGATCTTCTTTAACTCATTTGTGTCACACTTATGCCCTTTGCCGTGTGGAGCTCGTAAAAAAAGTTCCCCGTGAGGGGTTTGACAGTAGGTGTTTTGAATATATTTCCCTGACATTGTCGCTATAGTACTTTCTATATAGACATAACGTCAGGCAGTGCATGGATTTTATATGTTTTCATTTTCGTGCTTAAACATCGACGGCGGGTGCGGCTAGCCAACAGGGGATGCTTACTCCTCCCGGGCACCTGGTCCCATCTCTAGCTTGCTAGGGATCCGTCGATGCTTTATTTTGTGCTCTATTGTGAGTGCTGTTGAGATTATCGTCAGGATCTTCTTTAACTCATTTGTGTCACACTTATGCCCTTTGCCGTGTGGAGCTCGTAAAAAAAGTTCCCCGTGAGGGGTTTGACAGTAGGTGTTTTGAATATATTTCCCTGACATTGTCGCTATAGTACTTTCTATATAGACATAACGTCAGGCAGTGCATGGATTTTATATGTTTTCATTTTCGTGCTTAAACATCGACGGCGGGTGCGGCTAGCCAACAGGGGATGCTTACTCCTCCCGGGCACCTGGTCCCATCTCTAGCTTGCTAGGGATCCGTCGATGCTTTATTTTGTGCTCTATTGTGAGTGCTGTTGAGATTATCGTCAGGATCTTCTTTAACTTACTTATTTGATGTTTATAGAAAAATATGACTAAGGTGTCACTCGTAAAAGGACAAGAAAATAAAACATTGGTTACGCATTCTAAAATTTCTGTTATCAAAATTTCCTGAAATTTCTAAAAAGTGGGTCCTGCAGCATCATATCCCATCCATCCTGCTACGTCTTTCGGTACGCTTTTTCGACATAGTAACATTCATCCTTTTTTGGCATATTACATTGTTTAGATTTTAGGATCACTGACGAGGGTTAAGTACCCGAAACGTGCATGTCTGGTCCATGCTGCCAATTTATCTGTTCTTAAATGATGCTATTCAATTTGAAGACGTTAAACAATTATGTTGTTTTCCTCTTTATTATTGATAATATAAAAGAAGAAAATATAAAGTACATGTACAACGTATGAAAATAGAGCCTCAAGTCCATTTCCGATTGAGACAGTTCAGTACAAGCAATTGCAAAATACAGTATTAAATTTTTACTCTTCAATTTTGTTTCCTTAACGACTCAAAGAGTGACCGAAAGGCACAAACTAGAATAATTCCGTAAACATGGTTAAGGTATATTAAAGATATTGCATGTAGAAATCCTACCGAGATACACATTGTCGGATGATACCATGTATGGAATAGCATCTTTATAAATGTAATATAGTATTTTCATGGTTTTGTACCGATATTCCATTCTTGTGGAATTGACATAAAAAAGAGAAACAAAAACCATTATTTTGGAAAACAAGAGTAGTTACTGCTTCAATTGTCCGTTGATCTGTTCAGTATAATGGGTGCTATTGTGTGTCTCCTTGTCCCCTGCCATTTGTTTAGATTGATTTGTGCGATGAGTTGCATCATGCAGGTATGTTCTGCCGTGTTAGTCTAGGGTAGTCTTGGTGGAGATTTCTTACATATATTTTAATTTCATCTACAGTGACAGTAAATAATTCATTCGAAATGAAATCCAGTTTGTTTTTATCTCTTAGATTCTTACATTTGTAAAATATCTTTACCCCAAATTGCTTCCTAATAATAATCAACCGTTAGAATCTCTCATATTCTCTTCTTATGATTGTGGCACGATAGTGCTCCTAGAATTTCGAGTTCATATTCATTTGAATGTACTAGTAATACGGAAGGGTTCCAACTCTATACCCTCTTGATGAAAATGTCAAACCAATTTATATACACAAGACGAGTGTTTCGAATATTAAATTCGCATCAGTGATGCTTCCAGCCAAAGTGTTTTTTTTTTTATGAGCCGCTAAAATTAATTTCACTAGCGCCCTCTGGTTTAATTTTTAGAATTTGAATTTGTCCATTTACTTAACAGAGAGTGCGCGGCTCAAAATATCCTGTAGAATCGATTCGGTAGCATTTCCAAATAAAATCTTTATTCAAAATAGCATTGGAGGGATGGTGCGAAGATGTTAATCTACTTTAATTTCGATGATATATTTCTATGAAATGCCAAGTTTCCTAAAAAGCAAATAAATATGTATGATGTCAATTGATAAAGGACCAAAGAAACTTCTTTCAGGCGATAGAACACTGAATAAACATGAAGTCGCGGGAAACGATTTTAACTGCTCCACACTGCAACAAGAAATAATCGTTTATAGCAATAATATGCCTTCGGTTTCTGATTTTCTGAATTATCGATTTTGTGCTGTATACGGGGATATGGTCATTATCCATATTTGTCATAATACGGAATTGTTCCAACTCATTTCTTTTGCTCCGGATTGATGATTTTCTGTGGGAACACCTATAATGAATTTCATTTTCTTGAAGATACGCTGACTATCCCCTGGCACCTGGTCTCACTTCGGAATATCGTATGGGTTGCAACTGTTCCAATGGACATTCTGATGATTTTGGCTTACCTTCTTGAGGAGAATTAGCATATCCTATTTGCATGCAACATCCGTCGCAACAGCTCAATGAAAACTTGGCAAGTCAAATAAAAAAACCCGAAATTAGATTTCAAAAATCGCAATCAAAGACTTGTAAACAAACTCTTGAAATAATATAAAACAGAACTTTCCCAAGAGAAAAAAGATTAGACGAACTGACGGAGACAATAACACAACTCCATAACAACACGAAGGACAATTTTATCTTATGAACACTTCATAGTCCAGTTCAGGTACATAGATCGATATATAAGATATATTCAAAGTCGGTATATCAAAGAACTGGTAAACAGAAGATCTTAGGAGAATTTAACCGACAAAAATACAGAGTACATTGTAGGTTGCCATGTTAAAAGCGCGTTGTGCTTATTAGTACAATTAAAACATTCAAAAATTACATGAATCAAGTTACGTATACAATGCAAGTAATAGTATTCAAGTAAGAAGGACAAAAAGGGGAAGCTTAAAACTTATATAATTTCTCTCGCTCTATTATTTAAAAACAATGAGGCTTCGCTCATTATTCCCAGTATCGTAATTTAGAATAAGAACCCCCCCACCCCCTCCCCCCCCAAAAAAACCCCCACTGTAAGTTGCGCCACCGTGAGTAAATTCAATGAAGAAAGTAGAGCTACCATATAATTCAAAAATGCAATTCCATTGATCCCAAAACCTGCCAAACATAATAATGACTGATCTCTATATCCATCTTACACGTACATGTAACGCCGTTAATTGTAAATATATAATCATATATAGAAAGATTGATCAAGCAATCAGTTGATTCAACAAAATTAATGCTTAATAGTTTTTCCAAACATTTTTATTGTACAGCAATCAATATTCCCGCGATTTTTATTATGATATATAATTATTCATAGGAACTGTTTTCGCAATAAGGTGATAAGTGTTGATAGTTGTATTGTTTGTAAGCACAGACAGAGAGAATAAATAAAAAGAGAGGAAAAGATATCCAATAAGACGTGATTGCAACAACCGAAATAACAGGAAGATAAAAGAAATGGGGTGATCTCCAGCAACAGTCGGTTACGGCACCCAAAGTAAAACTCCAAAAGGAAACACAAAGAGCAGGCACCCACAGAAAGATAAAAGAAAGAGGGAGATATCCAACGACACTCGGTTGCAACACCTACAACAAAACTCCAAATCACCCGATGCAAAAACACAACGCAGACACCCACAGAAAGATAAAAGAAAGGGGATGATCTCGAACTACAATCGGGTTTAGGGAGAGAGTTTAATATAAGAGCTACTCTTGTTACTCAATCCCACATTTACAGATTTGTACTTACATCATGTGTATTCTATTCTCAATAGATACTGTTTAAACCAACTACAATCGGTTACGGTATCCACAGCAAAACGCCAAATTACCAAAGGCCAAAAAAAAAAAAAAAATCCAGCAGACATCCCCAGAAAGATAAAAGAAAGGGGGATCTCCAACAGCAATCGGTTGTAGCGCCCGCAGCAATACTCAAAATCACCAAATACAAGAACACAAAGCAGACATCCCCAGAAAGATAACAGAAAGGGGATCTCCAACAAAACTCGGCTGTAGCGCCCTCAGCGATACTCAAAATCACCCAATGTAAGAACACAGAGCAGACATACACACAAAGAAAAGAGAAATGGGGTGATCTCCAACAACACTCGGTTGCAACATCTACGGCAAAACTCCAAATAACCCAGTGCAAAAACATAGAGCGGATTTTCACATATGTTTTATTTATTGTGCAATTTCTATTTAGTGCCCGAGGAGGTGATACATTTGAAAATAATTACTCTGGTGTATAAAATTAACATCCTATTTCCTCACATGATTAGGTCCAAATCTATAAATGACATCATCAATCAGGTCTTCAGAAGTCCTGAAGTAAATATTTTTTATCGCATTCAAATGAATGTAACTGTAAGAGTTAATTATGTATGCAACTTATAACGAATTTCCCTATTGTAATGAATAAATTATAATGTATTCATAGTAAAATGTCGACCATGAAATTAAGGAGATATATAAAAGCACTTAAGTTTTATTGTCTTCATTTTAAACGCAACAATTTATTTCATACAATACATGTTTTTATATAATTCATTTATTATTTGTAACCTTATTCGCGTGTAGTCTTTAGTGCTTAGTTTTTAATGTCTTCTTTGGATTATTGATATTGCTTGTGAATTTGTCCATAGAAACAAGAAGGACTATTTTATCTCAAGAAAATTGTAAAAGGTTTTAATTTTAATGTAAGCCTTTTATTACCAAGTGTATATCTCTGCAACCAATTGGCTACTTGACAAAATTCATAATGGCTGACAAAATGACGAAAACCGTCCGAGGTGGGCAATTTTTGCTCAATTTTCATTGTTACGTCTCAATGGAATTGCATCTTTTAACAGTGACGTCATAATGTAAAACAACGCAAAAAGATGCTGACTTTGTGCTTTCCAACAAGATCGGAAAATGGTTTATTGCTCACATTTAATTTTAACAGAAATTGTTATGTACGTTTACGCTCTCTAAAAAAATGCTTCGCCATACAAACATCAACTTCAAATATGTTTATTACAGAAGCAATTTCAAATATTGTGTCATTGAATCAATCAAAATTGTGAGAAGAAATGTTTCAAGCTTTGAATAAATTCAGAGAATGTTTCCCTCAGATTTCAGATTAAGAAACTATTTCGTCATATCGTCCTTGAGTTCAATTAAGTAAAACCTTTACGTACTAGTAAAAAGCGTTGACACAATACGACCGAAGAGAGATTTGTCATATGATTTCTTTAAATTTCTATGGACCGTATTTACTTTGGAAGTGGGATTTAAAAACCTCAGTCTGCTAGCATCTTTCAATACAAATAGAATATCTGCTAAAAACAGGATTATGGCATATTGAAAAAATCTCAATACTGCATAGTGGGAGGAAAGTTTGAAATAAAAATGATATATTTGCCGCTTGTATGCTACAAAATGTAATGGTTTTGGAAACTTCTACATAAAATTTTACTGTCTTGTATCCAAGATGCAATTTCTGATATGTTATCTTTATAAGTAATGACTTTCTTTTATATTTAGTGTCAATGTAGTCGTAGGAAAAAGGTAGTTCATTTTACATGTACTCATAACTTTCAAGAAGGGATCAAATAGCCGTTTCAATATCTAGTGAGAAGGGAAATTGGAGATTAACACAAGCATTTTGAAATCAATATGTCAAAATAAGTTGTGTTGTCATAGTAACCAGTATTTTTGACAATATAAAACACTATCAGTGACCTTATCTAAAAATCTTAAGGATGAATAAAAAATCTTCCTATAATATCGTATATAGACCAATTAATAGAGCTTCAAAGTAGCTCCATTTTCCAATTTCTCAACGTTAAAGGCCGTTGCCATGGTAACCAGATGACCTAGAAACAAACTTTTGGTCAAATTTACCCTTTTTCATTGGTCCCTACTGGTGTGTGTAATTTCTTTAAAATCGGAGACCACGTGTGTTGAAATTGTTTAAACAGAGAATTGCAATTAATTTACTTAACAGGTTAAGATCTATCAATTTTAGTTCTTCTATGTAAACTATGAAAGCAATACATTTTCTGTCAATGACCTCGCGCTTTCAATCTTTTGATTCCATTTTAGAGTATAGAAACTCAAATCAATCTTGTATTCGTTTCTTTACACATTGGAGTCAATGAAATGTATTTAGATTTTTGAAACATGAGACTTTTTCAGCATTGATGATGTTAGAAAATATCGAGCTTTTACAATACATATTATAAAGACAAGAAAAGTAATCATGACATGACCCGAGCAAGGCTTTTGATATTTGATCGTTTACAATATGAAATCGATGAGACCTAATTATTTCGCAACTAAATGTAAAAGTGATTCTTTATTGGGTATAGAAAGGTTATAATAGGAGAAAAGGAAAGAGAGGATATCCAATAGCATAACATATGCTTCGTCGCTCATTTATTTAATAGACAATGCATACGAAGTTCTTCAAATTAACCTTTTTCGTCTCAATGTTTATGCTTTTACCATTGTTTTTACTCTATAGAAAAAGGAATAATTTCTCTCATATATCAACAGGTAAGTTTAAAAATATTTATGTGGGGAACTCCTAGAAAAAAGAAGTAACTTCAGCCCATTCAAGTTTTTACGGAAAATATATGATAGGGTTTCAGATAAACGGACTTTATTATAAAAAATTAACAACTCAAAGATGTTCTGAAAATAGACATAAATTCATCTGCTGTAGACATTTCCTTAAACGTCTTAGTGATCATTTATAATTCTATACATATCCGATTGTCCAAATCATATTAAAATGAAAAATACAGAACTTGATAATATTCTGCCTCTAACACACTAGATTGTTATACCCTTGTCAGTATCTCTATATAAAATCCCCATAGGAAAAATGCCTATAAATTCGAATGTTTGACCAAGCGGTCAATATTTACATCAATATTGGCCCTAGGGCAATATTTCAAAAAATATTGACCGATAAACGGTACATCGTTTGTGACGTCACGTCATTGATGACGCTATTAGCTCTACCTATGTTTCCGCGCTCTTTCTCTTATAGAAGAAAATTACCGTAAACATGCCGGGTTAATCGGTTCATTGCTGCAGTATTGATGTAAGGTATAACAAAACAATTATTGACTGGGAATTCGGGCAATATATGATTTGTTGGACCTTCAGACAAAATATAGCCCTCGGCCTACGGCCGCGGGCAATATTTTATCTTCAGGTCCAACAAATCAGATATTGCCCTCATTCCCAGTCAATAATTGTATAATATTCATCGTAAAATGACAAGAAATATCGTTTCAGAAAGTTCTTTGATCTGTTCTTTATAATGGGTGCTGTTGTGTGTCTCCTTGATTGAAATTGTTTTGTGTGATGCGTTACATCATGCAGGTGTGTTCTGCCGTGTTAGTGTAGGGTAGTCTTGATGGAGATTTCTTACATATTCTTCAATTTCATCTACAATGACAGTAAGTTATTCTTCTCGAATTTGTATGAAAACAGTTTGTTTTTATCTCTTGAATTCTTACATTTATAAGATATCTTTGCCCAAAATTGCTTCCTAATTATCATCAGCATTTAAAATCTCTCATATTTTCTTCGTTGATTGCGTATTGCTCCTAGAGATTCGAGTTCATATTTATTTGAATATACTAGTGTATCGCGTGTACCAATTGAACCATTTGTTTTGCACCGGAATTATAACTTTCTGTGGCAATACCTGCAAGGAATTTCATTTTCTTAAAGAGACGCTGGGTTTGCGTTTATTCCGGATTTGCAACAGTTCCATTGGAAATTCTGATGATTTTGCCGTACCTTCTCGACTAGATCAGAAACTCCTTCTTGCATGCAACACCCGTCGCAACAGCTCCATGAAAACTTAACGAATTTGGTGATTGTCTGAAAGTGAAAGCAAAAAACTCGAATTTCAAATCAGATTTCAAAAGTCACAATCAGATGACCATAAATTCTTGAAATAATACAAAACAGAACGTTCCCAAGGGACAAAAAATTAGACGAACAGACGGAGACAATAACACATCTCCATAGAAACACGAAGGACAATTTTATCTAATGAACAATCTTCAGAGTCCAGTCACTGGTGTAAAACAGATGCACGTACCATCGGGTACCTACATTCTGTCATGGTGACAGGTGATGCCGATTCGTATGTTTACATCCTTCAATAGCAACAAATATCACACTTCATGTTGGATTTGTACACTCAACGCGAAGATTATGTAAGTAAATGTATGAATGCTAGAAATTAAGCAATTTCATAATTGGTTGTAAAATGTACAGTGTATGTTGAGATTATGAAAATGTCAAAGAAGTAGGTACTAGTGTTTAAGCAAAGATATGTGGTACCTACATCATGGAATGCTCGGTACCTACATCATCGTCATTTTGATTCGGTTCTAACTCGATTTTTATGATCATATGTATATTACCATTTCATGATCTAAACATTATCTTCACGTTGATTGCTAGGGCTGTAACGGTTCAGAAATCTTTCGGTTCGGTTCGGTTTGAATTATGAACCTCGGTTTTTCGGTTTTCGATTCGGTTTAAAGCAGAGTACATTTTCTTAGTATTATTACAAGTTTCTTAGGTATTTTCCTCTATTGTGTTGATGTGTTATAATCCAGTTAATATGACGAAGTAATCTTGATATCAAAATGATACAAAATCATATTCTAACTGAATTAGCATTTTCGTAATCAGCAAAGTGTGTTGGAATTGCTTTTGAATTACATTAATTGCTCTATACATTTCACAAATGCACTCAAAATATGAGACAAGTTTAAAACTGTCCTAGATATATACATGTACTGGAAAGATTCCACAAATCATATAATATAACCAAATTTTCAATCATGTACCTGTTCTGCAATCTGAGCCGCCCGCTGGCTGACTTGTTAAATTTTCGGAGTTTCTGAACGCAAGTAGATCAAGTCATACTCGGCCTGCTCATCTTCAGGACGATGTCACGCACATGTTCAGTTCATATATGTGCCGACATTGCCGAAGTAGAACAAGTCGAATACTTAAATTCAGTTTTGCAAATTCTGCAAACAGTAATCGTCTTATCGACCATCCTCCGACTTTCAAACAATCAAAATGACCGCCTGGGACCTCTGTTTTGACGTATGGATCGCCATTACTAAGATCTCAAAAGTCTATCGAAGAAAGCGACCTACGATTGGTCGTTTCGTCAGAAGTGACCAATCAAAACGTTCGTTATTTCAGAGAATATCAAGGGTTAAAAAAAAAAAACCGAATCGAAATCTGGAAATTCCGAACCGAATCGAACCGTGAGATTTTGAACCGCGGTTAACCGACTTTTCGGTTAATCGTTACAGCCCTATTGATTGCACAAATCTGACCCGAACAGTGTAAATAATTGATATTGAAGGATGTACCCATACGAATCGGCATCACTTAGTCATGTCGTCTTGACGGGATGAGATACCCGATGGTACGTGCATCTGCTTTACACCAGTGCCAGTGCAGGAACATAGACAGATAGAAAAAAAATATTTAAAGTCGGCATGTCATATAACTGGTAAACATATTAAGCTCTTAGGAGCTTTAAACCGACATACATACAGAGTGCATTGTAGGTGTTTAAAGTGCTTATTTGTACAATTAAAACATATTCAAACATCACATAAATCAAGTTACGTATATAATGCAAGTAACAGTATTCAAGTAAGAAGGACGAAAAGAAGGGGAAGCTTAAAGCTTATTTCATTTCTCTCGCTCTATTATTAAAAAACAAGGAGGTTTGGTATCGTAACTTAGAATTAGAAAAATAACAAAAAAGCATTGTAAGTTGCGCCACCGTGAAGAAATTCAGTGACGAAATTAGAGGTACACTATCTATTTATTTCATGTTGCAGCGTGGAACAGTTAAAATCGTTCCCCGTGACCTGATATTTAGAAGTGTATTAAATATTTCTTTCCAGCTCTGTCGCATGAAAGAAGCTTTCTTTTGGCCCTTTATCGATTTGACATCGTAGTATATTTTGCAATTTCGAAAATTTGCCATTCCATTCAAAACTATTCCCCAAATTAAAGAAGGTTAACATCATAGCACCATCCCTCCCATGCAATTTTGAACTGATATTTCATTTGGATATGCTACTGAATCGACCCTACAGGGAATCTGGAGCCGCGCACTCTTTGTAAAGCAGATGCACAAAGCTAAATTCAAAACATTAAAGAGGGCGCTACTGAAATGAATTTTGGTGTCCCCGCTGGAAGCATCACTGATGAGAATGACAAATATGGATAATGACCATATCCCTGTATACAGCACAAAATCGATAATTCAGAAAATCAGAAACCGAAGGCATACAAAATCAGGACAAAACAGGAACCAAAGCAAACAAACAAAACCCTCCACAAAATGAAAAGAAGCGAACTCCCGATATGGAAGTGAGACAAGGTGCCCAGGAAGAGTAAGCATCTCCTGCTTGCATGCAACACCCGCCGCTTTAATTCGGTGATGAGAATTTAATATTCGAAACACGTGTCTGATGCAGGACAAATTGGTTTTGGAATTTATTCTTGAAGGTATAGAGTTGGAACACTTCCGTATTATTACTATAATTCATAAATACAATTCCATTGATCCCAAAACCTGCTAGATATGATGATTGCTGATCTCTACTTCCATCTTACATATAACGCCGTTAATTTTAAATATATAATCAGGTATAGAAAGATCGATAAAGCAATCAGCTGATTCAACAAAATTAATGCTTAATAGTTTTCCCAAACATTTCTATTGTACAGCAATCAATATTCCCGTGATTTTTATTATGATATGTAATGATTCATGGGAACAATATTCGTAATAAGATAATTAGTGCTGATTGTTGTATTGTTTTAACAAACCTCTCGAGAGAAAGCATAAACAGAGAGAATGAATTAAAAGAAAGGAAAGGATATCCAATGAGACGTGTTTTCAACAACCGAAATCACAGGGTAAAT
Organism: Pinctada fucata; assembly: GCA_028142955.1. NCBI lineage: Eukaryota > Metazoa > Mollusca > Bivalvia > Pterioida > Pteriidae > Pinctada > Pinctada fucata. Next base: position 40,659,070 of record AP027114.1, read on the forward strand.
AAGCACACTAAGAGGCAAAAAAGGGACAAATGAGTTAAAGAAGATCCTGACGATAATCTCAACAGCACTCACAATGGAGCACAAAATTAAACATCGACGGACCCCTAGCAAGCTAGAGGTGGGACCAGGTGCCCGGGAGGAGTAAGCATCCCCTGTTGGCTAGCCGCACCCGCCGTCGATGTTAATGAAGCATGGAAATGAAAATATATAAAATTCATGCACTGTCTGACGTTATGTCTATATAGAAATGTTTATTGTGCAATTTCTTTTTAATGCATACATTTGAAAATAATTACTTTGATGTAGAAAATTAACATTATTTTCCTCATATGAATAGGTCCGATATCTATAAATTACATCATCCAACAGGTACTGTAAATTGCTTTATTTTCGTCAGTTCCAATTTTCGTCAATTCGTTAAAAATGACCATTTCGTCAGTACGTAAATTCGTCATCCAGGGGTCCCTAAAATGTAAATTCGTCTGCACAAATGCCATTATCGGTAATCATACAATTAGACATGTATATCACCTACCTTGCTGTGAAAACATATTATTTAGTAATTAGAAGTACATATTACACTGCCATCCATAAATAACTATACAAACAAGGAAATCATTCTAAATTCTTCATAAGTTTATCCTAATTTTTCAATTCTGAACTTGAAAGAATCATAATAATTGGCTTCACATAATTCAAAATTATGAATTGTGGTAACAAAAATGTAAAAAGAAACTTTTCTCATCTGCACATTTTTTTTCCAAAAATTGTCATTTTTATATTAAAAAAAATTAAAAATTCAAAAACTTCAAATATTTGGGTCAAGTTTGTTACAGATGATTTCTACAAGGTTCATTATTAGAATCATACAGCAATGGATTTGATTTGATTTTTTCTTTTATTTTATAACAGCAGAATGAGTAGAAATAGTGTATACTAATTTATGGATGGCAGTGTATATGCGACCTTGTGTTCATATTCAGTTTTCATTGATTTGTCAGTTGTGTGTAGTGATAACACTATTTAACAATGTCTTAAAACTCGGAACCTTCTGCTTCTTCCTCCCTCATTCGCAGTGCTCCTGGTTTATATTTAAGTTTACCAAGAGACTGATTCAATTTTTCCTTATATTGCTACAATTTATTTTTTGTCAGGAGTATTTTATATTCGTCGGTACGTAATTTCGTCAAGGAAGGCACTGACGAAAATGACGAAAATTGGAATCTGACGAAAAAAAAAAACCCCCCAATTTACAGTAAATACTTGTTAACGCGGTCATTTTAGTGTAACTGTAAAAGTTAATTAGGTATGACAACTTAATATAACGAATTTTCCCTATTCTAATTAATAAAGTATGATGTATTTATAGTAAAAATCAACTATGAAATTAAAGGAGATAGATAAAAACACTCAAGTTTGATTGTATTCATTTCAAACGCAACAATTCATTTCATACAATACAGGTTTTTTATATAAAATTTATTCATTATTTATAACCTTATTCGTGTTTAGTCATTAGTGCTTAGTTTTGTTAATGTCGTCTTGTGAAGATGTCCCTTTGGTGTCTCTAGTAGTACTTGTCTATTCTGTGTTTCATACTTCCGTGGAGTCCCTGGGGGTAGATGTAGACAAGTTCGATCAACTTCGGTTGATCATTTCTTTGGTTGATCGCTTCGGTTCACAGTAAGTATTTTGAATATTTTTCCCTGACATGGTCACCATATGTAGACATAACCTCAGTTTTTATGCATGTATTTTATATACTGTTTTATTCATGTGCGCGAACATCAACGGCGGGTGCGGCTAGCAAAACAGGGGATGCTTACTCCTCCCGGACATCTGGTCCCAGTTCTAGTTTGCTAGGGGTCCGTCGATGCTCAATTTTATGCTCTATCGTGTGATTGTCGTCAGGATCTTCTTTAACTCATTCGATGCATTCGAAAATTTCTGTTATCATAATTTCTTGAAATTTCGAAAACTCGGGTCCTGCGGCATCATTTCCCACCCATCCCGCTACGTCTTTTGGTACTTTTTGGACATAATAATTTTCACACTCTTTGGCCATATTACATTGTTTAGATTGAGGATCACTGACAAGGGTTAAGTACCCGAAACGTGCATTTCAGGTCCATGCTACAAATTTATGATTAACTTTCATGTGAAAGGGGTAAGGCCACGAGACCCCTAAATCGGCCCTTGATTTTTCTCTTAAAATAAATTTCACGAGGAATACTTGATATCTCTCATGAAAATACACGAATGCTTATCGCTTTTCCTGAAAAGAATAATATCACCAAACAATGTGACATTTAACTGTAATGATGCCATGAATTGACGTCATTTTGACGTTTTTGATGAAATATGACGAAAATTGCTGGGAATTTTGTTTTTTTGTCGTAGAATTCAATGTGACCGCATGCGTTAACTGAAAACTAAAATGTTATGGCAAAAGCATATAATGATAATCTTTCACATATAAATTTTCCATCAAAGTTAATGCATGCGGCCATTGCTAATTTAATAGAAATATTTAATTTTTGCATCAATTTCGCCGAATATGACCTATTTTGGTGTTTTCAAAGGGCTAAAAGGTGTTGATAAAAGCAATGTTTACAAAAAGTAGATTCATGATTCAGTAGAGAACGTTCAAAATGTCAAATAACTGTTAAAAATTCTATGAAGTACAATGTTCAAAATTTATCAAAATTAGGGCCAATATCGGGCTTCGTGGCCCTACCCCTTTACATGATGCTCATCTCATATGAATCTCATGTGAAGCACAAATGGCTGTGTATATTAGACGCGATTTTATAATGTTTGTGTCATTATACTTGTGATAATTCATAGTAATGAAGTTGGAACGAAACAGATAAAATGTCACGAGGAGGTTCAGCGTTAAGAGTGGATATCTATGCTTTTACGTTAATTGTTCTTTGTAGAAAAAGAGGAGATCGACTGAATAGAAAGACTTAAAACAACCAGTTGATTTATCACACGTAAATGCTTAATAGTGTCTGCACACAATTTTTTATTGTGTACGACGTAGACCGTGACATATCAATTAGAAAAGAATGTTTTATTTTTTTCTGAAGAAGCTGAATTTCCAATTAGTATTGTTAAGTTGGGAGTCGAAAATAAAACCCAAATATCTATACGTCTTTCAAATAAGCTCGGCGTCTTTCAAATAAGCTAGGCGTCTTTCAAATAAGCTAGGCGTCTTTCAAATAAGCTAGGCGTCTTTCAAATAAGCTAGGCGTCTAAGAGTGTTAAACGTCTTCTATTCAATAGCATCATTTTAAGAACAGATGAATTTTCAGCATGGACCAGACATGCACGTTTCGGGTACTTAACCCTCGTCAGCGATCCTCAATCTAAACAATGTAATATGGCCAAAGACTGTGAAATTTATGTCCAAAAATATACAGAAAGACGTGGCAGGATGGGTGGGATATGATGCTACAGGACCCACGTTTTAGAAATTCAAAGGATTTTTGTAACGGAAATTTTCGAATGCGTTGAAAAGACAGACGATCAACCGAAGTTGATCGAACTTGGCTACATGTGCCCTCGGGGACTCCTGGTCCACCAGCAGTGACACTCACCAAGTAGTTCAAATGTTAAACATCTTCAATTCAATTGCTAGGCTTCTTTCAAATAAGCTTCTTGGTCAGGGATACGTTTTCGGCCGACTAACCTCGTCACCGAGGAAGTTCTACGGTCGATATGGGGAACTCGTCATACATAATGATGTCCCACTCTCCAGAAAGGTGGACGATATTCTGCCTTAGACCATTTGAGCCATCAAACCACCGAATGTGACAATTCTATTGATTCAATTGAAATGACGGGTGCTTGCAAGCAGGAGATGCTGACTCTTCCTGGGCACCTGGTCTCACTCCCATATTGGGAGTTCGCTTCTTTTCATATGATGGAGGTTTTTCTTTATTTGTTTCAGTTCTTGTTTTATCCTGTTTTGTATGTCTTCGGTTTATGATTTTCTGAATTATCGATTTTGTACTATGTATTAGGATATGGTCATTATGCATATTTGTCATTTACAATGATATTTATCAAATAAGATTATTGAACAACAGTTCCTTTCCGTTTGAAAACACCCATTGGCATCAAATTGTAAAATTGAAAAACAATATTTGTTTTTACTGAAAAAAATCATTTCTGCTACATGAATCCATGAAAAAAAAAAAGAAGAGTTAATTTAACATGATTATTTTTACTTGTTTACTTATATATGTTTCAAAACGAACAGTAATGCTTAAAAGGAATAAAAATAAGGTACATATGAAGGAGGAACATTTTTTAAAATTGTCCTCCTATCGTACAAATCGACGGGACCCTGTAAAGTGCGAAACGAAACAAAAACGAAACAAACGAAACGAAATAGATCGAAACGAAACGAAATAGATCGAAACGAAACGAAATAGATCGAAACGAAACGAAACAGACCGAAACGAAACGAAACAAAACGAAACGAAACAGATCGAAACGAAACGAAGCAAAACATAAATCTTAAAGAAGTTGAGAAAAATTGTTGTAAATGCAGAGAACTAGCACGGATGCCAATATCCGCATATGGCTGGAGGGTTTTTTAAAGGGTCAAAGTCGACGACTTAAACATAATATATACAGTATATAGCACAATTGCATTTTAAAGAATTAAAGGAGAGCGAACGGGATAAATAACCTCGTCATAGGCGGAAAAAATTATTTAGCAGGGAGGAGTCTAGTACAGAGGAAACGGAACTGTTCCGTTATGTGTATTTGAAAACTTTATTAGAAAAATGAGAACAAATACTGGGGGGGGGGGGGGGGGGGGCACATTTCGTTTGAGAAAGGATAATATCTTTTTCCTGAAATGTCCCCCCCCAATTTTCTGAAATTTCTAAAACGTAGGTCCTGTAGCATCATATCCCACCCATTTTGCTACGTCTTTTGGTACATTTTTGGACATAATAATTTTCATACTTTTTGGCCGTATTACATTGTTTAGACTGAGGATCACTGACGAGGGTTTAGTACCCGAAACGTGCATGTCTGGTCCATGCTGTAAATTTATCCGGTTTTAAATGATGCTATTGAAGTTAAAGACGTTTAACATTTATATCCCCTCCCCTTCATTCCTCTAAAATATCTGAATGGCATTTGACATTAACTTTTTTTGATTGTCAATTTTGACTCTTCCAAGAAACCCTCTCGGCACTAGTTACAAATGTAAACTTTTGGATTAAGGCAATATTACATGCTGATCTTGTCTTAAAATATTCGTTCTCTGCGATTTTCCCTCTTTTTCTCATATTCTTTAAGTTTTATGTTTTGTTCGTTTCGTTTCGATCTGTTTCATTTCGTTTTGTTTCGTTTCGTTTCGATCTGTTTCGTTTCGTTTCGATCTGTTTCGTTTCGTTTCGACCTGTTTCGTTTCGTTTTGCACTTTACAGACACCCCAAATCGACTTACTCTTCGATTTTCGCATAACTTTTACTTGAAGTACTTTAATTTTAATAAAGACAATTTTTGAGCTTTCATCTTATCCTAGTTACCTTTGGAGAACTTTTCTATTACTTATTTAGTTTTTGTTGAATACAGAGTTCTTTATTTCCTATTTGAGACGGTATCTGACGTCAAACCATTATGACGTCATGAAAATGGTAACGACGATTTTATACCCTTATTTTCCAGAGTTTTAGGACCGTTTCCATAGAATTTGATGATGTCATAATTAATCTACGTCAGACACCGTCCATATGGGAAGTAGCTCTTGTCTTCGAAATTACCGAATAAGAATGATTCAAAACTGGATTTTAAAAGAAAAAGATGTCCGAACTTTGCAGCCAGATCTGTCTCCTGTCCCCAGGACAAACATCTCTATATATAATGTGTGATTCAATCGACATGCATGTTTTGGAACATTCAAACTGAAATATGATTTTTATTTTATTCAACGAGAGAGCGCTTTACTGAATATTCAATTTTGATTCATTTTAGCTTAAAGTACCACTGACGAGGATTCATTATCCGAAGCATGCATGTATGTCAGGTACAGCTCATTTAAATATTTCTGTTGACTGTTCTCTGGCAGTATAATCGGACACAACGTTTTTCTTCATCAGTTTTACTTCAAGCAAAAGTGAATCGTAGTAGAAAAAATAATAGGCGTGGACCCCCCCCCCGTTCCACCGTTTAATTCGTGAATTTTATATATCTAGGTTCTGTAGAGGTCTTTATTGACGAACATCATATTGTTCATCTTGCCGTATCCTTTTTAATGATTTATTCACTTCCGTCGTGCTACAATTAGGTAAAAATCTAAGGCCTTATTTTTTTTAAGTACTTGAGTATTTTCTTTAAATCAATATGGTTCTGTCAATTACCTCATACATTCAATAGCGAACCTTTTTATTTATTCCTTTTGATTCCGTTTCTTTTATTTCTTCTAACTCCTGGTGCGAAGGAAAAATGAAGTTTAAATCTGGTAAACATGAGAAGTGTATGCATTGATGAGGAATATATTTAAACTTATTCGGTCTTAACTTTTTATAGAAGCAAAAAAGGCATTCCGTTGTAATCTTTGCTATGCTTCACATATAAATTAGAGTTCAGTAAGAAATCGATGCTTCTAAATTATTTCGCAACAAACAAAAAAGTGATTAGTTATTGGGAAAAAATTGTAATGACACGAGCGAAAGAAGGCGCGTTTAGATAAACTAATGCATATATTGCGTATCTCTGTGTTCAATGGATAATGAATTCAAAGTTCTTTAAATTAATTATCTTTGGTTCGTTTTTAATGTTTTTACTTATAGTCATACTTTATGGAAAAGGTGATCATTCAACTCACACAACATCAGGTAAGACATTAAGAGAATAGTTTGATTTACATCTAGATTTTTTCCCAGAGCGGAGGGGGTAGTTCGTGGGGGACCTAGCATAAAAGTTTGAAAAAGTGATATATTAAGTAAGCATCGTAATAGACATCACTTTTGTTTAAATTCCCGTTGTGACCCTCCATAACACTCTTTTTCCAACTGCACTGAATTAAAATTGAGAACTTTCAATCAAAGTGCTGAATTGAACATCTTAAGACATTTCATTGTTCTTATCAGTTTTAGTGCATCATGCTAATATATTATGAACCCAAGAACCGTGAACAAAATCAAATGAAATTTTATATAGATTCAACTGAAAAACTTTTCATCATGAATTGTTTATTTTCATATTTTGCCTCTAGAATGAGTTAAAGAAGATCCTGACGATAATCTCAACAGCACTCACAACAGGGCACCAATTTTAGCAATAGAAGTAATATTCAGTCTTGACCTTATGGTCGATAGTTAATTGTAAATCCAATGAATCGATGTTTCGCTATGTAATATGTTAACATTAAATGGATGTTTTTTTCTTGACTAGTTATTAGGCGTTTCTTTAGAGCCAAAAGCTCAATAATCAATTGCAGAGATTGTCGTTGTCTCGTCTAGTAGTCTCGTCATTCGCCGTAGACTTTTCACATGTTACATTTCTTCTTTAGAAGCGATTTTGATGAAATGTGAAGGAAATGAAAATAATTGTTCTGAGTTTATTACGCTTGTTTTGATAATTGTTTTTCAGTTAGAAATATTCATTTTTGTACTAGATAATTTGACAAATTGTTTAAGAATAAGTATAAAAAAATTACTGTCTTTTATGAGATATAATAATCTTGCCTTACATTTAAAACAAGCTTTGTGTAATAACCAAAGCCTAATCTGAAAGTAAAAATCAATATCAAAGTCTTCAGTGTATATTTCAATCAAGAAACACTTCGTCTATAATTCATAATATTCTATTGAACAGTTGATAAAACAAAATTTACTTAACAACACATGTGTAATTGTATAAATTCATTTCTGTTCAATTTTGTCATGGCAACGTACACAGAATCAATAAATAAGATAGTATCAACATTATAAAAGCTGAAGATGGAGACTTAGTCTACCTTTCCCTGTTCCCGTGTTTCTTGTTCATCAGTTTATTGATTATCTCTTGCTGAGCAAATCAGACAAGTAGGCGTCTGTTATGGTTGAGTAATATAGATTCTTTTTGTTTTAGTAACATGTATCACTATACAAATGAAAATACTCGTCAACTAGTACTAAATCACTTAAAGAAAAATATCTATCCTAGAACACACCTATTCTCTGCATGATGATGTGTAAATGTTATTTACTCAACAAGGTTGTTACTTTTATGAGATGAGATGAAACCAAATATCCGATATGGCGTCTGTTGGCGAACATATATAGTATTTAATTGAGTACATGTCTTAATCAAAAATTCTGTCACAATATTGTTTGATGCGCAATGATGATATCACAATGATCAAGTTCAATGTCACTTCGGTCGTCAACTTTTGCGCCACATAAAAGCTTAACATTCGTCACTTGTAGATACTACGTCATTTTTTTAGCTTTTATGTCGAAACTTGAAATCTCAGTCATAATATATTTTCAAATTCATGGTTGCTTGACAATACACCGGTACATGTCAAATATGGATAATAACCATAGGGTCCCTGTAAAGTGCGAAACGAAACAAAAACGAAACGAAACGAAACGAAACAAATCGAAACGAAACGAAACAAATCGAAACGAAACGAAACAAATCGAAACGAAACGAAACAGATCGAAACGAAACGAAACGAAACAGATCGAAACGAAACGAAACAGATCGAAACGAAACGAAACAAAACATAAAACTTAAAGAAAATGGGAAAAAGGGGAAAAATCGCCGAAAACGAATATTTCAAGACAAGATCAGCATGTAATATTGCCTTAATCCAAGAGTTCTACATTAGTAACTAGTGCCGAGAGGGTTTCTCGAAAGAGTCAAAGTTGACAATTTAAAAAAGTAAATGTCAAATGCCATTCATGTATTTAAGAGGAATAAAAGGGAGGGGATAGAAAACCACGCTATGACACAGTAATGAGATCATAAAACGGGGTGGGGGCACATTTCAGGAAAAAAATCTTATCCTTTTTCAAACGAAATGTGCCCCCCCCCCCCCAGTTTTTAATTGTTCTCATTTGTCTGATAAAATTTTCAAATACACATAACGGACCAGTTCCGTTTCCTCTGCGCTAGACTCCCCCCTGCTAAATAATATTTTTCCGTCTGTGACGAGGTTATTAGTCCCCTACCGGCAACGCCGAAGAGGACTCTTAGTTTCCTCTCGGTCTGTCTGTCTGTCTGTCCGTCCGTCCGTCTGTCTGTCTGTCCGTCTGTCCCATTTTCAGTTTTCCGGACTTTTTTTCCCTGTTGTTGCATATATTGAACTCATTTTTGGTATGTGGATATATCTCAATGTGATACAGATCAAGTTTGAGTTTGCTTTTGATTAACTTAATTTTACAAGAGTTATGGCCCTTGGACTTAGCAAATTTTATGAAAATTTCAGTTTTCCGGACTTTTTTCCGTTGTTGTTGAATAAATTGAACTCATTTTTGGTATGTGGATATATCTCAATGGGATACAGATCAAGTTTGAGTTTGCTTTAAATTCACCTATTTTTACAAGAGTTATGGCCCTTGGACTTAGCAAATTTTTCTTCAGTTCTATTGCAAATAATGCACTGATTTTTGGTAAATGAATACATCTCAGTGTGATACAGACCAAGTTTGAGTTTGGTTTCCATTGGCCTATTTTTACTAGAGTTATGGCCCTTAAACTTAGCAAATTTCATGAAATTTGCAGTTTTCCGGACTTTTTCTTGCCTGTTATTGCAGATAATGAACTGTTTTTTTTTTTGTATGTGAATACATTATAATGTGATGCAGATTTGAGTTTACTTTAGATTGACTCATTTTCACAAGAGTTATGGTCCTTTGACTTAGCAAATTTCGTGAATTCAGTTTCCCAGACTTTTCGTGGCTGTTGTTGCAGATGATGAACTGATGAACAGGGATGCAAGTCATAAATTTATGCCGCCGGTAGGGGACTTATATCGCACAGCGATCATTGCATTTTTCATCCCAATCACTCTCCTTTAAAATGCAATTGTGCTATATACCGTATATATTATGTTTTAATCGTCAACTTTGATTCTTTAAAAACCCTCCAGCCACAAGAACTAACGGTTGAAGGCAATAATGAGGGGGTGGACAAGGACAAAGGGAGGAGAGAGAAAGGGGGCAGGAGGAGAGGAAAGGAGGCGAGAGGAGGGACAGATGATTGGGAGGGTAACAGTAACCCAAAAAAATTAGGAAATTACTTTTAATGTAAATAATTTTGCTCTTATGCGTTCATGTACATAATCTCAATTTTAAAAATTACCACGGAATTCATCTATATATACCTTAAAAAAATTTCCCGATCGCTTCGCTCGCCGCAATTTTCAATTCATTTTTCAAATACTTCAGGCTCGCTTCGCTCACCTTAGTTTTTCATCTAAACAGGTCTATTTCTTTTTTCAAGGTTTAAAAAAGGAAATAACCCAAATAACTTCACTATTGCACCAATTTACACTTTAAAGTTTTAACATTTGTCTTGACCGCCCAAGACCCCCTCCCCCTACGGTGAGGGGGGAGGCGGCAGGAGGAGAGTGGTACCCTCTGACCCTTCAATAAGATCTTGTCTTGAAATATTCGTTTTCGGCGATTTTTCCTCTTTTTCTCATTTTCTTTAAGTTTTATCTTTTGTTTCGTTTCGTTTCGATCTGTTTCGTTTCGTTTCGATCTGTTTCGTTTCGTTTTGTTTCGTTTCGTTTCGATCTGTTTCGTTTTGTTTCGATTTGTTTCGTTTCGTTTCGATTTGTTTCGTTTCGTTTCGATTTGTTTCGTTTCGTTTCGTTTTTGTTTCGTTTCGCACTTTACAGGTACCCATAACCATATCCCTGTACACAGCACAAAATCGACAATTCAGAAAATCACAAACCGAAGGCATACAATATCACTTTGGCATTATATATATTTTTTGCTATTTCGGAAACTTGTCATATCATCCGGAAATAACATCGAAATTAAAGGAGGTTAACATCTGAGCACCATCCCTCAAATGCAATGTTGGTCATCGATTTTATTTAACTTTGCTATTGAATCGACCCCTTCAGGAAATCTAAAGCTGCGCACTGTCTGCAAAAAGTTTAGACAAAAAATAATAATATATACACTCCGAGGGCGCAAAAGAAATGGATTTTGGCAGTGTCTAAAATCGATTTGGTTGAAAGCATCACTGATGAGAATTTTACTATCCGAAACACGTGTCTGGTGCATTAAAAATCGGCTTAAATTTTCTTCAAGAAGGTAAAGAGTTGGAACATTTCCGTATTATTGCAGTGTTAAGAGAGGCACACATATTCATAAGAATGGAGCCGCGCACTCTCTGTAAAGTAAATGTAAAAAATCTAACTTCAAAAATTAAAGAGGGCGCTACTGAAATTATTTTTAGTGGCTCCGCTGGAAGCATTACTGATGAGAATTTAATATTCGGTCTTTTCGAAATGGAGAGTTACTTCCAATTTGTGCAGGTATCTGGCGTCACCGCATTGTGACGTCATCAAATTCTATGGAAACCGGCATGAAGTTCAGGGAAACAGGGTTACGTATATGACGTATTCAAAGAATATATCGCCGAATTTATCGCCAATATGACGTATTCAAAGAAATTTAATGACGTCACAATGCTTTTACGTCAGATACCTGCACAAATCGAACGTAAGACTGTAAAATCGAAAAGACGGAATTCGAAACACGTGTCTGGTGCAGGAAATTTTCTTCATGATGGCATAGAGTTGGAACACTCCCGTATTATTATTTCAAGCGAAGAAACATACATAGCATATCAGTAGGTTTAAAAAAACGTTACTAGCATATAAAAACCTCAGAAAGGAGGGAGACTAACAATGGCAGAATATTGAAAACTCAATCTTTTATACTTATGTACATTTCAATTTTTCATTTTAGTATTATCAATTTAATGATATTTTTATGAGCAAATGTCCGTGCATATACCGATATTACTGAACATAAACGTTCCGTATAATGTGTGGCATTGTTTGACTTTTGGGTAGCAATTTTGTCGGGAAATAACTGCTATAGAATCACCCAGATGTAACGAAAATCGATGCAAAAGGATCCAGGGTATAAAAGCCCTTAGATGATAAGAATTGCTTGACTTATTTTGCCATTTTACACAGCCCATTTATCTGCATGATTTAGTTGAAAATTGTTATTCACCGTGTTGATTTACTATCAAATGAATGTAAATATCGAAGCTTCATTGATGCATCGTATGTCTCGTTGCTCATAATCAAACGTACCTTGAAATCATACATGGTGGACAAAGACTCCCCGAGGGCACATGTAGCCAAGTTCGATCAATTTTGGTTTAACGTTTCTACACTCTTTGGCCATATTACTTACATTGTTAAGATTGAGGATCACTGACGAGAGTTAAGTACCCGAAACGTGCATTTCTGTTCCATGCTGCAAATTTATCTGTTTTTAAGTGATGCTATTGAATTTGAAGACGTTTTACATGTATATTATTTGACAATGGATAGCTAATACCAAATCGTATTGTGCAAACAGAAGCGCTTCCAAATATAGAATTTGAACTGCTCGTGTATCGATACTATAGTATGCTCCAACAATATCGTCATTAAATACAAAAACAAAAACAATCTACATTAAATGCCGTATGATTTTAAATTGATATGTGAAACTTCCCTCCGACACAAAAGAAGGACATATATTTAAAGGCAAAAACTTCAAGCACTAAGTCATTGAAAACTATTTACTTGCGATACACAACAGACAGTAAACTCAATTGATAAGAAGATATGCAAATAGCATCCTCGATTCTGATGGAACATTGTCTTTTGAAAGACATTTTATTGCAAACTAAAAAAAATGAAGACAAAATCAGTAACACTGATAGATGCTCCCCGAACATCGCAAAAATAACTAAGCCATGAAATGACCTTGACCTCTGATGAACGACCTTAAGTGACCATTTTCCAAAATGATCTATCCTAAATAACATTTGTGTAAAATACGATCAAATTCTAATGAAGGGTTTAGCAGATATAAGCTTTGACGGACGGAAAACTTCCCTCCGACACAAAAGGAGGACATAAACACTAATTCATTGAAACCTATTTGCGTTCTACACGCAAAAGAAAATAAGATCAATTGAGAAAAGTAGATATAAGTTTGAACAAAGTATCCCCACGAAGTAATGTAAATTACATCCCCCTTTGTGCGCACGTAATCCAGGATAACGACACCATTTGCTACCTGCGCGGCAGATGGCCGTCAAAAGTCGGCACCGGTTGCCCATTGGTCTCGTCAGTTTATGTGTAGTTTTTTGTGTTTGATGTTTACATGTCGTACGTCTCTGTTCCGCCTCATACTATGCTCGTCTTTTGTGTTTTTGTTTCGAGTGTTTTGGTAATTTGCTGTTGGTGCTGCGGCAGGGTCTTGTTGGAGATCCCCTCCCTTCTCTTAAGTGATCTTTGCCTCCCATAATAAACAATTGTGGGATACAACCTAGATGTACACATTGTATATACAATCACCTGAAATTATGTGACCCCTCCATTTTGTACACAATTTCTCATCAACGCAATAAACATTTTCAAACCTGTAATTCACGTCAAAGATTATGCACTTTCCATCATTAAAATTGAAGACCATTTTGAAAAAAACAACATTGATTTTCAATTATTTTTTTTCAATTTCTTATTGCAGAAAAGCTATTTTAGCTTGTCAATGACCTTGACCTTTGATGACTGACCTTATGTGACCTTGGTACTGAAAGAGCTACCCTAATAAAAAATTCTCAAAACCTGTACCATTTGTAAAAAAATAATACATTTTTCTATCCTCCTGTAGCATCATATCCAACCCATCCTGCTACGGCCTCCGGTACATTTTTGACATAGTAAATTTCATACTCTTTGACCATATTACATTGTATAGAATGAGGATCACTGACGGGGGTTAAGTACCCAAAACGTACATGTCTGGTCCATGCTGTAAATCTACCTGTTACTCTGCTGGAGCAGGAGTCCCGAAAGCACATGTAGCAAGTCCGATCAGGTTCGGTTGATCGTTTCTTCATCGCATTCTAAAATTTCTGTCAACAAAATTTCTTGAAAATTCTAAACCGTAGGTCTTGTAGCATTATATCCCACCCATCCGCGCATGCCTGGTCCATGCTGCAAATTTATCTGTTCTTAAATGATGCAATTGAATTTGAAGACGTTAACATTGTACAAAATTTCAGACCATTTGGACAAAACTATTTTGATATTAAATAATTTTTTTAAATTTTCATTGCGAAAAAGCCCTTATAATTTCAGCCTGGAAATGAACTTGACCTTTGATGAATTACCTTTAGTGACCTTTGTCCCAAAAGATCTATCCTAATTAACATTTGTGTCAAATATGATCAAATTCTAATGAAGAGATTAGGAGATATGAGCTCGCACGGACGGATAGACAGACAGGCGGACAGACGGACACAACTTCGACTATATGCTCCGCCGAAATATTTCAGGGAACATTAAAATTAATTTTGAATTTTGGATCTGAAATGCACCTAAATGATAATGTCAAGAATAAAAAGGTACTAACATTCACCGGATCACCCCAAACCATTGTAATCGAAACGTCAACTCCTTACCTTGTACTGACAACTCCTATGAATCTGGTAGAAATTGAAAAAAAAAACCACAATTGCAAGACAAGCGAATATTTCATAATATTATAACTAGGAGCTACATTAAGAGGGTTGTTCAAGCAGGCATTTAATGGATAACACTGAACTCGAATATATGTGCAATATTGTCTGAAGACACGAGGAAACCTTTACGATTTTACTTTTACCTAAAGCCTAGAAGGACCTGTAACGCTAAGAGCCGAAATCTGCCCAATTGTTACTTGCCATACCAGCTCAACCAGTATTATTTAAAATATGTCCTGTACATGAAATTACTTCATTTAAAGTATCTTTAATCAAATATAGTAGTTTTATTGACATAATTATAAAAAATAACCTATATTTGTACGCAGAAGTGAGGGCGGGGGTCCTTTTTATGATATAAATAATGCGAGTGAAATGTCGAAAATTTCCTATCAATCGGTCGCTTTTGTTGATCAAAATGTCAAAATGAATTACATTGAGAAGATTCAAAAAAGAAATATCGTGCTAAAACATGATTTTTTCTAAACATTAGATTCCGGATTTATCAGACCGTAAACACATGGCCAGAGATATATAATCGAACACTCACTCTCGCTTATATTGTAAAATTAACACCGCCGCCGTTATAAAAAGAGTTTGAATAAGCCTTTTTTTCAGTACATAAAATCATATTTCTTTTACATTTACCATAATTACATTTTCTAAATACTTCGTGAATATTTCCATGGACGTTTTGAGCATTTTTCTAAGGTTGACTAGTACTTCAGTCGTCAACGCTAATTGTTAACTTTTATTGCGAGGGGTTGTTGAATTATCAATGCCCAAAATTAAAATAAAGGAGTTTGTTAGCGAAATAGTAAACAACAACAAATATTTTTTGTTGAAAATTGATTAATTTGAAACTATTAATAAAAAGTTAATTATTTGCTGAAAGCGAATCAAATGCCAATTACTTATTCTCTGTTAATTTCACATCTTTCCTTCACCTCTACCCGCCCAATCGCATTTTCGTAAATCGACTATCGTTCCCCCCTTTGGAATACAACTCCGCTTTTGCAGAAAATTTGTATTATGAAAATACATCTTAGGTAGAAGTGTTGTTATGTTCCAAGGGGGGGGGGAACGATATTTTATGAAAACTTTTCCGATTTTCATCGATTTCTATACAAAATAAGCACATTTATACTTAAATATCTCTCTAATAGAGCAATTTTATAAAAAAAAAATTTCTTTAGATTTTGAAGGGGTTTTGTCTTTTGAAGTATTTCACCAACTTGATTAAAGAAATGAAGTACTTTAAAATTTCATTATTTTTGGGCAGATTTTACGCCTTATCGTTACAGGTCCTTTAATGATATGAAACATATTTATGACACTGTACCATGTACATAACCCAAGGAATTTTTACATCTTACCATAACAACCACCCTCTATCTTTGATATTATTCAGAAACTTAGAGGATACAACTTTTTATATGATTTCATTCTTTAATGTGTTCTGGTCAATAGGAATCTTACATCCAAGGTTGAAAGAAACTTAATATTTTGTCTTTATTTGGAGACGTTTTTTATATTTATAGGAATGACGAGAGAAAACATAGCAGATCTAAAGATTCAATTGAAAAGGACGATTTACAGTCATAAAGTTGACAAAGGACAAGATCAGGTTAAGGACCATAACCAAAGACTTGGGTTCACTCCTGTTCTTCTCCTAGCTTACCTACGGAGTGGATCATCGTTCACGGCAGATATTATTCAACAAGCTCCGAATACATTTTTCGTTTTTGAACCATTAATGAATATTCTCCAAAGAGTACAGATCAAGACTGAGCCATCATGTACAAATACGGACTTATTCTCTGAAGAGTGTAGGTAGGTAGAACACTCCTTTTTTTCTCACTTCATATAGCCAAAGATCTCTTTCTCTCATCATTTGTTTTTAGTAAAAAGTCTATGTTTAACGTCAACTTTTGATTTTTAAAATGCGATGATCTTCCAACATTTATAAATTCAAAGTTCTGCATTATGACCCTGAGAATCTCTGATGAAGCATACTTTGATAAAATAGGCATTCAAATTCAATAGCATCATTTAAGATCAGATAAATCTGCAGCACGGACTATTAACAACCCCTTTGTTGTCTCTATCGTGTTCATATCTCAGTTGATACGCTATGCCAGAGCAAGTACCAAATATACGGATTTTGTTCTGAGAGCTAGGCGTCTTTCAGATAAGCTTCTCAGTCAGGGATATGTTTGTGACCGACTAACATCGTCACTGAGGAAGTTCTACGGTCGATATGGGGAACTCGTCATACACTATGATGTTCCACTCTCAAGAATGGTGGATGATATTCTGTCATAGACCATTTGAACCATCCAACCAAAGATTGTACTCTGTATCTTCCAAAATGGAAGTAACCGGATGTGACAGTTCTACCGAATTGAAGCGACGGGTGTTGCATGCAAGCAGGAGATGCTTACTCTTCCTGGGCACCTGGTCTCACTCCCATATCGGGAGTTCGCTTCTTTTCATATGGTGGAGGTTTTTGTTTGTTTGCTTTGGTTCCTGTTTTGTCCTGATTTTGCATGCCTTCGGTTTCTGATTTTTGAATTATCGATTTTGTGCTGTATGCAGGGATATGGTCATTATCCATATTTGTCATTCCTTTAGCAAATCCGTTTTAATATTGCCATTTCAATATATCTAATGGTAATGGGTTGTATTGTAATGTTTTTGTTTTATTTGCAGAGAAACCAGCACTAATAGTTTTATCTTGGATCAAATGTCTGGATTGTTCAACTGTAACTTCACAGAGCCTTTCTTACAACCGGAACATCCAGGCGGCAGCATCAATCAAATGTTCCTATCAAAATGCTTACGGATCCATAAGAGACGACCAAATACCTGCTACAGACAACTAAAGCAAATGTGCCTCAAAAGTAGTGTTCGTTTAGTGAAAACTATTCGTATATCAGTCAATTTAACTAAACAACTTTTGATTCAAATACCCAATCTCAAGATTGTCCATCTATTGAGAGACCCTAGGGCTATGATTGGATCAAGAAAAGATGGGGATTTTATGTCTGAAACTAATAAGTATTTAATAACGCCGGAGGATATTTGTCCCAGATACGAAAGAGATCTCGTTGCAGCTATGGACATCAAAAGGATATGGCCCGACAGTATAATGCAAATTTATTATGAAGATTTAGTCCTCAACCCCTTTGTTGTCTCTAAAGCCATATACTATTTTATGGGTATAAAATTTCCAGATAAAATGCAAAAATGGATCACGGAACATACTCACTCTAGGCATAAGAATACGTACTATTACGGAACGGTTCGAGCAAATTCTTCGAGCAATATTTTTAAATGGAAAAAATCGTTACAAGAAAAAACTATCAAAGAAACAGACAAAGTGTGTTCATCATTCTACAAGAGTGTGAATTATTTCTATAAGCCATATGATAAAAACTCATGATAGTCGTTATATCTACGAGGCGTCAAATGACATTTTTTAAAGGACAAGGTACAGTAAGGGCCTTATTTGGCCCCTCATAGAAATGAATGAATTTGATCTAAAACAAAAGAGTATGAAGTCTACTTACCGAAAAACCTGTATATCATACAATGCTTTATCGTTTCTATGTATTTTAAGGTCAAATTTTAAGGTCAAGGTTATGGCTTAATTATTCAAGGAATAGAACGTAACCATTGTAGTATGGGATGTATCACTTGGTTGGCTGCAACCCTCCCACCTTTATTCTCCAAAATTGGCCTAACCTTGCAGCATTTTTGTGTTCTATCAATTGAACAAAAGTTTCATGGTAATTTCTATTGAAAAAGTGATGTTTTTGGAGGAAAAACATGTTTTTAGTGCAAAATCACTGAAAATCGGAAAATTTTTATAATTTGTAAATGGACGATGATTTAAAAAATAGGAAAACGTAATTATAAAGTATTTTTCGTGTTCTTTCAGATGGAATAAGATTTAAATTTCATTTTTTATTTTTATAACGTCTTTTTGGGGTAAAATTTCAATTCTTTGCAAAATTTCAAAGAAATTTGAGGGAATTATAATTTTCTCCTGTTCCTCAGTTCTAGAATATTGCTTATAAACGTTTATTGAAAGTTAAACTAATACTTTAAAGTGTTGCTCATGAATCATATATTCAAAGTAAGCACGGCATATTTCCTACTTCGTTTTGAGGTAAAATTTTATTTTTTTGTTTTAAAATCACAGATTTCTGGTAAAATTTAATGAATACAAGGTCTTACCTATAATAATAAATTCAAAGCTGTCGTTTACTAAAAAAATCATTTATGTATTCAAATGAAAGTAATATGAAACGTTTTAGTTAATTGAAGTCTAAATTTTGGGTAAAATATATACTTTTTGCGCAAAAATCACTTCTTTTGAGAAAACGAGTACAAGTTCTTTTCCCTTGACAAAATGGACACATTCTAGCTCTGGTAGGATCTTGTTTCTGATCATGAATGGAAAGGAATATCATTTGATAAACAAAGTTCAAATTATATCCTATAAATATTCGTACCAGTTACAAATATCTGCGTAAAAATTGACCAAGATATAGGCTACTTAGGCTTATTATTAAACAATACCAATACATATGTAGCTCTTTTTCACTTTAGAAAGTGATTGTCATTTGAAAAACACAAATATACGATGACTGATTGATATGTTGTGTTGTGAGTCTCGGTTTTCTAGGATGCAGAAGGTATTCTGCTGACAGATTATCTCCAACATGTCCAAAAGGACAAACAATGAATGGTACATACTATGCTTCACTTCAGACACGTTACACTTACTAGCGCCGTGGAAAGCTAGTTCAAGGTGTATTGTTCCATCAGGACAATGCTCCTGATCACAAGTCTGTCACTGCCATGAATGTCATTTTTGACTGTGGCTTTTATTTGATTGAGCATCCGCCTTATTCACCTGATTTTGCTCCATCAGACTTTATCTATTCCCTTAACTGAAAGCAGCTATTTCTGGCTCCAACTTTCAGTTCGATGATGACGTCATACTCAGTCATATGCAGTGAATGGTTTTCTGACCAGCCAAGAAAATTAGTTCTTATTAGGTGATATTGAGATTACCACTGGCAAAAGATTCAAATTCTGCCATACGAGGCTCACAACATATCAATCAGCCCTCGTACTTGCTAAAATGAGTTTATCATGTTTATTTTTGAGTACCGTACCTTCTTAAAACTGATTCCGTTTACCCTTAAGGAAAACACAGTAAAAAGAAGCACAGAAGAGGGTACAAGGGAGCGCACTTGGCCCCCCTTACACTCGACTTTTATGTATTCAATGATAAGGGCCAAGGTCTTCGATTGTGCGATTAATTCAATGACTCTAAAAACGAATACTATTCTAAGAGCTAAACTGAGCTTCAGGAGGTCAGATTCCCCCCACCCTGGAATTTGCCACAACATCACAACATGCTGATTTTCACCGTTTTATGGTATTTTTATCAAAACAAAAGACTTAAGCCTCTCCACCCGACGGGTTGGAATCCCCCCTTCTCTTTCCTGGATGAAAAAGTTTCTAGATCCGCTTATGCATACAATGTCTGAAACAAATGCTTAAAGATACGGTGTCCCTGAACATTAATTAATTTTACAAAACTCTATAATGAAAAATCTTTCTTTCGATATTAAAGTTTACATTCTCATTTACATAAATTCAAATGTTCAGGCTAATCTGATGCATACATTCGTAGAACTTTGTAGCAGTTTGAAAACGTCATTTTTAATTTGGGGTGCGCAGCTCTTATTCATTCCACTAGCACCACCTACAATGTATTGCGTTTTTACAATCGAGGTATATGTAGATTTAATTTTACAAATTCGACAATATTATGGTAGCTACTGCATATTTTCAAATAGCACTTTTTATGGCTCCTTTTTATCTTCAATCTAGACCCATCGGAATAAATTTTGCGTTTTCAATAAAATTTATTTTCAGGGACACTGTATCTTTAATGTTTGTTAAAACATCTGTATGCGTCGTATAAATTTACAATCGATATTCTATATGCAAACCGACATCACGGACCTCTTGCAATAGACAGATTATTGGGTTTTTATGTAGAGATAAGGGTGGGGGGGTGGGGGTTATTGAAGACATGATTTATCGAGAAGGCGAAGAGATGTTCATTGTTAGAGTTACAATTCATGTACGAAATTGTGATATTTTATATTTTATTCCATTTTTGTAATTTTGAAATTTAGATCTATGTTAACCGATGGTGCGAGCAAAAAAAAAAAAAAAAAAAAAAAAAAAAAAAAAAAAAAGAAATAAAAATATAAAATTTGTCAGTGTGAATTCAATCAGATTGATGAGATCTATCGAATTGTCAATTAAAAATAAAAATAATTATGATAGTGATAATTAGTTTTGTCCTTTATTCCTTTGATCGTGGAAACTTTGGGAATGTATGATTCTGAATCTATTCGGGATATTTTGGAGTAAATGATGACAGTTTTATTGGGAATAGCGTTTGTAATATAACAGTAATTTTTTTTTAATATATCACACTTGCAAACCATCAGTTTTCACTACCTAGAACAGAAACTTCTTACACAGTTACAGTCTCCGTAAGAACTGATTGACTCTGGCCTATCATACAAAAGGGGGGGGGGGGGGGTACAAACTATAAAACCTGACTAGATCTGCTCATATGTTATATCATAGACGTATATTAAAATGTACGAGGGTCTCGTAACTTCGGTTTTTTTTATGTTTTCGAAAATTGTAAGAGTTGATGCCCTTGTGCTGGTTTTGTTGTTATTTTCAAGAATTTATGATTAAATTTGTACTTTTAATACTTAATAATTTTATAAGTTTATAAAATATAAAGTTATATTATTTTCAAATGAAATAAAATGAACTTTTATAAAACAAAACTTTAAATTTGATATTTATTATATATTCCTACACACATGATCTTTTTTTCTCAATAAGTATATAGTTTGCAAAGCGATCTTGTCTGATTTCGAGCGAAAATGTCATTGTCACAGGTGATACCAACGTAAATTACTCCAAAACGTCAACGTGAAAATCCCGATCCCGCGAAAATAACGTCATAATTGCTAGAGGGAACGTCACGTTTTTCGTTATAGCAAGTGAGCACAGCAGGGCCTATCTGAGAAAATTTGCACATCAACTCGTAAATGGGTCACAAACACCATATCAAAATATAAATGATAGGCCAGCGTGTGCTCATATTAAAAAAAGAAGATGAACACATGGAAATGGTGAAAAAAGCAGAATTTTCGAGAAATCAAGCAACTTCATTACTGTATATATAGGCTGTTATGATTTTTCTTGCAAAAATTACTCTAGATATTGAAAATAAAAACCTTAATTGATTTAAATTAATTTCTATCAAAACTTTTTAGAGACCTTGAATTTTTATAAAATGAGTGGGCCAAACTATAATGACAAGTGTCCCTTGTCCTTTGTACTCAAAATCCAATTTTGCTTCGACAAAAGTGACTTTTGTTCAACAAATTCGAGTCTATATGAATGGAATCTTTAATATATACTATACACAAGTTTATTCTATACGAAAAAAAAATTCATTAGACAAAGCTTACATGTACTATCGTCGTCACAAAAATAAATTTTGTTCGAACAAGATTCAATTCTGTACGAAGAAGTTCAATTTTGTTTAACATTATTCAAGTTTGTTTCACCAGTTCTGATTTTGTGGCACAAAATTCAATTTTGTTTCTTAATATTGATCGTATCTGAATGTTGATTGTCTGCCTCTTCAACGCATTTTAAAATTTCTGTTACTGAATTTATTGAAATTTCTAAAACATGGGTCATGTAGCATCATATCCCACCCATCCTGCTACGTCTTTCAGTACATTTTTGGACATACTAATTTTCACAATCTTTGGCCATATAACGTTTTTAGGTTGAGGCTGACGAGGGTTAAGTATCCGAAACGTGCATGTCTGGTTCATGCTGCAAATTTATCTGCTCTTAATTGATGCTATTTAATTTGAAGACGTTTAACATTCCAATTAATTTACAGAACTAAATTTTGTATGCAAATCAATGTTCCGAACTATGATTCTGTGAACAAAACCGAGAAATAATTCTACAAAATTATAGTAATACTAGTTTCAATTTTGTCCCATAATTCGTGTATATGTATGATTTTTTGCGTGTGTGACAGAATTCAGTTTTGTGAAAAAAGACATTGATTTTACTTACAAAAAAGTAATATGCACCATTCGGAGCCCAGGGCGTAATGAAATAGAGTTTTATCAGGACATTTTGAGTTTTGTCGGGACAAAATTGAGATTTGTCAGGACAGAATTGAGTTTTGTCATAACAGAATGAGTTTTGACATGACAGAATGAGTTTTGTCATAACAGAATTGAGTTTTGTCATAACAGAATTGAGTTTTGCCATAACAGAATTGAGCTTTGTCATAACAGAATTGAGTTTTCTTTATGACGAAATTTCTCTTTGTCTAACTGAATTGAATTTTGTATAACAAAAGAGATTTTTGTTACCTTCTTTTCAAAACAAAACTCAATATTGTATACAAATAGATTTACATATCAAGCGGACAAACGACCTTTGTCTACACAAATGAATTTTGTCATGACAAAAATAATTTTTGTTACCTTATAGATAATTTTGCATCACTTAATTCAATTTTGTGTCACAGAATTCTTTTTTTACTTACGAACAGAAGCAATAATGGACGCAACATATTATTGTTAGGTATAAATGAATTGTCGTGACAGAAACAAGTTTTGTATAAACAAAATTGATTTGGGTTGTAAAAAGGAAATTTCCAATTCGGTGCCCCGTATATACACGTTTCTCCCAAAAGACCCCTCTATGCATAGTGCCGTGTTGATATTCCTTTTCTCGGGGATCATGGATAAATACATTTCTTGCCTTTGGTTCTTTAATGAAAACGAATGAAAAACAAATCTCTACGAATCGTTATAGGAATTTCGATATTGTATTATTTTCAATTTTGTTATTTGGATTTCATTGGAATACAATAGTTTTTTTTTTCGAACAAGAAGCATAATTTCTCATATTACAAGATGTAATGTCGACATTTATGTCTTCATTCAAGATATTTATGTCGATATTCAGAGTGGATTTGTAATTGATATTTTGACAATTATAATTGATATGTAGACATTCAGAATGTAGCTGTCGACATTCAGGATCAATATGTCGATATTTTCTATGCTTATTTTGTTATTTAGAATACCTATGCCGATTTAATGGTGAATATCCTGGCATTCAGAACATTTATGTTGGCATTTAGAATGACAAATGTATACAGCAAACATTCAGTTTGCCGATTCTATGATATAAGAAGTAATAAGTGATATACAGATAGTTGTTGATGCAAAGTGCCATAGACACGTGCCATATCAAAATGTGTTAATTTAGTGGTTGTTTCTTTATTATACGTAAAATATTCTTAACGAAATGTAGACAGTTTATCATGTTAATTTATAAGTAACTACATTAGCAGCCCATTAACGTGGAAGTTTAATTTTGCAATTTTTTACATATAATATTTGATTAGCACCTAAAAATAATTTATGCAAAAATGTAGATGGCCAAAGGTTCAAACTTCCTTGCTTTTTAAAAGATTCAGATACTAAAGGTAACGTTGAATTGATTAATACAGAATCGATGTGCATAAATATTAAAAACTATGTAAGTGTTTGTGTCATCAGTGAAGACAATTTTTGAGAAAGTGATAAAACTTCTGTAAACATAAGTTAACCAATGCAACGAAATTCTTCTTTGGTTTCACGAGATCGTTACATTGAAAGGAGCTTCGTATTTTGACGCAATCGTCCTTGATGCAACAGTATTTTCCGAAAGAAAAGCTTTATTCTTAATGGTTTAACATTTAATGAAACGAAGGCCAAGGGTAAACGCTTCAGATGACACTGGAATTCCGTATTATAAACACTGAATTCTGACAGCGCTAGAAGAATATTTTTGCATACTCATAGCTGATTGGCCAATACATGCACGTCATATAGGATTTTGGGAGTTCGCTTCTTTTCATATGGTGGAGGTTTTTCTTTGTTTGCTTTGGTTCTTGTTTTATCCTGATTTTGTATGCATTCGGTTTGTGGTTTTCTGGATTGTTGATTTTTGTACTGTGTATTGGGATATGGTCATTATCCATATTTGTCATTATTCAATTTCTCCTTTTATCAAAGCAAGTCTCAGAAAGAGGTTACATCTTTAAGGTTGTCGACATTGTCGGCATCAATGCATATGAGATAATACTTATTTATGTTAAGTACATTTGTATAAGAAATACACAAAAGATATACTTTCTCTTCTAAAACTTACCTTTATGCCCCACCTTTTTTCTCTACTCCATTTGAGTGACAGCATCGGGATATGTAGTAAATACGAAATCTTCTGAAATAGTGCAGTTGCCTAGACAAAATTCCTATATACAACGCAACAGACATGTATGTTTCGGATCAAGAATTCTCTCACTTGAAACTGCTTTTTCTGCGCAATTATATGTCAGGAAACGGGTGAGATAAACTCATTCCGGAAGTGCTTTTGATTGTAACGTCATTGTGACGTATTTCATTATTGATGCTTTTGCCGGTCATAGTATGATAAACAATTTTAAAAACACCCCTCTTTTTTGGGCTCTTTTAGAAAATGAGAGAAAAAAATCTCCAGATGTGATTAGGGACACGGAAGCTAACCCTCATGTCCAAAATTTGCTGTTGTCCACGACTCGGCAGACCTCGTCGTGGTACAAGCAAATCCTTGACACTCGGGTAGGATTTCCTTGTCCTTGGTAACATCTGGGGATATATTCTATAATTCTCATCAGTGGTACATTAAAGCTTGAGGGGGTATGATACTCCACTTCCGATTGTTCTGAAAACAGAACTATCACTTAAGTACCACTAAGATGGCCGAAGACGCACGACTTCGGCCATGTTCGAGACCATACATTTTCATGGCGATTTGAATGAGTTAAAGAAGATCCTGACAATAATCTCAACAGCACTCACAATAGAGCACCAAATTGAACACCGATGGACCCCTAGCAAGCTAGAGGTGGGATCAGGTGCCCGGGAGGAGTTAGCATGCCATGCATGGCTGTCCGCACCCACCGTCGATGTTCACGCACGGAACGGAAAACAAGGTTATGTCTATATAGAAAGTGCCATTGCTACGAGAAACTGGAAGTTTATTTCTTTGGCTTTTTGCTTTACTACGTGAATTAGCTGGATTATTTTAGGTTTTTAAAAATTGTCGCAACCCACGTCGGTGAACACGCACGAAAATGAAAACAATATCTAAAATACATGCACTGTCTGATGTTGTCTATATAGAAAGTGGTATGATGATCATGTCAGGGAAAAATTATTCAAAACACTTACTGTCGATCACGTAATCGCCTATGCTACGCTACAAGAAGTATTTTCCCATCGTACAGATGATCTGTACGTAAGGAGAAAAATATTTTAAATTTATGTAATATTCATCATGTGATAAAAATACGTACGATCAGCTTAAATTGTACTTCTTTTAGGGTTCTTCCTCAACTTACCTTACGTACTTCATTTGCGTCACGGACATAATGCCATTGTGGATAATTGCCAAACAAATGATCCTCTAAATTGTAGCAATGAAATCTAGTTCTCCCAAGGGCATCAGTAGTATTAACTATTTTCACTTGAAGTTTTTCCATACACTTCCCGAGTTCCAAATCATCATAACCGCCATCTTGATTACATACTTTTGGTTTATTTCCGGTTGTCGATAATCTTTTAAGGGCCTCTTTACTTAACACGTGACCTGCTCCTCCAATATGATATCCTTGAGTTACTCCTTCGTTTCTGATGAAATGATGACCAAAATAAACAGCATCCCTAATAGTTTGAGATGAGAGAAAAAATATCGCAAATTCCATGATTACGTAGGTATCGTCGTCCGCTTTCATGAACCAATCAACTTCATTAAAAATAATATCATAAGCATGTCGAAATACATGCATTGTCTTAGCAGTTAAATGGTTCCTTCCTTCGGATGTGTTAAGACCAATGGTTGGAAAAGAAATGATGATTTCAGAACTGAAGAAAAGAAGTTCTGTGCACTGTTTACCCCATCTCTTTTTCACATGTATTGCTCTCTAGGCAAGATCAACTGGAGATGAAATCACGAAACAAAGAACCCGGATCTGTTTACTCAGTTTCCTTGCAATTTCATTTAATCAGCTTGTCATGATATTTTTCTTTGAACAAATCTTTACAATGAAATAAAGAAGATCCTGACGACAATCTCAACAGCACTCACAATGGAGCACAAAATGGAGCATCGACGGATCCCTAGGAAGCTAGAGGTGGGACCAGGTGTCCGGGAGGAGTAAGCATCCCCTGTTTGGAAAGTCGCACCCGCCGTCGCGCAGCACATTTAAGGCCTTCCATGACGTCATTGACAAAATTTGATGTCAGTTTTGATAGCTATTTTCAATGAATTATTAAATTGTCCAAATGAGATGGAATGAAATAGTTTATGTATCAGTATAGATGCTATATCATAATTTATCTGTTAATTACTGATATATGCTCCCCGAACGTCGGGTTGTCACGTGACACGTATATTTTCGTAGATCAACATTGGTCATACAAAATCAGATGGCGCAAGGTGAAACCTTATCATTCAAAGAAAATATTGATACCATACTACAAAGGGGGGTTTCATTTACCTATTTCTTGCTGGGGAAATCTTTGATAAAGAACGACTACTTGAAAAATCGAGAAAAATATACCCACTTCATAAAATATTATCGACACTGGCACGAATGGCAGAAAATTTAAAAGAAAATATAGAATGTAAACGTTTCCCCCAGTTGAATTATTGAAGAACACCTATCTCTTAAAATGTGTGCCAAATTTCACTTAAATTTATGTACGGTAACATCTTGCGCCGTTGCAGTTTTTCTGACAGGTGCTAATCGGTAGTTCGTTCGTTTACCAAATAAACGTTCTGTGGAATCAGATTTATTCAAGGGACGTAATCGCGCTCTCTGTAAATTCCGTTTTTATTTTTTAAATAAATGTTAATTTGAATAAAATTTTCATTTCAACTTATGAAAAAATGCAATATTTATTTAATTCTGTTAAAGTTTCATTTCACTTTTTGTATATTGAGGGGTGAATCGCGGAAAAAAAAGGGGGGGGGGGGGGGAGGGCGCCACGCCGGGGTGTCGGTCTTGCCGGTTACCGTACTAACCCATGAACCCAATATACATGTACATGAGGTTAACATGATGCTGTATGATATCGGACATGCATTAGAATTGCATGGATTGATTATATTAACTCGTAATATTTACTTACATACATTATACGTCCCTTTAATAATCATTACCGTGACAGAAAAAAAAAAACTTGTTCGACTTATGACGCCTTTGAACGCAATGGGATCGATAACATACATAAATTCTTCACTGTTTATACCAAAATTTCTTTATTTTATGGATTCTCTGGTTTCTTATTTTAAGAAACGAGACCTTATAGTCCTATGGTCTCTGGACAACACCGGGTAGTTCTAGATCCAATATTATTTTTTCTAGACATCGGGGAAAAAATAAGGGTAAAAAAATAATAAAACTGATGTTTGTTTCCCAGCAGAAAAAAAAAACAAAACAAAATTTGATCTAGATTGCAAATAGAGGAATCGGCAAATTCCGTGGATGATGTCCATTGTCATATTAATATTAAAATTTAGGTATACTTTCATACTGATTTTAAATTTAATTTCAATGTGTCAGAAGACGCAAAGGCACTGTTTCTTTTCTTTTTCTTTTTTTTAAACATTTTCAGTGTATATTTTCTATAAGAAAAATAAATAAATAAAAACACAACCCATGTAAAATCGTAGCTGACATTGACATTGAAAAGCACTTATAATTGACAAAAGAAAGGAGGGGATCTCCAACAACACGAGGTTGCAGCACCCACAGCAAAATCCCAAAACACCCATGCAAAAAACACAGAACAGATACCCACAGAAAGAGACGCAAAAGGGACAAGGAACACCAACTCACAACATAGAAACATAAAAGACTACACATAAACCAACGAGACCAATGGGCAACCGGTGCCGACTTAGGACGGCCATCTGCCAATAAATAGCAGACGGTGTGGTTATCCTGGATTACGTGCGCACAACCCTCTCACTTCTCCAGTTACCTAGAGGTCTCGAAGAACGTACAAATGTGGTGTAAAACAACCTCCTCACTGTAAGATGACGTCACACAAACAAGACCGCGAAACGCAGAGGCCCCAGAGACACAGATGAATATGTAAATGGATATAAAAAGAGGGCATGCGTAATACAGTCCGTGCTCTGCCGGCTGTAGCGAGCTCATGTATGTAATCACCCGAGGAGTCCGACTGACATTCAGAGAGGACAGGTGGTCGGGGCCCTGTCTTCTCTAAAGAGGTTTGGACAGGGCCCGTCATGGAGTCCCGTCGTCACAGTCAGTCAGAGTGCAAGTCTTAAGAATGCGCTCGTACAAGACTGTATATTGGTCAAGTACCAAGCTTAGTGTCCGTCTGGTGACATTAGGATCATATCCACGGTATAAAAGGCGTTTGATGACTCTGACGCATTTTCGATACATATGCTGTCTACCTTTGATCCTTCTTATTTTGTTAATTATGTCACCATAAAATGCAGGTTGTGAAATACCTAAAGTAATGACAACTTGCAATTGCATGCAAAAGTTGATGAAAATTGAAAGTAAAGCGTGACCTCGAGTTTCTATTCATCGCCCACGCTGCACTGACATTGGGAATCTTCTGCTCGATTTTATTTAATTAGATTTCATATGTTTTATTTGAATTCCATGTCCCCTGAAAGTGAATTAGTACTTATAAATTCTTCATGAGATCGACGAAATACATGGTAGCGTGTTTGACAGAAATTTAAAGAGCGGTCATTGATATATGGGGCCGGGAAAGGGGGTGGGTCGGGCTGGAGGACTTTTCAGTGTATGTGTAACGGCTTTGTTTTGGGTGGTTTTGTTTTCTCTCCTTTTTTTTTTTTTTGCATTTTCAGATCATGAATTTATTTGATAGTCGTCCAGACAGGATTATTATTTGCAGCAGATGCAAAATTCAGAGATTTTTTGGGGTCAAATCTATAGCCGGATTTCATGCAGTAATCATGTTTCCCTTAATTCGCCTTTCAAAATATTTGAAAGGTTACTCCTTTATTATAATATCGGATCCTTGTCGTTACAAACATTTGTACGTATATGATCAATAAATGTGCCTCGGAATGGTCGAGTAGCAATCCTACCTTGTTTCATAACTCCCGATATTTTCGTGACAACATGATGTGGGGGGAGGGACAACAGACAAAGTGATCCACCAAAATTTAGATAAACGACTTTCCTATGACAAATTTGATATAAGCATTAAGCAAATTTGTTGAATATTTTCAGTATTTCAAATTTGTTTTTTGACCGATGACCCAATCTTATTTTTTTCTGCATTGCAGATATCAAATAAATAATTGTAAAGCTTGAACAAATTAATGGTGCGTGAATAACTCTTGCCAGGAGCTTGAGATTATATGTCATTTTTTTTCCTAACACCAAAAGAGTGATCGACATTTTAATAACTGGTATTATGGGACTTCTCCTTAACAGCCACCTTGTACGAGATAATCTGCAAGTACAACAATAATTCATTTACGTGTCTTTGTTACATACCATGCAGGTGTCAGTAGCTACATGTATCTTTTGAAAGCAAAGTCAAGCTTAAATTTCAAATCTTCGTATCTGCTCTTGCCATGCACATAGAGATTTGTGTACATGTTGACTTGAAAGCCCTCTCATGCTCGGCTAAATGCTTCAGGCAGACAAACTATCAAAACAAAAGCAATTTACCCCCCCCCCTCCCGCTCTTGGAGATTTGAGCATGAAGTCTAGTACAGATCAATTTTAGGAGAATTTCATTAATTTTCTTTATTATATATTCAAAGTAACATTTCTTCATCTGTAATGTGTGTGGTTGTTCAAAGTTATTATTCAAGCATTCACTCTTCAAGGCAAGGATCTGAAATAGAAAAAAAATATTGACTATATAAATCTAGCTTTTAAAATCCAAAGTGTATGGTACAGCTTGGACTCAAAATTCATAATTTTACAAGTTTAATAGTTATGTAATATACATGTATGTCCTAGCGACATAAATAACAAAGAATTCGCAGTGATATGTTATTATTTCATGGATAGCTAAATAAGCCTGGTATGGCTATAGTTTTAGATTATTCACTATAGATAGTAAATGCATTTATTTTATTTGACTTCTTTTTTAAATCATTATAATATTCTTAATAGGCAAAACAAATGTTACTCTACACATAAATTTAAAAATTCTGTACCTGCAAAAATATCCAAAATGAACAGTACTGTGTCACAGTGTGGCTAAGATACATGCATGTGTTTCTGAAACTTTCACAGTGTGTGACAATATTTCTTTTCATGCAGCAGCTGGTGTGAAATCCATTCTAAATTTAGTTAACACTCTGAAGAAAAAAAAATTAATAATTGGTATTTGAATATTTCGATATTTCGGTGCACATACTACTGCAAGTATAACTTACTGTACAACTACAAGTGTACTCAGATGTAAACATTTTTATAGGTACATGTTATAAAAACAACATATACATGGGCATGGGCACATTAGTATGATATCACATTCACCCTTTTTTCCTCATCATTCAACTTTCGTACGAACTGATATCATAATCTACAAGTGTCTAAACTATTCACATAAAGTTTAGCTACTACTCAGCTTTGCAGTAACAGTGTGACTTAAGTAAAACGCGTTGAAATTCTGTCATTTACACATACATTTCACACATGTCTCTTGGTAATCCAAGGAGTTTCCTTTTTATCTCTATGAATAAATTGATTCCATGATGTAATTGTACTAATTCTAAGATATTTCCTTCATACAGCACCAGTTATTGAAGTTTGATATCGCTTATACTTACCAAAATCTGCCTTTTTATTCGTTTTACCCGCTCTGTAAACTGTTGATTCGCACCTGTTCGTCACCTCAAGCTTCTAAGTAACGCAGATCGCATTCTTCGGTGTACGGGGTCACAGAGTACAGATATAGATTAGGGGTTTTCTCAAAAGTATATTGACCCGGCGATATGTCAGTGATGAAGCAATATGTTTTGTTTTTTGTATAAATGCAATTTTATCTAGTAAATAAAAGTATCAACGATAACGAAAGCTAATAAATGTGTTGCTACCTAACCTGACGACACGGGGTCCATGACGTCATATGACGTTACGTTATTTGGCGGAAAAAACTTCTACGTCATTTCTATGGAAGGCCTTAAATGTGCTGCGCGATGTTCATGCATTACAAATGAAAACAATATCTAAAAAATGCACTGTCTGATGTAATGTCTGTATAGAAAGTGCTATGGTGACAATGTCGGGGGAAATATCCAGAAAACTTACTGTTAAACCCCTCGCGGGGGGACTTTTTAAGAGCTCCACACGACAAAGAGCATAAGTGTGACTTAAATGAGATAAAGAAGATTCTGACGACAATCTTAACAGCACTCACAATAGAGCATCGACGCGTACGGATCCCTAGCAAGCCAGAGGTGGGACATATATTACTAGAGGCTCATGCATCCAATATTCTATCATACATTTATATTTTTCTTCAATAAATACAAAGACACCCAAGCACCAACAAAAGAAAGAAAAAAAAAGCAACAAGGTCGATTAGAGAAGTAGAATCTTTCAATGCAAGGGATGGTTATATAGCATAATAATTGATTGGATTGAAACATTTTCACATTAATTTTTTTCTATTTTCCAAATCGACTTTTTTCATTTAATGGATATAAGCATACAAATGCGTTAAAGGAGATACTGACGACAATCTCAACAGCACTCACAATAGAGCACCAAATTGAGCATCGACGGACACCTAGCAAGCTAGAGGTGGGACCAGGTGCCCGGGAGGAGTAAGCATCCCCTGTTGGCTAGCCGCACCCGCCGTCGATGTTCATGCACGAAAATAAAAAACTATATAAAATACATTATTGCACTGTCTGAGGTTATATCTATATAGAAAGTGTTATGGCGACCATGTCAGGGAAAATATTCAAAACACTTACTGTTAAACCCCTCGCGGGGAACCTTGTTACGAGCTCCACACGGCAAAGGGCATAAGTGTGACACAAATTAGTTAAAGAAGATCCTGACGATAATCTCAACAGCACTCACAATAGAGCACCAAATTGAGCATCGACGGACAATTAAAAAGTATACAATTAAACGGACGGAGGACATCTCCAATGGGACTCGGTTGCAACACACTAAGCAAAGCACCAAAACACCTGATGTGAAAAAATAGTAAAAAAGACAGCAAGAGACGCAATAGAGACATACGACATAGAAACATGACACATAGGACTACACATAAAACAACGATACCAATGGGCAATCGGCGCCGACTTAGGAAGGCAATCTGCTACACAAGTAGAAATGATGATTGTCCGGATTACATGCACACAGCCCTTTTTTCCTGATAACCAAAGGTCTCGAATTAATGGGCGTTCGTAAAAACCATTTGCCCGTGTTTGCATACCCTTCACTATTTCTTAACGATACAAAAACAAAATGGTCTCCGATTTCTCTCGTCTCTGAATCTACTAAAAAAGAAAAAAATAAATAAATATTCGGATTCAATTACGGTGATAGTAGCTGACATCATCAAATCGTATTATTCCTATATGGTTTTCGCCTTTGTTTTTGTTATAACCTTTATATTCCGAGGAAATGTTACTATAAATCAACGGTACTATTCCAATGATATTGAATGCCAGCAAAAACATAACAGCAGATGTTTGGATTCTGTACATTGCTAATGTCATTATAAGAGATGTCAACAAGAAGCTTGTTTTCGGTTCTTTAAACATTATTTTTCATTTAATTGCAATTTCAAGTGTTTAAATATGACGTCATACGCAACCCGTTTTTCATTATCTGAAATAGAATCTGAAAGAAGGATATCAAGTCTTTTATTGAGTGTATGAAACCAGATGTTACGATATAATACTTTAAATTTCATTTTAAAGATGTACAAAAGTCATATACGGTTTCATGAATGCATTACAGCTGGTAAAGATATATTTGTGAGTTAGTGCAAATAGGTTAGAAAATATGGATGTGTCCTTAAACAATCCAGTTGCATAACTTCCAGAAATTATTGATATTTCATCTTATAATGAGGAGGCTTTTATACACAACAAGTGTGCGAAAAGTTGAAGGGTTGTGCGCACGTAATCAGGGATAACCATAACTTCTGCTATTTCCGTGGCGGATGATCGTCTTAAGTCGGCACCTACTGTCCATTTGTCTGGTTGGTTTATGTGTAATCCTTTGTGTTTGATATGTTTCTGTGTTATGCGTTGACGATCCTTGTTCCTTTAACGTCTCTTTCTGTGCTTGTCTGCTCTGTGTTCTTGTATTGTATTTGGTGTTTTGGGGGTTTGCTGTTGGTGCTGCAACCTGGTGTTTTTGGAGATCCCCTCTTTTGTTTTGTCTTCGAGACCAATTGGTAGCCGGAAGAGTGGAATGACTGTGATAACCGGATAACCACTATTTGCTATTTCAAATGCCCTTAATGTGCTTTTATACCAATTTACATATTCATCTGTATGTTTATTGGGCTCGCTATATTGATTATATTCTCGTCTTTAAGTGATGAAGTTATTTATCACTACAATATGGCATTCTCCGATACCTTTTGTGACCTGAAAAGTGGGTGTGTTGTATACGTATAACCACACCATTTGATGGCCGTTATAAGTCGGCACCGATTGCCTATTGGCCTTGTAAGCCTATGTGTAATTTTTTAATGTTCATTGTTAGATGTCGATTTTGGCGTTCCTTGTCCCTTTTTGGTATCCTTTTATGCTTGTTGCTCAGTGTTGTCGCATAGGGTTGTTTTGATGTTTAGATGTTGGTTCTGCAACCGAGTATTTTCGGAGATTCCCATGTTTCTTTCATTTTACTATCTAATGTCGTACAATGTAATGTTTGTATTTCCCCTTCTGAATACAATCCACTGCAACCATTTGTTTTAAATTGAATTATAAAGGGACACAAAGCTTAATTGTCAATTGTGGAATCGGCAGTATTTACCTATTAATGTCCGTTTGTGTGTGTACTATTCTCACATAGTGTTGCTTTTGAAAGGAATAGAGCCCGAGCGTCAGCGAGGGCACTATTTACCTTCCAAAATCAAGACTATTGGGATCATCCTTCTGAAATAATCATAGAACAAGTAACCATAAGTTATTTACGGGAAATGAATTAAATAAGCGATACGCTTTTTTTCAGATCCCTACATTGTTTGTATTTCTGTAATTATATGTAACTTGCATATGGAATGAATAAATATTTTTAAACTAAGTTATTTACTATTAAGGTTAACCATAAGTTATTTACTATTAAGGTTGAGAAGGTAAGAAAAATGATATGAACTTAAATTTGAACCATTATGAAACCCGGAACAAACAATATTCTGAATAAACAGAAGTACTTACTTCAGTTTTCAGTCTCATAGTGGAGAAGGCAAGGCCTTAGATTTTAGATTTTCCACATTAGATTTTCCGCAGGAACGGTTTCGAACCTCGGAATGAACAAAATTCCGAAGTTGAATTGATGTGAGACCCTGTGCTGAGGAGAGTCAGCGTCTCCAGTGCATGCAAAGTCCGTCGCAACAGTTCAATGAAAAGTTATCAAGTTCGTTAATTGTCTCGATGTAAATGAAAGACATTTCTAAATACCGGGCATATTACAGAACCATCATAGTGAACATTGTTTTCAATCTTAAGTGATTTACACTTAAAAAACATAATCCAGACAGTGACGCGCCCTTCCTTATAACATGTAATGTAATCTTCTTTTCTATATTGTCCAGAGAATACGGGTTTCAACGTCAACAAGAAGCGGATTTCAATTTTGCCACAATCTGTCGGAAATATAGTGCGAGGGTATTAACCTCTTATATTTTTATGGTAATTAAGGTATTCAATGGGTATGATGAAGGGAATGCCAAAAACATTGAAATTAATTTATTCATCTCTGAATATCTCTCTGTGTCATATGATATTTTAACAACTTTTGTATTAACCTAGTACATTTCGAAATAAGAAATATTTTGAAAAGGGTTATTTTAGGAGTTACCTCCCCTTGTTGAAAATTATAGAAAAAATTAATTGCAGAAAAACTATTTGGTGAACTTTTGATTTTTCAGCGAAATTTATTGAAATATATTTTTTAGAAATTTTTCACCAATCGAGTTTTGATGCCCCATCGTTCTGTTGAAAATGTTAGGAAAACATATGGATGTGTCCTTAAACAATCCAGTTGCATAACTTCCAGAAATTATTGATATTTCATCTTATAATGAGGAGGCTTTTATACACAACAAGTGTGCGAAAAGTTGAAGGGTTGTGCGCACGTAATCAGGGATAACCATAACTTCTGCTATTTCCGTGGCGGATGACCGTCTTAAGTCGGCACCTACTGTCCATTTGTCTGGTTGGTTTATGTGTAATCCTTTGTGTTTGATATGTTTCTGTGTTATGCGTTGACGATCCTTGTTCCTTTAACGTCTCTTTCTGTGCTTGTCTGCTCTGTGTTCTTGTATTGTATTTGGTGTTTTGGGGGTTTGCTGTTGGTGCTGCAACCTGGTGTTTTTGGAGATCCCCTCTTTTGTTTTGTCTTCGAGACCAATTGGTAGCCGGAAGAGTGGAATGACTGTGATAACCGGATAACCACTATTTGCTATTTCAAATGCC
This sequence comes from Pinctada fucata, assembly GCA_028142955.1. Taxonomy (NCBI): domain Eukaryota; kingdom Metazoa; phylum Mollusca; class Bivalvia; order Pterioida; family Pteriidae; genus Pinctada; species Pinctada fucata. Next base: position 40,695,709 of record AP027114.1, read on the forward strand.
CTTAATGTGCTTTTATACCAATTTACATATTCATCTGTATGTTTATTGGGCTCGCTATATTGATTATATTCTCGTCTTTAAGTGATGAAGTTATTTATCACTACAATATGGCATTCTCCGATACCTTTTGTGACCTGAAAAGTGGGTGTGTTGTATACGTATAACCACACCATTTGATGGCCGTTATAAGTCGGCACCGATTGCCTATTGGCCTTGTAAGCCTATGTGTAATTTTTTAATGTTCATTGTTAGATGTCGATTTTGGCGTTCCTTGTCCCTTTTTGGTATCCTTTTATGCTTGTTGCTCAGTGTTGTCGCATAGGGTTGTTTTGATGTTTAGATGTTGGTTCTGCAACCGAGTATTTTCGGAGATTCCCATGTTTCTTTCATTTTACTATCTAATGTCGTACAATGTAATGTTTGTATTTCCCCTTCTGAATACAATCCACTGCAACCATTTGTTTTAAATTGAATTATAAAGGGACACAAAGCTTAATTGTCAATTGTGGAATCGGCAGTATTTACCTATTAATGTCCGTTTGTGTGTGTACTATTCTCACATAGTGTTGCTTTTGAAAGGAATAGAGCCCGAGCGTCAGCGAGGGCACTATTTACCTTCCAAAATCAAGACTATTGGGATCATCCTTCTGAAATAATCATAGAACAAGTAACCATAAGTTATTTACGGGAAATGAATTAAATAAGCGATACGCTTTTTTTCAGATCCCTACATTGTTTGTATTTCTGTAATTATATGTAACTTGCATATGGAATGAATAAATATTTTTAAACTAAGTTATTTACTATTAAGGTTAACCATAAGTTATTTACTATTAAGGTTGAGAAGGTAAGAAAAATGATATGAACTTAAATTTGAACCGTTATGAAACCCGGAATAAACAATATTCTGAATAAACAGAAGTACTTACTTCAGTTTTCAGTCTCATAGTGGAGAAGGCAAGGCCTTAGATTTTAGATTTTCCACATTAGATTTTCCGCAGGAACGGTTTCGAACCTCGGAATGAACAAAATTCCGAAGTTGAATTGATGTGAGACCCTGTGCTGAGGAGAGTCAGCGTCTCCAGTGCACGCAAAGTCCGTCGCAACAGTTCAATGAAAAGTTATCAAGTTCGTTAATTGTCTCGATGTAAATGAAAGACATTTCTAAATACCGGGCATATTACAGAACCATCATAGTGAACATTGTTTTCAATCTTAAGTGATTTACACTTAAAAAACACAATCCAGACAGTGACGCGCCCTTCCTTATAACATGTAATGTAATCTTCTTTTCTATATTGTCCAGAGAATACGGGTTTCAACGTCAACAAGAAGCGGATTTCAATTTTGCCACAATCTGTCGGAAATATAGTGCGAGGGTATTAACCTCTTATATTTTATGGTAATTAAGGTATTCAATGGGTTTGATGAAGGGAATGCCAAAAACATTGAAATTAATTTATTCATCTCTGAATATCTCTCTGTGTCATATGATATTTTAACAACTTTTGTATTAACCTAGTAGATATCGAAATAAGTAATATTTTGAAAAGGGTTATTTTAGGAGTTACCTCCCCTTGTTGAAAATTATAGAAAAAATTAATTGCAGAAAAACTATTTGGTGAACTTTTGATTTTTCAGCGAAATTTATTGAAATATATTTTTTAGAAATTTTTCACCAATTGAGTTTTGATGCCCCATCGTTCTGTTGAAAATGTTAGGAAAACATAACTTTTTCCCAAAGAGTTCAATGTAAACTGTAATGGCCCATAACTCTTAAAGTAAGCGATTTTTTTTCAATATCTAAATTGGTCAACGATTTTCAATTACTTTTAACATCATAACTATGTGGTATTAGGTCTCAGGATTCCATAAAAGGGTGCACCAATTACCTCTCGTTACCCATTGAATGACCATAAAATTGAATTTTAGATTGACATAGGAGGATTTTCAAATGTCATGTCATTATAATTTATCAAGGAGGAAAAGCTTCTCCTAAGCACCTTTGAGGGAAGGTTCCCATTGAATTGATGATTGCTTTCATTATCACTAAAGTAAGAATAAGTTACCCATTGAATCGAATGCTTACATTACTACTAAAATAAGAAGATGGTACCCTACGAAGAAGGTACCTATTGAATTGAATACTTTTATAACCACTAAGATCAGAAGAAAGTACCGTAGAATTTAAAACATACTTAAAACATTGATGTGACGTCATGCCTTTGTTCGAACAGTCCGAAATATACCTTTGACTGTCCAATATCAAATCTAGGTCGCGTTTATTTGAAAAAATATACGCGACCTAGATTAAATATTGGACAGTCATAGGTAAATGTACTTTGACATCTACAGGACAACCGTTACAATCCTTATTTAGAAATCACGTGACAAGAATTCCATGTATCGTGGTACTGACTATTCCAGTTTTTGCTATTTTTCCGGAGTTGACAAAATCCAGCACAATCTTCTATAAATTTAAAGAATCGGCCGTTGTGTCGGAAATGACAATGCAAGAGACGCTATAATTCAGTCCGGTTTCTTTTTTTTTTTTCTTTTTTTTTCTTTTTCTTTTTTCGTCGGTCTAATTTCATCCCATCATCTTTTTAATTTTACTGATAACTAAGATTTTTGCTCGACTTTTTCTGGTCCGAAAAAACCTGACCTAAATCCAGCTTTTGATGGTTATTTTTACCCATCCCCCCACGGTGCAAATAACCGACAAAAGCTGGATTTAGGTCAGGTTTATCGAACTAGACTCCTTCAAAATATCTTCCTGAATTGTTTCTTTCATTTAACCTGGCACATAGTAAGTTTGAACGTCCCCATGATTTCTTTTCGGTATTTATTTCTTCCTTGTCCCGTAAACGACACTTTTACAGACACGCCCTTTTATTCTACATGTATATTTCCACAGAAGCTTCAACTAAATCGTCATCACGCAAAGTATTCTCGTTGATTATTTCCCCAAAAATTGCATCCAATTTCGTCTTGGTTTACGGAATCTTTGTCATAATTTGTCACAACTTTTTTTTAAATTGTAAATTTCATCTCAGTTATCTTCTTATATAAACGATTCGACTCCCTACTGCAAGTAGCGAGGATGTTAGAACCTGGGGTGATTACATTTCGTTACAGTAAAGGCAATTAACATAATAAGAACAAAGTCAAAAGTCATGCCACTTTTAATAGTGATCAATGTTTTAAGTACGATATACGACTCAAACAATTCATTCTTAAAGATATTGGACAGTTTGAGGCCCGCACAATTCATTCTTAAAGATATTGGACAGTTTTCGGCCCTGCGGGCCTCAAACTGTCCAATATCTTTAAGAATGAATTGTTTTCGGCGTATATCCAATACATAACCACTAAGGTAAGAAGAAGGTACCCGTTCAATTGGATACTTACATAACCACTTAAGTAAGAAGAAGGTACCCGTTGAATTGAATACTTACATAATCACTAGGGTAAGAAGAAGGTACCGGTTGAATCGAATGCCTACATTACTACTAAAATAAGAAGATGGTACCCGTTGAATTGAATACTTATATAACTACTAAAGTAAGAAGAAGGTGCCCTAAGAAGAAGGTACCCATTGAAATGAATACTTACATTACTACTAAAGTAAGAAGAAGGTATCCGTTGAATTGAATACTTACATAATCACTACGGTAAGAAGAAGACACCCGTTGAACTTAATACTTACATAATCACTAAGGTGATAAGAAGGTATCCGTTGAATTGAATACTTACATAACCACTAAGGTAAGAAGAATGTACCCGTTGAATTGAATACTAACATAACCACTAGGGTGAGAAGAAGGTACCCATTGAATTGAATACTTACAATACCACCAAAGGTAAGAAGAATGTACCCTTTGAAAATTATAATACATGATACCCACCTCTAGCTTGCTAGGGGTCTGTCGATGTTCCATTTGGTGCTCTAATGTGAGTGCTGTTGAGATTGTCGTCAGGATCTTCTTTATCTCATTACGTGCGTGAGCTTGCTATAGCTGAAATAGTAAAGGCTATATTTCGTATGCCTTCTGTGTTTTGTATCAATTTACATATCAATCTGTGTGTTTCTCGGGCATCTGTGTCATGTTGTCTGTTTATATGTTCATCTTAAAGTGATGAAGTTATTTTACACCACAATTGTGCGTTATTCGAGACCTGTGGGTAATCGGAAAAGTGGGAGGGTCGACACCGGTTACCTATTAGTCTCGATTATTTGTGTGTTGTCTTTTTTTTTCACGTTTCTATGGTGTGAGTTAATGTTCCTTGTCCCTTTAGCGTCTCTTTCTGTGTCAGCTCTGTGTTTTGGAGTTTTGCTGAGGGTGCTGAAAACGAGTCTTGTTGGAGATCCCCTCCTTTCAATTACATAACCACTAATAAAGCAGCAACGTGCATTATCATCATGATATGTGGATACAAATTAAGAAGGACAATCAACATCGATTACATATGTCCAATCAGTAAATAATTGCTAACTCGGTTGTGCTGTATTAATGTATACATCTGTAAACTTCTGTATCTTTATATCGTATTTACTCGTGAAGGGGCATTCTGTTATTTTCATCGTTGGTGTCTCCGTTACATATTCCCTTTTCTTTATCAAAAATTTATATTCCAATTGATAGTAATTTTTGGATTCGACTGAACATTTGCACCACTTGGTTCATGCTGCAATTTATCTGTTCTAAAATGATGCTCTTGAGTTTGAAGACGTTTAAATTTGTACCACTTGGTGAGTGTCACTGCTGATGGAGCGGGACTGACAAATACATGTACCTGCATTTCTTGAAATCTTTAAAACTTGGGTTCTGTAGCATCATATCCCATCCATCCTACTACGTCTTTCGGTCCAATTTTGGACATTATAATTTTCACACTCTTTGGCCATATTACATTGTTTAGATTCAGGATGACTGGCGGGGTTTAATTACCCGAAATGTGCATGTCTGGTCCATGCTGTAAATTTATCTGTTCTTAAATGATGCTATTGAATTTGAAGACGTTTAACATTTGTGTCAATTGGTGAGTGTCACTACTGGAGGACCAGGAATCCCCGAGGGCACATCAACGCAAATTTGATCGCTTTCGGTTGATCGTTTCTCTAACGCATTCGAAAATTTCTATTATCAATTTTTTTATCAAATTCCTTATCTGTGGGTCCTGTAGCATCATATCACATCCATCCTGCTACGTCTTTTTCATCATTTTGGACATAATAACTCTCACACTCTTTTGTCATATTACATTGTTTAGATTGAGGATCACTAACGAGGGTTAAGTACCCAAAACGTGCATGGCTGATCAATGGTATACATGTATTCGTTTTTAAATTATGCTATTAAATTTGAAGACGTTTAACATTCACTAATCTTTATTGAAATCATTAACAATCATTATTTTAAAATGCCAGGGCAGGGCTTCATTTTGTGAACTTAGCATCTGTGATGCTATATCAATGCTGGAACCGATAGTGTTAGTTACACAGTCTTTATCAAGAATATGAAGATGATTACAGTCGTGTACTCTAAATTTGGCCTTCAAATTTGTAATTGGTTATTGTATGGGAGAAGCTAAAAAAAGTCAATAAAATTCTAAAGTAAAATTCAATTGCTGTAGCTTAAAGTCAACAATAAAAGATCAAAAGGGAATGTAGAATGTTATGCATAATCTTTATAGAAAAACAATTACTAATAAGATAATTGTAAAGTTACGTTGTTCATATATTGATTATTTGGACTTCCTCTACTAGTATTTTGACCTTATGTATCACTGCAATCTCCAAACGGAGTTATCCACTCCTTCTTCTCACTAAGGTCGATGTAAGAGATTTGCATCACTGATGAGATATCACATATGGTGCATTGAACTTTGTACAATAGACATATATTTCAATATTAATCTTCATACACTCCGCATACCAGTTTTGCTTAAAGTACATATTTTGAAATCTAGTGCTGTTGTACGTTGAAAAGTTTCGTAGGCTGATTCAGATTTAGATCACCTGCTTCAATACCATATGGAAAGAGGTGGTATACAAAGAACTCCAATTCATACATCCTCTGTGGCTTCACATAATGGAATGATATGGCATAATTACTGATGGAATCCATCCCCTAAAGATGAAATATTATTAATTAAGACGGTAGTCTCACCATACCCCTGTAATTTTCCTCTATTCAATTTCTTTATAATTGCAATATTAGTGTACTATAATGTCATGCATCTTTTGTTATCGAACTACTCGTATTGCGTGGTGGGGATCAATTCAAAATCTCCAAAGTTTGTCCCGCTCTCAATGCAAAAATGGCGACTTTTTCACGAAATATGTTCTCAGATATTCAATGATTCTGCAAATGCTCTTATTTTTAGCTTTGCATTTCAAAGATAATACATACATCATTCTTTTTCACATTGGAAACGCTAGTTATAAGAAGGGAGAGGATCGCCAGACCTTGTCGCAGTACCAACAACAAAAAAAGCAAAACACCCGAAACGCAAACAAAGAGAAGGATAGTACAGCAAGAGACGTAAAAGAGACATACAACATAGAAACAATAAACACAAAAGACTACACATAAACCAACGAGACCAATGGGCAACCGGTGCCGACTTAGCACGGCCATCTGCTACGCAGGTGACAAATATAAAACACACCTTCGCGAGATCAATTTTGAGTTGCCTTCCTTACCATGAGACTACCATATTAAAAACAACTTTTATGATAACATTTGATAATAAATCTTTACAGCATATTAACATCCTCAATATATAAATATTTCTATCTGCAATTACTTAAAAAAACCGATTTACAGACTTTAAGAACCATTAGTTTTATTAACCTCGGCGACAAAACTTTGCGAGACTAATAAGCGACCTGGCTCTCGATCTAAACATTTTTCTCTTCTTCTTTTTTTTATTTTGATTTTATTTTTGTTTTTGTTTTTGTTTTTTTTTTTTTGGTTTTGTTTGTTTTTTGTATTTCTTACATCATCCGTACTTAATAAGAGGCTCTGTTTTTTATCATCTGAGAGCATTGCTGTCCTTAATGTACCCAGAATTAGAGGAAATCCATACGAAATTAGTTTTTTGAATATCTTAGATGTATCTAAAAATAGCAACAACAAAAATGTAAAGACAAAAAAAAAAAAGGAAGAAAGAAAACAAAAACACTCCACATTTTGGAACCCTTCATCGACCTTCAAATGAGTTCTTATTTCAACTTCAATTATATGACTGTCCGCTAGCTTTTTTCTTCTTGTCAGGCAATACTAATACAATACCCCCACGGTGTATTTTAAAAATGTACGTATATATAAACATATGTAATGTACGTAATAATGTACGTATAATGTACGTATATATATATAAACATCACAACTAGGGTTACAAAAAACATAGATTACTATCCAGTCAATGCCGGAATGTGTAAGTAATCATTGCGATTTTTTAAACGTCTCTCTAAAAAGTTTTTTAAGACAATAAATACGAAGAAAAAAGTTACTTTATCAGAGAAATTGTGGGCGACTTTAAATCGCTACTACATGATAATACGTGTAGTTATTTTTCTGATAGACATCTAGTCAAATTCAGATAAAGTTGCACAAAAATCCAACTGCTCAAAGTTTCAAAACAGGATAGTTTATCCGATAAAAGTTCGTCGTAAAGTTGTTTAATAATTATTTTAAATTAAATTTGGGAACTTTCTACAAGTGCGAACATCAGTCATATATCTTATCTATAATATGATTAGAATTGCTGAGAAGTTTTTTGGTTTTTTTAAGTGAAATCTTTATTTTGCAACCTATTTTTCATTTCAAATAAAAACACAAACACTCAAATACACTACCTGTATTACATAATAAAGCTTTTTAAAAACTAGATGTATTAAAGATTTCAAGAAATGTAGGTCAATCAGAAGTGACACTCACCAAGTGGTACTAATTCAAACGTCTTCGATGAAAGTACATTTGATGTATTTGAGTGTTTGTGTTTTTATTTGTTATCATCCCTTCCCTCTGGATGAACTATTTCAATCTACTGTATTTTCATTTTCATGCAACATGCGTTTGAGTTTCGCTGTATAAATTGTCAAATGAAACCTTAAAAAGTAGAATTTCACAGAGAGAGAGAGAGAAGCCAGTTCGAACAAACTTGTATGACCATACGATTGTACTTAAATTATTCTCTTCCATTGATTGTTAACTTGTCCAGATAATCACACGGTACAGCAAATAAAAGGTGATCATACAGCCAGTACTGCAACGACAATTGAGGAATTACTTATGTCCTAACCCACACTTGTTGGCGGATATATTCATTGTGACGTCATATTCAAATGTCCCGCCATGCGACGGATTTAGTTTGGGAGCAGCATATGACGCAGTGTACATGTAATAAAGCCTGTCACGTGATCGGTGATTTCTTGGACCTTAAAGAAAATTCTAGGTCACTTTGCCTGATTATTTTAGGTTTTTATAATTTTCTTAACTTGAATGCTCTCTTTTTTGGTCAAGGTTGTTATTTCAGAGCATATTTGAATGATCCAAATAAATTTTCATCCCATGCGATGTATTATGAAGCGAGTTGTGTGTTTTATAGCCCCGACCCATCGCGAAGAGATATAAAACACATAACGAGTTCCAAAATACATCGTTTTAAATGAAGATTTATTTAAGGTGTTCAATGGGAAATGAAGGAAATTACGCCAAAAACATTGAAAATAGGAATATTTATCATTTAATATCTTTCTGTGTCATATGCTATTCAAAAAAAAAACATTTGTACTAGCCTAGAGAAAACTTTTGAAAACGGTCGTACTTAAGAGTTATCACCCCTCGATGGAAAATATAGATAAAAATTAATTTCAGAAAAACTAATTGGTCAACTTTTTTTTGCAATTTTTGACCAATGGATATTTGAAGTTCCATCAATTGTTGAATTATTTAAGAAAAATTAACCTTTTTCCCATAGAGTTCAATGTAAAACGTAAGGGCCAATAACTCTTAAAGTTAACAAATTTTTCGATATCCAAATATGTCAACATTTTGAATTGATTCTTATATTCTAACTATACAGTGATTTTAGACCTGAGCATTGCATAAATGGGTGCCCAAATTACTGCTCATTACCCATTGAAGAGCTTTAGATTCTTTTCTTTTTTTTTTTTTTTTTTTTGATTATGTATTTTTTATTTGAGAAAGATTATGAAACAAAAATATCGATACAAAATCAGACAATGATCCACAGTTGTTGAGAAAAATGTACAAAACATCATTTTTTTTCAGATGAAAAATTTGTGTGGGGGATATAATAATTTCAAGTTTACTTCCTGGGATATTGAAGAACAGTTTGTAATTTTATGCTTGCAGGTAAAAATGATTCTAAATTTATATTCCCCTTTTTATGTATACTCTAAGGAAGCTGAGATGCGAGTATCTGTACAATTCTAAATAAAAGTACAATTTTAGATAAAACTTCTTTGAAACATGGTGCATCGTATATATATGTATGTCTAATGATCCATAACATTATGTAACGGTCTATAAATAGATTAAATAAAGTTATTTTTAGATCATAAACGGAAAAAAAAAACTTTGTAATTTCTTTTTTAATTTCTTTTTTACTCTTTAAAATTTTTTTTTTCAGGATTGACATATTACATGGTTGGTCTGTGGCAGTCTTATGATGTTTCAAAGTGTAGCCTTACCTGAATAAAGATATTTATGAACGTCAGCATTAGTTAATTTTTCTAACCATGCGGTAAGAATAGATGATTTTAAGTTTGTAATTTAAGAAATCCAATTTTGCTTATCGTTTAGTTTACTAAAAATTAAACCTTCATTTATTTTTTCCATTTTCATCGATAAGATCTTTTATATAGATTATTTTGCTTTTTATCCAGTTATGGAAGATTAAGACTTTACCTTCGAATTTTATTTCTTTATTTCCCTAATTCACCTGCTACTTATATCAATTGCTTTTAGGGGTACTGTTTTATTATTCAAATTATTTAATTCCTTCCATGCCTTCAACATATTTTGATAGAAAATTGGGATGTTTTTAAAGCCATGTAATTTTCTAAGTTTTCTGATTGCATTTTCAGGATCAGAAGGTTTTCTCCAAATCTATTTAAATAATGTAGTGGCAATATCTTCCATAGTGCATGTTCAGTATAAAGTAATTTTTGTATAGTTTTTACATGTGATCTAATATCTATCATTTTTATCCCCCCTTCTCATATTTGTATTTGTATAGTTTTTACATGTGATCTAATATCTATCATTTTTTATCCCCCCTTCTCATAACTTCTAATCAAAGTTTTTCGTTTTACTTTTTCTGTTTTATTGTCCCAATCAAATTTATAGATCTTTTTTCTGCATTTTTATAACATTTTCAGGAATATTTATTGCAGCAATTGTATATGATACTTGTGGGATAAGAAGACTTTTTGAAACTTGAATTCTTCCAATCATTGTCAGTTGTCGAAGTTTCCATGAATCAATTATTTTCTGGATTTTTTTTCCAGTTTTGTTTCCCAATTTTTCCTTTGGATTACATCTTTATTTATTCCAAAATATATAACTAATGTTTTGCTTCTTTTTTTGTCCAATCAATGCCTTCAAAGTTGTCTGTTATCATATTTTTATTCCCTACTTTAATACCTACTGTTTTAGATCTGTTTAAGATCAAACCAGATAATGTGCCAAATTCTTCAATCAAGATCAAAGATTTTGAAATGTCTAGTTTTGATTTAAGGAAAAGAGTTGCATCATGGGCAAGTTGTGAAATTTTAAAAGCTCTGTTTTGTGAATGAAAAAGTTTTATACCCTTTATTTCTTCATTTTGTCTTATTTTTTTGTGCCATTGTCTCTGCTGCAATTACGAACAATAGGGCTGATAATGGACACCCTTGTCTGATGCCGCGAGATGCCATTACTTCCTCAGAAACCCATCCATTATTTTTTTATTTTACTAGATATTTGAGTGTAGAGTAATTTGGCCAATTTTATAAAACTGTCTTTAAATCCAAAGTATTCAAGAGTTTTAACCATGTATTTCCACTCAACAGTATCAAAGGCTTCAGCGAAGTCTAAAAATAGGATAGATCCATCAATTTTAAATTCTTCACAATAATCAATTATATCTTGAATTTGGCGAATTGAATAATGAATATAACGATTTTTAATAAAACCATTTTGATCGGTATTTATTATCAGAGGTAGAATATGTTTTAAACGATGTGCTTAGCAATTTGCAATTATTTTATAGTCAGTGTTTAGGAGTGATAGTGGACGCCAATTTTGTAAATCTAGTGGGTTACCTTTTTATACATTTATGAAAGAATGCCTGTTCTTTGAGACTCACTTAATAGCCCTTTTTCAAAACTTTCATGAATTGATGCTGAGTGAAGTGTTTTTAAATATAACCAGAACTTGAGATAAAACTCTGTTGTCAGACCATCCTCCCCTGGCGAGCGATTGGTACTCATTCTTTTAATTGCATCAAAACATTCCTCCTCTGTTATGTTTCCTTCTAACATACTGCTTTCACAATCTTCAAGTTTTTTATCCAAAATAATTTTTGACAGAGATGTAATCATTTATTTTTTTCATTTTTAGGGTTTGTAGTTTTATAAAGTGTCTCATAGAACTCTTTTTGACGTTGCAGTAATTTTGTTTGATCAGATATTATTTGTCCATTTTTATCATACAATTTTACAATTGATTTTTGTGTTAGACGCTTTGTTTCTAAAGTAAGAAAATAACGAGTATTTCCCCCTTGTTCTATCCATTTAGCTCTTGATCTGATTTGATTTCCTTTTGCTTTGTCACGATAAATTTTTTCTAGCTCTATTTCAATTTTATGTATTTCATCTTCATTATTTGCTAATTTTATTTTTTTTCTAATATTGATGTCATGTTCTTTTTCTGTGATGCAAATTGTTTGCAAAATTTTTATTTCAATTTTACAAAGATCCCATGTAGTTCTAGCATCATACTTTTGGTCATTCAAGATATTTGTATGTTTTTCCAGAATTTGAATAATCAATTTACAATATTTGTCTTGGTTCATCAAGCTATTATTTAAAATCCAATAGCCTTGGCCTCTGTATGACTTTAATATCCAATGTTAGTGCAACTGCCAAATGGTCAGTATATTGTAGCATAGCAGGACGAATATCTGTTGAAATTATTCTTTGTAAAAGTTCTGTTGAAATTAGAAAATAGTAAATTCTACTTGCCTCCGTGTTTGATTTTTTTTCTTTTCCAAGTAAATTGTTGTTTTTCTTTGTTTTTAATTCTCCATGGGTCGATAAGATTCAATTGCTTTTTTTAGATCTATGAGTATGTCGTTAATTTTGATATTCGTATTTTTTTCTGTCTTCTTTACATAAAATATCATTCCAATCACCTCCTATCATATCAAATCCTTGGCTAGTGTCTTTTATGGCACCTGGTCCCACCTCTGGCTTGCTAGGAGTCCGTCTATGCTCCATTTGGTGCTCTATTGTGAGTGCTGTTGAGATTATCGTCAGGATCTTCTTTAACTCATTTGTGTCACACTTATGCCCTTTGCCGTGTGGAACTCGTAAAAAAGATGTATTGATATATTTTCATTTTCGTGCGTGAACATCGACGGCGGGTGCAGCTAGCCAACAGGGATGCTTGCTCCTCCCGGGCACCTGGTCCCACCTCTGGCTTGCTAGGGGTCCATCGATGCTCCATTTGGTGCTCTATTGTGAGTGCTGTTGAGATTATCGTCAGGATCTTCTTTAACTCAATTACTTATTTGTTTATAGAAGGGATTCCTGTTGATTTTATCATTTGGAGCATATATATTGGTGATACAGTATATTATGTCATTTATTCTTATGTTTATTATTACGTAACGTCCATTTTTATCAATCTTGGAAGTAATTAATTACGCACCTAGATGAATAAGAATGCGTACTCCCTTACTTTGTGATGCACCAACGCTATGAATTATTTCTCCTAACCATTCACTTTTTATAAAGGGTTCTAATTCCTTAGTAAAATGAGTTTCTTGCAATAATAATATACTTCCTTTTTGATTTTTAACCCATTCATAAAGTCTGTTTTGTTTTATTTTATCACTGAGGCCTTGAGCATTTAAAGAAAGTAGCTTGAGTTTTGAATTCATTGGTAAACTGTCTATGGTAGTATTTAATATTTACATGTGTAAAATAAAATATTATGAATTATGAATATTATTAATTGTAATTGAATGTAAAAAGGAATACGGGTATGAAACAATCTTTGTTTAAGTATAGCATATATGTATTTTCTGTTATCTTTTAATATGGCATGATTTTTAGAATTATTTCTACATGTTTTACATCTATTGTACGAAGCAATTTTTACATATTTTTGATAGCATGAATGGTTAATATATTTTGTAGTAGTTATACAAAATGTATATACACTGTTATTATTTACTTTCTTTTTTACATATTTTTTGTTGAATGAATCGTTAATATATTTTACAATAAATACATATTCTTCACTTTTATTAGATACTTTCTTTTTTGTTTCACAAAAACATATCACCCTTAATAACGTCAAGTATGAAAGAGTGACAGTGGCGTCAATGTGATGTGGCATTAACCGTCTTTTGTCTTCTTGTTTGTGCGATTCCTTGCATCAATATCTTCCACGGGAGAGATTGGTGATCTCTCTTCAGGCCCAATGGCCGATGATTTTCTACCAGTGACTGGGGTTTTAAGGAATTTGTCCAAAGCACCAACAGACTGCTTTGGCTGTGCACGTTTTGACTTTTGTAATGTAACTTTTGTTTTCTTCTTGCTTTTGTCCCCAGATTTAGATGAGACTTTCATTGGCGGTGCAGAGGTCAGTGTTGAGGTGTCAGACGTTGGTGTGTCTGTATTAGGAGGAGCGGAAGCCTCCTCGGTACGAGGCTGTGATAGATTAGCGGATTGTTCCCCAGTTTCAGACTGGATCCTATCACTATCAACATTATCATCACTTTCATCGTCCTCCACCGTACTGTCGGAATTATCCTTTTCTCCTTCAGTGAATGTAAACAGGCAATCAGCCTTGATGTGGCCTTTCTCGAAACATTCTTTACAGGTTATTTCATTTTCACAGTCTCGTACCAGATGACCATTCAGTAAACATTTGGTACACTTAAGCCTTTCATTAACTTGGCCTCTATGGTTAACCACAGCCCTATACCTTCCGATTTCAATCGAGATGGGTAGGGGTTCCGCTATAGGTTCAATGATGGCGATACGATCTCCGGTTTCACAATTGGTCAAACGACCGTCCACCCGCAATTTTTCCCTGAAAAAGGATTTAATTGTGCACTTGTAGACTACTAATGTGCGTCGGATCTGCCCATCATCCGCAGAGAGCGGTACATTTTTAATTCGCACACGGAGGCTGTTGTCATCTTGGACGTAAGGACTTCCAGGGTTGGAGCTATAGACTTGGACCTGTTTCCCTCTTAGAGAGAAGGGCTGTGTGAGAAGGGATGCCCTCGATTCCTCATCTTCCATATATATTCTCCATAATCCTTTGACCCTTTGTAAGTCAGCTATGTTCTCGGCTGAGGCAATTTAAGATATGGCCTTGTAAAGTTCTGTGTGATTGATCCATTGCTCTTTTGGAGGAGATTTTACACCGAAGAAATCAATCTCTTTGATAAACACATGTTTGGCAGTGTTTCGTACATTTTCAGGTTGAGTTGACGCCATGGCGGCCATTGCATAAGAAGGCGGAGCCTTTGCAACATTGTAACTCGTTTTTTCATCAAATCTTAAGCGATTAATGAAAAATTTTATTAAGAGCATTCACTAATATGCTATTGTCTTACTGCTACCCAATTTGGGTAGTACTGGTCACGTTTACAAGGTAAACAACAGGAATAAACTCGGAGCAAAATTTTCTGCCTCCACCTTGGTTAAAGGTCAGATAACTCTCCCTTAAGATTCTTTTTATTACATGATCCTTCCTAGAACTGTTTCTCTAACAGTTGCAGTTAAGTTCTAACCTAACCGTACCCTAACCCTAACCCTAACTGCAACAATTCTTATCGTGTTATTAGCAATTCTCTGTAACCATTTAAACAATTTCGGCACTCATGGTCTCCGATTTTCATGAAATTACACACATAAGTAGGGACCAATGAAAAAAAAGGAAAATTTGACAAAAATTTTATTTCTAACTCATCTGGTTCCCATTGCAACGGCTTTAAAGTTGAGAAATTGGCAAAATTGAGCTAATTTGAAGCTCTATAATTTGGTCTATATACGACATTAATGGAAGATTTTTTTATGCATCCTAAAGATAAGGATATAAAATTTTAAATAAGCTCACTAGTAGTGTCTGATATTGTAAAAAAGGCTAGTTACCATGACAACGTAATTAGCTGATTTTGATATATTGATTTCAAAATGCTGTTTGTATTTTCCAATTTTACTTCTCTCTTGTTGGGTATATCATAAGGAAATAGGATTTATTTTATAAAATGAGCAAATTCAGGATAAACCCACTTGTTGCTATGTACCATGTTACCATGGCAAGGGAAACTACGGTCTATAATACTACTTATTTTGCAACTTCAGAGTCATTTCAAAAAACATTTTGCATCATGATGAACAGATAAAAATTGCAAAAACCGTGAAAAAGTTATGGGGAAGATGTTACCATGGCATTTTTTATTTTATTATTTTTATAAAACAGTTATTATTAATCCTAGGAAGTTCAAATTCAATATCAATAAAGGTCAAGTAAGCCTCTATCAAAATCCAATGAAAAAGTTTCAAATAATTAATGGTTGCTATAGTAATTTGGCCATACATCATAAAAGTAAGCATTTTTTGTTATTTTTCGAAGTCTTTTCCTAAAGAAAACGAAACAGGCTTACACAACCTTTTTTACATATACGATAAAGCAAAGTCTAAACTTTATTTTAGATTAAAAAAAATTGAGATTACTTAACTTTTGATGCCCGTATCCAAGGATTCAAAGTGGTCCTATGTGCAATTTCATACAATTGCTCTCATAGCAACGGGCTATTTCCTGAATATTTCTAAACAATTTTCTTTCATGTAATGAAAGATCCACTTGAATACATTAATAAATTTTCATTACTTTGAATTAAAGTTCAATGATCTAGGAAAAAAAGGACTCTATATATTGTCAAAAATTGCTTTCATTTTTGCGATTTGAGGTCATGTTTCCATAGCAACGAATAGAAACTTAGTCCCAATGTGAATGCTTATCTTTTATTTTCATAAAACGCTCAAAAATGTAAGTAATTTATCATTGAAATTTGAAAAAAAATACCAAAAACATTATTTTGATAGGGTACCTGTGTTGTTGCTATGGAAACATAAAGATAAGACCATAGATCCAAAATTATTATTTCTTAACTTGAATGATCAATGATAGGGTACTGATAAATCATCAGTGTTTGTTCTAGATTATGCTGCATAAATGATGTATGTGACTTCAAAAACGCCCCAAAATGCATTTTTTCAATATTCAAAGTCCGTTTCCATGGCGACCGGATTTGAATATTTTTATCTAATTTTTACATTTGGGTCAGACTCAATTTTATGTACAAATTTTATCAAAATCTGAGACATGCCGTGCCATGCGTCCTTCATAAAAGTGCAAATGCTTACAGAGAATAGCTATTATATATAAAATATTTCATATACAAATGTAAATGCCAAAAACGAAATCTAAATTTTAATAATCTTCTGAATTATCTCAAAGTTATGGGTAACGTACAAAAAAATATATTTATCCAAAAGAGAAAGTTACCAAACTTCAAAGAATATGCTACAAATTGATCCGACCTAAAATCATTCTAGAAGCAGTAGGCAATCAAGTACATTTACACTTCTTGTATCATTTTTCCTTTTTCTTTCAAACCTCTCCTTCTCCACTAACACTTCTTTCCCCTAAACCACATGCACTCTATCTTTCCACATATATATAACCCCCAAACAAATTGTACATTGCAATAATAACTGAGTATATTGCTTCAGTTATATATGTATTTTGTAATGTGCAATACCAAAAAATAATAAATATAAAAAACTGTATCTCTAACGTGAAATCAGTGTTTCTGAGAAATAGAGGCGAATCTTGCAAAAAGGTGGTCGACGGCGACGCTACAAGAAGGGGTTCCCGATCGTACAGATGCTCTGTGCGTAAGGAGAAAAATATTTCAAATTTGTTTAGTACTCAATGCAATAATTAATTCCATAACAAGAATGTTGATTCATGATATTGAATGTGTCTGAATTTAACAAATGACTGACATTTGAAAGGTTCGACAGTATAGTCCCATAGCGATATCAACCACATGTGGATTTTAAAGTTAAAGAATTCGATAGAACTGTTAGAACATGTAAAATCCACTCATTTTAGTAGAGTCCATTCGATCAAAGGCTTTGATTTTTCGACACTTTACACTGCAATCCCACATTCTAAATTGAAAGAAAGACTTGCGTTTACAAGCAAGAACGGCAATCGCAAATACAAATTTATTGTTGTAAACTATGACGAAACCTTCTTTGAAAAAGATAAGTCCGACACTGAAAATAAGTACACTGAAAAAGATATTATTCTTAAACTTCATAATCGACTACAGATTTGTGGTATTCGGAGGAAAGGTCTTCCAGCAAAGGAGCTGTTAAGATAAGAGCCGGATTTAGCCCTGAAATGTTAGCCCTCGATTATTTCTCGTGCACTGTCCTTCCAATTTAGAAGAAGGTAGGCCATGAAGATATAAAGTATTATAAGATTCATGGTAGGTATCTTATTTAAATAAATTTGATGAAAGATAATATAGTTACGGGTTGAAGTGGTAGGGATACAGATGACAGAAAACGTTGAATATCGATGAAAAATGCAAAATAATGCATTAATTTACACACACATTTTTACGTTTATTTTGCTTCTGTTACCTTTTCATGTCAAAATCGGATAAGCAAATTAACTTTGAATGTATGATATCAATATAATCGGCAACCTTTGCAATCCGGAAGCTGAAAAACGGTTTTATTTCGTTCCTGTAAGCCACTTATGTATCTTTCTGGTGGGAAATACACACGGTGTAGAAATAGACAACTTTAACGTTTATTTCCTTCCAAACGGTTGATTGGAACACACACTGAATAGATTGTTCCGTGATATAAAAAGAAAACGATGGCAATTGTCCTATTGTATCGCTCTAGATGCAAATTTAAAAATAGTCATCCATCCCCTTTTTTCGTTTTTCGCCTGTGGGACATTGTTCCCCCCTGCTTCAGAACCCCACCTGGTCAGAAAATGTGTTTTATTGATATACACCTTTGGTGAAATGTAAAACGTCTTCAAATTGAATAGCATCATTTAAGAACAGATAAATTGGCAGTATGGACCAGGCATGCACGTTTCGGGTACTTAACCCTCGTCAGTGATCCTCAATTCTAAACAATGTAATATGCCAAAAAAGTATGAAAGTTACTATATCGAAAAAGCGTACCGAAAGACGTAGTAGAAATTGGCATTGTAAAGCGAGAGGGGTGCGATGTTGTATTAAATATTTCCGTTTTCCACTGATTTCTGTGTAAAAAACGACCCAAATATCGGTCTTATTTTGCAAAAATTATCCCATCTGACAGCAGATTCATATGCGGACCACGTTACTTGAAATTTCTACCAAAAAGATTCTCAAACTTTGCATTTTGAAATTTCGACTTTTCAGGGCAGATTCTACGCCTTATCTTAACAGCTCCTTGTCGGAATTCCAATGGGGACTAATTGTGCCCCACTCCTTGCCGACATTTTCTTTACTCGTACGAATGTGAACGTCTTCAATTTGAATAGCATCATTTAAGAACAGATAAATTGGCAACGTGGACCAGACATGCACGTTTCGGGTACATAACCCTCATCAGTGATCCTAAATCTAAACAATGTAATATGCAAAAAAAGTATGAAAGTTACTATGTCGAAAAAGTGTATCGAAAGACGTAGCAGGATGGGTGGGATATGATGCTACAGGACCAATTTTTAGAAATTTCAAGAAATTTTGATAACAGAAATTTAGAATGCGTTGAAGAATCGATCAACCGAAATTGATCGAACCTGGCAACATGTGCCCTCGGGGACTCCTGGTCCACCAACAGTGACACTCACCAAGTGGTATAAATGTAAACGTCTTCAAATTGAATAGCATCATTTTAGAACAGATAAAATGGCAACGTGGACCACACATGCACGTTTCGGGTACATAACCCTCATCAGTGATCCTAAATCTAAACAATGTAATATGCCAAAAAAGTATGAAAGTTGAATTCATTCAATCCTTGGTCTCTGGAGGGAAAAGATATTTAGCTACTGACTTCAACTTCACTTACAGATACATACACGATGTGTTGTCTATTATTAATCCAAATTCGCTGATTACCTCAGCAGAATATATCCTTCGGAGTTTGAAATCAAAGAAACTAAAGAGACAAATAATTCAGCATCCTATTTGGACATAATGTTGACCTACGACACTGATGGTCACATGAACACCTCTATGACAAACGTGACGACGTTATTTTCATCATCATCACCTTTCCTTTTCTAAGTGGCAACATCCCTTCATCGCCTGCTTATGGCGTGTTCATATCTCAATTGGTACGCTTTGTCGGAGCAAATAAGTACCAAATATACTGATTTTATTCTGAGAGCTAGGATCTTTCAAAAAAAGCTTCTCAGTCAGGGATACGTTTGTGACCGACTAACATCATCACTGAGGAAGTTCTACGGTCGATATAGGGAACTCGTCATATGCTATGACGTCCCACTTTCCAGAATGGTGGATGATATTCTGTCATAGACCATTTGTACCGTCCAACCAAAGATTATACTTTATATCCTCTACAAATGGAATTAGAGAAGCTCCTGACGATAATCTCAACGGCACTAACAAAAGAGCACACAATTGAGCATCGACGGACCCCTAGCAAGCTAGAGGTGGGACCAGGTGCCCGGGAGGACTTAGCATCTCCTGTTGGCAAGCCGTACCCGCCGTCGAAGATCACGCATGAAAATGAAAATATGTAAAATACATGCACTGTCTGAATGAGATTATGTCTATATAGAAAGTGCCATGGCGACAATGTCAGGGTAGTAACGGATGTGACAATCTAAGGAATTGAAGCGACGGGTATTGCATGCAAGCAGGTGATGCTGACTCTTCCTGGGCACCTGGTCTCACTCCCATTTCGGGAGTTCGCTTCTTTTCATGTGGTGGATGTTTTTGTTTGTTTGCTTTGATTCCTGCTTAATCCTGATTTTGCATGCCTTCGGTTAATGATTTTCTGAATTATCGATTTTGTGCTGTATTTAGGGATATGGTCATTATGCATATTTGTCATTGTCACATAGTTAAGGTGATTCGGCTAGTTTATCGACCAATCAGACATATTTACGGAGATATACCTCCAAAATTGACCAGTTGTATTCAAGCAGAACGATGTGTAACGTGTTATAATAACATTTGATTATGAAATGACTAGGTGCGTTAACCCCTCCAATCGGCCCTACAATTTCGACAAAAAATGATTTTATAAAACAAATAACTAATTATTCCTTCTTGCATTATTGAACGTTTGAGAAAATACGGCGTCATAATTTCGAGTCCTCATAACGCCACGTGAGTGATGTATGACGCCATGTTCTGACGTCATTTGTCCTTAATGACACAAAACGAAAGAAAATCGTCCTGTTTAACACACAAATCTTCAAATTCATCTACGCTCCAGGCCTCGTTCACAGTAAATTAAAAGGCTAGTCAAAAATTACCATGGGCAAGGCCTGGAGCGCTACTTGATTTCATAATTTTGTATCGAAATTTCGCTCATTTATTGATATATTCACTGATTTCAACGTTTTTTAACGTTTGGAGCGTCCCAGTATTCAGTTTGAGAAAGGAGGGGATCTCCAACAAGGCACAGTTGCAGCGCCAACAGCAACACACCAAATATAAGGCTCTGGAATCAAAACAGGCTTTCCGGATTTGAATTCGCCATACATTTGACATTTCATAAACCAGAAAATTATAGATATTTGAACAACTTTGAAAATAGGGCCGAAATGGCAGGTTAACGCACCTACTCTTTTATGGAACTGCAAAACAGGTGTACCATGTGATAAATATACATGTACATATGATTCGCTTAAAATGTACTACTTGTAGCATGGATACCCGGTAAAGGGTTCTTCTTCAAATTACCTTACGTGCCCCATTTGCGTCACGGACATAATGCCATTGTGGATAGTTGCCAAACAAATGATCTTCTAAATTGTAGCAATGAAATCTCGTTCTCCCAAGGGCATCAGTAGTATTAACTATTTTCACTTGAAGTTTTTCCATACATATCCCGAGTTCCAAATCCTCATAACCGCCATCTTGATTACATAATTTTGGGTTATTTCCGATTGTCGATAATCTCCTAAGGGCTTCTTTACTTAACACGTATCCTGCTCCTCCACTATGATATCCTTGTTTTACTCGTTCGTTTCTGATAAAGTGATGACCAAAATAAACAGCATCCCCAGTAGTTTGAGATGAGAGAAAATATTGCAAATTTTCCATGATTACGTAGGTATCGTCGTCCGCTTTCAAGAACCAATCAACTTCGTTAAAAAAGTAATTATACACATGTCGAAATCCTTGCATTGTCTTAGCAGTTAAATGCTCTCTTCCTTCGGAGGTGTTAAGACAAATGGTTGGAAAAGAAATATTGGTTTCAGAACTGAAGAAAAGAAGCTTTGTGCACCGTTTACCCCATGTCTTTTTCACATGTATTGCTCTCTTGTCAAGATTCATTGGTGATGTAATCACGAAACAAAGAACCCGGATCCGCTTACTTAGTTTCCTTGCAATTTCAACTTTATCTGAAATTGTAAAATTTAAGTCAAGTTGCTTTAACAATTTTTTTTAGATCATTGTCATTGTGTCCTGGCTTTTAACAGTTTTTCTTACTATTTCTCTTTGAACAATCTTTAAAAAACATATATCACCAGAGGCTCATGCATCCAATATTATATCATAAATGTATATTTATCTTTAATGAACACAAAAATCAAGCAACAACAAAAGAAAAAAAAAAAACAAAAAAAAGCAACAAGGTCAATTTGAAAAGTAGAATCTTTTAATGCAAGGAATTGTTACATAACTAATTGCATTGAAAGATTTTCTATTTTCCAAATCGATTTTTTTCCATTCACATGATATAAGCATACAACACATACTATTTAAAGGAAGGAGGGGATCTCTAACCAGACTAGGTTGCAGCACCTTGTAGAAAGCACCAAAAACACCTGATGTGAAAACACATAGTAAATAAGACAGCAAGAGACGCAATAGAGACATACGACATAGAAAGATGATACATAGACGACACATAAAACAACGATACTAATGTAGAATGTAAAAGAGATTTCCAACGACAGGGGCTGTTTCAAAGTTCAAGATACTAATGGGCAATCGGCGCATGTAAAAATGATGTGGTTTTCCGGATTACATGCACACAACCCTACCTCTTTTCCTGATACCAAAGATCTCGAATTAATGGGAGTTCGTAAAAACCATTTGATCGTGTTTGCATACCCTTCACTATTTCTTAACGATACAGGAACATAATGGTATCCGCGTCTGAATTTACTTCAGAAAAATTGAATTAATTTTCGAATTCAGTTACCGTGATAGTAGCTGACATCATCAAATCGTATAATTCGTGCAGGCTTTTCGTCTTTGTTTGTTTTATAACGTTGA
The DNA here is from genome assembly GCA_028142955.1 of Pinctada fucata. NCBI lineage: Eukaryota > Metazoa > Mollusca > Bivalvia > Pterioida > Pteriidae > Pinctada > Pinctada fucata. Next base: position 40,718,542 of record AP027114.1, read on the forward strand.
TATTCCGAGGAAATGTTGCTATAAATCAACGTAACTAATCCAATGATATTGAATGCCAGCAAAAACATAACAGCATATATTTGGATTCTGTACATTGTTAATGACATTTTAAAAGATGTCAACAAGAAGCTTGTTTTCGGCTGTTTAATCATTATTTTCTATTTCATTCCTATTTCAAGAGTTAAGATATGACGTCATGCACAATCCGTTTTTAATTATCTGAAACAGAAATCTGAAAGAAGTCTTTGTTGAGTGTATGAAACCAGATCTCACGACATTAGTACTTTACTTTTCATTTTAAAGATGTGCAAAAATGATATACGTATTCATGAATGCATTACAGCTGGTAATAATATATTTGTGAGTTAAAAGGTTAGAAGATATTGATGTGTCCTGAAACAAATTAGATGTATAACGTCTAGAAATTATTGATATTTTAATTTCATATGTTGTTTTCCCTCAAAAATGCTGAGTTCCGATTTTCTATTTTCTTGCGCTCGATTCTTTTTCTTTTTAGTAAGTTTATTTCATTCATTTTATATTATGAGCTCATCTATATACATCTATAAATATTCCTAGTCTAGAAGGCTATGTGTAGGCTATGAAGTAGGCCAATATTTTACCTGACCAGAAATTGAAATCAGCTTTAAGCTTCCTTTGCGGTCTTCTAATTTGCTGCAAATTTATCTTCTTCTACAAAATGCTATTGAATTTGAAGACGTTCATCATTAGTAGTACCACTTGGTGAGTGTCACTGCTGGTGGACCAGGAGTCCCCGAGGGCACATGTAGCCAAGTTCGATCAACTTCGGTTGATCGTTTCTTCAACGCATTGAAAATTTCTGTTATCAAAATTTCTTGAAATTTCTAGAACGTGGATCCTGTAGCATCATACCCCATCCATCCTGCAACGTCCTTCGGTACATTTTTGGACATAATTCCTTTTAAATATTCGGCCATGAAACATTGTTTAAATTTTGAGGATCACTGACGAGGGTTAAGTACCCGAAACGTGCATCTCTGGTACTCTGTTCTTTAATGATGATATATTGAATTCAAAGGCGTTTAACTATGAATAAGTATGATTATGAAATATGATTCATGTTATACTTGTTCTCTATTGTACGTGCTGTTGAGATTATCGTCAGGGTCAAATTCATTTGAATATCTTTACTATTCACCAATTAGCCACGAAATTTGTTTAAAGCGCATTCCGTACTTATATTTGACTCTGGAGATAATCACTTTGATTAAAATGTCTTCATAAAGCTGCGTTATTTTTTTTTGTCCGTCTACATGTCATATTTTTCTTTCTCGTATGAATTGAAGTGTATCATTGATCCCTCTTTAAAAAGTACCATAGTCTAGTATTCTAGTATGAATTGAAGTGTATCATTGATCCCTCTTTAAAAAGTAACATAGTCTAGCTTTCTAGTATGAATTGATGTGTATCTTTGATCCCTCTTTAAAAAGTAACATAGTCTTGCTTTCTCGTTTGAATTGACGTGTATCATCGATTCCTCTTTAAAAAGTAACATAGTCTTGCTTTCTCATATGAAATGAAGTGTATCATTGATCCCTTTTTGAAAAGTATTATTCTATAAGCTATAAATAGCGACGCCCTGGATAAATCACCTTGTCACACTGAAAAAAAAGTGTCTAGGAATCTCATTGGTTGTTTAGCCTTAATAATGAGATTATGTTACCCGTCTGCAGCCGTAAATAAAGAGCTTTGGGACGTCATGGATACCTTATTGTTTCTTGACGTCATAGCGCGCATTTCCCGTAAAAACTTTCAGACGTTTTGATTTTTTCTCTTGCTTCCTTCAATATTATCTCTCTGCTAAAATCAATTTCATTCGTGGTTTCTTCATTTTAAATAAACCATTTAACCATTTAAACAAATAAAAAAGTTAGATATTTTACTGCTGATGCCATTTTGAAATGAAAATATAAAAGTGATTTGCAGTATGACAAAAATGTTATTACGGTTCCAGACAAGTAATATGGTCTCGCCTTCGGTTCGGGAAATTTGAATTCCTGACAAGGTATATCAAACCATATTATATGTCTGGATCCGTAATAGCGTATAATATATCACGGTCTAAAAATAGACCGGGATTACCCCACTAACTTCTGAAACGTTGGCGACGTTATTGTGAATCAAAAAGGAAATTAAAAAATAAAACAGAACATTATTTTCACAGTAAGTCAATATTGTACAATTATCTATGAAAGGGGATAAGGGCACAATGCTATTTTATTTGCTTAGATGCTTCATGCTATGTTGCTTCATTCAATGTTTGATTATTCCATGTTCATTCGTCTTGCATATTTCTTCTTTGAGTAATTTTGCTTCCGTGCATTTTACATTTTGTCCTTCGTCAATGCATAATTGTCGTTATACCATGCGTTATGACATCTTTCATTGTGCTATCATTCTTTCGTCCTAATGCTATGATTGCTTCGTCAATGCTAACTTCAATTTTGATACCAGATGGCGCTTCGCGCGACCGCAAGTGCCCGTTCCTTGAATGAACTTTGAAACAGCCCCTGTCGTTGGAAATCTCTTTTACATTCTACTACAGTATCGTTCGAAAATAAGTTATATTATTCCAAGAGAGGACAGAAGTAGATTGATGACGCTGTATAAATACTTGAAAAATATGCTATTATGAATTAGTAAATATTTGCTTTTGTATGCATCAGATTTGTGTAACTTTAAACTCTCTAAAATACACCAATGAATGACGAATTTCCGTGGTGTAGTGGGTATCACGATAGCCGTTTCTGATTATTTTAACACCTTTCCGAGTGGGTTCGAATCCCGGACGAGGATACATTTTTTTTCATTTTGTCAATTTTATGTATAGAAGAAAGGAGGGGATAATGTAAACTGTCGATGTTGTCCATCTGCCCAGCAGAGGATTTAGAAAAAATTAGGGTACTCAGAAAAATAAAATGTTTTTACTGCAAGTTCTTATTTTTGATATTTTTTTTCAGTTTTTCTTAGGGGGGGGGGTTCAGTGTATTGGATAAAAATAAGGCGGGCAACTGTACATTATCACTTTTCAGTTGAAATAAAAAATGATTTTTTTCTATCACAAAACTTTCCAAAAGCTTCGTTGGCTCACCGTCGTCGCTTGCAAGTCATCTATGAAAAGTTTAAACTCATAATTTTAATCAACTGCCTTTTAAAAATTCAATTTAAGATATGCCCGTCAATGTCATTTCTGTACCATACATCGGGTGATTCTTTCATAAAAGATAAAACTTTACTTCTTTAATAATTGACTTTGAAATATGGACCTACATGCAGGCCAATGTTCAATTTCAATCCTTGCAAGCATCAAAAGCTTGCATTTCAATCTTAACCTTGATCTTGGGTCAACCAACAATGGTGGATTTAGGGGGTGTGGAAGGGGCATCCTCCACTCCTGCACAGATCGAATATTTCCCGGCAAAAAAACTTTTCAGGTACAGGTATACTTTGGTCCATTTTCAGTAAAATCGGCAAAATTCGCTCCTTGACCCCTGGCAAAGGAGGCGCTGGATCCGCCACTGAACAAGAGTCTGACATGTTTGCCATAGTGTAATCTAATTAAAATTAGACATTCCTTGCGCTCCTAACACGGAGTAGAAGATCACAATAAAGGTCTATTTTAAAGTTAGGCCATTGTTGAAGAAGGCTGTGCCACGTTCCTGAACTGGCGTAGCCCTGGACAACAGCTTGAAGTAATTTTGGCATACAGAGATGTCAAAAGGTAAATTTTCAAGGTCAAAATTATGGAAGGAGGCTAAAAACTGCATTATTGACTGAATCAATGGGGCCGGGTGATGGTGATATCTAGGCTCAGTGTAGGACGCACGGCAGTTTCAATTTATCTAGAAGTGTTCGACATGAGATACCGCCTTTCCCACGATATCTCAGAAAAAAACTTTTCCCACTCACATTTCAGAAGAAAAAAATATGTAGCCGATTGGATTCGAACCCAAGCGGAAAAAAAAGATAGCTTAATAGTCTAGTATGCTTACCACTGAGCCTCGCAACCATACATACTTTGACAGCGAAAAATTTAAACCTATCAAATCCCCAAGTAGCTATTACTATATAAATATGAAGAAATAATAAAAAAAAAACAAACGAACAGAAAAGGCCCAAATATTTATCATTTAATAATTACTTTTTTGCTCAAATTTTGCTTTTTTGTGCTATTTATAACTCATTTTTCCGAGTACTGCAGCAGGGGACATCTCAAAGTTCATTTCAAAGAACGGACACAAACAAAGGGGACATCTCAAAGTTCATTTCAAAGAATGGACACAAAATTGAGGTTAGCATTGACGAAGCAATAATGGCATTAGGACGAAAGAATGATGGCACAATGAAAGATGTCATAACGCATGGTATAACGACAATTATGCATTGACGAAGGACAAATGTAAAATGCACGGAAGCAACATTGCATAAAGAAGAAAGACAAATGCAATAAAATCAATTTGAAATGAAAGCAAGACAAATGAACATGGAAAAATCAAACATTGAATTTAGCAACATAGCATGAAGCATGAAAGCAAGTAAAATAGCATTGTGACCCTAACCCCCCTCCATATTTATTGACTGGGAATGAGAGCAATACATAATTTGTTGGACCTGAAGACAAAACATTGCCCGAGGCCGAAGGCTGAGGGCTATATTTTGTCTGAAGGTCCAACAAAGCACATATTGCCCGAATTCCTAGTCAATAATTGTTTTGTGATACCTTACATCAATACTGCAGCAACGAACCGATTAACCCGGCATGTTTACGTTCATTTTCGTCTATAAGAGAAAGAGCGCGAAAAAATAGGTATAGCTAATAGCGTCATCAACGATGTGACGTCACAAACGATTTACCGTTTATCGGTCAATATTATTTTTACTTTTGCCCTAGGGCCAAAATTGATGTAAATATTGACTGCTTGGTCAAATATTCTAATTTATAGGCATTTTTCCAATGGAGATTTTATAGTTTAGTTTAAAGATATTTTATTGCATTAAAAAGCAAATGGATTGGAAACAAGTTTTCAAACTTACGAGTTCCTCTCCAATAACAGAAAGAATTAAACAATTGCGTGCAATGTGACGACAGAATAACACAAAATGATTTGATAAACAATACAAAATGAAAATGAATATGATGAACAAAAATATGGACAAGACATACATTGAAACATGAGGCTAAATACAGGTGGAAACATGAAATGTATGGTACATGAATAATATGATCAAAACAACTGTGGATAAGACAGAAATACATGTAGGCTATAGCAAGTTACAGATGGAAAATCGAGATGTTTGATAGATCTTTTAATAAGATAAAAATACTGCTTTTTTTCAAATAAAAAAAAAATGTATGTGGACTGAGTGTTAGTATGAACATATAGGATCAATAAAACATGACAAATTCAGGCAAATAAATGAATGAGTGAATTTATGACAATGAATGAGCAAGAAAGTAAATGGATGAATGGACGTATTAAACAAACAGATGAATGAATTCACGATAATGAATGAATAAGCAAAAAGAATGAATGAATATAAACAAATAAATGAATGAATGATTGAATAAATCATGAATGAATGAATGAATGAATGAATGAATGAATGAATGAATGAATGAATGAATGAATGAATGAATGAATGAATGAATGAATGAATGAATGAATCAGAAATTAAATGATTGAACAGTGAAAAGGAAATGTGCAACTGGACAGGTCTTGCTTGGTCAATATGTTTGACAGGCTATATATATATATGAAAAAAGAATGTAAATCATAACTCGAATCATTTACTGTTAGAGATGAATCGTTGGACTTTTTGTGCTAATATCTCGTTGTTTTCTTTTGAAGTATTACTACAACCATTCAGAATAGTGTCAATATTATAAGGGATACCAAGCTCGCAAAATGAGTGTATAAGACTATTTCTAGACGATCTGTATTTGTTGCAGTGAAGAAAAAAATGATTAACGTCCTCTTTATAATAACCACAGTTACATTGCATAGTAGGTGATAGGTTAACACGGAATAGGTCAAAGTTTAATCTGCTACAGCGATGGCGAAGTTGAGTATGTACTATATTTTCCTTTCTTTTACCAAATTCAATGAACGTCGAAACTTTATTAATACAATTTGAATTTTCTCGAATTTTTCTCTTAAATTTGCCGATTTTATCAGAGTTCCTTATATCATCAGATAGAGAATTCCATTTTAAGCAAGCAGAGGGAAAGAAAGAATTTTTATATACGTTAAGTCGTGTGCGCGGCAAGCAAATATTAGAGTTATTTCGTAAGTTATATGGAGTTTCTTCGCTAATATATCCAGTAGATATTGTGGAGCAAGTCCGCTTTGAATTTTATATAAAAGTATTAACTTCCTGTGTTCTCTTCTATTTTTTAAAGTATCAAAACCAGTTTCATAGTATAAAGAACTATGAGAACAGTAAGAGGGGAGTCCTGTTATGATTCTCGCGGCCTCAATTTGGAATTTTTCAAGTCGATCCGAGTCAAATTTTGATATACCATCCCACACTTCAGAAGCGTATTCAAAGTGGGGCCGAATATAAGATACAAAGATTTTAGAAAGAGTTCGCCTATTCAGAATAAATTTGAGTTTACGTAGTATTGCAATATGTTTCGAGACTCGACCTATTATACTGTCTACATGCGCATTCCATTTGGCATTGTGTGAGAAAATTAAACCAAGATGTTTATGGATTTGGACTGGATTTATCAAAGTGTCGCTGAAGGAAAAGGATAAGTTTTCAATACTCCGAGAGTTTGCTCCAAAAACTACAATCTTAGTTTTGAGGGGATTGAAATTTACCAGCCACTTCATCCCCCAATCATAAATTTTATCAAGATCATCATTACTTTTTATTTCCATATCAGTTAAAGATGTTGATTGATTAGATGTCAAGGTATCGTCAGCAAATAGTCTTGCTAGTCCATTTAGTCCGTCTGGTAAGTCATTTATGAAAATAAGAAAGAGGAGGGGCCCATGGACCGACCCCTGGGGCACCCACGAAGTTAGTTTACCGACAGTGGAAGAAGAAGACGATATTTTGACCTGTTGAGTTGTCCCTTGGAGATAATCACTTAACCATAAAAGTATGTTTCCTTCAAATCCATAATGCTTCAACTTATATATTAAACCTTTTATCCAAACTCTGTCGAATGCTTTACTAATATCACAGAAAGAGAAACAGATGAAATCTTTATTTTCAAGAGCCAAACAAATATTATGATAAATCTCAATTAATTGTGTAACAGTGGAGTGACCTGGACGGAAGCCTCCTTGAAGTTCATAAAGAAGGTTATTAGAATGTAAATGGTTATAGATATGTTTGAAAATGACGCGCTCGAAGATTTTACCAACACTACTTAATAATGAAATGGGCCTGTAATTGGACGGGTCACTATTATCGCCTTTTTTGAACACAGGTAAAACAAAAGCATGTTTCCACATAACAGTGGAAGTGATGGATTTATTGAAAATTAACTGAGTGGTTCGACTATTTTACTGCTTATTTCAGTAGAGTATGATTAAAAGTATCAGGTCCTGCTGCTTTGTTTGATTCAACAGTTTTGATGATATCAATTATTTCATCATTTGTTATAGAAACATCAGAGAGTGTATTATTCGTTTTGTTATTAAAAGGAGGCAATTCATGATTTTCATCGCGCAAGTATGTCACGCTACAAAAATATTCATTAAATGTTTCGCATTTCTCTTCATCAGTAAAAGCAATTTTGTCATTGTAATAAAGAGGAGGGAAATTCAAAGATGGTTTTGAACCCCTAAGTAATTGTCTCACCATTTGCCAGTATTTACGAGGGTTAGACGATTTACAGTCATCAAGAGAGTCATTTAAGGACGTAAAATAATTTTCTTTTAGTGTCTTTTTTAAATTATTAACTTTGTTTCGTTGAGCTTTAAATTTATGTAGATCAGTTGACCTCTTGTGTTGATCGATAGATTTTACGAAGGCGATCTCTGAGCCTGATTTGTCGTCTGAGATCCGAATTAAACCATGCTTTGTCACCTGGCCGAATTATAACAGTTTTTCTGGGAATGTATTTTAAACATAAATCCATAAGTTTTCGATTAAATTGGAGAACGCATACATTTACATCAGATAATTGAAGTTTTTCGTCCCATTCAATGGAGACGAGTTCTGCTCTAAAAAAATCAAAATCAGCTTGCTTATATAACCACACTTCTCTTTTATATTTATGAGGTATAGGAGTTTCGAAATTCAATATAAGATACGTACCATGGTGATCACTAATATGGGGAGGGAATTCTGTTACACCAGATTCTAAAACTAGCAAGGAATCGGAGATAAGAATGGGATCTATACATGTACTTGAAAGAGAGCTTACCCTTGTTGGTTCTTCAATTAGATTCTTTAAGTTAAAAAGTTGTACTAAAGTACTTAGTCTAGGAGATAGAGTTTTAAGAAAATCAACATTCCAATCACCATTTAATATTACATACGGAGTCTCATCGAAGGCGCAAGATATTGCATTTTCCAATCTATCCCAATATTCAATTGTAGAATGACCGGGTGGTCGATATATAGTACCCAAGATTATGTTCATGTTAGGTAGCTGAATTTGTGACCAAATTGTTTCATCATTTACATTTTCTAGGTCTAGTCGCCTTTTCACTAAAAGCCCCTGTTTGAAGTAAACCAATAGCCCCCACCATGGTTTGATCGATCTCGTCTGAAGGGTGGATCATAATTTTTAATTTGTATGTCTACCAAATCAATTAAATTATCGAGATGAGTTTCAGTAAAACACAAAACATCAGAATCAACTAATTCTTCTAGTTCTTGCAACTTATGACGTATTCTTCTGACGTTAAGGTGGAAAATAGAAAATCCCTCATTTATCTTTGTAGACGGACCTGGATTTTCAGCAATATCATTTGCCAATAAAATTAGTTCAATAAGAAATAAGTAAAACTGCAAGTTATTGACCTCTTTTTTCAAGAACAGTAATGATTTTTGCATGATTTGTATAAATGTCTTTAAGAGCCACTCTAGTGGATGTGATACACTTTTCACAAAAACATATGAGCAAAGAATCGGTTGCATGGTTGAATAAAATAATCCAATAGAACATCTATATGAAGATAAATCATTACCCATGGTCAAAAGGGATCGAGTATATCGTGACCATGTAAATCAAACACGAATTGACCAAAGCTGTGCATTGTGCAATAAAGGAAGGGGGGAAAGAGCATATAAATGAGATTTTATTTACATAAAAGTAATTCATGACAATTTGGGTTGTTTTATATAGAGATACTGATATAACAACACATCATATACACTGAGGTGAAACTTTATGATTGACCTTTCCGACTGCGGGAAAAAAATGCAAATTTTCGTGACGTCACAATGCTTTAACCTCGGACAAACAAGCTTCGAACCTCGGTCAAACATCGAAATTGAATTGTGACGTCAACTTTTCCCGCGTTTGGAAGGGTCAGTTGTATAACATAGTCTAGCTTTCTCGTATGAATTGGAGTGTATCATTGATCACTCTTTAATATGGATTCTCTGTAAAAACTTAAAACAGCTGGCCACGGCATGTCATGTATTTTGATAAACTTTCTGTAATCATCATACTTAATGTAAAACCAACTACATTGGCAGTGATTCATCTACCTCTGCGTCCTGCGTCTCTGACGCATAAAATCGCCCAAGACCCATGGATTTCCGATCGCTGCGTTCCATGGTACGCATTTTCCTTTTCCGTATAATGCGTCCGTCTAATATGAATACCCGGCAAGAATATAAACGCGTACGAGTGCGATTGTATGCACAGTGATCAAGGTGATTAAATTAATTAGCATGTATCGTATGCATAATAATTAATTAGATTACACGGAATAAATTGTATTGATACTTACTATTACATTTTATTGAACGACCAATCAAATAAAATTTCAACTTCAGACGTATGAAAAACAAAATGGGCGAAGCGACGTACCGCAGATATGTTTTAGATTAAGAAAAATGAAGCAAACCATAAAATTGTATAAGAAATAATTGATACCAAGCTTAAGGTACAAGAATAGAAAATTGAAATGATTAACGATTTTTACGGATGGTGTATTTGCGAAAAATTAAGTCGCACGAATCTATACGTGATTGAATTGCCGCAAAATTAAGGTCACGTGAACATAAAGTCTTTTACACGATGATAGTATGTTAAATCTGGATTGAATAACGAATTAATTTGAGTCAGTAAATATATCTTGATCATATTCATTAGGTACAGCGTCGGCCTTGGTCCTGGGTTCGATCACAGTTGAAGGTTGATTTTCTCGGAGGTGAATTATCATCTTACACCCACCTCTTATATCACATAGGGCGACTGAAATGGGAATGGATAGATCTTTCGGCAAGCTACTACTGAGGTGTATCTCTTCTGGTGGCATGTTAAAGACTCTTGTAAATACGGTCCACCCATTAGGGGGCGTTACACTCCTGTAAGAGTTCTTCCCCTTTTGTACGAAACTAATGTTACCAGGGTTAAAATTCCTGATATAGATAAAAGAGGAAATATGATGATGAATAGTGATATAGAATAGTGATTTTTGAATTTTAAATTGCTGATGCAGATGTTTAGAAGGGAAAAAGCCGGATTTGTTGATAGGAAACCCGTTCTAGCATCATTTTCTCAGTCACTTGACAATATCCGGTGCAAACAGAAAGTAGACCTGTACATGTGCTCCAAAGCAAAGTTTTAGGTATGTGTCTTTTGGAATTCGCTAATTACTGAGAAAATGAATCTGGGAAGTACTGATCAATTTGGTATCATTTGAAAGAGGAGAAAATTTACAAGTTATTTTGAAGTTGAAAAATTCTGTGAAAATTCTGTGCTACCTTCGAGGGGCTCATGAAAAGAGGTATTTTTTCCCAAAATTCACCCTATCTTTACTGGTATTTGTCATAATACACGACTAGCCCTCCTGACTATGCTATTGTGATAGTACAAACAAGTTACTGCTATTTGGTACTTTGTAGTCCCATTGTTCAATTTATTTGGTAAAATAAAGAAAAAAAAATGTTGCCATGGCAAAAAATTTGAAAAATGTATTGCGGTCTCTCAAGCTGACTGCGAAAAATGCCTTTGGCAGTTGTACGCTACCTTAGATGCAGTACAATTCAATACACCCTCCCCACACCATATACACTTGCATACAGAGCGAAGGACATGTCGCAAGGTCCCCTACGGGACAAGTAACACACCTAATAGCAATGTTTGGGACTCATTAATTTCTGCTGGGACCCATTGTTTTTGCTGGGGGCCCATAGTCTGATTGTCAACGGGTCCAGAGGACCCATTTAGATCAAATTGTAGATAAATCTCTGCATTGGTATATTTGAACCATGGTTGCCATGGTAACGGGGTCCTCTATTTGACACCCTCATATATATGAGAAGTAAGACATATTGTGGCATTCTGTTTCCATGGAAACCATGGTCAAAACTTACTTTATGAACACAAAAACTTTTCTTTGTAAGTTCAACTCTAACAAGAATATCATTTTGGGGGAGGGGGTGATACGGCAGTTGTTGAGATTAAATCAAAATATCTGAAAATGAAGCAAAAATAAGGTCTAATTGTAAGCTCATTTTTTGCCCGTTTTTGACTATTTTGAACGTTGAAAACCATAATTTGACACACATTATGGGTATTTCATGTCACCTTGATGAAATAAATGTTCATTGCTGGAAAAAACAAGAAATAAAGTGAAACTCACCATTTTGTCACGAATACCAATCAAAATCCGTTGCTATAGCAACTTGGAATCAATATTTCTGTATACCGCATATTTAAAAACATTGTTTTTCCCAATTATTGAGTCCTTTGACTATGAAATAGAATACCTGTAAACAAATTACATTTATCATTATCACTTGACCTTCAAATCATTTCAAGGTCTTCTGTCCAAATCTCAAGGTCATTTCTAACTTTAACCTCAAATTTGCACAAACAAAAGAATTTCCAATTATTTTGAATTGATTTTTCTAACTTATCTCATCAGATATTTTGATTTTAAATATTTACAGTTGAACAACCTATCAAAAGAAGTAGAATTTATCACAGTTTTGTTAAATTGTATTTCACTTCTATGTATGACAAACTTTCAATAAGAGTATAAAATAGAGATTTTCAGAATTTTTCTTGTAAAATATGTAACATTTATTTGGGTCTACAATGGATTTTGATAATTTTGATACTCATCTTTACAAATAATGTATTTATCATACTTTCGCCTCTAATTGACTGTTACCAAAGTTCCATACCGTTTACCGTTAATCATGTCTCTTTTTAGTGAATAATCGAAAAATTTGGCCTAAAAATAGCAAATAATTTTCAATGACCTTGAAAATTGAGCAAATGATCTTGACGTTTTCCCAAGGTCATGATAGCATCAAATTGTCTTTAATACATATACATACCAAGTTTTTAGCATCTTTATAAATTAGCTTTTTAATTATGATAAGTATTTACACCCCTTTGTACAAAATGTTGCCATGGTAACCAATTTCAAAGGCATATCAACAGAAAAATATCATTTCTATATGAATTTCTTTCGATTCCCATAAAGTCCTAGGATAACACTATTCAGGAAACAGGCAACTGTAATTCAAATCTTGTGCAACTGCATAATTACTGATGTCAAAAATAAGTGAAATATAGGTAAAATCAGGCCTAAATTGGCCCCAAATGGCACATTTTGAATAAGCAATTTTTCTTGAGATTTTTTTTTTTTTTTTTTGGTTTTTGGTGTTCCTTGTACATGTCTCTTTTGTGTCTACTGCTATTCATTTTACTCCGTGTTATACATAGGAATGTTTCCATGTCTTGCTGTGGATTCTGCAACTTAGTATTTTCGGAGATTCCCTCATTTGTTTGCCATTTGATAAACTAATGTGCTTGCATTTCCTTCAGGATACAATCCATTGCCGCCGCAGCAGTAATTTGATTTACCTATGATTTGTAAAGAGACACATAGACTAATTGTCAACCTTGAAATCGACGTTATTGACGTAGACCTTATGTCCCATGACACGCCAATATATACTTCTTTTATACCAGACCCCTTGTGATGTCACAATGTTATCCTTCATGTTGACCTTCTAGCGTAAACAGATAATAAGGTCCAAATACTGCATGAAAGTTATCAAAACAGGTCATCGTTGGGGTTCGCCTCGCCCGGTATAAAACCAAGTGACCTGGAATCACCTCATACAAGGTCACCAGATGCCGCCTCAGCAGTCATTTGATTTACCTATGATTTGTAAAGGGATACTTAGACTAATTGTCAATCTTGAAATCGACGTAATAGACGTAGACCTATTGTCCCATGACACGCCAATCTATACTTCTTTGGGGGAGTTACCGGTTGTGACCTTTCTAACGAATTGTGAGATTTACCAATTGTGATCTTTCTACCGAACTGAAGTGGCGGGTGTTGCATGCAAGCAGGAGATGCTCACTCTTCCTGGGCAACTGATCTCACTCCTTCATAGAGAGTTCATTCTCTTCATACGGTACATTTGTTTTATTTCTGTTTCTGTGTCTTAGTTCTGGTTTTATCCTGGCTTTGTATGTCCTTGGTTTGATGATTTTTCGATTAACGATTTTGTACTTCTTTATAGGGATATGGTTTTTCCAAATTTGTCATTATGGATAGGGATATGTTTTTTTTTCATATTTGTCATCGGTAGTGTTAAACGACATTTTGATCGTTTATATTCGAATCAAAGTATATAATCAAAATCAATTTCTGAAAAAAAAATTGTGACGAGTAATTGAGAAACACTTAATCACCCTGTTGCGGAAAATATTTGTATAAGCTCCACATTGCAATATAAGATAAAGACAAATAAACAAGAAAAACGAAATATCCATTCCTGTTACTATGATCAGCTTTTTGAAATGAACCACGAAGAAATAACCATCAGTTATGCAATATTAAGGTAGAGTAGGTAAGGAAAATCATTAGAACTTTTACTGAGACCCTTATGAGCCCCGGAATACACATTGCCACACCCCTGACAAGTTTGCCTGAAAATTCTAAAAAGCGATTAGCTAATAATAGCGGTCACGTGAAGTTGAAGACTTGGTATATCTTAAACCGGGTGCGTAGCCTTTTATACCAGACCCCTTGTGATGTCACAATGTTATCCTTCATGTTGACCTTTTTGCGTAAACAGATAATAAGGTCCAAATAATTCATGACAATTATCAAAATAGGACATCGTTGGGGTTCGCCTCGCCCGGTATAAAACCTAGTGACCTGGTATCATCTCATACCAGGTCACCGGATGACTAGGTAACTATTAGTATTCCGAAGTGAGACCGTGTGCACGGGGAGAATCGGCGTCTCATGTGCAAGATCCGTCGCAAAAGTTCCACGACAACTTGTCAAGTTCGGTGAATGTCTCGATGTGCATGAAAAAATCTGAATGCCGAGCATAAGACATACAGAAACCTCATAGTGGATATTTTCTCAATCTAAAATGAATAACATTAATTTTGGAATAATCCAGATTGTGACGCATCCTCCTATATCTAAAGTCTTCCGTAGGAAGACTTTAAATCATTGTTTTCGTGACCGTGGTTGCCGCTCCCCAGAATTGATTACATATATGTACGTTATTTTCAAATAATGCTGCACTAGTACTTTCCTATATACAACACATATACATTATACACATAGGTCAATAGACAAGGACACTAAGAAGACGAAAAAAAACTGAAGAAGGCCCTAATAGTGGATTATATTCCAATTCTTGGAAAAAAAATTTCGCTGGCTCGCTATCGCTCGCCATTTCTTGTATTAACATAGTAGACCTGACAACAAAAACTGAAGTACTATGATTTTTGCCATTGCTCTCCGGTCACCTGTTTTATTGATAATTAGAAACAAAAGTGACAATCAATCAATTTTTTTTTGCGTTTGCGTTTCTTTCTTTATTTCTTTATTTATTTTTTTGCTCTTCAAAAAAATCGGACTTAAGGATCCCCCCCCCTGAAAAAAATCCTGCATCCGCCCATGAATATTGTCGATACATTTTATTACTATAGTTGAAAGTCAGAAATGAAAGATCAAGAGAGAATTTAGAAAGTAATGCATTATATAAAAACATTGATTTAAGATCATGCTGTAAGTTTCGTTCTTAACATATTTTAAAATTATTGAGATTTCCTCTTTTTCGACTCTGCGCATCACTACAATTGCCAAACAGCGTTATCTACTCCTTCTTTGTAATACGGTCAATTCACTGATGTGATAAGCGCATATGGTGAACTTTGCACAATAGATATATGTTCAAGATTAATTATCATACAGCACGCATACCATAACTGCTTATAAAGGTCACGTGTAAAGATACCATTATCATCTCATTTTTTCTTGTTCAGTTGATCAAGTAGATCTAAAATAACACATTCCAATTTTCATTCGACTAAAATCCGTCCAGGTTAGCAAATAAAGCGGGTGAAAATATGTCCCGTATTAAAATTATTTCAAAAAGCCTGCCCGGGTTACCCCCCGTGGCGATGACGTAAGGTACACCCAAGCCCGCATATACTATGCTGTAATCAGTGTATAAGAATTATGTTTTAGTGTATATTATATACACATTTTATAAACGACGATATATGCGAGTATATATTTCTTTTTCTCAAATTTAATCATCAAACATAGGAATAGCTTTGTACAATATAATTAGCTTTTTACCGTGCTTATCGCGGAAAAGTCGGCGTAAGGGAAATAAACATCTCACATAGCCTTGCTTATTTCGTTCCTAATTCATGTATATTTCATTTGGTCATATAATAATAACTGTTTAGAATAGTTTTTCATGGATAAGCATGATAGTCAAACATGAAATACTTAATCGTGGTCTAAGATTGATCCTCAAGAAAAAGCTCCCCTTTTTTATCATTTTCTTTTCTATGGTAGCGTCTCCCTGAGATACGCCATCATACAAGACCCTACTTCGTCCCCTAAAATGTATCATTTGCGTATATGTACAATTCCATCAGAAGTTGCGTTCTGGTTCTTGGGGCGGGGTGGGGGGATTACACAATATAAAAGATTCCATTGATTCAAATTCTATTTAAATAGCATATAAATCAATGGAATCCTGTAAATTCTGTGCTTGTGCATTTTATCTCTAGGGAAAAAGTTTTTAAAAAATGACCAGCGCTGCCGGGGGGCCCTCCGTTCTACCTTAACTCTGCCATTATTTTAAATTGATTTTTCATAAAGCAAAAAGACGACTGGACAAGCGGGCATCATATAACCTCCAGCATATTTTAGCGGTCATTCGAATTTCAACGTCATGCGATATTTTTTTTTAATAAAGGTCATACTATGGGCATCGGTGACTTTGTATTTTCTAAAATTGCATCAAGACGAATATTGCCTTAAACGTAAAGCATATCTTTCGTCTACATCCCAACAAATGCCTGTCGTGGTCTTTGTTGTTCACACCTTGCGCAGGGGTCGATCTACACGCTTACCTGTGTATGACACGCCTGCAATCACTTTGATTTAACTATACAGTCTCTATATACATGATATACGAACTGATACTTATACCCGGCTAAGGTCATCATGGCATGATAGGAAAAAGTCATACTTGGTTAAATTCGAAAGGAATTACCCTGTAAGTTTGTTTAAGAAGAACACCCCCCCCCCAAAAAAGAAAAGAAACAAAAAGTAGATAAATAAATAAGATATAAAAATAGATAAATAAATAAAACGTATTTGGTATCGATTTGTTTTGATCTATCATTCAAATAAACAAGACTGGGGAATTTTATATCCTCACTGCCTTCAGATAGCCTCTAATACTCGATGAGGTGCACATAACGTCACACACAGAGGCAGATAATTCAGTCGCGCCGCTTCAATAATTAGACTTTTCAGGTCGATTTACAAAAAAACGGACGGTCGGAAAAATATAATTCTTTTGAAAATTAGTCTCTAATATGAAGGAGAAAAATATAATTAAGGTATTTTAGCTTTTAAAAACATTTACACGTGACCTTTAAAGGCTACCTTTTCTGAAAATAAGTATTTTTCATATTGAAAACGTTCGCAGGCTGATTAAGATTCTGATGTCCTGTTTCAATTCCATACGGATTAAGATGGTATACAAAAAACTCCAATTCATACATCCTCTGTGGCTTCACATAATGGAACGATATGGCATAATTACTGATGGAATCAGTCCCCTGAAAATGAAGTACAAGTGAATAAATACAACATGCGTGATAGAATTTGACAATATACCCCTGCATAATCTTCTTGTCCTCTCTGAAGGGAATTTAAACCTTAAAACATTTTATTTATACTAACTCTTGATAGAGAAAAAATATTTGAAGAAAAAGATCTTAAAGTTTTCCTTTTTCTTATTGTTTATATCCATTATACACTAGTCTAATAGATTTACAATAACATAAATAAAAGCACAAAGTCTCAAGCACTCAATTTGAATGTTGAGATTGTATCCATATCATTCCTTCCATCGGGAAGAAATATTTGAATTTGTTTACAATAATACTTTATGAACTGAAAGGCATTAGTGATTCATGGAAATTAAAAATAAGGCGGTTGGGTTTCGAAAAACAATTTAGTTCTAGTTTACTTCATTTCACCTTTACTAAATATTGGCCTTGAGAAGTTGAGACCAGAATTGACACTCACCAACTGGTACAAATGTTAAACGTCTTCAAATTCATTAGCATCATTTAAGAACAGATAAATTTGCAGCTACGGACCAGACATGCACGTGTCGGGTACTAAACCCTCGTCAGTAACTCTCAATCTAAATAATGTAATATGCCTAAAGAGTGTGGAAGTTACTATATGTAATTTTTAAGTACCCTCCCATTAAGCCCTTACACGTTTTTTTTATATTTACATGTAGGGCTAAGTCATTTTATCTCAATTTTGGGATTTTTGAAGCTTTCAGATAATCATGCATTGCATTCCCTCTTTTTCAGTCACAGAGATATACAGGATTATATAATAAACATCATAGAAGTAATTAGGTCTTCCGACTTCCGTCGGAAGACCTATTGTTTTCGTAACCGTGGAAAATTGGATCAGCGATTTCTCAAGAACCCTGTAAGCTAGGACAATGAAAGTTCTCCAACGTTACGTTTGGAATAAAAGCTAGATTGGTCTTTTTTATTTTTGGTCTCTGCTATCTTTTTTATCATGTTTTTTAGTAGATTCAAATATTTGACGGGAGCGTCGAATTACTCAAAAGGACCGAAAATTTCATGTTTTGCTATTTGTAAGCTTAAATATCTCGTATTTTGCTATCTACAATTTCCATTCTTTTTGAAAGTCGACAGCCATGCAAGATATGAAATGCTAGATGCACACTGTAACGATTTATTACGATGACGTCCTTCACCGTCCTTCATATTTCCAAATTCAGAAGTTCATAGGAGGAAGACACTTTTTTGCTTATAATAGTAAACAAAAATTAAGCTTATGAAGTTTCCTAAAAATTTCAATATTATTATTTTTTATCCATATATCTGTCTTATTTAGTCTTTCTGATTTTTTCTATCTCTTACTGTTGAAAAGATATGAGCATCGAAATTTTGAGTTGGGTATTTCGATACACCTTCACGCCAACAGATTGGGCGCACACTAAAATTGGTAGTCCGAGTCCGACTCTAGAAAAGCAGTGTTGAGATTTTCAAATTCCGATTTCACAGCAATGATGAATATGCATTTCATAAATACATTTCGATATACACAATTTGATTTTAAAACAGTTGATTAATATAGAAGAGATCAGCTACAAACCAAAATTTACACACAAAAAGTGGTAGTTTGATTCCGATTTCTAATCTACAAACCTGTTTCTGAACTTCAATAACTATATTTTGAACATCAAGTTTAATTTCTAATTCTAGCAAACGTTCGAACATAATTTTCGGTTGGTTTATTTACAAATTGATGAACAATTTCTCCAACATTCTTCCCTCTCCTCGTTTTTTGAAAACAGTTCTGTTTATATTGAACGATGTCGCCATGATGGAAATTCAAAATAAACTTTGAAAAAAGGGAAGGGGGGGGGGGGTCCAAATTTGAACCTGCACAGCGAGAACCTCATGGTATTTATATATATATATTGAACGTAACTTGTTATTACCATTTCTCTTCTCAAGAAAATTGGTTCTACAGCTACGAGCTCGCCTTTTTTATGGGGGAAGGGGGCAGGAAGAATTTGCAAAAGTAATGATACATTGCATGATATGGAAATTTTTGCTGGCTCTTTGTGCCAGACAATTTAAAGTCAAAAAATTAATTAATATAAATACAAACTGTTCACATAGCTGTATCTACCAGAGACCTAATACGCATAGGCACAAAAATCTAGAAAAGGTTCTATTTAAACATCATACAATCTGTCTGAAATTCGCTAATAGCAAAGAGACATCTGAAGGAACGGTTATTAACTCATACTCTGTAACAGCGGGGAGTTTTTACTTACACAGACATTCACAACATTTGACAATTTGTTTAAATCCGGCCCGAAGAACCGGCGAAAATTTTTCTCCGACTCTGGTAATGGCTGAAAAAAATGGCCTGCTCAGAAAATTGCTGAAAAAATTTTACCGGCTGGCAATAGAATTCCTAACCCCCCCCCCCCCCCCCCCCCCCAAAAAAACATCAAATGGTTGCTCACCAACAATTATCGGTTTGAAAATTTAATGTTTCTGCTATTTGAAAACTTAAATATATAATATAAATACATGTAATGTGACGTCCTTCATATTTCCAAACCAAAAATTGTATAGGAGGAAGACACTCTTGTTGCAACCGCAACAAGAAACCTTTCTAGTTATCACTATCATTGAAATTAAAAGAGTTAACATCTTAGCACCATCCCTCCAATGCTATTTTGAACATAGATTTTATTTGGATATGCTATTGAATCGGCCCTTCAGGAAATTTGGAGCCGCGCACTCTCTGTAATGTAAATGTAAAAATCTAACTTCAAAAAAGTTAAGAGGGCGCTACTGAAATTAATTTCGGTGGCTCCGCTGAAAGCATCACTGATGAAAATTTAATATTCGAAACACGTGTCTGGTGCATGTAAATTGGTTTGGAAGTTTCTTCAAGAAGGTAGAGAGTTGGAACCCTTCGACATTATTACATATATTCCGGCTCAAAGTCGAGAAGTTAAGGCAAAATTATTATAATCCCATCGGAGCAGTTGCGAACCTTGGAATGAACAATATTCCGAAGTGAGACCAGGTGCCCAGGAAGAGTCAGCGTCCTCTGTTAGTAATATTAGTATTTAATAGTTTATCCCGCTTCAGGCAAATCTTGCAATCCTTTTGGTCGAGAAGAACCAATTATTATGTTGAATTCTACCACTGACATCTGCGGAATAAAATCGTTATACAGTGTTTTACAGGGGGATTAAAAAATATTGTGGGTCGATGAAAAAAAAAGTTGTAATGGGCTCTTTTTCATCGACCAAATATATTTCTGTTTCCCCTATAAAACACTGTATAACTTATGATATTAGAATAGTGTATTATAGTATCATAGTATATTATATTATGTATTATATGTTTATAGTGTATATTCATTAATTTAGTATATTACACATGAGCATAAAGCGTTATATTTCATAAACGATATGCCTAAAATGAGTGTCTCGCAGAAGATACCACTGCTCTTCCTTACTTACCTTATGCGCCCCATTTGCGTCATGGACAAAATACCATTGTGGATAATTACCAAACAGATGAGATTCTAAAGTGTAGCAATGAAACCTAGTCCTCCCAAGAAAGTCAGTAGTATTAACTATCTTTACTCCAAGTTTTTCCATACATATCCCTACATTTAAATCCTCCTGGCCGCCATCTTGTTTACAGAATTGTTTGTTACTTCCGGTTCTTGACAGTCTTCTAAGGGCTTCTTTACTTAGCACATAACCTGTACCTCCGCTATTAAAGCCTTGCTTAACTTCTTTTCCGATGAAATGATGTCCAAAGTAAACAGGGTCCCTTGTATCTTGAGATGATAGAAAATAACGAAGGTTCTCCAAAATGACGTAGGTATCATCATCTGCTTTCATGAACCAATCAGCTTCGTCGTAATACTGATCATAAACATATCTAAATCCTTGCATTGTCTTAGCTGTTAAATGGTTCCTTCCTTCGGAGGTATTGAGACCGATGACCGGAAAGATATATTTGTTTCAGAACTAAAGAAAAGAAGTTTTGTGCACCGTTTACCCCATGTCTTTTTAACATGTATTGCTCTCTTGTCAAGATTCATTGGTGATGTAATCACGAAGCAAAGAACCCGGATTTGCTTGCTAAGTTTCCTGGCAATTTCATCTTTATCTGAAATTGTAAAATTTCAGTCAATTTGCTTTCAAAAAGTTACAGATCATTTTGCATTGATTTTTCATCGTCTTTCATAATATTTTGTCTTTGAACAAGTTAAATCTTTAAAAATCATATCTGACCTCATACATCCAATATTCTGTAATATATTTATCTTCAATAAATACCAAAAAGCAAACAAACAACAAAAACAACAAAAACAAAAGAAAGAAAACAAATCAACAAAAAAGCCAAGGTCGATTAGAGTAGTAGAACATTTTAAAGGTACAAATAGTCTAACAGGGATTAAACTGTCAATAATGAAGTTTTACCGTAAATAGCTTTTAAGTACTACCATTTGAATATCTATATATAAGTTACGTAAAATATCTCTCGCATTTTTGTTTTATAAACGTTTTTACTCTCTAGTACACACGATTTCGGTAAACTTCGGATATTGTTATTTGCATATACAGTATGTAGAAATACGTCACGTTTACCAAGGTCCAAGTGAACACGCTACCACGATCAGCCAATCACTTGAATGACATCGTGGGATTACTACGAAACATGTAGTAAATCACGTATACATTCAGTCTTTTTGAAATTCTCTCTCTCTCTCTAAAAAGACTAACTCACTAATATTTCATTAATTGCAAATACAAGGTTTATATCATGTATAGATATCATGTTCCATTCAAATCACCATTTTGAACGTGGATAATCGAACACTTTCAAATGACTAGCAACGTGTAATAGTGTATGACGGCTCGAATGGGAGGCAAATGTAGTCTGCTATACACATGTGCGTTTATTAACCAAATCCTGAATGAAAATTAACCTTTATTTAGTTATGATTTTTTGTTCGGTTTTTTTTTTTTATATTTGATTTAAACTGTGAATATATATTATATATACACATATCAAAATTACTGTGGATATATATACACGTCAAACTTATATATACTTCTCATAGATAAAAATAAACAAGAACTATACATGTACATGTACTCTGTAGATTCCTTTTGAATAGCTAATTTTCCCTCAGACTTGTCAGAGTTTTAATTTCACGGTCGTCCTCTAAGCTAGGTCTCTATAACTTTCCAATACCAAGACAACACTATTTGTTCATTACATTTCTCTTTCCAGATTTTGAAAACACCGATTGTCGATTCATTTTCGTCCCACGTGTTATCCGTCAGCCATGTTGTTTTGTTTTGATACAGTACTAGCCTTATGAAAATAAGTGCTTACACGTGTTCGCAATCGGTCAGTCGGAGAAAAATAGGTTATATTAGGGTACCCTTTGGTAGTGAGGGCATATGTGTCTATTGTAACTAGCCAGTTTCTAGTTTCTAAGCATGATAGACTCGTTTGCGTTAAAATTTTGACAAAAATAGTTGATTCATGGTTTGATCTTGACGAGACCTTTTGTACCTTTAACGCAAGGAATGGTTTCATAACTGATTACATTGCAACATTTTGATATTTTGAAAAAGTTTTTCTCATTCAACAGGATATTAGCATACAACATATACCATTTCAAAAATAAAGGGATCTCCAAATAAACTCAGTTGTAGCACTCACAGCAAAGCACAAAAAAATTATAAAGTGAAAACATATAGTTAACAAACAGAGCAAAGGACTCAAAAGAGATATACAACATAGAGACATAGAATAAAAGACTACACATAAACTAGCGATAGCAATGGGCGATCGGCGCTGACTTATGACGGTCATCTGATATGCCAGAAGACTACACATGAACCAACGATACCAATAGGCAATCAGGGCTGACTTAGGACGGTCATCTGATATGCCAGAAGACTACACATAAACCAACGATACCAATAGGCAATCAATGCTGACTTAGGACGGTCATCTGATATGCCAGAAGGCTACACATAAACCAACGATATCAATGGGCAATCGGCGATGACTTAGAACGGCCATCTGCTACGCCAGTAGACTACACATAAACTAACGATATCAATGGGCAATCGGCGCTGACTTACGACAGCCATCTGCTACGCCAGTAGCAAATGGTTTTGTTCTCCGGATTACGTGCGCACAGACCTACCTCTTTTCCAGTTACCCAAAGGTCTCGATTCTAAAGAAGTTTTGGAATTTTTATCAATTATTGGGCGTACGTAAAACCCCTTGCCTGTGGTTGCATACCCTTCACTATTTCTTAACAATACACAAGCAAAATTAGAAAAGAAAATGATGAATAAATATTTGAATTCAATTTACCGTGATAGTAGCTGACATCCTCGAATCTGAACATTCGTACAGTTGTTTCGTCTTTGTTTGTTTTATAATTTTTACATTCCGAAAAAATGTTGCTATAAATTAACGTAACTATTCCAATGATATTGAATGCCAGCAAAAACATAACAGCAGATATTTGGATTCTGTACATTGTTAATGCCATTATAAAAAATGTCAACATGAAGCTTGTTTTCGCTTCTTTTAACATCATGCATGCATAACAGCTGATACAAATATATTTGCATGTTAGTACATGTAGGATTGAAACTATTGATGCGTCCTTAAACAAGTCAGTTGCATAGCTTCCAGATATTATCGCTGTCTTAATTTCTTTTGCTGTTTTTCTCGCAAAATTACTACAAATCTCCCTAAAACATTTGGTAGAGGCTATTAAATATGCCAGCTGTTAACCTGGCCAGAAATTGAAATGAGCTTTAAGCTTTCTTCGTGGTCCCCTAACTTAGATACTATAACTACAAATATATATGTAATATGATTCATGTGATATTGCCCTTTTCCGTGTGGAGCTCGTGAAAAATTCCCCACGAGGGTTTTGACAGTAATTGTTCTGAATATTTTCCCTGACATGGTCGCCATAGCACTTTCTATATAGACATAACCTCAGACAGTGCATGTATTTTATATATTGTTTTCTTGCATGAACATCGACGATGGATGAGGCTAGCCAACAGGGGATGCTTACTCCTCCCGGGCACATGGTCCCATCTCAAGCTTGCTAGGGGTCCGTCGATGTTCAATTCGGCGCTTTATTGTGAGTGCTGTTGAGATTATCGTCAGTACCAGCCATTTGGCCATGTGCTTAAATTGTTGACCTTTATATCGTCGGTAACAGTAAACTTAGAATGTCCATAATACAGGAATCCCGTTCTTCCATGTGTCGGGAAAATTTTGAAATAATTATGGATGCATGTGAGGAGTACGCCAGACGGTAGGCAAAAAAGGAGGACGTGAAACAAGATACGTACACTCTCTGAATGGATGAAATCCATCGGAAAATTACTAAAATGACTAATAGTGCGTCTTCGGCACGCAGTTATCAACAGACACGAGCCAATTTTTTTATGAACCTGTTGTTGCCAAAGACATTTCTGACCTCACTGAAAAATATATCATTGTGCCTGCTGACAAGGCGGCAAACAATTTTATTTTCGTTTGCAAGTCATACCATTTCAAATGCCTCAGAGAGGAACTAGGATTACATTGATTACATTAAGCACCTGTAGATCTAAATCTAATCTAAATATGATAAACTTGACAACCACAATTCTGTTCTTGAGTCTTTTCGTATTCATCCTGACGACTCTGATCTTGATCTACCTGATATCTACTGGATTCCAAAATTGCACAAAAATCCTCACAAACACCGATTCATTGTCGGTTCGTCAAGGTGCTCCTCAACACCTATTTCAATTTTGCTTACGAAAATATAAAATCGCATCAAGAAGGTCTTTAAACATACTGCGAGTCCAGAAATGGAATCAATCAGATGTGGATCCTAAAGACTTCTAAGGAACTTTTGGAAAATTTACCAGCATAAAATCTTTCCACTTCTACACTTTCTCAGTGATGGTCCTAGACTACTGCCATACAATATTTATGCTATTTGCGGTGCGCGAGGGAATGTACTTAGATTTCACTAGAGAATTTTACAAACTATAGAATTAAGATCAAAGTTTCCGTTTTAAAAACTAATTTAGTTAACAAGGTCGGATTCCTCGGGTAGCTGTGATGATGAGCTAGCACTAGCCGGCAGAGCACGGACTGTATTGCGTACGTCCTATGTTATTGATGTCAATTTTCAGATTGTTGTTTGTTTCTTTTGTTCCTGCTTTTTTCTGTCTTGTTTGTGTGGTCATCTTACAATGAGGAGGCTTTTTTTTTTCAAGAGAATTGTGCGTTCTCCGAGGCCAATTGGCAACCGGAAGAGTGGGATGACTGTGGTAACCGGATAACCACTATTTGCTATTTCGTACACCCTTTTTTTATTTTTCTTTTTTATTTACATATTCATATCTGTGTTGTTGTGGCCCCTGCTGTCTTGTTTATATGCTCGTCTCACAGCAATGAAGTAATTACAATTTAGCTTACTTCGAGACCTTTTTGTGACCGGAAAAGTGACAGGGTTGTATACGTAAGCCGTATAACCACACCACGCAATGGCGTGGCAGATGGCCGTCCTTAGTCGGCACCGATTTACCATTGGCCTCGTTTATTTATTTTTAGTCGTTTTGGCGTTCCTTATCTCTTTTGCGTCTCCTTTTATGCTTGTACTCAGTGATTCCGCATAGGAATGTTTTGGTTATTTGCTGTCGGTTCTGCAACCGAGTATTGTCGAAGATTCCCTCATTTTTTTCATTTGATAATCTAGTGTTTTACAATTTAATGCTCGTATTCTCCCTTCTAAATACATTCCACCGCGGCCATTTGTTTTACCTATGAGTTGAAAGGGGACACATATAGCTTCATTGTCACTCTTCGAATCCGCTGTATTAATCGACAATGTGAACGTTTATATTCAAATCAAAGTATATAATCAAAGTCAATTTCTGAAAAAAAAGTGAAGAGTAATTGAGAATCACTTACATACCCCGTCGCGGAAAATGTTTATAATATGGACATTTTTAATACTCGCGGACTTCGGACATCGCACATCGTATTTCGAAGGGACTTGCTCAAAAATCCAAAATATAAAATCTATTCCAATGAACTCAGAGTACTCTGTGTGAAAAAAAGTATTTGTTTTCATTTGTATAAATACATATTTGAAGTTGTCCATTGTCATTTAGTCCATGTGTGTTCAGATTTAACGTTTCTAATATAGTCGCGCCTGATTTCTTTTATACGACCCCTAAAGCTCGAAGTCCGGAGTCCGAAGTCCGAAGTACGTGAACTTGAAAAATGTCCATTAGCTCCACGCTGCAAAATAACATAAAGACAAATAAGAAAGAAAAACTAAATATCCATTGCTGTTACTAGGATCAGCCTTCTGAAATAAACATCGAAGAAGTAACCATCAGTTATTCAGTATTAAGGTAGATAAAGCAAGGGAAAATCATTAGAACTTTGACTACAACCGTTATGAGCCCCGGACTAAACAATAATCCGAAATAAGACCATGTGTTGGGGAGAGTCAGAGTCTCTTGTGTACATACAAGATCCGTCGTAACAGTTCCATGAGAAGTTCGGTGACATGCCCTCCTTTATTTATTGATTTATTTATTCTTCTTTTCTATTTCGTCCAGAGATTGCGGACCCCAAAGCTTATTCAGACGTGTTTTTCAGTTTGACCACAAACTGTTGAAAGAATAGTACAAAGGTGTTTAACTCTTATATTTTGATGGTAATTTAGAATGAAATGGTAGATTGAAATAGGAGGATTTTCAAATGCAATGTCATTATAATTTTTCACCGAGGAAAAGCTTCTCCTAAGCACCATTGAAGGAACAGATACCCATTGAATCGAAGACTTACGTTATCAAAAAGGTCAGAAGAAGGTACCTATTCAATTGCATGACACTAACATACATGTACTCATCAATGAAGCAGCAACGTACATTATCGTCATGCTTTATGCTGATACAAATTAATAATGACAATAAACATTGATAACAAATGTCCATGAACATCCACGGTTAGAAAGTCATTACTTATATTTCCATTTGTTCTAAATATCAGACACCTCGTTTTGCATTAATAATGAGCGTATTGAATGTTAAAACGTTAATAAGTTGGTAAATTCCCCGCACTTTCAAAACTAAAGCGTGACGTCATAGTAGTCTACTGGAAACATTATGCTGTGTTAGTGTCTCCGTCTGTACCTTAATCTGCCCCGACCACCTGTCAATCGGACTCCATGAGTGATAAAAGAAAGGAGGGTATCTCCAACAACACTAGGTTGCAGCACCTACAGCAAAATCCCAAAACACCCATGCAAAAACACAAAACAGATACCCACAGAAAGAGACGCAAAAGGGACAAGGAACACCAACTCACAACATAGAAACATGAAACATAAAAGACTACACATAAACCAACGAGACCAATGGGCAACCGGTGCCGACTTAGGACGGTCATCTGTCACGTAAATAGCAGACGGTGTGGTTATCCAGGATTACGTGCGCACAGCCCTCCCACTATTCCGATTTCCCAGAGGTCTCGAAGAACGCACAATTATGGTGTAAAACAACCTCCTCACTGTTAGATGACGACACACATACAAGACCGTAAAACACAGGGGTCCAAGCAACACAGATGAATATGTAAATGGATATAAAAAGAGGACGTGCGTAATACTGACCGTGCTCTGCCGGCTGTAGCGAGCTCATATATGTTATCACCCGAGGAGTCCGACTGACATTTAGAGAGGGCAGGTGGTCGGGGCCCTGTCTTCTCTAAGGAGGTTTGGACAGGGCCCGTCATGGAGTCCCGTCGTCACAGTCAGTCAGAGTACAAGTCTTAAGAATGTGCTCGTACAAGACTGTATATTGGTCAAGTACCAAGCTTAGTGTCCGTCTGGTGACATTTGGATCATATCCACGGTATAAAAGGCGTTTGATGACTCTGACGCATTTTCGATACATATGCTGTCTACCTTTGATCCTTCTTATTTTGTTAATTATGTCACCATAAAATGCAGGTTGTGAAATACCTAAAGTAATATACTCCGTTGCTTGTATGGGTCCGAATTTCAAAAGAAGTTGATCATCATTTTTGTAAAATTTCCAGAAAGTCTTTACTAGTTTGTGAAAGCGAAATCCTTGACCTAAAAGTTTCTTTGTAATTTGTAGATTTCTATTATGAAAATCCAAAACATCAGTACATGCTCTAGCATACCGGATGAGCTGTGAAATGTAGATACCGTATGACGGGAATCTAGGGACATCACCGTCAAGCCAGGGGAAATTTACTATGTTGAATCCAAAATCATCTCGTTTGTCATATACACTTGTATGAATTTCTCCATTGACAATTTTGATATTTAGGTCCAAAAATGGTGTTTCTGTGTCTGTAAAGTTTGCCTTGTTTAGAGTCAATTCTTGTGGATAAATAACATCTTTATACTTTTCAAAAACAGGATTATCGATAGTAAGAATATCATCCAGGTACCTAGAAGTACCAATGAAGCATTTCACATCATCATGGTTTTTTTTTTTTTTTGCTTTTGAAGATTTTGAATAAATTCTTTTTCATATGCGTATAAATATAAATCTGCAACAAGAGGCGCACAATTTGTACACATAGGAATCCCTACAACCTGCTTGTAGATATTCTCACCAAATCTTACATAAATGTTTTCCAAGAGGAAGGACAAGGCACTACACAGGTCGCTACATGTCCATGACTTGTATGATATACATGAGCTCGCGTCGGCAGAACACAGACTGTATTACGTACGTCCTCTTTTTATATCCATTAACATATTCATCTGTGTTGCTTTGAGACCTTGTGTTTGCAGTCTTGTTTTTGTGTGGTCACCTGACAGTGAGGAGGTTGTTTTACACCACAAGTGAACATTCTCCGTGACCTCTTGAAAATCGTAATAGTGGGAATGTTGTGCGCACGTAATCCACTACAACCACACCATCTGCTTCTGACGTGGCAGATGGTCGTCCTAAGTCGGCACCGATTGCCCATTGGCTCGTTGGTTTATGTAAGTCATTTGTGTGTCTCTGTGATTTGACATTCCTTCTACCATTACGTTTCTTTCTGTGCGTGTCGTCTTTGTGTTTTACAGTGGGAGTTTTGGGAGTTTGTTGTTGGTACTGCACCTAGGTTTTGTTGAACATTACCTCTTTTCTTTCATATTTTAATTACTCGTGAAGTGGCGTTCCCTTATTTCCACTGTTAGGATCTCCACCATATCTTTCTTTCTCTTGCTTATTTTTTTCTTTATCAAAAATTTGTACTCCTATTGATTCTGATTTTGGGATTCTAGTTTTGGGTCTTACGTTCGACTTTCATTCACTTATCTTTATTGAAAACATTAATAATCATTATTTACGAAATAACAACTAGCTAGCCGTGGTTTGTTGTCCAGTAATTCTGCGAAACGGCGAGGTGATAATATGATTGGTTCATGCGACGAGGGGGATTACTGGACAACGAATTTCAGCAAGATAATTGTTATTTCTATTCTAATATTGTTCTGCACGAGCTCTATAGCACGTGCAATGACAGAGCATAGCGAACTGGAAATTTGTTGGAGATGTTACACCAGGCTAGTTCTATGGCACATATAGGGAGAAAATCTCAAGTCATGTTAGAATTCTAAATACCAAGCAGGGCATCAACATGTGAACTGAGCATCGGTGATGATTCATCCATGCGTGCTAGCGCTGGGACAAATAGCATTATTCAAACAATATATTTTAAGAATATGCATAGGATTTAAAGTCATGTTCGCTTGATTGCGCCGATAAATTATTTGCGTAAATGCATGTTTATTGTATGGAAGAGTCTAAATATGGTCAATAAAATTGTAAAGCAAAATTTGATTGCTGTAGTTGGAAGTCAGAATTAAAAGATCAAATGAGAATTTAAAAAGTAATGCATAATATGAAAAATATGTATTTAAGATAAGTTTTAAGTTTCGTTGTTCATATATTGATTATTTTGAATTCCTCCATTTGGATCCTGTGCATCACTGCAATCTCTTTTCTCTTTTCACTACGGTCGATGTAAGAGATTTATATCACTGTTGAATTATCACTTGTTGAAAAGTGCATTTGGTGCACCGAACTTGATAACCATACAGCAAGCATACCAGAATTACTCTTAAAAGCTACATTTTCTGAAAGCTAGTTTTTTTCATATTGAAAATGATATCAGGCTGATTCAGATTTTGATGCCCTCTTTCCATACCATAAGGAAAGAGATGGTACACAAAAAACTCCAATTCATACATCCTCTGTGGCTTCACATAATGGAATGATATGGCATAATTACTTATGGAATCCATCCCCTAAAATGAAATACCATTCATTAAATACAACTTTCAAATTTGACAATATACCCCTTGCCTATACACTGTGGCGTATCACGTGATACACAAATGATATGTTCCACGGGAATCCCCTTTGATTAAACCAAGTAAATACTGTCTAAATCTACTCTGTATGAATTTATTTTAGGCCTATTATATGGTCATTATTATTATTTATATGATAGTAATTTATTCTGGTCAAGAATAGACGTATATTTGGAGAACACTTATACAGAAAATTTTGTATCTGTCCGTGCAACATATCATATCATGTGGTGAGCATTAAAAAAATTCTGTTTAAGTGTTCTCCGAATACACGTCTATTCTTGACAAGAATAGATAACCATCATATCAGTGATGATAATGGCCATATGATAGACCTAGAGTAAAATCATATGAAGAAGATTTAAACAGTATGTACTTGGTTTAATCAAAGAGAATTCCCGTGGAATATATCATATGCGTATCACGTGATACGCTACAGTGCTATATAGTATACAAATATTCGTTCTTATAATACCAAACATAGTATATCGTGCATGTCTGATCCATGCTGCATATTTATCTGTTCTTAAATAATGCTATTGAATTTGAATATGTTTAACATAGTTTAGTACATGTTACATGTATTAAGGCATATGGAAACAATGTTTCATTCATTTTTGTCCAATGACTTTGTATTTTACCCCTAAATCCAAGATTTTTACAATAGTATGGAAGAAAACACAAACACTAAATTTGCTATCATTCCTTCCCTCTGGAAGAAATATTGAATCTGTTTACAATAATACTCTCTCAACTGAATTCGACATTCGTCGATCGAGGAAATTAGAAATAAAGCGATCGAGTTTCGAATGAAAAAGCCAATTCTTGATTTACCTTTAGTTATCTTTTCTTTACTAAAGAATTAATTGAGCATATATTTACATCATTTTAACAGCTTCCTCGCATTTAGCTACAATATGATTCTTATGTATTAACATATAGGCCTAATGAATATCTGGTCAATTTTGGGATTTATGAAGCTTTTAAATGATCATGCCTTGCATTACATTTATCTCTTTTTCAGTCACGCGCATATATGAATATAGTATAGTACATGTATATATCATAATATATTATACAAGAGTATTCAGCATTATATAGTGCATATACGATAAGCTTAAAATGAGCAGCTTCCCGATGATATTATTGTTCTTTCTTACTTACCTTATGCGCCCCATTTGCGTCATGGACATAATACCATTGTGGATAATTGCCAAATAGATGAGCTTCTAAACTGTCGCAATGGAACCTAGTCCTCCTAAGAGCGTCAATTGTATTAACTATTTTTACTCCAAGTTTTTCCATACACTTTCCAACATTCAAATCCTCCTGACCACCATCTTGTTTACAGACTTGTGAGTTATTTCCGATTGTTGACAGTCTTCTAAGGGCTTCTTTACTCAGCACATAACCTGCGCCTCCGCTATAAAAGCCTTGCTTAACTTCTTCTTCTCTGATAAAATGATGTCCAAAGTAAACAGGGTTTTTGAGATGACAGAAAATAACGAAGGTTTTCCTTTATGACAAATGTGTCGTCGTCGGCTTTCATAAACCAATCATAGTCATAGTATTTTATCATAAACATAGCTAAATCCTTGCATTGTCTTAGCGGTTAAATGTTCCCTTTCTTCGGAGGTGTTAAGACTAATGGTTGGAAAAGATATATTCGTCTCAGAACTGAAGAAAAACAGTTTTGTGCACCGTTTACCCCATGTCTTTTTCACTTAAATTGCTCTCTTTTCAATATTCATTGGTGATGTACAATGTTATCACGAAACAAAGAACCCGGATCTGCTTGATAAGTTTCCTTGCAATTTCAACTTTATCTAAAATTGTAAAATGTTAGTCAAGTTTTTTTCGAAGAATAAATTAGAATGAGTTAAAGAAGATCCTGACGATAATCCCAACGGCACTCACAATATATCACTAAATTGATCATCGACGGACCCCTAGCAAGCGAAGTTTTGCGCATGAAATTAGCATTCCTTCAGCCTGTTGTAAAATTATTTACTTTGAGCACATCTTTGCAAACGATATATGGCTTCGTACACCTTATATTCAGTCAAAATATATAATTAATCAATATAAAACTAAGTTAAAAACAAAGAACAAGATCGATAAGAAATTTAAAATATTACAATGCAAGCAATGTTCGCAGAATTCATTGCAATGAGAGATTTTTTATTTTTCTAGTCGATGACTTTTCATTCAATTCGTTGTTACCATAAAACAAATTTAGAATAGTACTCGGCAACAAAGTTTACGAAATGTCGGGGTTAGTAAATTCGATGACCTTAGTTGTCTACCCTTCAATATTCTTAACGTTGTTTTACACCACAATTGTACATTCTTCGATACCTCCTGAATATCGGAAAAGTGGGAGGGTTGTGCGCACGTAATCCATGATAACCACACCTTCTGCTATTTTCGTGCCAGATGGTCATCCTAAGTCGGAACCAGTTGCCCGTTTGTCTTGTTGGTTTATGTGTAGTCCTTTCTGTTTGATGTTTCTGTGTTGTGCGTTGTTGTCCCTTTTGCGTCTCTTTCTGTGCTTGTCTGCTCTGTGTTTTTGCAATGGGTGTTTTGGAGTTTTTCTGTGGATGCTGCAACCTGATGTTGTTGGAGATCCCCTCCTTTGTTTTTACGTCATACACTGCCATCCATAAATGAGTATACACCATTTCCGTTCGTGTTGCTGTTAAAAAATGAACAGATTCGAATCCATTGCTATATAATTCGGAATATGAACCTCAAAGAAATAATTTGTAACAAAATCGACCCAAATATTTACGTTTTTGAATTCTTATCCTTTTGTTGTAAAAATGATAGTTTTTGAAAAGAAAATGTGCTGGATAGAACAGTTTCTATTTACGCTTTTGTTATCACAATTCAAGGTTTGGAATTATTTGAAGCTAATTATTGTGAATATTTCAAGTTAAGACTGAAAAAAATGAATAAACTCAAATAAAAAAGAACAATTACCTTGTTTACATAGGTATTAATGGATTGCAGTGTATAAGAATCTGGTGAGCGCGTTTAAATCTTCATGAGAAAGTAATAATACGGAAGATGATAACATTTGAATAGAATAAGAATTAAATGAAAATTACCGTGATGGTGACTGACATCATCATATCTGAGTTCTTGTACATGTACAGGCTTTTCTACTTTGTTAGTTTGATTATCTAAGCAATTAATACTTAAACAATCTTTAGAAGAAATACAGCTATATATCAACGTTATTATTGCAATGATATTAAATCCCAACAAAAATATTTGGATTCTATACATAATTGATAACATTTTAAAAGATATCAACAAGAAGCGCGTCCTTGATTCCCCGTCTTCCTTCACTTAAAGATTATTTTCATTTCACTCCTACTTAAAGTGTTCAAATATGACGTCATATGCCTTGATAAAGAGGAGTCAGTGGGGCCTTATTCACTCACCTGACCACTTTGAATATGTTCAAGATTAATTGAAAACGCGTTTTTGTAAGTAGTAAACAGGGATCATAGTTCAAAATTCCATAAATTTAGAAATTCAAAATTTCATAATATTCATAGTATGTTAAACGTCTTCAAATTCAATAGCATCATTTAAGATCTGATAAATTAACAGCATAGACCAGACATGCACGTTTCGGTTACTAAACCCTCGTCAGTGATCATCTGTCTAAACAATGTAAATTGCCCAAAAAACATGAAAATGATTATGTCCAAAAATGTACCAAAAGACGTAGCAGAATGGGTGGGATATGATGCTACAGGACCCACGTTTTAGAAATTTCAAGAAATTTTGTAACAGAAAATTTCAAATGCGTTAAAGAGACAGACGATCAACCGAAGTTGATCGAACTTGGCTACATGTGCCCTCGGGGACTCTTGGTCCACCAGCAGTGACACTCACCAAGTAGTTCAAATGTTAAACGTCTTCAAATTCTATTCTGTACGGAATTTAAAGTGTAATCACTAATAAAATGTAATCCTCTTGACATATAAGTCATTATATATACTATCAATATCGTAACTTTACCAGCTTAGTACCAGTATATGTCGATCAAAATGTTCAACTTATAAGAAAATAAGTGTGAAATCAATAACCAGGTATATTTGTTTTTGCATCTTATATACGGGAAAGAGGCTACAAATGAGTGTTTCTTGTTATCTATGTATCATGAGTGTCGGAGGACTCGGTGAGGGGTTTTAAAAGCAGTCTATATAACGAACGAAAGTGAAAGTTCAATTTTAAATGTAGCTGAGTCTTTGTTACCTTTGTAAATTAATGTTTATTTGCTTTGTATTTGGTGTGTCTATCAAAAACTAAAATATCTTATCGAATAAGTTTCGATTTCTTTTCCATACGTGTGCATCTTTCACAAGGGTATTTTCTTTTAGTCTTTTTTTCTGCTTGGGTAAAAGAATCATGGACCTTGATATTTGATCTTATTGTTACAACGCAAAGGGGAATTGATATTTTGCTGTTTTCTCAGTTGCAGTGGATTCATACGTAATTCTTGTCTAAGAATAAACGATTTTCCAGGTAACGTTCTACCCCAAAACCATGAAAACAAACAAAACGAAAAAGACATTTGTACCAATTATATTTCCTTTGAGTTTATGACAGTCTGACGGACAGACATGACCTGTAAAACCTGATGTTGGAATAGCAATAAAATCTAAAAGCATCTCGTATAAAATTACTTTCATTTTACAAATGAATAAAACAGCAATGATTTATCTAACTGTAGTAGTTGATATATCATAATCTTTAAAGATGAATAGAATTGTTTTTATTGGAAACATGTCTTGGTTTATTCAAATCTTGATGTCCAGATTCTATACCGTATGGACGTAAATGATACACATAAAATTCCAAAGCGTACATTTTCTGTTGAGGAACATAATGGAAGGAAATTGCATATTCACTTATAGAATTCACTCCCTGAAATAAAAAAAATAGTTTTGTGAAGAGAGACTTCAATTAAGTAGAAATAAGTATGCATCTACAAAAAATAAACAACGCATGTACATGTTTTAACTTTGCTATTTAAGTACAAAGTTCTCTGAAAAGACACAATAATGTCGAAGGGTTCCAACCCAATACCTGCTTGAAGAAAATTCCAAACCAATTTCCATGCACCAGACATAAGTATTCAAAAAGTAAACAATTGGGTTTTCTGTTGACTTTTTTTTATAGATATTCCTCAGTGCTGATCTATATGCAATGAATACAAATATGCCTAAGTATAATCTTATGTTAAACGTCTTAAATCCAATAGCTTCATTTAATAACAGATAAATTTGCAGCATGGACCAGACATTCACGTTATAACCCTTGTCAGTGATCCTCGATCTAAACAATGTAATATGGCCAAAGAGTGTGAAAATATACCGAAAGACGTAGCATGATGGATGGGATATGATGCTATAGGACCCACGTTTTAAAAATTTCAAGAAATATTTAAACAGAATTTTCGAATGCGTTGAAGAAACGATCAACCAAAGTTGATCGAACTTGGCTACATAACTGTTAATTTGAATTATTCTTCTTCATTATATACAGAACGAATTCTTTTTATATACATGTACATACTTAAATTTTTTATATCTCTGAAATGCCTTTTACCTTTATATGATATTTATTAAAAATCTGACTCGATTTTAGAAGGTGAGTTAGAATAATTGGTAATGTGAAAAGAGTTTAACCTGTTTTGCCCCATTTGCATCGTATTCGTAGTACCAATCAGGGTAGCCTCCAAATAAATGCATTTCTAATTCAAAACAATGGAATCTACTTCTGCCCATAGCATCTGTAGTATTTGCTGTTTTTACTCCTAATCTTTCCATGCACTCCCCAAGGTCGACATCCTCATCGTAGCCATCTTGATTACAGAATTGTGGGTTATTCCCGGTTGTTGCTATTCTTTTGAGAGCTTCTTTACTAAGTACATATCCTGCCCCGCCACTATAATAACCTTGTTTTACTTTTGGTTTGAAATGATGTCCAAAGTAAACAGGATCCTTTGTGTTTTGAGATGATAGAAAATAACGGAGGTTTTCCATGATAACGTATGTATCATCATCTGTTTTCATGAACCAATCAACTTCGCCGTAATACTGATCATAAACATATCTAAATCCTTGCATTGTCTTAGCTGTTAAATGGTTCCTTCCTTCGGAGGTGTTAAGACCAATGGTTGGAAAAGATGTATTGGTTTCAGAACTGAAGAAAAGGAGTGTTGTACAACGTTTTCCCCATGTCTTTTTAACATGTATTGCTCTCTTGTCAAGATTAATCGGTGATGTAATCACGAAACAAAGAATCCGGACCTGCATGTTTAGTTTCCTGGCAATTTCATCTTTATCTGGAAATATAAAATTTCAGTCAAGCTGCTATCAAAAAATCAAAATCATTGTATATTGAGACTGTCGTAGTATTATTTCCGTTTGATTTTTTATGAAACCTAAATAACCTCATATAGACCAAATAGTGGGGGGACCAAGTATTATTTGCATACCATGTTCTCAGTGGGTAGGAGCTTATCTATAAGCAGAATACTTTCTACATCCCAGAAAACCGTTCACACCATATCAATCAGCCCTCGTAAATACTGAATCATTAGTAGAACAAATCAATTTTCCTATGTTCGGGAATAAAATCGGACATGAATACACGTCATCATGACTACTATCATGGGTGTATCCAAAAAAGGCGAACATTAGCTTTTTATAATATTGAATAATGCACATACACGATAGATATTCTACTTTCACTGTCATCTACATGAATCACGCCGATCGTTTTTCAGCTTTATAAAAAGATATTATTTCTCTTATTTAGGATAAAACTCATAGATACATGTAAGGCATCCCTACATTGCATCACATTTCCTTTTTGTGATAAATAATCTATATTACACGAAATTAAAGAAAACCGAATGGTCTGCGTTGCGAGAGTACCATTGTAAGTATAGTACATACTTTTGATATTTCTTCACGTAAAGAACAGTCTGCATATTTTAATCGGACCCGATTTCAAGGTTTACATAATAAGTCCTCCTATCCAAACTTCCCATTAGATTTATACATTTTGGGGGCGAAAGCATGTCACACATCTCAGGTCATGTGATGCCTGCGACTGCTATAGGCTTCGTGCTACATTTTGTGAAGAGAATTTACAAATACATGTATACATGTAGTAGAATTATACCGAAACACTGTGAAACTAAGCGAAAGATAGATGACTCTAGTGTTAGAAAATAATGACTAAATATTTGAATTCAAATTACCGTATTGGTGGCTGACATCATCAAATCTGAGCTCTTGTACAGACTTTTCTCCATAGCCTTTATATTTCAAAGAATTGTTGTTGTAAATCAACGTAATCATTCCAATGATATTGAATCCCAGCAAGAAAATAACAGTAAACATTTGGATTTTATACATTGTTAAAAACATTATAACAGATTTTAACAAGAAACTTGTTTTCGA
The DNA here is from genome assembly GCA_028142955.1 of Pinctada fucata. NCBI lineage: Eukaryota > Metazoa > Mollusca > Bivalvia > Pterioida > Pteriidae > Pinctada > Pinctada fucata. Next base: position 40,756,811 of record AP027114.1, read on the forward strand.
TGTTGAAGCATGTTTTCGGTTCCTTTTAAAAAGATGATTTACATTTCATTCCATTTTCAAATGTTAAAAATAAACGGCTTCATAAACAAAGCCCGTTTTAATAATATTAATCAATAAAATTAAAAAAGGACATAATTCATTGGCCGAGTGTACGAAAAGCTAATTATGAACCGGGTGTTACAATAATACTGCTTTTGTTTTCACTTTAAAGATGTACAAAAATGATTTATGATAAACGTATTGTTGAATACATAACAGCTGCAGTTTAATCAAAATTCCTGAGTTAGTAGACATGAGAATATTGATGTGTCCGTCAGAACTTCCAGACATCAATGATATTTAAATTTCGTTTGTTGTTTTCCCCCAAATAATGTGAATTGCGCTTTTCTTATTTATTTTTTTGCGAAAATTGATGAAATTCAGAGGAAATTTACCCCGTGGATTGAATTCATTGTTTTTGAAAATGAAATAGTTTGACTTTGGTTGATAGTATCATTAGATTTCAATGTAGCAAAAGATTACCCTTTTCTTTGTGCATCACATCTTACATCGGAAGATTCTACTTTTCTAATTGACCTTGTTCCTTTTTTGTTTTCTTTCTTTTGTTGTTGCTTGGGGTTTTTGGTATTTATTGAAGATAGAAAAACATGTATGGTTTTATATTGGATGCATGAGCCTCTGGTCATATATTTTTTGTAAACATTTAGGGTGCTGCAGCCTCCTTCAAGCAACAACAAAAGAAAGAAAACAAAAAAGGAAAAAGGTCAATTACAAAAGTAGAATCTTCCGATGCAAGGGATGGATACATAACTGATTGCATTATAACAATTTCTTTTTACCAAATGGATTTTTTTCCATTCACGGGATATAAGCATAAAACATATATAATTAAAAGGAAGGAGGGATCTCCAGCCGGACTCGGTTGCAGCACCTTGGACAAAGCACCAAAAACACCTGATGTGAAAACACGTAAAAAAGACAGCAAGAGACCCAATAGAGACATACGACATAGAAACATAGGACTACACATAAAACAACGATACCAATGGGCAATCGGCTACGCAAGTAGAAATGATGTGGTTATCCGGAGTACGCGGAGTACGTGCACACAGCCCTACCTCTTTTCCTGATACCAAAGGTCTCGAATTAATGGGCGTTCGTTAAAACCATTTGCCCCTGTTGGCATACCTCTCACTAATTCTTAACGAAACAAAAACAAAATGCTCTCCGCGTATGAATTTTACGTACAGAAAAGGCAAAAAATGAATAAATATTCGAGTTCAATTGCCGTGATAGTAGCTGACATCATCAAATCGTAGTGTTCGTACAGGGTTTTCCTTTGTTTTATAACCTTTATAATCCGAAGAAATGTGTTTTTTAAAATAACATTTAAAACATACATAAAACCATACAAAGGAATAACAAAATAGCAGGAAATTTTAAATCACAAAATCATTACAACACACAACATAGATAAGACTTCACAAAAGTGCTGAGATTTCATTTTTTTTTTGCAATAATGGGTAAACGATTTGTCCCCGATGGTACATGTAGCCAAGTTCGATCAACTTCGGTTGATCGTCTGTTTCTTCAGCGCATTCGAAAATGTCTGTTACAATGAATCAAACAATCTTGAAATTTCTAAAACGTGAGTCCTGTAGCATCATATCCCACCCATCCTGTTACGTTTTTCGGTACATTTTTTTTACATAGTTTTCACATTTTTTGACCATAATACGTTGTTTAGATTGAGGATCACTTACACGGAAATAGTGCCCGAAACGTGCATGTCTGGTCCATGCTGCAAATTGATCGGTTCTTAAATGATGGTATTGAATTTGAAGACGTTTAACATTTCTTTCATTACATGATGGGGGAAAAGTAGATAAGTTTTTATCAGTTTCATCTAATGATTCAAGACGATTATAGATTTGTTATATATCAACGTAATTATGCGTATGATATTGAATGCAGCAAAACATATCAGCAGATATTTTGATGCTGTACATTGTTAATGCTGTTATAAAATATGTCAACAAGAAGATTGTCTTCGATTTTTTAAACATTATTTTTCATTTCATTCCTATTTCAGGTGTTTAGATGTGACGTCATGCACAACCAGTTTTTAGTTATCTGAAACAGAAATCTGAAAGAGGGATATCAAGTCTTTGTTGAGTGTATGAATCCAGATGTTACGACAATAGTACTTAAGTTTTCATTTTAAAGATGTACAAAAATGATAAACGTATTCATGAATGCATTACAGCTGGTAAAAATATATTTGTGAGTTAGTGCAAATATGTTGGAAAATATTGATGTGTCCTTAAACAAGTTAGATGCATAACTTCTAGAAATTATTTGCACTATAATTTCATATGTTGTTTTCCTCAAAGTAACTGAATTCCGATTTTCTATTTCCTTGCGCTCGCTTTTTTATTTTAGTAAGTTTATTTTGCGAATTTTCATTTTATGAGTTCGTTAAGTAGTACGTCTATAAATCTTCCTATAACATTTGGCATAAGCTATGAAATAGTCCATCATTTTACCTCTCCAGAAATTGAACAAACTTTAAGCTTCCTTTGTGGTCTTCTAATATGTTGCAAAATTTATCCGTTCTTAAATGATGCTATTGCATTTGAAGACGTTTGACGTTTCAAGTGGTGCAAATGTCAAACGTCACCAATTGATGAGTGTCACTGCTGGTGGACCAGGAGTCCCCATGTAACCAAGTGCGATCAACTTCAGTTGATCAGCTCTCTCTTCATCGCATTCGAAAATTTCTGTAATCAACATTTCTTGAAATTTCTAAAACATGGGTCCTGAAGCATCATATCTAACCCATCCTGCTACGTCTTTAGGTACATTTTTGGATATAATAATTTTCACGCATTTTGGTTATATTACATTGTTTAGATTGATTGTCACTGACGATTGATAAGAACCCGAAACGTGCATGTCTGGTCCATGCTGCAAATTTATCTGTTCCTAAATGATGCTATATTGAATTTGAAGACGTTTCACATCCATTTTTGTCAAGATGCAATACCTATGAATGTATCATGTAATATGATTCATGTGATTTGAATCTGTGTTTCTGGGGCCTCTACGTTTCGCGGTCTTGTTTGTTTGATGTCATCTTACAGTGAGGAGGTTGTTTTACACCACATTTGTACGTTCTTCGAGACCTCTGGGTAATTGGAGAAGTGAGAGGGTTGTGCGCGCGTCATCCAGGATAACCACACCATTTGCTACTTGCGTGACAAATGGCCGTCCAAAGTCGGCATCGGTTGCCCATTGGTCTCGTCGGTTTATGTGTAGTCTTTTGTGTTTGATGTTTACATGTCGTGTGTCTTTTTTCCGTCTCGTGCTGTACTCGTCTTTTGTGTTTTTGCATCGGGTGTTTTGGTGTTTTGCTGTTGATGCTGCAACGGGGTCTTTTTGGAGATCTCCTCTCTTCTTGAATGTTTACAGTTCACTAATTAGCAAGGAAATGCGTTTAAACTTACGATGCATTCTGTACTTATAATTGACTCTGGAAATTGTTCATTTGATTAATGTCCTTCAAGAAACTGCGTTATTGTTTCCGCCTGCGCGTGCTATTTTCCTTTCTCGTATAATAGAAGTGTAGCATTGATCCCTCTTTAAAAAGTAATACAGTCTAGCTTTCTCGTAGGAATTGAAGTGAATCATTGATCCCTCTTTAAAAAGTAATATCCGGATAACCACTATTTGCTATTTCGTACACCCTTCCCTTATATACACATTTACATATCCATGTGTATGTTTATTTGTCCCCTGCTGTCTTGCTTATATGCTTGTCTCACAGTAATGAAGTTATAACTACAATTTGACATTCTTCGAGACCTTTTTGTGACCGGAAAAGTAGCATGGTTGTATAAGCAAATCGTATAACCATACCATTTGCACTGGCGTGACAGATCAGATGGCCGTTCTTAGTCGGCACCTATTACCCATTTGCCTCTTTTGTTTATGTGTAGTCATTTTATGTTCATTGTTAGATTCTTTATTGGCGTTCCTTGTCTCTTTTGCGTTAACTACTATGCTTGTTGCTCAGTGTTTGTTTACACATAGGAATGTTTCCGTGTCTTGCTGTGGATTCTATAGCTGGGTATTGGCGGAGATTCCCTCAATTGTTTTTTGTCATTTGATAAACTAATGTCGTACAATTTAGTGCTTCCATTTTCTTTCAGGATACAATCCACTGCCGCAGTAGTCATTTTATTTACCTATGTTCTGTAGAGGGACACATAGACTTATTGTCAATTTTGGAATCGACAGTATAAAACGACAATTTGAACGTTTATATTCGAATCAAAGTATATAATTAAGATCAATTTCTGGAAAAAGAAATGTGAAGAGTAAATGAGAAACACTTAAACACCCTGTTGCGGAAAATGTTCATATGAGTTCCACACTGCAAATAACATAAAGACAAATAAGAAAGAAAAACGAAGCATACATTGTGCTACTAGGATCATCCTTCTGAAATGAACCTCGAAGGAGTAACCATCAGTTATTCATTATTAAGGTAGAGTGGGTAAGGAAAATCATTAGAACATTAACTGGGACCGTTATGAGCCCCAGTATAAACATTGCTACGCCCCTGACAAGTTTTCCTGGAAATTCCGGATGGCGATTAGCTTATAATAACGGTCAGGTGAAGGTGAAGACGTGGTATACCTTATACCGGATGCCCAACATTTTATACCAGACCCCTTGTGATGTCACAATGTTATCCTTCATGTTGACATTTTAGCGTAAACAGGTAATAACGTTCAAATACTTCATGACAGTTATCAAAATAGGTCATCGTTGGGGTTCGCCTCGCCCGGTATAAAACCTAGTGACCTGGTATCACCTCGTACCAGGTCACCAGATGACTAGGTAACTAATGATATTCCGAAGTGAGACCATGTGCACGGGGAGAATCGGCGTCGCAACAGTTTCATGAAAACTTGTCAAGTTCGGTGATTGTCTCGATGTGCATGAAAAAAATCTAAATGCCGAGCACAAGACATATAGAAACCTCATAGTGGACATTTTATCCAACCTAAAATGAATTACACTTACACAGATTGTGACGCATCATCCTTCATTTATTAAGTGATCCGACTTCCGGCGGAAGACTTCACAGCATTGTTTTCGTGACCGTGGCTGCCGCTCGCCAGAATTTATTACATATATGTACGTTATTTTCAATAAATGCTGCACTTTCCTATATACAACACATATACATTATACACTTAGGTTGATAAACAAGGACACTAAGAAGACGAAAAGAAACTGAAAAAGACCCGAATAGTGGATTATATTCCAATTCTCGGGAAAAAATCGCTTTCGCTCGCCATTCGTTGCATTAACATATTAGACCTGACAATCAAAAAATCAAAATCTATGATGTGACAATTCAAGATTTTAAGCTTTTTTGCTCGCCACAGCTCTCCAGTGAATCAGTCCATGAATGCTGTCGATAAAAATAATTGTAGTTGAAAGTCAGAAATGAATGATCAAGAGAGAATTTTAGAAAGTAATGCATTATATAAAAACATTAATTTAAGATCATGCTTTAAGGTTCGTTCTGAATATATTTTAAAATTATTGAAATTTCCTTTTTTTCGACTCTGCGCATCAGTGCAATCTCCAAGCAGCGTTATCCGCTCCTACTTATTAATACGGTCGATTCACTGATGTGATAAGCGCATATGGTGGACTTTGCACAATAGATATATGTTTCAATATTGATAATCATACAGCACGCATACCATAACTGCTTTTAAAGGCTACCTTTTCTGAAAGCTAGTATTTTTTCATATTGAAAACGTTCGCAGGCTGATTCATATTTTGATGTCCTGTCTCAATACCATACGGATAAAGATGGTATACAAAAAACTCCAATTCATGCATCCTCTGTGGCTTCACATAATGGAACGATATGGCATAATTACTGATGGAATTCATCCCCTGAAAATGAAGTACAAGTCAATAAATACAACAAGCATGATAGAATTTGACAATATACCCCTGCATCATCATCAATCCTCAGTATACAAACATTTCTGAAAGGAATTTAAACCTTTAAACTTTTTATTTATAAAAACTCTTGATAGAAAAAAATATATATCTAAAATTTTTTTTCATATTTTTCTTATTGTATAATTATTTCCATTTTACATTAAGTCCAATAGATTTGCAATAATATAAATAAAAGCTCAAAGACTCAAACACTCAATTTGAATGTTGAGATTGTAATCATAGTAACCATCGGGAAGAAATATTTGAATTTTTTTACAATAATACTTTATGAACTGAAATGCACATAAGTGATTCAAGGAAATTAAAAAAATAAGGCGGTTGGATTTCAAAAAACAATTCAATTCTCAATTTACTTCATTTTACCTTTACTAAATATTGGCCTCGAGAAGTTGAGACACTAATTCATCGGCACTAATGTTCAACGTCTTCAAATTCTTTTAAGAGCAGAGAAATTTGCAGTATGGACAAGACATGAAGGTTACATATTAGGTACTTAACCCACGTCAGTGATCCTCAATCTAAACAATGTAATATGACCAAAGAGTGTGAAAGTTATGATAAAAAATGTACCGAAAAATATAGCAGGGTGTTTGGGATATGATGTTCAAGGACTCACGTTCTATAAATTTCAAGAAATTTAAATAACAGAAATTTCCGAATGCGTTAAAAATGCGGAAGGGTTCCAACTCTAAACCTTCATGTAGAAATTACAAATCAATTTTCATGCACCAGACACGTGTGTCGAATATTAAATTCTCATCAGTGATGCATATGCTTCCTGCCAACTTCCTTTTCATAAGCAGTCCAAAGTAATTTCACTAGCGCACTCTGGTGTTATTTTAGAAATTAAATTTCTGCATTTACTTAACAGAGAAGGTGCGGCTCCAAATTTCCTGTAGGGTCGATTCAGTAGCATATCCAAATAAAATCTATGTTCAAATTAGTATTGGACGGATATTTCGATGATATTTTTCGTTGAAATGGCAATAGCAAAAAACTATATATATGATGTCACATTGATAAAGGGCCAAACAATGCTTCTTTCAGGCGACAGAGCCGGAAAGAAACGATCAACCGAAGTTGATCGAACTTGGCTTCATGTGCCCTCAGGGACTCTTGGTCCACCAGCAGTGACACTCACCAAGTGGTACAAATGTTAAACGTCTTCAAATTCATTAGCATCATTTAAGAACAGATAAATTTGCAGCACGGACCAGACATGCACGTTTCGGGTACTTAACCCTCGTCAATGACTCTCAATCTAAAGAATATTATATGGCTAAAGCGCGTGGAAGTTACTATATACAATTTTTAAAAGTTCCCTCCAATTAAGCCCTTACATGTTTCTTTTATATTTACATGTAGGGCTAAGTCATTTTATCTCAACTTTGGGATTTTTGAAGCTTTTAGATGAATATTCATTGCATTCCCTCTTTTTCAGTCACGAGGATACATAGGATTATAGAATCAACATCAAAGAAGTAACTATCAGTTATTCCGTTTTATAGTCGAGAAGTTAAGGCAAAATTATCATAATTCCCATAGGAACAGTTGCGAACCTTGGAATGAACAACATTTCGAAGTGAGATCAGGTGCTGGGGAACAGTCAGCGTCTCCTGTGAGTAATATCAGTATATCATAATTTAAACCCCTCTGGCAAATTTCTTGCAATCTGATTGGTCGAGAAGAACCGATTATTATGTTGAATTCTGCCACTGACTTCAGCGGATAAATGTGTTATATAGTGTTTTAAATAGGGATTTAAGAATATAGTGGGTCGATGAAAAAAAGTTATAATGGTCTCTTTTTCATCGATCCAATATATTTCTGTATCCCCCTGTAAAATACTGTATAACTAATGATATTAGAATGGTATATTGTAGTATCATAGTATATTATAGTATATATTATATGTTTTATAGTATATTTATTAATTTAGTATACAAGTATTATACACAAGCATACATGAATAGCATTATATTGCATATACGATATGCCTAAAATGAGTATCTTGCAGAAGATAATGAATTTGAAGACGCTAAACATATTATGGTTCTTCCTTACTTACCTTATGCGCCCCATTTGCGTCATGGAAATAATACCATTGTGGATACTTGCCAAACAGATGAGATTCTAAAGTGTAGCAATGAAACCTAGTCCTCCCAAGAAAGTCAGTAGTATTAACTATTTTTACACCAAGTTTTTCCATACACTTCCCTACATTCAAATCCTCCTGACCGCCATCTTGTTTACAGACTTGTGGGTTATTTCCGATTGTTGACAGTCTTCTAAGGGCTTCTTTATTTAGCACATAAGCTGCGCCTCCGCTATTAAAGCCTTGCTTAACTTCTTCTTTTCCGATGAAATGATGTCCAAAGTAAAGAGGGTTCCTTGTATCTTGAGATGTTAGAAAATAACGGAGGTTCTCCATAATGACGTAGGTATCGTCGTCTGCTTTCATGAATCAATCAGCGTCATCGTAATAGTGATCATAAACATATCTAAATCCTTGCATTGTCTTAGCTGTTAAATGGTTCCTTCCTTCGGGGGTATTGAGACCGATGGCTGGAAAAGATATATTTGTTTCAGAACTCAAGAAAAGAAGTTTTGTGCACCGTTTTCCCCATGTCTTTTTAACATGTATTGCTCTCTTGTCAAGATTCATTGGTGATGTAATCACGAAACAAAGAACCCGGATCTTCTTGCTAAGTTTCCTTGCAATTTCGTCTTTATCTGAAATTGTAAAATTTCAGTCAATTTGCTTTCAAAAATTTGCAGATCATTGTGCATTGATTTTTAACCGCCTTTAATAATATTTTGTCTTTCCAAATCATATTTGAACTCATACATCCAATATTCTGTCATATATTCATCTTCAATAAATACCAAAAAGCAAACAAAAAACAAAAAAGAAAGAAAACAAATCTACAAAAAAAATCAAGGTCGATTAGAGAAGTAGAATCAATGCAACAGATTACACTGAAACATTTTAATATTTTGAAATATTTTTCCCCATTCAACAGGATATTAGCATACAAAATATACAATTAAAAGAAAGGAAGGTATCTCCAAACGAAGTCGTTGGCAGCACCCTCAGCAAAGCACAAAAACACCCTAAGTGAAAACACATAGTAAACAAGCAGAGCAAAAGACGCACATAGAGACATGAAACATAGAGGCATAGAACACATCATGACACATAAACTAACGATACCGAAGGGCAATCGGCGGAGACTTAGGACGGTCATCTGCTACACCAGTTGACTATACATAAACTAACGATACCAATGGGCAATCGGCGCTGATTTAGGACGGCCATCTGCTACGCCAGTGGACTACACATAAACCAACGATACCAATGAGCAATCGGCGCTGAGTTAGAACGGCCATCTGCTACGCCAGCACAGTACACATAAACCAACGATACCAATGGGCAATCGACGCTGACATACGACAGCCATCTGCTTCGCCAGTTGCAAATGGAGTGTTTTTACGGATTACCTGCGCACAGACCTACCTCTTTTCCAGTTATCAAAAGGTCTCGATTCTGAAGAAGTTTCGGAATTTTTATCAATTATTGGGCGTTCCTAAAACCCCTTGCCAATGTTTCCATACGTTTCACTATTTCTTAACGATACAAAAGAAAAATTAATAAAGAAAATGATGAATAAATATTTGAATTCAATTTACCGTGATAGTAGCTGACGTCATCAAATCTTAACATTCGTACAGGTGTTTCATCTTTGTTTGTTTTATAATTTTTACATTCCGAAGAAATGTTGCTGTAAATCAACGTAACTATTCCAATGATATTGAATGCCAGCAAAAACATAAGAGCAGATATTTGGATTCTGTACATTGTTAATGCCATTATAAAAGATGTCAACATGAAGCTTGCTTTCGCTTCTTTTAACATCATGCATGCATAACAGCTGATACAAATATATTTGCATGTTAGTACATGTAGGATAGATTCTATTGATGTGTCCTTAAACAAGTCAGTTGCATAACTTCCAAACATTATATCTATTTTAATTTCATTTGTTGTTTTTCAAGCAAAATTACTACAAATCTCCCTAAAACATTTGGTAGAGGCTATAAGATATGCCAGCTGTTTACCTGACCAGAAATTGAAATGAGCTTTAAGTTTTCATTGTGGTCCTCTAACTTAGATACTATAACTACATATATACGAATGACGATGGCGCTGAGTTAGGACGGCCATCTGTTACGCCAGTACACTACACATAAACCACCAACGATACCAATGGGCAATCGGCTATAACTAAGGACGGTCATCTGCTCCGCCAGTAGTCTAAACATAAACTAACTATATCAATGGGAAATTGGCACTGAGTTAGGACGGCCATCCGCTACGCCAGTAGACTATACATAAACCACCATGATACAAATGGGCAATCGGTGATGACTTAGGACAGCCATCTGCTACACCAGTACACTACACCTAAATCAACGATACCAGTGGGTAATCAGCGCTGACTTAGGTCGGCCATCTGGTACACCTATACACTACACCTAAACCAACGATACCAATGGGCAATCGGCGCTGACTTACGACAGCCATCTGCTACGCCAGTGGCAAATGGTGTGGTTCTTCGGATTACCTGCGCACAGACCTACTTCTTTTCCAGTTACCCAAAGGTATCGATTCTGAAGAAGTTTCGGAATTTTTATCAATTATTGGGCGTTCGTAAAACCCCTTGCCAGTGTTTGCATACCCTTCACTATTTCGTAACGATACAAAAAGAAAATTAAAAAAGAAAATGATGAATAAATATTTGAATTAAATTTACCGTTCTAGTAGCTGACATCATAAATATCAAAGAAGTACCTAACCGTTATTCAGTCTCAAACTCGAGAAGGCAAAGCAAAATCGTGAGAATTCCGAACGAAACGGTTGCGTACCCCTGAATGAACAACATTCCGAAGTGAGACCAGGTGCCCGGGGACAGTCAGTGTCTCCTGATTGCATGCGACACTCGTCACAACAGCTCCATGGTAACCTGACAAATTCGGTGATTGTCTCGGTGTACATCAATTCTTAACATTCGTACAGGTGTTTCGTCTTTGTTTGTTTTTTTTTTTTTTCATTTTTACATTCCGAAATGTTTCTATAAATCAATGTAACTATTCCAAGTATATTGTTAATGTCATTATAAAAGATGTCAACATGAAGCTTGTTTTCGCTTCTTTTAACATCATGCATGCATAACAGCTGATGCAAATATATTTGCATGTTAGAACATGTAGGATAGATTCTATTGATGTATCCTTAAACAAGTCAGTTGCATAACTACCAAATATTATAGCTATTTTAATTTCATTTGTTATTTTTCCCGCAAAATTACTACAAATCTCCCTAAAACATTTGGTAGAGGCTATAAAATATGTCAGCTGTTTACCTGACCAGAAATTGAATTTTTTTCTTTGTGGTCCTCTAACTTAGATTCTTCACCTACAAATACTGTAAATTGCTTTATTTTCGTCAGTACCAATTTTCGTCAATTCGTTCAAAATGACCATTTCGTCAGTACGTAAATTCGTCATCCAAGGGTCCCTAAAATATAAATTCGTCTGTTTAAATTCCAACTTAATATTCAGGTATAGGCTGTATGCGTTTGTTTTCATTGTTTGTTTAACAATTATTGGTAAACAAACAATTAGAGACATGTATACCACCTAGCTTGTTGTGAAAACACATCATTTAGTAATTAGAAGTAAATTATATGTGACTTCTTGTGCGTATTCAGTTTTTAATGATTTATCATTTGCCTGTTGATTTTAAACTCTTAAGATTCAAATTTTTCCTTTCTACACTATATTTTGTCAAGAGTATTTATATTCGTCGATACGTAATTTCGTCAAGGGAGGCACTGACGAAAATGACGAAAATTGGTACCTGACGAATAAAAACCAATTTACAGTATACTAATGGGCAATCGGCGCTGAGTTAGGACGGCCATCTGCTAAGCCAGTACACTACACATAAACTAACGATACCAAAGGGCAATCAGCGATGACTTAGGACGGCCATCTGCTACGCCAGTACACTACACATAAACTAACGATACCAATTGGCAATCGGCGCTGACTTAGGACGGTCATCTGCTACACCAATACACTATACATAAACCAACGATACCAACGGGCAATCGGCGATGACTTAGGACGGCCATCTGCTACACCAGTAGACTACACATAAACAAAAGATATCAATGGGCAATCGGCGATGACTTCGGACGGCCATGTTAGTACATGTAGGATAGATTCTATTGATGTGTCCTTAAACAAGTCAGTTGCATAACTTCCAGGTATTATTGCTATTTTAATTTCATTTGTTGTTTTTCCCGCAAAATTACTACAAATCCCCCTAAAACATTTGGTAGAGGCTGTAAAATATGCCAGCTGTTACCCTGGCCAGAAATTGAAATGAGCTTTAAGCTTTCTTTGTGGTCCTCTAACTTAGATATTACATGTATAACTACAGATATATATGTATAACTACAAATATATATGTATAACTACAAATATATATGTATAGGATAAAGACCAAGTTGAGGTCTGTATGAAGGTTAGATGCCCAAGGAGAGAACAGGGTGGCCGAGGTCTTTAAACACCACCCTGTTCTCTCCGAGGGCATCTAACCTTCATACAGACCTCAACGAGGTCTTTATCCGACTTACAAACCGCAGATTTTCTTAAATTTTCATAGAAATAAAAATCAATGTATTTAATACACCCCTGCTTTTCAAAATGAAATTGACCATGCAAATTATCGGGTGGAAATATGCAGCGGTAACGATTATTAGGCCATAGTAGTAAAATAGTTTGTTATACATCCCGATGATTTTCTGAAAGGTACCCGGGCCTGTATTCGGTCAGAAAAGAAAATAAGTTCTACTTCCATAAACTTTTAAAATAGGTGATTACTTCATAATAATTGCAAATAGAGATAAGGAAAGATTTCCTGATCAAGTAAGGATACTATTTCTTTATTTTGTCCATTAAGTTACTCGATATACATTTATTTATAGAGCATTTAGAATTACTGGTCGTTAAGAATCGCTATAGGAATCTAGATTTATTTGAAATGGCATTTTGAATCTTTCGGGATAGAAGAATCTATTCTTCTTCTTTTAACATTTCTCATAGAAGGATGTCTTTCGTAGACTTGTAACGCAATATTTTTTATACTTGGCCGAATACTCATTATAATAAAAACAATTCACACCTGCGACTGAAATAATTTTCTTCTCTCCGCCCCTCATTGTTTTTGATTGACCTCCACACTTCACTGAACGTTCATAAAACCTTATATATTTAGAATCGTCCACGGTCTTTATGAAATAAAATGACCGATGAATAACAAAAAAATCACATTTGAAGGTTTGTAAGTAATATGATTCATGTGATATTGCCCTTTTCCGTGTGGAGCTCGTAAAAAGTTCTTCGCGAGGGGTTTGACAATAAGTGTTTTAAATATTTTCCCTGACATGGTCGCAATAGCATTTTCTATATAGACATAACCTCAGACAGTGCATGTATTTTATATATTGTTTTCTTGCATGAACATCGACGATGGGTGAGGCTAGCCAACAGGGGATGCTTATTCCTCCCGGGCATATAGTCCTACTTCTAGCTTGATAGGGGTCCGTCGATGTTCAATTTGGCGTTCTATTGTGAGTGCTGTTGAGATTATCGTCATGATCTTCTTTAACTCATTTGAATATGTTTTAACTGTACTGAATGTACTAATTAGAAATGCAACGATTTCAAAGTACCACCTACATTGCATTCAGTACTTACATTTTACATTTGGAAATTGTTCATTTGATTAAGATGTCCTTCAAGTTTCTATAAAGCTGTCCTATTTTCTTTTCTCGTATGAATTGAAGTGTAATATTGATAACTGTATAAAAGGTAATATAGTCTAGGTGATTCATACATTTCATGAGATGTTTTAGTTTTCAAAACCTAAAAATGCATGTCTTATTCGAAAACCTAGACATACATATCTTTTTTTTCCAAATTTAGGGATCGATGCTCTGCGTTGAAGCAACATTCTAAATTCAAGCAAGAAATCATTTTTTAATCCAAATAACAGTAGGCGTCTTGCATTACCTACATATATACACAATCCCTTGCTTTACAAATATTTAATAATAAACAAAATTTGACATGTCTAGGTATACATCACCTTTCACAAAACCCATACAATGCACACGTTCAGCCCCTGTCACAATAGCACAAATTTGAGCTACGAGTTTTGTACGAGTACCGGGGAGTTATAACTCGCCGAATTTCCCCGAGTTGGTCTTGATTTTTTTGTGATTACGACATGAGGTCGACATTTGCTCGAGACCTCTTCGAGATCAGTACGACACTTGGCGAACGAACACGAGTTTAAGCAACATCTCTGCGATTTGTACACGACATCTTCTCGACAAACGAAGACTTCAGCGCGATACTATCATTATTGTAGCGTAAGATGTCTTCCTTTTATATGTTTGGCGTGTATTTCTTCCTCAAATCTGCTTAGCAATTGAATGAATTGATCTGTACAACGTACAAGATCATGTAAATAATACGATACACCTTCGTTGATGATTCTTGATTTCTTTATTATCATAACTTCTTTCAAAGATAGATTCTAAAAAAATTGTTGAAAAAAATCTCTTCTACAATCTATTAGTAAAAGTAACGAAACTAAGTGTCCAAAAAGGGTGCATATTTAAGGTATGACTGGGTTTTTTTTCTTGATGTTCATGGATGTATAAATCATTTTGGCTGAAAATTAAAATACGTACCGTAATGTACATAAATGTAACTACTAGTATTCCGCCGAGGGAAAGGAGGGGGTGGGAGTTGTCAAATTTGTTCTTTTCAATAATCTTTTTCAATAAAACCAGAATATAAATAAAATATCCTTAGGTATCTTAAATGACCTTTTTCTAATCTTGCCAGCTTAAAAAAATCATATGATTTATCGTTTCATTTTTTTAGATGCAATAAAATGTTCTAGAACGTACAAGTAATAGGTGTTCAATGTCTTCTACCAAGATACATCGATTCCTTCTTTTTCATATATCAGGACAAAATGATGTAAGAGGATAGATGGACAAACTGATCATGATGAATTGTAATTTTCTAGAGTCTGTGTGTGCATTAAGCTATTGTGCGTCTTGAACATGTCGACCCACTTGGTCCTCTTTTTAGTTTTGCTCTGTTTCGTTGCTTTACTATAAAAATGAAAACATTTATTCATCCTCTGCAAGGAGTCATCTTGGACATTTCTACTTTTCGTTTATTTCAAGCAGTTAGATCAGATAAATCAGAGGAGAAAACAAACCGCCCTTTCATTAAAGCAAGATTTGCAAACAAAGGTATTGATAAATTGAATCTTGGTCAAATTTTGAATCATAAAACTGTCACAGAAAAAATCCCACCATATTTCAAAAGAAAAGAAACTCCTTGTATTTCCTATAGCTACACACCAACAGTTGCATCTAAAATTTACAATTACAAACGATTCCTGCAGTGTATTGATTTAAGTAATCCCTCACTACATCCACTTCCTTGCGAATGTTCTTCATCGGACTTCAACTACTCTCCTTGTGGACACGTTATTACTGGTGATCTTAGTATAGTCAAGAACGACAAGTTGAGAGAATTGTTAAAAAAGGGTCCCAAATACAGAGAAAGTATGTCCTTTACATGGAACCAAAATTTGAAAATTATCATGGACTCTTGTGAGGAATATGCAAGACGTTGGGCAAAGAAAGAGGATGTACAGCTCGACACTCTTTCCGAATGGATAAAATCCATCAGAGGGTTACTTTTATCTAGAATTAACCGATTAAAATCAACTGTGAACACCAGATTCGAGTCTATATTTAAAGACCCTGATGTTATCACAGAGCTCACCTACCTCCAAGAACATTATGTCATCACACCAGCGGACAAAGCCTCAAATAATTACACATTTACTTGCAAAAAGTACTATTTCGACAGTCTAGTTAAAGAGTTGGGTTTAAATTCGACACCTGGAAATCCCACTTACACCCCTACAAACCTTTCTGCCTCTGAAATAATAGATAACCACAAATCAGCTCTTGCTTCCTTTGGCTTCCAAACTAACAATTTAGATTTAGATTTACCATACTTATACTGCATACCTAAAATGCATAAGAATCCGTACAAACAACGTTTCATCGCTGGTTTCTCAAAATGTTCTACCAAATCTGTATCGATCTTACTCACCAAAGTTTTATCTGAAATCAAATCTGGGCTTCAAAAATATTGTTCGACAGTATATTCTCGCAGTGGTATCAACCAGATGTGGATTTTAAAGAATTCGAAGGAACTTTTAGAACATCTGAAATCCACTCATTTTAGTAAAGTTCATTCGATCAAAGCCTTTGATTTTTCGACACTTTACACTACAATTCCACATTCTAAATTGAAAGAAAGACTCGCAAAAATTATAAGTAATGCGTTTACAAGTAAGAACGGTAATCGCAAATACAAATTTATTGTTGTGAACTATGACAAAACCTACTTTGTAAAAGAAAAGTCCGATTCTGAAAATAAGTACACTGAAACAGATATTATTCAGATGTTAAACTTTTTGATCGACAACATTTTTGTGGTGTTTGGAGGAAAGGTCTTCCAGCAAATTGTCGGAATTCCAATGGGGACCAATTGTGCCCCACTCCTTGCCGACATTTTTCTTTACTCGTACGAAGCTGAATTCATTCAATCTCTGGTCTCTGAAGGGAAAAGATACTTAGCTTCTGACTTCAACTTCACTTACAGATACATAGACGATGTGTTGTCCATCAATAATCCAAAATTCGCGGATTTCCTGAGCAGTATCTATCCTTCAGAGCTTGAAGTCAAAGAAACTACAGAGACAAATAATTCAGCATCCTATTTGGACATAATGTTGTCCTACGACACTGATGGTCACATGAACACCTCACTCTATGACAAACGTGACGACTTCAATTTCAGCATTACAAACTTTCCTTTTCTGAGTAGCAACATTCCTTCATCGCCTGCTTATGGCGTGTTCATATCTCAGTTGATACGCTATGCCAGAGCAAGTACGAAATATACGGATTTTGTTCTGAGAGCTAGGCGTCTTTCAGATAAGCTTCTCAGTCAGGGATTTGCTAGTGACCGACTAACATCGTCACTGAGGAAGTTCTACGGTCGATATGGGGAACTCGTCATACACTATGATGTCCCACTCTCCAGAATGAAGGGTGATATTCTGTCGTAGACCATTTGAACCATCCATCCCAAGATTGTACTCTATGTCTTCCGAAATGGAAGTTACCGAATGTGACAGTTCTACCGAATTGAAGCGGCGGGTGTTGCATGCAAGCAGGAGATGCTTACTCTTCCTGGGCACCTGGTCTCACTCTCATATCGGGAGCTTCCCTGACATTATCGCCATAGCACTTTCTATATAGACATAACGTCAGACAGTCATGAGTTTTATATATTTCCATGCTTCATAAACTTCGACGGCGGGTGCGGCTAGCCAACAGGGGATGCTTACTCCTCCCGGGCACCTGGTCCCACCTCTAGCTTGCTGGGGGTCCGTCGATGACTAATTTTGTGCTCTATTGTGAGTGCTGTTGAGATTATCGTCAGGATCTTCTTTAACTCATTCGCTTCTTTTCATATGGTGGAGGTTTTTGTTTGTTTGCTTTTGTTCCTGTTTTATCCTGATTTCGTATGCCTCGGTTTCTGATTTTCTGAATTATCGATTTTGTGCTGTAAACAGGGATATGGTCATTATCCATATTTGTCATTCATGTACCAGCCATGTGGCCATGTGCTTATTGTTGACCTTTATATCGTCGGTAACAGTAAACTTAGAATGTCCAAAATACAGGAACCCCGTTCTTTCATATGTCGTGAAAATTTTGAAATAATTATGGATGCATGTGAGGAGTACGCCAGACGGTTGGCAAAAAAGGAGAACGTGGAACTAGATACACTCTCTGAATGGATGAAATCCATCGGAAAATTACTTAAATGACTAATAGTGCGTCTTCGGCACGCAGTTATCAACAGACACGAGTCAATTTTTCATGACCCTGTAGTTGCCAAAGACATTTCTTACCTCCCTGAAAAATATATCATTGTTCCTGATGACAAAGCGACAAACAATTTCATTTTCGTTTGCAAGTCATGCTATTTCAAATGCCTCAGAGAAGAACTTAGATTACATTAATTACATTAGCACCTGGAGATCCAACAAACAGACTTACAAACTAATCTAAAGCTGATATACTTGACAACCACAATTCTGTTCTTGAGTCCTTTCGTATTTCAATTTTGCTTACGAAAATATTAACTCGCATCACGTAAGGTCTTCAAACATACTGCGAGTCCAGAAATGGAATCATCAGATGTGGATCCTAAAGAATTCTCGATGAAAAATTTACCAGCATAAAATCTTTCGACTTCTCCTCTTGCTCAGTGATGTTCCTAGACTACTGTCATACAGTATTTATGCTATTTGCGGTGCGCGAGGGAATGTACTTAGATTTTCACTGGAGAACTTTACAAACTATAGAATTAAGATCAAAGTTTCCGTTTAAAAAAACTAATTAAGCTAACAAGGTCGGATTCCTCGGGTGGTTGCAAGGATGAGCATTAGTATTAGCATTAGTAGATAGCATTAGCCAGCAGTGCACGGACTGTATTACGTACGTCCTATGTTATTGATGTCAATTTTCAGATTGTTGTGTGTTTCTTTTGTCCCTGCTTGTTTCTGTCTTGTTTGTGTGGTCATCTTACAATGAGGAGGCTTTTGTGCACGAGAATTGTGCGTTCTCCGAGGCCAATTTGTAACCGCAAGAGTGGGATGACTGTGATAACCGGATAACCACTATTTGCTATTTCGTACACCCTTTGCTTTTATACCAAATTACATATTCATATCTGCGTTGTTGTGGTCCCTGCTGTATTGTTTATATGCTCGTCTCACAGCAATGATGTTATTACAATTAAGCATACTTCGAGACCTTTTTGTGACCGAAAAAGTGACAGGGTTGTATACGTATGCCGTATAACCACACCATTTGCCACTGGCGTGGCAGATGGCCGTCCTTAGTCGTCACCGATTTCCCATTGGCCTCGTTTATTTTTAGTCGTTTTGGCGTTCTTTGTCTCTTTTGCGTCTCCTTTTATGCTTGTTACTCAGTGATGTCGCATAGGAATGTTTTGGTTATTTGCTGTCGGTTCTGCAACCGAGTATTGTCGAAGATTCCCTCATTATTTCATTTGATAATCTAGTGTTTTACAATTTAATGCTTGTATTCTCCCATCTGAATATGTACAATCCACCGCGGACATTTGTTTTACCTATGAGTTGAAAGGGGACACTTATAGCTTCATTGTCACTCTTGGAATCGGCTGTATTCAACGACAATTTGAACGTTTATATTCAAATCAAAGTATATAATCAAAGTCAATTTCTGAAAAAAAAATTGTAAAGAGTAATTGAGAAACACATACCCCGTCGCGGAAAATGTTTATAATATGGACATTTTTCATACTCTCGGACTTCGCACATCGCACATCGCATTTCGAAGGGACTTGCTCAAAAACCCAAAATATAAAATCTATTCCAATGAACTTAGGGTACTCTGTGTGAAAAAAATATTTGTTTTCATTTGTATAAATATATATTTGAAGTTGTACATTATCATTAAGTCCATGTGTGTTCATATTTTTAAACGTTTCTATTGTAATCGCACCTGATTTCTTTTACATGATCCCTAAAGTGCGAAGTCCGGAGTGCGAAGTCCGAGGAACGTTAACTTGAAAAATGTCTATTAGCTCCACGCTGCAAAATAACATTAATGAGTTAAAGAAGATCCTGACGATAATCTCAACAGCACTCACAATAGAGCACAAATTAAACATCGACGAACTCCTAGCAAGCTAGAGGTGGGACAAGGTGCCCGGGAGGAGTAAGCATCCCCTGTTGGCTAGCCGCACCCGCCGTCGATGTTAATGAAGCATGGGAATGAAAATATATAAAATTCATGCACTGTCTGACGTTATGTCTATATAGAAAGTGCTATGGCGACAATGTCAGGGAAATATATTCAAAACACTTACTATCAAACCCTTCGCGGGGAACTTTTTTACGAGCTTAAAGACAAATAAGAAAGAAAAACGAAATATTCATTGCTGTTACTAGGATCAGCCTTCTGAAATAAAGATCGAAGAAATAACCATCAGCTATTCAGTATTAAGGTAGATAAGGCAAGGGAAAATCATTAGAACTTTGACTAGAACAGTTATGAGCCCCGGGCTAAACAATTATCCGAAATAAGACCATGTGTTGGGGAGGGTCAGATTCTCCTTTGTACATTCAAGATCCGTCGTAACAATTCAATGAAAAGTTCGGTGACATGCCCTCCTTTATCTATTGATTTATTTATTCTTCTTTTCTATTTCGTCCAGAGTTTGCGGACCCCAAAGCTTATTCAGAAGTGTATCTCAATTTGACCACAAACTGTTGGAAGAATAGTACAATGTATTAAACTCTTATATGTTGATGCTAATTTTGAATGAAAGGGGAGGATTTTCACATGCAATGTCATCATAATTTATCACCGAGGAAAAGCTTCACCATTGAAGGAACAGATACCCATTTAATCGAACACTTACATTATCAAAAAGGTGAGAAGAAGGAACCCATTCAAACGCATGATACTTACATAACCACTTATCAAGCAGTAACGTACATCATCGTCATGCTGATACAATTTAATTGATTACATATTTCCAATCAAAGCGATTCTGGGAAAATGTGCACGTGTTTAACAAAAATTATACTACTATGAACACCCACAGTTAGACAGTCATTACTTATATTTCCATTTGTTCTAAATATCAGACAACCTGATTTGCATAAATAATGGGCGTATTTAATGTTATAACGTTAAACGTATCTGAACGTTGGTAAATTCTCCGTACTTTCAAAACTAAAGCGTGACGTCATAGTAGGCAACTGGAAATATTATGCTGTGTTAGTGTCTCCATCTGTATGTTATTTACTCGTGAAGAGGCGTTCCCTTATTTCAACTATTGGAATCTCCACCATATCTTTTTTTTTTTCTTGCTTTTTTTCTTTATCAAAAAATTGTGTTCTTACTTAGTGATTTTTTTACTCTTGTTTTGGGTCATACATTCGACTTTCATTCACTAATCTTCATTGAAAACATTACCAATCATTTTTTACGAAATAACAACTAGCTAGCCGTGGTTTGTTGTCCAGTAATTCCGCAAAGCGGCGAGGTGATAATTTGATTGGTTCATGCGTAGAGGAAAATTACCGGACAACGAATCACAGCAAGATAGTTGTTATTTCTATTCTAATAGTGTTCTGCACGAGCTCTGTAGCACGTGCATGGGCGGAGCGTAGCGAACTGGAAGTTTGTTGGAGATTTTACACCAGGCGAGTTCTATTGTACATTTAGGGAGAACTTTCTACATAGAAATGGCCTCAGACATTGCAATTCGTGTTTTTCAGATGTTTTCATTTTCGTGCATGATCATCGACGGCGGGTGCGGCTAGCCAACAGGGGATGCTTACTCCTCCCGGGCACTTGGTCCCACCTCTAACTTGCTAGGGGTCCGTCGATGCTCAACTTGGTGCTCTTTTGTGAATGCTGTCGAGATTATCATCAGGATCTTCTTTATCTCATTTAGGGAGAAACTCTCAAGTCATGTTAGAATTCTAAATACCAAGCAGGACGTCAACTTGTGAACTCGGCATCGGTGATAATTTATCCATACAATTACATTATTCAAACAATATATTTTAAGAATATGCATAGGATTTAAAGTCATGTTCGCTTGATTACGCCGATAAGTAATTTGCGTAATTGTTTATTGTATGGGAGAGTCTAAATGTGGTCAATAAAATTGTAAAGAAAAATTCAATTGCTGCAGTTGGAAGTCAGAATTAAAAGATCAAATGAGAATTTAAAAAGTAATGCATAATATAAAACTATATATATTTAAGATAAGTTTTAAGTTTCGTTTTTCATATATTGATTACTTTGAATTCCTCTATTTGGATCCTGTGCATCACGCAATCTCTTTTCTCTTTTCACTACGGTCGATGTAAGAGATTTATATCACTGTTGAATTATCACTTGTTGAAAAGTGCATATGGTGCACCGAACTTTGTACAATAAAGATACATTCCAAAATTAATAACCATACAGCACACATACCAGAATTTCTCATAAAGTCTACATTTTCTGAAAGCTACGTTTTTACATATTGAAAATTATATCAGGCTGATTCAGAATTTGATGTCCTGTTTCAATACCATATGGATAGAGATGGTATACAAAAAACTCCAATTCATACATCCTCTGTGGCTTCACATAATGGAATGATATGGCATAATTACTGATGGAATTCATCCCCTGAAAATGAAATAACATTCGTTAAATACAACTTTCACATTTGACAATATACCCCTACCCTATGTTAATATCTTTAGTATACAAGTATCCGTTCTTATAATACCAAACATAGTATAGTATAACGTACATTTCTTATCCATGCTGCAAAAAAACAGAAAATTTTGTATCTGTCCGTGCACCATATCATAACATGTGGCGAGGATTGAAAAATTTCTATTTAAGTGTTCTTTGAATACACGTCTATTCTTGACCAGAATAAATTACCATCATATAATTGACAATAATGACTATATGATAGGCCTAGAATAAATTCATATAAAGTAGATTTAGACAGTATTTACTTGTTCAATCAAAGGGGATTCCCGTGGAACATATCATTTGTGTATCACGTGATACCCCACGGTGATATAGGCCTGATGAATGTCTGGTTAATTTTGGGATTTATGAAGCTTTTAAATGATGATGCCTTGCATTACATGTATTTCTTTTTCAGTCAAGCGCATATACATGTATGAACATAGTATATTATATTATAGTACATGTATATATCATAATATATTATACACGAGTATTCAGCATTATATAGTGCATATACGATAAGCTTAAAATGAGCAGCTTCCAGAAGATATTATTGTACTTCTTTACTTACCTTATGCGCCCCATTTGCGTCATGGACATAATACCATTGTGGATAATTGCCAAATAGATGAGCTTCTAAACTGTAGCAATGAAACCTAGTCCTCCCAAGAGCGTCAGTTGTATTAACTATTTTTACTCCAAGTTTTCCCATACACTTCCCTACATTCAAATCCTCCTGACCGCCATCTTGTTTACAGACTTGTGGGTTATTTCCGGTTGTTGACAGTCTTCTAAGGGCTTCTTTACTTAGCACATAACCTGCACCTCCGCTATAAAAGCCTTGCTTTACTTCTTCTTTTCCGATGAAATGATGTCCAAAGTAAACAGGGTCCTTTTCATTTTTAGATGACAGAAAATAACGAAGGTTCTCCATTATGACATACGTGTCGTCGTCAGCTTTCATGAACCAATCAGCCTCGTCAAAGTATTTATCATAAACATATCTAAACCCTTGCATTGTCTTAGCTGTTAAATGTTCCCTTCCTTCGGAGGTGTTAAGACCAATGGTTGGAAAAGATATATTGGTTTCAGAACTGAAGAAAAGAAGTTTTGTGCACCGTTTACCCCATGTCTTTTTCACATGTATTGCTCTCTTGTCAAGGTTCATTGGTGACGTAATCACGAAACAAAGAACCCGGATCTGCTTGCTAAGTTTCCTTGCAATTTCATCTTTATCTGAAATTGTAAAATGTTAGTCAAGTTTCTTTCGAAGAATAAATTAGAAGTTTTGCGCATTAAATTACCATTTTTTCAGACTGTCGTAAAATTATTAGATTTTACTTTAAGCACATCTTTGCAAACGATATATAGCCTCGTTCACCTTATATTCAGTCAAAATATACCATCAATCAATACAAAACTAAGCTAAAATCAAAAAAACAAGATCGATAAGAAAATTAAAATATTACAATGTAAGCAATGTTTGCAAAATTCAATCATTCAATGGGTTGTTACCATTTAGTATAGTTCCTGGCAAAAAGATTACAAATGTCTGGTTTTATCAATGCGCGTTCATAAATTCGATGTCCTTAGTCGTGTACCCTTCAAAATTTCTTAACGTTAATTTACACAACAATTGTACGTTCTTCAAGACCTAGCTCAGGGAAATCAGAAAAGTGGGAGGGTTGTTCGCATGTAATCCAGGATAACCACACCTTCTGCTATTTTCGTGGCAGATGGCTGTCCTAAATCGGCACAGGTTGCCCATTGGTCTCGTTCATTTATGTGTAGTCCTTTGTGTTTGATGTGTCTGTGTTATGTCTTGTTATTCCTTGGCCCTTTTACGTCTCTTTTTGTACTTGACTGCTTTGTGTTTTTGCATTGGGTGTGTTGGTGTTTTGCAGTGGATGCTGCAACCTGGTGTTGTTGGAGATCCCTCCTTTGTTTTAACGTCAAACACTGCCATCCATAAATAAGTATACACTATTTCCGTTCATGTTGCTGTTAGAAAATGAGCAGTTTCGAATCCATTGCTATATAATTCGGAAGAAAAACCTCATAGAAATAATTTGTAGCAAAATTGACCCAAATATTTACATACTAGTGTTTTGAATTTTTATCCTTTTGTTGCAAAAATGATACTTTTTGAAAAGAAGATATGCTGGGGAAAACAGTTTCTATTTACGTATTTTTTTTATCACAATTCAAAATTTGGAATTATGTGAAGCTAATTATCATGAATATTTCAAGCTCAGAATGAAAAAAAAATTGAATAAACTCGAAGAAAAAAAAAGGAACAATTTCCTTGTTTGTATAGTTATTTGTGGATTGCAGTGTCTGGTGACCGCGCCTAAATCTGCATGAGAAAGTAATACTGGACATTTTTCAGTTGACGTACTTCGCACTTTAGGGGTCATATGAAAGAAATCAAGTGCATTCAAAAACGTAAAATATGAAAATATGAAATAGACGAAATTACGAATGAGAGCTTTGAATATGTATATTCATACATAAAATTAAACAAATTCTCCATGAAGTAAGCTAGGTTCATGGGGATAACATCAACAATTTACGTTTGTGACAAAGTCCCCTCCAAGTGCGGTGTCCGAAGTCTGCGAACATGAAATGTCTATTATAATTGGAAGATAAAATGAATAGAATAAGAATTAAAATTACCTTGATGGTGACTGACATCATCATATCTGAGGTCTTGTACATGTACAGGCTTTTCTACTTTGTTAGTTTGATTATTTAAGCAATTAATACTTAAACAATCTTTAGAAGAAATACAGCTATATATCAATGTTATTATTGCAATGATATTAAATCCCAACAAAAATATTTGGATTCTGTACATTATTGATAACATTTGAAAAGATATAAACAAGAAGCGTGTCCTCGGTTCCCCGTCTTCCTTTACTTTTAAAAGATTATTTTCATTTCATTCCTACTTAAAGTCTTCAAATATGACATCATATACCTTGATAAAGAGGAGTCAGTGGGGCCTTATTCACTCACCAGAACACTTTGAATATGTTCAAGAATAATTGAAAACGCGTTTTTGTTAGTAGTAAACAGGGATCATGGTTCAAAATTTCATAATTTTAGAAATTCAAAATTTCATAATTTTAGAAATTCAAAATTTCATAATATTCATAGTACATGTAATACATTCTATTCTATACGGAATTCAAAATTTAAAGTGTAATCACTAAATGAAAAAAGAAAAAGGAAGATAGATTTGTTCCTCTTCTCTTGACATTATATATACTATATCGTAACTTTACCATCTTAGAACGAGTATATGTCGATCAAAATGTATAACTGATAAGAAAATAAGTGTAAAATCAATAACCGGGTATATTTGTGTTTGCATCTTAAATTAGGCAAAGAGGCTAAAAATGAGTGTTTCTTGTTATCTATTTATCATTGGCCAGGTGCGGATCTAAACTGAGGGTGTCGGAGGAGTCAGGGAGAGGTTTTAAAAGCAGTCTATATAACGAACGAAAGCAAAACTTCAATCTTCAAAGTTGCAGAGTCTTTGTTATCTTTGTAATGTGTATTGTCGTTGTGTTTTTTTTTTTTCTATCTCACTTTTGGTGTGTGTTTTGGTGTGTGTCACTGCTGGTGGACCAAGAGTCCCCGAGGGCACACGTAGCCAAGTTCGACTAATTTCGGTTGGTCGTTTCTTCAAACGCATTTTAAAATTTCTGTTTACAAAATTCTCTTAAATTTCTTAATCCTGGGTCCTGTAGCATCATATCCCAGCCATTTTGCTACGTCTTTTGGTATATTTAGGCATAATTTTCACAGATTTTGGTCATATTTTATTGTTTAGATTGAGGATCACTGATGAGGGTTTATTACCCGAAACGTGCATGTCTGGTCCATGCTGTAAATTTATCTGCTCTAAAATGATGCTAATGAATTTGAAGACGTTAAACATGTATACATATTTCTTGTCTGAGAATAAACGATTTTCCAGGTAATGTTCTACCCCAAAACCAAGAAATTTGTGCCTATTTCCTTTAACTTTGTGGGTGGACAATTATGACGGTCTGACGGACAGACATGACCTGTAATATCTGATGTTGTAATAGCAATAAAATCTAAAAGCATCTAGTATACAATTAATTTTTTGTACAAATGAAATAAAAATAGTTTTGTGAAAAGTAACTTTAGTTAAGAAGAAATAAGTATGCATCTAAAAATCAAACAATGTAAAAAATACTATGTACAATCATGTTTAACTTTGCTATTTTAGACTATTGTTCTTTGAAAGGTTTAAAGTTCTCTGAAAATATACAAGTATTCAAAAAGTATGCAATTTGGGTTTTCTGTTCTTTGAAAGGTTTAAAGTTCTCTGAAAATATACAAGTATTCAAAAAGTATGCAATTTGGGTTTTCTGTTCTTTGAAAGGTTTAAAGTTCTCTGAAAATATACAAGTATTCAAAAAGTATGCAATTTGGGTTTTCTGTTCTTTGAAAGGTTTAAAGTTCTCTGAAAATATACAAGTATTCAAAAAGTAAGCAATTTGGGTTTTCTGTTGACGTTTTTTTATCATATTTTAGCATCATTGCAGCATAGGCAAGACATGCACGTTCCGGTACCCTCGTCAGTGATCCTAAATCTAAACAATGTAGTATGACCAAGAGTGTGAACGTTATTATGTCCAAAAATGTACCCAAAGACGTATTATGATGTGTGGGATATGATGTACATGTCCCACGTTTAAGAATTTTCAAGGAATTTTGGGTACAGAAATTTTCGAATGCGTTGAAGAAACGATCAACCGAAGTTCATCGAGCTTGGCTACATTACTATTAATTATAAATGTTATTTCAAAATTTGAATTATTCCCCTTCATTATGTAGAAGGCAAATAGTACAGGGGGAACTATTTTTATATACATGTACATACTTAAATTATTTATATCTCTGAAATTCCTTTTACCTTTATATGTTATTTATCAAAATTAAATCTGATTCGATTTTAGAAGGTGAGTTAGAATAATTGAAAAGGTGAAAAGAGTTTCACCTGTTTTGCCTCATTTGCATCATATTCGTATGCATTTCTAAGTCTAAACAATGGAATTTACTTCTGCCCATAGCATCTGTAGAATTTGCTGTTTTTACTCCTAATCTTTCCATACACTCTCCAAGGTCGATATCCTCATTGTAGCCATCTTGATTACAGAATTGTGGGTTATTTCCGGTAGTTGCTATCCTTTTAAGAGCTTCTTTGCTGAGTACATATCCTGCCCCGCAACTATAATAACCTTGTTTTACTATTGGTTTGAAATGATGTCCAAAGTAGAAAGGATCCTTTGTATTTTGAGATGATAGAAAATAACGGAGGTTCTCCAATGATGACGTAGGTATCGTCGTCAGCTTTCATGAACCAATCAGCTTCGTCGTAATAGTGATCATAAACATATCTAAATCCTTGCATTGTCTTAGTTGTTAAATGGTTCCTTCCTTCGGAGGTGTTAAGACCAATGGTTGGAAAAGATGTATTGGTTTCAGAATTTAAGAAAAGGAGTGTTGTACAACGTTTTCCCTATGTCTTTTTAACATGTATTGCTCTCTTGTCAAGATTCATTGGTGATGTTATCACGAAACAAAGAATCCGGATCTGCATGCTGAGTTTCCTGGCAATTTCATCTTTATCTGGAAATATAAGATTTCAGTCAAGCTGCTATCGAAAATTCAAAATCATTGTATATTGAATCTTTAACAGACTGTCGTAGTATTATTTCCTTTGATTTTTTTATAAAACCTAAATGACCTCATATAGGCCGAATATTTTGTCATGTATATTTAATATGAATTATGGCAAAGCTAGGTGCCCGCGGGAGGAGTAAGCATCCCCTGTTTTGATTCGGTGTCAATAAACGATCTTAAACCGTATCTATATATTACGAAGAAGAAAATTTCCGATATGAACATGAAAACATGTATCTTATATAAATCTTATATCTATGAAATCAATTATGGAAGATAAAAAAAATCAAAAATACCTTACGCTCTTAAAATAACAAACAAATAAATAAAAAAAAAAAAAAAAAAAAAAAAAAAAAACGGGAGAAGCTCGAAGAAAAACAGTTTTTGATGAAGTTCTGTTTCCATTGTTTCTTCTGTATGTTTTGTATATTTCGTTTCCACTCCGAGACTGAACAGCAAAAAGGAGCAAAGATGTCAGGTTGATTGAAAGGGGACGTTGTCCGCTCAATATGCAGCTGTCTTATGTATTCTTTAATTTGCAATAGATAATACATACTTAACGATCAATGCTTTGCATCATCACCTGTAGATTTCAACGAAAATTCAACCAAACTTCAACGTTGAATAGACGTTGATCAACGTCATTTCAATGTTGTTTCAACGTTGAAACTTCAACGTCGAAAATTTCAACGTTGACTCAACTTTCATTTTCAACCAAAATTCAACGTCGTTTCAACGTTGAATCAACGTTGATTCAACGTTGAAATGCCTGCTGGGTACGTCCACATGCTGATATTAGAAATCCTTTCGAATCGACCGCACGCTCTTTGTTAGCAATCGTTGTGTCTAATCCGAGAAAGGACCTGTAACGATAAGGCGTAAAATCTGCCCAAAAATAATGAAATTTTAAAGTACTTCATTTCTTTAATCAAGTTGGCGAAATACTTTAAAAGATAACACCCCTTCAAAATCTGAAGAAAATTTTTCATAAAATTGCTCTTACAGAGAAATATTTGAGTATAAATGTGCTTATTTTGTATAGAAATCAATGAAAATCAGAAAAGTTTCCATAAAATATCGTTCCCCCCATTGGAACACAACACCACTTCTACCTAAGATGTATTTTCATCATGCAAATTTTCTGTAAAAGCGGAGTTGTGTTCCAAAGGGGGGAACAATAGTCAATTTACGAAAATGCGATTTGGCGGGTAGGGGTGAAGGAAAGATTTGAAATTAACAGAAAATAAGTAATTGGCATTTGATTCGCTTTCGATATATAATTAACTTCTTTATTAATAGTTTCGAATTAATCAATTTTCAACAAAAAATATTCGTTGTTGTTTACTTTTTCACTAACAAACTCCTTTATTTAAATTTTGGGCATTGGTAATTCAACAACCCCTCGCAATAAAAGTTAACAATTTAGCGTTGACGACTGAAGTACCAGAAAATCTTTTTAAAATGCTCAAAACATCCTCGGTAGCATTCACAAAGTATTTAGTAAATGTAATTATGGTAAATGTAAAAGAAATATGATTTTATATCGTGAAAAAAAACTTATTCAAACTATTTTTATAAAGCCGGCGTTGTTAATTGTACAATATAAGTGAGAGTGAGTGTTCGATTATATATCTCTGGCCACGGTCTGATAAATCCGGAATATAATATTTGGAGAAAATCATGTTTAAGCACGATATTTCTTATTGAATCTTCTCATTATAATTCATTTTAACATTTTGATCAACAAAAGTGACCGATTGTTAGAAAATTTTCGACAGTTCACTCGCATCATTTAAATCATAAAAAAGACCACCCACCCTCACTTCTACGTTAAAATATAGGTTGTTTCTCATAATTATGTCAATAAAACTAATATATTTGATTAAAGATTCTTGAAATAAAGTAATGTCATGTACAAGACACATTTTAGATAATACTAGTTGAGCTGGTATCGCAAGTAAAATTTGGGCAGATTACGGCTCTTAACGTTACAGGTCCTTTTTGACAAATGTGTTCAAATCGGTTGTTTCTAGAATGTCTTTGAGCAAGGGCTTATAAACTTATGTTTATAAACTTATGTTTATAAGTCCTTGCTTTGAGTTAGCTCTAAGCAGTAGTTTGCTTAAAAATCGTAAGTGACCCCTTTTGCCGCAGTGGAGGGAGGCACTCTATTTTTCAAAACGCGCCCTGTTTGAAATGATTCATAAGATGTAACAGGGGCGTAGCTAGGTCCATCATAGAAAATAGAGAAAACAGCGCTGTACATTATAAGGCGGAATCTCGGCTAGATATAAAGCATTAATTTTATAATTTGTTCCTTTGTAACTGCATGTTTTTATTTATTTATTTTTTTTTAAATGGAACAGGTACCAATGAAACCGTCTAGAGTCTGGCACATAAGAGTAAGATAAAAATGGTCCATTTCCAGGACAGTTTTCTATACATTAGAATTTACCCTTACAGTACAGTACACTTTTTTTGTCTTTATAACTTCGACTGTAGAAGCACCTGCATACTTGCGTAGGCTTGGGTACGCGCCTGTAAAATTCACTTCATATCATTTCTAATCTTGAAACATACAAATTTGGGGGAATAAACTTGAAAGAAAAATTATGAGGCTGAATTCAGAGGTGGTGAGGCAAATGGTTTGTAACTCACCCCTGTGTTTTGAGATAACCCCTCAAATTAGTGACCGCTCTCCAACAAGGAGATAGCTTTAGATCAAACAGCTTTCGCTTTGCCTCGGAGGTAAATCATGTAAAGGGGTCTTGAGACTTGAAAAAATGTGACAGAGCGGTTCGTTATAGGCAATATAATGGCACCGAATGGAATTTCTAGGAACGGACTTCTTCTATTTCTCATCGGGATAACTTTTGGTTTCTGTGCTACTTATTTCTTCAAGTTTGGTATCGCAAACGGACCGAATACACAAGTGTATGTGAACAACCAAAGGTATTCAGGCGGTTTGATACCGGAAAGTCCCCACAGTCACGGGGAAACGGACCACCTCGCCGGACCTGACCAGATAATAGACTGGTCGCACGGACATGTACATAGCCATGCAGGTATGTGGAAGTTTTATCCACTCACCTGATACTGATAACTAGGATTAGAAAGGTCATGACCCCACACTCAGGTGAAAATAGAAAAGTTTCATTGATAAGGCCCTCAAGGATCTAAACTTAACTGTTAAATGCTTTGACATGGAAGTTAATTAGTCCGTTTCCTTGTCTGACTAGAAGGGTCAGTTGGTTAAATGTATTGTGTTATGTTGACAAACAGTAATCTGTGTACCATTGTGTATTGCTGGTACGTAAACATCCTGATTCAGTTTAGATACAATACTCAATAGAAATTTGGAGTTTGCTTGCAATTTATCATGGTTAGTTTAATTAAAATTGCCATGAGTACAA
Organism: Pinctada fucata; assembly: GCA_028142955.1. Lineage (NCBI taxonomy): Eukaryota > Metazoa > Mollusca > Bivalvia > Pterioida > Pteriidae > Pinctada > Pinctada fucata. Next base: position 40,788,573 of record AP027114.1, read on the forward strand.
CCATGATTCAAAAGACCTGGTGCTTAGTTTAAGTGCATACAGGTAAACAGTCATACTTTAAATAGTAAACAAACAGCTAGTTCAGGATGTTTTGCTGATTCATACACATGCAATTATAGACACAAAGTATTTTGAAACAGTGAATGGCATGTTAGAAATTCAGGATTGCTGAAAATGTTTAGCTCACCTGAACACTACATATTCATGACTATGAAATTTGTTTAGGCCAAAAATAATAATATCTTTGTTTCCCTTCATTCTACCTAGGGCTGGGACGATACGGGTCTCGAGCGTATCGATACGTATCACGATATAGTGCCTACGATACGATATGTATCACGATATTTCTGATGTATATTGCTATAACGAAGATCCAGGCTGTATAGAATGAAACTCAAGTATAACATTAAAATATTTCGACAAAGACTATATTTTTCTAGATCCTGGAATAACCAAGATTTGAAAAATCCCAAGCAATTAAATAAAATTTTCAAACTTTGAACAATAACATCAAAAGTTATTACTGATAGACAGAGGCTAGTTAGCTACAAGTAAAGCAACAAGAACAAATCTGTACCCTTTGCAATTATGTTTTCAACTTTTCACCTCAACATGTATTTATACTCTTTTTTTGTCTGTTCATTTTCTCAGTAACTGCATCAACAAGACAAGCCATGAATTGGTAAATAAGAGGGCCTCGTGCTCTCAGCTTGAAAATGAAAAGTTCATGAATTTATGTAACCCCCCCCCCCCCCTCTTCCTTTTATATCTCTCTTTTCGGTTCCCCTTCTTATTTAAATAATCCTAGACTGATTTTTTTTTTATGAGGAAATCTTATTAAAAACAACCATAACAATCGTAACAAACGCTCCTTTCTCTACAATATTGAAAGGATTACCGCATAATTGTTTTTTAAATGTGTTTGATTTTATTCGATGGATACATCCTGCACTTTGATTTACTTAGCAGTGATTTTTTTCAGTTGTTTGGGAATGGGGTCGGGGCCCGTGCAATTGGGAAAATTAACGACTTTGGGAATATTTTGGGAAGTACTACATGTAAATATAAAAGTAAAATGACAGTTTATACAATCAAAAGTTCAGAATTGAATGTTTAATCATATAATTTTCTTTTAAATATGATTTATTACTTATGCTTACAACAATATGGCAAATAATTAGTAAATTTGCTACTTTTGAACCAGTAAATTTCACTATTTTCGCTGATAATTCCATCTGAATGAAATTGGGAAAATTTAGAGCCACAATTGGGAAAAAAAGATACTATTTTTCATTGGGAATGGGGCCGAATAACGGCCCCAAAAAGGGGCAAAAAAAATCCCTGCTTAGGACAAACGGTTTTCCGTCTCTGTACTTTTTATTTTATGTACATGTATTAACAAAATTTTGGGAGAGAGTGAGAGAGAGAGAGAGCATGTGCGTTAACCACGTGGACGTAATCTACTAATCTTTAATGATTTTATTCTCGAGTTAAAGTTGTCGCTGACGTGAATAGAAAATATAATAGATATACATGTATAAAGATCGTAGTAGACAGACATTTTTTCCCTTCTTCTTTAAAAGGCTGTTTCCGACGTTCAATCAAGGATTGACACGAGTCGGTTTTATATTAAAAAATTTCGAAGTTAAGTAACTAGCATTACATACGATTTCAGAACTCTTTCTTTCAGATAAATAAATGAAATCATCTTAAATGGAAGAGATTTAGGTCGAATGCCAGTATCTCAAAAATCGATGATAAATGAATGGATCATGCACGCATGAATAGCTACTGGACATAAGTTATTTCATGCCGTTTTCACCTCGCTCTCACTCACTCAATCAGGTACTTTCTCTGGACAATAGTATCTTACAAAATTGTAAATATTAAGATCGCGTTAGATGGGGAGAGTCCAGTAATTCATTTTTGTCCATTTTCCCATAGGCCGCAATGTTAACGAAATCTTGTCGCATTTCACATATACATTTCCAATGCTTACAATCTATACATGAAATTAACCGTCAATGCTAGCGAGTCAAAAATATGTCAGAATAAAAACTTTTTATCATTAGAATCTGAAGACAGGAAGTGTGGTTCAAGGTCACCCTAAAATCTGCACTAAATGGAGCAGTTATTTTTGCCTCTAAAATAGCATAATTTCTACAGCTTTTAGATATTAATGAATGAGTTTTCAGGAATTATTTCTGTATTAATGTAAAGCAAGAAATGTTTCTATTCTAAAAAGACCAATTTTGTAATTATTGTCCAATCAGAACATCAGAAACATAATTATTTACAGGCTCGCATGTACCCTACACAAAATTGAAAAATAGAATTTCCTCTGTTTTACCTGACTCTTCCCTATATATCTACGGATTCTGAAAACTTTACCTTCGCCGCTTTAAATTTATTAAACGAACATGAGTTTGAGTAAACAAAATATCTGTAGGATTCCCGCTAGCCGCGGAAACGGACAACGACACGGATCAACAAAATATCCAAGTGCCATTGTTCGTTTCTGCGGCTAGATTCCCACAAACCACAGGCTGGATATGCGTATGCATTTCTAAAAAAAAAATTTAGAAGCGCATACGCATATCCAGGCGATCTTTCCGCCTGTACTGCAAACTATATGCATGTAAAATTGACTACTGCATACTATCCGGAGCAAACATAGGAAGATTAGTCAAGAAAAACATCTTTACCCTTTTCAGTCAGTAAGTCACACGTTTCAGTTAGCCCGAAGCTTTCAATCGACGAAGTTAACGAGCGTGTTCATGCCTTTGAACGGAGTTTAAAATGGGTCCGGATATCGCGATATAGCTCCAACGTATCGATACGCGTATCGTGGAACACCGTATCGCGATTTATCGATATATCGATGTATCGTCCCAGCCCTAATTCTACCTATCCTATTTTGAGCTGAAAACCTTTAGAACTCTTTTTTATTGGCCATTTCAAACATGTCAAAGAATTTTTCATAGTTTACTGTAAACGTGGAACTTTTTATGGGGGTTAATTTTAAAACAAAATTAAAAGTGGTTCTAGTCCTTATACTCAATAGGCTCATGATACTCAAAGTTTTCTATCTTTCTTATGGATGTAACAAACACATGACATGCATGTAGCTACATGTAGGGCCAATTGGATGAACATGATGAAGCTGAAGCAATGTCTGTTGAACATGTTGAAAGAAAAAAAAAATGTAAAAATAATAATAAAAAAAAAACCTATCTACCTTTACTATTTTTTTTTCTAACTTTAAATATGGTAAGTGGAAACAGACAATTTATTTTTTAAGCCTGAGATGTTATTTTTTTAGTAAAATTGGAAAAAAAAACTTTTCTGTTTTCTTATTTGAGTTACAGTTATGCAGAATATTTATTTTAATGCACATTATAATAGCTCTCAGCCTCTAATATTATAAGACTCTTTCATGGTCTTCTATGAAAGATACATCGGTTCCATCCGAGGGGTCTCAAAATCATGTAAAACCCAAGGCTTGCCGAGGGTTTTGCAAAATTTTGAGACCCCGAGGGTGGATACGCGGGTATGAGAGAAAGTATAAGTGTACATGTACATGTATGTTAAACTTTAAAGATACATTTTCATATCTTCAGAGGAAAGTGATGAAGTTGCTAAAAGCCTACAGTCAAAAGTTCGAGTCTTGTGCTGGGTCATGACCAATCCCAAAAATCACCAATCAAAAGCGAAACATGTCAAAGCAACATGGGGAAAGCGATGTAACATTCTACTGTTTATGAGTTCCCAGGAGGACACATCCCTGCCTGCTGTTGCCCTACCGGTGGACGAGGGCAGGGACAACCTATGGGCGAAAACCAAAGAGGCTTTCCGCTACATTCATAAGCATCATTTCAATGACGCCGAGTGGTTTCTGAAGGCCGACGATGATACCTATATTGTTGTAGAAAATCTCAGGTAGGTAAAGCTAGTGTGTATTGAAATAAGATTTTGTTAATGTGCTTATCTTTATATGAATTAAACTGAAGACTGTAGACTGTACAATTTACAAGTATTTCACATATTAGACAATTTACATGTAATATTAGTTATCATGGTTATTAGTCCCCTACCAGCAACGCCGAAGGGGACTGGGACTCTTAGTTTCCTCTCGGTCTGTCTGTCTGTCTGTCCGTCTGTCCCATTTTCAGTATTCCAGACTTTTTTCGCTGTTGTTGCATATATTGAACTCATTTTTGGTATGTGGATATATATCTCAATGGGATACAGATCAAGTTTGAGTTTGCTTTAGATTCACCTATTTTTACAAGAGTTATGGCCCTTGGACTTAGCAAAATTTTATGAAAATTTCAGTTTTCCGGACTTTTCTTCTGTTCTATTGCAAATAATGCACTGATTTTTGGTTAATGAATACATCTCAGTGTGATACAGACCAGCTCAGAGTTTGGTTTCCATTGGCCTATTTTTACAAGAGTCATGGCCCTTCGACTTAGCAAATTTCATGAAATTTGCAGTTTTCCTGACTTATTCATGCCTGTTATTGCAGAAAATGAACTGATTTTTTGTATGTGAATACATTATAGTGTGATGCAGATTTGAGTTTAATTTAGATTGACTAATTTTCACAAGAGTTATGGCCCTTGGACTTAGCAAATTTCGTGAATTCATTTCCTTAGACTTTTCTTGGCTGTTGTTGCAGATGATGAACTGATGAACAGAGATGCAAGTTAAAAATTTATGCCGCTGGTAGGGGACTTACATGTATATTGCACAGCGATCATTGCATTTTTACAATGATCTTGATATACATACTACAGGCCAGCTGATCATTTGAACAACTTATTTATCATGTTTATCCCTCAAAAGAAAACTGATGAAGTCAGAATTGGCCCGTTTGGCAATCCTAGGGTTTTCCCACACCGTCAGCCTGTCAGGGTCATCAATGATCACATGATCAAAAGTTTTAAAAATATATTTAAATGGTGTCACAGGGAACACTTTTTCAAAATACAAGAGTCCTGTCTCTTTTGTACAGTATAGGAATGGCCAGTACTTAATAGTTTCCAATGTAAGTCAAAAGTCACAGTAAGAATCACATGATCAATTTTGTTCCAATTAAGAGGAACATCTTACCACAAGGAATATACATGCCAAAAATAAGAGTCCTACCTCAAACTGTTCACTACCATAGGATTAAACAACGTTGAAGTTTTTCAGAGGTAGGTCAGAGGTCAGAGTCAAGGTCATATGATTAAAGTTTTTGGTCCCAACATAATTAACATGATTAATTGAGAAAGGTCTTGTCTCAAGGAATACACATGCTAAATACATGTATGCGAGTCTTGCCTCTTATAGTAGTAATTGCCACTGTTATTATCTATTTAAAAATAAAGTTTTTCAAATGTATCGTATGTCAAAGGTCATGGTCAATATCACAAGAGAAAAAAATGGAACCAACAGAAAGCTCTTGAAACATATGCAAAAACATGAGAGCCCAATCTAGTCTTGCGGAGAAGTTATCGCCAGCGTTGAAGCTTTTTTACAGACAGACGGATGGACAGGCAGGCACATCTTGATTATTGTAGAGCATCCGACATTTGGCGGGGCTTTAGAAATAAAAATAGATTTAAGTTATGTACATGACAGTTTGACTGCCGCGATTATATTTCGATTCCATCATAAAGTGTCTGTTTCTCGCTTGTACGTTACTTGTTTGTGACGTGCAACATGTGCAGTGTAACTTTGTGTTCTTGTTCAGCGCCTTCTGTTGTCATGGACACATTTTATGTTGGATATTTTTTTAATTTTTAATTTTCTTTTCACTAAAGCGATGTGTCGACTTATAGATCCATAAAAATAAGTATTATACCTAAATCGAAGATATAAAAGAATAAATAATACTTGATGTCTGGCACAGATGGTCAGTTGATCAATAGGGGAGACACGATACGGAAGTAAAATGAAAAAAAAATAAATAAAAATAAAAGATTTATATCCGCCCCCCTTGCCAATTTGAAAAGACGTTTACATCATGTACATATACATGTCTTTTACGATGTACATGCGTCAATCGAGTAACAAAATTAAACGAAAGGTGTGGCTGATCATTTATTTAACTTTTATTTTAGTATTTATTAAACGAACTTCAGGGCCATTTTAAGGTTTAATGATAAAAAAAAACCCCCAAGAAAAAAGAAAAAGAAAAAAACAAAACAAAAACAAACAAAAACCAAAGAACAAAAGCAAGACGAACTTGCAGTCCGTATTCAAACAAACTAAAAAACCATACAAGAGTAATTTAAAAATTAAAAGCAATTCCTTCAGAAGTTCTCCTCGCTAAGTGGCACGCTTTGAGTGTGTTGATCAATTGAAAGTAAAAAGAAAAGGGTTGATGGAATGAGTCGTAATAACTTGATATTAGTGTCCAACAGCGGAACTTAGTTTTTTCTTTCAAAGGGATGGGGATGGGTGGGGGATAACCTATTATTAAATATAAAGATTATACGTATCAAGAAAAAAAAAAAAAAAAAAAAATTGGCAAATTTTAGAGGGGACGCCATAACCGATCAGCATTTAGACTGAATAATCCAGTCTCATGGCTGCCGTTACTTGTAGCGATAGTCAAGACATCCACCGATTTTCGTGTCTTTTAATATTGCTGCCGCCATTGAAAATAAATGTTTTGAAAATCCTTTTTCTATCGGGCGATTTATATTTTGAATGTGCTTATTGATAACAGAAATCCACAGGGTTTACCTCATAAATAAATTCATTTAGTGAAGTGTATACAGTATCCCCCCCCCCCCCCCCAATAGTTTATAATGATTTATTTACATCAATAGCTGTTGAACATGTTGAGTGTTATAATACCGTCATTGTGTATTGTTACCAAGTCAGAAATATTTATAGTTTTTAGTAGATCGATCTTATTTGATCGTCTAGAGTATGCTTAATGTATAGATATATACAATGTATGTATTTATAATGTATTCATGAATTAACAAGGAGGATGAAGCTGAAAAAAAAATTATAAGATACATAAATAAATAGATGAAAATAATAAATACACGAAAACGTATATTGAGGGGGCGGACATCATTTTGAAGTAGTATTGAAAGGTAATAAAACACGAAAACCTGTTTTTCTGGAAGGGGGGGGGGGGGTTCATACATTTGAACTGCCTATAACTGGATGTCACGGCTATTCTGATGTTTAGTACTAGTATATGATTTAGTCATTAAATTCAAAAATTTAAACATGCAGCAATAAAGTCGTCATCGCCAAGTATTTAAATTTTAATGTGTCAGGACAGTATGTTTGATATATGACAATTTTAATTTTGTGTTATATCATGTATATTGTGTTTATAAGCATCAAACGACAAAGTTCCTCTTGATCCGCCTATAATTTGTTGGATCTTTCCGAGATCAACACATCCTCACAATGTTAATGGGCTGTGATCAAGAAATCGTCCAGGATATTAGAACGGAAAATGACCGGACGTACAGATTATTATCTGTTCGTAAATATAGCGCTTAATTAAGATATCCTTATCTCCTTCTGATAATAGATTAATCATTTTGGGAAGATGTTATGATTTTTTTGTGTTGTCTCAAGTTATTGTTAACTTTATCTGTCAGAAACTTTAACCTTTTATTTCAGCTAGGTATGCATTGTTTTGAATTTTGCGATTTGTGACCTTTTCCATTTAGTATCCTGCCTTTTTAAAGTAAAGGGTTATGATCGGTTGCTCAAATTAAAAAAAAAAAAAGGGGGGGGGTGCGTGGGTGTAAGGGTGAGCGGAATCAAAGAAATATTTTCTTTTCCTCTATTAACAGATTAAAGAAGAATCTAATTTCTGTGATTCTATTTAAAGTTAAGTATATTTTCAACAATGGCATCGGAACCCCATCCCTCGAAGATTTACATGTAGTATAGATATCATTGCAAAAATTGTATAGAATGTATATATAGGCAAAGTAAAGTGCACCTGCTCTACTTTCCTCGTTTTTAACAAGGAAATGAAGGTTATATTTCCTATAAATAGAAATAATCATGCATTCAGGAAGCATGATTCAAAACGTAAATAGATATGTACAAAATCCAATTTATGTCAAGTGAATGTTGCAATGGAATAGGACAACATGTGATGCAGAACTTTTTGGCATTTTTGCATCGTATTCGTTTGCTTCGATTTTTTCTGATTGTATATTTTTTTCTGCAAATTCAACAACGCTTACAATTCTTCGAACCTTCTTACATTCGGGGGCACATAGTTTAAGTCCGTCCGTCTGTCTGTCTGTTTGTTTGTTCGAAAAAACCTTGGCCGTAACTTTTGAATGGTAAGTGATAGTGTTTTCATATTTCACATGTGTATTCCTTGTGACAAAACCTTTCCATGGATACCAAAATTTTTGACCTTGTGACCTTGACCTTAGAGTTTTACCTACTTATCAAAAACTTTAACATTGACCATTACATTAGCCATAACTTTGAATGATGAGTGATATGGCTTTCATATTCCATGGATACCAAATTTGACCTTGTGACCTCATACTTTCACATGTTTTAAATGTACAAATATAAATTCAAAGATTAAAGATGGCGCTACTGAAATGAATTTTGGAATTTAATATTCGAAACATTCTGGTGCAGAAGAATTGGTTTGGAGTTTTCTTCATGAAGGTATAGAGTTGGAACACTTCCGTCTCAAAATGTGAAACTACTCTTCAACTGTTTTACTGTCTAGGATGCCAACGGGGGCATTCGTGTTTCACAAACACATGGTTTTTTTTTATTCTTTTAGGTATTTTCTCCTGGACAAGAAATCAGACGAGCCTTGGTACTACGGGAGGAGGTTCAAACCATATGTGTCCCAGGGTTACATGTCTGGAGGGGCGGGGTACGTCCTCAGTAAGAAGGCTGTGGAATTACTAGCACAGAGGGGACTGGACAACCCAAAAATGTGCCGCTCTGACGCTGGGGGAGCAGAGGATCTGGAGGTGGGGAAATGTATGGAGAGGGTCGGAGTAAAAGCAGGTATGTTGAATACGTGTACTTTGAAGTGAACAGTGTCCCGTCACATTGAAACAGCTGTTGCACATGTACTTTATTCATTAGTATCTCAACCTAGTGAATAAAAAATCCCTTCTGTTCGTTTCACACTGAAATTGAATAATTATGGTTTTGAGAGAAAATTACAATTTTGTACTTATGTAAATATGCTGTACTGATACCATAAGTCTAGTCAACGCAAGAAGTTTTTGAAGATAAAATAGACAAAACTGTCAGAAGGTGATTCTTAGTTTCCTCTCGGTCTGTCCTTCATAGCTGTCAACTGACCCGATTTCGGCGGGTCAGTCCCGCTTTTTTACTCTTTGACCTGATCCGTCTGTCCAATTTTCAGTTTTCCAGACAGATATTCAAGTGTAGTTTGATACACAGCTTTGTCTTGGATAGGCACAGAGCTTCTACTTTAGTCATGCTTGACCTATTTTTTGAGGAGTTATGCCCCTTGATGTCTTGTAAAATTCATTTTTGTCAGTTTTCTGGACTTTTCTCCGCAACAAATAGAGATATGTAGGTGAAATGTGCTACACAGCTTAGTCTTGGATAGTTACAGAACAAGTTCGACTTTCGTCACGCTTGACCTATTTTTTGAGGAGTTATGCCAATTGATCATTTGCAAAATTCAATTTATGTCAGCTCTGGACTTTTCTCTGCAACAAATAGAAATATTCAGGTGAAATTTGATACACAGCTTAGTCTTGGATAATTACAGAACAAGTTTGACTTTCGTCACGCTTGACCTATTTTTGGAGGAGTTATAGCCCTTGATGACTTGCAAAATTCAATTTATGTCAGTTTTCCGGACTTTAATTTTCTTTGTAACAAATAGAGATATTCAGGTGAAATTTCATACACAGCTTAGTCTTGGATAGCTACAGAGGAAGATTGACTTTCGTCACGCTTGACCTATTTTCCAAGGAGTTATGCCCCTTGATAAAACCTCTGCAGATTTCTTATTTCTGAAGTTAGCTGCATGGACAATAAGTTTAAATTCATGTTTGATTGAAGAGTTCTAGGCAGAGTTGCAGCACATTAATTTATGACGATAGGGGACTTATATCGCTCAGCGATAATAATTTTTTAGCTCTACTGGTCAAAGACCAGTCGAGCTTATGAGATCGCCCTTCGTCCGTCTGTCTGTCCGTCCGTCTGTCCGGCGTCCGTAAACAATTCTTGTGGACACGACTCCTCTGAAACTATAAATGATAGAAATGAAATTCTTTTTGCATTATAATTGGTCTGTGGCCTAGTTGTCATAATTCTATTTTGGTTGAGTCCTTGACCCCAAGGGTCTTAGAAAAAGGGTGTGGTCATTTTCTCCTTAAAGTGGTCTTTTGTGCGCAACTCCTGAAACTGTAAATGATAGAAATGCAATTGTTTTCTACATTATGGTTTGTCTATAGTCTAGATGTGCACCTTATAATTTGTTTGAGCCCTTGACCTCAAGGGCCTCAGAAAAAGGGTGTGGTCTTTTTGTCAGGCAGTTCGAAGATCTGTACATTTTCCAGAAAATTCTATAGATTGAAAGTTAAAATCATGGCTTGTTTGGTAATTCCATTTTATGAAGTTCTCCTGTCTTTATAGTATCACAATTGGATGCCTGTATTTATTTTCACTTGTTTTTTTTTTTTCTTTATTTTTTTTTCTGTTATAATTCATGCACCGATACTAGCCTTTACCAAGCTATATGGGCTAAAATACTTTCATCTGTATATAGAAATGCAAAGACAGTAAGACTCCATGCTTTTCTTTCAATTTTACTCATATTTCAAGTTTTTAGCTCACCTCGACGAAGTTGAGTGAGCTTATGCTATACCCCCGCGCGTCCGTGTCCGTGTCCGCGTCCGGTTAAGAAGTTTGGGGTAGCTTAGTATTTGGCAAAGTACTGATGCTACAGTAACCAAACTTGCACAAGTGATTCATCTTTAGATGCTGAGGTGAACCCATGCATCGGATGCTGCATCTGACCTAATTTTCCGCTTGAGTGACTTGGTTAAGAAGTTTGGGGTAGCTCAGTATCTGACAAAGTACTGATGCTACAGTACCAAACTTGCACAAGTGATTCATCTTTGGATGCTGAGGTGAACCCATGCATCGGATGCTGCATCTGACCTACATTTTCCGCTTGAGTGACTTGGTTAAGAAGTTTGGGGTAGCTCAGTATCTGACAAAGTACTGATGCTACATTAACCAAACTTGCACAAGTGATTCATCTTTGGATGCTGAGGTGAACCCATGCATTAGATGCAGCATCAGACCTACATTTTCCGCTTGAGTGACTTGGTTAAGAAGTTTTGGGTAGCTCAGTATCTGACCAAGTAGTAATGCTACAGTAACCAAACTTGCACAAGTGATTCATCTTTGGATGCCGAGATGGATCCATGCATCGGATGCAGCATCTGACCTACTTTTTCCTCTTGAGTGATTTTGCTTTTAAAAGCCAATATTGAGCAAAGTATAAGTGCTACATGTACCAAACTTGCATATTGGATGTATCTTTGATCAAACTTTCATAAAATGGCCTTGACCTTCTTTTTCTGCTTGAGTGATTTTGCCTTTAAAAGCCAATATTGAGCAAAGTATAAGTGCTACATGTACCAAACTTACATATTGGATGTATCTTTGATCATTCTTTCATAAAATGACCTTGACCTACTTTTTCCGCTTGAGTAATTTTGCCTTTAAAAGCCAATATTGAGCAAAGTATAAGTGCTTCATGTACCAAACTTGCATATTGGATGTATCTTTGATCAAACTTTCATAAAATGAAATTGACCTACTTTTTCCACTTGAATGATTTTGCCTTTAAAAGCCAATATACACGTATTTAGAAATATGTTTGAATTGAATTTTGCTGCCACGAGGTGAGCTTCGTAATCTGTGATTACCTATGTTTTTACATGAGATTACTGCTTTATGATAGGTGTGACAAAGTTTTTCAAGAAATGATTTTGGTATGAATTAGTTTCAAGGTCGAATTGTCTTGTGTAGTATAAAGAAGAAAAACAAATGCAGCCACTGCTCCCTCAATTCAGCTCAATTTTTCCTCCCGGGTAAACAAATCAGAAGGCATTTCTCTTCAAATACTTCATTTAAGTTATATTTATGCTGTTCATTATAATTTTAAAAGTGCCACAAGTTTAATTTTTCCTAATTTTTCAGAAATTACCTCAACCTATTTTTAGTTCACCTCCGTGTCCGCGTCCGCGTCCGGTAAAGAAGTTTGGGATAGCTCAGTATCTGACAAAGTACTAATGCTACAGTAACCAAACTTGCACAAGTGATTCATCTTTGGATGCTGAGGTGAACCCATGCATCGGATGCAGCATCTGACCTACATTTTCCTCTTGAGTGATTTTGCTTTTAAAAGCCAATATTGAGCAAAGTATAAGTGCTACATGTACCAAACTTGCATATTGGATGTATCTTTGCTCAGCTCATCTTTGGATGCTGAGGTGAACCAATGCATCGGATGCAGCATCTGACCTACATTTTCCGCTTGAGTGAATTGGTTAAGAAGTTTGGGGTAGCTCAGTATCTGACAAAGTACTGATGCTTCAGTAACCAAACTTGCACATGTGATTCATCTTTGGATGCTGAGGTGAACTCATGCATCGAATGCAGCATCTGACCTACTTTTTCCACTTGAGTGATTTCGCTTTTAAAAGCCAATATTGAGCAAAGTATAAGTGCTACATGTACCAAACTTGCATATTGGATGTACATAAAATGACCTCGACCTACTTTTTCTGCTTGAGTGATTTTGCCTTTAAAAGTCAATATTGAGCAAAGTATAAGTGATACATGTACCAAACTTGCATATTGGATGTATCTTTGATCAATCTTTCATAAAATGACCTTGACCTACTTTTTCCGCTTGAGTAATTTTGCCTTTAAAAGCCAATATTGAGCAAAGTATAACTGCTACATGTACCAAACTTGCATATTGGATGTATCTTTGATCAAACTTTCATAAAATGACCTTGACCTACTTTTTCTGCTTGAGTGGTTTTGCCTTTAAAAGCCAATATACATGTACTTAGAAATATGTTTGAATTGAATTTTGCTGTCACGAGGTGAGCTTCGTTATCTGTGATTACCTATGTTTTTATCTAACTCTTAGTCAGACTAATGACAGCTCTAAGTTTTAAGTTCAATGCAGCAATGTGGGAATAAAATTATGTACATGTACATACAATATTGTGTGCAATACATAATAATTTTTAATCTAAGAAAGCAGCATGTAGTTTTTGAGAGCAGAGAAGAAAAGGGGAGCTTTAGGTTGTGTCAAAAGAGGGCTGATTTCTCAAGGGCAGTCATATGGCTCCAGATAGAAACATTCGTATCTTTAGATCTGTTTCTGGAGGTACAAACAAGTTTCTGATTGTTCTTCAACAGTCATGTGACTGGGGTCATGTGTTCATTGTAGAGAAATAAGTTGTTTTTTGTAATCATAATAGTTTCTATATGCATACATGAACTCATTAATTCAGCCATCGGCTGACTGGGTAAATTAGCCTGTTATGATTTTAAATACAATGCAACTGGGATAAAAGTGGAGATCATTCATGTCAGCTATACCACTACCAGTACCGACAGCCCATTGCTCGAGCAGAAGTTGTTGTCATCCAACATTCAAACAGATTAATACCTTTGTTTTCTTACTTATTGAACACAGCTAATTTGGACGTTTGACAAAAGGGGCGGATAACTTTCTTTGTTACTTCTGTCTGATTTTTCCTGAGGAGACTATATTTTAATATTTATTATTTGTTTTAGTCACATTTTGCAAACATGTAATTGGACCAACTGAAGTCTTTACCAATATGGTAGTTGAAATTGGATCTACTGTAATAGGCCGAAACGTCAGTATAAACAGAGAAAAAGATGAAAATTTAACTCTTTCGTGTTGCGAATACATTGGTTTTAACAGCGTTTGATTTGAAAAATGCATATTATGGTAATACAATGTGATTACCAAATCACTGAAAAAAAAATGCAAACGTGTATTGTATGTACTGTTATATTTACTGTTGCTACTATGGAATCTGGCAACAAGACAATAATCTTATTTAACCTTCAACCGCAATGACACATACATGTATTATTCACAAGGTTATTTACAACATGTACATCCATATGATTTTATTGACATGGTTTTGATTGATTACTTTGAAAAGTAAGATTTTTATCTCTACTCATATACATATTGGTGAAGTTAACAAAAAACAAACAGTAGAGCTTCAGTCTCGTCAGAGACTTCTGGTTGCTTTTGAAATTCTTATAAATATAATATCATTTCACACAAAAAAGCCTTTAGCAATACTCATAAAATTAAAATATGCTTTAATATTGATCATTGTAAATTTAATTCTAATATACTGTTCCATGCTCAATTTTACAGGTGACAGCCGAGACCCTGAGGGGAGGGAGAGGTTTATGCCCTTTGTACCTGAGCATCACCTTATCCCTGGGATTTTACCAAAAGACATGTGGTACTGGAGTTACAACTTTTATCCAGCGAAACAGGTCAGTCTATAGGTCATATAATGTGTTTAAGGTCATTGAAGTTGATATTAGTTTTTTCAAGGTCATGGAAGAGAGTAGAAGATGTTAAGGAGAATGAAGCTAGGGGGTCATTTTTCTCAAGGTCATTAAAAAGGTACATGTATAACAAGTATTCCTCAGGGTCATTCAAAAGGCTATTTACGACTTCTCAAGGTCATTTTAAAAGGTATTGATCCTTATGATCATTTAAAAGGGAATTTAAAATATGGTACTGAAGGTCAAGTTCTACAAGTAATTCAACAGAGTGTACATTCTCAAGGTCATTCAGCAGAGTATAAATTCAAGAAGCCTTGCACAATTTAATTCGTTCAGAAGATATAACTTCCAAAATTCAGTTCAAGTGGTACATTATGTACATGTAACATGTAATTGTTACACGGCCATTCAAGAGAATCAAGCTGCAAGAGTTCATTTAAGATAGTATTTCTTCTCAAGGTCATTCAAGAGAGTTTTGGTTATAAATGTCATTCAAGAGAGGATTAAATCCAAAGGTCATTAAAGGTCATAAGGTTACTCATGAACATATAAGTTACGAGGCAATTCAAGGGGGGAATAATTCTCATGAATTGGTCTTTCAAGAGTAAATGAGTTATCAAGGTCATTCAAGGGTAAATAAGGTCAAGGTCATTCAAGAGGATGACTTTATTACAACTGTGTTCATATGTATATTTCCTTGAGCTTTTACTGGCAAAATTATCTTTGCTTCTTCTGCTATTGTGTCTTTCGCAGCTACGTTAAGGTGCTCCACGCAATGACGTTGGAGAAAATTCCGCGAAAACATTGTGTGACGTTATAAATGACGTCACATCAGTTATCGTATGTTAGGGATATTTCAAGGGATAAATTGAACTGGATCGATTTTCAATATTATTGAGCTTTCATCCTATTCCTTACACCAACTCTAAATGTTCCCAGTATCTTACTTACGAGAAGTAATGAAAGAATGCGTGTTTTTCCACAGTTTTGCACATCGGGTCATTGTAGGTCAAGCATGCGCAGTCTGAGTTCAGGATTAAAGGGAAGCTTTGGATGAGAAACCGCTTTTAATTCACAGAGGAATCGCTGATTTTCAATAATTAAATCAATATAAGGAATTGATAATTGTATCCTCATAAAGGAGCACAATTTTTAATTCGATTAGTTGTTAGATATTGTCCATATTTAGCAATTTAATGGAGTTTTACTGATTTACCGGCTTTAAAATAATTATTTCCTATTCATTTTTATATTCATTTAGTTGCTGCCGGGGTTTGGGGGGGGGGGGGGGGGGGGGGGGGGGGGGGGCGAGGGTGCCAGCTCATGCACATTAATACAGTTTATTCTCAAGCAATATTTAAAAAAATATATATAATATATATCATTACGAATACGGTGCTAAAATACATGTGTCAATAAATGGCTATACGGCGGGCACTGTATTCATAGCCGGTACAACAGAACAATATCGAGACTTCAGATACGGTCAACTTGTACTAGACTAAATCTAAGAAGAAATAAAAATAGTAATAAAACAAATTGTAATCAGCAAGAGATCGGGCGTGTTATAATTAGACTGAAACATGATTAGCCTAGCCGGGAAAGAACCCCCCCCCCCCCTCTCTCTCTCTCTTATTTATTCAACTTATATACATTTTTTTATTATGAATATTTTGTCACCGATAGAGCTCTGCTCACGAAAGCCCTGTAACAAGTTTACATTCAATTTTGTTAAATACAAAATTAGAAGACGGCCAGTATCGCGGTCTCAATAGTCCGCCGGGTTGGATTCAGTACGAGGAAATATTGCATTGATACATAGATTTCAATATTTGATCAGCAGAAGTTTTATTGTCTAGCGGCAATCTTTATCACCAGAGTTATTCCCTACCACAAACTTTCCCACAAAGAAAATATTTAATGTTTTAACTTGAAAAACATATATATACTAAAAGCGGATGCCCGGACGAGGCTTACCCTCCCGGGTCAAGCCCCCCCCCCCCCCCCCCCCCTGCCTTCTTAATATATGTATATTACATTCTCATCGTTGTAAAAATAATACTATAATAAAAAAAAAACACTTTACATTGTATCAGATATTAAAAACCCGTGTTATTATGTTGTACACACGTATATGCTGCATGTTTACTTATGCTTTCCCGCTAAATTTCTATGACGTAATCCAGATCACCTGTGCGTTTAGGTCCCATCTGAAAATAGACTGATATAGGGTAGTTGTAAAAAAATGTAATTTGCAGGTGACTACCCTTATACGATTTCGATATTTTTATACAGAATCTATAGAGGACACTTCAATTTACCAAGATTTTGCTGCGCATTTCATAGAAATTTTAATAGTTGTGTAAAATGTGGATGTAAAGTCGAGTTTTGCAGTGTTTTTACCACTTGTTTTCCTTCTCGGTATATTTTCTCCTCTTAATCGTTTTAAGTGTCACAATGCCCAGCACATTTCTAAATCTACAAGATTTACTGAAGAAAACGATATAACATTTCTATTAATTTTTCCTTATTTACCACTTGCAAAATTCAATTTAAAACCGAGACAACACTGTAGAGTTATATTTAGGGCTGTCACGTGACACAGGGGAATCCCCCTGGTGAATTTTTTTTCATAGCTACCGGACACCTACCAGATATTAAAAAAATACAGCTTTGAACTAAAGAAAGAACGTTTAAGCTGTAATTGAGGGTTGAATGCCAGGCACCGTAAAAATGGAATATTTTCAGCGCGACGTCAGCGTGGAGCACCTTAACGCAGCCGCGTTGCGGAATACAGAGTTTTTCCCCTTACAGACAGTATTTGAAGTAATACCATTGTGACATCGTGAAAATGGTATGGTAACGTCGATTTTATACTGTCGTTTTCCAGACTTTAAGGACTGTTTCCATAGAATTTGATGACGTCATAATCAGTCTACATCAGATACCGTCTCAAATGGGAAGTAACTGTGGTTTTCAAAAATAGCGAATTAGAGATGTACCGACTTTGAAACATAGTTGTATTTTTTTCTGGTTATTTTATCATTATAGGGACAGGAGTGCTGCAGTGACTTTGCCATATCATTCCATTACGTCTCACCAAACATGATGTATGTGCTGGAGTACCTAGTCTATCATCTACGTCCATTTGGTGTAAACACCATCACCAAGACTCAAGTTCTACAAGAAAGTGAAAGTGGTGCTAAAATGAGTGAAGGTGTTACTGTTGAAGTGAAATCTCCTGCACAGGAAGTGAAAAAGGAAGAAAAGAATAAAGAAGTGAAGAAAGAAGAAAAACCGGAAGGAAAGAAGGAAGAAAAACCAGAAGAAAAGAAAGTAGAAACAGTAGAAGGAAAGAAGGAAGAAATACCGGAAGAAAAAAAGGATGAAAAAACTGATACCAAAGAAGAAGATAAGAAAGTAACAAAAAAAGAAGCAAACTTAGCAACTTCCTCCGTTAAAGACAAAGATTTAAATAAATCAAAGGAGAATGCAGCTCAGAGGTAGCATGGAGAAAGGGTGTTATATTTTATGTTTTGGTATTAAGAGAAATAGTGGGATATTTACTAATTCTTATAGATTTAGGGAAATAGGCAAGATGCTTGGGGTTATCTCAAGGTTTATTTACGTCATCGCATTTATCAATCCAAAATTTAATGAATAAATAAATGAAGTCAGTACTGAATTATGTAACTTTGGAAAGCTTAAATTTCAAAAACAGAAGTTAAATTCAGACAAGATTTATGAGATCTTATCTCATTATATATTATGTTATTATATGAATACTGAAAATGTTTCCTCTAATTCCCTGCATAAATTTTCTTGAAAAAAAAATTGAATGGCTAGGCGACACTACCGTGTAAGTGGTAGTTTGAAAATAAAGCAATATCCAAAACAAAAAGAGAGTCTACCTCTTGAATTTTGTTTTAATCTGAAAAGTTTGTAAATTGTTGATGATGTTGAGAAAAACATTTATCGTTGGCAAAATATTTTAATTAAGGATTCCGAACTCCGTCGGAATCCTTTCTGTTATTGTATTGTCTTTTCTTTATTCTTATTATTCTTATTATTAAGGATTCCGATTTCCGTCGGAATCCTTTCTGTTATTGTATTGTCTTTTCTTTATTCTTATTATTCTTATTATTATTATTCTTACCCCCAAGCCAATCCAGAGACTTTACAACAAAGTACCGCATCATATGATAAAATGGAAAGTATCTTGTGAAAGAGCAAATAAAGATCTTCATATATATTTTTTTTCTTGTCGAAAAGTTTACATATGCCCCCGCTAGAGGTCATCAAAGGTAAAATCTTTAAAACCTTATAACTCCTAAACTAACCGTGCGATTTGAATGAAATTTGTTTTATATTGTTCTTTGGGAAATTTGCAAACTTTTATACGCTTACATGCTCGATAAAATATTTACGGTTTTCGCGTTATTTTGAGTTGAAATTGGAACTTTAAATTGGCACAGTGCCAATTTCTACAGTTTTTGAGATTTTGAGTTGAAACTTGGATGGTAGGTCACTTATAGGTAGTCATTGATGATGACCTAGTTTCAAGGTCAAATTTTGATTCTCAAGGTCACAACAAACGTTTGCCTATAGAACAAAGACTATTTGACCTTGACAGTTCAAACTTCATAAATACAATCATTGATCCAAGCCCCATCACCTTGACCTTGACCCAAGGTCAAATTCTCATTCTCAAGGTCACAACAAAAATTTTCCCATAGAACAAAGACCATTTGACCTTGAGAGTTCAAACTTTGCGCAAATGTTCCTTACATCAAGTCCTTTCACCTTGACCTTGACCCAAGGTCATTTGTTCGATTTCAAGGTCAAAACAGACTTTTGTTGATAAAATATTGAGCTTTGAATAGATGAAAAGGAATTTTGATGAGAATAAACTTAAATGCTTATCTTTCATCCATGATCTTGGTTCAAGGTCAAATAAACTTTTTCAAGGTCATAACAAACATTTACTCTTGTAGGATTGAGAGAATTTTGTTCTTAAATATTTATTCTTCACACAAGTAGTACTTCTTATTTGAACTTTACATAGTAAGATAGATAACTCTTTTATTCTTGTTCTATGTTTCCTTTTTTTATCTTAGTAGCATTACTTGTCTGTACTTTCATGCTGTTGTCATTCTCTATTTATAGAAATTTTCTCATTGCTAATTCATTGTGCAATTCTTTTTGGGATAGTAATTTCAAAGGAATCAAAATGGGTAGAATAGATCTAGGAGTTTAAAGCCTTCCTAAACTTGAAAGGTATTTATCATCTTTTTCTTCTATTTTGTCGATAAATAAATAAGAGTCCCAAATTAGACATAAGCTCCTTTCCCTCATTTGCTGAAGTGAATTAGGTACAAAAGCAACTATTCTTTTTTCTATCTTCTTTATTCGGATTTTAACACTTCAGTTCCGAGGAAGGTCTAATAAAGGAGGAATCCGTCTGTTGCTTGCAACAGTAGCCATCTAGTTATTATTATTCTTACCCCCAAGCCAATCCAGTGACGTTACAACAAAGTACCGCATCATATGATAAAATAGAAAGTATCATGTGAAAGAGCAAATAAAGATCTTCATTTAAATTTTTTTTCTTGTCGAAAAGTTCACATATGCCCCCGCTAGAGGTCATCAAAGGCAAAATCTTTAAAACCTTATAACTCCTGAATTAACCGTGCGATTTGAATGAAATTTGTTTTATATTGTTCTTTGGGAAATTTGCAAACTTTTATACGCTTACATGCTCGATAAAATATTTACGGTTTTCGCTCTATTTTGAGTTGAAAATGGAACTTTAAATTGGCACATTGCCAATTTCTACAGTTTTTGAGATTTTGAGTTGAAACTTGGATGGTAGGTTACTTATAGGTAGTCATTGATGATGACCAAGTTTCAAGGTCAAATTATGATTCTCAAGGTCACAACAAGCTTTTGCCTATAGAACAAAGACTATTTGACCTTGACAGTCCAAACTTCATAAATACAATCATTGATCCAAGCCCTTTCACCTTGACCTTGACCCAAGGTCAAATTCTCATTCTCAAGGTCACAATAAAATTTTTCCTATAGAACAAAGACCATTTGACCTTGAGAGTTCAAACTTGACGCAAATATTCTTTGCATCAAGTCCTTTCACCTTGACCTTGACCCAAGGTCATTTATTCGATTTCAAGGTCACAACAGACTTTTGTTGATAAAATATTGAGCTTTGAATAGATGAAAAGAAATCTTGATGAGAATAAACTAAAATGGTTATCTTTCATCCATGACCTTGGTTCAAGGTCAAATAAACTTTTTCAAGGTCATAACAAACATTTACTCTTGTAGGATTGATAGGATTTTGTTATTAAATATTTATTCTTCACACAAGTAGTACTTCTTATTTGAACTTTACATAGTAAGATAGATAACTCTTTTATTCTTGTTCTCTGTTTCCTTTTTTTTTTTATCTTAGTAGCATTACTTGTCTGTACTTTCATGCTGTTGTCATTCTCTATTTATAGAAATTTTCTCATTGTTAATTCATTGTGCAATTCTTTTTGGGATAGTAATTTAAAAGGATTCAAAATGGATAGAATAGATCTAGGACTTTAAAGCCTTCCTAAACTTGAAAGGTATTTATCGTCTTTTTCTTCTTTTTTGTCGATAAATAGATAAGAGTCCTAAGTTAGACTTAAGCTCTTTTGACTCATTTGCTGAAGTGAATAAGGTACTAAAGCAACTATTTTTTTTTTCATCTTCTTTATTCAGATTTTAACATTTCAGTTCCGATCAAGGTCTAATAAAGGAGGAATCCGTCTGTTGCTTGCAACAGTAGCCATCTAGTTTTTCATATTTTCCTACTTTTTCATATATTAGAATGATTTTCAGTTTTGTACATTTTGATTTTTCATATTCATTACCTGTGATGTCTTAAATATGTTGAAAAATTGATGATATATGTGTCTTTTTGTAAAGTATAATGGTCAAATTTAAGGTGTCATATTTTGCTCAAAATTCAAGAGTCTGAGTGATGTACATGTACATTCATATTTCCTTTAATATATGTTAAAAGCTACCAAGACCATGTGAACATACTTTCTTCATGGTAATATTAAATGTACATGTATATACAACAAGGATGAGCTTACTAGATTTTAAGAAATATTAATGAAAAGGACAATACGTACGGTTGAAATGAAAAAAAGAAACTTTGTCTACTTTTTTGCAATATGATACATTTTTTTTGCACTAATAGACTATTCAATTAGGTAAACAAACAACAGTATCAGGCTTCATTTCATTATTCAACATGTTTTGTAATTATTTAAGCATCATTAATATTTTGAAATATAGAAAATTAGGAGGCAGAATTTCAGAGACAGATTTAATTTATTGTCTTTTAGAATGGTAAACTGGCAGCAGACCATAGTACACTGCCTTTTTTAATACAGAGCTAATGAAAATATCTTTTTAATATAAGGTGATTTTATTATGCTTATCAATCCAAAGTATAAAAGACTGTCACCGAGGATAACTTTATGATTACCCACTTCCAATGATAAATACATGTACTTATACTGTATATCATCATACCTTGGTATATTGAAAACAATCTCCACACCGCCATTTGAAAATGTTCATACTTTAACATTTTTTTAATATTGATATTATTTTGTTATGACAATATAATAATAATAATAATATTACATCTATATGCAATAAACCCTATTAGATACCAGTTGACTCAAGGGCAAAAATCCAGATTTAGTAAATATCATGCATGAAAATTGAAGCAAACAAATTGTTCCTAAATTTTTCATTCATGTTCAAAAGCGAAATTTTATTAAAACAAATTTAATTATTGTATCTGCAGGTCTTCATATTCATTACATACATTATTATATTTATTTATTTGGTACTATAGCATTGATAGTGCACATTACAATTCATTTTTCATTCATCCCCATTAAAACTTGAATCTGATTTAGTTGATAACATGTACTTCACATGATTGTTACCAAAGACGTGATACAGTATTTTCTTTGAAACTTTGCATGAATAGGCCACTTACCAAAATTCATAATGGCTGACAAAGTGATGAAAAATGTCCGAGGTAGGCAATTTTCGCGCACTTTTTCATTGTTACGTCTCAATGGAATTGCGTCTTTTAATAGTGACGTCATAATGTAAAACAATGCCAAAAGATGTTTACTTGGACATTTTGTGCTTTCTAACAAGATCGGAAAAAGGTCTATTGGTAAATAAATGTACATGTTACTTGTGATGTATAATGAAAAACACGTGATTAGGATTTACCCTTTAACTGTTCACAGTAAGTAGACTATCATTTAATTTCCTTTGTCATTCTTAAGAAAAGAAGATTCTGATTGGCTGAAAAATTGTGTTTTTACCTGCATCAACCCAAACCAGAAGAAGGCGCTTAGCAAGGTCATTAGCAACGTCGTTG
This sequence comes from Pinctada fucata, assembly GCA_028142955.1. Classification (NCBI taxonomy): domain Eukaryota; kingdom Metazoa; phylum Mollusca; class Bivalvia; order Pterioida; family Pteriidae; genus Pinctada; species Pinctada fucata. The sequence continues at coordinate 40,811,632 of AP027114.1, forward strand.
GCAACACAATTTCAAAGCTGCAAATAAACGTTGAAACACGACTAAATGAAATGATAAGGAATCATTGTAATATTTTTTTGTTGATCGAGGTATCAACACCAAAAATCGAGGGAAAACTTGTATGCACAAGATGCTTAAGTTTTCCCTCAATTTTGGGTGTTGATACCTCGATCAACCAAAAACATATTACAATAATTCCATAAGTATTTGATAATTTCAAAGCCGGTAGTACATGTACTGTGAAGATTAAATCAAAAAGTTTGAACATGATTAAGACGTTTATTTTAAAACTCAAATGTTACGGTAACGGATGCTTAAAATAATCAGTTATTCCCCAATTGGGGAGGTAGTTGTGATGTCATCAAATTCACATGCTGTGTGTTACATACCCGAAACAAGACACAAATTAAGACACTTATCGTCTATATACAATATAACATGAAATAAATTTACTAGTCAGTGTCAGAATAAAGTGATCAGAAATTCATCATTTTATTCATGTCATGTTAACCTATCTTGTAGACAATTTATGCAATACATATACTGATTAAAGGTTAGTGCTGCAGGCAGTACAATCAATAAAATGTACCCACCGTTGTCTTAGAAATTCAAAATACTTTGAAAAAACCAATGAATAAATGTAATGTAAAAGCTGCATGTACATTTGTATCATATCAACAGATATCCAGGTATTGATAAAACTTGTGACATTATATACGTTCCAATTGAAAATGTCATCACATTGTATTATAAGCACAATTTTTCACTATGAGGGATCCAAGTTCTATAACTCTTGTTATCAACAGATAGTTGACTTATGTACCGGTATATTTTGTGTGTGCCTTTGTTATATCTTCAGAATACATATTATAATATGTGATAATTCTTGCAATGATTGTGATATTGTATATTTTGCACCATGAACATGTATTTCATAGAAGTTATCATATAATCAGATAATATATAAAACTGCCAAAGATTTTTTTTCTCTTTTTTTATGGTATGTAGCATTTAATAATATATGTATAGTGCTGTAAATTCTCATAAATTATTGTAACAGTTTTGTTTTCAATAGATCCTTCCACAAACTCCGACAAAGGATGCCATTTCATGTACATGTATATAAAAGTATAACTGTGACGATCAGAAATGATTATTTTCTGCTCTTGCGGGGAATTCTGTTTCCCAGTTTAATTCGCAATACAAAAATGGCATCATTTGTCAGAGGTTTGTCTGATTCTATGGATGGGTTAACTAGTTTGGAATCTCTGAGGTTTTTATGCCCCGGAATCACAGATTCAGGGGCATATACATGTAGTTTTTTGCCTGTCCGTCTGTTTGTCTAAAAAACTTTAACATTGGGCATAACTTTTGAATGGAAGGTGATAGAGCTTTCATATTTCACATGTGTATTCCTTGTAACAAGACCTTATTTTGATACCATAATTTTTGACCTCGTGACCTTGATCTTTGACCTACTTTTCAAAAACTTTAACATTGAGAATAACTTTTGAATGGTAAGTGATAGGGCTTTCATATTTCACATGTGTGTTCCTTGTGACAGGACCTTTCCATTGATACCAAAGTTTTGACCTCCTGACCTTGACCTTTGACCTACTTTTCAAAAACTTTAACATTTGGCGTAACTTTTGAATGTTAATAAGTGATAGGGCTTTCATATTTCACATGTGTATTTCTTGTGACAAGACCTTTCCACTGATACCAAAATTTTTTACCTTGACCTTTCACATACTTAACAGAAAATGAAGTTTATGCTAACAAAGATGCCACCGGGGCATTCATGTTTCACAAACACAGGCTTTATTCACCTATCAGTCCTTTGATTGTGTCCATGGACTTTTGAACTTCCAGATGCTATGTGACAGTATCTCTCTGTAATTAACAGAGCAAGGGGCAACAATAATTGTTCACAAAAGTTATCTCATACCGGACACAGATTTACACATTCTGAGACAACTCTGTCTTGCACTCTCGGATATTGTTTGTGATTTTCATAGAACTTTACAGTGGTTTGGCTGTATCACATAGATCAACATTAAAATGCACAAATTATGTTTATTTATAAATTATCGAAAAATTTATGAGTGAGAGAAAAATGATCAATCACCTTTGTAAAGGAAAATCCCACCCTTGTATCAAAGATTTGCAACTTCCATGACTCAGCAAGCATCATCATGGACTTGCAAAATCTTTGATACTGAGATTGGATATCCCTGTTCCTGTACAAGGGGGTAATCAATTCTATTAATCTATTTGATAGTACCTCTCATATATATATGATCAGAGTCATGTGTTGGGAGAGTTAATCCATTTGGTGTCATTTCATGGTGTATTGTCCAAAGGACTACTACAATTGTAGGTCTATATTAACATAATTATGAACTTTTTCTGGAGCCCCTGAAAGATACATATACCGTAATCGTCCGAAAAAAGTCCGCACGAGTAGATATCACGCAGGCAAAAAATTGCGCTGAAAATCGTGGAAAAAACTCTAATCTAGTAAATAATACGCATTAAAAAATCGAAATTTCGCCGATGTTTTCTCCCAAATTAATCTATATTAACATTAAAAATACCAAAGAAACGGCCCGCTCGGTAATTATAATTGTAGATATAAACGTACCCGTTTTTAAAAATAGTTTAATTAGATAAGTAACTTAATTAGTTGAATTATTAACGTACCCGTAATTAAAAATAAATAGTGAAGCAATAACTAGATGTTTTCGTGATCGCTTTGATGGCCCGATATCGTTTTGATGGACCGAAATTAATAACATTTATATTAACGTAATGACTTGAATTAGATACCGATTACAAAATAATCCATAGTACGATTGAAAGAATTAGGATTGACAGCCATATTATGTATCAATTAACTGAACTGACCATTGAAATTTACAGTTAGAATAAGCCTATTTGAGAAGATTTTACTTCCCCCTTCACCTGTCAAAAGTGACAGATCAATTTCATGCTTGACCGCACCGCTACCGGTGAAGGCTATTGTCTTCGTTCAACACCCCTCGGGGTAGACAGGTGTTTAAACTCATACAGGTATTTAACTTACACGCACTTGTACGATCTGACCTTAGATGACCAGGTACCGTAAATACTTGGACAAATGTTATTGTAACGCGATTGCTTACTTACGCACGGACTGGTAGCGTGAATTAAAGTAAAATATACTTACAAAATTGATCTATTGATGAATTATCCGTTCAGAAAAAAAGGTCTCGATATTCTAAACCAGTGTATTGACCGCATTCAAGAATTTTTTTAGCAAATTGCCATAAAAAGTAGCGGGTAATACACCGACGGAGACGGTACCTGTATTGTAAATTACAACTTGCATGGAAATTAGTTCATGAAGTATTTTTGAAATTCTACTAAATCAAATTGATTCCATTTCTTTATAAATTAAGTGATCTCAAACTCTACCAACTAATATATATGTATAAAATTTCTTCAATTTAGCAAGAAAAAAAATTGATAATTAATCATCAGCATTACTCTGTCACTTTGTTGTTAATTGAGAAATCATATTGGATTTGGTTGCATCGTATGGAAGATAATTACCAAATTGAATGTTCTAGTACCCTGACATGTGATGTTCAAAGATCATTTTAGAATTACTAGTATATAAATCATTTATGTTGTAGTCTTTATTATAACTTATCTATGTATAATATTGCATTCAAAGGTGTTGGATGTAATTGTTACGTACTGGTTTTCCTAAGATATGTAAACTAAAGTCTTGCTTTAAATTTTAAAGCTTGTAGAAGTTCTACCACATGTATAACAAAATCTCCAAATTGTTTCTATCATATTTTTCACTGAAAATTGTTTCCAACTGTTTATTATATATAGTCTAGAGTAATAAAATATGATAATTCTGGAAATTTTTTATTCGTTTTGATATACTGATTTTACAATACCTACATGTATTTTGTACCAATTTGCACATTAGCACTGTGTTGCAGAATATGGATAAAACCTTAAGGTTGTAAATCTCAATACATGTAGTATTGTTCAATATTCTCTACTATTCCTTCACAACTGTTGCCCAAATTTGGATATTAACAAACCAGACAATACTAGAGACAAAGTACCCAGGAAAACTAAGCATCTCCTACTTGCATATTCTTAGTTATACAGTGTTTTACAGGGGGGATACAGAAATATATTGAATCGATGAAAAACTTTTTTCATTGCCCCAATATATTTTTGTATTCCCCCTGTAAAACACTATAATGAATTTATCCCACTGACGTCAATATCGTAAAGTGTCTTAGTAGTAGCAGGATATTAAAATAATATCCTGTCAATAAAAAGATACAACATAATATTCGGTTCTTCTCGACCAATCAGATTGCAAGAAATTTGCCAGAGGTGGGATAAACATGTATATCATGCACTGTACAACACACAAGTACTGCATATGTACTTTAAACTAGAAATGTAGAGAAGGCTAGTGTGTATGGGTACGTGTACATGTAATCTACCTGTACATCTATACGTAGAAAATAGCAGAGGTTAAGAAAATTGACGAGTATGTGTACGTGTACAACCCTTACGAAAAAAATCTATACAAAACTATATGTCTCCTATATGTAAACTATATTTCTCCTATAGGTTTCCAGCTTTTGTGTCTAGGTTGGTTATAGGTATAGGTAACATATAGGTAAAATTGAATTTAACCTATAGGTGATATATATGTTAAAAATAGGGGAAATGCATACAGCATACCATGTCTGCTGGAGCTATAGGGAGGTTATAGTGCAACTATATGAATACTGAACTTAGTCTAATTTAGCTTCTCTTTAGACTTAGAAAATTGTACTGCTCTGCATCTTTGAGGGAAAATTTCTAAGTCCAGAACCATGACAATTTCTTTAAAAATTGTGTTTAAACTTATATGACATGAAATACAAGGCAATATGGGTATCAAAATGTGTATTTTTCCGAGATCTGTTAGAAAAGAAAAGCAATCTGGAATTTAACAGTATTTTACATTTTACTGTTTTCACATTGTACCTTAATTATCAGTTAATCTGTTTGTAATTGGTTTTTGTTTGGGGGTGGGGTGGAGTGGCGGTTGTTTACAGCCATGGAAGTGGGTCCAGCCTAATAAAAAGAATATGACAAATCAGAAAAGCAAAGAATGTTTATTAATCCAAGTCCCTCCCCCCTTTTCCTGCTCTGAATATATGAAAAGAAAAAGGCTCATAGACCATGAAATACAAAATGATGAAAAAGTCCCTCCTTGCCAGGATTCGAACCCTGGACCCCTAAATCAAAAGTCCGACGCTCACCCAACTGAGCCACGACACTCACGTATGAACGACACGGTATATCTTAAGAAGCATCTTAGTTTGAAATGTTTGTGTACGACACGTCCATGATTAGAAGTCAGCCAATCAAAACGACGGATTTTAAAAGGTCCGGGCGGAAAAGTTGAAGTTTGGATCGTAATTTCGTCTGCATTTATGTGATACACTAAAGACAAGTGAATAAATCAAAGTAAACGTAGCTATAACAGGCGAAAATTTCAAACTCAATATTTTTCGACATGTAATATGTCAAATGAAAGGTCTTTTCAAGAGAAATTAAATGGTGCAAAGATAAAAGCTGTATCATTATGCATACAAAAGTTATTGACCTTTGAAGTTGCTGCTCAGACGGATCTTTCTGCCAGGTGTGTTATATATCCAATATATGCCCAAATGATCACATAGATGCAATTAATGAGTGAAAACATACTCACATATACTGTACATATCCTTTTTTTATTCATAACATACAAAAAGTGAATGAAAGTCCATTAAACATTGATTTTTAAGTCTCCTCTTTCATAGTCTTCTTTTAGTTTGTAAGTATAAATCGCCTCGTCTTCATTGTACTTTACATTGAACCAAGAGGGGAATCCTGGTACCTGAATAAGAAAGAAAAATAATTAGTTTACAATGTGATTATGTCATCTTAAACTTAGTAATGCTAGTATAAACTCAAATTAAATTAATAATGATGAGAACTGACCTGCTACAATACGAGTATTAAATTTCATCTTAGGATAAAAAGAAATATCAAAATTGTAAAATTTATATGTTTACAGTCATTTGTTGTTGGTTTTTTTTCCTTTTTTTTATCACTCAAGTTTAATTACTACTGGAACAATAAATTTGAAAAATTACAAACACATGCAATCTTGATTAAAAATAAAATAACCACAATTATACAATCTACAATGTAAACTGCTAAACTATATGTAAGATTCAAAAATACAATATTCAAACAGAGTGACAAAGATTGCTTTTAAAAAAAGTCCAAGAACGTAACAAAATATCAATCAGCATGCTTTTAGTACTTCATAAGTTAATTAGTTTAAGCAGATGAAATGTTATCTTAATTGAACTGCATTCTCATCATTCTCATGCATCATGATACAAGAGATAAAAAAATAAAAGAAATAATTTAATTCAATATAGTATACTACAACTTACTAAGGATTAATGCAGAAAATCTGAACATTGAACAGCAAGTTTCAACTATAAGTATAAACTTAAGTTGTAAGTTTGAACGTAAAATTCCAACTGTAACATTGTAAGTTTGAACTCCAACAAGGATACCTGAGAGACAACATGTCCGTCATACCACACATCATTTCCTTCACTTTCAAACCTATGTGAGATATTCTTTCCAACAATGTTTAATGTTCCCTCAGATGATGTGCCTTCAGGCAAACTGTATGATTCTCTAATGAGGATTTTCAAGTTGTTCGCAAGTTGAGTCCAAGCCATGTTTTTCCTTCCACTCTCCTCTGCCCTACTGAAGTTATACAGATGAGATTCACTCGCCTTTTGTTTCAAAATGTTTTTCCTAAATCGGAACTGTGCTTTCAGAGCTTCAATTTTTGCTTTTACATTCATTGAAGCTAGAACAACATCCACTTGATCTTCAGTTTGCCATAGTGTGATAGAGTCATTTTTATATAATTATTATTTGACAATTTTCAGAATGTTAAAATGTATTAGAATTGTCATTTCAATATTCTCCCTGATTTGTCCAACATTTATTTTTCTATTCCATTTAGTCCATTTTGTCATGTGACCATTTCCCTTAATCTTTCAAGTGTTTTATTGTATTAGAAATATGCATGTCATGTGATTTATATTTCAAGGTTATTTAGATGCTTTGAAGTCATGTGACTTCAAAGAACTTTTTCTATTGGTTTTTAATTAAATTTTCAAATCAGTCCATTCCAAGTTGATCAGCCATATTGATGTAAATTTTTGGTAGTTGTGCTATTTTCATATTTATGGACACAGGATCTATCAGAAGTCTCTGTAAGTTGATATTTCTACTTATACTTACCTTATATATTCATGTGATCACTTATTTTAAATGATTTGTGTATTGATCACATATTTATTACTGGAAAAGATTTTTAGTTAGTTTTCTTTGTTTGAGAATTATAGATCCACCATTGTCATTGTGAGCTACTGATATTTATACAGCCTTAAGAGTTATGATAATTCTTTTGTGTTAAATACTTTTGCATTATTATATCCATTTTATATATTCATAATTTCCATATTAGTATTTGGAAGTGTTAGAATATTTTCTTAGGATTTTGTAATATTTATTTAGGTACTGAAGGATCCTGACCCAGAGTCTAGTTTGACCTTGACCTTTGTTTGTCACTTTATACAGTGCCTTAGCCCATAGTTGGGTAAGAGTTATCTCTCTTTTATATGTACTTCCCGTTTTCAAAATGGCTGACTTGGAACTTTTATTTTTGTCATAATATCCTTAATTTCTAAGTTAATACTTATTTAATTGTTGAAAGTAATATTTTAGTATAACAATTATATATATCTGAAACCTTTCATACACTTTTCTGTAATGTGAAATACATTTTGGTAATATTATTTCAATTTCATGTTTGAGTATTGTGAGTTAGACCTATACATATTGTAAGGTACATTTTGATATTGTACAGAGTATCTTATTAGAGTTTATGTGTTGTAGGGTACAACATGCATACATGCATGTGCAGTATGGAATAAATGATTGGACTAGGAAACATTGTCTTGATTATTCCGAACCACAGCTGTAATTTGATGCAACATAGTATGCACCCAAGTGACCGCTGCGACAAAATGGCGCCCACGTTGGTTTGACACTTCCTGTCCAGTCAAGCACCTTAGTGACCCAGACCAGAACCAAGCCTCCTAGTGACACTGACTTCCTGTAATGGCTGCTACCTCTACAACTACAAGACTTTTGGTGATGTAGATTTTTTTGTTTACATTTACATACCTGGTCAACATTATTCTATGGAAAGCTATTGGTACAACTATAATCTATGGAAAGCCATTGGTACCTGAGATGTGGATTGTGTTATTGACATTTAATTACTTACCTGCCTGGAGTTATCCTGTTTGGTACATAGTCTGTCAACACTAGTATACCTGTCTGTCATATAGTACATCAGTATACCTGTCCGTCATAGAGTATGTCTGTCATATATGAATAGCTGTCTGTCATTGAGTGGTACCATACGCATACATCGTCTGTCATTTATATGCCATATACCAGATGTCTGTCCGTCATCGACATAGCGCATCAGTTGTACGTCTGTCTACATAGCGAACCATATGTCCATTTACTTACCTGTCTGTCAGTCATATTAGCCTAAAGGTAAGGTGTATATGTACTTACTGGTATCCATTGGTACAACGTTACTCTGGTACAACGCATTATTGGTACAACGCTATACTGGTACAACAATATTGGTACAACAGTTTATTGGTACAACGATTCCTGATGTCATCGTTGTGTGAATGCTATTATTGACTTACCGCATATTATCCATATATTATTTTGTGCTGCATCACTGGACTGCAATTTATATTTATACTTACCTAGTGCATTTTGTGATCGTATACTACAGTGAAGGACACTAACTTACATATCACACTATGGCTACTAAAGGTGTTACTCCTGATGTGAAACCCGACAAATCCCAAGGTCAGGCAAGTGGTATAAAGCCTTCGGACGTGAAACGCGATGCAGAAATCCAAAAGATGATTGACTTTATTAATAAACACACAGATCATCAAGTGGTTACCAAGGCGGAGTATGACCAAATGAAGACTCCTAACCCACAACGCCAGTCACTTAGGCAGAACTTATTTCAAGATAACCCTCCACCTAGGCCACCACCACCTACTACTCCACGCACATCATCATCGTCATTATTTCAACTTCCTGTGCGACCTAATATTCCGCATTTCTCTGGAGAGAACAAGAGTGGTGAAGTTACTTTTGATGTGTGGAAGTATGACGTGAAATGTCTCATGCGAGAGGGAGGACTACCCGAGACAACTATACGGCAGTCCATACGCAACTCATTACGAGGGAAGGCGAGATCCATCCTAGTAACTATGGGAGAAGATGCTACCCCTGCTTCTATTGTGCAAAAGCTAGAATCTATATTTGGAAATGTCAGCAATAAGGAAGCCCTACTGGAACATTTCTACAAACAGTCACAAGGCCAAGACGAGAGTGTTGCTGAGTTTGGTATTAAACTCGAGAATCTCCTACAAACCCCTGTTGAGCGAGGTGAGATAACCTATGAAGAGAGAAATAGTATGCTGATTTCCAAATTTTTCTCTGGACTGCGAAACCCGTTGCTCCAGACAGCCATCCGATACAAGTATGAAGAAGCCCGCAGTTTTGAAGAATTGTTGCGTGACACCCGCACAGTCGAACAGCAGTTGCGTTCTACCGTCAACTCATCAAAAAGCCAAACAACTGAAACCAAAGCTTCAGCTGCCCAACAGTCTACATCCAATGTCACTTTGTCTGATATCGCTCAGAAGCTTGAATCTCTTACCACTCAAGTTGCTGATCTACAGTCAGAGGTCAACACTGTAAAACAACAAAGACCCACATATCCAACCTACCGCAATCAACAAAGTAATCGTGGTGGATATCAGTCGCATTACAATACTGAAAGCCACTTATACAACAGAGGAGGTGGATCCAATTTTCGAGGTCAAGATAACAGAGGCCAAGGTTACAACAGAGGACAAAGTTATAACAGTGGACAAAATTATTCCAGAGGACGAGGATCAGGTCCATCCAATCGTTTAAACTGGAGGAGGTCACCATCACAAGGGACCAGATGGTAGACTTAGATGATAGTGGTCCCATTTGCTATCGATGTTCACAGAGAGGACATATAATGAGGGATTGCAATGTAAATCTTGAACACTCCAAGATGCATTTCATTGATGACATTCCTTCATTCCCCCGTGTGATGAATCAACATCTTCGTAGGAACCAGAAATCAACAAAAACTTCTATGGTTGGATCATCAAATGAAGTACAGATAACTATTGATGACCATCAGTTTAGTGCATTACTTGACACTGGATCATCAGTTTCCACCATAAACAGATCTACCTACGAACAGTTTTTAACTTTTTATCCTTTGGAACCGATCACCGACTTATTGACAGTGAAATGTGCTGACGGTGAATCGCTTCCATACCATGGTTTTATCTCCGTTCCTATACTTACCGGAAATGACGCTATGACTTGTGAGCCATTAGATGCCATCTTCCTTATTGTACCGGATACTGATTTTCATACAAGCATTCCAGTACTGATTGGCACGAACATCCTTGATGTATTATGGTCCAACGCCAGAGATTCATGTGGCAACAGATTCCTTCAGAAAGCAAAACTTTCGACTCCTTGGAAACTAGCCCTACAATGTATCTCCATTAGAGAACGAGAGCTTCATCGCAATAACCATACATTGGCGATAGTGAAAAGTGCAGAGAAAGAGAGCATCGTTGTTCCTCCTAACTCTGAGATAACAGTCAAAGGATATCTATGGAAGCCCATACGTACACAGCCCATGTGTGCCATACTTCATGCTTCGCCAAAATCCAAGCTACCACCTGACTTAGATATTTCGCCATATCTTATTACTTACCAAAATGATAAGAGTGAAGCCATACCAGTATCCGTGAGCAACATAACTACACTCACTGCCATCATTCATCCTAACGATATATTATGCGAAGTACAGCCAGTCAACGTACAGTGCCATTTACACAGTATCGAAGACACAGCTAATACCACTACAGATACCATTCAAGGAATGAACATTGACAAAGATGAGTTATCCGCTCCTGAGAAACAGCGAGTTAAAGAACTACTTCAGTCTTACAACGATATTTTATCTAAAGCCGAAGATGACATTGGACACAATACTTCAGTCAAACATCGCATAGAACTTAGCGATCCAATTCCATTCAAGCAGCGTTATCGTAGAATTCCACCATCTATGTTTGACCATGTACGAGACCATCTGGAACAACTTTTATCTGCCGGTATAATACGCAAATCCCATTCTCCATTTACTTCCAACGTAGTTTTAGCCAAGAAGAAGGACGGCAAGATGCGTCTCTGTATAGATTTTCGTCAACTCAACAACAGAACCATCAAAGATAATTATGCCTTGCCGAGAATAGAAGAAATTTTAGAATCACTTGCTGGAAATCGTTATTTCACAGTCTTAGACATGAAATCCGGATACCATCAGATAGAGATCGAAGAAAGTCATAAAGAGAGAACAGCCTTTACCGTTGGGCCATTGGGATTTTTTGAATACAACCGCATGCCCTTTGGACTTACCAACGCACCCGCAACCTATCAGAGAGTCATGGAACAATGTTTGGGAGACTTGCATCTTAACATCTGCTACATATACCTAGATGACCTTATAGTATTTGGGAAGACTTTCGATGAACATCTAGATCGTCTACGCAGAGTATTCCAAAAACTTCGAGAAGCCGGATTGAAGCTAACACCTAAGAAATGTCATCTCTTCAAGCGTAAAGTCAAGTATGTAGGCCACATTGTTAGTGAAGAGGGAATCGAACCAGATTCAGAGAAGATACAGAAGATGATCGAATGGCCAATTCCAACCTCTAAGGAAGAAGTACGCCAATTTCTTGGATTCATTGGCTACTACCGTAAATTTGTGAAAGACTTCTCCAAGATAGCGAAGCCACTGAACAGTCTACTCCCATCAACCAGAAGAAAAGGATATAAGAAAAAGAAAGAAGATGAAGAAAAGAATCCATTTGTTTGGGGAAAGCCACAACAAGATGCATTCGAGAGCCTGAAATCTCAGCTTATAAAGCCCCCCATTCTAGGCTATCCTGATTACAAACTTCCGTTTGAACTTCACACCGACGCTTCTAGCAAAGGACTAGGCGCAGTTCTCTATCAAGATCAAGATGGATGCAAGCGTGTAATATCATATGCCAGCCGTGGTCTCAGCAAATCTGAACAACACTATCCAGCACATAAACTGGAATTTCTCTCCTTAAAGTGGGCTGTAACAGAAAAATTTAAAGATTACCTATATGGACAACATTTTACCGTTTACACCGACAACAACCCACTTACCTATATACTTACCTCAGCACAACTGGATGCCACAGGCCATCGTTGGGTTGCTGCGTTATCAGCTTATGACTTTGAGATCAAGTACAGACCTGGTAGAAATAACGCTGACGCTGATGGTTTATCTAGACTTCCTGGTATTCTAGAACAGCACAGAACTTCTACTGATGATAGTGATACCATCAACACAGATTCTATCCATGCTATCTGCCAGTCTCAGCAGCTGAAAGATACTTACCTGGAAACTCTTACTGCTTCTCCTGATGCCCTAGATGAAACATATGTCGACTTACCTAGATTTCCTACCATCGACATGAAATCCGCACAAGCATATGATCCAGAGTTGAATATTTGGTTCGATTATGTTTCTCAGCAATACAGACCTGCTAAGAAAGAACTTCCTCAAAATTTCTGGCAAAGTTCTCTTCTTCAGAATTTCGAAAGACTCCATAATGGTATTTTACACCGTGAAATCATCATAGACGACAAACCACATCTTCAACAGATCTTACCTAGTTCCTTGATCCCTAAAGTTCTACAGTACCTTCATGATCACTTTGGACATCAAGGCAGAGACCGCACAACATCTCTTGTGAAAGAAAGATTCTTCTGGCCAGGCATGACGAAAGACATCGAGCAGTGGATTAACAACTGTAAGAGATGTATAAGCAGAAAGACTCCGACAAATGTGAGAGCTCCACTTGTCAACATCTCTACTTCTGAACCTTTGGAGTTGGTCTGTATGGATTACCTGTGCTTAGAGAAGTGCAAAGGCGGCTTTGAATCAGTATTAGTAATAACTGATCATTTTACCAAATATGCCATAGCCATACCTACCAGAAACCAGACCGCTCGTACAACAGCCGAAGCCCTATTTAAGAACTTCATTGTCCACTACGGAATTCCTGCCAAACTTCATTCGGACCAAGGTGCAAACTTCCAAAGTAAAGTCATTAAGGAGTTATGCGACTTACTTAACATCTCTAAGAGCAGAACTACGCCATATCATCCGATGGGCAATGGGCAGTGCGAACGCTTCAACAAGACCTTGATAAATATGTTAGGAACACTGAAAGAAGAACAGAAGAAGGATTGGAAGACCTATGTAAATCCATTAGTTCATGCGTACAACTGCACGAGGCATGATACCACCAAAGTGTCTCCATACATGCTCATGTTTGGACGAGAACCGAGACTGCCCATTGATACCGCATTTGGCATACAACATCAGCCTACGAAACATCAGAACATCAGCAAATATATTGATAGTTTGAGATCCAGGATGAGATATGCATACAACATCGCACAGAAGAACTCCATGAAATCGCAGGAAAGACAGAAGCAGAATTATGATATCAAAGTGAATTCGTCAACATTAGAAGTTGGAGATGAAGTTTTAGTGAAAAGAGTAAAATTTGATGGAAGACACAAGTTAGAGAACAGATGGGAAGACGACATTTATGTCATAAAAGCCAAGCCAAATCCTGATATACCCGTATTCAAAGTAAAGAAGTTTCCACCATAAACAGATCTACCTACGAACAGTTTTTAACTTTTTATCCTTTGGAACCGATCACCGACTTATTGACAGTGAAATGTGCTGACGGTGAATCGCTTCCATACCATGGTTTTATCTCCGTTCCTATACTTACCGGAAATGACGCTATGACTTGTGAGCCATTAGATGCCATCTTCCTTATTGTACCGGATACTGATTTTCATACAAGCATTCCAGTACTGATTGGCACGAACATCCTTGATGTATTATGGTCCAACGCCAGAGATTCATGTGGCAACAGATTCCTTCAGAAAGCAAAACTTTCGACTCCTTGGAAACTAGCCCTACAATGTATCTCCATTAGAGAACGAGAGCTTCATCGCAATAACCATACATTGGCGATAGTGAAAAGTGCAGAGAAAGAGAGCATCGTTGTTCCTCCTAACTCTGAGATAACAGTCAAAGGATATCTATGGAAGCCCATACGTACACAGCCCATGTGTGCCATACTTCATGCTTCGCCAAAATCCAAGCTACCACCTGACTTAGATATTTCGCCATATCTTATTACTTACCAAAATGATAAGAGTGAAGCCATACCAGTATCCGTGAGCAACATAACTACACTCACTGCCATCATTCATCCTAACGATATATTATGCGAAGTACAGCCAGTCAACGTACAGTGCCATTTACACAGTATCGAAGACACAGCTAATACCACTACAGATACCATTCAAGGAATGAACATTGACAAAGATGAGTTATCCGCTCCTGAGAAACAGCGAGTTAAAGAACTACTTCAGTCTTACAACGATATTTTATCTAAAGCCGAAGATGACATTGGACACAATACTTCAGTCAAACATCGCATAGAACTTAGCGATCCAATTCCATTCAAGCAGCGTTATCGTAGAATTCCACCATCTATGTTTGACCATGTACGAGACCATCTGGAACAACTTTTATCTGCCGGTATAATACGCAAATCCCATTCTCCATTTACTTCCAACGTAGTTTTAGCCAAGAAGAAGGACGGCAAGATGCGTCTCTGTATAGATTTTCGTCAACTCAACAACAGAACCATCAAAGATAATTATGCCTTGCCGAGAATAGAAGAAATTTTAGAATCACTTGCTGGAAATCGTTATTTCACAGTCTTAGACATGAAATCCGGATACCATCAGATAGAGATCGAAGAAAGTCATAAAGAGAGAACAGCCTTTACCGTTGGGCCATTGGGATTTTTTGAATACAACCGCATGCCCTTTGGACTTACCAACGCACCCGCAACCTATCAGAGAGTCATGGAACAATGTTTGGGAGACTTGCATCTTAACATCTGCTACATATACCTAGATGACCTTATAGTATTTGGGAAGACTTTCGATGAACATCTAGATCGTCTACGCAGAGTATTCCAAAAACTTCGAGAAGCCGGATTGAAGCTAACACCTAAGAAATGTCATCTCTTCAAGCGTAAAGTCAAGTATGTAGGCCACATTGTTAGTGAAGAGGGAATCGAACCAGATTCAGAGAAGATACAGAAGATGATCGAATGGCCAATTCCAACCTCTAAGGAAGAAGTACGCCAATTTCTTGGATTCATTGGCTACTACCGTAAATTTGTGAAAGACTTCTCCAAGATAGCGAAGCCACTGAACAGTCTACTCCCATCAACCAGAAGAAAAGGATATAAGAAAAAGAAAGAAGATGAAGAAAAGAATCCATTTGTTTGGGGAAAGCCACAACAAGATGCATTCGAGAGCCTGAAATCTCAGCTTATAAAGCCCCCCATTCTAGGCTATCCTGATTACAAACTTCCGTTTGAACTTCACACCGACGCTTCTAGCAAAGGACTAGGCGCAGTTCTCTATCAAGATCAAGATGGATGCAAGCGTGTAATATCATATGCCAGCCGTGGTCTCAGCAAATCTGAACAACACTATCCAGCACATAAACTGGAATTTCTCTCCTTAAAGTGGGCTGTAACAGAAAAATTTAAAGATTACCTATATGGACAACATTTTACCGTTTACACCGACAACAACCCACTTACCTATATACTTACCTCAGCACAACTGGATGCCACAGGCCATCGTTGGGTTGCTGCGTTATCAGCTTATGACTTTGAGATCAAGTACAGACCTGGTAGAAATAACGCTGACGCTGATGGTTTATCTAGACTTCCTGGTATTCTAGAACAGCACAGAACTTCTACTGATGATAGTGATACCATCAACACAGATTCTATCCATGCTATCTGCCAGTCTCAGCAGCTGAAAGATACTTACCTGGAAACTCTTACTGCTTCTCCTGATGCCCTAGATGAAACATATGTCGACTTACCTAGATTTCCTACCATCGACATGAAATCCGCACAAGCATATGATCCAGAGTTGAATATTTGGTTCGATTATGTTTCTCAGCAATACAGACCTGCTAAGAAAGAACTTCCTCAAAATTTCTGGCAAAGTTCTCTTCTTCAGAATTTCGAAAGACTCCATAATGGTATTTTACACCGTGAAATCATCATAGACGACAAACCACATCTTCAACAGATCTTACCTAGTTCCTTGATCCCTAAAGTTCTACAGTACCTTCATGATCACTTTGGACATCAAGGCAGAGACCGCACAACATCTCTTGTGAAAGAAAGATTCTTCTGGCCAGGCATGACGAAAGACATCGAGCAGTGGATTAACAACTGTAAGAGATGTATAAGCAGAAAGACTCCGACAAATGTGAGAGCTCCACTTGTCAACATCTCTACTTCTGAACCTTTGGAGTTGGTCTGTATGGATTACCTGTGCTTAGAGAAGTGCAAAGGCGGCTTTGAATCAGTATTAGTAATAACTGATCATTTTACCAAATATGCCATAGCCATACCTACCAGAAACCAGACCGCTCGTACAACAGCCGAAGCCCTATTTAAGAACTTCATTGTCCACTACGGAATTCCTGCCAAACTTCATTCGGACCAAGGTGCAAACTTCCAAAGTAAAGTCATTAAGGAGTTATGCGACTTACTTAACATCTCTAAGAGCAGAACTACGCCATATCATCCGATGGGCAATGGGCAGTGCGAACGCTTCAACAAGACCTTGATAAATATGTTAGGAACACTGAAAGAAGAACAGAAGAAGGATTGGAAGACCTATGTAAATCCATTAGTTCATGCGTACAACTGCACGAGGCATGATACCACCAAAGTGTCTCCATACATGCTCATGTTTGGACGAGAACCGAGACTGCCCATTGATACCGCATTTGGCATACAACATCAGCCTACGAAACATCAGAACATCAGCAAATATATTGATAGTTTGAGATCCAGGATGAGATATGCATACAACATCGCACAGAAGAACTCCATGAAATCGCAGGAAAGACAGAAGCAGAATTATGATATCAAAGTGAATTCGTCAACATTAGAAGTTGGAGATGAAGTTTTAGTGAAAAGAGTAAAATTTGATGGAAGACACAAGTTAGAGAACAGATGGGAAGACGACATTTATGTCATAAAAGCCAAGCCAAATCCTGATATACCCGTATTCAAAGTAAAGAAGAAAGATGGAACAGGAAAAGTTAGAGTCCTACATAGAAATCTACTTTTACCTGTAGGCTCGCGATCACTTGACAACAACGTGAATGAACACGATACGGTTCCGAAAACAACGCCCCTGAAGAAGACCATCCTACCGAAAGATGATAACCCTCCTGCCGAATCAACAGCTACCGAAAAGGCCAGCGAAAATGTTGAAACCGACGAGCAAGAGGATTATGTTTTTGTGCCGCATCCGGTTATGTGCCCTAGCGAGCCTAGTGCATCTGCAGACGCTGGATCTACTGATGGTGCGAACTCACAAAGTCCGTCAGATGAGACCGAGGAAGTTCGTAACAGTCGAGATGGCACCAGTGAAACTGACGATCAACAAACCTCACGATCAACTGATGTTGTTTCAGAAACCGAGGAAATGCATGATCGTGATGAAGTACGAGAAGACGATATTCAGGGAAATGATACTAGTGGTATTACTATTTCTGACACTCATGAGCAGAGTGATATCTCAGTGCCTAGTGATAGCCCAGAACATACACAACCGAGAAGATCGAACCGTGAAAGACGAGATCCCGTCTGGACAAAGGACTATGAAATGTGTATGAACACTCGCGTAGCCTCTGAACCAGATTGGAAGATTCGCGCCGACTATCTTAAGGGACTCTTGCAATCTGAACTGTTTTCTGATACAGACAGAGCATCATTAACATCTGCCCTACTCAGGATTGTGCTTGCCGACAAGTGATCATATTTCATTGACATATTTGATATATGCAATTTTGATTTTGATTGCCTATATTTAAGCATAAATTACCTAAATCATGAAAAATGCTTAAAATTTTTTTTATCTATATTGATTATGCCAAAGACTATAAAATCATATATTTTTGGTGTAATTTTGTGTACGTTACAGAATATCATATCGTGACATATTTTTGCATTAAATTTATGATATCTAATTTTTGTGAAAATGTTTTTCACATTTTTGTGTCTTGTGAAACCTAATTTTGTGAGAGTATTTTTCGCATTTTTGTGTCATGAAGATATTTTCACATTTTTGCCATTTTTCTCGTCAAATATGAATTATGCCATAATTTAATTTATAAGCTTCATGATAAGCTTCCTTTTGATGAGAATTACATTTTTCATATTACTATTTTTAGAATTTTGTTATTATATTCTCCTTATTGTTATGACGAGGACGTCATTTCCCAAGGAAGGGGAGAATGTGATAGAGTCATTTTTATATAATTATTATTTGACAATTTTCAGAATGTTAAAATGTATTAGAATTGTCATTTCAATATTCTCCCTGATTTGTCCAACATTTATTTTTCTATTCCATTTAGTCCATTTTGTCATGTGACCATTTCCCTTAATCTTTCAAGTGTTTTATTGTATTAGAAATATGCATGTCATGTGATTTATATTTCAAGGTTATTTAGATGCTTTGAAGTCATGTGACTTCAAAGAACTTTTTCTATTGGTTTTTAATTAAATTTTCAAATCAGTCCATTCCAAGTTGATCAGCCATATTGATGTAAATTTTTGGTAGTTGTGCTATTTTCATATTTATGGACACAGGATCTATCAGAAGTCTCTGTAAGTTGATATTTCTACTTATACTTACCTTATATATTCATGTGATCACTTATTTTAAATGATTTGTGTATTGATCACATATTTATTACTGGAAAAGATTTTTAGTTAGTTTTCTTTGTTTGAGAATTATAGATCCACCATTGTCATTGTGAGCTACTGATATTTATACAGCCTTAAGAGTTATGATAATTCTTTTGTGTTAAATACTTTTGCATTATTATATCCATTTTATATATTCATAATTTCCATATTAGTATTTGGAAGTGTTAGAATATTTTCTTAGGATTTTGTAATATTTATTTAGGTACTGAAGGATCCTGACCCAGAGTCTAGTTTGACCTTGACCTTTGTTTGTCACTTTATACAGTGCCTTAGCCCATAGTTGGGTAAGAGTTATCTCTCTTTTATATGTACTTCCCGTTTTCAAAATGGCTGACTTGGAACTTTTATTTTTGTCATAATATCCTTAATTTCTAAGTTAATACTTATTTAATTGTTGAAAGTAATATTTTAGTATAACAATTATATATATCTGAAACCTTTCATACACTTTTCTGTAATGTGAAATACATTTTGGTAATATTATTTCAATTTCATGTTTGAGTATTGTGAGTTAGACCTATACATATTGTAAGGTACATTTTGATATTGTACAGAGTATCTTATTAGAGTTTATGTGTTGTAGGGTACAACATGCATACATGCATGTGCAGTATGGAATAAATGATTGGACTAGGAAACATTGTCTTGATTATTCCGAACCACAGCTGTAATTTGATGCAACATAGTATGCACCCAAGTGACCGCTGCGACAATAGTCCCCAGTACAAAATGTCATTTGTTTGTTTCAGTGATTCCTCTTCTTTTTTCTGTCTGTCAAATTCTGCCTTTCTCAGTTTTTCTTGCAATATTTCTCTCTTTCTTCTAACTATCTCTTCCTTTCTCTCTTTGAATTTCTTTCTGGTTGCTTCCACATTTTTGTAGGCTTACTAAACGACCATGAAGCCAAGTGAAAATTCCCACGGTCTACTGAGCACGTCGGTATACTAAGCACCTCAGTCGATGGGATATTTACATCAAATCTTTGTTTACTTTCTGTGAAAAGATGCGGTAGAACTAGAAGAGCTGAGAAATTTTGATGTTAGACCGACAAGAAGGTAAGCTATGTTTTCCTTGTATTAGAAATAATTGATTCGCTAGTTGTAAATTAACAGCTGAACAGAGGTAATCGGAGCTAAATCTTAACAAAAGGGCGGAGAAAATACACTTTTATGTCTTATCTCTACTGCATCATGGGACTGAAAAATTCTACAGTGGAAACATCCAATGTCATGACTTTAAATCCGGAGAAGGGCCAGGAAGTGAGAGGAATGGAGGGATCATGGAAGAGGACAGAATGGGGAAGGAATGGGGGTTGGAGGGAGAAGGGAATAGTGGGCAAATGTGCACCTACATGTATATGAAGAGTGTCACTGTGTGTCACTGTTTCATGTTTTTGCAGTGTGCGTAGATGTATAAATGAACACAGCATGAATGGTATTTCACTGGTTTTAAACATCATTTTTAAAACTTTGATGGTTCCGATAAGGCAGTGGCTCCGGATACGAACGTTCGTATCTTTAGACCTATGTCTTGGCGTACGAACACAAATTGTAGTGAGCTGCTGCATATATATTTCAATTTGGTTCGTTTTCTTTTTCAAGGCATCTTGTGTTCAAATTGCATCTTTTTTGTGACATATTCTGAAAAGATAATTAAGTAAAAAGCACGGAGTTGCATTTACATGTATGATTTGTTATCGTCTCAAAACTCTAAAAAACTTCAACTTCCGCTGGAGCGACGGAACGTCAGACAGCCGACAAGTGCGCGTCTATAAATGATCAGTGATCACTATAATGACTGAGAGCATAGAAAATAGCCTCTTGTCCCGGTTGCTAAATTACAGATTATGCAGAATAAACTCGTATACCTTGATATGGTTACAAAAATCAACTTTTCAGTTTGTTATGGACACATGACCTGAGTCACGTGACAGTTACAACCCAATCAGAGACATGTTCGTACGCCGAGACATAGGTCTAAAGATACGAACGTTCGTATCCGGAGCCACTGCCTTCCGATAATTACCGGTACAGAATCAATAGCTAGCCTCCAATAGTGTCCAGATAATCAATAGTAAAATTTGTCCAATTGTTCATCACTATTTCTCCTGAATCTAGTATCATAAATTTTGCTTGTTTTTTGACTTTCAGACTACGGGGTACTGTACAATTGTACCGGTAGAGGGAGAACCAACGTGGCAGAATAGTCATGCAGCTAGATGACAGAGGCCACTGACTGTTAGAAGTAGAAGTAGAGGTAGAACCAGGCCAAATTAAGGACAGAAAAATGTGTAGATACTGTACCAAAACGCTTTGACAATCTTCTTTACATATTGTGAAACATCATAATCATTCTCTGTGTAATTCTCGTAGATATTATAAGATCATCCAGTGTAATACAGAACTGTACAGAAATTCGTACTTCCCAAAGACCATTACTGATTGGAACCTACTTGAAGACACAATCATGCTTGTGAAAAGTTCAGGGGCCTTTCGATCGGCCATCCAGCAGCGAAACTAACATCACTTGTGCTCTTTCCTCCATCGCATATGCTGTAAAACGCCAGGCAACATAACTATCCAGATCCAGACCAGAAAAACTATGACTATGTTACATTTTAAAATTGATTTGAACTTCAACTGCTTTGTTGTGTTAATGTGAGATAAAAAGTTAATTCAATTTTATGTCTTGATAGTTATTTTTACCATCAATAATTGGGAATATTTGTCATATGTTGATATGTCTGTACAGCATGTATTAAATGTTCAATACTTGGTAAAGAACCAATCAGAATGCTTAGAATTCCCATATATTTGCCCTATATGGGAAGTATAGGCGAGCTTCTGAATGGGACCTATGTATCTACCTATCTATGTATAGGTAGAGTATAGGGGGAATACAGGTACCTCTGAAAGTGACCTACATGCATGTATAGTTCAAGTATAGGAGGAGTATAAAGGACATAACGGTGAAAGACATAGAGGAACTATAGGTGATATAGGTAGAAGCTGCCAGCAAGTATAGGTTGAAGCTCATTTGCATCTAATTTGCATTTAAAATCCCTATATGTCACATATATGTAAAGACTATAAGAGAACTATATGTAACCAATAGCAGATCCCTATATGTCACATATAAAATTTTTTCGTAAGGGAAGTGCTCTTAGCAATGACATGAAATATACACAACCAGACATATACGAGACTGGTATATATTAGATAAAATGATGAATGAACACTTATAGAACATACTCGGTACAAGTATTCATGAAATATTTCTTCTTTATAAACAAAAAGGTCTACATGTTTGTATGTACGTGTAGATCATGATTTACACATTAGGGACAACTTGTAGCCATTTCCCGGATGCATTAAGGAGGTATTGAACACTTTGACACCAAATTCAATTTTTCTCAAAATTTCTGAAATTATTCATTTGTTGTCTGTCCTTCATCATACACACTTTAATTTGATTCTATCCACAGGAAAAATTTCTATGAGACTTTGAAATATGAATTTTTCAACGTATCTGTGAATTTCTTGATGACGTCATAATATTATAAGTGTAATCGCGGTTCTCTTAAAGCTATTGGAAATTAATTTTGATTTGACTTCCAAAATATCCATAAATGTATTGCATTCACATAAGGAAAAGATTAGATGAATTGTGTTATAAACAAAGGCAGGATACTGGAATAAAAGATGACACAGTCGCTCAAAAAATTGCAATTTCGAGCCAATTGACTTTAGTTGAAAGGTAATAATTAGGAATCCTGTGGATCAATCCTTGTCAAAAACTAAAAGAATGATCAACAATGTCCAGAGATGATTTCATGATTAAATGAGAAAAATTAAATTTGGGATAAAAATTTTATAAAGCTTTTTATTTTCCAATTTTTCTTCCAAATTCGTCCATTTTCAATGAAGTGACATCCGCTTCCTTGTTATCTAAATTTGTCAACATTACGCTGATATAAAAATTGAATTTTCTATTTTGTACATGTTAAGTTTCAACGCGATACGTTTTGTATTAATGTTTTAATTGCATTTTAAATGCGATAGTTTATGATGCCATTTTCCTCCGATAACGTCGAAATGACGTCGTGGTTGGCTCATGGATAAAACTCCCAAAATCCACAATTTTGAAAATCGCTATAATTTCTTCAAATTACGTCGGAAATTATTCAAACTTCATCAGGATACTCAAATTTGTATATCAATTAGGGTATCAAATGTTTTAAGGAAGTAAGGACTGTACTTTTCCAGGGAAGTGAGAAAACAAATAATGTCGACCGCCGCCATCTTGGTGTTGAATCCCTCCTTAAATATTGACATCATACACACTTATTGCGTCTTCACGTACATGTACCCGTACACATAATGGTTTCTAAAAACCACTAATGTTAAGCAGGATTAATATTTTAGCACAGTTGGCATTGTCAGAAGTAGGATAATTAAACACTATCTGTATTCGTAATGAATTATAACAGGAAAATAGCAAGTAGACACATTCATGACTACATTATTACATCTCTTTGAGTAACTTTTGCCTATTTACGCTAGAATATGGTTATGCCACTTTTGTCTATTTACACTAGAATATGGTTGTGCCAAACTAGTATCAAAAGGAGTATGTAGGGTTTACATAGTAAAGTGGCCCCCTAAAATCGACTTCTCTAAAATTGAATTTTGTTGTCATTTTTAGAAAGTTATATATCTATATTTTGAGAAATCTAGTTATAAAAACTACTCCTCGATTTGTAATTAAGACATTGTAAATTTCGCATAAATATCACCAAAACCGGTAATTTTGTCAATTTTTCACGAAAAATAGCATGATTCATGATGATTTTTGTTGAGATTACATCGAGCGAGATCGTGAACAAGTTTTTCCTTTTGCATGGACTTAGAAACGTACAAAAGTAACAACATATCAAAATATAAAAGTTGTTCAGAAGCCCGCTCGATACTAGCTAAAAGAAAGTTTCTCCAAAATGAGCCCCAAAATGATTTTTTTCCAGAAATTTGGCAAAATATACCACTTTTGAAGCCCAAATACTATGAAAGTGAGAAAGGAAATTAAATAATATGCATAATTTCATAAGTAGCCTACATTGTAGAATAAATATTAGCACAAATTCATTACTTCATGAAAACTTCAGATTTTGCACAGAAAGGGGGCCACTTTACTATATAAACCATATATAGTCCTTTTCCACTTGTGTAGGAGTGGATCTGCCTGGTACAGATTTTCATCTTTCAAGGTCAAAGTTAGCAAGCACATAATAATGTCAGTTTGATCATTGTAATGGAGACTCAAGATATTCAGCTTTTACAATAAATACCGGTAGTACATGTATATTAAACACATGGAACAGTGGCGGATCCAGCACCCCCTTTGCCGGGGGGTCAAGGGGCAAATTTTGACTGAAAATGGGCCAAAATATACCATATACCTGCTTTTGGAAAATTTTGTGTCAGTGCCGGAGAGGCAGGTGCCCCCTCCTGAATCTGCCACTGTGGAATAGTCTTCGTACAATGTAAATATTAAAGGTACGTGTACATGTCTTTGACATTGAAAAATGTAATTTTGTTAAGGTTACTTGTGAAAGAGCTAAAAGGGAACATAGTATTGTGATAAAGCAGATTGAAAGGGTATTGCCTTTTACCTTGAGGTTTGACCTTGACCTTAAAAAATGTGTAATTTTGTGTTTAGGTTTTAGTTGTGAAAGAGCTGCAAGGGGTGCAATCTTCAAACTTTGCACAAAGATAAAGATTAAGAGGATATGACGCAGATACTGTCTGTGACCTTGACCTTGAAAAATGTAATTTACAGTTAATCTCTATAGTACAAATACTATATGAAATTTTACATTCAAATTTTGCATGGAGATGGGAAATAATGAATTGTGACTTTATTTCAGGTATTGACCTTGACCTGGCCATTTGACCTTGACCTTGAAGATACAATTTTGAATTTGACTTTACAGTGGTAAGGTACCAATAATACATCACATTTAAACTTTCATTCGAGATAGATCCAAGAAAGAGGACTTGATTTCAGGTATTGACCTTGACATTGAGATTTGACCTTGACCTTGAAATTTGACCTTGACCTTGAAATTAAGAAATTGAAGTAGACTATGTTGTACCAATATTACATCTATATGAAACCATGAGTAAGACTTTTTTGTACTATATTAGATAGCACATTAAAATTTTACTTAAAGGTAAAACATGATAACTGATATTAATATTGCACCCTGTTGCTTTAAATGGACATAGTGTTTCAAAACACAATCTGCTGCCAGCAAACCAGCCACTAGTACCGCCTTTAGTGGTGTCTTGTTGATCAGTGCAGTTTGCATTATTTCCAGCAGGATCAGCTTAATGTAAGTCTAGTTGTATGTACTCATAAAACACAGATAATATCTATTGTACACAATATTAGTTTTGTACTTGTAGGACTAATTTTCCAAGGACATTTTCCATACTTTAGTAGACATTAATTTCACCAAAAGTAGCCAATCATGACTGATTGACCACACGTAAAATTGATATTAATTTACATGACTGTATTCCAGATAAGGCATTTGTGTGTTTATTGAATACTGCTAGTTTAACACAGGGGCTGTCCATCACCTGTGCCATTTTGAGATATAACAGTGTCAAGAAAAACTAGAACAGCCCTTTAAAACTACACATTTAATTTACTGTACATACATGTACATGTAGTAAAACATTTTACACTGGGTCTCATTTTGTTTTTAGTCTACACAGCTGACAAATCATCAGTTTGTCAGAGTTATTATGACTTTATGAACTGTTTAATTCACTTCATACATAGCCTTGGACTTTCTTCATCAGTTCCTGGTTGTCCTTTCTTTCCTGCAAAGAAATAACAAAGTCATGTACTACAGTCATTAAGGCATTAGGGGTATAATATTCTACTTCCGGTTGTTTTGATAACAGAAAAATTAAATACCATGAAATAAGCTGAAGACCCACAACTTCAGCAATGTTCAGGACCATACATTTTCATGATGAGTTGAATAAGACATAAGAAAATATCAAATTAAAAAAAATATGTTAGATATGGATGTACATAATGTGTAACTTTTTTAAGATATTGTTAATATACATGTACCCCTAATACCTTAATGCCAATACTTTAAATGATACAATTTGCATACAACTGTGTAACGATCATTGAAATTTAATATCAATATTTTGGTAATCACTAATGAATTGATAGTATTGATCAATATTTTGTACTACATGTACTCCTTCACAACTGTTGCACAGGACTTCATGATTTTACCTTTTAGTGCCTTTCAGTCATAAAAATTATAGTTCTTGTATATAATGCATCCACTGCATCTTTATACATGTACTATAATCAGTTTTACCCTAGTTAGTTCTGCTTGTAAAAGGACTCTGTATCTCTTCTCTCCAGACATGACAACTCTCTGATCGTACAACAAGAGGTCTAAGAGGTCATACAGCTCACCTGGTACTCATGTATTCACTATTTTCGAAAACCAGAGTTACTTCCCATTTGAGACGGTATCTGACGTAGTCTGATTATGACGTCATCAAATTCTATGGAAACTGTCCTAAAAGTCTGGGAAATGACGGTATAAAATCCACGTTACCATACCATTTTCATGACGTCACAATGTTTTTACGTCAGATACCGTCTGTAAGGGGGAAAAACTCTGTATTCTGCAAAGACTCAATATTGCCATATAAAGCTTTATATACAAGTACATGTAAGTTTGAGGCCTACCTGCTTAAGTTCTGCCTGTAAAAGGACTCTGTATCTCTTCTCACCAGACATTACAACTCTCTGATAGTATAACAAGGCTCTACAAAAAAAATGTATATAAATACGAGTTATACCAAGAAGCTGATAAATTGTATTTTCAATGGTTACAAAGTTCACAATAAAAATCCTCTAACGGGAATGTCTAAATATCATAATTCAAGACAAGCTCTAAATCTATAAAAGTTTTGCCAATTGGACGCAAGTCTTTTTGGCCATCAGAATTAAAAAAAATATATAAATCAAGTTGCTAAAGACACTTATTGCACCTCAGACTAGTTTCTTCCAATAGGATTGCATATATCACGTCATGTGATTGTCTGCTATGAAGCCATAGCCTACCCCCTCATCCTGGTAGAGGGCAATGGCAGCCTAATTTAAGACAAGGAAAACAAGATGGCTGCCTTTTACATAAAGTAGACAACAAATCAAATAGTGTAAGCCACAAACACAAACAAGAAAATGCTCATTTACATGTACATAAAATTACATCTTCCTTTCTTAATTCAAAATAATACAACCAATGCTTCATAATACTAGTAATTCACATCGTACATCTTTTCCTTTATCGACAAGTTGTTTGTGTATAATGTTAGGGCATGTAAAAATAAAAATGTGTTTCTCAGATAATTGGGTTTAAAAAAAGTATCAAGGTAGGTAGGGTTTTTATTTTTTGTTTTTGTTTTTCATCAAGAGTTCTTTTATATTTTATATAATTTATGTAAAGGTATCGTTTGTATACTCATATTTTTTATGGAGGATTTTGAAAACATTTTATATACTGTATACTGGGAAATTGTTGTTTTCTATTCAAATTGCAAATAAACTCTACGACTCTCTTATACTTGAAATAAATTGTATGACTGGTCACCCAGTGTTTATCAATCATGTAAATAAGTGTTTATCTTTTGAAATAACCCTTCAGTTTTATTTCATTTGTAAATAGAAATTGTCCTCGATGCAATAAATTCATTATTAGGTTTATAACTGACCTACCATGGAAATATAGGGGGTAAGCTGTGATCCTAGTGGGACTTAGCTTCACCTCGCCCAACCATAATTACAGCTTACTCCCTATATTTCCATAGTAGGTCAGTTACAAACCTAACTACTAATAGTGGACATTGTCAAAATTACTCAGAAGGTCAAGGTCACAAGGACTTTAAAAAACCTTATTTAAATTGTTAATGATATAAACAGAAAAGATAAAAACATTGAAGTCTGCCCATCTTTGATACTTGGGCAAAAAAATAATAATGGTAGAGTTGCAAAATTATTCAGTTTCATATTAGGTCTTCATACTTACAAAAGCACCAGAAATACAGCTATGAGAACACTGTCTGATACGACCCATGTCAGTGTGCTTTGTAACCACGCCACCTGCTGGATCCTGAACTTCATATAGACGGCTGTAGGTTTCTCTAATCCAAAAGGCCCGCAACTCTCCATGCCATGATTTGATTGTCCCAGCTGGATAATTTCTGCACTGAAATGTCAAATAATTCCTATGTAGATTGTTGTACTTCTTGCATATATAGACATAACCTCAGCCAGTACATGCTTTGTAGATATTGCTTTCAGTTTTGTGTGTGAACATCGACGGCGGGTGTGGCTAGCCAAGCATGGGAAGCTTACACCTACCGGGCACCTGGTCAAACCTCTGGCTTGCTAGGGGTTCCTTGATGCTCAATTTGGTGCTCTATTGCAAGTGCTATTGAGATTGTCGTCAGGATCTTCTATATCTATTAACAGTTGATGAATTATGTGAAAGTTAAAATATTATTTTTTTGGTGCAAATACCGTATAACCAGAAATTTTCGTGAGTATCAAATTTCGCGATTTCATGGTGAAATAGGGTATCTTTATTTTCGCGAGTACAATTTTTCGCGATTCCAAAATTACAAATAAATATGTACATATGACCTCACTGTTTTGTACCTTCCATTATTGAAGTTTCAGTTATTTCTATCTTAAGAATACACTCCATTTACTTCGGGATATGTGAAGAATAACACATGTACAGTAAAACCAAAATGGCACTAATATACCAATTGATGTTATACATAATTAAACACAATTTTTCGCGAGGATAATTTTTCATGATTCCAAATCACTCGCGAATATAGCGAAAATTAGTATCTCGCGAAAATTTCTGGTTATACGGTACATACATGTAACTTATGTAATTTACCTGCCTATTGCCACAGAAACTGGTACAATGATAAACATTATTGTGATCAGCAGAAATCCCATCAGGAATGTCGTGTTACGTGATTGGTTCCAGCGTTTGATAGGAGGCTTACACGTACGTGACACTATCAGATAGTTCACAAAGAAAAATATCAGATTGGATAGAACTCCGGCCAGGGGTAAAACAGGACAAGCTATGGTTCCTACCTGAAAATAATACAATCTATATTATACCTACAGTATGTTGGAGGGTACTGACTGAATATATATGAAAAGGGAACATTTTTAAATCATTGTTTGACTAAATTTATAGAACAAATATAATTCAATTAATAACTGATTATAAAATTTAATGTAGCTAACTCTACATTTTGGCTCAGGCGAGCTAACAATAATACCACTGAATTTTACCAGGACATTTCAAAGAAGTTTTAAAGATTAAGGTCAAAACATAGGAAATCACAGATTACGAAGCTCACCTCGTGGCAGCCAAATTCAATTCAATCATATTTCTTAGTACATGTATATTGGCTTTTAAAGGCAAAATCATTCAAGTGGAAAAAGTCATTTTATGAAAGTTTGATCAAAGATACATCCAATATGCAAGTTCGGTAAATGTGGCACTTATACTTTGCTCAATATTGGCTTTTAAAGACAAAATCACTCAAGCAGAAAAAGTAGGTCAAGGTCATTTTATGAAAGTTTGATCAAAGATACATCCAATATGCAAGTTTGGAACATGTAGCACTCATACTTTCCTCAATATTGGCTTTTAAAGGCAAAATCATTCAAGCGGAAAAAGTAGATCAAGGTCATTTTATGAAAGTTTGATCAAAGATGCATCCAATATGCAAGTTTGGTACATGTGGCACTTATACTTTGCTCAATATTGGCTTTTAAAAGCAAAATCACTAAAGTGGAAAAAGTAGGTCAGATGCTGCATCCGATGCATGGTTCCATCTTGGCATCCAAAGATGAATCACTTGTGCAAGTTTGGTAACTGTAGCATTATTACTTTGTCAGATACTGAGCTACCCCAAACTTCTTAACCAAGTCACTCAAGCGGAAAATGTAGGTCAGATGCAGCATCCAATGCATGGGTTCACCTCAGCACTTTGTACTTTGTCAGATACTGAGCTACCCCAAATTTCTTAACCAAGCCACTCTGAGCTTCCCCAAACTTCTTAACCACGTCACTCAAGCGGAAAATGTAGGTCAGATGCAGCATCCAATGCATGGGTTAACCTCAGCATCCAAAGATGAATCACTTGTGCAAGTTTGGATACTGTAGCATCAGTACTTAGCCAAATACTGAGCTACCTAAACTTCTTAACCGGACCGGACGCATGGGGGTATAGCATAAGCTCACTCAACTTCGTCGAGGTGAGCTAAAAATGCATGTTAGCAACCTTGGAAAAAATGCATGATAAGGAATATAAAGTCGCATAAAATATTTAAGCTGTATCACTTAAGGCCATGTAAAATAAATTCTATGTTTCTCAGATAATTGGGTCTAAAAAAGTAGCAAGGTAGGTAGGGTTTTTATTTTTTGTTTTTTTTTTTCATCAAGAATGCACTTATTATTCATGTAAGGCAAGAAGTCGTCTGTTCTGTCCCCCCCCTATTATTCATGTAAGGCAAAAAATCTTATGTTGCCCCCCCCCCCCCCCCCCCCCCCCCCCCCCCCCCCCCCCCCCCCCCCCGTTTTTCTTCATAGAAAACTGTCTTTGAACCGTCAGTCAAAATAATGGTACATGTACATTAAAATGTATGGCTTTCTCCTGTCACAGTGTAAATAAGTTGATTTTTTTAAAGTAAAATAACCTATTCCTTCTGAGAACGGGGAGTCATAGCTCATCTGTCTGAATGGAAGAAGCTTATCAAATTTGATATACGAAGTATGACATGTTTTGATTGCCGTGAGTATTTAGTAGAATATCGCGTCAGAGACTCGACGGCTGTTTATACAGTTCAAATTAAATACGACCCCTCACTTCCTCGGATGGATCCGTTCATATGGTAAATCAAAATTTGGCCGATAGCGTATATCTTCGGAAGTCAAGTCTGGATGAATCAGAATCTTTAGAAATCAAATGAAGTGTTTAGCATTAACCACCGTCTGATAAAATAATGTACACGGCCCGGGTACAATATACATTCTTTTATTCATAGATTTAAGGATTTAACTACGTTTCTCTTGCGTTCGTCGGCGGTCCTTGCTTATACTTTTTACAATGTGAATGTCATTATTAATAGATTCGGAAGTATTACAATGGGCACTTACTATTGTTCGGCATAGGTATTCATATATGCTGTGGAGATCAATAAAGAAAACTATACGAACGTTTTAATACATGTAATACTCGATGTATTAAACACGCGAATAGCCAGTCGTCCAAGTGTCACGTTGTTAGTATATCCTATACAATTCCCTTTAAACAAAGCGTGGATAAAGTCTTTACCCGTTACGTAAATATGGAACGCGCCGTGATTTATACGGGCTTTTAAAAGTATTTATTCATTGGGTACAGTTTTGACGATTTTAAAGGACAATAAACATGTTCAATGAAATAAATGGATATTTCGTTTTTAATCGACGATCGAGGATGAGACACGGCGTATATTTTTTTCTGAAGTTGCAATAAAAACGTCTCGTCGGCGGCAAATTATAGCGCGCGGCGGTGTCTGAGAAACATAGATTTTATTTTACATGGCCTAACTAAATAAAATTTATGGCCAAGGTCAAAATTTTGAGGCAAATAAACACGTCAAACAAAGAAACAGACAGACCAGAAACTACATGTACTGTACATATACATGCAGACCAATCCTTAGTATAAGTAGATATCAACATGCATGTTTCACTTTAATATGTGACCTTGACCTAGAGAGTGACCTTGAACTTCATTTGTTACAGACAGAAAGATGGACAATCTTAGATAAAGTGATCATCCTATTTTGCCCTACCAATTGACATAAAAATCGAAAGATGACATTTTTTACCCAGACCAGTCCTTGTCTGTAGATGAGTACCAGAGCTGCCCCTGACAGGTTAAACTCATATTTCTGCATGGTCCAATAGTATCTACCAAACGCCATACTCAATTGTACGACTACCTGTAATGTAAAAGTCTGAAACCTGTACGACTACCTGTAATGTAAAAGTCTGAAACCTGTACGACTACCTGTAATGTAAAAGTCTGAAACCTGTACGACTACCTGTAATGTAAAAGTCTGAAACCTTAAAGTTCTCTGTGAACCTAATTCTCATTTGTTTTCATCCACCTTTGTACATACTTAGACTACTCACATATAACCATAATTGTATTTTACTACATCGTACATGTACATGTATGTATACATATTGAAAAAAAATAATTAATTAACAGAATTTATGTGAAAATATTCTTTCCACTTCTCAATTATCTGATCAACTTATTAAGCAGTATGAATATAAACTATGTAAATACTGATACATATACTTGTACATGCAAGTGAAGCTATTTTTATATACATTAAATATAGAGAGAAAAACTTACATGTACTATTGTATCCATGACAACTAATTTGTAGAATTCTTGACCAATCACTGTTCCCGTACATTCTTCTGTTAGCTGAAATAGATGCTATCATTTTTATTTCATATTTGGAATTAATCATGTTTGTAAATGGATGCTATATTATTCATCAAATTTTGCATGAAATATTTATCATTTTTCCCAATAAGTATAGAAAAGAAAAGAGTTATCTTTCTTTGTCTGCAATTCAGAAGAATTCATACAAATGTAGATTATCAAGAGTTATCCTTCTTTGTCCACAATCTTTGCGCATTACAGTAAAATATGAATAATACATGTACATAGTAACATATTTTATGTGCTTTTAAATGATTTTGTCCAACTTATCTAACATATCAGGCCAAATAGATAAAAATGTTCTTCCTTAAACTTATCTAAATTTCTCATGCACCACACATACATGCTGTAATTTTTCAGAGTTTTATCATTGCAAAGAGGGACAAAAAGAGGGACAAATCATCAAAAAGAGGGACAAATACAAGGCCAATGAGGGATATAAAGAGGGACACTTTAGGAGGTTGAACTTCAGATATTGAGATCCAAAATGTACTAGATCATTGCCCTTTGCAAACAAAAGAATGTGAGAGAAAAAAAATTTTTATCAACGCGTGCCGTATACATAAACGGCTCCTGGTCAGATGCATCTCTAAAAGTGGCGCTTCAGTGAACTTGTCTACCCTTTTTAATTTTTCTCTGTGAATGTTTTAAAAGTCTATTTACTCCATTGCTCACGTTTTATAAGTACATTGCATTTTAAAAACACCTGCTCTATAGGCAACGTTGACGTTGGCGATTTAAATGAAATGACCAATCGAGAACTTAACGACATCAGGTATTAAAAACAACATTAAGCATACGTACTTTGATTAGTATTGAGACTTTTTTATGTGATAATAATAAAGAGCATATCATAATAAGTTTAGAGCGTTCCGACTGGTGGCCGAATTTTCTTTCTTTCTTTCTTTTTTTCTTTCTTTTTGTCTTTCTTTCTTTTTAAAATCTTGTTTCATGTTTTACATCACGTTGTTTCTTCTCATAAAAATGAATTCATATCTTGGCCTGCATAACTATTGTTATTGCTTAATTTATTTCAATGATGGAATTGTTTTGTGAGCAAAAAAAAAAAAAAAAAAACCAACAAGTCAAGAGAAACTCTACATGTATTTAGCGATACTATCAAAACATAGATCGGTAACCGGCTGATTGGGTATATAACGTAGATAATTGGTAACGTTTAAATAAACAATGAAAGTTTAAGAAAAGATGGAATGACTGAAATCGACACAGAATAATCAATATTACGCCGAAATTTTATTTTATGGAATGTCCAAAAAACGGGATTTTCCGTGTCCCTGCCGGGACAGATTTTTTCGGTTGAAAATGCAGGACAATTTTTGTCCCTGGCGAGACAATGGCAAGTATGACCACATTACTTTCAAAACATCTGCATAAATGTAAAAAATATTTTTGCTGAGTGAATAATTGTGTTTTGAATAGACTATAGTCAGGAAAAGTTCTATTGCATCTGCTTTCACCTTTGGTAAGAATTTCACAGACAATGTTACATAGAAGGATAATTACCTTAGTGACATTGCTGTATAGTGAAGCCACCAAAGCAAACAGATTGGCCATCCTTAAGCAGAATACTCTGGCCAGGGTTATGTTTAGCTCTAGTTTCCCCGAGGCATAGTTTTCTATCACTGGTAACTGAAATATAGAAAACTATACTGTATAAAATAATATTATTATGAAAAGTTTGTGTTTTCAATAAAGAAAGTGTGTAAATTATGAGGATCAGCCAGACTATCACATACACAAAATACATGTACATATACAAGGGCTGTTTGAAAAGTTTGTAGACAACCTTAATGTCTTAGAAAAGTGTGATGGTAAATGTAAAATTTACATACCATATATTCATGGGGATTATTGCAATAATACCTAACAATATGAAGTTAATAAAAAAAGGCATGAGCTTTATGACATTGCCTTTATCTTTGCAGCGCAATACGAAATTTGAAATATGCGACAATTTTGACCAAGGTGTGATAACATAACAGTTAATGCATGAACATCCATATAATATATGGATATATAATAATACATACATGTATATATATAAATGATGAAAAGTAGAGAATTTCAAGAAACAGTAAAATTTAATTTATTTTCTACATCAGAAAAACAAAACTAAAATCCATTGTTATATTACTACCTTTGATATACACATAGGGACTATGATGTTTATCAGACTGAATATCAGTGTTGTACCATATACATTCAAGAAGTTTGAAGTCTGTCCTGTTCCCTGAAAAACAAAAAGATTTTCTGAACAGAATAATTCTCTTTTCATAATACATGTACATGTATATTAATTTTGATTTTTTTTTCAATTTTCAATCCTACTTTCTTCACTATAACAATTTGGCATCATCATCGTGAAAATAAATTCACATTATTATACATGTATTTTCAAATTTATACATGTATATAGATAAATTATATCGTAAGACAAGAAAAAAATATATTCATCATTTCAGAATTATACAAAAAAGTTTACCCCTTTAATATGCTTTATCTAATTTTTGTGTATAATTCCTAAATTCCTTTAAGTCATAATAACCCCTTCACTTTCCTGGTTGGATCCCCACAGTCAAAAATGATTCACAATGATTTCATATCTAAAACTGTACAATATGGACTAGAACTCTTTAAAAAATTTATAAATTAAAGAAATTTTGTCAACAGAAATCACTATATGTTTAGTAAAGTTACAAAGTCATTAAGAATGATCAAGTACTACCATATTGGAGATGACCTGGCTAAAGTTGACATGTATCACCAGAAAAACAATGGCAGTACAGCCTCCTCCAATCAACACACTGAAAAACATATAAATAGTTAATAAATGTCCAAAATATCAGATTTACTGCTTTACTGATGCATTATGGTAAACCAAAGTTGCATCTTTGAGATCAAATAATATGTCAGACTGAACTTAATTATCCTCTAAAATTTGACCTTTCAAAATCTTTTCGAGGTCATCACGTAAAAGCAAAAGTGCTAATGAAAACAAATCAATAGTCAAAGTGAATTCGAAGCTACACAGATTACAATGTATCAAAGAAGCACCTTAAAATGTATACACATATTGAACATGAAAATGTACTTTAATGAGGGAGTTAAAATTAGGTTGTTGTTAAACATCTTAAATACTGTATCAAAGTAGAATCGTTTGCAGGTACTTTCTTTCGCAGTTGTACAAAAGCAGATTTTTGTGTATGGATAATGATTCGCAGATCCATGCCTGCTAGTATTGAGTTATACATAAATAATGGTATTTAAATTCCCTGAGACGAACGTTCACAATACAAAGCTGACTGCGAAAGTAGCGAAGGTTATTATCGTGAATGATTCTACATATATACAGTACTCCAGAATAATATTTCGAGAGTTGATAATTCACGTATACATTATAAGATTATACATTTTAAAAAACCTCTGAACTACAGTATTTCAAAAATATTATAATATTATATTAAAATGTTCAAGATTATACTGAAGTCACATAAAGACTAAAGAAGAACAATGAATACATTATAATCATGAACAAAGAGGAAAACAATTCACTAAAACAATCATCGATGAACAAATTGAACAGTCAATAAATTTTGTACATGGTAGTATGATAAATTCCCCCAAACACAGTATGACCAGATTGTGAAGCATCACAATGAAAGCCATGGTATATTCAATGGAACTAAGTCGGTAACAGCAATTCAAAGTGCTTGAAAATGTCAACGATTCAAACATTTCAACGAATTGAATTCAAACATTTGCGGATACAGAAATTACATTGTTAAGAACCATGCGATTAGACGGCATGTTATAATTTTACACTTGTCCCATCCACTTCTGCTCTCCACCAACGCCGATGCTCTTGCCTCGTACATATTGTCCTAAATTCAATAATTTACACACGGTAAAACATGCTAATGGGTGTATAATAATATTGCATGCATTATTATCATGTGGAGGTAATGTATAGGTATACATATACATGTATGTACAAAATGATTCAAATGACCCTAAAGGGATCAGATACCAATGCTTAAGTCACACCCTTTCATATGACACAATCATAAATTCCATATAATGTATAACCACTGTAGTTATATATAAGGACAAGCCAAGCTAGACAAGATTTTCCAACCCCAACCTTCCATTTTCTCCATGCATCTCAGGGTTTAGATTTCAATGTTGAAGCCCAGGTACACAACTACAAGTCACACCCCATCATATAACACCATCACCATTTGTTGTAACCTCTTTAGTTCAGGAGGAAAAGCCAGAACAAGATTTTTTACCCCACCCACTTCCCCTCACCTAAGATGTCAGATCCCAACCTTGAAACCAAGTATGTGCATATGACATCACATAATGTAAGTTGTATGCAAATTTAACATTCACTTATGACATCATAATGTACGAGTCTACAAACATGTGCAATTGTCTGACATCCTGAAATTTAAGGAAAGTTGTCTGATTTGTACACATTAAAACAAGATGAATTCATACCTTTAATATACTAGCAATGCCTTTAGATAAATTAGAACTTGCTTCGTCTGAGGTGATCGAGTGGTCCCATGATGATAGAACCAACATAGAGAATTTATATCTGTGACTTCTAGAGGAGCTCAAAGCAGGCTGTCGACCCTCTCCAATGCTAAATACATATGTAGATTTAAAATCTATTTGCAGTATAAGTGATATGTACAAATTGAATATGTATTTCAATGCCCTAAATAAATCATAACGACTATGAAACTTCATGAGTGAAGGAATTACTGTCCGTGCAGCTCACCTCGGAAACTAACTGGATAAACATGATTTTGATTGCTTTGAAATGTAAAAGCTTAAATAAAATTGATATAATTGAATGGTTCTTGCTTATAGTCCTAAATTTTGGTATATGTTATATGGTTGTGGGTTTATGCAGTCATATCATACAGACAAAATACTTTTTAGATAGGGCATTTTCAGTGTTACATGTAAATTTCAGCATATGATGTCACTGAGTTTAACACTGAGCTTGCTTGCGTGCACTGACTGTCAGATAATTTACACTGAAATTTACGACTTAGAGAAATCTATTGATAGTATCCATTTTATTAAAATTTTTGCAAGAGAAAGAAGTCAAAATTGTGTTTATCCAGTTTTCAGAGACCCGCAGACAGTAATTCCATTTTGCGCACTGATGGCCTTTATTCTATCTAGCACAAGTGAACGACATGAGTAAAATGAAGAACTCTGAATTGCAATGCTTTGGGCAAATGCAATATACTTCTAATCCTTGCAGATGAGACAAATCCACAAGTTATAATTCTAAGGAACAATCTTTTTAGTCCAGAAGAAAATCATACATATTGTTGATTTCATCAGTACGACTGTACATGAACACATCATACACAACATACATACATGTATATCATCCTTACCTTTTCAGTACGACAAATAGACTTCCAAAATATGTCAGACAGATGAGCAGGAGATAAACTAAGGCCAGGTAATATCTGTTTGTAATGACCTCTGGGTATCCTCCGTAGAAAAGCCAAGACTGAGACACAGCACCCTGTAAACAAACATTGGCAAGATACTCTATTCAGTATTTTCAAAAATCAGAGTTACTCCCTGTTTGGGAAGGTATTTGGCTAATTGTGACATCATCAAATTCTATTGAAACTGTCCTCAGTTCCCTAGTCATCTAGTGACCTGGTACGGGAGGATACAAGGTCACTAGGTTTTATACCGGGCCAGGCTTGCCAGGTCACTAGATGTCTAGGTCACGAAGTTATCCCACCTATTACCTATTTGATAACATTTGTGAACGTTTGGATGTCATTGTTATTTATGCTGCAACGTAACTGCCAAACATAACATTGCGACGTCATTGAAGGCTGTTACATGATAAAAGTCTAGGCACCCGGTATAAGATATACATGTATCTTGTCTTCACGCAACCATTATTAGCCTATCGCTATTTGGATTCCCTAGCTAACTTGTCAGAGGTGGGGTAAGAAAACGTTACAATAACATTTTCACGATGTCATATTATTAATGCTTTTACATCAGATACCGTCACAAAAGTACCCTGCAAATACTCAATACTGAAACTTTCTTCATGAGCTATACACATTTCAAATACTGGATAAATGCAATTTGACTACATTATCGCAAAAATAAAACAAATACCAAACCATTAACTATTGCTGCTGACCAAAGTATGCATCAACATACATGTATACAGAGTACACATACATTATATCACATTATAAAATTTACATTATCCCACCACTTGCAATTTTTTTGCAGTCTGATTAATTGGCTGTGAATAAGAATGTTGTATTAAATGTAGGTCAATGACAGGATATCAATTTAATATCTTGCTTCTACTAAGATAACTTACGCTGTTCAATGAGATGTCATAGAGAAGATTTCAATTCTGCTAACAAAGCATATGCTAACCTTAAAAGCAATCAGCAGGATAAACTCATAATTCTACTAGACCTGAGATTTTATCCCTATATATTTACATTACTAGTAGATTCCTCATGTTAAACATCAATTAGGCAACTAGAATTATATTCCAATAACTTGGGTTGCTATAATGTGACGTCACATTTATTAATAAGATTTGCATGTAGGGAGAATTTACCAACATTAAAATACATTTGACGCTCTTACAGGCAAAATGGGCGATGTGCATGCAAATAAAGATGACCGATAATTAGAATAAATGTAAATATAAGCAATTTTTCCGAGAATCGCTTCGCGATTCACGGATTTGCACATGACCAACCAGAATTATACATCCATGAACACCAAAAGTACGACAGTCATTTCTTACTACAGAACTCACATAGTGTAAAATCTCCAACAAACTCTCTGTGCAATGAAGTCCCACCCATTTCATATTCTGAAAACAAACTTGTTGACATCTTCATTTACTGACAACTCAACTTGTCATATGCTACAATAGGAATATACATTATGTACATGTATATGAATAGAAATAACAAAACCATGCGACTAAGATTTGTTGTACAGTAATTCCCTCATCGCATGACCCAATCAAACTATCACCTCGCTGCTTCGGGGCTCATTCATATTTCATGCAACTCGGAAATTACTTGACAACAAATCACGGCCACGTTGTTGTTATTTCTTAGATTTATAACAGTGTTTTACAGGGACAATGCAAAAATATATTGGGTTAATGAAAAAACTCCATAAAAGATGTATTAATGTGGTTTGGCCTTATCTCGCCCAATGCAAATTTTTCATCGACCCAATAATGATAATGAATATCTGTATCCCCCCTGTAAAACACTGCATAACTAATAACATATACCTGCTTAATTGGAAATTTCTATTTAAACTAATTCTAAAATACAAACCTGTCCATCAAATATATTTTTCATGGAGAACTCCTGTGTGATATTGGTATAAGGGAAGGTGACAGCAGTGGGTAGAACTACTAATCCTAACCACAGTACGGACAGAATAACATTGCTGAGAAACACCCATCGTATAAATACAAATAATGCTCCTATCCCTGATCCAAAATTACCTGTAATGAATGAAAAACAGTTTTTTTTAATACTTTTAAAGTAATTGAAAATAAGAGGAATTCTTTTTCTGCAATTCGTAGCATACAATTGGAGACTCTCCTTGTAGTGCAAATTCATGCAATCGCATATTTCTACTTGTACTTCATAGTGATCGCCTTCAACTTGTTGAAGTTAACATCACTTTTTGGGTTGTGCAGGCTGGATTAAAATATTTCAAACTTAGATTAAATTAAAAGAAAACTATTTACAATGGATGGGATGAGTTAATGATGGGTTGATGACGAGACAGCTGCCTTAAACGACTCGACCGAGTCACTCATGACAGTGTCCAGGGGTAGCTGATTCCAGTCTTTGATTGTCCTTGGAAAGAAAGAATTTTGTCTGATTTGGGTTCTACAAGATGGGATTTGGAAGGAGGGTGAGTGTATGTTGCGTGAGAATCTTAGAGGGGGGGATAAGTCTGTTTACTTTTGGTATGGAAACTTTTTCTTTTACAATTTTAAACATCATTGTTAGTCTTGAGTCCGTCCGTCTGTCTGCTAGGTTTCTCCATTGCAGCTCATTTAACATGTCACTGACACTATTTGCTGCAAGGCATACAACTTATACATGTTTATCATAAAATGAAGCATGAATCAATAGGTAAAAAACTATTTGAAGGAACTTTATTTCAGAAATGTACAAATTTTGACTTACTTTCTACCTCCTTAATGTAAGATTTGAAAATGATGTTCTCTTGATGCTTGTTTCTCCATCTTCTATACCACACCTATAAATAAACGTTCATAATCATGATAATCTATATGTAAAGTTTCATGACTGTACATGAAGGTAACGTATTATCCAAGATATGATGTGGAATATTGCAGCTAAATGTTGTTTTCTATACATGGCAAGTTTGACCTTGACCTTTGAATGCCAGAATCAACTGGGATTTTTTCTCTTGCCACCCGCAATCTATAATCAAAGTTTCATTACTGTAGGGCAAAGAATATATGAATTATCATGATTATAGAGCTGAAATTCTGTACAATTCTGTTTTCTGTGCTGTAAATGCCATGTTTATCCTTGACCTTTGAATGCCAAAATCATTACAGAATTTCTTTATACCATTAGCAATCTATACGCAAAGTTTCACATAGCTATTGGTCAAGAATTAATTGAGTTATGGTGTTGAAATGCCATTAAGTTCTGTTATCTATAGACACCAAATTTGACCTTTGTCCTCTGACAGATCCTAGTTTCCCTATCTTAATCACAGTTTTGAACATGTTGAATGACTATATCATATACACTGTATTTTAAATTTAAATGGAGAGCTTCAGTAAGGTGAATGGGAGTTATGATTACCTTAAAATCATATAGTAAAAGTTTGAAAAAGCCCATATCAGCTCTTATATTCTTCTCCTTTCTCATTTTCTTCCTACAAATAAAGTAGATTATTTATAGCTTAGGGTGAAACGTTTACACGTGTACACGGAGCCGTTTCGTTTTTTGGCTGTAAACGTTTACATAATTTATAAACGTGTACACGGACTACTGTACGTAACGGACTACTGTACGTAGCATACAAAAAATATCTTCTTTAAAATTATTATAAATCATACTCTAAAAACTCAATACTATAGTTGTCATTTCCTGAAGTCGCGAAGTCAGGCATTTGCTCATTTCGGAGATTACGTACGTGTATTTATGTATACGCATCCCTCGATTCCGACACATTGGACAAACTTTAAACAAACACTTCAAACACACAAACGTCTCTTTCTCCGTCACTACTGTCTATTTCTTCGTCTCATACTCTCTGTGTCCATTTCTCCGCCCATTAACGCCCTTACCTCGATTGCCCGTTGTCAAACCTTCTATGGATTAACTGTTTTGTGTAACTCACTTGTATTTTTGAACTATGCGAATCATTCAAAAACGTTTAAAAATAACAGTTTAATTGTTTAATCTTTGAAACTTATCTTATTACTATACAAAACATCAGCATGTTGTATTAAAGTTAAGAATTTTATCTGGTCAAGCATAACTAAGTCGTATTTATGTCAATTTATGACCATGTCTGCAAATAAACACTAATGAATATCACTACTCACAATAATGAATACAAAGGAACGTTTAAACGTTTACGTTTCGTTTACAGCCTTCCGTGTACACGTTTAGGAAATTTGATAAACGTTTCACCCTTATTTATAGCTATT
Organism: Pinctada fucata; assembly: GCA_028142955.1. NCBI lineage: Eukaryota > Metazoa > Mollusca > Bivalvia > Pterioida > Pteriidae > Pinctada > Pinctada fucata. The sequence continues at coordinate 40,854,330 of AP027114.1, forward strand.
GTATTGAAGAATACAAAAATGTTATGATCGCTGAGCGATTTAGTCCCCTACCGGCGGCATATATTTATGTCCTGCAACTCTGACTATGAATTACTCTTCAATTAAACATATAGGAGTTTAAATTAAACTTACTGTCTGTGCAGCTCAGTTCTGAGGTTTTATCTGCTTAATCGATTCGAAAAAGAGGTCAAGCGTGACGAAAGTTGAACTTGCTCTGTAACTATCCAAGACTAAGCTGAGTATCAAATTTCACCTGAATATCTCTATTTGTTGCAGAAAAAAGTCTGGAAAACTGACAAAAACTGAATTTTCCAATTTATAAAGGAGCATAACTCCTCGAAAAATAGGTCAAGCGTGACATAAGTCGAACTTGCTCTGTAACTATCCAAGACCAAGCTGTGTATCAAATTTCATCTGAATATCTTCATCCGTTGCAGAAAAAAAAGTCCAGAAAACTGACAAAAACTTAATTTTCCAATTTATAGAGGGGCATAACTCCTTGAAAAATAGGTCAAGCTTGACGAAAGTCAAACTTGCTCTGTTACTATCCAAGACCAAACTGTGTATCAAATTTCATCTGAATATCTCCATCCGTTGCAGAAAAAAGTCCGGAAAACTGACAAAAACTGAATTTTCCAAGTCATCAAGGGGCATAACTCCTTGAAAAATGGGTCAAGCGTGATGAAAGTCAAACTTGCTCTGTAACTATCCAAGACCAAGCTGTGTATCAAATTTCATCTGAATATCTCCATCCGTTGCAGAAAAAAGTCCGGAAAACTGACAAAAACTGGATTTTCCAAGTCATCAAGGGGCATAACTCCTTGAAAAATGGGTCAATCATGACGAAAGTCGAAGTTGCTCTGTAACTATCCAAGACCAAGCTGTGTATCAAATTTCATCTGAATATCTCTATCTGTTGCAGAAAAAAGTCCGGAAAACTGATATTCGGACAGACGGAGGGACAGACGGAAAGACGGACAGACAGACCGAGAGGAAACTAAGAGTCCCCTTCGGCGTTGCCGGTAGGGGACTAATAAAATTTATGCCGAATATTTTAACACTGCTACATGTACATAGTTTTCTACACGTTCATTCATCTTGGAAAATAACATACGACTGAGACTCTTCATCCGCCCTGTCCTCCAGATACATATCTACTAACTCCTCTCTCTCTCCTCCAAAAATAGACGTCCTTGACCCTTTATGTTCACCAAACCCTGGCCTTGACCTGGTATGTTGAACTTTTCCTGCTATGACAGACTGTGAGAGGGTCCTAGCTAACGATGCTTTCCTGTCCTGAAATTTCAGAAAAATAACTGTAAAATTTCTAAAACCACATTTGTATCAACACAGTCGCATAAAATGTGATATGCAAATGATATGTTCCATGTGGAAACCCTTCGATTAAACAAGGCAAATATGATCTAAATCATCTTAATCTGCTTATGTGAACTCAAAAGAGCATCATTATCAATTAAATGATGGTAATCCATTCTGGTCAAGAAAAGAGGAATATTCAGAGAATAATATTAAAAGCAGAAAATTTTGTATTTTTCTGTGCACCATATGATAACCAATAACGTGTGGTGAACATTGTAAATATGAATCTGCTTATATCTGAATATACCCTTATTAACTTGTAACGATGACTATAAAACATGTATAATAAATTGCTTCTCTAGTAAAAATACAGTTTTTTTCTATACGAAAATATATTCTTATAATGTTCTAAATTTCTCAATTATACAATTTGTAATCAATAATCAAAATCTCAGAATCCATTATCAAAATCAGAAGGGTCTGGCGACAATGTTGCCAAGTTTGGTCACAATATTGCATGCATGATACAGCACTACAGACTGTATGGCTGGCTGTCTGTCTGTCTGTGAGATTTTGTGAAGACTGTAAGGTATGAGTTACATTACCACCGTTATGGATGACGTAGATCCATTCTCTCTAGTACTACCAGACTGTATGGCTGGCTGTCTGTCTGTCTGTGAGATTTTGTGAAGACTGTAAGGTATGAGTTACATTACCACCGTTATGGATGACGTAGATCCATTCTCTCTAGTACTACCAGACTGTATGGCTGTCTGTCTGTCTGTCTGTGAGATTTTGTGAAGACTGTAAGGTATGAGTTACATTACCACCGTTATGGATGACGTAGATCCATTCTCTCTAGTACTACCAGACTGTATGGCTGGCTGTCTGTCTGTCTGTGATATTTTGTGAAGACTGTAAGGTATGAGTTACATTACCACCGTTATGGATGACGTAGATCCATTCTCTCTAGTACTACCAGACTGTATGGCTGTCTGTCTGTCTGTCTGTGATATTTTGTGAAGACTGTAAGGTATGAGTTACATTACCACCGTTATGGATGACGTAGATCCATTCTCTCTAGTACTACCAGACTGTATGGCTGGCTGTCTGTCTGTCTGTGAGATTTTGTGAAGACTGTAAGGTATGAGTTACATTACCACCTATATGGATGACGTAGATCCATTCTCTCTAGTACTACCAGACTGTATGGCTGGCTGTCTGTCTGTCTGTGAGATTTTGTGAAGACTGTAAGGTATGAGTTACATTACCACCGTTATGGATGACGTAGATCCATTCTCTTTAGTACTACCAGACTGTATGGCTGGCTGTCTGTCTGTCTGTGTGATTTTGTGAAGACTGTAAGGTATGAGTTACATTACCACCTATATGGATGACGTAGATCCATTCTCTCTAGTACTACCAGACTGTATGGCTGGCTGTCTGTCTGTCTGTGAGATTTTGTGAAGACTGTAAGGTATGAGTTACATTACCACCGTTATGGATGACGTAGATCCATTCTCTCTAGTACTACCAGACTGTATGGCTGGCTGTCTGTCTGTGATATTTTGTGAAGACTGTAAGGTATGAGTTACATTACCACTGTTATGGATGACGTAGATCCATTCTCTCTAGTACTACCAGACTGTATGGCTGTCTGTCTGTCTGTCTGTGATATTTTGTGAAGACTGTAAGGTATGAGTTACATTACCACCATTATGGATGACGTAGATCCATTCTCTCTAGTACTACCAGACTGTATGGCTGGCTGTCTGTCTGTCTGTGAGATTTTGTGAAGACTGTAAGGTATGAGTTACATTACCACCGTTATGGATAACGTAGATCCATTCTCTCTAGTACTACCAGACTGTATGGCTGTCTGTCTGTCTGTCTGTGATATTTTGTGAAGACTGTAAGGTATGAGTTACATTACCACCGTTATGGATGACGTAGATCCATTCTCTCTTGTACTACCAGACTGTATGGCTGTCTGTCTGTCTGTCTGTGATATTTTGTGAAGACTGTAAGGTATGAGTTACATTACCACCTATATGGATGACGTAGATCCATTCTCTCTAGTACTACCAGACTGTACGGCTGTCTGTCTGTCTGTGAGATTTTGTGAAGACTGTAAGGTATGAGTTACATTACCACTGTTATGGATGACGTAGATCCATTCTCTCTAGTACTACCAGACTGTATGGCTGTCTGTCTGTCTGTCTGTGATATTTTGTGAAGACTGTAAGGTATGAGTTACATTACCACCTATATGGATGACGTAGATCCATTCTCTCTTGTACTACCAGACTGTATGGCTGTCTGTCTGTCTGTCTGTGAGATTTTGTGAAGACTGTAAGGTATGAGTTACATTACCACCGTTATGGATGACGTAGATCCATTCTCTCTTGTACTACCAGACTGTATGGCTGTCTGTCTGTCTGTCTGTGAGATTTTGTGAAGACTGTAAGGTATGAGTTACATTACCACCTATATGGATGACGTAGATCCATTCTCTCTTGTACTACCAGACTGTATGGCTGTCTGTCTGTCTGTCTGTGAGATTTTGTGAAGACTGTAAGGTATGCGTTACATTACCACCTATATGGATGACGTAGATCCATTCTCTCTTGTACTACCAGACTGTATGGCTGTCTGTCTGTCTGTCTGTGAGATTTTGTGAAGACTGTAAGGTATGAGTTACATTACCACCGTTATGGATGACGTAGATCCATTCTCTCTAGTACTACCAGACTGTACGGCTGTCTGTCTGTCTGTGAGATTTTGTGAAGACTGTAAGGTATGAGTTACATTACCACCGTTATGGATGACATAGATCCATTCTCTCTAGTACTACCAGACTGTACGGCTGTCTGTCTGTGAGATTTTGTGAAGACTGTAAGGTACGAGTTACATTACCACCGTTATGGATGACGTAGATCCATTCTCCGTTTTACTACCAGACTGTATGGCTGTCTGTCTGTCTGTGAGATTTTGTGAAGACTGTAAGGTATGAGTTACATTACCACCTATATGGATGACGTAGATCCATTCTCTCTTGTACTACCAGACTGTATGGCTGTCTGTCTGTCTGTCTGTGATATTTTGTGAAGACTGTAAGGTATGAGTTACATTACCACCGTTATGGATGACGTAGATCCATTCTCTCTAGTACTACCAGACTGTATGGCTGTCTGTCTGTCTGTCTGTGATATTTTGTGAAGACTGTAAGGTATGAGTTACATTACCACCTATATGGATGACGTAGATCCATTCTCTCTTGTACTACCAGACTGTATGGCTGTCTGTCTGTCTGTCTGTGAGATTTTGTGAAGACTGTAAGGTATGAGTTACATTACCACCGTTATGGATGACGTAGATCCATTCTCTCTAGTACTACCAGACTGTATGGCTGTCTGTCTGTCTGTCTGTGATATTTTGTGAAGACTGTAAGGTATGAGTTACATTACCACCTATATGGATGACGTAGATCCATTCTCTCTTGTACTACCAGACTGTATGGCTGTCTGTCTGTCTGTCTGTGAGATTTTGTGAAGACTGTAAGGTATGAGTTACATTACCACCGTTATGGATGACGTAGATCCATTCTCTCTAGTACTACCAGACTGTATGGCTGTCTGTCTGTCTGTCTGTGATATTTTGTGAAGACTGTAAGGTATGAGTTACATTACCACCTATATGGATGACGTAGATCCATTCTCTCTTGTACTACCAGACTGTATGGCTGTCTGTCTGTCTGTCTGTGAGATTTTGTGAAGACTGTAAGGTATGAGTTACATTACCACCGTTATGGATGACGTAGATCCATTCTCTCTAGTACTACCAGACTGTATGGCTGTCTGTCTGTCTGTCTGTGATATTTTGTGAAGACTGTAAGGTATGAGTTACATTACCACCTATATGGATGACGTAGATCCATTCTCTCTTGTACTACCAGACTGTATGGCTGTCTGTCTGTCTGTCTGTGAGATTTTGTGAAGACTGTAAGGTATGAGTTACATTACCACCGTTATGGATGACGTAGATCCATTCTCTCTTGTACTACCAGACTGTATGGCTGTCTGTCTGTCTGTCTGTGAGATTTTGTGTAGACTGTAAGGTATGAGTTACATTACCACCTATATGGATGACGTAGATCCATTCTCTCTTGTACTACCAGACTGTATGGCTGTCTGTCTGTCTGTCTGTGAGATTTTGTGAAGACTGTAAGGTATGAGTTACATTACCACCGTTATGGATGACGTAGATCCATTCTCTCTTGTACTACCAGACTGTACGGCTGTCTGTCTGTCTGTGAGATTTTGTGAAGACTGTAAGGTATGAGTTACATTACCACCGTTATGGATGACGTAGATCCATTCTCTCTAGTACTACCAGACTGTACGGCTGTCTGTCTGTCTGTGAGATTTTGTGAAGACTGTAAGGTATGACTTACATTACCACCGATATGGATGACGACGTAGACCCATTCTCTCTAGTACTACCAGACTGTATGGCTGTCTGTCTGTCTGTCTGTGATATTTTGCGAAGATTGTAAGGTACATGTATGAGATACATTTCCACCGTTATGGATGACATAGACCCATTCTCTCTAGTTCTACCAGACTGTACGGCTGTCTGTCTGTCTGTGAGATTTTGTGAAGACTGCACGGTAAGGTATGAGTTACATTACCACCTATATGGATGACGTAGATCCATTCTCTCTTGTACTACCAGACTGTATGGCTGGCTGTCTGTCTGTCTGTGAGATTTTGTGAAGACTGTAAGGTATGAGATACATTACCACCATTATGGATGACGTAGACCCATTCTCTCTAGTACTACCAGACTTTATGGCTGGAGTCACCATGTTTATCTTCCTGTCCGGAACAAAAGCTGCCCTCATGATTTTATTGGTTGAATTTCTCCTGAAAAAAAATTATACACAAGTTCACATATATAATTTATATAATTTATAATAAATAATAATTTTATCTGTAATAATATTTAATTTCTTCTTTTTTTTTTTGGTCCATAATTGTTTGTCTGGGTGTTTGTTTCTACAAAAACTTTTCACCTTTGCTACAACGATGACTTCACAATATTCACTTATTTAAAGTTCTGCATGCAATTTAATTTGTTTACTTTTCGTATCAATTGATACACCAGACAGTAATTTGAAAGTGTTATTTATTCAAAACACCTTCATTTCCTACTGCAACAATCCTTATATCAAAACTTTATACATGTATGCACATGTACATACAAATGGACTTCGCCTAAGACGAATCGTGGACTTAATTTGTTCATAAGACGCAAATTTCTTACAAAGTATTTGTTATTAGATTTGGATATAGTGTAATTTACAACATTTTACAGCAGAGTGCGTATTGGGGGGGGGGGGGGTTGAGACAAATTTTGAATTATAAATTCAGGTTAAAAGCATGCAACGAATCTTTACGACGATCTTTTGAGACTGTTTGGGTCAAATGCTTTCCCCTATTCGAATTTCCCATGTTTAAGTACAAAAAGTCCGTCTAGACATTTGGAGCGGTGGTTGATGTAGATCTATATATGTTCTTGCTTATTTGTTTGTTTTTTGTTTTTGTTTTTCTTTTGAAAAATTGCTCATGGCACATTCATTTTCAACAATGGCACATTCATTTTGTAAATGGCACATTAATTAATGTTCCAGGATATGGGGCCATTGTCACATTCACCTTATTGCCTATCCCAATCACTGGTGACTTAAGGCATTAGGGGTTTATACTCTACTTCCGGTTATTTTTATAACAGAAAAATTAAATCCCACGATGTTGGCCTATGACATCGGAAATGTTCGGGACCATACATTTCCATGGCCAACTGAAAATATCAAATATCTAAAAATATGCAAGATATGAAAAATGGCCAAAATATAGGGTCCTAAAATCGATCTTGAAACCATATTTCTTGCTAGATTTATTATTTTCTTTCAAGATGAGTATCTAGTTTAAACATATTTATTCGAATATCACAAGAAACATGTTACGTATACAATGCAGGTAATAGTATCTAGTCAAGTAGGATTGAAAAGAAAGCTTAAAGCTTATATAAATTTCTCTCCTGTATTATATAAATTACACCAATCAGAGATCAAAACATTATATGTGATTTTTAAGGAAACTGTTAATCATAGAGAGCTTAACAATGAAAAAGAAAAACTAATTCTGTAAATGTAATTAATATAGAAAAAATAAGATGGCGAACATCCAGTTTTCAATAATACAGTATAAGTAAATGTAGATAAGGACTACCAATAGTAGTAAACTGTCTTAACTAAGTGTGTATCATGTATATGAAGGAAAAATAATCGTGAGAAAATAGGACTGAACATGTATTACATTAAGCATGTTTATCAATGGGAAGATTGTGTACAGGAAAACCTAAGGCATGAATATAAGTAAACTTTAGAAAATATAAGCAGTACATGTATATAGTCATTAAAACCTTTTTGTGTCAATGATGTATGATTGAACACATTTGAAGATTTTTTCGTTAAATTCGTACGATTTATTTTGATCTCCAAATAAGAGAACTTTTACACTATAGGTTTGACCAAGTTCATTAAATAAATTTTGACGTTGTCGAGTATAGTGTGGACATTTTAAAAGATAATGTGTTGAATTTTCAATTTCGCCGCAAGTACATCTGGGATCAGTTTCTATATTTTTGCCGTATAAATAGTATTTAAGTGAGGAGCAATCCATCCGTAACCTTGCATGTAAGATTTGTGCTTTACGGTTTCCAGCAGAATAATACGCTGGGACTTTAGAGTTATAATAAAATTCTGAAAGAGCTGCTTTAAAGGATGATACAGTGTCAATGTCTTTCAAGTGGTTGGGAAGGGAGTTCCACAATCTTACAGAAGAAGGGAGGAAACTGTTGAAATGATACGCTGTTCTACATTGTGGTGTTACTATATCGTTGGAATTTCGAGCGTTATAATTGTGTAATTGGCTGAAGTCATATGGAATTAAATCGCTAAAAAAATCAGGGGTAAGTCCATTTTTCATTTTAAAAAATTGAATTAATTTATGCGCTTCACTGCGCGTTTGTTGTCGATCCCAACCACATTCAAGAAAGAGTTTGTCAGTATTTACTAGTTTTGTGGCTCCGATGACTATCCTAGCTGCTTCAATATTTATATTTTCAAGTTTTGATTTACAGTAATCCGGACAGTTATCAAAGATAATATCGCCATATTCTAACAAAGGTCGGATGAAAGAAAAGTAAATGGTTTCAAGGGTTTTTCTATTTAGATCAAACTTTAGTTTTCGCAATAAATTAAGCCTAGGATATGCCTTATTTAGTATGTAATTGATATGCTCCCCCCAATGACATGTGTTATTAAAGATCAGACCCAAATGCTTGTGAGCAGTTACTTCTTTTATAGGGATATCGTTAAAGAACAGAGGAGGATGATAAGTTGGTAAAGTTTTTCTTGATATAAGTAATGATTCAGTTTTCTGAGGATTGAATTTTACTAACCACTTTTCAGACCAATCGTGAATTTTTCTTAAATTTTCGTTCAAAATGTTAGCCCCTAGATATGGATCTTCAATTACTATGTATATGGACGTATCTTCTGCAAAAAGTTTTATACAGCATCCTACTTCAGCAACAATGTCATTTATATAAACGATGAAGAAAAGAGGACCCAGAATAGACCCCTGAGGAACCCCAGAATTTATGTTTAGAAGACTTGATTCGGACCCATTTACCACAACCCTTTGCTTTCGATTAGATAGATAATTTTTGATCCAACAAAGTAAGTCGCCTTTTATTCCCAAAGATGAGTATCTGTTGGAAGAGCATACCATTATCAAAGCTGTCAACTGACCCGATTTTGGCGGGTCAGTCCCGCTTTTTTACCCTTTGACCCGATTATTTTTTATCACCCACGCGGGTCATGTCTTTCACCTGATTTTTCGTTGTTGACCTGGGAATCACCTGATTCCGATTTGGTTCTGTCTATTAGATGGAACTTTAAATTTCCAGCTGTGACTTTTCAATTAAAACACACTACAATTCAGGTAAATACGGAAGGTTGCAAATATTCTTCTGACCAAGACTATATGAATGTTCTCGCACACTCTTCGATTGTTCTCCATTGTTATGACGTCATCAATTTACTTGGGCAGAAAAGGTGCCCAAGTTTTGAACAATGGTTTAGGTAGGTGACTAAATGAAAATTTAAATCAGAATGGACATGCTGCACGCGCTGTATTTGCGATCTTGCATATTGGATTTTTTGTTTAGTGATATCATGGAAGTAATTAGCCACTTTCATGTTGTTTTAACGACGTGGGCTTGGATTATTATGGGAAGACGATCATAAACACAGAGATTTCTGCAGACAAAAAGGGACAAATGCTTTTATAGTGTTTAAAACAATTGAAGCAGTGAAATGCAGAGTTCAGTTCACACAAAATCTTCATCATGGTATAGCAATAACTAAATAAAAAATATATCTAGCCTATACTCCGCACAGCTCACTTCAGAAATCGGAAAATTGAAGTTTTCTCTACTTTGTTGGTGATTTTTGTGATTAAAATTTACATATAGGGGGATGGATCTCGAACTCTCATAACTAACGGTGTATGATATATGTCTGTACGACCAATACTATGCTAACAGTGAAAGAAAATAGTTTTAGATCTGTAGATAGGGAGTTTCGTATGTTAATTTTAGCGCGATGTCACCAATGTTTAACACTGAGTCTATCATGTCTATGGAGAACATCTTCGACGTCGCGCTAAAATTAACATAGAAATCTCCCCATCTATATTTATTTTCTTTCACTGTTAGTATTAGTATTTGTCGTATAGACATATATCATACATCGATAGTTACGAGACTTCAAGATCTATCTCCCTATATAAATTTCAATTGGAAAATATGCAAACAAAGTAGAGAAAACTTCAATTTTCCGATTTCTGAAGTGAGCTGCGCAGACAGTAGCAAATTCAACTATGAACCTTCAGCATGTTCAGGCCTTGATTAGTAAGTCCTAAAATTTTACACATGTACTACATGTACATTATCATGATCACGCAGCATTAGAATTTCAATATACGCTGTTTACATGTCTTACAATAAAATTAACTTTATTGATCTGTATTTCTTTGGGGGTGGTTAAATCTTATTTATAACAGTCAGGGGTATAACTCATTTCAGTTATATTTTTCGTCACTGAAATCAGTTATTTTTCTTGCAAGATATTTATAGAATCACCCAGAATATAACTGGTTCAGGTTACAAAACTTTCCAAGGTCAAATACGATTATATCATCCAATGCGTACAGAAAAGTTTGACTTCATCAGATACAACATTGGTGCCTCTTTAAAAATAAATTAAGGTCACAGCTGGATAAAATCATCTTTGTGCAAAATCTGGGTCAATATAAATATAACTGAAAGAAGTTACTTTTAAATAACCATTTTTGGTTATATTTTTTTGGTATTGCTTAAATCTTCTAATCCAGATTTTTCCTGCTGATAATCAAGTGTTCAGTATCATCTTAATACATCAATACCTTAAATTTTGTAAAATAATCCTTTACCCAATGAATAAATATGAAGCAATTCCCATAGGAATTTTTATATGCAGAAATCAGTTATTTTTCATGACCTACTTTAACATTACTGATTTTCATAGAAAGAAAAGTAACTGATTTCGGTTATAAAATTTTATCACTGAAATGAGTTATACCCCTGACTGTATAATGACACATGCAAAAGGTTGCGATTTCATTTTGCGCGCTATGACCCTCTTTTTCATTTCGCAAAGAGGGTCATTGACCTTCTTTTGTCTGAAAAAAGTTGACAGGTATGGCATTATTTGAGAGAAAATTGAATGTTTTTCGTTAAAGGACAGAGGAGTTATCGCCGAAAAACCTTCATAATCGTCCGGAAACTGTTCCGACACCAGTATATACATGTACCTGTAGAAGCCGAGTTATTGACGAAAAACCACAAAAAAATCGTTCGAAATTATCTGCTCGACCAGTAACCAGATAAAGCCATGATAACAAAAGGGCACTTTAGCCACTAAATACATGATGAATGCACTGCAGTTATTAAGAATACCCTCTCTTCTAAGTTACCTAATTTAGAAGAATCTCGAAGTACCCGCCTTTCCTTTCGTCTGCAACAACGGATACATCAAGTGCGCTGTAAACGCTGAATAGATACGAAAAACCGAATTATTGTATACGGAAATAACAGCTTGCTTGCTGCGAAGAGGAGGAGGAAGATGATGACGACGATGATGATGATGATGATGCTGATGATGCTGCTGCTGCTGCTGCTGATGATGATGCTGATGATGATGATGATGGTGGTGGTGGTGGTGATGGTGGTGGTGGTGGTCGTCCTCCTCCTCCTCAGCATCATCACCATCACAACCACCACCATCATCATCATGAAAAACTTAAAAAAAATACATGTATTGCAAAACTTAGCAAAAGTGGCTTTATCCATGGAATTTTTATTTTTTACATGCATACACCTATTTTCAATATGTACATGAATTGATCATGCAAAACATATTATGTAATTTTAAATAGTTTCACAATAAAGTAATATATGCTGGTGAATATCGGAGATAAAATCAATTTATAACTACATGACTGTGAATACAAATAATTTTTACCAGAAAAGCAGTGAAATATGCGCTTGACGATATCATGAATTCATATAACTATTTATAACTATAGTACTTATTGTATTAAAATACACTTTAAAATGTACCTGTCTTCCTTATGTGATTGATTCACTGTATTAGGTACTATAAAAATGTACCGAGTCTCATATTAGTAGTACAGTAGGGGAGATTTTTCCGCCGCATCGGCGACTTAAAATATTGTAAGCGGAATTGATCGAGGAAATCGTTACGGTAGATTTACATGTAACAGGAGTCTGAACTATACTTAGACAAGTTAGAGTATCTATATCAATATAGATATTCATTATTAATTTAAACATCAATTAAACCGGTAGATATCCCACAGTTAAGTCAATCAACAGGAGGGACTGGAGCAAGTAACAATCTTAGTGGACGCGTTCCATCGCCAACATTTTGTGAGTTTCTTTTTATAAATATTTTTAAAATAGAATTTTCTGAATCGATCTCAAGGAGACTGAAATTAATAAAATCACATCCATACAGTTTTCTTTTTACAGCACTCGAGTTTCCGATGATTTTAATATAACACATTTTGATCATTTTTTTTTTTTTTTTTTTTTTTGTTTGACCACTTCCAGCAAATTTTCAGTAAACTTTGAGATGAATACTAGTTTCTCTATTCAAATCTAGTAAAATAAAAAACCAATAAATCTGAAAAATAAATGTCTTAGTGGAAATTTCAGTGTATTGTGGTATGTTTTACAATAAAGGATATGATTATTTTGCACTTCTGATCCTAAAGGAACAGTAATAGACGATTTTCGAGATAGCCCGGAATGACGTCACCGAGTCAGACTTTTAGTGATGACGTCACGTGATTCGCTTCCTAGGTAGGGCAAGTGCGTAATGCCGATAAACGAAAAACTTGACTCGGATAAACGACTGCTTTATTTGTGTGTGGCTCAAGATTACATTACAAATTTCTTTCTCCCGTTTCTAGAAGAGATCTACTAGCCCAAATCTTCACTTTTTGTTATGGATTAAATAAAAAGAAAATAATCTCTTAGGAAAGAGAAGTAGGAAAGAAAAGTTCTTTACCCGGCCCGGTATTCCTATCATTACATTTACTTATTCTTCCACCAGTGTCAAAGAAAATTAATGTAACAACCTCCCCCCCCCCTTTGAAAATGATCCTTAACGATCAATTCTTTGCATCAAACCTTTTTTTTATTTCTTGGCTTAATCTTGCCTAAAATCTTGACTTTTTAGGTGTTTCAGAGAATAAAATTCCTCTTTTCGATGAAAAAAAAATCTGCGCTTGAACAATATCCTGTTCCTGTGTGAAAAAAAAGGATAGATAAACGAATGAAAATAAAAATTGAACTGATGAATTAAATCCATTCTCAACTCCTAAAAGCCCCACATACGAAAAAGCGCTGTTGTTTTCCATCAATGACCCCTCCCCTATTGATAGAAAAATAATGCTAACAGTCCTATTCATTATATACTTAAAAGAAAAGAAAAGTACAAGATTTAGAGAATTTTCATTGGAGGTGGAAAAGGGGAGCAGAATTTTTTTCAGGGCGCGATATAATTTTGAATAAAAAGTTAAATACGAGCGAATCGGCGCTCTGCATGATGGAAATTCTATCCCTACTAGTTCCATGCAGGAATTCTCAGTTTATTCAATTAGGGATATTGGTATTTTGGGCAAATTACCCGGTGTAGGAGGTTCTGACAAGTTTACCTTTGAAATGACTCTTTTCAACGTACCCAGAAATACTCGCTCAGTCTCAATCCGCGGCTGCATTATAAAAATACAATGATGAAATAACATTCATTGTCCGGCTGAAATAATATTCATTGTCCGGATGAAATAATATTCATTGTCCGGATGAAATAATATTATATACCTTAAATAAAAATAAACTAACAAAGCCGGAAAATACACGCTCTTCACCCTTTAAAAAGTCTTTAAAAAGGATAGAAAAAATCCTTCTTATTCAAAGCTTTTGTATATACCAATCTGTTTTTGTCTCCATTTTTCCTTCGCTCCGATTCGTTCATTATTCTTTCATGTTTGTGTCTACAATTTGAGAGTATATTCAAGTACATCATCGTGTGTACCCCACGGGGAAGCTCGCATCTCACGAACGATCTACCCCGGAGGTTCACATGATTAACTCACTTCTCAAAATTCCACTGGCCATTCTTTAATATATTCGTACCCGTGGTATTCCTAAACAAAAATTCCTTTTTAGGTCTTCCGACTTCCGTCGGAAGACCTATTGTTTTCGTAACCGTGGAAAATTGGATCAGCGGTTTCTCAAGAACCCTGTAAGCTAGGACAATGAAAGTTCTCCAACGTTACGTTTGGAGTAAAAGCTAGATTGGTCTTTTTTATTTTTGGTCTCTGTTATTTTTTTTATCATGTTTTTTAGTAGATTCAAATATTTGACGGGAGCGTCGAATTACTCAAAAGGACCGAAAATTTCATGTTTTGCTATTTGTAAGCTTAAATATCTCGTATTTTGCTATCTACAATTTCCATTCTTTTTGAAAGTCGACAGCCATGCAAGATATGAAATGCTAGATGCACACTGTAACGATTTATTACGATGACGTCCTTCACCGTCCTTCATATTTCCAAATTCAGAAGTTCATAGGAGGAAGACACTTTTTTGCTTATAATAGTAAACAAAAATTAAGCTTATGAAGTTTCCTAAAAATTTCAATATTATTATTTTTTATCCATATATCTGTCTTATTTAGTCTTTCTGATTTTTCCTATCTCTTACTGTTGAAAAGATATGAGCATCGAAATTTTGAGTTGGGTATTTCGATACACCTTCACGCCAACAGATCGGGCGCACACTAAAATTGGTAGTCCGAGTCCGACTCGAGAAAAGCAGTGTTGAGATTTTCAAATTCCGATTTCACGGCAATGATGAATATGCATTTCATAAATACATTTCGATATACACAATTTGATTTTAAAACAGTTGATTAATTTAGAAGAGATCAGCTACAAACCAGAATTTACACACAAAAAGTGGTAGTTTGATTCCGATTTCTAACCTACAAACCTGTTTCTAAACTTCAATAACTATATTTTGAACATCAAGTTTAATTTCTAATTCTAGCAAACGTTCGAACATAATTTTCGGTTGGTTTATTTACAAATTGATGAACAATTTCTCCAACATTCTTCCCTCCCCTCGTTTTTCGAAAACAGTTCTGTTTATATTGAACGATGTCGCCATGATGGAAATTCAAAATAAACTTTGAAAAAAGGGAAGGGGGGGGGGTCCAAATTTGAACCTGCACAGCGAGAACCTCATGGTATTTATATATATATATTGAACGTAACTTGTTATTACCATTTCTCTTCTCAAGAAAATTGGTTCTACAGCTACGAGCTCGCCTTTTTTATGGGGGAAGGGGGCAGGAAGAATTTGCAAAAAAAAAAAATCCCGGCTCTGTAAAATGCTGAAAAAAATATTCCGGCCCAAAGGGCCGGCAATTTTTTTTCCCGGACCATGCAAAAGTAAGGATACATTGCATGATATGGAAATTTTTGCTGGCCCTTTGTGCCAGACAATTTAAAGTCAAAAAATTAATTAATATAAATACAAACTGTTCACATAGCTGTATCTACCAGAGACCTAATACGCATAGGCACAAAAATCTAGAAAAGGTTCTATTTAAACATCATACAATCTGTCTGAAATTCGCTTATTGCAAAGAGACATCTGAAGGAACGGTTGTTAACTCATACTCTGTAACAGCGGGGAGTTTAACTTACACAGACATTCACAACATTTGACAATTTGTTTAAATCCGGCCCGAAGAACCGGCGAAAATTTTTCTCCGACTCTGAAAATGGCCTGCTCAGAAAATTGCTGAAAAAAATTTTACCGGCTGGCAATAGAATTCCTGCCCCCCCCCCCCCCCCCCCCCCCCCCCCCAATCAAATGGTTGCTCACCAACAATTATCGGTTTGAACATTTAATGTTACTGCTATTTGAAAACTTAAATATATAATATAAATACATGTAATGTGACGTCCTTCATATTTCCAAACCAAAAATTGTATAGGAGGAAGACACTCTTGTTGCAACCGCAACAAGAAACCTTTCTAGTTCTTAGTATTATCTTCTTGATGAAAAGTACAAAGTCAGAGCAGTCTTGTATCTTGGTTCTATAAAATCAGTGTCCTGGTATTGGAAAAGAAAACCTAAAAACGTCTCTTATCCCCTAAAAGAAAAAATAAAACAATTTTAAAAAAGAGCGTGGAATCTAAACACCCACGGGGTTATCTCATTTTAATTTGAAAAGAAACAATGTTCAGTATTGAAAGTATTTCAGTTTTAACGAGACACCAGGTACGTACCCTGAAGGTCCACTGATTGTGATGGTTTTTTTTTTCAAAATGAATAAGAAATAGCTATATAGCTATTTCGGCCGATTCGAAAATCTCTCCAGTTCTTCAAATTCTGGGAGGGGGGGGGGGAGGGACCTAATCAAATGAGAGGGAAGGGTTGTCTCTTCGAAAAAAAATCTCGAGATAAGATTCAAGGGGGAAAGAGGTCTATCTTGCGAGTTTAGATTTGGGAAAGGCTAATTTTAAACTAGATAGAGGCTGAAGTGAGGGGGGGGGGAGGCTTGCCCCGCTCTGATGAGTTACATGTCCCTTGTCACTATACCCACAATATGGACAGTTGAAGTTGAATAAGTCATTTCATTTTAATTATAAGTACTTGAATAATTTGTACAGTTCAAACTGAATCGTTGTGATCTTTCACAAGAGTCAACATTGACATAAAATGTGTAATACACATACTTGTATTTGCACACATGTCAATGCCGAATTTATATCGTCTATCTGAACTTCATATTCATCTGCAATACCAGAAAATCTATTTTTAACGTATAAAAAAAGCTAATTACCGGCAGTCATGACTGCCGGTATACTGTAATCAATCGTGACATACTTGCACGGATAAAATAATTCTTGGCAATATGATTGGTGGACAACTACAAAATATGCAAATATTCGTCAATGTGATTCAGATTCTGTGCATAAGATACTTTCATCAGATCGGCTGAAGAGTCTAGACGACTTGACAAATGAAAGTCATATCGTATCAGTGCATTTTCTTCCGAAAGATGCATCGAAAAGTCTTTGCAACGATACGTCCTACAACAATCACAGATCCTCGGAAATTTCCGTAGCGTGAATCGGAAATAAAGACGGAAAAGCCCGGAAATGTGCGATTGGTCCAAGAGGAACAAACATCGTTTAATCCATTTTTTTCTTCCTAGAATTCAACAACTAATGTCAGCTAACTGCCGGCAAGCTTTTTGTAAAAGCTAATACTTGCTTATTCTAAATTAGTGATATAAAGGCGGTTCCAATACTTTTGTACGCTGCGGACTTAATGCGTCTCGAAACGTTAAAGAGTTCCTATCTCGAAAATCGTCTATTCAGCCATTCTTGTTTATCTGTTGCAGATTAAGGTTCAACATCGCATTGAAATAATCAAATGAAATACAAGAAAAGCTTAAAACTCACGTCCAAAACCATTGAAAATGCATGTAAAAGATAAACTGTCAAGATCGAGGTATTGTTTCTGAAAACTGTCCTTGCAGGAAAAAGTCAGAGACTAGCTGTGGTAGGGTAATTTTGTGTTTTGCGACAAATTGCAGAGCGAAAAATAATAAACCACGTACTTCATTTTCAAAAGAGATGATCTTCTCAAGGCCTTTAAGGCCGAAACGTCGGTAAAGAAGAATTCCTTTAAACAGTATGTTTGGGATGTTTTTATCAAATTTAGATGTTCTGTTTGATGACGTCATTTGAAGCACTTGAATTTGTATTCAGGAAAAAATTGTAAATAATCATTGAAAAATCAAATGGCTATTACCAGTTCTTAAAACTGAACGGAATTCTTAAAAGCCATTTTGTGCGTGACATTGTGTTTAGAGCCAAGTGTCTTTATCATGGCGCTTTGTCTGATCATGAAGACGAAACTTTTGGCGTTTGACAGAATAAGTCGCTCGTATACTTAGGATTTATGATGGAAATGAATAAAATACCTATACATTACATCATATATCTTATAGAATGAAGATTGAGTGGTGTGTTTCTTCCTTTGTCTGCTGTATATTAATTTAAATGTATAGGTTAGACGTGACTCGCTAAAAAACGCCACAGTTACTTGTGTTTACTTTTCTGCACGGCTATTCAAACAGACAGAAGATGCTTAGGGAGCAACCATTTTACTTTTATGGGAGGGGTCGAGGAAGACTTTGCAACAAAAAAATCCGGATCGAGATTTTGTGGAAGAAAATTTCCGGATCACGAAATGCCCCTCCCCCCCCCCCCCCTTTAGTACAATTCAAAATGAAGTAAATTTCGTTCAAAGGAACGAAATCAAATTCAAAAGTTATAAGCACCATGTTAAACGTCTTCAGATTCATAATAGCATAATTTAAAAGCAGATAAATACACAGCATGGATCAGACATGCACGTTTCGGGCACTCAACCCTCGTCAGTGATCCTAAATCTAAACAATGGAATATGACCACAATCTGTGAAATTAATGTATGTCCAAAATATACCGAAAGACGTAGCAAGATGGCTGGGATATGATGCTACAGTACCAAGGATTCAGAATATCATGCATATAGCCTGTCTTCGTTGAATATCATTTTTAAAAGTGATATGAGTATATAGGTTTCAATGATACTTTTCCATGGCACCTGATCACATTCCGTGTTTGATATTTAATATGGCCGAAAAATCCCGCTGAATTATTTAGATTTTAAGAGATTTGTTCAGTATCAGTCATGGAATCCCGTAATCATGATTGGTTAGTGTGCAATGCGTGTAAGATACCGATATGTAAAACTCTAGATAGGTCTAGTACCAAGCACAGTGCAAATGATAGCGTCAGGACTACATGTTAAACGTCTTCAAATTCAATAGCATCATTTAAGAACACGCAGATAAAATCAGCATGGACCAGACATGCACGTTTCGGATACTTAGCCCTCGTCAGTGATCCTCAATCTAAACAATGAAATATGACCAAAGGGTGTGAAAAATATCATGTAAAAAATGTACCTAAAACGTAGCAGGATGGGTGGGATATGACGCTACAGGACCCACGTTTTAGAAATTTCAACATTTTTTGATAACAGAAATTTTCGAATGCGATGAAGAGACAGACGATCAACCGAAGTTGGTCGAACTTGGCTACATGTGCCCTCGGGGACTCCTGGTCCACCAGCAGTGACACTCACCAAGTGGTTCAAATGTTAAACGTCTTCAAATTCAATATATTCTGGGAAAAAGGAGATTATCTATTGTTTAGTTTTGTTTCAATTTCGATCTGCTTTTGATCCTTCTAATTTTCTTGATCGAGTTGCATTTAAAGGGACGGTGTCCCCGAAAATTAATTAATTTTACAAAATTTTTGAATGCAAAATCTTTCTTTTTATATGAAAGTATACATTCTCATTTGTATGAATTCAAATTTTCAGGCGAATCTAACGCAAACATTCGCAGTGAATGATAGACCTTTAAAAACGTAATTTTGAATTTGGGGTGCGCAGCTCGAATTCATTTCACTGGCGCCACCTACAATATTTTGAGTTTTTACAATAGAGGTATATGGAGATATAATTATTTAAAAAATCGACAATATTAGGGTCGTTACTGCATATTTTCAAATAAAACTTTTTATGGATCATTTTTTCCTCTCTCTAGACCCTTATGAATAAATTTTACGTTTTCAATAAAATTTATTTTCAGGGACACTGTATCTTTAAATAATGGTAGAGAAATCAAATAAAACATATACCGATACTTGAATAGTCATAATTGTCCAAAAATTCGAAAGGTGTCAGAATAATTCCTGAAAACAGGTATAATCCAGAATGGTTGTGCAAGTTGATTATATCGAAATAGTCGATATATATCTTATTTAAAGTGAATTGGTCATCTGTTTTACGATATTCAAAATTTTCATTGTAATAAGGGAAGATGGCGTATTCCATAAGATGGAGAAATAACTTTTACATTAAGTTCTATGGTCGATACGGGAAATCGTCATACATTATGATGTCCCATTGTCCAGAATGGTTGATGATATTCTGTCGTAGACCATTTGAACTATCCAACAACAGACTATACTTGTATCTAACGAAATGGAAGTAACTGGATATTTGATTTTTTTGCCGAATTGAAGCGACGGGTCTTGCATCCAAGCAGGAGATGCTGACTCTTCCTGGACACCTGGTCTCACTCCCATATTTATTGGGAGTTCGCTTCTCTTCATGTGGTGGATATTTTTGTTTGTTCGCTTTGGTTCCTGTTTTATCCTAATATTGATTCGGTTTGCGATTTTCATAATTATCGATTTTGTACACTGTATTGGGATATGGTCATTATCCATATTTTCCGTTTTCCGCAAAACTTTCAATTATTAATCAAACTGCAACTTTATTCCTATTCTTCAGTTTCTTGAAAGCTATTCAAATTGAGATATTCAATATATTTAAAAACTATAAGAGGTTTTTAAAAATTCAACCATATTCTATTTTGCGGGATGCACATGTGTATTATCTCAAATTTTATAAAATTTATTCCAGATTTATTGATTAGATTTTAACTTCGTCTTCATTTACCTGAGCGTACAAAACAGAATATAAACGAAGAAACAAGGAATTCGTTTTTGTTTTTGTTTACTGTAAACGTGGAAATTTTCGCGTGGGAGTGATTTTCGCGGTTTTTTCTTTGCGAATCGATAGACATCGCGAAAAATTCCCCCACGCGAAAATATTCCCGCTGCATTCTTACAATGGGAAAGACATTTTTATCGCGAATATTTCCCCCATGCGTTATGTCTTTATATTAGAATCGCGAAATTTTCTCCCAGCGAATAAAACCACGTTTACAGTAATTCAAACAAAGTAATCACGAAAGAAAGGAGGGGATCTTCAACAATACCTGGTTGAATCATCAAAGCCCTCGGAGACAGTAGTATAGCCCTTACTTATTCATAAAACCTTTATATATATCTTCATAAAACAAAAATATTTACTCATAAAACAAAAACATTTATATATCAAACAAAAATTTTTATTCATTAAGTTAACTTGAATATATATCTTCGAAAAACAACAACGTATTTGTTCATAAAACCTAAATATATGTTCATAAAACATCAATATGTGTTCACAACTTGATTTTTGTCGTTGAATTGAAAATATTTTTTCATAGTTAATAATATTTGTTCAATATTTCAAATCGTTAAAAATATTGATTCAAAGCGCATTCCAAAATATTTATTCAATACTTTGCATTGTGTAATAGCTCGATGACATATGTTACGATGGAATTTATTGGATAAACGATAACAAACGTAATGCTTGGTGTTTTAAGGGGAAATCTGACGTCTCACGGAAGCTGATATCACTAATAGCATTGCATTGTTGGAGATATTTTCCTTTTTCATTTAAACTACCTAGATCTAGGCCTACTTTAAACACCAAGCTTCTTCTTCCTTATTCTAGGTTTACACTTAGTCACGATGACCAACGATGACCACGATTGAGCAAAATTGTGGAGCTCAACGATTCTATAAATAAAATTGGTCTTCAAACGTTCTCCGACGATCCACCACGCTTATAGTACACATGTGTACGATTTGATACGCGCTGTAGCGATTTGTTACCATTGTAGATAAGGTCTGTTACGATTTTCATCCCGTTCTCTCAAGCTTCGTTACGTTCCCGTACGATTACCACGATGAGCTTAATTATACACTCTATCTCGGTTCCCTACGCTTATCGAGTTTTCTTGCGATCTGTTACGATACAGGTCTACAATGTGATAAAATTGCTGCGTTATAACACGATTTGATAAGAAATAGACTACCAGTTTCAATGCCACTTGCAATAGCAAGATTAATGACAAATATGGATAATGACCATATCCCCGTATACAGCACAAAATCGATGATTAAGAAAATCAGAAACCGAAGGCATACAAAATCAGGATAAAACAGGAACCAAAGCAAAGAAACAAATATCTTATCATCCAAGAGCAAAGAAACAAATAGCTTAACATCCAAGAGATGAAGTTTGTATATCACAAAACGCTGTAAGTGGCATTGGTGAACCTTATTTTCTCTCTATTTTTTCGATTATTAAAGGTAACATTTTTTATGAGCAATTCAAATCTATGATTGCGTGTATATATCAAACTCGTTCAGGCAGTTAGTGCAACACATCACTGATTATCAAGCCTTTTTTATGCCTTTTCAGATGTTAAAAATTGTTGCGGATGTTAAAAACTTGTAACCCAACAAAAACAGGATGTCTTGTCATAATTTTCAGTATAGGAATATTGAAATCGCAACGCATCTTTTGGATCGTGGACTGAATCTTGAAACACTAACAAATCGTCAAAGAGCGTTAGTGAAATCGTAGTGGATCGTACGAGAACGTGTTTCACCACGATCTCCTGTATGTGATTCCGACTGACATTCAGAGAGAACAGGTGGTCGGGGCCCTGTCTTCTCCAAAGCGTTTGTGAAATCGTAGTGGATCGTACGAGAACGTGTTTCACCACGATCTCCTGTATGTACTCACCCGAGGAGTCCGACTGACATTCAGAGAGAACAGGTGGTCGGGGCCCCGTCTTCTCTAAAGAGGTTTGGACAGGGCCCGTCATGGAGTCCCATCGTCACAGTCAGTCAGAGTGAAAGTCTCAAGGATGCGCTGGCACAAGACTGTAGAGTGGTCAAGTACCAAGCCTAGTGTCCGTCTGGTGACATTACTATCATATCCACGCTATAAAAGACGTTTGATGATTCCGACGCATTTTCGATGGTTATGCTGCCTACCTTCTAATTTTAGCTTATCATATCACCATAAAAGGAAGGTTGTTTTATACCCAAAGTTATTCACTCTGTTGCGTGTATAGATCCGAATTTTAAAAGAAGTTGACTGTAATTTTTGTAAGAAAGTCTTAACTAGTTTATGAAAGCGGATACCTTGACCTAAAAGTTTTTTGGCAATTTGTAAATTTCTACTGTGAAAATCCAATTGCAAAATATCAGTACATGCTCTAGCGTACCGGATGAGCTGTGATATGTAAATGCCGTAAGACGGTAATCTTGGAACATTACCGACAAGGCAGGGGAAATTTACTATGTTGAATCCAAAATCATCCCTTTTGTCAAATGAACCTTTCCGTTTACAAATTTGATATTTTGACATAATAATTTTTACACTCTTTGGCAATACCACATTGTTTAGATTGAGGATCACTGATGAGGGTTAAGTACCCGAAACGTGCATAACGTTTCGGATATAATTTAAACTAAATATCTTTTTGAAATGTTAGTGTATGAGTAAACATCAAAGAAGTACCCTTCAATTATTCAGTCTTTAAGTCGAGAATGTAGAACAAATCATTAGAATTTCCATTAGAACAGTTGCGAACCCCGTGAATAAACAACATTAAAAGTAATACTATTTGCCCTCGGAGAGTCGGCGTCTTCTGTTTTTTTTATGCAACACCCGTCGTAACGGTTCCATGAATACTTGTCAAATCCGGCGATTGTTTCTGATGTATTATAACATGGTATATCTATTCCTGTATTTGTATGAACAATTATGCTTTTCAATTATACTTATGATACATTTTATATATTGTTTTCATTTCAATGACAAATATGGATAATGACCATATCCCTGTTTACAGCACAAAATCGATAATTCAGAAAATCAGAAACCGAGGCATACGAAATCAGGATAAAACAGGAACAAAAGCAAACAAACAAAAACCTCCACCATATGAAAAGAAGCGAACTCCCGATATGAGAGTGAGACCAGGTTCCCAGGAAGAGTAAGCATCTCCTGCTTGCATGCAACACCCGTCGCTTCAACTCGGTAGAACTGTCACATTCGGTAACTTCCATTTCGGAAGACATAGAGTACAATCTTGGGATGGATGGTTCAAATGGTCTACGACAGAATATCACCCGTCATTCTGGAGAGTGGGACATCATAGTGTATGACGAGTTCCCCATATCGACCGTAGAACTTCCTCAGTGACGATGTTACTTATGATATATTTTATATATTGATTTCATTTTTCGTGCTTGAACATCGACGACGGGTGCGGCTAGCCAACAGGGGATGCTTAATCCTCCCGGGCACCTTGTCCCACCATTGGCTTGCTAGGGGTCCGTCGATGCTCAGTTTGGTACTCTATTGTAAGTGCTGTTTGGATTATCGTCAGGATCTTCTTTAACTCATTAAAAATAATTCAATCTTCATGTCAACCTTTATTGCATAATTGAACCAAAAGTCATGATTTTTAAAAGATAACTTTAATGATACGAAGTAAGTAATGCGATACACGTTAACAACGACAAGTTGTAGAATCCTAGTTATAAATCAGAGCCTAGACAAAACCTGGACAAATACTATAAACAAAAAGACGTTGGCTCTATGAGCTTACTGTGGTAACAGATGGGGGTTAAGCCCTTGTTTTATTTGCTGATAAAACACACGACACAAGGAAGATCTAGCTTGGTGATGTGTGATATACAGATTAACTCCTTTCGACGAAGGAGGACACCTATAGTAAATGCAAAGAATTACAAAGCAAATTGCATTTAAAATCATCTAACGATTTTAGCATTAAGAAAGAGAAATATATACGATTAAGAAGATAAATGAATAACTACAAAGATGAATAAATGAATAAATGAATGAATAAATACATAAATAAATAAAAAGATAGATTAATGAATAGATAAATGAATGAATAAATAAATAGATGAATAGATTCTTAGTTGAATTAATCCAAATCTATCGAATTGAAGAAAATATATACTGGTAAATAATTGAGATCGTGGCCATCAAAATACATACATGTATTTGTGCAATATGTATTAATTAATATTATGTAATGCTCTGATTGAAATAGGTAAGTGGAATTTTCATTATCAAATTCTAAAACCTGGGTCTTTTAGCATCATATCCCAGCCATCTTGCTACGTCTTTCGATATATTTAGCACATAATTTTCACAGATTTCGGCCATATTACATTGTTTAGATTGAGGATCACGGGCGAGGGTTGAATACCCGAAACGTGCATGTCTGTCCATGCTGTTAATTTATCTGCTCTAAAATAATGCTAATGAATTTGAAGACGTTAAACATCCATAAAGAAATCCTCATCACATCAAAGAAAACAATGAAATTCAGTGCAAATTGAACAATTTAAGAGAACGATGACTATATCAATTTTTGAACAAACATTGTCATAATTCATGGCAATTCAATTTAAATTAGAGATTAATTATGCCTTATTACCCCCCCCCCTCCCCCTTATTTCATCTTATGACGATATAGTGTCAATTTTGGTATATTTAAGACTAGATTATTTTTACTAAAATTATAATTACATTATCTTTATGTAGTCGATGTGTTTTAAAACAAAGCAAAAAAGTAACATTTGCTCTTTAAAACCATTGACTGGCGTAAGATTCATTGCCAATTAATTATTTCGACATCATAAGAAATAAAAAAAAAGATAATTCCTTGTCGAAGTGGCATAATTAGTAAATGCCAATAAAACACCCCACTCCAACAGTCAATGTATTAACAACAATCATCGAGTGTGTAACATGCATCGTGGACCACCATCTGGTACAACCTAATCCGTTTTCATGTCTCTGTTTGGATACTTACGTGAGACAAAACTAATCTGGTCATGTAGTGAATACGACTGTGAAATAGTGAACGACATGGACATAGCCTTTATTTATGTGACCGGATCTGACATCACAAAATAGCCTATATAGGCAATGTAAGGTAGGTTGTTGGTTTGTTTCCATTAATGTACAATTGTTGAACAGCGAAGAACAATGAATTGAGAGTCAACTCCGATAGAAATATAAGTGAAAAAGAAGGGAGGAGATCTCCAACAAGACTCCGTTGCAGCATCAACAGTAAAACACGAAAACACCCGATGCAAAAACACAAAAGATGAGTACAGCACGAGACGGAAAAGAGACACACGACATGTAAACATCAAACACAAAAGACTTCACATAAACCGACGAGACCAATGGGTAACCGGTGCCGACTTTGGACGGCCATTTGTCACTCAAGAAGCAAATGGTGTGGTTATCCTGGATTACGTGCGCACAACCCTCCCACTTCTCCAATTACCCAGAGGTCTCGAAGAACGTACAATTGTGGTGTAAAACAACCTCCTCATTGTAAGATGACATCACACAAACACGACCGCGAAACGCAGAGGCCCCAGAGACACAGATGAATATGTAAATGAATGACATTGATTTCGGGTTTTGTGTTTGACCATACTTTCACTGACTTATCTTTTTAAAAGCGATTAATACATATACGATGAATTTTGCATTAGAAATTTTTTATTAAGAAACCATCCAATCAATCTTTCAAATTTGACAAAACACTAAGGGAATCGAGATTTTGCAAGATGCAAGCGAATGATAATCATGCGCAAGCTATTTCCTCTGCTATACTCATATTTATATTATTTTTCAATTACATGTATATTAAATAAGAGTGTTTTCACCTCTTTCACTCGACAATGTTTGAAATGAGAATAACTTGTCACATGGTTTCATAATCGTGCAGAAACAAAACAATAATATAAGGTTTCAGAATTATTTCTTCCGCCCTATACATAAAATACATATGTACATATACTTGTACCTTTAGATTGCACCGCTTATAATTAAAAAATGGACTTCGTTTTGGTCTGAGATATTGCCTACAATAAGATTCACACATCCCCTTCCGATTTTCCGTTCCCTTACATATTTGATCAATGAAAAATTTTGCTTGCCAAAAAGGCAAAAGACAAAAACAGAAACATTAATAACAATTGGATTGACTGGGGATTTTAAAGGATGTGATATCATATTCTCCATTATAATCTGACAAATGTAATGCTAATAGTAAGTTTACCTGTTTAAAGTCCCAATGCAAATAGTTAAAGGACTCTGAACAAAAATTTAAATGTTCCATAAAATGAGCAGATATATTCGAAAATCAGATGCAAGAGACAAGGGGCATCACGATATCACTCGCCTAGTTTAACACTTTTGACATTCTTGTACTGAATTTAATAGATTATTGCAAATGTTATGTTACGACTTCAAATTCACAGCAACATTTAAAGACAATGAAATATGGCCAAAGACTGTGAAAGATATGCCCCCCCCCCCCAAAAAAAAAAAATACCGAGTAGGATACAATGGTATGTTCAGGAACCACTTTTCAGAAATTTCGAGGAAATCTTGTTAACAAAAATTTTCGAATGCGTTTGAAGAGACGATCAACCGAAGTTAGATGTCCCCTCGAGGAGGCATCTCCCTTATGATAAAGATCTTCATTGTCTCTAGTTTGTTTGTTTGGATAGGGGTGGTGTTTTCATTGTGGTGTTTTACTATAGTTACATGAGCTCTCGTAGTTTACGTAGCTCTCGTAGTTTACGTGGCTCTCGTAGTTTACATAGCTCTCGTAGTTTACGTAGCTCTCGTAGTATTGAGCTGGAAGACGTTTAACATTACTTAGTCTATATCCGACTTGTAATTTAAGTTTCGGAAAATCATATAGAAGTCACTTTCTTATATCTAGATAAACAGTCATATCTCATCGACAATATAAGACTCTTGATCCATTTCACGCAGTCAGAATATAGTTTATAGGTTTGCATAACGTCTATAGTCCCAACAGCATAACGTTTATAATAACCACCCAATTTGAGATATTTTTTTGTGCGATAACACAACTAATTCATTTCTGTTCCATCATCTACAGCGAATTTCGTGTTAGCAATTGAACTCTGTGAAGATTACACAAATCTAATTATAAAGTGTTTTTCCACATAATGATGTGATAACTAAAGATAGTGATATATCTTTCGATGTTTGTGTGTGCTTGGTTCGTTTCTTTTGCTCGTCCCAAGCGTACGTTCCATGTGATCATTGCAACGCGTTGTCAGTGAATACAAGTCAAGTACAAAAACCGAAACCAAAATCCAAAAATTAAAATGGAAAGGCAGTCACAGTCTTGACAAAATACATGAAACAAAACAAAGATCCAAAACTTACGATGAAAAGGCAGTCAAATTCTTGACAAAATACATGAAACAAAACAAAGATCCAAAACTTACGATGAAAAGGCAGTCAAATTCTTGACAAAATACATGAAACAAAACAAAGATCCAAAACTTACGATGAAAAGACAGTCAAAGTCTTGACAAAATACATGAAACAAAACGAAGATCCAAAACTTACGATGAAAAGACAGTCAAAGTCTTGACAAAATACATGAAACAAAACAAAGATCCAAAACTAACGATGAAAAGACAGTCAAAGTCTTGACAAAATACATGAAACAAAACAAAGATCCAAAACTTACGATGAAAAGACAGTCAAAGTCTTGACAAAATACTTGTTACAAAACAAAGATCCAAAACTTACGATGAAAAGGCAGTCAAATTCTTGACAAAATACATGAAACAAAACAAAGATCCAAAACTTACGATGAAAAGACAGTCAAAGTCTTCAAAAATACATGAAACAGAACAAAGATCCAAAAATTACGATGAATAGGCTGTCAAATTCTGGAAAAATACTTGTTACAAAACAAAGATAGGGTTTGGATCCCAAACAGTCAATCATTGGCACGTTTTCTCGCGAGAAAAAGGCAAAAGAATAGACGAAAGCCACAACGAAACAACATGGGTATTTCCTTCATCAGATATGCATAAAAGAAGTACCTAACAGTTATTCATTCTCAAAGTCGAGAAGGTAAGGCAAAATCGTCATAATTCCCATCGGAACGGTTGTGAACCCCGGAATGAACAGCAT
Organism: Pinctada fucata; assembly: GCA_028142955.1. Lineage (NCBI taxonomy): Eukaryota > Metazoa > Mollusca > Bivalvia > Pterioida > Pteriidae > Pinctada > Pinctada fucata. Next base: position 40,883,273 of record AP027114.1, read on the forward strand.
TCCGAAGTGAGACCAGGTGCCAGATTGGATAAGATATTATGTTTCAGTCCTCTTTGACGAGATTTCACCATGTGTATTTTGTAGTCCCACAGTCAAATGTTGTTGGAAAGTTTGTAATGCTGGAAATGATGCTGGTAAAATTCTTTATAGATGGACTTCTTCGTTACTTCAGCATAACCAAGCCGTCTGCTACTTGCGTGGCAGATAGCCGTCATAAGTCGGCACCGATTGCCCCTTGGTCTTGTTTGATTATGTTTAGTCATTTGTGTTTGATATTACTATGTAATTTGACGTTTCTTGTACTGTTTACGTCTTTTTCTGTGCGTGTGCATCATGTGTTTGGGGGGTTTCCTGTGATTACTGCGGAGATCCCCTCCTATCATTCAGGATAATACACCCTATCAATATTCAATTCAGTCTTAGTTTGTCTATTAGGCACCATTAAATGATTTAAATTTCAATTGATACCATTTAAAACAAATACTTAAATCGAGACTTCCTTTAGACTGTGAATGTAAAAAACCAAACAAACAAACAGAAAAATAAAAACATCAAAATACTATAAAAACGTTTCAATCAATTCTCAATACTTCTGGACATTTTTTCTTAAAGAAAGGAGGGGATTCCAAATCAGACTCGGTTGCAGTACCTACAGGAAAGCACCAAAACATTCGAAGAATACTAAAGAAATACCACTCTTACTTCAAGAGTCGATCCAGGAGAACATTGTATAATTGTGTAAGTCTCAGCTAACAAGGCAATCGCAACCCCTGCATGGAGGCATGACTAGGTGCCCGGTAGGAGTAAATATCCTCTGACTGCATGCAACACCCGAAAACGCAGAATGAACAAGTAAAGCAATAGAAGTGAAATAGGCATAAGACACAGAAAAATTAAACACAAAAGACTACACATAAATCCACGAGACCAGTGGACAATCGGTGCCGACTTAGAACGTCAATCTGCAATTCCAGTAGCATGATGTGAATATCCGGATGCCGTGCGAACAACCCTTCCACTTGTCCGGTTACCCAGAGGTCCCGAAACGCACACTTATTGTGTATAATAATTTCTTCACCGTAAGGTGGCCACACAAACGAAACAATAAACACAGATATATAAATGGATACAAAAAAGGGCCCTCGAAAAACAGCCTGCACATGCCGGCTGTTGCGAGCTCATGCATGTTATCACCCGAGGTCTTAAAACATGTTTAAAGCTAATTACTTGCATGTTACATTATATGAATAGGCCGTGAGCATCACGTTTTATAACGAAATATTGATAATATTCTCAGTGCAATATTTTTTGTGAAATTACACGATAATTTTTTATTCCTTGATGTCAACTGGCTTTCACACTTATGTAAGTCATTTTGTCTTCCTATGTATTATTTTTTATAATTATATCTATTGATTATTAGATTCACAAATAACAGTTCCTGCTTGATTCATGGTCAAATTGAAGAAATGAATATTTAATGAAAGAAATATCAAATGTTTTAAAACATAAAATTTCATTTACTTATCAGGTATGTCTCTAAGAATGTTTGAAGTCGTACAAATGCAGATCTGAGATGAAGTCGCGTCTCCTATTCCTCTGTAAGTATACACTGTTTTTGGTAATTTCAATCTTTCTTTTTTTTTCCTTTTCTTAGAATGTATAATGATTTAAAATCATTACAATAACTTAAGTTTAGATTCTGCTTGAAATGAATATTGAAAGATAAAACTTAAATGTAAAATACTTAAAACGTCTAAGTAACCACTGTGACAGTGAATTTTGACATTTCCGAGCTAATTAAAAAAAAAGGGATTTCACATTGTCAATGTGTTTAACGTTAAGGAAACACACACAATTCATAGAATAATTTTGATTATTTTTGTCTTAATCAATTTCAATTGTGAGTGAAGTGGACCATTGGTTGCTTGTTTTCAATTGAACTTATAAAAATCAAAGTGATTAAATAATTTGTTCATATAATCTGTAAGGGCGCGATAGAATGTGATTCGCATTTGATACAATACTTAACTATCGCAATGTATCGATATATCGATATATTGTTACACCACTTCCAGACACGTGTTTCAGACATTAAATCCTCAGTGATACTTCCTGCCAAATGGATTTTTATAAGCCGCCTTGTTCGTTATATTTACAAAAGTATATAGATTATCTATATACATTTACATATTCGTCCTCTGAAACTAAACAGATGTACACTTTGACAAAGCAAGTCACAAACATGTAATCCCGTGCATGTTCAAAGATTTTATCAGTTAAAACTTAAATAAGCAGTTTTTAAGATCCTAACAATAATGACTGCAAACAAAGAGAAATGGGCGATTCATTCGAAGCCCTTATGAAACTCAGTCATGAAATTATTTTTTAAAAATCAGTCTACTGTATATTACTAAATGCACCCCCCCCCAAATGAATTCCAAATGATAGTCAATTTTTAAAAATTCATTATACTAAAACACAGGGAGAAGATCCCAATGAGTAAAAGATCCTGACGATAATCTCTATAGCACTCAGAATAGAGCACCAAATTGAGCATCGACGTACCCCTAGCAAATTAAACGTCTTCAAATTCTAGCAAACTAGAGGAGGGATCAGGTGCCCGGGAGGATAAGCATTCCCTGATAGCTATCCGCAACCGCCATCGATGTGCACGCACGAAAATGAAAAAAAAAATATAATACATGCACTGTCTGAGGTTATGTCTTTATAGAAAGTGCCATGGCGACAACGTCAGGGAAAAAATATTCAAAACACTTACTGTGAAACCGGTACCCCTCGCGGGAAACTTTTTTACGAGCTGTACACAGCAAAGGGCATAAGTGTGACACAAATGAGTAAAAGAAGATCCTGATGATAATCTCAATAGCACTCACAATAGAGCACCAAAATGAGCATCGATGAACCTTTAGCAAGCTAGAGGTGGGACCAGGTGCAAACAACTTGACGCCCATTCGTGAGAAAAAAGACATTTATATAAGATTTGGCGAGATTTCTCTACAAGCAGGCTATAGGGATTCCTATGGGTACTCATTGTGTGCCTATTGTTGCAGATCTATATTTATACACATATGAAAAAAGAATACATAAAAGAAATGCACTCTGTTGCTTGTATGGATCCGAATTTCAAAAGAAGTTACAGTGTAACAATATTTTTTGTAAAATTTCCACAAAGCTTTACCAGTATGTTAAAGCGAAAACCTTGACCTAAAAGTTTTTTCGCAATTTGTAAATTCCAGAATGAAAATCCAAAACATCGGCACATGTTCTAGCATGCAAGATGAGCTGTGAAATGTAGAAACCGTATGTAGGAACATCACCATCAAGCCAGGGAAAATTTACTATGTTCTCTATGAGGCCATCTACATGTAACAGTGATGAGGTTTTTAACACCATGATTGTACGTTCTTCGAGACGTTCAAGTAATCGGAACAGTGGGAGGGTTGTGCGCACGTAATCCAGGATAACCACACCGTCTGCTACTTGCGTGGCAGATGGCCATCCTAAGTCGGCACCGGTTGCTCATTGGTCACGTTGGTTTATGTGTGGTCTTTAATGTTTCTATGGTGTGAGTTGGTGTCCATTTTGCGTCTCTTTCTGTGGATATCTACTCTGTATTTTTACATTGGGTGTTATAAAGTTTTGCTGTGGGTGCTGCAATCGAGTGTTGTTGGAGATCCCCTCATTTCTTTGCTGGTATTGGGAAAGGAAAAAGGTGGAAGTTGTTATTATTGTGAAAGGAGACTGTATAATTAAAGTAAATATCAAGAAAAGGTAAATATTACACCCCGAAAAAATTCTTCAAGTGAAGTACTGTTAACATGGTTATTTTTGCGGGGGAATTTCGCGATTATAACATCAAGACTTTTCGCGCGGGGGAAATATTCACAAAAAAGTATTTTCCGTTTTAAAAATGCAACGGGAATATTTTCGCGTGGGGGAAATTTTCGCGAAAGCCTTCTTTTCGCAAAACAAAACCGGGAAAATTACCCCCATGCAAAAATTTCCACGTTTACTATATTAGACGAGTTTTCAATTCGTTCTTTTCAATTTAGTGCTCTATTGTGAGTGCCCATGAGATTGTTGTCTCTATCTCATTATCCTTAGATACGTTTGAGGAAGTCTTTTCTAGCTCAAAAGAATATTTTAAATGAAAAATATTAAACATTCTGATTATATTTGATGTTTCTTATAGATATAGGTGTTCAGAAAGTTGTAGGAATTCCAATTGCCTCCATTGTGCTTCACCCTTTTGTGATACATTTCTTTGCTGAGTATCATATATGAAATTATGAAGCCGAGTTTGTTCAGACCTGGCTCTCAAATGGAGTACACTGTACCTTCATTGAATTCTGCATCCAGACAATCAATAATTAATGATTTTGGTGGGGTTATCAACCCCGATATTAGGCATACCAATGGCAAATTTCGCTTTGAACGAATAATATTGATTTCTAACTTGATTCTTTTGAAAACTTTTTGCTGAATTATTTATATGAATTTGATCTGAAAGTTATCCGCAAATAAGTAAAAATCAAAGGACTGAAGGTCCTGAACGATACTTCTATTCAAAATTTATAGTCAGCAGATGAATGTTTAATTATTATATTGTTTATGTAATGATGAATTGATGATGATTTTTTTTATACATAGGATGCATATGCATGTGAAGCTAATAATTTTCATTTCTATCAGCTCATCGTGTTCTATAAGCAGCATAATTTATAAACTGTTTATATTTACTATAGGTAGTATACTTTAAATTACATTTTATTCTGACGACTTAAACCCGGATCAGTGTCTTAAAATTAACCCATTTGGAAACTAGAAAGACGTTTAGACCATGCATGCATGTTTAAAATAGAAACTAGAAAGACGTTAAGACCATGCATGCCTGTTTAAAATTACTTACATTCTACACTATATACATGATATATCTGATAAAAGAGCGGTTACATGTAGTTCCAGCGAAACTTTAAGTTTATTATCACTGGTAATTTCCAAAAAATCTCATTTCAATTACCAGAATTTCCTATTTCTTTCAACAAGATCATGCTTCGTTTCTACTTTCGTTTCTCATCGGTATATACATGTACATCATGGATTATGTACATAGGGAAGACAACTCTTACATTGTATAAGTTAAAAGAAGTACTATATTACTACGCCACCGGCGAGCAGTGAAAGCGAGAAATGAATAGTTGTTTTTTTTTGTGATGCATTTACTTTATATGCAATTGAAACTTATTTCAAGAGGGATGATAATCTTGATCTTGCCTGTGTCAGACAGCAAATTCCTAAATTAGAAAGAGCACTTTATTTTTAGGTATATGGATATGTTGCAAATCGGCAATGTCTCAACTGTTACGATAACATAAGGCGGCTTCCTGAAAGGAAGTATCCTAAAATCCATCGGTTCTTTAGATTGAAAGTTGAGTAGAAATACCATTTATTCCACGAACGTTTATTACTCACTTCCAGTTTTAATGAAAGGAACAAACGATCAAAACAGAGATACATAGGAATTGCAATGACATCGTAAAAAAAAGTCGATGTTTGGATTCTTTACAAAGTAAGGCTAAAATTGAGATAAAATGTGTCTTCTGTTGAAGATGTTGATGTATTCGCAGAGTTAAACAAGACGTTTCTTTTATGACACAAACATACATTTTTTCAGATGATCTTTTTTAGCTCGCCGGGACGAATGTCCGGAGAGCTATTGTCATACCCCCGGTGTCGGCGTTGGCGTTGGCGTTGGCGTCTGCGTCTGCGTCTGCGTGCGCGTGCACAAAAACTTTAACCTTGCTTATAACTTTTAAACCAATACAGATTGGGCTTTCATATTTCACATGTGCATTCCTTGTGACAAGACCTTTCCATGGATACCAAAATTTTTGACCTTGTGACCTTGACCTTGGAGATGATTGACCTACTTTTGAAAAACTTTAACCTTGGCCATATTTTTTGAATGGTAAGTGATAGGGCTTTGATATTTCACATGTGTATTCCTTGTGACAAGACCTTTCCATGGATACCAAAATTTTTGACCTTGTGACCTTGACCTTGGAGATGATTGACCTACTTTTGAAAAACTTTAACCTTGGCCATATTTTTTGATTGGTAAGTGATAGGGCTTTGATATTTCACATGTGTATTCCTTGTGACAAGACGTTTCCATGGATACCAAAATTTTTGACCTTGTGACCTTGACCTTGGAGATGATTGACCTACTTTTGAAAAACTTTAACCTTGGCCATATTTTTTGATTGGTAAGTGATAGGGCTTTGATATTTCACATGTGCGTTCCTTGTGATAAGACCTTTTTTATTGTTGTTGTTGCAATTTACATATGGTTGCCACCGGCGAGCTATGTTGTCATTCTGACAAGTCTGGTTATATTACTTAATGCATGAGGTCATGGCTAATTTTATAGGAATGTTAAAATTTTGCAGAATGTATACTCTTGTCGATATTTGAGTTTTCAGAGGGATAACCTGGTACAGTTACATGTATCACTGATCAAGTGTTTATGTTTGGTCTTTTGTATTTCATGTTTCTATGGACTGAGTTGGTGTTCCTTGTCCCTTTTGCGTCCATCTCTGTGGATGTCAGCTCTGTGTTTTTGCATTGGGTGTATTGGAGTTTTGCTGTGTTGTTGGAGATCCCCTCCTTTCTTATGTATCACTGATCAACATATTGTAACAAAAAAAAAAGATGCAAAACTTAACAAAACAAGTATAGTAAAATTAGCAAAACGGAATCTGTAGCAGAAATGAAATCAGGTGCATCTAGCAAGGAACCATCTTCCCCATGCTAGCAAAACCCGTCATTTTGGCCGAAAAGTTCTGGATGGTTCTTACCTAAGAAATCTTTCAACAACTTGTTATATGTATTTTTTTTATTGTATCGACAAAAACGAATGTGCGGGGACAAAGTGATGCGTTAACAATAATACGGAAGTGTTCCATGACGAAAATTTTAAACCAATTTCATTGCATCAGATACGTGCTTAGGATAGTTAATCCTTATCAGTGATGCTTCCAGCCAAAGTGAATTTCAGACAACGCGAAAATTAATTTCAGTAGCGCCCTATTGTTTTTCTTAATTTCAATTTGTTAAATTACCTTGCAGAGAGTGCGAGGCTCGAAATTACCTGTAGGGCCGATTCAGTAGCATAGTTAAATAAAATCGATGACAAAAATACAATATGAGGGATGGTTCTAAGATTTTAATCTTCTTTAATTTCGATTTTATTTCTAGGATGAAATGACGAGTTTCCGAAATAGCAAAATAATACACATATGATACTCTCCCCTGGTAACTGAATAATCTCATTCCTCTTTTGGGGATTCATTTCAGCTCGATACGCTGAACTTCAAGTACTTGTTTTGTATTCATTCTTGTCTTTCACTGCGTTCGTGACCTCTTTTTTCTACCTAAAGACGTGCTTTTATGAAACTGAATTTGTATGAATATATTCTGTTGAGGTTATATACTAAAGGGGAATGGACACAAGAGTCCTTTATCGCTCTGCTATTTTCACAGAGTTTTGGTCGACGGACTTGTCACCATTTTGGATAGTATGTTTTGCTTTCAACATCCTTATTACAACGATAAAACAATATAGTGATTGACCGGAAATTGTTTCAGGATATCAATATTTCCAGAAAACGTTTTATAATGTAAAACCATGAGGAATACCGGATATTATACGACACTCGTTCGATCATTCAGATAAAAAAAATTCTTGATTGCAAAAATATTCGGTTACCAGTATCATAAACAAAGTGCAATTCGATAACATTCATACATCAATCATGAATAACCGAGTGTTAACGGATGTCCTTTTCAAAAAGATACACTAACTCATTAACTGCACTTTGAATGATATTACATCAAATCATATCGCTGTCAATGTGACCAATGACATGGACGTGAAAATAAACTCCTCTTGAAAGTAGTTCTGATTGGTTCCTTTCAGTCTCTAATACGGTATGTAACATGACGAATACCGCCTTGTTCGTCCTCCTAATCAATTCCTTAAAGTACTGAACTTTTCACTGAGGTACAAACGACATTGAAGAAGTTATATGTACCTTATTTTAAAGTAACTGTGAAATGTGTACTTGTAGGTATAGATTCAATCACCAAGGGGTACAATTCAGTAGTCGTTTTTTCTACCTTCTGTGGCATAGATACACACAACAGTACCTGGTATATTACTAAATTAATAAAATGATATACGAATCAATGGAACTAATTTGATTTTCTTCTCTCTGTGATGCGTTTCCATGGGCGGATCTAATATTTTTTTAGGAAGGCTTAAGCCGTCAGGGGATCCATCCAATTGTTTTGGAAGAGTGTTAAACGTCTTTTAATTCAATAGCATTATTTAAGAACAGATAGATTTACAGCATGGACCAGACATGCACGTTTCGTGTACTTCCATCGTCAATGACCCTCAATCTAAACAATAAATATAGCAAAACACTGTGAAATGTATCTATGTCTTAAATTAAATGTACGTAAAAATGGGGAAAATCGTTTTCGTACATTTAGGGAGGGGGGGGGTCTTAACCTTGTCCCCCTCTAAGTCTGCACTTGCATGTGAATATTTTACATAGAATTTCTTGTTGATTATTCTTCTAAGGGAGATGGATACAGGTGTAACCTCTTAGACGGGGTTATGAAACAGATTTTCTTTTCTTTCTTACAATCGCCACCTTAGGTTTTGTCGTTGTTTTCACTTTAACTTTATTACAAGTGCTTACTTATTGTTTGTATTGCCTATATATATTTTGCCTTTTTACGCAGTGTTTTGTACATTGATTTGATTTAAATGCCGACCCTCAAAGTTTTTTTCTTAACTCCGTTCATTAGAGACTTCAATTTAAACTGTGATACTACATATATTAAGAGAGATAACTCCAACATGAACACAAAATTTTTAGAAAAAAACCCAACGAAACCTGTACGGAATGACCTTAAGACATCATTCTATTTCTCATCAGTTAGTTAACGTCACCTCATCACGCCCTTTCAGAAAAAAAGAGACAGAACGAATGCAAGTAGATTTAGATATTGACTATCCCACTTTCCTGTTTTTCCCTTTTATCTATTGTCTCAATCCATGTCATGCCGTATTTAAGTATGGATCTATAATAAGCTTAGCTCATAAGAATAGTTCCAAACAAAGCTCAAAAATAAATACATTACATGTGTATCTGTTCGATTATTTGTTTTTATGGAGTCAAGCTGTTTCTGAATTTGTGGTTGTTCATTGAGGGACAAATGCAGACTTAACAGGAAAAAGATCAATTTCAAAATTACCTACTATTTTTTCATCATACTTTTTTTTTCAAGAAGGGGACGGGACTTACGTTGTACAGTATGGATAATTTTACATAATCTCAAACGCAAAGTATGGTAGACTAAGTATTTTCCTTGTAAGGTACTATTAACTATAAATTCATATCCTGAATACAAATAAAAGACTCTCAGACTTTGGAAATCGAAGGAGAAACTCTTTTTTTTGTGATTTTGTTTATATCATAGACCCAAGAGTTTTTCATCTGCGTCGAGTACAATTTTCGGTACTTCCAGAAAGTATATATACTTTATAATACATTGTACTTTACTAGTCACTAAAACGCCCTATATATTGTACATCGGATACATCAACCAACGACGCGTTAGGCCGCATTCAAACGTACATTATGTACCCGCACATTAAGGGACATGTCTACCCGATATTACTACTTTTTTCCATTAACAGTTATCTGTAGTTTCTCTTAGTCCAGGTATATTAAGAAAACTCGTTACCTTTTCTGAATAAACTTTCAAACAAATTTTAATGCACCTTATTAGTGATGCTTCCAGCCAAAGTCAGTTTCAGACATAGTCAATCCTTTTCAGTAGTGTCCTCTAGTTTTATTTTTGGAGTTAGATCTTTTGCATTAACACTGTGTAGCATCACGTGACTTTAGTTGTTGAAACCACGAATGAATAAATTGCTCAGTTGGAGGAAAGAAACAGGAACTGCAATAATAGCCTATATCCTTGTCTAAACTGATACTTTAACAATCGTTGACTCGTTAGAAAATAAAACGCCGTTGTTTTATTTTCTAACATTGTGATAAAATCTGTAGATATGTGCGTGGAAACTACGGTGTTCATTAGGGGACATCGCTTCTTCAAATCTTCGCCTTACTATATATCACCAGTCGAAGAATTGAAGAATTGAAGTAATGATGCGAAGATTTGAAGTAATGATGCGAAGAATTGAAGTAATGATGCGAAGAATTGAAGAAATGATGCGAAGAAACGATTATTTCTTCAAATCTTCGCATCATTCCTTCAAATCTTCGCATCATTCCTTCAAATCTTCGCATCATTACTTCAATCCTTCGCATCATTACTTCAATTCTTCGCATCATTACTTCAATTCTTCGCATCATTACTTCAAATCTTCGCATCATTACTTCAATTCTTCAATTCTTCAATTCTTCGACTGGTGATATTTGATTTGAAGAAGCGATGTTCCCTAAAGAACACCGTAGGAAACCACCACAACATTGTGTCTAACATATTTCGACCACGACATATTCCTTTCGTCAGAATGTTTGTAAAAACTACAAGGATTTCTTGATGGACAAACAAAGAATCATCAAAACATCATCTTTTACTAGGACATCGGCTATGAAAAGATAGAATTGAATCAAAATAATCATAACAGTATCTGTTTTCTTTCCCCCAAACGAGCGGTATGTCTCCATTATGTGTTCGTGGTCACCAACTTAAGTCACGTGGTGCTACACAGTGATTTAATTAATATGCAGAGGGTGCGGCTTAGAATTTTGCGTAGGGTCGATTCAGTAACATAGTTAAATAAATTGTATTATGACCAAAATGGTGCTAGGATGTTAACCTTATGAAATTTCGATGATGTTTTAGGATGTAAAGTAATGCATGATTTAAAATTTATAAAAGACTTTCAAGCGAAGGCTGCAGGAAAGAAAGTGATTTAATGCACTTGAAATATCAATTTAGGGGAACATGTTTAACTGCTCCACAATGAAAAAGAAAATAACTAAGTGCACATGCAGATACTAAGAAAACGTTAGCTTATTTTATGGGAGCTGTATTTTTCTTTTTCTCTCTCATTTGATATTATGACAGAAATCTTTTCCAAACCAAGATTTACATAGTGCGCAATAAAGCAGGCTTGGCACTCCAATCAGTTGTTATCTTGAATAAAGTCTTTTGTGTTTTGATATCGTCTTTGGTGATATTAGACCGTGTGCTTGCCTGCTCTGTGTTTTCGCATTTTGGTCTTGATGTTTTTGCTTTTCTTCTGTAAGTGCTGAAGATACTCTCCTTCAGCGTTGTTTATGTATCGAAAGTCACATTTGAGACACCCCACAAGTTACGTGCATAGAAATTCTCTCTATGGATAAGGAAGTTTTATTCTTAATATTGACATCTTAATGTTCATTTTATGTACAAGGCAAGCTGCGCTTATAATCTCTTTGATCTAGTTTTTCCTCCTTTATAAGCTATTCCATAGGCTCGGTAAGAAAAGAAAACTGCACAATTATATGTTCATTTATTTAGTTTCACACAAAAGAAAGCTACATTTGTAATATGATATGTGACATTGAAGGCGTACATTTCTGATTTGTATTTTGATAAATTTCAAATAATAATTTTATGTACACTGTATTCATTCATTTACTTAATCACCTGCCGTGAATTTCCGGTGGACTCGAATCCAGTTATAAGGAAGAAGAGAGAGGAAGCCCATTAAAGTTTATACAAGTTTGATTTCCCAAACCTTAAGATTATATCATAAATCGTCAGGGTTATGAGATATGTGTTCAATATATGAATTAAAGATCATTTATTCACAGAAGGGCGAATGCTATACTAGTTGTGTGTCTCGTTGTCATGTGTTTTCTGTTGACATTGTTTTGATTGGTGTCCAAGAGGGTGTGTTCCACTGTGGTCAGTACAAGTTTTCAAAATTTTGGGGGTTTTTTTTGGACATAGCTCCTTGGGCAAATAGGCAGCTTGGTTAACAGCAATTTAATATAAACGATAAATCTGAATATATTTTAGATAGATTCAAATAGAAATACAGCGACCGCTTTGTGGTTCTTGAAAGATATGCTGTAAAAAAACCAGACAAACAATTAAGATAAATAAGACACACACACAATCACACATACAAACTTAAATCTTTTCATAGCATATCATTTTTGTTTTTATTGCAAATCATAGTTGTACATGTACACATCATGTTGGAAACTAAACCATTTTCAATTTGTTTCCAAAAGAAATATTGACGGAATTTTTATTTTTATACATGTATTTTGTCGCAATAGGTGATTTTTTCATAAACTTATTTGCATTGATATTGTTCATAAAATTAATATTACATTACAGATTAAGAGGACTGGTATATAATTCTACAAATTAAAATTCGTTCTTTTTTATGGACAAGTAAGGCCCTAATATAAAATATATAGGTTACTAGTCGATAAAATTATAGTAAATCTACATAAAAATGCCTTGAACTGGAAATGGCATGTTGACACATTTGGTGTCATTACGATGATGAATTTACATTAACATACATGTATGTACAATGTTGACATACATGCATCTTCGTGAAATATCAGGTAAAGCGCTGAAAAGCACGTGCGGCCTGGCGCGCGATCGTTGGTAGACACATATTGTCGGAAATGCCTTCGATAAATGCGGATTAAACCAAAAATATCATAATATATGTGTTTCTCCTACAGTTATGACGCACAAAGTTCAGCTCAAGTTCGTTTACACGTATCAATTTGGAGACAATTTTGATAAATTTCAGGAGTTAAATAAGAAAATTGAGCACCTGGATACCTGTGTTATTGAAGGAATCCACATTTATTCGGGCCCTAAGTAGATAGCATTATAAGTAGAGGACTCTGTCTTTCACCATTCTAACTTAGATAAGATTAATTGAGATACAAGTGTTTCAACTTATAATACCTGACCGTGGAGTGTTGAAAAATGTAAACAAGATACTTATTATTTACTCAATATTTTGGATCAATTGTTGTTAATGAATTTTTATATGACGTCAGTCAGACGGGAGTGAGAATTGTATCAGTTGGATTTAAGAAATATAAAAGATGAGCGGTAAGTTTAACGTGTTATCTCTATGTAGAAATAAAACTTACTTAAATGAATTTTTAATAGTGGACCTTGTTCAGTTGAAGTAGGAATGTTATAATTTCACTTTAAATTTTAGCTTTGCTTTTAAAAAAATATTGTCAAAATACATAAAACCTAGTAGATCTATCTACAATCCATGATCTAATTTAATTATACTCTGTTTTATTTTCGATTAATGCTATATCTGTGCAGGTTTCTTAATAGACACGTGTTTGAAATGCTTACCCTCGTGTTAACATTGTAGTTATGCAAATCTATGATAACCACACTGACAACTACAATAACTCGCAGAAACATCCACAACAAGACTCGTACAAATGATACATACATCAATGATAACACTCACTATAGAACAGCGGAAACCAAAACACATTAAAAAAAATAGTCATATAGCATCTAAGAACAAACGGTTTAATCCCGATTGTCCCACATTTCAGCCGGGCTTCCACTGTCGCGAATGCAGAGGCGATAGAGCTACGATTAGGTGATTTTGTTTAATTGTAGCACATTCTCCTCTCAATAGCGGGCATTCTCGTCTCATCGTGTCACTATCGTGTCATGTTCTCCTGCATTCTCCTCTGTTCGCGGCACAGACGCGATGCTTCAAACTGTTTTTAAAACATTCGCGTCTGAATTCTTATTCGCCTCACACTCGCGGCACATGCGCAGCGCATTCGCCTTGCATTCTCCTCCATTCGCGGCGCGTTCTCCTCACATTCGCGTGCATTCTTGTTCCAAAGGTGGAGGAGAATGAGCCACGTTAGAGCCCCGATAGAGCCACGATAGAGCCCCGACAAGAAAGAATCTGACGCGAATGTGATGCGAATGCGCCGAGAATGTGACGAAAATGAAAAAATCAACGCGATTCAGCCACGATCTTGACACGATAGTGACACGATATTGCCACGATAATACTACATACACACACGACAGTGACAATAATAATTATCTCAGAGTTGATGTAAATGTGTGCGGATCAATGTTTTGAAAACTTTGACAATGCCTTTCAAGAGAAAACAACCTGGAAAGAGGTCATAGTCAACAAAGAGTATCGATGCTCCTGAATATGTTAAATGATTTTGATTTTGCTCTTGTCACATTCTTGTCATGATCGCAGCGCTATCGGGTTAAAGTCGTGTCTCAATCTCCTGCATCGCAGCGCTATCGGGTTAAAGTCGTGTCTCAGTCTCCTGCATTCGCCTCTCATTCGCCTCGGTGTCTTTTTATCATGGCACATTCGTGTCGCATTCTTCTCTTTTCTTGTCACTCTCGCCTCACTATCGCGGCGGACGCGTAGCATATTCTTGTTGCATTCGCCGCGCTATCGTGTGCCTATCGCGCCAAGAAATACTTCATGAGAACAGACAAGAATGTGAAACGATTGTTCATTCGCCTCTGATCGTAGCTCATTCTCCTCTACATTCGCGACAGTGGAAGCCCGGCTTTAGAAAAAAATCATATCCCGATTGTCCTACATTTCTAAATAGACACATGCATAATTACAATACAAGTATTAGCTTTCCAAAAAAGCTTGGTCGATATCAACATTTCTTTAATCCCGCAATAATTTTTTTTTTCGTCGACATAGGTAAAAAAATTTTACTCTTAAAATAAAGACTAAAGAGTAGTTCTTATAGAAACGTATGTCTTTATTATTCTGACAAGTTAGAAAATAGATACATTTACACTGGACAACTCAAGGTGCAACACTCTTCATATCCATTCAGAAATAGTTTGATCCGTAGGAAAATTCCATTATAACAACATATTGACCAATCAAAAGCCTGTCTGGGTGTATTCGCGGGAAAAGTGGAGAGTTCCGATTACATGTATAGGAATTCGGAGGGAAATAAGGGGAAACTTCTAAAAAGTTCAATCAAATTTTGTACAGTCTTGTCGATTTTTTTTTTTTATCGCTCATTGATTTCTTTGTTTCATTTATCAATTTGTCTTTGGTAAGAAAATAAACAAACAAACAAAGTGGTATATCCTTAACGAGAAAAAGCTTAGTCGGATGGACGGTTAGAAACTTGTTAGCCCACTGGCACCCCTGGCATACGTTGTGATCGCGTATTTCTTTGTTGCAAGATCCAAGGATCCAGAAATTTTTGAAGGCATAGGGTTCACTCACTAATTAATCTGGAAGTAAATATTGTTAAAGAAAAAATATCAAGCAGATATTACTTTCATCTGCAATATCTAAATTCATAATTGCGATACATAAGCGTTGTCATGACGACATGTCCTATTTTTGTGAAGTGGATAAAGTGGGAGGTCATGGGAATGCCTGTCTCTGGTCACGTGTTTTTCACTAGTCACGAAAACGTTTCTTTCATAAGGATAATTCAATGTTGCATTGTGGAATCTGACGGACTCAATTAGGAACTTTCTCCTATTGACAGCATCCGGTCTACAAATCTAGTAAGGTCGATTTCGTGAAATCGACCAATAAACACTAAGTTTATAGTCTGTTTTATTTTATCAGTGATTAAAATGAAATAAATATGATAGATGTGATAAAAAATAATTTTCATCTGTATATCTTCATTTTTTTCCTTTTATTCTTGTTTGATTCTTTATTACTTACGCAAACAATGCAACCCCACCCCACCTCCAGTTTTATAGAATTATGGTACTTTTAATTTGATAAAGCTGTTGGACATACACGATCGATACACATGTAATAAACTTAAAATATTTCAAAATTTGCTTAATTCATGTAGATTCATGTCATCTAAGTATTGATTTATTACTGAAAATATCTATCTTCTATCGATAAATATAATGCGAAGCTCAAGTGAGCTATATTGTTATAGCGTGCCGTCCGTCCATCTTCCGGTGTCCGTCCGGCGTAAACATTTACATTTTGGACAACTCCCCTGCAACCGATGTACAGAATATCACGAAGCCTTCCAGGAAGTAAGTACTCAAGGCACCTAACAACATTAATGAAAGAAATACTTTTTTCAAAAATCAAATCGAGATATTAAATGATTTTAAAACTGGAACCTTGATTGTGGGTGGAGATTTTAACGAGGTACTGTCTGAGAAAGATAGATGTACCAAAAACAGAAACGTTAGTAAAATTAAAACAACATATGGTTTATCTCAATTACTGAAACGAAATAAATTAAAGGATATTTGGCGGATCAAAAATAAGGACAATCGACAATATACATGGAGGAGAAAGTCAGAAGGAAATTACAGTAGAATAGATTATTTTTTAATTGAAGAAGATATGATTGAATTCATTAAAAGTTGTGATATAAGACCGGCTCAAATAAGCTCGACAGACCACATGGCGGTTGCCATCAAAATTAAGTACGGTGACAAAAAAGATAGGGGTCCGGGAATTTGGAAAATAAATAATAGTATACTAGACGATCAAGAATATATATTGTATATGAAAAGAATTTTTAACAGCTTAGAAAATAGCGAAGAAAATAAAATTCTGAATAGGAGACAATTTTGGGAATACTGTAAAATCATTATTAAAAGAAAAACAATTGAGTTTTGTCATAATAAAACAAAATCGAAAAATAATGAAATTCAATCACTGGAAATGAAATTAAAATATGAAATTGAAAATAGTAATGACTTACAAAGAATTGAATCCCTTGAAAAAACGTTGAATGATATGTACTTAGAAAAATCCAGAGGAGCTCAGATTCGATCTAGGATAAATTGGGTAGAAAAGGGTGAAAAAAATTATGCTTACTTTCTCGGATTAGAAAAATCAAGACAGTCAAGAAAGGTTATAAAGAAATTACTTCTTGATGATGGTAGATATATTGAATCGAATGAGGCTATTTGTGAAGAAATCAATAAATTTTACAGCAAACTTTACACATCAGAAAATATTGCTCAAAATGCAATAACTCAGTATCTAGAAAGTACAAACGTTAATATATGTCTAACAGATGAGGATAAGAAAATTTGCGATGGTCTATTAAATAAGGATGAGTGTGAAAAGGCTGTATTTAAGATGAAGAAAAATCGTAGTCCCGGAAGCGACGGAATTTCGTTGGAGTTCTATCAGAAATTTTGGAAAATACTAGAAGAAAATCTGGTTAATTCCTTAAATGAAGGGTATACAAATGGCGAATTATGTAGATCACAAAAACATGGAATTGTGTCTCTCATCTTTAAAAAAGATGATCCGTGTAAATTAAAAAATTGGAGACCGATCAGTCTTCTTAATACAGATTACAAAATTGCGGCTTATGCTCTAGCTACGCGTCTGAAAAATGTAATGCCTAAAATTATAAACAGCGACCAAAACGGATATATTAAAAATAGATTTATTGGATATAATATAAGATTAATACAGGATATCATCGATTATTCAGAAAAATTCAATTTAGATTCATGTATTCTCTTTTTGGACTTTACAAAAGCCTTTGATACCATAGAATGGGATTTTATGCTGAAAACATTAAAAAAAATTCGGGTTCGGGGATTCTTTCATTCATTGGGTGAAGGTTCTATATACAAATATAACAGCAAGCGTAAAAAATAATAACTGGCTTACAGAAAACTATCAATTATCTCGTGGAATCAGACAAGGTTGCCCGTTATCGTGTCTTATCTTCGTAATAGCAGCAGAAATTTTAGCAATTAAATTACGATCAAATGTTCATATTACAGGAGTAAAATTAAACAAAAAACATGTTAAAATTGCACAACTCGCGGACGACACTACTTTGTTTTTAAAATATTCCGAAATACCACTTGCGCTTAAAATCGTAGAAAAATTTGGATCTGTATCAGGTTTGAAATTAAATAAAGAAAAAACAGAGGGAATATTTCTAGGGAAGAATAAAGGAAAAAGTAAAACGCATGAAAATATCAAGTGGGTGGATCATGTCAAATCTTTAGGTTTTCATTTTGGAGCAAATACAAAAGTTACATATCATATGAACTGGAAAGATAAGATATGCTCCATAGATAAACTCATCAAAAATTGGAAAAAAAAAAGAAAATTAACTCTTATCGGAAAGAATGTCGTAATTCAAAATTTTGTTATTCCGAAAATTACGTATGTAGCTAGTGTACAACCGATTAAAAACGAACAAATCAAGGAATTGGAAAAAATAATTTTTAAGTACATATGGGATGAAAAAAATGAAAAGGTTAAAAGAAGTGTAATGATCAATGATCCAGAAAAAGGAGGACTTGGAGTGAGAGATGTTACAGCTCATATCGACATGATACTTATATTATGGGTAAAAAGAATAATTGAAAATAACTGCGAGGCAGGTTGGGCTCAATTGCCAAACTTTTACTTTAATGATTTTGGAGACAATTTATTGATATTCAAAATGAACATAAAACACATTAAAAAGATGCCCAAATTGAATATATTACCTGAATTTTATCTTTATGTATTAAAATCTTGGATAAAACTTAAACAAACTACCCCAGAACCAAAAAGTAATAGTGAAATTCAAAAGGAAATTATTTGGGGAAATGATTGTATAAACTTCAAGGGAAAATCGCTCATCTTTAGTAATTGGATAAAAGCAGGATTAATCTATATCAATGATATAATAGGCAAGAAAGGAGACATAGATCAAAACCTGATTCTCTCTAAACTTCATGATAAATCAAATTGGATAAGCGAATTGAGTATCGTAAAGAATTCAATTCCGAAGGAATGGAAATGTAGAATAAAAGGAGAAAATAAAATAAAACTGTTACCAAATGAAATTTCAATTTATTGTTGGTATAAAAAGAAACATATTGAACTGAAGAAAATTCAAAATAAAGTCATATATAAAATTTTAAGAGGTTTACGCTGCACTAAAAGTAAAGGCGTAGAAAGGTGGAAAGTAAACCTATCACTATTAAATGAAAAAAAAAATAGTAAATACTTTTTATTTTATAACATATTGCATCACTGATAACCAAGAACGAATTTTTCGATGGAAATTACTTAATAATATTTTACCGAACGGGGTTCTTCTCCATAAATGGAAAATAGTCCCTTCAGCCAATTGTCTCAAATGTAATACAGAAGAAAACTATCTACATTACTTTATTTTATGTAAAGAATTAGAGATATTTTGGACTTTCGTTAGACAATTTTTCTTGACAATCGGATATAATACGGAAATGAAATCACTAATGAATATTGTTTTGGGTTATAAAGTTGGAACAGAGGGACACAAAGAGGTTAATTTATTGCTATCTCTGATTGGATATGTCATATATAAACATTACCATAAAAGCGAAAGAAGGAATAATTATTGTAACATATTCCTTATACTGAAAACAGAGTTGAAAATTAGGTCAAAATTATATAAAAAAGTACAAATTTTTGAGCAATTTGCAAGATATCTAAATCTGAACTAATATGCACACACATGATCACTTTAGTAACAAAATCTATATAGTAATGTACATATATTAGTATATTGTAATTAATCATAATTTGTAAGAATATTGCTGAATAACAAATTGAAATAAAAGAAAAAAAAAAAAAAAAAAAAAAAAAAAAGATGGTTGTGCTATGATGAAAAGGCTCAAATATCTATTTTAAAACCTTTCAATAACCTCAATGTCGCACTGCACAACTAACGAATAACTAAATACAACTAATATCACATATCTGTTTCAATATATATTATATCAAGGTATTGCCATGATGTATTATTATATACTGGTAATATCAAGAGCCAAATCTGAGCACAAAAAAAAAAAAAAAAAAAAAAAGTACTCAAGGTAAACTACCAAAATGATGTTTTTCGTAACGATCAGTCAACAAATATTGATGTCGAGGACTTTGATTGGCTGACGTACATTTGTGTATTTTGAATTATCCTATGCAACCGTGAATACATCATAAAGAGATACAAACTGAGTTCAAGTTTGGATTTTATTGAGTCAACCTATTTTTTGCAGGAGAAATGACCCTTAGACACACACATTTCATAAATTTTTCAATTTTCTTTACTTAAAATTATTTTTGGTATGTGAATAACAGATCAAGTTGGGTTTTGATTGACATATTTTTGACCAAAGTTATGGCCCTTTGACTTAGCAAATTTTATGAAATTTAATTTTCATTTTCCAAACTTTTTCTAACCCATATACTGATGTTTTTGTGGTCACAGGTCAAGTTGAATTCATGTTCAGTTGAAGCGATGTATGTAGAGTTGCAGGCCATAGATTTATACAGGTAGTGAACTTACATTTTTCGGCGATCAGAACATTTTCTTCAATTTTTTTTCTATGAAAATGCCGTTTTTGAAATTACAAGTCATGAAAGAATATATGCAGGTCTCAGAGGATGAAAGATTCAAATTTTTTGCATAAATACACTTTTGAAAAATAAAAACCAACTATAACATCAAACATTATTCATTCGAAATAGCATGTTTGTTTCATTCCACTATACATGGGCATAAAACATTGTTTCCTGTTTTTATTTCATTGAGGCCCCCCCTCCTTTTTTTTCAATCTGAAAGAGAAAAACATTCTTCACAATAACATAGATTGAGAGGGGTCAGTGGGAGTGCATCCAAAGACTTACACATCTTAGGCGAATGTCTTTTTTTCTTAAATTTCGCACAATTTGCAAAAATACGCTTCCTGCATTTACATTTAAGTACACGTTGCATACATTATAAGTCAACATGTTTAAAATTTCAAGAAATCATGAATCAGACTTTAACTAAAACCCTTTGATCTCTCAACGAAATAATTGCCGCAATTACCCAATTAACTTGCACATCATATCCCGATTGTCCCACAACTCACAAATGACGCCGAACAGACACAATATTTGAAGTGCGCAGGTCACAAACATCAACATCAATACCCACACTAACACTCCATGAGGAACATTCAAAAAGTCACCCACAACAAAAAAAATACACATTCAAAGAGTAACTTACATATTTCTAAAACAAAACACGTATATATAACTCACATACACACCCAAAACAGCACACGCAATACCCGAAATCGCAAATACCCACAACAACACGACCAAACACCACCACCAACAGCACATGCAAACATTAAAACAACACATACAAACACTATCAAATACCCTAAAACACCACCAAACACCACCAACAACAGCACATGCAAAAATTAAAACAACACATACAAACACTATCAAACACCCCAAAACACCACCAAACACCACCACCAACAGCACATGCAAAAATTTAAACAACACATACACACACTATCAAATACCCCAAAACACGACCAATCACCACCAACAACAGCACATGCAAACATTAAAACAACACATACAAACACTATCAAATACCCCAAAACACCACTAACAACAGCACATGCAAACATTAAAACAACACATACAAACACTATCAAAAACCCCAAAACACCACCAAACACAACCAACAACAGCACATGCAAACATTAAAACAACACATACAAACACTATCAAAAACCCCAAAGCACCACCAATCACCACCAACAACAGCACATGCATACATTAAAACAACACCTACACACACTATCAAATACCCCAAAACACCACCAATCACCACCAACAACAGCACATGCAAACATTAAAACAACACATACAAACACTATCAAATATCCCAAAACACCACCAAACACCACCAACAACAGCACATGCAAAAATTAAAACAACACATACACACACTATCAAATACCCCAAAACACCACCAAACACCACCAACAACAGCACATGCAAAAATTAAAACAACACATACACACACTATCAAATACCCCAAAACACCACCAACAACAGCACATGCAAACATTAAAACAACACATACAAACACTATCAAACACCCCAAAACACCACCAAACACCACCACCAACAGCACATGCAAAAATTAAAACAACACATACACACACTATCAAATACCCCAAAACACCACCAATCACCACCAACAACAGCACATGCAAACATTAAAACAACACATACAAACACTATCAAATACCCCAAAACACCACCAACAACAGCACATGCATACATTAAAACAACACATACAAACACTATCAAATACACAAAAACACCACCAAACACAACCAACAACAGCACATGCAAACATTAAAACAACACATACAAACACTATCAAATACCCCAAAATACCACCAATCAACACCAACAACAGCACATGCATACATTAAAACAACACATACAAACACTATCAAACACCCCAAAACACCACCAAACACCACCAACAACAGCACATGCAAACATTAAAACAACACATACAAACACTATCAAATATCCCAAAACACCACCAAACACCACCCAACAACAGCACATGCATACATTAAAACAACACATACACACACTATCAAATACCCCAAAACACCACCAACAACAGCACATGCAAACATTAAAACAACACATACACACACTATCAAATACCCCAAAATACCACCAACAACAGCACATGCAAACATTAAAACAACACATACACACACTATCAAATACCCCAAAACACCACCAACAACAGCACATGCAAACATTAAAACAACACATACACACACTATCAAATATCCCAAAACACCACCAAACACCACCAACAACAGCACATGCAACTATTAAAACAACACGTACAAACACTATCAAATACCCAAAACAACACGACCAAATACTCACAACACGTGCAAAAAAAAAAAAAAAAACACGAACAAACCCTCTCATCTTAAGCAGCGGTAATGTTCAACACTTTTTAAAAGACTCATAATACATGCAAACACCCTAAACACTTGTATGTATACACGCACAACAACAAATTCAAACACCAAAAACACTAAGAAACATGCACAACAACACGCACAAACACGCACAAAAACAGAATAGATCAGTCGGATGAAGACGGTATAAAACAAGGTTTATAATTGTTTTTTAATGTAATAAACATCCTTTTTACCTTGAAGCGTCGAAATGAGGGGTGCTATAAAGGAAGAATTTTTGAGTCTTTTCAATTGTCCAGAACTATCAACAGATATAAGGTCCTCTGTTGTTGCTGCGAACTCTTCAGTCTTCTGGCAATTCTGCATCCGACTGACTTGGCTCTATGTCACTGTTACCTTCCTAAGTGACAGATTGCGTTTCTGGGGTGCATCATTATTGTGAGGACAGTCTGCCATCAGGTGTCCTTCTTCGAAGCAATGCTTGCACACTATCTCGTTGGTGCAGAACTTAGCGGTATGTCGTTTAAGGAGACAAGGTCTGCTCGAACTTGACCTTTGTGGTGTATTATAGCAGTGTATCTGCCTATTGCAAGTGAAGTTGGGAGTGGGATGCTAACAGGCTCCGTGATGGCGATCCGGTCACCAGTCTCACAATTGGTGGACGACCTCCCCCCCCCCTCCTTTTGAATTTGCCAAAATTGCTGACCTTTTCCATATTAATGTACACTTTTCTCAAATACATTGCCTGGATCCGCCAACACATGCAAGACTCAACCCTTCATTATCTCGATCCTTGCGTGATTAAACGTTATCGATTAAATAAGATCCCTAATTTATCAAAATGATTAATGCGACCGAATTGCACACATGATACAAAAAATGTACGTACATGCATGTAGACATTGAATATCTCATTTCGAAACTGCTAAAGATAAATGAAGAAAAATAAAAACTTTGAAAGACTGTGTCAGCGATGCAGCAGATGTACGATAATTCAAATAATTGTTTGAAGAGTATACCAACACGAAGATAAAAGAAATAGGTATACATGACTTGAATAAGAATGCAACATTGTATAATTCTGCTTTTAAGGTATTGATTTAGGATCAAGTGAAATGAGAGAGAGAGAGAGAGAGAGAGAGAGAGAGAGAGAGAGAGAGAGAGAGAGAGAGAGAGAGAGAAAGAAAGAGAGAGAGAGAGGTTCATCTGAGAAATGTAGAGATATCAGTGTTATTCAACCATTCCTAGACACGGATCCAAGATCTATTGTGTTCCAAAGGGATATCGGATCGAAACGATTATCGTCGATGATATTAAATTGGTTCTAATATAAATTCTTCATGCATTTAAAAAAAACAAATAAACATAAAAAGCCGCAAGAATTACAGCAAATCCTAGTTTTACCAGACCTCAGCATGCTATATCATTCTGCATCTTGCAAGGCTGACTTACCCATTGACAACCGTTTGGTAGTAATATCGAATGCACGTGTTAGTTTAAGAAGAAAGAATTTTTACTTTTTATTCTACTGCAACCTTTTTCTCTATTTAAAAGCGTACAGGTCTTTGTTGACATACCTATTTTCCTTCGAAGAAATAAAAAGGCCCATTCACAAAATGAAAAAAAAAGAAAGAGAGAAGAAACATATGAGAATAAACATTCATTGAAGAAATTAATAAAACATAATAAATAGCACCGAAACAAAAGAAAAAGAAAGAAAGAGAAGATCGGATTAGAATACGTTCAATACGTCCATTCAGTAATTTCCTTATGCATAGAAATTAAGCATATTGCTGAAACGGCATAAATTTTCTTTGCTCTACTGAATCTGCGTATATTTTCCACATAATGCAGATGTGTATCATTTACTGATAAACGTCCCCAAAACTATAAAATGTGACAGTAAGTGGTCATTCTTGGTCATAAAAGGATAATTATGTATCAATTAATCCCAACGCTTCAGTGTCATGACGCACTGTGAAGGTGACAGGACGTAAGGTCATTCACAATCTATGAATATTGTTTGTGACATTGTCCGTATGTACAGTGATCTCACTGATGGATCATCGTTTTCCTCGATTAAGTATATTATTTCGATCTGTCCGTCCGTCCGTCTGTCTGTCTGTCTGTCTGTCTGTCTTACTTGCTGTCTGTCTTTTGCAAAAATAAACTGCATGGTATAACATTCATATTTTACATGACCAGAACTGTAAATATATGACAGGACCACTCAACTGACACAAATATTTTTACCATAGAATCTCATGCATTCTAATAAATTCTCCTTTGTTGCAAAAGAGTGATATTTATTGAACATGTTGAAATAGACCATCGTTATAATTCATAGAATTCAAAGCAAATTTATATGAGTGTTACAAGGATTAAAAAACAGCATCAAAACAAACAAACAAAAACAAAAAAACAAAAACAAAAAAAAAAAGCTGGTATTGCAGCAATTAAAAAAAGTCTTAAGCCAGGGTTAAGCTGAATCTAATTAAACTCAACTTTTCTGATCTGTTAGTTTAAGCAGAGATGATAGATAAGTAATATCAGACTTTAATCAGATTGGTCTAAATAACATCATTATTGTTAAAAAGTTAAATTTATGTGTCGCCTGCTAAGCATATCGACACTTAGGGATCACTGTGTCTGTTGTCCGTCTGTCTGTCACACTTGGATGACACCCCCTATATCATGTATATAAAAGTCATTCCTAAGTGTCGCTATGCGACACACGCTTTCCTTGGAATGATTTTTAAGGGGGTGGGGGAGGTATTTGGATAAAATCATAACGTTTGTACGTGGGCATTACGGACGGTAGAACAAGGTGGTTTCCCTACACTTTTAAATAGTTACAGATAAATTTAGTTCACCGTATTTTCTATAATAACTTGCCTTCATATACCTTCTGAAAGGAAAGAATATGTCAGTTCTGAGCTAATATTGAAAGCAAGACACCAATGACGTAATATAACTTTGATAAAATGATAAGGAAATGCTTCACATAAGCGTTAATAAATATCAGAGGCGTCAAGAATTCACTCTGTACTTCCTGTAAATTGAGTACTGCGACTAAAATAAAGTTTTTGTGAATTTTGATAAGATCTGCATAATGTATTTTGAATGGGTTGCGAGGGGAGATTGTATAGATCCCCTTCTCTTCACAGCATGCAATAAGAAAGCAGTATGCGTTTCCTTTTACATGTATGTTTTCAATTATATATCATGTCATAAGTGCACTACAACACATTGGATTGTTTCTTTGAAATATTGTAAAGGATTAATCTATGCATGCGGATACACAAACTTGTATTACATGTTACATGTTTCTTTTCTCGACATCCGGTAGATTAGAAATAAGAAAAGAAAATATAGATATAATAAGACGATTATATCAGAGATATTAATAAGAGAATGATTTGCAACAGGAAATTCAAGAAGTACACTAAATGCTACTTTCACTTTGTTTCAGTGTGCGGAAACGGCCAGTCTTCGTACCTGAACTTTCTTTTTGGACTAGCTGTAGGACTTTTCTTCGCATTTTTGTTCTCGAGTTATTCCTCTTTGCAAGCGCCATTGATCTATACTAGAAAGGTCGCAAGTGAGACATTTCGTTCTTATTTGAATTCGAGGACTTTACAAGAAGTGGAATCAGACCTTGAAGGATTGCACGATGAAATGGACAAACGATTACAACCAATTCAGGAGCTGAAATTTGATGACGGCCATCATCATCACGGTGACTGGATTTTTTTTTTCTTAACTTTTTGTTTCTTGATGTTTTAGAGAATTAACACAAAATGAAATAACTATATATGATCAAAAGAACAAAAGGTGGATAAAGAATAAGTATTGAACTTGAAGACGTTTAACATTCAATGTATCAAGGAATAGTATTTTGTGTATGGGACTTAAGTCGTTTAATATATTGCCGTTTCAATTTTCGAGCAAGATTTTTAACTTTATTTATCTTAAAGAAAAAGTTAAGTTCAATAAAAAAGATGCACTATTCAATTACTTTAAACTACTTTGAAGTTTGCCTCTTAAACCATTTGCAAATCAAAATAGTTTTGCATATATTCACTGACATGGATTGTGAAATTCTTAAATTGAATAGGCTTTGAAAATAACCGTCTTCTTTCTTGATTGCAGATAATGATGAATTAGCTAGAAAACTGGACAAACAGATCAGGGTTCTTTGTTGGATAATGACTGCACCCAAAAATCTTGAAAAGAAAGCAATTCACGTCAAGAAGACTTGGGGAAAGAGATGTACAAAACTTGTGTTTTTCAGCTCCGAAACAAATATTTCTTTCCCAACAATAGGATTAAACATATCAGAAGGGAGGGAACATTTAACTGCCAAAACAATGCGTGGATTTAGATATGTTTATGATTATTTTTTTGAAGAAGCTGATTGGTTCATGAAAGCTGACGATGATACCTACGTCATCATGGAAAACTTGCGATATTTTCTATCATCTCAGAATACAAAAGACCCTGTCTACTTTGGTCACCATTTCAAAACAATAGTAAAACAAGGTTATTATAGTGGCGGGGCAGGATATGTACTTAGTAAAGAAGCTCTCAAAAGAATAGCAACGACCGGAAATAACCCAAAATTCTGCAGGCAAGATGGCGGCGCGGAGGATGCCGAACTTGGGAAGTGTATGGAAAGATTAGGAGTAAAAACAGTAAATTCTACTGATGCTATGGGCAGAAGTAGATTCCATTGTTTTGATTTAGAAACACATTTATTTGGAGGCTATCCTGGGTGGTATTACAAATACGATGCAAATGGGGCAAAAAAGGTACCCACTTTTTCTTTTACAAATTCCAATAGCTTTGTCTATATTTTGAATTTTGAGCTAAATAGTCTCTCATATTCGCTTAATCCTACATCGTAACTTGTCTACTGGTATATCCATATATATATATATACAATACAATTTCTTGTTAATCTCTTTTTACAATCGAACCACAAGCATACACAAAGACACTGTATGAGAAGTTAAAGGCGTTAGAGAATCACAGAAATTCCTCCTTCTGTTTAATATTTGTGGTCTCTTAATCACAGTAATAAAAAAGTACAACAAAAACTAAAACAAAAACAGACAAATTACTTTTGTTAACCGTTAAGATACGTATCCAGAGATCAATAAAATGAAAACACAACAACATAGTAAAGCATTCATATGCATTGTTTGTTTTAATACATCTATGATTATTTCTATTTACTTCTAACAAAACAACCCTTTTCAATTTCAGGGAGTGAATTCAATAAGTGACTATGCAATTTCCTTCCACTATGTTCCTCCACAGAAAATGTACGCTTTGGAATTTTATGTGTATCATTTACGTCCATACGGTATAGAATCTGGACATCAAGATTTGAATAAACCAAGACATGTTTCCAATAAAAACAACTCTATACTTCCTGAAAGATAATGATGCACAAACAATGATAGTTAGATATTTATTGATGTTTTATTTATTTGTTCAATTAAACTACTTTTTACAAGGAGCTTTAAGGTTTTATTGATATCACTGTGATAAGATGGGAAACGGGATGATGCCCATGCACGTCCATCCGACATTATTAGTTATTAGTTTAGTTACTGACCGTCTACAGAGATTTGTCGGGCTGATTTAACCCAAAGAAGGCGAGGCGAAGCTTTCGAAGCCAAACCCTCTATGGGTTTGATCAACCCGACAAATCTCTACGGACGGTCAGTAACTAACCTAATAACTGTTTATTTTGTCGAGGACCAAAACCTCTATTTTTGTTGCAGAAAATAGGCGTTTCACGAATCCTTTTATTTTCGAATTCATTTATAGGGCAATGGTGGAATTGCTGACGGTCTATAGAAATGAACTATAGACGGCGTGCACGTGACGCGATTTAAGCTCCCTGATTGGTTCGAACTAGTCCGTTGCAAAATAAATACTCATATCTGACTATTTCAACCTATATTTTAAAGGCAAAAATCAAACAAATACTTTAATTTTTGTGATGTATATCATCATAATTACCATGATTACGTTCTTAACTCTGCAAGGCCTTGTCCTCCTTTAATATGAAATATTTGTACGATTTTGTGAAACTCTCTACAGAAATGTTGTTGGAATTCCCGTTGGTACTTACTGTGCTCATGAAGAATAAGCATCTCCGACGAGTATGACATAACCATCACCATTGGTGCAAACGCAAGAAAGAAGAGGGTCTCCAAAAGGACTGGTTGGCAGCACCCACAGCAAAACATCCAGATGAAAACATAAACCACACACACACTAAGTGGAAAGCCCCAACAAGGGAAACTTAAGGGAAAGGGAAGACCAAACACAGGATTGACGAGCAAAAACCTTTAAGTTAAAAGAAAAGACTATCCATAAACAAACGGGACCATTTTTCAGCCGGTGTTGACTTATGTCGGACATCTGTGGTTATCCGCAGTACGTGCACACAACCATTCCACTTGTTCGGGAATCCAGTAATCTCGAAAAACGCACAATTATGAAAGCTTATAGAAGTTTTTGTTCAGATGTAATAAATCCAGTAAAATAAGGTTAAGGTTAAGGAATAATCATTTCATGCTTGCATTGGGCATGATTCATTTGAGCTCAGTAAAAAATATCTATAAAAACCAACACTTTTGTTTTAAGTATTGTTCAGATTGAATGAAGTCATCCAACATGATACTTCAAAGAGAGAGATGCTATATAGAAATGTTTTATGTCTTTTTGTCGGTATATCTCGTCCCTTATGTTTTTTATGTGTTTTTGTATTGGGTGATTTGGAGTTTTGCTGTGGGTGCTACAAACTAGTGTTGTTGGAGATCCCCTCCTTTGTTTTTTCATATTCATTAACTTCTTGAAATAGTTCGTCTTAAATGATCAATACACATCAGTTTTTAATTAAACCGGGTCATTCATGTATCTCAATGGAGTAATTCAACCGATAAATGCAATTTGCACTATCTTTAAATATACATGTATTCAAGAAGTTCGGTGTGATATGATTAAATCATTTCGTACAGCAACAAAAAATGATACAGTAAATAATTCACGATGCTAGGAAAATTGTTTCTTGCACAGCTGACATGAAGATGCATAAAACAGTCTGATATCAGACGAAATACCAAGGAAAGCAATTGCACAGAGGATTATGTAACAGAAGAAAATAATATAATTTCGGTATTGATATTTTTGCAAATACTTCTAGTATTTTTTAGAAGACTAATTTCATTTACCAGCAGAGGTCTTTAATGTTTGCTTTTACAATCGTACATTTTAGTACGGTGACCAAAGAGCTAAATTTTACAGTTTAGTCGACAGATTAGTACATGGGTAAATTATATGTCAAATGAAACTAGAAGAAATGTACTTTCAAAATATCAATGTCGTCAACAGATTTGAATGTACAAACATTCTATTTTCAGGGGTCAAATGTCAAAGGGGTCATTTAACATAGATTACGTATTTCTTGTCTTTTTCACAAAGGAAAGAAATATTGATGAAAACAAAATTGAATTTTCTGTACAAATTGCATCGACAGAATAATATTCCAATCTTATCCTTAACATAAGTAAATCGCGATGACGTAAAATCTGTATTGATGACGTCACTGGTAGCTATTTTAAGAACAAATTAAAAATGTGAATATTATAATTCCTTAAAATGAAATATTCATCTCCGTGTACAAACATGGAGGACAAATATTTGTCAATTTTCTCTTCCATCACAGAAAACAATGTTTGCTAATCACCCCCCACAGCATAATTGCAGTTGGGTATAATGCGACCGTTGGTGAGGCTGCGTACGAGAGTTCGTAAGGGTGACTGTGTGGGAGAGGGAGGGTGTGTTTGTGCACGTCACGCTCTTTTATACAGCCTAGGAGGCACAATTTTGATTGGATCTTGACCAAACTTCATACACCTATTGCTCATGACAAGAGGAAAAACCCTATTGATTTTCAAGGTCATGGGTCAAAGGTCAAGGTCACCGGTTGAATATGTTATTAATCCTTTTATACAGCTCAGGAGACACAGTTTTTATTGGGTATTGACCAAACTTGATACACTTATTGCTTATGACAAGAGAAAAAGCCCTATAGATTTTCAAGGTCATTGATAAAAGGTCAAGGTCACAAGTTGGAAATGTTAAAAATCATTTTTCTTAGCCTATGCACAGATTTGATTGGATCTTTACTAAACTCCATACTTTTATTTCTTATGACAAGTGAAGAACTCTATTGTTTTTGCAATATAAGGTCAAGGTGACAGACTGGAAATGTTTAAAATAATTTCATACAGCCTAGAGGGTGCAGTTTGAAGTTGATCTTCACCAAATTCAATACACTTGTTGCTTATGATAGGAGAAAGAACTCGTGACTATTGGTTTTCAAGGTAATGCATCAAAGGTCAAGCTCACAGATTAGAATTTTTTAAACCTTTTTAATACAGCCCCGATGATACATTGGAGTTTACCAAACTCCTTACACTTATTGTTTATAACAAGAAGAAGAACCCTTTTGATTTTCTAAGGTCAAAGATCAAGGTCACTGAAGGGAAGTGCTTAAAATCTTTATATACAAACCAAGAGGGCACAGTTTTGACTAGCTCTTTCAAATGCCCATACACTTGTTGCTAATAACAATAGAAAGAAACCCATTATATAATAAGTCAAGGTCGCAGGATTGAATTCGTCAAAATCATTGAAGATCCTCTGTGTCATTCACCATCAGATCTTGGTCAAGCTCTTTAAAGTATACATTTAATACAAATGACACAAAGAACATTTTTTCGATTATTAAGGTCATAGATCAAGATCACAGATATAGAGGAGGCAACCTAAAAATGGGACTTCATCAATGTTGACGCATGTTTGCATATGTTGTGAAGAATTTCAAGTTCTATTTTAAGATTACCTACGAAGTGGTTTATATCCTTGTCACGCCTTCCCTTTTTTGGCCAACGCACGAGTAAAACGACCTTCAACACGCTGGTAAACGTCGGGGTTTGGTCTGAAAATCATTTATGAAGCAACGTTCTCAACGTAAGCGTAGCGACCTTGTAGCGCATGGGGAGGGTTCGCCAAACGACCTCAGCGTCTTCCAAACGCATAAAACTAGTTGACAATTTACCTGTAAACGTTCTATAAAGCGTCCCCAAAGATCTCGCAACGTTCGCCTAACGACTTGTCAACAACCTGGCAGCGACCTTCTCGCGATCTACAACGTTTACAGCAAAACTTAATTTTTAGAAAATATTTCGTTGTCAAAACCTGAAGCACACGCCAAGGACGTTAGACTGTTGTTGGACACACGTTGAGGACGTTAGACCATCGCTAGAATAGTGTGGCTGTGTACGCGTTAGACTTGCGCTCCTCTGTCGTTACACATTCGTTGCAATTATAGGCGCCCTCTCAACGTTTTTAGCAACGACTGCACAGCGCACGGGAACGCATGCCCAGCGACCTCCTTATGACTCAATAACTTACAATAGGACGCTGGACAGTCGTCGGCGGTTTCGTGCATTCACAAAATTTTCCGACGACCACATCGCACACCAACGTCCTCCAGCGACCACACAACGACAAGCCAGCGACCAAACAACGACCTCAACGTTTTGCGACGTGTTGGCAAATTTACTTTGTCGTTACCCTAGGTTTACACTATGTTCCCGGCGACCACGGCAGTCACGGCGACCCAAAACGTAGCACGCCGTAGGATTTTTTGCAGTTTTCATCTTGGTATTCAAGTTCTGTTACGTCTCGTTACGTTTTCGGACGGTCTATCACAGTATCGGTGACGAGCCGCGTCTCCTGAATCCCGGAGACCTGACGGCGCACTGCTTTTCAACCTACGGCTTGTTGCGGACGTTTGTACGTTTCCTCACGACCTGCCACGTTCTGATAAGGTCTGTCACGGTTTGTTACGTTCCAATCAAGTTGGCCACGTCTACCAAATTCTGTCAAGGCCCACTACGAATAACCGTGACCGCCGGGAAAAGAAGACACAAAAAGCTGCATAAAAGGGTTTGGCTTGTTATACTTCTTGTGTGACCGTGCGTACCGTGCCAGACCGTAGTAGAACTTGAAATAAACCGTAGCAAGCCGGAACGTACCGTGACTGAACGTGACGAAACGGCTAACACATTACTTAGCTCGCCGTGAGAAATCGTGGCACACCTTGATAAAACGCGCATCTAGCCCAAAGCAGCTGCAGTTAAACGGGACATGAACGTGACAGACCGTAACTCAACTTCACTAGGATCGTAAGTTGCCGAGTCATACTTCTGCTTCCCGTTCCGCTACGGACACTCTCCCAAGTTTTGTTACGGCCTGTAACGTTCTGTCACGTTGCGTTGCGTTCGACCCGTTTTGCTACGATTTCTAAAGTAGGCCATCTGCACCTCGGGCTGCCGTGACAAATGTTTTGAGTGTTTAAACATTTGCCCCGTCAGCCCCGGCAACCACGGCTAGTTACGTTTGTCGATCCCGTTCCCCTACGCTGTCTCACGGTCACCACGTTTAGTCCACGGTGGCTTGAAACGTGGCCTCCGTGGCCACCGGGAACATAGTGTACACGGGGGGTTACTCGTGCATTGACCAAACAAGAGCCCCAGGGGGGCACAACGCTCACCTGATATCCATGCACACTCTGAACATACTGACATTGAATAATGTTAGAGCCAGAGCCATAGTCAGAATTTTTTGGTCCATATGCCATAAATAATTAAAAAAAAATATCATAAAAATTCCAAAAAGTAAAATGCAATAAATGAGTGTGCAAAATGGAGAAAATGAAAATGGAAAAAGAAAAAAGAAGGTTTTTTTTTGTATTCAGATGATTTAAAAGTGCTTAAAAAGCTTGCAAAATGCAAAAAATGAAAAAAAAATTGGGATGCCAGTGCCTGAATTTGAACCCACAATCCTTGGGTCTATGTGCACGCACAGCATATCTAGATTAAAATATAAAAAAAAAATCAAAAAATAAAGTTATAGCAAATAATGTATATAAAAGAATTGAGTAACTTAATCTGACAAACATGCAATAAATGAGTGCAGAAGATCATATATTTACTAAGTTATTAAAAGAAATAAATAAAGAAAAATAATAAGAGCACCCTAACATCTCTCTCTTTCGGGGAAAGGATGGATAACCTAAAGAGGCATCAGATAGGATGTCATCCTTAAGAAATATTAAGTGCAGAAAACCACTGTTAGATGGAGTAAATGAAAGAAAGATTAGTATTTACTCTGATTAGTTCATTAATATAGAAGCCAATTAGAAAAAAATATTATTTTGTCCAGTTCTTATTATATCATCTAATAGAAAAAAAAATCTGTCAGCAGATGTTGTTACAGAAATTTTGACCCCCCCCCCCCCCCCCCCTTTATACTCTATAGAATACAAGAATTATTATAAATTCAAATTGTACATGTTGTTAATCAAAAATGCTATCACACAAGCATTCATTAATTTAATTTTACCTAGGATATAGGTTTCAAAATATCAATATGAACTCAAGGGAAATTAATATGGAGAAAATGCCAAACTTCATAAAAAATTCCAAAGTTCAAAAAGTGGCAAAAATGGCATTAAAATTATTCAGGTAAGTTAAATATAGCATTCAAAGCTTAAAATATGGATGAAAAATGAAAAATAAAGAAAAAAAATTTTTAAGGCCCAGCCGGGATTTGAACTCGCTACCTTGGGACTCATTGACAAAGAAAACATGCCTATTTACAGTATTAAAGAAATCATTAAAAATCTAAAAGTCAAGATATTGAGAAAATTCTTTCACTGTTACATTCCTTACAATAAATATGATAAATGTTAAAACAATCATTCATGGGAAGAACCATAAAATGCCAAAAATGATAAAATGACCATCCTCCCTTCCTTTTTTACAGTATTAAAAAAATCATTAAAAATTCAAAAATAAACCTTTCAGCAAAATTCTTTCACTAAAGCATTCCTTTGCTTAAAAATGGCTAAATTAAACTAAACTGGAGCAGAATTTTTCAATAAGAAAGAAAATATTAAGAGAAATATCAATTTTTGCATTAAAAATGCAATGTCGAAAAAGACGTCAAAAACGCGTCAAAAATTAGTTATTGGATTTTAACGAAATGAACAAACTTGAATCGAACATCCTTCTAGATCACTTAGATACAATTAGTTTTTCAATCCATTTAGTGGAACTGGAGAAGAAGATTTTTGAAGAGGGGTACCCACTGGGGACTATTTGACCCCGCCCTGGATCAACCCCTGAAGGGATCGAGCCGAAATGAACAAACTTGGTAGAGGACCTTTAGTACTTCATGCATACCAAGTTTCATCAAAATCCCTTCAGCCGTTCTTGAGAAGAAGTTGAAAATGTTAAAAGTTTACGACGGACGGACGGACGACGGACGCCGGACGCCACACTATGACAATAGCTCACTTGAGCCTTTGGCTCAGGTGAGCTAAAAAGTGAAAGTGTGACAGGGCCATAAAGGCCATTACCTACAGTAACTAGTGTGTGACCGTGAGTACATTGGTATTGATGCCGTGCGAGGGTGCTACGCTTTTCGTTGCTTAGTTTTTATTCTAAATATGTCGCAGAAAGATATCCATCGTCATGATTAATTCAGCTAGGGTGTACGTACATATACAGCGTTATCCATAAAATTATGTCGATTGGTAGAAAGCCCTCTCTCCCCGATAAACCATCACCGACCTCATGAAAAAAAAATGCTTTTTAATGGAAAAATTATACAGGAAATGTAAACAGTTTACCATACATGTATCTCTTCTAGACATAAGCAGTAATAACATACATTTATACAATTTTCAATGTACTTTCAAGTGAAATAAGTTTATGTTAAGATAAAATGTGTGTACTGTCAGGCAAAATGTTTATTTTTTTGCTTAAAAAATCATATAAAATTGTGAAAATTAACCACAAGAGCCGGAATGTTCATTCATTAGCTATTTACATACTCGTCCCTATTCTGAAACTCTCTCTTTCACATTGAGATTCATAAATATCAAGATGATTATATCGGATAATAAACAGAGAAAGGATTCATTCTTTTAGAAGCAATTCAACTGAGTCAACCTTCTTATCATTTGTAATGATTGGGTTTTTTTTTGTTCGATATTTATTATGCTTTGTTACATGTATGATCAAAGGGATTTATCACGCTTCCCGGTTGATAAATGTACTATATAGGTTATAAACCATAGTGCATAAAGCAACCGAGGAGCGCGACAAATCCCTTTGATTCTGAAGTTTATCACAAAAAAAATCTATCCAGTGACCAATTTTTGCCTGTAAATCATAGGGTACACTATATTTCCATTTTTTTTAACTGAAAAAGAAGTGCGTTTTTACTGGTACATACCTTCATTTTAGGGTAACGCGAAAGGAATGTAATATATCTTATTTATCATGAAGAAGGTTTAGAATATTTTGATTATTAACCAGCTGGTATCTATTATCAATAAATGTTCAAATCTTGTATCCCCCCCCCCCAAAAAAAAATGTACGCATATTTCATAAAATATTTGTGAATTGTAAATCAAAAATAATTTTTTTATTTATCTAAGTCAAAATAAATATTTTTTGTTTACAATTCACAAATATTTTATGCTGACACATACATAGAGAAATAAATAGGTCCTTCGTTTAAAATTCAAAATAAGCAGCCCCCCCCCCCGTACCCGGAAATTATACTAAGAATAGGGCAACGGTTACGCTGCAACATGCGCCTGTCATGTGATTAATGATGTCAAATGAACTTGACCTACTTTGACCCGTACCCTAACAATCAAGTAAGTCCTTTGTCTGGGTCTACTTAATCTTCATGGTAAGCCTGAAGTTCCTTAGCTTTGATATCACCATGCATTACCGATTTCTCTATTATACATGTACAACGAAAGATTTCAGACGGTTTGGTCACCATATCTTGTTACAGCATGTGTGCATGCAACCACCTCCTCTTCCGCATAACTTCTCAAATGTGCAAAAGGAGGAGATAAAACCCCGTTACATACATAAAAGATCATTTATATTTTATTTATCATGAAGAAGATTTAAAATAGTTTGACCCAAAATAGATTTAAATGATTTTTCTGAAAAATTTAACAAAAAATCTATTTTTAGCCACAAAATGACCTTGACCCTGACCTTCAAAATCAATAGGGTTTTCTGTCTTTTTAAAGTCAATGTTCATGGTAAAAGAGACCTAGCTCAAATGACATTGTATCAATCGTGTTTGCAATTTCTATAGTTTTAATAAATAAATGTGAACTCGTATGAACCCCCCCCCCCTTTCCCTTAAATGTACGCATACACGTAATTTCTCTGTTGATGGAACAAAATATATATAGAAAGTCCGTTACATATTTGAAAGATCATTAATTTTCCTTTAAGTATGAATAATTCCAAAACATACTGAACCAAAAAGAGAACAACAACAATTATTTCAATGAAATTTTAATCTATTTCTAATAAAAATCTATCTTTAGCCTCAAAATGACCTTGACCTTTCACGTACGACCTTGAAAATAAAATTCTCTTACGTTCGTTAAGTTAAATATACGTGGTAAATATGATGTTACTAGCTTAAACGGTTTTGTCTCTATGATTTCTAATAGGTGCAGGACGCACCGGTGCTGCAATACCGATATCCGTAACCCCCCCCCCCTTCCATAGGATAAAAGACAGGCATACAAGAACAGCCATAAAAAATCCTAATCTTACCCCAGTTTAGAGAAAAATAAAATTTTTGCTTGAATTTTGTAACACGATAGAAAAACTATGTTATAACTACTAAAGATTGTATTTCACTGCAATGATATGATTCTGTGAATTACATAGAAAATATCCAGAAATCCGTGATTTTTGAATGAAAAATACAGTTTCCCCCCAAAAAACTAAAAATACAAATAATGTGTTTAAAACGTAAGTTATTATGCCAAAGAGCATAAAAGATCAGAATGGAATACATCCTTCAATTATCAAATTCATAAGTGATAAAGATGTTATGATTGATGTATAGAAATAATATTAATAGAAATTAGTATGCAGATTTTTGTAGCAAAACAGCAGTTTTGAAGTTTTTGCAATAAAATAATTAAATATATTTGACATCAATTGGAAGAAGAAAATGTTCAGATTTAATTTTTTGAAGAACGATCAGAATTCATTCAGTGGATCTCAGAGACGGGGAAAAATAAAATAGAATTTTCACAAAGTAATGCAATTTTTTAGCAAAATAAACTTTTTTAACCCAAAAACGCAAATTTTATGAGAAATTTGAATTAAGACTTATCATATTCGAAAAAGTATTAAATATGTCAGTAATTTTCACCTTTCAATCTTTGATGTTACTTTCCACAGAAAAAACATTCATCGATTCCTTTTTTCAGTGATATTTCCGAATTTTTTTTTAAAACGTTGATGACGTCATTTCAACGTCATTTTTGAAAACGTTCTACAATGAAAATCATTTAACGACATCTTGATTCATGAACCACAGATAAAGAGCTTTCATTTGATACCAATATTTGCCATGTACTATGCGTGTCGACTAAACTCCTAAAATAAGCCACTTTTGACGACTTGGTCACCCTACTATTTGTGTATTGTTTGATATTAAGCATCCTTCAAAATGGCAAGTTGAAGTTCATTTTGCATTTTAATGTGTTCACGTGGGAACACCTCCACAGTACATTTCTTCATATTGCCCAATATTTAGTCTAGAAAACCAAACAAATTAATGTAGGATCTCAAATGATTTTCTATTTAATACGACATTTATGAAACGAGTTCTATGACATGCGCGGATCCAGAGGGGGGACCGGTGTCCCCCCCCTGAGATTTTCAGAGATGGGGTCCTGCTTTGGCCCATTTCTAATTGCAAAATGTCTAAAAATGCATAAAAAGGCTTTGAAACCTAAAATTTCGACTCGCTTCGCTTGCCATTTACAAATACACAATTATTTTTTCTGCAGAATTTCTCAATCATTTTCAATTTTTCATAATTGGGTGATTCTACAGATAATGTCCCAAATCACTATACTTTTTGGGGAAAAGTAAATCGCAAAATTGTGCAATTTTCTGCTGTTAGCTAATTAGTATGCTTTCATAGAAACAAGTTTATGGAGTAGGCGCGCTGATATATCGCAATTCTGATGGTTTTCTTTTACCGATAAGGTATTGGCAAAAACTGATTTTCTCATTACAGAGACGTAGTTCAGGACAATATTACGTACAAATTCAACGGAGTTTTAAAGCTGTTACATAAGTATTGTCTGTTACAAGGTTGAATAAGCCAAAATTATAGGCAAAATAATTATTTTAATAAGAAAAAAAGTTGAAATTTATTCTGTTTCGGTAATGACATGCGTTATGGTAATGACAAACGTGTCGGTTATATGACGTATTTTTTAGCTTTTTCGTTTCGGTAATGACAACAGCCTACTTATCTCGTAATATAGAGGGCGTTGTAAATTTTAATTCCTTACGTATATCAGTATCTTCTATAAAATCTTGTTGACTTTCTTGATATTTAAGTTGAAACAGTAAAATTGAGCATACGGTAATGACATATAATACAGGTACGCTTCAAATATTTAGCGTTCTTTTGGGTATTTCTGATTGCCTATTCTATTTGTAGCCCCCTATAACACCAAAGAAAAAGTGGCGGCAATAAAACTTTTTGATAAGATATATAAAGGGTGCGAGTTATCTTTCCTTCCATCAATTATTGACATTTTTCTTAAACGTTTCGGTAATGACATGAAAACGTAGGACATACATTTTAGAAATTTGAGCATATCTAAATTTATCTCTGTGTTGCTAGCATGAGTCCCCATCATTTGTATATTCAATTGTTTCAGTTCAGTTATCTGATATATCAAAAAAAAAAAAAAAAAACATTATGAAACAAATTCAAGATTTGACATTATTCATTATTTGTGTAATTATTTCTTATAGCCCTTTCCCAGGACATGTAGTTTTTGGTCATCTGGTTAACTTTGCAGGGATTTTTCTCATAGAAAAAAAATTGTCAAATTATTTCTTTTTCGTAAATAATCTATTAATCTTCCGATCTATGACTATTAAAGATTATTTTTTGCTTGGATGGAAATTAATCATTGTGCGCACGTAATCCAGAATAACCACACCATTTGCTACTTGCGTGACAAATGGCCGTCCAAATTCGGCACCGGTTGCCCATTGGTCTCGTCGGCTTATGTGTAGTATTTTTTGTTTGATGTTTACATGTCGTGTGTCTCTTTTCCGTCTCGTGCTGTACTCGTCTTTTGTGTTTTTGCATCGGGTGTTTTAGTGTTCTGCTGTTGATGCTGCAACGGGGTCTTTTTGGAGATCTCCTCCCTTCATTAATTGTTATCTGAATTGTTAGGACGCTATTTGGGACTTTTTCTGTAGAATGACCCAATAAATGATTTTTATAACTGTATTGGGTCTCATGAACTCGTACTTTCAACAGTCCCTTACTTCATAGGATATAACCTCCCTCATTGTTTTTAAGGTTTTGACATTTTAAGATGTCAGATTATTTGGGAAATGACTTATCTATTTATTCTCATGAAATATAGACAAAATGTAAAATTAATCAAAATTTTCGCGGCTCGCTCCGCTCGCCGATATAAGGAATACAAGATTCAATGTTATAAATAATCATCTCGATCGAATCAAGACAAAATTATATTTCATATCTAAAAAGATTTCAGGCTCGCTTCGCTCGCCAATTCTTCATAGAAATAAACGTGAAATGGAAGCTAACAATACCCGCCCTCAAAAATCAATCCTTAGTTCACACGTTGCCCCCTCCCCATGATGTGCACCGAAATATACATACATATGAGGTAGACTTCCTACAATTTAGGACCCCCTCTGACCAAGAATGCTGGATCTGCGCATGTTTGAATTTTATATCCCCGAGCCTCGCACAAAGAGTTTCATAAAAACTGTATCGAATAGAAAAGTTATTTTTAAGACGTAATTGATCAAAATGATGTCAAAATGTAATAATTTCGACTTCATTTCTTGCAAATAACATCGCCGTTTCTATTGTGACGTCACAAATAATCTTGAGCACTCCATCCAATGACCACGCACCAAAAGTATTATGTAACGTGTTATAATAACATTTATTTATGAAATGGCTTTATATAACTGAATGAAGGGCGTAACATGTGATAAACCAATTTATCAAACTGTGATTTTCTAACAAATTCCTGACGACTCAGTATTCGCTGTATGAAATTCCATAGAGCCAGAAAGCTAAAAATAAATTAATGTTCTCAACCAACTTTACGAAGAATATGACTACATCGTCTCTGATTATTATTCACTTTTACTTCGCAATCGAATTACATGTTTTACTTTCACAGATCTTACAGAAAAGGACTGAAGTATAGATCTACATATAGAATTGCGTAGGGGTGATCATTCAAACTTTTCATTTCTGTTTTGAAATATATATGTGGTACAAATCAAACGAGTGATATTCATTTCTCAAGGTAGCGATGGTGAAGCGAGATATTCACCTCACAATTCATAAAGGATTTGAAGAAAAATGACGGGAAAATTTTCTCTATATAATTCAACCAAATTTTCTACCCCTATAATTTTCTTCACAATCCAAGTAAAGGGAAAAATACTTCAGAACATTCATATGGAGGCTGATTTGAACACATTTCAAGAGAAAAAAAGTTCTGCAAAAATTTTAAGGTTACTCAACTGCCCGTTCCTTACGTGGACATATACTTAAGGAACGGAACATTCACCAAGCTTGTGTGCTCTACCTGGCACGGTTATGCGTACGTAATTCGCAAGATCACACCATTTGTCATTCATAGATCTGATGATATCAAAATTCAGTGCACATTTGAGTTCTTAAAGCTTCGTTCATGAGTTCCCATTCATGTTTGTCCACTTCATGTGGATTTTAATTGGAAAAGTGGATGTGATGTAATCTGGATGACCACACCGTTGGACAGTAACATGGCAGATTGCCGTCCTAAGTAGAAACCGATAACCCGTTGGTCTCTTTCGTACATGTGAAGTCTTTGGGTTTTTTTATGTTTTGTGTCTCTTTT
The DNA here is from genome assembly GCA_028142955.1 of Pinctada fucata. Classification (NCBI taxonomy): domain Eukaryota; kingdom Metazoa; phylum Mollusca; class Bivalvia; order Pterioida; family Pteriidae; genus Pinctada; species Pinctada fucata. Next base: position 40,925,295 of record AP027114.1, read on the forward strand.
CCCGTTTGCGTCTTTTCTCTCACTTGTCTACTCTGTGTGTTAACAAAAGTGAGCTTCGGAGTTTTGCTGTGGGTGCTGAAACGAGTCCTGGCGGAGATCCCCTTCCTTCTCTTTAGTGTTATTGTACAGGTCTTGTGATGTCTGTTTTACTTGGCGTCCATGTACAATCCGCTAAGGCAGACTTTAAGGTGAATCTGGGTTTATTATGCCCATTGATAATGTAATGTTCTCTAACTCTGATTCTGCATTTGAGTATGACTTTAAATGACTAATTGGAAGGAATAGGACAGCACTGCGCATCGATAAATGAAAAATCCCAATTTCTTCCGAATTGAAGCAACAGGTGTTGAATGCAGGCAGAAGACGCTGACTCTTCCAGGGCACCTTGTCTAACTCCCATATTAAAGGTTCGATTCTTTTCATGTGGTTGAGGTTTTTGTTTATTGTTTTATCCTATTTTTGTATACCTTCGGTTTATGATTTTCTGATTTTGAACTGTGTATTTGGATACGGCCATTGTCCATATCTGTCATTGCAGCTAACGAAAATAATAAATCTAAAAAACAATTGTGTCGGAGTGGTTAATGTTGCGTGTCTCCTTATCACCGCATTCTGCACACACCGATTACTTCCGATTCCGTGAGTGTTGCATCTGTCAAAGTATCTCTACCGTCAGCTGAGCTAGTTCTACTGTAAGGATCTTGAAAAACTGTCATAAATGGTGACATACTAGTTTGATTTCCTTTTCTATTTCTTTGAAAATTGTATACTGTTCCAGAGAAGAAATTTAAATGATTATTGATCGAAGGATCAATGATACCCCCGCTCGGCTTATTTGAAACAAAAGCAACAAAGCTACTGAAAGTATTTTTTTTATAAATATTAATTAAGTGTATATATCGAAGTTTTTAAAAGCATAACCTTTCGCATCTTTGAATGACATGACTTCAATTTTAACATGATCAGTATTTATTGAGCGTTAAAGCTATCTTCACGAAATGAGTTGATTCTCTGTTGGTTTTTATTTAAAGATCTGAAACCACAATATTTTGATTTTTTCTAAGTTTCAAGGAGCATAACTCTGCATATAGTTTAGATACATGTCCCCTATTCGAACTAGACCCATATTCCTTAGTGTAAAACCTATATCCAAGAAATGAATTTATTCTCGCGCAATCTGTAACCCTTTTCCTTTAAAATGTTGGACAGACGGACGCACACACGGACATGTCCATTACTATTAACCCCCACCAATGTTTGGTGGGGATTTTAAAAAAAGACGTATGAAGTCATGAAAAATTCTGTAATATTTTTTGAAAGAAACACATACATCTTACATAAACAGGTTCTTCAATTGAGACGTCGATATCTTGAAGAAGGGTGGAGATCTCCAACCATACTCTGTTGCAGAACCAACAGAAAATCACCAAATACACCTAATGCGAAAAAACAGCAAGAGACGTAAAAGAGACATTCGACATTTTTAGGCATATTACATTGTTTAGATTTAAGATCACTGATGAGGGTTATGTACCCGAAACGTGCATGTCTGGTCCACGTTGCCAATTTATCTGTTCTTAAATGATGCTATTCAATTTGAAGACGTTTACATTTATACCACTTGGTGAGTGTCACTGCTGGTGGACCAGGAGTCCCCGTGGGCACATGTAGCCAAGTTCGATCAATTTCGGTTGATCGTTTCTTCAACGCATTCTAAGTTTCTGTTATCAAAATTTTTTGAAATTTCAAGAAAGTGGGTCCTGTAGCATCATATCCCACCCATCCTGCTACGTCTCTTGGTACACTTTTTCGACATAGTAACTTTCATACTTTTTAGGCATATTACATTGTTTAGATTTAGGATCACTGATGAGGGTTATGTACCCGAAACGTGCATGTCTGGTCCACGTTGCCAATTTATCTTTTCTTAAATGATGCTATTCAATTTGAAGACGTTTACATTTATACCACTTGGTGAGTGTCACTGCTGGTGGACCGGGACTCCCCGAGGGCACATGTAGCCAAGTTCGATCAATTTCGGTTGTTCTTTTCATTAATGCAGTCTAAGTTTCTGTTATCAAAATTTCTTGAAATTTCTAGAAAGTGGGTCCTGTAGCATCATATCCCACCCATCCTGCTACGTCTTTCGGTACACTTTTTCGACATAGTAACTTTCACACTTTTTTATGCATATTACTTTGTTTAGATTTAGGATCACTGATGAGGGTTATGTACCCGAAACGTGCATGTCTGGTCAACGTTGCCAATTTATCTGTTCTTAAATGATGCTATTCAATTTGAAGACGTTTACATAGAAACAATAAACACAAAAGACTACACATTAACCAACGAGCCCATTGGGTAATTTGAGTCGTTGGTACGTAGCAATTCAGTGACATCATAGACTAAATTAATACCTAGAAGAATATAACTGCAGGCAATGATACTTTGTAGAGCTTGCGTAGCTGGTTTTCTTTAATTCAAGTATCTTGACACACAGCAATTTCATCTATCGTGCGTGAATTTCATAAAATAAATCCGCTTGCTGTGTTGTCTTATGACATTTATTCTATAAATGTGCGTTTCAAATTTTATCAGGTCTATTCTTGTTTTCTGAAATAACTTCTTTCAAGGTATATAGGTGTCGTTAAAGTGTAGGTAATCGCAAGTTCAGTTCGCCGAGGCATGTTTCTGTAGAGCTTATGTATTGTGACGGCATGAGAGTTTAATGCACAATGCAACACGTTCCTTCCGATAGCTTCATCTCAGGGAATAACAATGGTTGTATATATATTGCAAAATGGTTATCACATGTGTATGTTGAAATTGTTTGAATAGACGTTCGATGTTTATAACTAGTATATGTGAGTTAATTTGTGTTTTGTTAAGGGTATACAACACACAGCAAATACATTTTTCCTAAACATATGTCATACAATACATGCACCTGCTTTATGTTGTATACCTGTAAAACACAAAGTATGATATTTATTTGAGTGCTGTTGAGATGATCGTCGGGATCTTCTTTAACTCATTTTTAGATATATTTGCTACACAATTATCCGTTCTAGTCTTGTATTCTGAATATCATTGAAGTGTTCCAACTCTATACCTCCCCGATGAAAATTTCAAGCCAATTTATCATGCACTGGACACGTGTTTCGGATATTAAATCATCATCAGTAATGTTTCAATCCAAAGTGATATTTAAACAGAGCCAAAATTCAATTATAGAAGCGTCCTCTGGTTATGTTTCTTAAAATCAAATTTGTGCCATTTGCGGAGAGTGCGCGGCCCCAAATTTCTTGTAGGTAAGATCCAGTAGCATATCCAAATAAAATCTATGACAGTTCAAAATAGCATTTGAAAACATGTGACATTGGAGGGATGGTGCTTAGACGTCTTCCAATTCGATAGCATTATTTTAAAACAGATAGAATTGCAGCACTGGCCAGTTATGCACGTTTCGGGCACTAAACTTTCGTCAGCGATCCTCAATATAAAGAATGTAATATGGTCAATAAATGATAAGGATATTATGTCCCAAAATATACCGAAAAACGTTGCAGGACGGTGGGATATGATGCTAAAGGACCAACGTTTTAGAAATTTCAAGAAATGTTGATAACAGAAATTTCGAATGCATTGAAGAAACGATCAACCGAAATTGATCGCAATTGACAAGACGGCAATTAAAAATTACAATAAAAAATGGAATAGACAGCACATAATACAATGAAAAGTCTATAACATCATTGACTCATTATATATGCCGTTGTATATATTGATGGAGGACACGGAATCTTGCATGTAATGTCCCCATTTCGAATAAAACAAAGGAGGGGATCTCCAACAACACCAGGTTGTAGCACCCACAGCAAAACCCCGAAACACCCAATGCATAAACACAAAGCAGACAAGCACAGAGAGAGACGCGTAAGGGACAAGGAACGTCAACGCACAACACAGAAACATCAAACACAAAGGACTACACATAAACCAACGAGACCAATGGGCAACCGGTGCCGACTTAGGACGGCCATCTGCCACGGAAATAGCAGAAGGTGTGGTTATCCTGGATTACGTGCGCACAACCCTCCCACTTTTCCGATTACCCAGAGGTCTCTAGTTCAATGCGAATATATGAAATTAACACTTCATGTCCTTAGTGCGTTTTGTTTCAATGATAAAGTGAAAGTCTAACACAAAACCCTTCTTCATCATAATCATCTTCATCATTGGGCTATTGAAGAGGAATTTTTTAAGCCTTTGTGCTTCTTTTTCAATCCTTTATATATTTGTTCCTTTAAACTATATGCTTTAAATTTTCACAATAGATATGTTTAACCTAATGGACATTAGGAACCAGGAAAACTGCAAAGGATAACATAGTAAGAAAGGAGGGGATCTCAAACAACACTCGGTTGCAGCACCTACAGCAAAACCCCAAAATACCTAATGCAAAAACATAGAGCTGACACCCATAGAAACAGACACACAAGGGACAAGGAACACCAATAATAAACATCAAAGAAGTACCTATCAGTTACCGACTTACGCAATAGAAACATGCAACACAAATGAAAACACATAAACCAACAAGAACAATGGGCAACCGGTGCCTACTTTGGATGGCCATCTGCTACGCAATAAGCAGAAGGTGTGGTTATCCGGATTAAGTGCGCATAACCCTCTCATTTTTTCGATAACCCAGACGTCTCGAAGAACGCACAATTGTGTTGTAAAATTATTTTCTCATTTTAAGATGAACATACAAACAGACAGCATAACGCAGGTGCAAAAAACCCACAGATGGAATTGTAAATGGATATAAAAACAGAAGACATACGAAATAGAGTCCGTGCCCTACTGGCTGAAGCGAGTTCATGCATCTGAACACCCGAGGAGTGTGACTGAGATTCAAAGGGGACACCTGGTCGGGGACCTGTCTTCTCCAAAAATGTTTGGACAGGGCCCGTCATGGAGTCCTGTCGACGCAGTCAATTAGAGTGCAGTTCTGAAGAATGCGCTGGTACAAGGTAACTAAAACATTCTGCATCCGAGTAAAAACGAATACCCGACGAAGATAAGATTATGAGTCCGGGGAGAATTTCGGAATAGAAAATAGGGGTGCAATATCCACAGCTAAAACTGATACACCAAAATGTACGTTAACACGGAGCAGACAAGCACACCAATTAGTTAAAGAAGATCAACCAAGAGACGGAAAAGGGACAGCGAAGACTAAATACCAAAGATGACATTACAACACAACTAAACAAATCCGTTACCAGTGCCGGCTTAGGAGCATTTGTCCAGATAACGCGTCTGTCTGAATTATATGTGGATTGTTGTTTAAGTTCGCCTTGTCATAATATTAATATCTGACATGGACGTGCATATCTTATGAAAAGACCATTTAACTGATGCCGCAATATTTACCATTATGATCGAACTGTAGAAATTTCAGTGTACAGTAGTAGTGCGCAGCTACGTTAAGGCACTCATCAGAAATGACGTCAGAAATGACGTCTTCAAATATGGCCGAAATGACGTCAACCTCAGATTTTGACGTCATCAACACGGAGTATATTGTCGTTTGCAAATTTTTATGCTCTTTATTGTCTTTATACATGGTTGACAAATATGGATAATGACCATATCCCTGTTTACAGCACAAAATCGATAATTCAGAAAATCAGAAATCGAAGGCATACAAAATCAGGATAAAATAGGAACCAAAGCAAACAAACAAAAACCTCCACCATATGAAAAGAAGCGAATATTACTTTTAACTATAAAGAACATAACTGAATGGCTGAACGTACTAGACAAATATTTGATGGAAATGCTTGCCAGCATCCACGTGCGGCTGTTACTCAAAGTCGCAGAAAAGCTTGAAGGCTTTTATGGATTCGACTACTTTCTTTCAATAGATTATTTCAATCTGAACAAAATGAAAGCAAGAAAGTAATAATGATAAAATGATTAATTCTTTTTAAAGGCCAGAACTAAACAGGGGAGGGAAAATACTACCGTAGACAAATTAACAAAAAACAGACTTTAAAAAATGCGGTGATATCAGTCTATTCGGAAATAGTAAGGTGGTATGCGTAACATTCTGACCGGAATTTTTCAATTATGAATAAAATGTACAACATACGTTTTCAAAAAAATAATGATATAGAATTTTCACGTCTCCCTGATGTTTATTTTATATGGTTGTCGTTGTTGTTTTTCTTTTTTGCTTTTTTTTTTCGTTCTTTTTTCGCACATAAACTATATATCAAAAGCTAAAATAAAAATTATAATCTATATGTCAGTAACGGAATGATACAGAATTAATCTACTCTTCCTTAAATGATACCACTGTGACATGTGAATTGTACTGTACAGCTCTAGCTCTATCAAAACGGTAATTTCATGCAGGCAGGTTGTAGGAATTCATACAAGCAGGTTGTAGGAATTCCTATGGGTACTAACTGTGCGCCTCTTGTTGCAGATTTATTTTTATACACTTATGAAAAAGAATTTATCCAAAATCTTCAAAAGCAAAGAAAATTTGATGAGCTGAAATGTTTCAATAATACTTCTAGGTATCTGGATGATATTCTAACCATTGACAATCCTGCTTTTGAATTATATAAGAATGAAATTTATCCACAAGAATTAACCCTTAACAAGGCAAACCTTTCAAATACAGAAACACCCTTTTTGGACCTTAATATCAAAATTGTAAACGGAAAGATTCATACAAGTGTATATGACAAAAGGGATGATTTTGGATTCAACATAGTAAATTTCCCTTGGCTTGACGGTGATGTTCCAAGATTACCGTCATACGGCATTTACATATCACAGCTCATCCGGTACGCTAGAGCATGTACTGATATTTTGGATTTTCACAGTAGAAATTTACAAATTACCAAAAAACTTTCAGGTCAAGGTTTCCGCTTTCATAAACTAGTTAAGACTTTCTGGAAATTTTACAAAAATTACAGTCAACTTCTTTAAAAATTCGGATCTATACATGCAACAGAGTACATTACTATGGGTATTACACAACCTGTCTTTTATGGTGATATGATAAACAAAATAAAAAGGATCAAAGGTAGGCAGCATAACCATCGAAAATGCGTCAGAATCATCAAACGCCTTTTATACCGTGGATATGATCCTAATGTCACCAGACGGACACTAGGCTTTGTACTTGACCAATCTACAGTCTTGTACAAGCGCATCCTTGAGACTTGCACTCTGACTGACTGTGACGACGGGACTCCATGACGGGCCCTGTCCAAATCTCTTTAGAGAAGACAGGGCCCCGACCACATGTCCTCTCTGAATGTCAGTCGGACTCCTCGGGTGATGACATACATGAGCTCGCTACAGCCAACAGAGCACGGACTGTATTACGCATGCCCTCTTTTTATATCCATTTACATATTCATCTGTGTCTCTGGGGCCTCTGCGTTTTGCGGTCTTGTTTGTGTGATGTCATCTTACAGTGAGGAGGTTGTTTTACACCACAATTGTACGTTCTTCGAGACCTCTGGGTAATTGGAGAAGTGAGAGGGTTGTGCGCACGTAATCCAGGATAACCACACCATTTGCTACTTGCGTGACAGATGGCCGTCCAAAGTCGGCACCGGTTACCCATTGGTCTCGTCGGTTTATGTGTAGTCTTTTGTGTTTGATGTTTACATGTCGTGTGTCTCTTTTCCGTCTCTTGCTGTACTCGTCTTTTGTGTTTTTGCATCGGGTGTTTTGGTGTTTAACTGTTGATGCTGCAACGGGGTCTTGTTGGAGATCTCCTCCCTTCATTTTAAGTTCCAAACAATCATATTCAAAAACGCCTATTGATATCATGGTGCCTCTCATTGAGTCAACAACAACAAAATGGAAATTTTGAAAAAAATAACTGTCCTTGCCAGGATCGAATTCGCGACATTGTCATTTGCAGTCCCGCGTCATTACCATAACGCCACGACACCGTTGCGTCAGGAGGATAAAATTGCACAATATATTTCATGCATTGCCAAAGATTGAATCTTTACATTGTTTTTGTTAAAATACAATGACATATTCATCATTTAAACAGTATAGTAATTATCTTTTCTTCTTGAATAAAGATTTGTGCTTAAATGCTACAAAACTATGAGAACGCATTCGTTGAAGTCGATCTTGATAGTTATAAACTACGTGTTGCTTCCATTTGCTAATCACATATACGTTTGAAAATGATATCATACTAGGGTGGTGATATAAAAATGTATGGCGCAGGCTGGAATTACAATGCTATGTTTTAGGGTCGCGTTAAATTAGTCCGACAGATGGTTGTTCTCCAAGATCTAAGTAGGCACTTCGATTCGATTCTAATTAAACTATTTTAAATGCATGACAGTGCCAGAATTTTAGTGCTGTTCTAGTCACATTTTGGATAATGTTTTTTCCAAACATATAAAAAGAGAAAAAGTGCGCACTTGAATTCATAAATGGCAATACCTGAACGCATTGGGCTCTAATTGCTGGAATGGCGTTGCGCCAGCCCGTTTTATACAATACATTGTTTGCATGCTATAAATAGTTGTCACGTGACTGGTGATGTGGCACATGACATCACTATTGGTTGAATTTGTAATTGATGGTGAGTTTTAAACACTCACACCAAATACATAAAAAAATGGTGTTGCAAGATGTTATTTTTTCATTCATGAAAATGTCTCAAAAATGCCACGAATAATGCAACGTAAAATCGAGGAGTGCCTTATCGCTATGGGGATGCTATGAAAGCACATGAGATACCCCCTTTCCAGAATGACCAGTGACATTCTACTTTGTGATTGAATGGCTGTCATCATCACCAAACAAGACATACTTACCTTACAGCTCCAGGACGGCTCACATGCAGCTATGTTAATATAAACATCAAAGAAGTACCTAACCGTTATTCAGTCTCAAAGTCGAGAAGCCAAGGCAAAATCGTGAGAATCTCAATCGAAACGGTTGCGAACCCGGAATGAACAACATTCCGAAGTGAGACCAGGTGCCCGGGGAGATACGGCGTCTCCTGATTGCATGCAACACCCGTCGCAACAGCTCCATGGAAACCTGTCAAATTCGGTGATTGTCTCGATGTACATTTTGATGTACATATCAGGTAAGTATGTCATGTTTGGTGATGATGACAGACACCTCACTCTATGACAAACGTGACGACTTCAATTTCAGCATTACGAACTTTCCTTTTCTGAGTAGCAACATCCCTTCATCGCCTGCTTATGGCGTTTTCATATCTCAGTTGATACGCTATGCCAGAGCAAGTACCAAATATACGGATTTTGTTCTGAGAGCTAGGCGTCTTTCAGATAAGCTTCTCAGTCAGGGATATGTTTGTGACCGACTAACATCGTCACTGAGGAAGTTCTACGGTCGATATGGGGAACTCGTCATACACTTTGATGTCCCACTATCCAGAATGGTGGATGATATTCTGTCATAGACCATTTGAGCCATCCAACCAAAGATTGTACTCTATATCTTCCAAAATGGAAGTAACCGGATGTGACAGTTCTACCGAATTGAAGCGACGGGTGTTGCATGCAAGCAGGAGATGCTTACTCTTCCTGGGCACCTGGTCTCACTCTCATATCGGGAGTTCGCTTCTTTTCATGTGGTGGAGGTTTTTGTTTCTGTTTGCTTTGGTTCCTGTTTTATACTGATTTTGTATGCCTTCGGTTTCTGATTTTCTGAATTATCGATTTTGTACTGTAGACAGGGATATGGTCATTATCCATATTTGTCATTCATTCACAATGAAGAATGTCACTGATCATTCTGGAAAGCGGGATCTCATATGCTTTTATTACATCCCTGTAGCGACCGAAGAACTTCCTCAATGATGATTTCAGGCATTGTGTAACATAACCCTGAACAAGTAGCTGAAAGAATAAGTTGAAGTTGGGTTTGATTTATTTGTTCTTACAAAAGGTATAGCAAATTTCATCAAATTTTCCTGTTTTCCATACCTTCTTCTGAAACACATATTGAACTTATTTTGATGTTGGATTCATCTTTGGTGTAAGTACAGGTCAAGGCAGAGTTGAAGGACATTCATTAATGCCGGTAGGGGTCTTAAATCACTCGCTTCACAATTTTCTTAATTCAACATAGCAAGTTTTCCTGGCTTGACGGTGATTTTCATCAGGTTTGCAGTACTAATGTTTTGTATTTTCATAATAGAAATTTACAAATTACAAAGAAACTTTTAGGTCAAGGTTTTCGCTTTCACAAACTTTCTGGAAATTTTACAAAAATTATTGCCAACTTCCTTTGAAATTCGTACCCATACAAGAAACATTACATTACCTTACATTACTTTGGGTATTTCACTGCTTTTTATGGTGACATATAAGTAACAAAATAAGAAGGATCAAAGGTGGACAGCATAACCATCGAAAATGCGTCAGAATCACAAAACGCCTTTTATATATCAAGTTGAAGTCCTCGTCTTTAATTCTTATTTGAATGGAAAGATAGTAGATAAGATATATAAGACTTTAATAACATTGGTCGAAATAACATCATTATTGTTAAAACACTAAATCTTTGAGTCGCCTGCGAAGCATAGCGACACTTAAGGTCTAACATTTTAGGCAAGCATAACAATGAACTGTCTTCATTCAATATCTCTATTTCTAAATTGGATCTCCCAACACTATATTGCATACCGAAACTGCACAAGTCTCCTTACAAATTTCGATTTATTGCTAATTCTAGTAACTGCTCCACTACAATTTTGTCTAGAAATCTGACGTCAGCACTTACTGCTATTAAAGAACACATAACTAGATATTGTGAAACGGTTCTAAACAGGAACGATGTAAATTTATTTTGGTCTATTAAGAATTCAGGGGATGTGATTGAAAAAATGAAATCTGGAATTTCCAAGCCAATACGATGAGCTCGCTACAGCCGGCAGAGCACGGACTGTATTACGCATGCCCTCTTTTTATATCCATTTACATATTTATCTGTGTCTCTGGGGCCTCTGTGTTTTGCGGTCTTGTTTGTGTGATGTCATCTTACAGTGAGGAGGTTGTTTTACACCACAATTGTACGTTCTTCGAGACCTCTTGGTAATTGGAGAAGTGAGAGGGTTGTGCGCACGTAATCCAGGATAACCACACCATTTGCTACTTGCGTGACAGATGGCCGTCCAAAGTCGGCACCGGTTACCCATTGGTCTCGTCGGTTTATGTGTAGTCTTTTGTGTTTGATGTTTACATGTCGTGTGTCTTCTGTCTCGTGCTGTACTCGTCTTTTGTGTTTTTGCATCGGGTGTTTTGGTGTTTTACTGTTGATGCTGCAACGGGGTCTTGTTGGAGATCTCCCTTCTTTTTAAAGAAGACCGGAATTGTGGCCTTTTTTCGAATTTTTCCATAGAAAATGAAAATTAACTATACACAGTGTGATTAAGCGTCTTTTTCTTCACGCGTTTAACACTGTATTTTGCCATAATTTTCGAAAAATTTTGCAATGAGCGCGAGTGATATGCCCCTAGTGAAATCAAAATCTTTTGAATCTGACGTCGATCACGGATAGTTGCGAAGATCACCGAGGTCGATGTGAAATACTTGAGCCATTTCCCATCCATTTTGTGCTGAATCTGATCGAATTCTTTAAAGCGAAAAATAATTTTTGATTCAAAATATTGAATGTGTTTGAAAAATTGAAAAATGAAAAAGCATATTTCCCTTCCACTTTAAGGATCACTGTGTCCGTTGTCCGACTGTCTGTCACACTAGGATGTCACGCCCTATATAAAAGTGATTCCTAAGTGTCGCTATGTTTCACAGGCAACACATGCATTCCTTGGAATTATTTTTAACGGGGGGGGGGGGGGTATTTGGATAAAATCATAACGTATACGTGGGCATTACGGACGGTAGAACAAGGTGGTTTCCCTACATTTTTATATAATTACAGATAACTTTATCCGATTCTCTATTAAAACTTGCCTTCATGTACCTCCTGAAGGGAAAGAATATGTCAGTTCAGAGCTAATATTGAAAGCAAGACACCAATGACGTAATATAACTTTGATAAAATGATAAGGAAATGCTTCACAAAAACGTTAATAAAATATCAGAGGCTTCAAGAATTCACTATGTACTTCCTGTAAATTAAGTACTGCGACTAAAATCAAGTTTTTGTAAATTATGATAAGCTCTGCATAATGTATGTTTGAATGGGTTGCGAGGGGAGATTGTATAGATCCCCTTCTCCTCACAGCATGCAATTAGAAAGCAGTATTCGTTTCCTTTTACATGTATCTTTTCAATTATATATCATGTCATAAGTGCACTGTAACACATTGGACTGATTCTTTGAAATATTGTAAAGGATTAACCTATACGTACTTATGTTACACCTGATGGATCATCGTTTTCCTCGATTAAGTATATAATTTCGGTCTGTCCGTTCGTCTGTCTGTCTGTCTGTCTGTCTGTCTGTCTTACCTGCTGTCTTTTGCAAAAATAAACTGCATGGTACAACATTCAAATTTTACATGACCAGAACTGTAAATATATGACAGCACCACTCAACTGACTCAAATACTTTTACCATAGAATCTCACGCATTCTATTAAATGCTCCTTTAATGCAAAAGAGTGATATTTATTTAACATTGTTGAAATAAACCATCATTATAATTCATAGAATTCAAAGCAAATTTATATGAGTGTTACAAGGATAAAAAAACCCAAAACAAAACAGAACGGAAAAAACAAAACAAAACAAAACAAAACAAAACAAAAACAAAACAAAACAAAAAACAAACAATTAAAACAAAACAAAACAAAACAAAAAGCAAAAACAAAAAACCTTTGTATTGCAGCAGTTAAAAAGATTTAAAAAGCCAGGGTTAAGAACAGTCTGAATAAGATCATTATTGTTGAAAAGTTTAATTTTTGTGTCGCCTGCGAAGCATAGCGACACTTAGGGATCACTTTGTCCGTTGTCCGTATGTCCGTCTCTCTGGCAGTGTGTCACACTTGGATGTCACACTTGGGGGGGGGGGGGGGTATTTGGATAAAATCATAACGTTTGTACGTGGGCATTACGGACGGTAGAACAAGGTGGTTTCCCTACACTTTTAAATAATTACAGATAATTTTAGTTCACCCTTTTTCTATTGTAACTTGCATTCATATATATATACCTTCTAAGGGGAAAGAACATGTCAATTCTGAGCTAATATTAAAAGCAAGACACCAATGACGATATATAACTTTGATAAAATGATAAGGAAATGCTTCACAAAAACGTTAATAAAATATCAGAGGCTTCAAGAATTCACTATGTACTTCCTGTAAATTAAGCACTGCGACTAAAATCAAGTTTTTGTAAATTATGATAAGATCTGCATAATGCATTTTGAATGGGTTGCGAGGGGAGATTGTATAGATCCCCTTCTCCTCACAGCATGCAATTAGAAAGCAATATGCGCTTCCTTTTACATATATATATCATGTCATAAGTGCACTGTAACACATTGGATTGTTTCTTTGAAATATTGTAAAGGATTAACCTATAGGTACTTATGTTACACGTTGCATATTTCTTAACTTAATTGTCACCTGGTAGATTATAAATAAGAAAAGAAAAAAATATAGCAAGACGATTTTATCAGAGATATTAATAAGAGAATGATTTGCAACAGGAAATTCAAGAAGTACACTAAATGCTACTTTCACTTTGTTTCAGTGTGCGGAAACGGCCAGTCTTCGTACCTGAACTTTCTTTTTGGACTATCTATAGGACTTTTCTTCCCATTTTTGATCTCGAGTTATTCCTCCTTGCAAGCGCCATTGATCTATACTAGAAAGGTCGCAAGTGAGACATTTCGTTCTTATATGAATTCAAGGACTTTACAAGAAGTGGAATCAGACCTTGAAGGATTGCACGATGAGATGGACAAACGATTACAACCAGTTCAGGAGCTAAAATTTGATGACGGCCATCATCACCACGGTGACTGGATTTTTATCTCTCTTTTTTTTTTCTTCACTTTTTGTTTCTTAATATTTAGAGAATTAACACAAAATGATATAACTACATATGATCAAAAGAACAAAAAGGTGAATAAAGAATAAGTATTGAACTTGAAGACGTTTAACATTCAATGTATCAAGGAATAGTATTTGTGAATGGGACTTAAGTCGTTGAGTATATTGCCGTTTCAATTTTCGAGCAAGATTTTTAACTTTAATTATCTTAAAGAAAAAGTTAAGTTCAATAAAAAAAGATGCACTATTAAATTACTTTAAACTACTTAGAAGTTTGCCTTTCAAACCATTTGCAAATCAAAATAGTTTTGCATATATTCACTGACATGGATTGTGAAATTCTTTAAATGAATAGGCATTGAAAATAACCGTCTTCTTTCTTGATTGCAGATAATGATGAGTTAGCTAGAAAACTGGACAAACAGATCCGGGTTCTTTGTTGGGTAATGACAGCACCCAAAAATCTTGAAAAGAAAGCAATTCACGTCAAGAAGACTTGGGGAAAAAGATGTACAAAACTTGTGTTTTTCAGCTCCGAAACAAATGTTTCTTTCCCAACAATAGGATTAAACATATCAGAAGGGAGGGAACATTTAACTGCCAAAACAATGCGTGGATTTAGATATGTTTATGATTATTTCTTTGAAGAAGCTGATTGGTTCATGAAAGCTGACGATGATACCTACGTCATAATGGAAAATTTACGATATTTTCTGTCATCTCAGAATACAAAGGATCCTGTTTACTTTGGACATCATTTCAAAACATTAGTAAAACAAGGTTACTATAGTGGCGGGGCAGGATATGTACTTAGTAAAGAAGCTCTCAATAGAATAGCAACAACCGGAAATAACCCAAAATTCTGCAGGCAAGATGGCGGCGCGGAGGATGCCGAACTTGGGAAGTGTATGGAAAGATTAGGAGTAAAAACAGTAAATTCGACTGATGCTATGGGCAGAAGTAGATTCCATTGTTTTGATTTAGAAACACATTTATTTGGAGGCTATCCGGGGTGGTATTACAATTATGATGCAAATGGGGCAAAAAAGGTAAACACTTTTTCTTTTTAAAATTCCAATAGCTTTGTCTATAGTTTGATTTTTAAATTAAATAATCTCTCAGATTCACTTAATCCTATATCGTAACTTGTCCACTGGTATATCCATATATATATACAATAAAATTTCTTGTTAATCTCTTTTTTACAATCGAACCACAAGCATACACAAAGACACTATATCAGAAGTAAAAGGCGTTAGAGAATCACAGAAATTCCTCCTTCTGTTTAATAGTTGTAGTCTCCTAATCACAATAATAAAAAAAAGTACAACAAAAACTAAAACAAAAACAGACAAATTACTTTTTGCCTACCGTTAAGATACGTATCCAGAGATCAACAAAATGAAAACACAACAACATAGTAAAGCATTCATATGCATTGTTTGTTTTAATACATCTATGATTATTTCTATTTATTAAAGTAACTTCTAACAAAACAACCCTTTTCAATTTCAGGGAGTGAATTCAATAAGTGACTATGCAATTTCCTTCCACTATGTTCCTCCACAGAAAATGTACGCTTTGGAATTTTATGTGTACCATTTACGTCCATACGGTATAGAATCTGGACATCAAGATTTGAATAAGCTAAGACATGTTTCCAATAAAAACAATTCTATACTTCCTGAAAGATAATGATGCACAAACAATGATAGTTTGATATTTATTGATGTTTTATTTATTTGTTCAATAAAACTACTTTTTACAAGGAGCTTTAAGGTTTTATTGATATCACTGCAAGTGATAAGATGGGAAACGGGGTGATGCCCATGCACGTCCATCCGACATTATTAGTTATTAGTTTAGTTACTGATCGGCTACACAGATTTGTCGGGCTGATTAAACCCAAAGAAGGCGAGGCGAATCTTTCGAAGCCGAACCCTCTATGGGTTTGATCAACCCGACAAATCTCTGTGGACAGTCAGTAACTAACCTAATAACTGTTTATTTTGTCGAGGACCAAAACCTCCATTTTTGTTGCAGAAAATTGGCGTTTCACGAATCCTTTGAATTCATTTATAGGGCAATGGTGGAAATGCTGACGGTCTATAGAAATGAACTATAGACAGCGTGCATGTGACGCGATTTAAGCTCCCTGATTGGCTCGAACTAGTCCCTTGCAAAATAAATACTTATATCTGACTATTTCAACCTATATTTTTAAGGCAAAAATCAAACAAATATTTTGATTTTTGTGATGTATATTATCATAATTACCATGATTACGTTCTTAACTCTGCAAGGCCTTGTCCTCCTTTTATATGAAATATTTGTACGATTTTGTGAAACTCTCTACAGAAATGTTGTTGGAATTCCCGTTGGTACTTACTGTGCTCAGGAAGAATAAGCATCTCCGACGAGTATGTCATCAACATCGGTGCAAACGCAAGAAAGAAGAGGGTCTCCAAAAGGACTGGTTGGCAGCACCCACAGCAAAACATCCAGATGAAAACATAAACCACACACACACTAAGTGGAAAGCCCCAACAAGGGAAACTTAAGGGAAAGGGAAGACCAAACAAAGGATTGACGAGCAAAAACCTTTAAGTTAAAAGAAAAGACTATCCATAAACAAACGGGACCATTTTGCAGCCGGTGTTGACTTATGTCGGACATCTGTGGTTATCCGCAGTACGTGCACACAACCATTCCACTTGTTCGGGAATCCAGTAATCTCGAAAAACACACAATTATGAAAGCTTATAGAAGTTTTTGTTCATATGTAATACATGTACATGTAAATCCAGTAAAATAAGGTTAAGGAATAATCATTTCCTGCTTGCATTGGACATTATTCATTTGAGCTCAGTAAAAAATATATATCTCACTTCTGTTTTAAGTATTGTTCAGATTGAAAGAAGTCATCCAACATGATACTACAAAGAGAGAGATGCTATATAGAAATGTTTTACATGTATGTCTTTTTGTCGGTATATCTCGTCCCTTATGTTTCTCTTTCTGTGCGTTTCTGCTCTGTGCTTTTGTATTGGGTAATTTGGAGTTTTGCTGTGGGTGCAACAACCAAGTGTTGTTTGAGATCCCCTCCTTTGTTTTTTCATATTCATTAACTTCTTGAAATAGTTCGTCTTAAATGATCAATACACATCAGTTTTTAATTAAACCGGGTCATTCGTGTATCTCAATGGAGTGATTCAAACGATAAATGCAATTTGCGCTGTCTTTGAATATACATGTATTCAAGAAGTTCGGTATGATATGATTAAATCATTTCGTACAAAAACAAAAACTGATACAGTAAATAATTCACGATGCTAGGAAAATTGTTTCTTGCACAGCTGACATGAAGATGCATAAAACAGTCTGATATCAGACGAAATACCAAGGAAAGCAATTGCACAGAGGATTATGTAACAGAAGAAAATAATATAATTTCGGTATTGATATTTTTGCAAATACTTCTAGCGGAAGACTAATTTCATTTACCAGCAGAGGTCTTTAATGTTTGCTTTTACAATCGTACATTTGTGTATTGTTTGATATTAAGCATCCTTCAAAATGGCAAGTTGAAGTTCATTTTGCATTTTAATGTGTTCACGTGGGAACACCTCCACAGTACATTTCTTGATATTACCTAATACTTAGTCTAGAAAACCAAACAAATTAATGTAGGATCTCAAATGATTTTCTATTTAATACGACATTTATGAAACGAGTTCTATGACATGCGCTGATCCAGAAGGGAGGGGGACGGGTCCCGTCCCCCCCCCTGAGATTTTCAGAGATGGGGTCCTGCTTTGGCCCATTTCTAATTGCAAAAGGTCTAAAAATGCATAAAAAGGCTTTGAAACCTAAAATTTCGACTCGCTTCGCTTGCCATTTACAAATACACAATATATTTTTTTCTGCAGAATTTCTCAATCATTTTCAATTTTTCATAATTGGGTGATTCTACAGATAATGTCCCAAATCACTATACTTTTTGGGGAAAGTCAATCGCAAAATTGTGCAATTGACTATTAAAGATTTTTTTTTTTGGTTGGATGGAAATTAATCATTGTGCGCACGTAATCCAGGATAACCACACCATTTGCTACTTGCGTGACAAATGGCCGTCCAAAGTCGGCACCGGTTGCTCATTGGTCTCGTCGGTTTATGTGTAGTCTTTTGTGTTTGATGTTTACATGTCGTGTGTCTCTCTTCCGTCTCGTGCTGTACTCGTCTTTTGCGTTTTTGCATCGGGTGTTTTAGTGTTCTGCTGTTGATGCAGCAACGGGGTCTTGTTGGAGATCTCCTCCCTTTATTAATTGTTATCTGAATTGTTAGGACGCTATTTGGGACTTTTTCTGTAGAATGACCCAATAAATAATTTTTATAACTGTATTGGGTCTCATGAACTCGTACTTTCAACAGTCCCTTACTTCATAGGATATAACCTCCCTCATCGTTTTTAAGGTTGTGACATTTTAAGATGTCAGATTATTTGGGAAATGACTTATCTATTTATTCTCATGAAATATAGACAAAATGTAAAATTAATCAAAATTTTCGCGGCTCGCTCCGCTCGCAGATATAAGGAATACAAATAATAATAAATAATCATCTCGATCGAATCAAGACAAAATTATATTTCATATCTAAATAGATTTCAAGCTCGCAACTCAGTATTCGCTGTATGAAATTCCATAGAGCCAGAAAGCTAAAAAGAAATTAATGTTCTCAACCAACTTTACGAAGAATATGACTACATGGTCTCTGATTATTATTCACTTTTTTATGTTCTAATTCGTTTCTCTCAAACGAACATAAATTATTTAATAAACTAAACAAACACATAGATAGGATGTGAAGCGCTCTGAAGTGCATTTTATTAACAATCTGTACAAAAATCATAATTTCTAGTATACTCCCAAACTAATCTGAAATGAGAAGAAAAACATCGTGAGCAAATGTCAAAAATATCAAATATATAATGCAATTGTAAACCATTACTCAAAGCTAAAAACGGGGCGGGTGGGTGGGGGTGGAGTCCGGTATGCACCTTGGTCAGAGCCTTCGAATGTCAAATCTATCTTCAGTTCTCTATTTAATACTATCGAGCACGAGATATGCAAATTAGATACTACGGAGTTAATCAGTGAAAACGTATATCCGATATATGCATATCTCGTGTGGTAATTACTATGAGAGTGTTCGAATACTACGAAGAAATGAGAGTGTTCGAATACTACGAAGGAATGTAAAAGTAACGTCAATAAATTCATTACTTCGCAATCGAATTACATGTTTTACTTTCACAGATCTTACAGAAAAGGACTGAAGTATAGATCCACATATAGAATCGGGTAGGGGTGATCATTCAAACTTTTCATTTCTGTTTTATATGTGGTACAAATCAAACGAGTGATATTCATTTCTCAAGGTAGCGATGGTGAAGGGAGATATTCACCTCACAATTCATAAAGGATTTGAAGAAAAAATGACGGGAAAATTTTCTCTATATAATTCAACCAATTTTCCTACCCCTATAATTTTCTTCACCATCCAAGTAAAGGGAAAAATACTTCAGAACATTCATATGGAGGCTGATCTGAACACATTTCAAGAGAAAAAAGTTCTGCAAAAATTTTAAGGTTACTCAACTGCCCGGTCCTTACGTGGACATATACTTAAGGAACGGAACATTCACCAAGCTTGTGTGCTCTACCTGGTGCGGTTATGCGTACGTAATTCGCAAGATCACACCATTTGTCATTCATAGATCTGATGATATCAAAATTCAGTGCACATTTGAGTTCTTAAAGCTTCGTTCATGAGTTCCCATTCATGCTTGTCCACTTCATGTGGATTTTAATTGGAAAAGTGGGTGTGTTGTAATCTGGATGACCACACAATTGGACAGTAACATGGCAAATGGCCGTCTTAAGTAGAAACCGATAACCCGTTGGTCTCTTTCGTACATGTGAAGTCTTTGGGGTGTATTGTATGTTTTGTATCTCTTGTCCCGTTTGCGTCTTTTCTCTCACTTGTCTACTCTGTGTGTTCACAAAAGTGAGCTTCGGTGTTGATCTGTGGGTGCTGAAACCGAGTCCTGGCGGAGATCCCCTTTCTTCTCTTTAGTGTAATTGTGCAGATCTTGTGATTTCTGTTTTACTTGGTGTCCATGTACAATCCGGTAAGGCAAACTTTAAGGTGGATCTGGGTTTATAATGCCCATTGATAATGTTATTTTCTCTAACTCTGATTGTGCATTTGAGTATGACTTTAAATCACTAATTGGAAGGAATAGGACAGCACTGCGCATCGATAAGTGAAAAAATCCCAATTTCTTGAAAAAAATGATTATACATTATTTTTTTGATTTTATTCCAATAATAGAAGTGATTCTCCTGCACGCATCACATTTTCAACCAATATTATATGTGTACTGTAAAACGAGAATATTTAGCGCTCGATTTATTTTAGCGAAATTAGCATGGCTAGACATATTTAAAAAAAGAACCTCAAATGCACTACAAAGTCTTTTTGATTGCTTCTTGGTCTGAACAATATTCATAACATTCTGTCTTAGGCCACTTGAACCATCCAGCCACAGGATATCCTTATATCTTCCGAAATGAGAGTAACAGGATGTGATTTTTCTTCCGAATTGAAGCAACTGGTGTTGCATGTAGGCAGAAGACGCTGACTCTTCCAGGGCACCTTGTCTCACTCCCATATTGAAGGTTCGCTTCTTTTCATGTGGTTCAGGTTTTTGTTTATTTGCTTTGGTTCCTGTTTTATCCTATTTTTGTATGCCTTTGGTTTATGATTTCTGAATTATCGATTTTGTACTGTGTATTTGGATGTGGCCATTGTCCATATTTGTCATTGCAGCTAACGAAAAGGATAAACCTAAAAAAAAAAAACATTGTGTCGGAGTGATTAATGTTGCGTGTCTCCTTATCACCGCATTCTGCACATACCGATAACTTCCGATTCCGTGAGTGCTGCATCTGTAAAAGTATCTCTACCGTCACCTGAGCTAATTCTACTGTAAGGATCTTGCAAAACTGTCAGGAATGGTGACATACTAGTTTCTATTTCTATGAAAATTGTATACTGTTCCAGAGAAGAAATTTAAATGATAATTGATCGACGGATCAATGATACCCCCGCTCGGCTTATTTGAAACAAAAGCAACAAAGCTACTAAAAGTATTTTCTTTATAAACATTAATTTAGTGTATATATCGTAGTTTTTAAAAGCATTACCTTTCAAATCTTTGAATGACATGACTTATATTTTAACATTATCAAAATTTATTGGGCGTTAAAGCTATCTTCACGAAATGTGTTGATTCTCTGTTGGTTTTTATTCAAATGATCTGAAACTACAATATTTTGATATTTTTCTAAGTTTCAAGGGGCATAACTCTGCATATAGTTTTGATACATGTCCCCTATTCGAACTAGACCAATATTCCTTAGTGTAAAACTTATATCCAGGAAATGAATTGATTCTCGCGCAATCTGTAACCCTTTTACTTTAAAATGTTGAACAGTCGGACGCACACACGGACATGTCCATTACTATTAACCCCAACCAATGATTGGTGGGGATTTAAAAAAAAAAAGACGTATGAAGTCATGAAAAATTATGTAATATTTTTTGAAAGAAACACATACATCTTACATAAACAGGTTCTTCAATCGAGACGTCGTTATCTTGAGATCTCCAACCAGACCTGTTGCACCAACAGAAAATCACCAAAACATCTGATGCGAAAACACAACAAGAGACGAAAAAGAGACATTGGACATAGAAACAACACATACAAAAGACGACACATTAACCAACGAGCCCATTTGGGTAGTTAAAGTCGTTGATACGTAGCAATTCACTGACATCATAGACTAAATTAATACCTAGAAGAGTATAACTACAGGCAATGATACTTTGTAGAGCTTGCGTAGCTAGGTTTCTTTAATTCAAGTTTCTTAATTTGATTTTTAGTTACTTTGTTACGGGTATGCAACACACCACAATTTCATCTATCAAGCGTGAATTTCATAAAATAAATCCGCTTGTTGTGTTGTCTTATGATATTTATTCTATAAATGTGCGTTTCAAATTTTATCAGGTCTATTCTTGTTTCTGAAATAACTTCTTTCAAGGTATATATGTGTCGTTAAAGTGTAACCGCAAGTTCAGTTTGCAGTATAGAATAGCCGCCGAGGCATGTTTCTGTAGCGCTTATGTATTGTGACGGCATGAGAGTTTAATGCACAATGCAACACGTTCCTTCCGATAGTTTCATCTCAGGGAATAACTATGGTTGTATATATATTGCAAGATGGTTATCACATGTGTATGTTGAAATTGTTTGATTAGACGTTCGTTGTTTATAACTAGTATATGTGAGTTAATTTGTGTTTAGTTCAGGGTATACAACACACAGCAAATATTTTTTTCCTAATCATATGTCATACAATACATGCACCTGCTTTATGTTGTACACCAGTAAAACACAAAGTATGATATTTATTAGATATATTTACTATACAATTATCCGTTTCAGTCTTGTATTCTGAATATCATTGAAGTGTTCCAACTCTATACCTCCCCGATGAAAATTTCAAGCCAATATATAATGCACTGGACACGTGTTTCGGATATTAAATCCTCATCAGTGATGTTTCAATCCAAAGTGATATTTAAACAGAGCCAAAATTCAATTATAGAAGCGTCCTCTGGTTATGTTTCTTGAAATCAAATTTGTGCCATTTGCGGAGAGTGCGCGGCCCCAAATGTCTTGTATGGTAGATCCAGTAGCATATCCAAATAAAATCTATGACAGTTCAAAATAGCATTTGAAAACATGTGACATTGGAGGGATGGTGCTAAGACGTCTTCCAATTCGATAGCATCATTTTAAAACAGATAAAATTGCAGCATGGGTCAGTTCTGCACGTTTCGGGCACTAAACTTTCGTCAGCGATCCTCAATATAAACAATGTAATATGGTCAATAAATGTTAAGGATATTATGTCCAAAATATACCGAAAAACGTAGCAGGAAGGTGGGATATGATGCTAAAGGACCAACGTTTTAGAAATTTCAAGAAATATTGATAACAGAAATTTCGGATGCATTGAAGAAACGATCAACCGAAATTGATCGCAATTGACAAGACGGCAATTACAAATTACAATAAAAAATGGAATAGACAGCACATAATACAATGAAAAGTCTATAACACCATTGACTCATTATATGCCGTTGTATATACTGATGGAGGACACGGAATCTTGCATGTAATGTCCCCATTTCGAATTCTCAATAAAACAAAGGAGGGGATCTCCAACAATACCAGGTTGTAGCACCCACAGCAAAACCCCAAAACACCCAATGCAAAAACACAAAGCAGACAAGCACAGAGAGAGACGCGTAAGGGACAAGGAACGTCAACGCACAACACAGAAACATCAAACACAAAGGACTACACATAAACCAACGAGACCAATGGGAACCGGTGCCGACTTAGGACGGCCATCTCTGCCAAGGAAATAGCAGAAGGTGTGGTTATCCTGGATTACGTGCGCACAACCCTCCCACTTTTCCGATTACCCAGAGGTCTCTAGTTCAATGCGCAGATATGAAATTAACACTTCATGCCCTTAGTGCGTTTTGTTTTAATGATAAAGTGAAAGTCTAACACAAAACCCTACTTCATCATAATCATCATCATTGGGCTATTGAAGAGGAATTTTTTAAGCCTTTGTGCTTCTTTTTCAATCCTTTATATATTTGTTTCTTTAACGTCGACGGCGGGTGCGGCTAGCTAACAGGGGATGCTAACTCCTCCCGGGCACCTGATCCCACCTCTAGCTTGCTAGGGGTCCATCAATGGTCAACTTTGTGCTCTATTGTGAGTGCTGTTGAGATTGTTGTCAGGAACCTCTTTAACTTATTTGTGTCACACTTATGCCCTTTGCCGTGTGGAGCTCGTAAAAAAGTTCCCCGCGAGGGGTTTGACAGTAAGTGTTTTGAATGTCTTTCCCTGACATGGTCGCCATAGCACTTTCTATATAGACACAACCTAGGACAAAGCATAATTTTAGATATTGTTTTCAAATTCGTGCGTGGACGTCGACGGCGGGTGCGGCTAGCCAACAGGGGATGCTAACTCCTCCCGGGCACCTGATCCCACCTCTAGCTTGCTAGGGGTCCGTCAATGGTCAACTTTGTGCTCTATTGTGAGTGCTGTTGAGATTGTTGTCAGGAACTTCTTTAACTTATTTAAACTATATGCTTTAAATTTTCACAATAGATACGTTTAACCTAATGGACATTAGGAACCAGGAAAACTGCAAAGGATAACATAGAAAGAAAGGAGGGGATCTCCAACAACACTCGGTTGCAGCACCTACAGCAAAACCCCAAAACACCAAATGCAAATACATAGAGCAGACATCCATAGAAACAGATACACAAGGGACAAGGAACACCAATAATAAACATCAAAGAAGTACCTATCAGTTACCAACTCACGCTATAGATATATCCAACACAAATGAACCAATGAGACCAATGGGCAACCGGTGCCTACTTTGGACGGCCATCTGCTACGCAATAAGCAGAAGGTGTAGTTACCCGGATTAAGTGCGCACAACCCTCCCATTTTTTCAATTACCCAGACGTCTCGAAGAACGCACAATTGTGTTGTAAAATGATTTTCTCATTTTAAGATGAACATACAAACAGACAGCATAACGCAGGAGCAAAAAACCCACAGAGGGAATTGGAAATGGATATAAAAACAGAAGGCATACGAAATAGAGTCCGTGCCCTACTGGCTGAAGCGAGTTCATGCATCTGAACACCAGAGGAGTGTGACTGAGATTCAAAGGGGACAGCTGGTCGGGGACCTGTCTTCTCCAAAAAGGTTTGGACGCACTCAATTAGAGTGCAGTTCTAAAGAATGCGCTGGTACAAGGTAACTAAAACATTCTGCATCCGAGTAAAAACGAATACCCGACGAAGATAAGATTATGAGTCCAGGGAGAATTTCGGAATAGAAAATAGGGGTGCAATATCCACAGATAAAACTGATACACCAAAATGTACGTTAACACGGAGCAGACAAGCACACCAAAAGACGCAAAAGGGACAACGAAGACTAAGATGACATTACAACACAACTAAACAAATCCGTTACCAATGCCGACTTAGGAGCATTTGTCCAGATAACGCGTCTGTCTGAACTATCTGTGGATTCTTGTTTAAGTTCGCCTTGTCATAATATTAATATCTGACATGGACGTGCATATCTTATGACAAGACCATTTAACTGATGCCGCAATATTTACCATTATGATCGAACTGTAGAAATTTCAGTGTACAGTAGTAGTGCGCAGCTACGTTAAGGCACTCATCAGAAATGACGTCAAAAATGACGTCTTCAAATATGGCCGAAATGACGTCAACCTCAGATTTTGACGTCATCAACACGGAGTATATTGTCGTTTGCAAATTTTTATGCTCTTTATTGTCTTCATACATGGTTGACAAATATGCATGGCGCAGGCTGGAATTACAATGCTATGTTTAAGGGTCGCGTTAAATTAGTCCGATAGATGGTTGTCCTCCAAGATCTAAGTAGGCACTTTATCGATTCCAATTAAACTATTTTAAATGCATGACAGTGCCAGAATTGTTGTGCTGTTCTAGTCACGTTTTGGATAAAAATTGTTTTTTTTTTTCCAAACATATAAAAAGAGAAAAAGTGCGCACTTGAATTCATAAACTCTTATTGCTGGAATGGCGTTGCGCCAGCACGTTTTATACAATACATTGTTTGCATGCTATAAATAGTTGTCACGTGACTGGTGATGTGGCACATGACATCACTATTGGTTGAATTTGTAATTTATGGTGAGTGTTAAACACTCACATCAAATACATAAAAATGGTATTGCAAGATGTCATTTTTTCATTCATGAAAATGTCTCAAAAAATGCCACGAATAATGCAACGTAAAATCGAGGAGTGCCTTATCGCTTTGGGGATGCTATGAAAGCACATGAGATCCCCCCTTTCCAGAATGACCAGTGACATTCTACTTTGTGATTGAATGGCTGTCATCATCACTAAACAAGACATACTTACCTGATATGTACATCAAAATGTACATCGAGACAATCACCGAATTTGACAGGTTTGCATGGAGCTGTTGCGACGGGTGTTGCATGCAATCAGGAGACGCTGATTCTCCCCGGGCACCTGGTCTCACTTCGAAATGTTGTTCAGTCCGGGTTCGCAACCGTTTCGATGGAGATTCTCACGATTTTGCCTTGCCTTCTCGACTTTGAGACTGAATAACGGTTAGGTAATTCTTTGATGTTTATATTGACATAGCTGCATGTGAGCCGTCCTGGAGCTGTATGGAACATCAGAGTTTTACAAACATATTATTTCTACTCATAGAAAGCACATTTATGTCAAGGGTACAGGATTAAAAAAAGTTAAAAGGCTTTTAAATACTATTAGATCTAATTCTAAAATCACCAATTCCCTGAAAGCATAAAAATGTTTTGGCCACCCATGCTTTCCGATTTTCATGAAATTAAATAAATGGGTAGGGCAAAATGTCAGGAATAGACACTCATCAACATATTGTTGCCAAGTGACTTGGTTGCCATTGTAACCAAGTCATAAGATACCAAAATATGAAAAAATATAAGTTTGAAGCCTTACTGTGTCTCATGCAAAATGGTTCATAGTTTCTATTCTCATATAATTCAAAAATAGAGGCTATGAGATATTCACTTAAATTCATTATCTTTTCAGATTTTATCAATATACATGTTTACCATGGTAATAAATATCGCTTATTCTGACAAAATTCTACAGGACGTTAAATTTCATTTTATAAATGTTCTTACTATCGACAATCCTGTTTTGTTAAAGGTTTAAAATGTTATTTATCCACAATATTTGACTCTAAACAAGGCAAACGTCACAAACACAGAAACACCATTTTAGGGCTTATATTTAACTATCAAAATTGTTAATGAAGAGATTCATACAAGTGTATCGACGGCGGGTGCGGCTAGCGAACAGGGGATGCTTACTCCTCCCGGGCCCTTGGTCCCACGTCTAGCTTGCTAGGGGTTCGTCGATGCTCAATTTGATGCTCTATTGTGAGTGCTGTTGACATTATCGTCAGGATCTTCTTTAACTCATTTGTGTCACACTTATGCCCTTTGTCGTGTGGAGCTCGTAAAAAAGTTCCCTGCGAGGGGTTTGACAGTAAGTGTTTTCAATATTTTTCCTGGCATGGTCGCCATAGCACTTTCTTTATAGATATTACCGCAGACAGTGCAATGCATGTATTTTATATATTGTTTTTATTTTCGTGCATGTACATCGACGGCGGGTGCGGCCAGCCAACAGGGGATGCTTACGCCTCCCGGGCACCTGGTCCCACCTCTAGCTTGCTAGGGGTTCGTCGATGCTCAATTTGATGCTCTATTGTGAGTGCTGTTGAGATTATCGTCAGGATCTTCTTTAACTCATTTGTGTCACACTTATGCCCTTTGCCGTGTGGAGCTCGTAAAAAAAGTTCCCCGCGAGGGGTTTGACAGTAAGTGTTAAAAGTCTTTAAATTCAATAGCATCATTTAAAACCCGATAAATAAACAGCATGGACCAGACATGCACGTTTCGGGTACTAAACCCTCGTCAGTGATCCTCAGTCTAAACAATGTAATATGGCCAAAAAGTATGAAAATTATTATGTCCAAAATTGTACCAAAAGACGTAGCAGAATGGGTGGGATATGATGCTACAGGATCCAAATTTTAGAAATTTAAAGAAATTTTGTAACAGATAATTTCAAATGCGTTGAAGACGACAAATATGGATAATGACCATATCCGTGTCTACAGTACAAAATCGAAAATTCAGAAAATCAGAAACCGAAGGCATACAAAATCAGGATAAAACAGGAACCAAAGCAAACAAAAACAAAAACCTCCACCATATGAAAAGAAGCGAACTCCCGGTATGAGAGTGAGACCAGGTGCCCAGGAAGAGTAAGCATCTCCTGCTTGCATGCAACACCCGTCGCTTCAATTCGGTAGAACTGTCACATCCGGTTACTTCCATTTTGGAAGATATAGAGTACAATCTTTGGTTGGATGGTTCAAATGATCTATGACAGAATATCATCCACCATTCTGGATAGTGGGACATCATAGTGTATGACGAGTTCCCCATATCGACCGTAGAACTTCCTCAGTGACGATGTTAGTCGGTCACAAACATATCCCTGATTGAGAAGCTTATCTGAAAGACGCCTAGCTCTCAGAACAAAATCCTTATATTTCGTACTTGCTCTGGCATAGCGTATCAACTGAGATATGAACACGCCATAAGCAGGCGATGAAGGGATGTTGCTACTCAGAAAAGGAAAGTTCGTGATGCTGAAATTGAAGTCGTCACGTTTGTCATAGAGTGAGGTGTTCATGTGACCATCAGTGTCGTAGGACAACATTATATCCAAATAGGATGCTGAATTATTTGTCTCTGTAGTTTCTTTGGCTTCAAGCTCCGAAGGATAGATACTGCTCAGGTAATCCGCGAATTTTGGATTATTGATGGACAACACATCGTCTATGTATCTGTAAGTGAAGTGGAAGTCAGAAGCTAAGTATCTTTTTCCTTCAGAGACCAAAGATTGAATGAATTCAGCTTCGTACGAGTAAAGGAAAATGTCGGCAAGGAGTGGGGCACAATTGGTCCCCATTGGAATTCCGACAATTTGCTGGAAGACCTTTCCTCCAAACACCACAAAAATGTTGTCGATCAGAAAGTTTAACATCTGAATAATGTCTGTTTCAGTGTACTTATTTTCAGAATCTGACTTTTCTTTTACAAAGTAGGTTTTGTCATAGTTAACAACAATAAATTTGTATTTGCGATTACCGTTCTTACTTGTAAACGCATTACTTATAATTTTTGCGAGTTTTTCTTTCAATTTAGAATGTGGAATTGTAGTGTAAAGTGTCGAAAAATCAAAGGCTTTGATCGAATGGACTCTACTAAAATGAGTGGATTTCAGATGTTCTAAAAGTTCCTTCGAATTCTTTAAAATCCACATCTGGTTGATACCACTGCGAGAATATACTGTCGAACAATATTTTTGTAGCCCAGATTTGATTTCAGATAAAACTTTGGTGAGTAAGATAGATACAGATTTGGTAGAACATTTTGAGGAGCCAGCGATGAAACGTTGTTTGTACGGATTGTACGGAAGAGACACACGATCGACCGAAGTTGATGGAACTTGGTTACATGTGCCCTCGGGGACTCTTGGTCCACCAGCAGTGACACTCATCAAGTAGTTCAAATGTTAAACGTCTTTAAATTCAATAGCATCATTTAAAACCCGATAAATTAACAACATGGACTAGACATGCACGTTTCGGGTACTATACCCTCGTAAGTGATCCTCAGTCTAAACAATGTAATATGGCCAAAAAGTATGAAAATTATATATTATTTCCAAATTTGTACAAAAAGAAGTAGCAGAATGGGTGGGATATGATGCTACAGGACCCACGTTTAAGAAATTTAAAGAAATTTTGTAACAGATAATTTCAAATGCGTTGAAGAGACACACGATCGACCGAAGTTGATCAAACTTGGTTACATGTGCCCTCGGGGACTCTTGGTCCACCAGCAGTGAATTGAATGTGTTTTGAATATTTTCCCTGGCATGGTCGCCATAGCACTTTCTATATAGATTTTACCGCAGACAGTGCAATGCATGTATTTTATATATTGTTTTTATTTTCATGCATGAACATCGACGGCGGTTGCGGCTAGCCGACAGGGGATGCTTACTCCTCCCGGGCACCTGGTGCCACCTCTAGCTTGCTAGGGGTCCGTCGATGCTCAATTTGATGCCATATTGTGAGTGCTGTTGAGATTATCGTCAGGATCTTCTTTAACTCATTTACAAAAAAGATTATAATGTGTTTCAATTTGATTTACCCACTTCTACGGGAGTTATGGCCCCTGGACTTAGCAAATTTCATGAACGTCTCAGTTTCCAGTCTTTTCATGCTTGTTGTTGTTGATATTGAACTCATTTTTGTTATGCAGTTGCATTATAGTCTGAGAAAGATAAACATCAAAGAAGTACCTAACCGTCATTCAGTCTCAAAGTCGAGAAGGCAAGGAAAATCGTGAGAATTCCCATCGAAACGGTTGCGAACCCCGGAATGAACAACATTCCGAAGTGTGACCAGGTGCCCGGGGAGATACAGCGTCTCCTGATTGCATGCAACACCCGTTGCAACAGCTCCATGGAAACCTGTCAAATTCGGTGATTGTCTTGATGTACATTTTGATGTACACATCAGGTAAGTATGTCATGTTTGGTGATGATGACAGACATTCATCCACAATGTAGAATGTCACTGATCATTCTGGAAAGCGGGATCTCATATGCTTTTATTACATCCCTGTAGCGACCGAAGAACTTCCTCAATGATGATTTCAGGCATTGTGTAACATAACCCTGAACAAGTAGCTGAAAGAATAAGTTGAAGTTGAGTTTGATTTATTTGTTCTTACAAAAAGTATCGCTTCATAGCAAATTTCATCAAATTTTCCTGTTTTCCATACCTTCTTCTAAAACACATATTGAACTTATTTTGATGTTGGATTCATCTTTTGTTGTAAGTACAGGTCAAGGCAGAGTTGAAGGACATTCATTAATGCCGGTAGGGGACTTATATTGCTCGCTTCATAATTTTCTTAATTCAACATAGCAAGTTTTCCTGGCTTGACGGTGATTTTCCTAGATTACCGTCATATGGTATCTACATTTCACAACTCATCAGGTTTGCAGTACTAATGTTTTGTATTTTCATAATAGAAATTTACAAATTACAAAGAAACTTTTAGGTCAAGGTTTTCGCTTTCACAAACTTTCTGGAAATTTTACAAAAATTATTGCCAACTTCCTTTGAAATTCGTACCCATACAAGAAACATTACATTACCTTACATTACTTTGTGTATTTCACTACGTGCTTTTTATGGTGACATATAAGTAACAAAATAAGAAGGATCAAAGGTGGACAGCATAACCATCGAAAATGCGTCAGAATCACAAAACGCCTTTTATATATTAAATAGAAATCCTCGTCTTTAATTCTAATTTGAATGTATCAACTGTCCAGTTCTCCGGTACAGATAGATCGTAGAAAGCTCGTGAACGTTGCCTCATCGTCGGGCCGATTATAAACAATTATCAGCCAGCAATAAAAACGAAAAGTCCGAATAATAGAATGCACCGTCTTTTAAATAAAGATTCACAATTTTATTTAATTTGAAGTAAATTATAAAACTATCAATAGGAAATACGAGACCGCGATTTTTAATAAGAATTAAGGGTTGTTGATGAATAAACGTCAGATGCTTATTAAAACTGGCATATACCTCCCCAGCTCTGTGTAAAATGATTGTGATTGGACAACATAACCACGTGCATCTCCAAAACAGGTCATGTGAATAGTCGATGTACAGGACATCGTTGAGAAAGCAATGAGATATATGTATACGAAAATATTTACAGGAATAAACGTAAACACTAACCATATTTTATTCTTAGACTTAATTGTTGTGTATAAACTACATGTAATATTAACTAAATAAACATTTATAAGCCTTTCAAATAGGTCTAATTCTAAAAGCAGAATATTAAGATATCTTTACAGAAGTTTAAGTTCAGGTTTAGAATTTGCCCTTCGTAAGTGATATTATCTGGATTTCCATGTTTCAATCTCGAGCATCACTGATGAGACATAACTTGTTCAAATGAGCATATGGTGCACTTAAATTTTATGAGGGGACATATATTTTAATATTGACAATTAAGGGGGGGTGGTCAGGGGAGGAGAGAAGTTGGATGACGGTAGTATATGGTGTTTTCTCTATTCTAAATAGACTTTTTTCACCGTGACGAACTTCGCACTTTGCACTTTGAACTTCTCACTTTAATTTCATAATTTGGTTGCCGAAAAAAGCGCGCCAGTTGTACAGGAAGTCCAATATACAATTCGATTGAGTATACTAATCAAAATGTAGATGACTCCGCCTATGAGTTTATACACGAACGGCAGCTACGCCACTTTTTCTTCAATGTTCGAAGTGCGAAGTACGAAGTTCGAAGCGCGAATTTCATCACCATGAAAAATGTCTAATAATACATGTATAAATAAAGATGAACGTAAACTAAATTAAAAGTTTGTTATAAGTACTTGTTGTCATATGTATGTTTGGAAGGTTGAGAATCTATCAATTATAAGCAATTTTGGTAAAGCATGAACGACGTTATCAAACTTTGATAATCAATGATAAGTATATGATTAAATCTTTAATAGAATAGATGACTGTGTACACCCTTTTACTTGAATACTGCAACTTTAATCGAGCTTTTGTAAATTATGATTTTGTAGATCCCCTTCTCATCACAGCATGCAATGAAGGAAATATGTTTCCTTTTATATGTTTTCAATTATATTTCGAAAAAGAAAATGTAACATATTGTAAAGGGATTTTGTTCATCGATGAATCTATGCATAAAGATGCACATATTGCATAATATACGTTTTGTATTTCTTAACTTGTCATGTGGTATTAACATATCAGAAATAAGTAAAAGGTAAGACGATGATATCAGAGTTGGTTTGCAACATGAAATTCAAGAGGTCCACCACATATTACTTTCATTTTGTTTTTTTTTTTGTGCGCAATCCTGTTTGGACTATCAGTAGGACTAATCTTTGCATTTTTGTTATCGAGTTATTCCTCTTTGCATGCCCCATTGATCTATACTCAGAATGTAGCTAGTGAGACGTTCCGTTCTTATTTGAATTCAAGAAATTTACGGGACGGAGAATCAGAAATTGAAGCTGTACACGATGAGATGGACACAAAATTACAACCACTTCAGGAGCTTAAGTTTGTTGATGGCCATCAACATCATGGTGAATATTTCTTTTTTTATTCTTTAGAGAAAAAACAGGAAAAATAGCTAAATACCATGTAAAAGTATAAAAAAGTAACTAAAGAATTTCATTCAATATACAAAAGACTTATATTTTGTTTATTTATAAGTCCTTGGATGTATTGCAAGTAAAAGGATTGAAAACAAAGCATCAAGTAGTACAACAAGTTTTGATGATATTAGGTTTACATCTTAAAGCAAGAGGTTTCTTAAAATTATAGTTCAATACGAATAATGCGCTGTTCAATCACGTAAAACTATATAGAAGTTTGTCTCTGAGAAAAGATCACAAATATTTTTGCATATGATAACTGACCTGAACTATGAAATGGATTTTGAAAATAACTTCTTTCTTGATTGCAGATAATGATGAATTAGTCAGAAAACTAGTTTATCAGATCCGAGTTCTTTGTTGTGTTATAACATCACCCAAAAATCTTGAAAAGAAGGCAATACACATAAAAAAGACATGGGGTAAAAAGATGTACAAAACTTGTATTTTTTAGTTCCACAACAAATGCTTCTTTTCCTACCATTGGATTAAATATATCCGAAGGAAGAAAACATTTGGATTCAGGTATGTTTATGATAACCAATTTGACGAAGCTGACTGGTTCATGAAAGCAGACGACGATACCTACGTCATTATGGAGAACCTCCGTTATTTTCTATCATCTCAAAATACAAAGGATCCTGTTTACTTTGGACATCATTTCACAAGGTTATTATAGTAGCGGGGCAGGATATGTACTTAGTAAAGAAGCTCTCAAAAGAATAGCGACAACCAGAAATGACCCAAAATTCTGCAGGCAAAATGGCGGCGCGGAGGATGCTGAACTTGGGAAGTACAAGGAAAGATTAGGAGTAAAAACAGCAAATTCTACAGATGCCATTGACAGAAGTAGATTCCATTGTTTAAACTTAGAAGCACATTTACTTAAAGACTATCCTGGTTGGTATTGCAAATAGATTCAAATAGGGCAAAAAAGGTAAACAATTTTCCCTCAGTTTTCTATTGCTTTGTCTCTGTTTTATTTTTTGAGCCAAATAACCTCTCAGATTCACTAATGACAAATATGGATAATGCCCATATCCCTGTATACAGTACAAATTCGATAATTCAGAAAATCCGAAACCGAAGGCTAAAAAATCAGAATAAAACAGGAACCAAAGCAAACAAACAAAAACCTACACCATATGAAAAGAAGCGAACTCCCGATATGGGTTTGAGACCAGGTGCCCAGGAAGAGTAAGCATCTCCTGATTGCATGCAACACCCGCCGCTTCAATTCGGTTTAAACTGTCACATTCGGTAACTTCCATTTCGGAAGACATAGTAAGAGAACAATCTTTGGTTGGATGGTTCATATGGTATATGACAGAATATTATCAACCATTCTGGAGAGTGGGACATCATAGTGTATGACCAGTTCCCCATATCGACCGTAGAACTTCCTAAGTGACGATGTTAGTCGGTCACAAACATATCCCTGACTGAGAAGCTTATCTTAAAGACGCCTAGCTCTCAGAATAATATCCGTATATTTCGTTCTTGCTCTGGCATAGCGTATCAACTGAGATCCAAGAAAACAAATTGACGCAAGCGTCAAAATTTCGGGCCGTACAAATGTTCTATATTCAATATTTGGGGATATGTTTGGATTCTAACTAAAGTCTAAGATCTGGTGTCTTGTGGACATTATTTAGAACATACTGCGGTTTCTTTCTTGAATCATCCGCTGCAAAAGAGTGATATTTATTGAACATTTTGAAATAGACAATCATTATAATTCATAGAATTCGAAGCAAATTTATATGAGTGTTACAAGGATAAAAAACAGAATCAAAACAAACAAACAAACAAAAATAAGAAAAGAAAACGTTGGTATTGCAGCAATTCAAAAAAATCTTAAGCCAGGGTTAAGTTCAATCTAATTTAAACTCGACTTTTCTGATCTGTTAAATCAAGGAGAGATAGTAGATAAGATATATAAGACTTTGATAAGATTGGTCTAAATAACATCATTATTGTTAAAACGCTAAATCTTTGAGTCGCCTGCGAAGCATAGCGACACTTAAAGAAGACCGGAATTGTGGCCTTTTTTCGAATTTTTCCATAGAAAATGAAAATTAGCTATACACAGTGTGATTAAGCGTCTTTTTGTTCACGCGTTTACCACTGAACTTTGCGATAGTTTTCGAAAAAAAATTGCAATGAGCGCGAGTGATATGCCCCTAGTGAAATCAAAAGATTTCATTGGACTGATACGTGACGAGTATGAATTTTTCGATAATTAGTTTTATGAATGAGTTACGTATTAAAATTGTGATTTACTCTAGGTAGGCTTGCTTGGATAAGCAAAGTGTGTAGTATACAATTACTCGTGCATTCAACTGTCATGATTATATACGAACAGTCAATCGGACATTTTTAGAAAATAACACACTTTAATCTTCATATTTAGACAATTCTTATATTGCAAACGCAAATCCCTGCTTCATATGTATCGACTTTTTTTTGACTAACAAAAAAGTCTATTAAGAGGTAATTAACCAACTGCATGCTTGTTTGTTAACATTTTTGCCTTCGGTTAATTTGAAGTCGATCACGGATAGTTGCGAAGATCACTGAGGTCGATGTTAAATACTTGAGCCATTTCCCATCCTTTTTATGCTGAATCTGATCGAATTCTTTAAAGAAAAAAATAGTTTTTGATTCAAAAAATTGAATGTGTTTGAAAAATTGAAAAATGTAAAAGCATATTTCTCTTCCACTTCAGGGATCACTGTGTCCGTTGTCCGTCTGTCTCTCACACTTTGATGTCATACCCTATATAAAAGTGATTCCTAAGTGTCGCTATGTTTCACAGGCGACACATGAATTCCTTGGAATTATTTTTAGGGGGGGGATTTGGATAAAATCATAACGTATACGTGGGCATTACGGACGGTAGAACAAGGTGGTTTCCCTACATTTTTAAATAATTACAAATAAATTTAGTTCATCCGTTTTTCTATATAACTTGCCTTCATGTATTTTCTGAAGGGAAAGAATATGTCATCAGTTCTGAGCTAATATTGAAAGCAAGACACCAATGACGTAATATAACTTTGATAAAATGATAAGGAAATGCTTCACAAAAACGTTAATAAAATATCAGAGGCTTCAAGAATTCACTATGTACTTCCTGTAAATTAAGTACTGCGACTAAAATCAAGTTTTTGTAAATTATGATAAGATCTGCATAATGTATTTTGAATGGGTTACGAGGGGAGATTGTATAGATCCCCTTCTCCTCACAGCATGCAATTAGAAAGCAGTATGCGTTTCCTTTTACATGTATGTTTTCAATTATATATCATGTCATTAGTGCACTGTAACACATTGGACTGTTTCATTGAAATATTGTAAAGGATTAACCTATACGTACTAATGTAAGACGTTGCATATTTCTTTACTTGTCATCTTGTAGATTAGAAATCAGAAAAGAAAAAAATATAGTAAGACGATTGTATAGATCCCCTTCTCCTCACAGCATGCAATTAGAAAGCAGTATGCGTTTCCTTTTACATGTATGTTTTCAATTATATATCATGTCATAAGTGCACTGTAACACATTGGACTGTTTCATTGAAATATTGTAAAGGATTAACCTATACGTACTTATGTATCACGTTGCATATTTCTTTACTTGTCATCTTGTAGATTAGAAATCAGAAAAGAAAAAAATATAGTAAGACGATTGTATAGATCCCCTTCTCCTCACAGCATGCAATTAGAAAGCAGTATGCGTTTCCTTTTAATGTATGTTTTCAATTATATATCATGTCATAAGTGCACTGTAACACATTGGACTGTTTCATTGAAATATTGTAAAGGATTAACCTATACGTACTTATGTAACACGTTGCATATTTCTTTACTTGTCATCTTGTAGAGTAGAAATCAGAAAAGAAAAAAATATAGTAAGACGATTTTATCAGAGATATTAATAAGAGAATGATTTGCAAAAGGAAATTCAAGAAGTACACTAAATGCTACTTTCACTTTGTTTCAGTGTGCGGAAACGGCCAGTCTTCGTACCTGAACTTTCTTTTTGGACTAGCTGTAGGACTTTTCTTCGCATTTTTGTTCTCGAGTTATTCCTCTTTGCAAGCGCCATTATCCTATACTAGAAAGGTCGCAAGTGAGACATTTCGTTCTTATATGTAGGCCTTTCAACTAAATTTTAAAATCAAAAAATTTTCCTTTGAAAGTGCTTCACGACTTTTGAATCTGTGTCTAAATAGTAGTAAGGAATTGGGAAAAACATGCTATATATCGATAAATAATTAATTTTTTCTACCGAATTTTAAATTAAATCTGCTTAAGAAGGGAGGTAATTCAAACTATAAAATTTAACAAACATTTTATTCCCGGGACTCATCTGAGTAACCGAGTTTTACGGGTTCTTTAAAATATGAAGAATACAAGAAACGAAATGAAAAGAAACGGAACGAATTTTAATATTTTTTTTTTTTTTTTTTTTTTTTTTTTGGTCGGCAAAGAATTTTCAAAAATAAACAGGATGTGATATTTCTTCCGAATTGAAACAACGGTTGTTTCATTCAGACAGAAGACGCTGACTCTTCCGGGGCACCTTGTCTCACTCCCATATTCTTCTTTTCATGTGGTAGAAGTTCTTGTTTATTTGCTTTGGTTCCTGTTTTATCCTATTTTTGTATGCCTTCGGTTTATGATTTTCTGAATTATCGATTTCGTACTGTGTATTTGTATATGGTCATTTTCCATATTTGTCATTGAAGCTAACGAAAAGGATAAGCCTAAAAAACCTTTCATCGGAAAGTTGATTGTTGCGTGCCTCCTTATCATCTCATCCTGCAAACACCGATAACTACCGAATCCGTGAGTGATGTATCTGTCAAAGTATCTCTACCGTCAGCTGAACTGGTTTTCTACAAGGATCTTGCAAAACTATCAGGAATGGTGACATACTAGTTTGATTTTCTTTTCTATTTCTATTAAATTGTACACTGTTCCAGAGAAGAAATTTAAATGATTATTGACCGAAGGATCAATGAAGTAACCGGATGTGACAGTTCTACCGAATTAAAGCGGCGGGTGTTGCATACAAGCAAGAAATGCCTTCTCTTCCTGGGCACCTGGTCTCACTCCCAGGACATATCGGGAGTTCGCTTCTCTTCATATGGTGGATGTTTTTGTTTCTTTGCTTTGGTTCTTGTTTTGTCCTGGTTTTGTGTGCCTTCGGTTTTGTGCTGTGTGCGGGGATGTGGTCGTTGTCCATATTTGTCATTGAGGAAGTTCGTTACGGGGATTGAATAAAAGCATACGAGAGCCCCCTTTCCAGAGTGGTCAGTGACATTACACATTGTGATTGAATGGCTGTCATCATCACCAAACAAGACAAACTTACCCGATCTGTACATCGAGACAATTACCGAATTTGACAGGTTTCGAGGACGATGTTACAAAGGTGGAAGAAATTCAGGTCGAGGGCTGTAGTGCTTTCATTGGACCGTTGTCAGATCCTATTATGTCACAAGCTGCCGGATCTAACGGAAATGTTCTATCTTCGAAGTGAGGCTTTTAATAGGTAGCAATGATTGTAAATATTGCGTCATTTATCTCCGTCACTAATCAACAAGTAAAATTTGAATTTGTATCTTAAAAGTACTGCGTACTTTTCTACGGCGGGAAGGTTTTGTCACATTCAAATTTTGATTTAACTTAGTTTTTTAGGCCCTCATTTATTCAACCGTGCATATATTCAAAGCGTATGGAGCCTCAGTGCAATTTACCGTGAAGACTGACAAGTTATACTGGGCATGTGGTCACTTTAGATTAATACATCGGAGTGGACGTACGCTTTGTTTATATAGACGTCTTGACCACGCCGTTTAAATATCTTTATTTTCAATGTATTCCTTATATGTATGGTGTAAACCAGTGAGCGATACAGCCATCACTTCTGAGGAAAGAATTTACTGTATTTTGTATATTTATTTGTACGAAAGTTCATACTTTGATGTTGTATCTAAAATTGAGTAATCAGTGTAATTTATTCACTTCGTATTTTGTTAAAAACAGTATTAAATACTGTCAGGTCTCGTATTCCATACGGAGTAAAATGTGTGTATTATTGTAATGTAGAAATGTGTATTACAATTATGTAGTTCAATTTCGTAGTGTGTACAACATTGCATATAATGCGTACGTATAATTAGTGAATATAAGCCACGGTGTAGTTTGAACTACGGTATGCAGTAAGTGTGTAAACATAATAATGTATGGAATCTTGACTCTGAACATCTATTGTATAACTTAACGTAAATATTCTAGGCCTTTATGATGTGTAGTACCGCCTCCAAGATGTTAACCTTGAAAAGCTCCTTACAACGTGGACATGGACTGAGAATGTGACAGTGGCTACGCGCTGGTGTTGTGCTGTGATGTTATGTTGACTGGGAACTGTGGAACTGTGAAGTCATCTCATCAGCGTCATTTGTATTTGTATCGTCGTTAAATGTATTTGTATAGTTTGGATACGCTATGAATCGACCCTACAGGAAATTTGGAGCCGCGCGCTCTCTGTAATGTAAATGTACAAATTTAGATTAAAAAAAAAGATGGCGCTACTGAAATGATTTTTGGTGGCTCCACAAGAAGCATCACTGATGAGAATTTAATATTCGAAACAAGTGTCTGGTGCATGGTAATTGGTTTGGAATTTCATTCAAGAAGGTATAGAGTTTGAACCCTTCAACATTATGTAATGAATGTAGACATCTGAACTTCTTATATTTCAATATATATTTCACTTTCCCGTCACCAATATACGATGCCCGTCTGTCCGTGACAGGCACTTTGTCGATTCTAATCATGACTTTTTTAAATGCATGACAATGCCAGAAGTTTAGTGCTGTTCTGGTCACTTTTTGAATAAAAATCGTCCTTTTTTCCAAACATATAAAAAGAGGAAAAGTGCGCACTTGAATTCATAAATGGCAATACCTGAGTGCATTAACGTAGCTGCGTGTGAGCCGTCTTGGAGCTGTACGGAATATCAGGGATTTACAAACCCATCATTTTTACTCATAGAAAGCACATTTATGTCCAGGGTACAGGTTTAAAAAAGTAAAAAGGCTTTTAAGTTCTATGAGGTCGAAGTCTAAAATCACCAATTCCCTGTAAGCATAAAATTGTAAACGTCTTCAAATTGAATAGCATCATTTAAGAACAGATAAATCGGCAACATGGACCAGACATGCACGTTTCGGATACTTAACCGGGTACTTAAAATGTTTTGACCACCCGTTTTCTCCGATTTTCATGAAATCTAATAAATGGGTAGGGCAAAATGTCAGGAATAGAACATCATCAATATATTGTTGCCAAGTAACCTGGTTGCCATTGTAACCAATGAGTTAAAGAAGATCCTGACGATAATCTCAACAACACTCACAATAGAGCATCAAATTGAGCATCGACGGACCCCTAGCAAGCTAGAGGTGGGGCCAGGTGCCCGGGAGGAGTAAGCATTCCCTGTTTGGCTAGTCGCACCCACCCACGATGTCCATGCACGAAAAATGAAAACAATAATATCTAAAAACATGCACTGTCTGTGGTAATGTCAATATAGAAAGTGCTATAGCGACAATGTCAGGTAACATATTCAAAACACTTACTGTCAAGTCATACGATACCAAAATATGAAAAATATATAAGTTTGGATTCTTACTGTGTCTCATACAAATGGTTCATAATTTCAATTCTTATATAATTCAAAAATAAAGGCTATGAGATATTCACTTAAATTCATTATCTTTTCAGATTTTTTCAATACACATGTTTGCCATGGTAATAGATATTGCTTATGCTGACAAAATTCTTCAAGACGTTAGATTTTATTTTCTGTTTTTAAACAGCCATTTGATCTACTTAGTCCAGGAGGTCTCCCATGGGGTGCCTGCACCCCCCGAGGGACAATTGACCACTATGTCTGTTTGATAGAGGGATGTCCCCTGATCACAAAATGGGGCATGCCCCGCTCTATCTCCGCGGCGTTTAGGAGTTTTGGGGAAAAAACATGTATTTTCATGTAAAAATCACTGAAAATTGGAAAAAAGTAATACATTCCATATTAGTCGTGATTTGAAAAATTTGAACATACAAATGTTAAGTTGTTTTGATGTGCTTTCTGATGCAATGATATTTTAGTTCGAATTTCTACTTTGAATGTTATTTTTTGTGTCAAAAATGCTATTTTTGCGAAATTTCAAAGAAATTTGAATAAAATCAAATTTCTTTCTGCTTCTTAAAATCAAATTATTGATTATGATTGTCTTTTGATGATTTACAAAATAACTTTTTAGTCTATTCTTTCAAATGATATATAATTTGTATTATTCTTTTATGGTAAAGGTTGCAAAATTGCTGCTTTATATGGAAACGATCGAGTGTTTTTTATTAAAATTCTAAGATTTCTGTAACTAATAAGAGGAATCTAATTTCAGCGTGAAAGAAGGGGCCAAAAAAATCCCTGGACCTTACACCGACCCTCAAATGGATTTGACGAAAAAGCTACAGTCTGATTTCATGTGGGCGCTATACTTTTTGTCATCTAGGAATCATTTTGGCTTGAAGTAACACTGGTGAGGATTCCTTGTCCAAAACATGCAAGCATCAACTTCATTTTTTTATGCCCAGAAAAGATAATATATATCTGTTTAGCTTACCCTAAGACCTTACCCAAACGAATGTGTGTTTTGATAGAACATGCAATTTTATACCAGAAATAATCAGACGAAGACGTTTATATCTAAATTTGAAATGAGCTACTAAAATAAGGTAAAATGTAGAACTACATGTATTGGAGACAATCATGTGGGCGATTTTTAGCTCACCTGAGCCAAAGGCTCAAGTGAGCTATTGTCATAGTGTGGCGTCCGGCGTCCGTCGTCCGTCGTCCGTCCGTCCGTCGTAAACTTTTAACATTTTCAACTTCTTCTCAAGAACGGCTGAAGGGATTTTGATGAAACTTGGTATGCATGAAGTACTAAAGGTCCTCTACCAAGTTTGTTCATTTCGGCTTGATCCCTTCAGGGGTGGATCCAGGGCGGGGTCAAATAGGCCCCAGAGGGTACCCCACTTCAAAAATCTTCTTCTCCAGTTCCACTGAATGGATTGAAAAAAACTAATTGTATCTAAGTGATCTAGAAGGATGTACGATTCAAGTTTGTTCATTTCGTTAAAATCCATTAACTAATTTTTGACGCGTTTTTGACGTCTTTTTCGACATTGCATTTTTAATGCAAAAATTGATATTTCTCTTAATATTTTCTTTCTTGAAAAATTCTGCTCCAGTTTAGTTTAATTTAGCCATTTTTAAGCAAAGGAATGCTTTAGTGAAAGAATTTTGCTGAAAGGTTTATTTTTGAATTTTTAATGATTTTTTTAATACTGTAAAAAAGGAAGGGAGGATGGTCATTTTCATCATTTTTGGCATTTTATGGTTCTTCCCATGAATGATTGTTTTAACATTTATCATATCTATTGTAAGGAATGTAACAGTGAAAGAATTTTCTCAATATCTTGACTTTTAGATTTTTAATGATTTCTTAACTTCTTACCCATAATGCAGTGAGTGTAAGATTTTACCTTTTTTGGAATTCAAATCTAAGAAGTAAATGATATAATAAAATTTGATTGGTTGATACCTG
The DNA here is from genome assembly GCA_028142955.1 of Pinctada fucata. Classification (NCBI taxonomy): domain Eukaryota; kingdom Metazoa; phylum Mollusca; class Bivalvia; order Pterioida; family Pteriidae; genus Pinctada; species Pinctada fucata. The sequence continues at coordinate 40,968,189 of AP027114.1, forward strand.
TAGAGAGCGTGACGGCAGGGGAAGACTGACCGCAAGTTAGCGTCACTTTTCCCATGCTGGTCAAAGAATAAAGTTGTTAATCTATTTAGATCTTCATTTTATTCTACAGGTATGTAATCAATCTTTAAGTCTAATTTGGTAAAAAAATTATATATATAAACATAATGAAAATTTGATAAACTTATAAGAAATTTTATGAATAAAGCGTAAATCTATTAAGCTATTGAAAGTTAAGAATTGAGCGATTTTTGTTTTAAATAGAACAAGAATTGATAGAGTGTTTGAGAAAATGATATTTTGTTTTAAAGTTTTATGTGTAATTGAATATACTCTGTTTTTACAGGATTTCATTTAATTTGTCACTTTTCCCATGCTGGTCAAAGAATAAAGTTGTTAATCTATTTAGATCTTCATTTTATTCTACAGGAGACACTTTTGAGTGGTACCTTGCTCACCGAGCTATTTCCCCAGAATAAGACACCCCATACAAAGAGTGGGTGTGTCAATTGGTGCAGCAGATCCGGGTAGACCAGTTGATGACGTACTTTTTGCGTTCGAAAGGAGAAATAAATATGCCTTTACCCCAGAACAGTAGGATGGACGAAGACCGGGCGGACAGCAGGCGCGAACTTTCTTCCCGAGAGGCGGAAACCAGTGAAGAGATCGCCGCCCTACACGAGCAATTAGCCCACAAGGACCAAGAATACCTTGCCCTTCAACAGGAATTTGCACAATTAAGGGCTCGTGTAAGCCAAGAGGACGCCCGAGTGCAGGAGAGACAAGTTCTAAGACAGGATCCCTCGCCAACACCAAGTACCGTAACAACAAAACCTCTAGTAAAATTGAGAGAATTTGACGGGAAGGGATCAGCCATTCAGTGGTGGCTGAAATTTATGACATTTATTCAATTACATGGTCTCAGCAACCGGGACGCGCTGTTGCGGTTGCCATTCTACCTAGTGGGCGTGGCTGGAGTTTGGTTCGACACATTGGACGCAAGCTACAAGGTAACCCTTGAGACCGTGAAAAGTGCATTCATTGCCCGTTTTAAACCCACATCAAATCTGAAATTAGATCTAATGGACATAAAACAATTACCGAGTGAAAAAGTAGACGATTTCATAAACAGAGTTACTGCCCTCACAGTTGACCGTCCCGCAGATCCGGAGATGTTATTACACGTTGTATCTAAAGGCCTTAGACCGAGTATCTTGAAACGTGTAATTCAAGAGGACTGCTCGACATTAGAAGAACTCAGACGCGTTGCGAACCGGGAGGAAGTGGCAGAGCGTATTCATTTTGACAGTCCGGATATAAACGCTACAAATTCAGTGAACGCGCTGGAAAAGATCGGCCGTAGATTGGACAATTTTGGAAGAAAATAACAAGAGACAGACAATGCCAAAGAATAGTGTTCCGTTCCCATCTGGAGCTTTGTGTCCAAACTGTTTAAATGTTATCGGTAAGTACTGCTTTTTCCCAGATGATTGTCCAGCAAGACACCAGACTTGTAATCATTGTTATGGGAAGGGGCATTTCAGACGGACTTGCAAACTTTTTCAACAAGAAGTAGGCATAAAAAGTCAAAATTATTACAGGCAAGGAAATGGTACTCATGGTCGTCCATAGGGGTGCGCGCCTGTCTTTGGGCATTCTAAAGATGGGCATATGGATAAAAACAGGGAAAGACAATCACTATTTCTGAATGTGGTGACCCCTTTGCACAAAAACACGATTGAGGTTAATGTACGAGGCAGAAAGACGGATGCATTAGTTGACACTGGTGCTTCTGTTACGATTATGAGCGAAGCGTTTTTGAAAAAGACAATATTTGCTAGTGCTAAGTTACATCCCCCAAAGTTTCACAGTGTTGTTGTGGCAAGCGGAAGTTCAATGAAAGTGCTAGGTTGTCTGTCTATTCAGTTTGCTATCAATGGTACACAATACGAATATGAAGTACATGTGATCAGAGGTCTTTTTCACTCGTTGATATTAGGATTCGATTTCCTAACTGCGCACAACGCACAACTAACATTTTCTGCTACTAATACATTACACCTTCCTGACAAGGAAAGCAAACCTCAAGTATGTCTACTAAAGACCAATTCGGGAGTGGCTCGGCTAAGTAAAAAGATAACTATTCAAAAGCAGTGTGAAATGATAGTCCCAGTCACTGTTTCACACAGAAGGAGTCACGAAACGATCCTTCTAGAGCCTTCGTCAGAATTAGATAAACTGAATATCATGGCAGCGAAATGTTTGGTCACCATAAATAATGGCAAGGCTTACTTCAAAATTCTAAATCCAACAGATCGGCCAATTAGGCTGAGATATAGACAAGTTCTAGCCACAGCGGTAGACATACATGAAGGTGAAATTTTCTCTCTAGACAATGAACATGAAACCAAGCGTTCCTTTGCGTCAGTCAATCCAGATATAAACAAACCAGCATCAGTGCACAATGATCTCAAATTCAATCTGGATGATTCTGTGCTTGACACAAATGAAAAGACACAGTTACTTTCCTTTCTCTCTGAACACAGGGAAAACTTTGCAACCGATCTGAGTCAACTCCTCGGAAAAACATCAGTTCATAAACATCATATTGAAGTTAAACCTGGGTCGAAGCCGGTCCGGTTGCAATTTTTCCGAACGTCACGACAGGGTGAAAAAGAAATTGAAAGACAGGTTGATGAGATGGAAAAACATGGCATTATCAAGCCATCTAACTCTGAGTGGCATTCGCCTGTTGTTTTGGTGAGAAAGAAAAATAACACTTTTCGATTTGCATGCGATTATCGTGCACTTAACAAAATTACAGTTCCAATGTCGTTTCCTCTTCCTCGATTGGAGAGTGTATTCGATGCCATAGGTGAGGCTCAGGCAACCTACTTTTCAAGTTTAGATCTCATGTCTGGATTCTGGCAAATGGAACTAGATGAAGAGAGTAGGAAAAAGGCAGCATTTATCACGCAAAGGGGCGTGTATGAATGGACACGAATGCCCTTCGGCCTGACAAACGCGCCTATTTCCTTTCAAACATTAATGGCTACTGTACTAAGAGGGTTAAACTGGAAGTCAGTACTTGTGTACGTGGATGACATTTTAATATTCAGTTCGAGTTTCCACGAACATTTGCTTCACTTGAAACAAGTTTTTCAAAGACTTTCCGAGGCAAATCTTAAACTTCAGCCTGAAAAGTGTCACTTTGCCGTCAAGAAGTTGAAATTTCTAGGTCACGTGATATCTAGACAAGGTATAGAAGTAGACCCTGATAAGACACTAGCAGTTAGTCAATACCCTATCCCAAAAACACAGAAACAGGTAAGAAGTTTTCTTGGTATGGCAAACTACTACAGTGGTGATCGCGGGAGATTACACAATTTTACCGAAGTTTCCGAGGCTTAACCTAAGTTTCCGAATTTCGGAAAAATCCTACCTAAGTTTCCGAATCCTAACTTTACGAAAATTACCGCTTTGACCGAAGTTTCCGAATTATTAGAATTCGGTAGGAAATTTAGGGTAAACCGTGAAAGTTAGGTATTTTAGTTAGGTTTTTTAGGAAAAAGTGTAATATTTCGGGTTTTTCGGGGTAATGGTAGTTTTAAGATTGATTTCAACAAAACGAAATTTCCATTATGTTCACAAAAGGAATGCAACATGTGTTCGGGAATTCTGGGGTGCAATTGAAAAAAGGGGGGGGGGGGGTTATATCCCTTGAAAATTTCCAAACATAGTCATATACTTTTTTATTGGCAATTTGCAATACTAGGGCTCACGCTGTTATAACTCTTCCCCTCCCCTGATTGTCTAGAGTCGCACATACATCATGATGTATACAAGTCAAATTTGGTATTGAATAAATCACAGGGGGCCGTAGCCAGATTATTTTTATTTTCATGAAATCATTCTGCAATCAAAATCCCCCCCCCCCCTTTCCCTCGATTCATTTAATCAGCTATGTACAACGATTTCCCACAGATTCTATATGAAAGATATATGGAATCTGCGGAAAATCGCTGTACGTTACGTAGCTGATTAAATGGAAAGAGGGACACGTCAGTCATTGAAATATTAAAAAAAAACCTTGCTTCGGCCCCCTGTGTACAATAAATAAAAAAAAAAAAAAACAGAAAAGATCCGATATTAGAAAAGTATTAAAAGAAAAGATCGTTGAACTAAAGAAAAGATCTTATCTAAGAAAAGATCGTTGAATATAAACAATTCGAATTTCCTCTGATCGACGAAGTTGTACTTTTCGCAGTGGAAACACTTTGGCATTTTCAAAAATTCTTAGAGATTTCTTAATTTCAAATTGAGAAAACTAATGTAATTTCAAAAGACAATAAGTAATATATTATATTCCTACATAAAAAGCCGATTTTACACTGTGTACCGACTATAAACCGAGCTAATGATCGAACTTGTTTGTAAATTTCAGGCAAGTTCTGTGTTTTTTGTTTTTGTTTTTAAATAATTCCTCATCGTGTGTTTGTGTGTGTGGTATTTTTTTTTTTTTTTTTTGATTTTCTAGAATTTCAGCTGTCCTTAGCCGGGGAGGTATATAATACGTCCCTGCCGTGGCTTTTAAAAATAACAGCATTTTGTACAATGGTCGAATGGAGAGGCGTGGAGGGTTTTGTTGTTGTTTTTTTATTTTGGAGACCCTCGATCAGGGCAAGGACTGTTTATAAGTCCTTGATCAGGGCCCGATTTTTTTTCTGTTCTTTAGCGGATGCATGACCAAAGATAATTCAGCAGACCCTTCGGGCTAGATTCTTTTTGTAGAGGTGCAAACTTTCTGGACATTTTTCTTGGGGAGGGATGCAGTCTTCCTGCCCCTCCCCTCATAAAAATCATATGGGGTTCCTTTGTCCTCAATATTTTATAATTTGTTCGACAAATCTGTTAAAATTTTTGTATTACTACCATTATCCATTACATGTACAACTCTCTATCTAACAAATTCCTTTCCAAGGTGTTCTCAATCTTATGACAGCCCTTTGCACTAATTAATTGTGATAGGCAGAATGAAAAATGTGGCCGGTCCGGGAATCAAACCCGAGACCTTATGCTATGGATGCAGACGCTCTTAGCAACTGAGCTAACCGGGCACGATAACCGTACCGTCACACACTATTTATAATTTTTTTACAAGTCCCGAGATACAAATATGTTGCCGGACTCTGTCCGAAAACCTGTGATTGTCTGCAATCTTGAGGTAAAAACTCCTTTGCAAGATCTAGCTGTCATAAAGGAATGAATTATACCCAACTATTCATTCAAAGTATTCATACTGAATCTTCTAAACAGTTTCATAAAAAAAGTATATTATGACCTTGACCTCTTACTTTTATTTAAGAGCATAATACACCCTTGGGTCCTAAGAGTAATTATGTCAAATGTTTTTGAAAACCATGTAGAGGGGAAATAGTTTTGTCACAAAGTTTTGCCAAGAAAGTCTATTGTTACCTTGACCTCTGATCTAGATTCAGGTCATTAAAAAACCCTTGAGTGCTACATATACATAGCAATTCTGCAAACAACACAATAAAATTGATAACCAGGAGGACCGGAAACTGATTTGCTCAAGGAGAGGGCAAGTTGCTCGTTGCAGATTGACCCTCAATATGTGACTTTGATTTTGAAGATAACCTTGACATAGATACTGAATAACAGATATTGAATAAAGTTTTCCGCATATATGCATGTTGTATTTGCTTTGCAGTGAGTAAAGTAGAAATCAAAAGGAAGTGTAACATAATGAACTGATAAGCATGATCATGTATAAACAGATATCCAAATAAGTGATCTAATGATTCTAATCACATCATCAATATAAATTTACATGTGTAAACATGATCTATGGACCTTTGGCTGATCAAACTTCTGTATGTGCTCGGTATTTTTTTTTTGCATTTTGTGCTGACATGTTTGTGTATATATATTTTTGCAAAGATTTTTAACCCTTTCAATTTCATTGTAATTGTAATTATTATAGCTTATTCAGCTCAAGTACAATGTGGATCAATATTCAACACCTTCTAGGTCAAGAAGGTATAGCTCAAAAAATTAATATTAGATACCAAAACCCAGTTGCTTTACAATTTATTTCCTTTCTTGCAACTGATGAAGTACATGTAGAATACTATCAATCTGACAATAAGAAATTTACAACTGTAACTGTCAAAAGACAGCTAGTGTGAATGGCAGTAGATGGTAAATTACTGTCTACATTTGAGTACAAGATTAACACTGTTCAAGAACAGGTATGTCACCTGTCACATGTTTGACCCTAAAACATTGCCTTGACCTTGAAAATGACCTTGAGCTAAACTATAGCCTCTAAACATACTTCATTATGATGCATATCAATTAGCTATAGATACTGTAGCCATATATATATATATGATCATGTATCTTCAATGAACATCCCCCTCCCTTTTCACTTAAGTTCACAACTATGTGACACATGATCTAAAAACCTGTGACATATATCATAGGGCTGGTACAATACTCTGATTCATCAATGCATCACAATATTTTTTTTCTCGATCCAAGTATCGATATATCCAAACACGCCAAAGTTAAAATTTTACAAAAATTTTTTTATTGAATTTTCTGGATTTTTGTCCACCACGCCAAAAACAAAAATAACTTTCAGAGAAAATGAAAGTACATGTAAACATTTTGTTTCCTGGTTTATGAAGTACATGTTATAGGAGTCAGAAAAATTTCTGGTCAGAAAGCTAGTATTGAATACATATAACCTGTTGAATGAAAAAATAGCAATCCAAGGAATGCTTGTGTCGCCTGCGAAGCGGTTTGATTATTATTCTAGAAAGTGGATCAAAATTATTGGTATCAGTAGAAAAGTCTTGTCATATGAAATTCATTTGAAATATCAGACCTCTTAATTACAAATTAAAAGATATGGTCATTCTCAAATTTTCAGAAAAGAGTGTCAATCATCTAAGTCAAGGTCACTACGTAAAAATTGGTAACAAAAAGGTCTCATCATAAGAAATATTAAAGACCTATCACCTACCAATTAAAAGATATATACAACCTTAGAAAAGAAGGTCAAATAGCTAGGTCATGGTCAAAAGGTAAAAAATTATGGTATGTTTAGAATGGCATTGTTACAAGGAAAATACATGTGAAATATCAAAGCCCTATCACCTACCAATCAAAAGATATAGCCAATATTACTTTTCTTGAAAAGTAGGTCAAATATCTAGATCAAGGTCAAAAGGTCAAATTTTATGGTCTGTGTAGAAAGGTCTTGTCACAAGGAATACACATGTGAAATACCAAGGCCCTGTCACTTACCAATCAAAAGATATATCCATTCTTAATTTTTTGGAAAAGTGGGTCAAATATGTAGGTCAAGGTCTAAAGGTAAAAAAATTATGGTATGTGTAGAATGGCATTGTTACAAGGAAAATACATGTGAAATATCAAAGTCCTATCACCTACCAATCAAAAGATATAGCCAATATTTCTTTTCTTGAAAAGTAGGTCAAATATCTAGATCGAGGTCAAAAGGTCAAATTTTATGGTCTGTGCAGAAAGGTCTTGTCACAAGGAATACACATGTGAAATATCAAAGCCCTATCACTTACCAATAAAAAGATATATCTATTCTTAATTTTTTTTGAAAAGTAGGTCAAATATGTAGGTCAAGGTCACTAGGTCAAAAATTATTGTATCTGTAGGAAGGTCTTGTCACAAGGAATACACATGTGAAATATCAAAGCCCTATCACTTACCAATCAAAAGATATAGCGAATCTTATCTTTTTTTCAAAAGTAGGTCAAATATCTAGGTCAAGGTCACAAGGTAAAAAATTATGGTATGTGTTGAAAGGTCTTGCCACAAAGGATTGCACATGTGAAATATCAAAGCCCTATCACCTACCAATCAAGAGATATATCCATTCTTAATTTTTTTTTAAAGTAGGTCAAATATGTAGGTCAAGGTCACTAGGTAAAAAATTATGGTATGTGTAGGAAGGTCTTGTCACAAGGAATACACATGTGAAATATCCAAGCCCTATCACTTACCAATCAAAAGTTATGGGCTGTGACACCCAAAGTGTGACAGACAGACAGACTGACAGACGGACGGACGGACAGACGGACAGACGGACAACGGACAAAGTGATCCCTAAGTGTCGCTATGCTTCGCAGGCGACACAAAAAAGCTACTTATATATGATGAATATAAATAGTATCAAATAGGATTTTGAGAAGGTTTTATCAAATTGAATTTATAAAGTATTGCGATACATATTATATCCGATATCGGGTATCATGATACGTATCATATCGGCTGGGTGCAGTATTGTCCCTGCCCTAATATATCAATGCCGATTTCTTGAATTATACAATGTTTCAAAACATTTTGATGAAAAATAAATGAAATTTTAAAATTTTTAATTAAAAATGCTTCGTAATGATCTTTGACCTTGAAAGTGACCTTGACCTGCTGAGTCTCATCATGCTTTACTATCTCTGCAAGTTTAAAAAAAATGTTTGAATGATGTATATCAAGTAAGTTACAGACAAATATGTGACAGACTGACAAACGGACAGACAGTCAGAGACAGATGAGCAAACAGCCTAACTAAGTGATTTTTATATGGCGACATTAAATTTCTCAATCTGAGTACATCAGAAACCACATGTTTTTGCCATTCCACATACATGTATTACATGCAATATAAATTTGTTAATTTTTCTTCATCTTGTCTTGATTCTGGTGTCCAAGATATACAAATTATGAAGGAAGGAAGCTATGCCGCACGAATCCATGATCACTCACTTCTGTTTGACCATGTTGTATGTGTTGACTCTCATCCTGAAATAAAACAAGTACAAAAAAAAATTGTGATGATAACAAACATCTAAATCACATCATCTAACAATAAATCATAAAGGTAAATTCCTATTATTACCAAATAGATATCATTGTATAGTTCTCACTTAGTCGTAAATTATATGGTTATATGGTAGAGGAATGCAATAATGCAATTATATTTTACAAACAAATAAAACACTGCTAAAGACAGTATGGCCAGATGGTAAAGTAAGTTTTTGTCACTAACTGGGTCAAGGTCAGGTTAAATGTTATGGCATAAATTGAAAGGATTTGTCAGAGGCAACCAATAAGTATAATATTATGTTTCTACTATGTATATAGCTCCTGAGATTTTGGTTCAATGAGACACTTAAGCAAAATCATTAACTAGGTCAAAGCCCTAGGTCAAGGTCACTAGGTCAAATGTTACGAGATAAATTGAAAGGTCTTGTCAAAGGCAACTACATGTATAACATAAAGTTTCTACTGCATAAAGTTCATTAGATTTTGCTTTAACTAGAAACTTCAACCAAAATATTTAACTATGTCAAAGTCAAAGGTCAAGGTAAAGTTTCTTAGATTTTGCTTTAACCAGAAACTTTAACCAAAATGTTGACAACGGATGACAGACGGATAGACAGACAGGCGGACATCGTCAATCTATAGACTAGAATTGCTTTGCAATCAAGCCAAATACTTTTTAGATGGGGGCATTTTCAATGTCTAGCTTGTCTTCGGGCCAGTGGTTGAATTTTTTTTGTAAAGACTGGTGGACAGTGATTTAAATCATAATCTCTTAATTTTGTTATTCAGGCACAAACTGTTCTAATATGCTGCTACACATGTATCTACTGATAGTCCTTACCCAAGTAAGGATCGATTTATCAGTCAATTATATATTATACTGCCGTCGACTTACTCGAGTAAGGACTATCGGTCGACGGTAACATAATAACCGTTATATTACACTGCCGTTGACTGATAGTCCCTACCCGAGTAAGGATTATCAGTCAACAACAGCATAATAAAACGGTCCAAGCCCGAATCACAAACAAAATTAAACATCATCAGATCATTTTACATGTCCTACGTGTACTAACCTACCATTGAATTTCCAGAATACCGGGCCGTACGTAGAAACGTACGTCAATCCGTACGTCAATCGTTGATCGTTGGATTGAATGCAGTGGCTCTGACAGTAGTTTGCTATTCCTTCATTATGTTTGGACCATGTTTGTTGTTGTTTTTGATACGTACTATATACGTCCCTGGTACCATTCATCAGTACATGTACATGCATGCCATGGTGCAACAATTCTACCATGCACATCTTGCAGATTCTTGGATACCTTGCTGTCAGTACTGACATTTACCAGTCTGTTCTTCAATATGTAACACGGCTATGATCATTCTTCATCAAATTCCTGACTGCTTCGTGCATTTCATCAAGGGAGAAATATAAAACATCAAGTTTTACTGCTACAAAAATTCGATCGTAGTAATGGTTTGAAACCGAAAGTAGACCTAGAACATTCCGAATCCGACAAAATGCAGAGCTATTCATATAAAAAAAAAAGGGGGGGGGGAAATAAAATAAAGAGAGGGAGAGAGAGATAAAGCTGTTTTATTATCACCATTATGCAATATGTAATTTCTCGGTAGTGAGTGAAAAAATGTACATGTATGTCTGTGTTTGATTGGGGAGAGGGGGGGGGGGTGACCCATACCACGTCTAAAGGCAAAGGAGAGGGATCACTTGTCTAATTTTATATTAAAATTATCCTTGAATATACATTATTTTCTAAAATTTGATGAAATTAACCTCGACTTATCGGCAAAAAATTACAGATCCGTGGTTTGCAATAATAGAAAACGAAAATGAATTTTATCGCCACTTTATGGTGCAAATGATGCTCGTTAGACAATCAAATTGAATCAGTTGTACATTTGATGCCTTCAAATGAAAAACAATTTCGAAATAATATATTTATTAAAAGAAATAAACAATAATAATAAATATTAACGCAGCCTCGTTTTGGATTTCGGGTAAATACAATTATTTAGGTTATTCCGGTGAAATTCGGAAAGTTAGGAATTTTAGGTAACATCGGTAAATTTAGGGCGGAATTTTGCCCGAAGTTTCCGAATTACCAGTTTTTCCTAACGAAGTTTCCGAGGTGTGCCCGAAGTTTCCGAAAAACAGTGTGTAAACTACTACGATCACCACTGTACAGGCGCTTTATCAAGAATTTCTCTCAGATTGCATCGCCTTTAAACTCTCTCCTCCAGAAAAACAAACGTTTTCTATGGAGTGAGGAATGTCAGTCAGCTTTTGACTCTATCAAGGCAAAACTGTTGACTGCACCTGTATTATCTTATGCAGACCCATTAAAACGATTTGTCTTGACGTGTGATGCATCTGATTCAGCTGTTGGTTATGTATTGGGACAAGTTGATACTCAAAATCGAGAATACGTTATCGCATATGGTGGTAAGTCTTTGACTTCTGAACAGAAAAACTACAACACTACCGAGAAAGAATGCTTAGCTGTAATGTGTGGTATAGAAGCGTTCAGACCATATTTAGTACACGATGAGTTCACAATAGTGACAGATCACAAGGCATTAGTTTGGCTACAAACAGCGAAACATACATATAAGCTTCAGAGGTGGGCACTCACCTTGCAGGAATACAATTGCAAAATTGTACATAGACCAGGTAAGAGCAATGTAGTCGCTGACGCCTTAAGTCGCCGAGATTATCCTGATCTCATTGGAAGAAACGATACAAATCGACAGGACACTCTGCTTTCAAAGGATATTGAGGTAATTGAAATTGCATGCCAGACTGAGACGACCAAATCTGATTGGACCCCACAAATCGGTGAATGTAGCAACATTTCTAAATGTGACATAAATGATGGTATGAGGGTTGAAATTGAACTTTGTTATGCTACAGATACGATAGGTGCACCAACCAACTCAGGTAATTAACCAAATTTGGCTGAATTACAAAGTCAGTGTTCAGATTTCAAAAACATTTACCTTTATTTAACCAATCAGACTTTGCCAGATGACGAAAAACACGCAGTGTCACAATTGCTGAATCTAAATATTACAGCATCCATGACAAGGTATTGTATCATTGGTTTCAAAATCGATGCAAAAGAGCACCGGATGAGGTAAAATTTGTCAAACAAATAGCACTACCAAAGGTACTGAGAAAAGACGCACTTGTGTCTTATCATGATAGCCTAGCTGGTGGAGGACATTTAGGCATTGAAAAAGTAAAAGCGGCCTTGCATCTCAAGTACTTTTGGCCTGGAATGCACAGTGACATAGTAGATTATATCAAATCTTGTGATCGCTGTCAGCGAGCCAAGAGGGACAACCATCCTTATAATCCACCTATGATGCCGCTTCCAGAAGCTAAACGGTTTGAACGTTGGCATATTGACATTTTGGGTCCTCTGTATAAAACTAAAGAAGGGTATGAGTATGTTTTGTTATGTGTCGATGCATGTACACGGTGGACAGAAGCATTCCCATTAAGAACACAAAGCGCCAAAGAGACTGCTGAAGTCCTCTATAAGGAAATCTTTACAAGGTATGGTGCCCCAAGAGTCCTTCTGTCAGACAGAGGTAGGAACTTTATGTCTAAATTAGTGAATGCCTTGTGTGAAGTTTTTGATGTGACACAACATCACACTTCCGCCTACCATCCTAACACCAATGGTATGGTCGAAAGACAAAATAGCACCTTAGCCCAGTGTCTACGTTCGTACTGCAGTAAAGAACAAGGTAAATGGCCAGAGCTCTTGCCTAGTATCATGATGGCTTTCAGAAAGTATCCTGCAATGCAATCTACTGAGTTCTCGCCTTTTCATTTAGTATTTGGAGAAGAAATGCGTCTTCCCTTTGATACTTCTTTAGAACCAGTAGACAGGTTGAGTGAAGATGCAAAATGTTTTGTAAAACATCTCATGCACAAACTGAAAGTTGCTCATGATATAGCAAGAGAAAATCACTTGGCACATCAACAGAAAAACAAAGAGAGACATGATGCGTCAGTAAGACATCCAGATTTCAAAATTATGGTGTCATATTCAAGCCGGATTCAAACATCATTCTTGCGCAAGAAAATTGGTTACACACATATCATATTGTTTTACCAAAGAGAGTTCGATTATCACAGATGCCCTCTTGTACAGATGACCTTTCATGTGAACTATTCAACGATTTTGCAACTATGGTCCATTCACTACACGAAGAAGTTGTGAACGAATTTAACATGACAATTAGAAACATTAGGCAGCTTATACCAGAAATGAAACAAAAGTCGGATGAAAAATCATACAAATCACTGTTACCCTTTATTGGCTCTCTATCAAAAACATTATTTGGAACTGCAACTATTGATGATGTTAATATTTTGGCTTCACATATCAATGCATTGAACAAAGAGACAAATCGTATTGCAATAGCACTGAAACAGCATGGTGATCATTTATCTTCATTTATTTCGATTGCTGACAAACGTATGACAAATTTAATGAAAGGCATCAAAGCCAATGCATTCGCTATAAATTCTTTGACTCATTTGGTCAATAAGAAATTTGTGAAAGTTCAGCGTGCTTATATGAACATTTCGAAAATTATAATACAACAGGTCAATAAGGCAGGCACACTTCGAGACAGCTTCAATAAACTTTCATACTCTGTTCAAAGTCTAGTAGAGAATAAACTAACGCCCTATCTGATACCTAAAGCTTCTCTTTCTTATACTATTCGTGCCATTCACAAGATACTTCGTAAGAACTACAAGCAATTTTTCTTAACTCACACTGATCCATCTTACTATTACTCGCATGCTAAGTTTTCCTATGCACGTGTGAAATCTTCTATTTATGTGACACTTCGATTTCCAGTTTCAACTCATAACAAACCTATCAAACTATTCAAAATAATTTCACTTCCGGTTCCTCTTATTGACAATTCAACTTCGTCTATGCATGCTACGCAATTGGTATCACTTGGTGAATATTTTGCTATCACTCACCATCATGATCACTACGTGACACTGTCGTCACAAGACTTAATTAATTGTCAATACAGTGATGGATCGACCAGACTTTGCGACAATAATCTTGCTCTTTCACCTATAACATCAGCTGATTGCACCCTTGCTCTCTTCTCTAACAACCGAAACCAAGTTCACACTTTATGCGATTTTCGCTATGTTCCTAACCTTCTAAGACCAAATCTGATTGAAATTTCTTCTACTTCGGTTTTGGTATACAATAGTCCTACTGTAGCACTAAATTGTCCAAAAGAGAAAAAGGTGATACCTGGTTGTAAATTTTGTATAATCAATTTGCCATGTAGATGTTCGATGTCCACAAGCACTTTGTATTTTTCACCTCGGTTGGTAGATTGTTACAATTCATCTTCTAATTATACAGTGCTCCATCCTGTAAATCTGGCATTATTACAACAGTTTTTTGATGAAAGCTATTTAAGAAACATTTTTGCTGATACAACTTTTGTGCAACCAATTAATATGTCTGTTCCTGCCTTCCAGTTTTACAACCATTCATTACAGCAAGTCATTGCTAATGATCAAGAGTCACATTTAAGTTTGAAAAGAATGGCAAAAGCTGCTAAGCAGGACCAGAAAATCTTTAAAACTTTGGCAGAACCTCTTCTTGATGGTCAGATTGATATAATTTCTTCATCTTGGACTGATGCAAAATCAGTCATCATTTATATTTCAATAAGTGTAGCGTTTGTTTCATTTACAATGTGTATTGTATTGTTTGTTAAAACGAGAAAACTAGCTCTTGCCGTATTACTTTTGCAACAAATTTCAAATGTGAAATCTCAGACAATTCCTTCTTTCATTTACAAGAGTGAGAACACAAAGGGTGTTACTGTGCAAGAACCTTCCTTAGAATGGTTCAAGGATGAGTTCACACTAAGTCATGTTTCTGTTATCATGGGTGTGGTTATACTTATTCAATTGCTCATAATCATTTTCTGCTTCTGCAAATTTAAGTCGTGCAAAAGTTCATCACTTTCTTTAGAATTAACTTCAGGTGGAGACTGTGTTGTCATTCCGTTGTTACATTTATCATTATGTCCATCTTACTACCATATTTCACCTCCAGTTATCGATGACGTCAGCATCTCGTCATTTTTGAGTTGCAAGTTGTTTCTTTCTTGGAAAAAATTTACAGTTACTGATAAAAGAACAAACAAAATAGTAAATGTTCCAAGTACCATTTCCTTAGACTGGGTTACTTATTACAGGGTAAAGAAAATTCTCAAACAACCTTTCAGTGCATATACATTACTTGTTCATCAGAAGTATGCCTATGTTTTAAACGATCTGGCGAATTTTCGATTTTTAAATGATATCGTTCATCAATGAAATAACAGAATTGGTATCTTGCTGATAATTACCTGAAAAAGTGGTACTTACATGTTTGTGTTCACAATACGTTATGTGTGTAGAAACAATCAATGAACATTGAACAGGCACATGTTGTATATATTATGTATATATATATATGTTTCTACTTAGATTAGAATTTTAATTTTTCAATATTGACGATGTTTTATATTGTTGAATATGTGTTGCATTTTTTAAGCTTTCGAGGACGAAAGCAAATGGGGTAGGAAGTAAATAGTCATAATGGCAGATTTTTATAATAAATAAAAATATCCAGAAAGACAGTTAATTATGAAATAAAATAAATAAGTGTAATTCTCAAAATAAGTTATTATTCAAAATAATGTTTTGGCCGTGTTTGATATCAAAATTATTGGCATGAAATTATAGATTTGAAAATTATGTTTTCACCTTTCGGTAATTATAACTAATTAATGTTCAAATCTAATTAAAAGAAACCTCCATGGCATGTTTGATTACTCTAAATTTATTTGGTCAGAGTTTTGACACTTAATTACTTTGATGTCAACTTAGCTTGGACATCGATTTACTCGTATCAATTTGTTTGTCTATATATTTAGATCTTAACAACAGTGAATGTTAAGAAGGAAATTGACCCTTTCTGTTATCGCATTCAAATCTTACGCAAGGTGCGAATACGCTTACGGCCTAGGATAATTCCGAACAAAGAAGATATAACTTCCTACCCATAATGCAGTGAGTGTAAGATTTTACCTTTTTTGGAATTCAAATCTAAGAAGTAAATGATATAATAAAATTTGATTGGTTGATACCTTTAGAGAGCGTGATGGCAGGGGAAGACTGACCGCAAGTTAGCGTCACTTTTCCCATGCTGGTCAAAGAATAAAGTTGTTAATCTATTTAGATCTTCATTTTATTCTACAGGTATGTAATCAATCTTTAAGTCTAATTTGGTAAAAAAATTATATATATAAACATAATGAAAATTTGATAAACTTATAAGAAATTTTATGAATAAAGCGTAAATCTATTAAGCTATTGAAAGTTAAGAATTGAGCGATTTTTGTTTTAAATAGAACAAGAATTGATAGAGTGTTTGAGAAAATGATATTTTGTTTTAAAGTTTTATGTGTAATTGAATATACTCTGTTTTTACAGGATTTCATTTAATTTGTCACTTTTCCCATGCTGGTCAAAGAATAAAGTTGTTAATCTATTTAGATCTTCATTTTATTCTACAGGAGACACTTTTGAGTGGCACCTTGCTCACCGAGCTATTTCCCCAGAATAAGACACCCCATACAAAGAGCGGGTGTGTCAATTAATAAAAATATCCAGAAAGACACTTTAATACTGTAAATAGGCATGTTTTCTTTGTCAATGAGTCCCAAGGTAGCGAGTTCAAATCCCGGCTGGGCCTTAAAAATTTTTTTTCTTTATTTTTCATTTTTCATCCATATTTTAAGCTTTGAATGCTATTTTTAACTTACCTGAATAATTTTAATGCCATTTTTGCCACTTTTTGAACTTTGGAATTTTTTATAAAGTTTGGCATTTTCTCCATATTAATTTTCCTTGAGTTCATATTGATATTTTGAAACCTATATCCTAGGTAAAATTAAATTAATGAATGCTTGTGTGATAGCATTTTTGATTAACAACATGTACAATTTGAATTTATAATAATTCTTGTATTCTATAGAGTATAAAAAGGGAGGGGGGGGGTCAAAATTTCTGTAACAACATCTGCTGACAGATTTTTTTTTCTATTAGATGATATAATAAGAACTGGACAAAATAATATTTTTTTTTCTAATTGGCTTGTATATTAATGAACTAATCAGAGTAAATACTAATCTTTCTTTCATTTACTTCATCTAACAGTGGTTTTCTGCACTTAATATTTCTTACGGATGACATCCTATCTGATGCCTCTTTAGGTTGTCCATCCTTTCCCCGAAAGAGAAAGATGTTAGGGTGCTCTTATTATTTTTCTTTAACTATTTCTTTTAATAACTTAGTAAATATATGATCTTCTGCACTCATTTATTGCATGTTTGTCAGATTAAGTTACTCAATTCTTTTATATACATTATTTGCTATAACTTTATTTTTTGAATTTTTTTTTTATATTTTAATCTAGATATGCTGTGCGTGCACATAGACCCAAGGATTGTGGGTTCAAATTCAGGCACTGGCATCCCAATTTTTTTTTTTTCATTTTTTGCATTTTGCAAGCTTTTTAAGCACTTTTAAATCATCTGAATACAAAAAAAACCTTCTTTTTTCTTTTTCCATTTTCATTTTCTCCATTTTGCACACTCATTTATTGCATTTTACTTTTTTGGAATTTTTATGATATTTTTTTTAATTATTTATGGCATATGGACCAAAAAATTCTGACTATGGCTCTGGCTCTAACATTATTCAATGTCAGTATGTTCAGAGTGTGCATGGATATCAGGTGAGCGTTGTGCCCCCCTGGGGCTCTTGTTCATAAGTTTCGTAGAACATTCTCTCTCTTCTTTCTTTCTTTCTCTCTCTGACATTTAAAACGCTTTTTTTTATCTATGCGATGTGCATACCATGGCGTGCTGGCGTAAAGGCAGATACATCCCTGATCTCTAAGTGGATCTCGCATAATTATGTATCTATTTCAATAAAGATTTCTACGACTTTGTCAATTACTTAGCGAATCTCTCCACTAGTTGAATTGTTCACCTGATAATTATCGTTTAAAATTAAAATGAATTTAGTTTGTGTGATGTGAAATATGTTTTTTTAAATTGACATCATACGCCCTCCATCTTGTTCTATATAAGGGGGCCCCACCATTTGAAGTATAAAATTTCCAATCATATGAAAAATATAGAAATAAAATGGTGCAATTTTGGATAAATTCGGTGTCCAAATCAGTTCAAATGACAGTATACAGTATTCATTATATACTTTTTATTTATTTATAATTCTTTTTAATTTCAGAGGGGACGTCGTGCATTAATTGCGCCCAATCCCGAATCGCTCCCCTCCAAGGCTCTATATATATACTTTACATTTTTATTAAATTTTAATAAATTGAACATTCTTTAATGATTGATTATTACCCGACCCATTCATTATTCTGTTATTCGTTATTTCAGTTGACGCCCTATTTACGTTATAATTTTTTTTAATTTATCATTCGTATAATTTACTTAAAATCATGGTCTGCACAGTGCACTGGCACTGCTGATCGGGTTGTATCCCCCTCCCCCTTTGAGAAGTGGAGATCATGGTCAAATTTTTCTAGGCCCTCCCATGTTTGATGAAACTTGTTTGCGTAGGTGATAGTTGAAAGAGTATATAACGTAACCGTTGCTTGAAATGAATATTACATCTCACTTTCTAACATATCAACATAAATTCTCGTTCGCCAATGCGTCTGTACAGTTTGTCTTTAGTTTTAGCAGAGAGAAGCGTCTAAGACCAAGTCATATTGATAAGACGAGGTAGAGGGGGGGGGGGTTTCGGAATGACATGTCGTATTTGTAAATAAAACGAGCAATGCTTTAGTCATAAATCTTACAGAAATGTGTTGTGTTATGGACGCCAAATGTGTTCCCCCCTTGCTTCAACTTCAAGCAGTACTTTACTGTATGACATTTGAACAACATTGTTTGCGTTGTATACTCTGAATGCGACACAATTTGCAGGAATAGCAATTTGTTCCTTAATAGAGTTTGCTATTTATAAAAGAATACTATTGATTTTTTGTCGTAATTGCCTTTGAACTTACCAAAAACATTGTAAATAAAGTCTGAATTTTGTGAATTTTCGACTGTTTGCCATTAGGAAGTAAAAACTCGTTGCATAGTAGTTCGACTTTATACGGTAAATAACGTTCCAGAATGCAAAAACAAAGGCCACGCGTTGAATTATAGGGAGGGTATCTACAAGGTGAAAGTAATATAACAAAAGATATTGACATAATACTTTTAGGTAATATTTCATTCTTACATACAAATATTTATATGATTATCTGACACAGTTAAATATAAGTTCCGGACCTATTATCTTGTAAATGCATAAAAATTTCTAATATCGCCGTATTCAACTGACTATAAAAAATAACGTTTGACCAACAATGTGATTAAATGTTATAAGTATAAAGAGAAACTCTTTCTTAATCAGATAGACACAGAAAAACATAAATGAAAATAGCTGGGGAGAATAACACTCAAGAACAGAAATGTTGTCGTCTTCGAATATTTTTACATGAAAAGGGGGATAATTGGTTTTCAAAGTCCCATAACTCCTGAACGCCGCGGAGATAGAGCGGGGCATGCCCCATTTCGTGATCAGGGGACATCCCTCTATCAAACAGACATAGTGGTCAATTGTCCCTCGGGGGTGCATGCAGGCACCCCATGGGAGACCTCATGGACTAATTGGTTTGAAGGATCTTACAATAAACACTAAAACATTAGTAGGTTACTAAAGAACTCAATTTCTATACCAACCGTTTCCATTGGTTTTAAATACTGATAATCTGCATTTTCTGAGCTTGACAAAATAATAATATCCACTTGATAGATAAAATGTGATAGAATGTTTATATCACATGTAATGCACCCTTTCCAAAGCTTAAATAAAATTGGTGGGGCAAACATTATCAAGGCAACCCTTTGAAAAAATGTTGAATTTTAAGGATGAAGTGTCGTTATATTAATACTTAAACGAAAAGTCCAAATAATAGAATCCACGGACTTTTAAATAAAGATTCAAAATCTCTTTTAATTTGAAGAAAATTATAAAAATATCAATAGGAAATACGAGACCTCGATTTTTAATTAGAATTGAGGGTTGTTGATGAAAAGGCGTCTGTACACATCACATTCTAATTAAAACTGGTATATGCCTCCCCCGCTTCGTGTAAACTGATTGTGATTGGACAACATAATTACGTGCATCTTTAAAAAATTATCACGCGAATAGTCGATTAACCGGACATCATTGAGAAAGTAATTTGATATATCTATGCGTAAATATGTATAGGAATAAACGTAAACACTGAGCATGCGTTATTCTTAGACTTATTCTATATAAACTAATATTAACTAAATACACCTTTTAAAGCCTTTTTAATAGGTCTTATTCTAAAAGCAGAATATTAAGATAGCTTTACAGAAGTTCAAGGTCAGGTTTAGGTTTTTGTTTGTTTGCTTTGGTTCCTGTTTTATCCTGATTTTGTATGCCTTCGGTTTCTGATTTTCTGAATAATCGATTCTGTGCTATATACAGGGATATGGTCAATATCCATATTTGTCATTTTGTGCTGTATACAGGGATATGGTCATTATCCATATTTGTAATTTTTTTGCTGTATACAGGGATATGGTCATTATCCATATTTGTCATTTTGTGCTGTATACAGGGATATGGTCATTATCCATATTTGTCATTAGAATTTTGCCCATCATAAGTGATATTATTTGGATTTCCTCGTTTCGGCCTCAAGTTTCACTGATGAGACATAAGTTGTTCAAATGAGCATATGGTGCATTAAAATTTTATAATGGAACATATATTTCATATTGATAATTTAGGTGGAGGGAGGGTAGGGAAGGAGAGAAGTTGGATCAAGGAAGTACATGGTGTTTTCTCTACTCTTAATAATACATGTAAAAATAAAGATGAACGTAAACTAAATTAAAGATTGTTATTAGTACTTTTTGTCATATGTATGTTCTGAAGGTGGAGAATCTATCAATTATAAGGAATAAAGGTAAAGCATGACTTTTGTAAGTTATGATTTTGTAGATCTCCATCTCAGCACAGCATGTAATGAAGGAAATATGTTTCCTTTTATATGTTTTCAATTATATTGCAATATGTTTTCAATTATATCTCAGAAAAGAAATGTAACATATTGTAAAGGGATTTTGTTCATCGATGAATCTATGTATAAAGATGCACATATTGCATAATATACGTTTTGTATTTCTTAACTTCTCATGTGGAATATCAGAAATAAGTAAACGGTGAGACGATCATATCAGAGTTGGTTTGCAACATGAAATTCAAGAGGTCCACCACATATTACTTTAATTTTGTTTTTTTGTGCGCAATCCTGTTTGGACTATCAGTAGGACTAATCTTTGCATTTTTGTTATCGAGTTATTCCTCTTTGCAAGCCCATTTGATTTATACTAAGAATGTAGCTAGTGAGACGTTCCGTTCTTATTTAAATTCAAGAAATTTACGAGACGGAGAATCAGAAATTGAAGCTGTACACGATGAGATGGACACAGATTTACAACCACTTCAGGAGCTAAAGTTTGTTTATGGCCATCAACATCAAGGTAATTACTTTTTATTCATTAAAAAATAAAACAGAAAAAATAGCTTAATACAATGTTAAAGTATAAAAAAGTAACTAAAGAATTTAATTCAATATACAAAGGACTTATATTTAGTTTATTGTACTTGAATGTATTGCAAGTAAAAAGATTGAAAACAAGGCATCAAGTAGTACAAAAAGTTTTGATGCTATTAGCTTTACATCTTAAAGCAAGAGGTTTCTTAAACTTTAGTTCAATATACCCGTGTGTAGAACTTCCAAATGAACGCTCATTTCATTTGGAAGTCATTTGGAAGTAGTTTGGAAGTCATTTGGAACCATTTGGAACCATTTGGAAGTATTCGGAATCCGTGTAACTTCCAAATGATTTGGAAGTATTCAACTTGGAAGTCATTTGGAATTCATTAGGAAGTCATTTGGAAGCATTTGGAAGTGAGAAATTTTGACTTAGAAATTTTGCAAGGAGGTGAAAATTGCAAAGACTTAGAAAAGTTCAGCAAGAGAAAATAGTTTGGCCTAGAAAAATGTACAATATTAAACATATTAAGTATATATGACTCATTTCATTCAATAAAGGAACGAAAGGGGCAAATAGTTACAAGACATAACATTCATAAGCTGGAGATCGTTTACAACCATTGGAGTGGGGTCCAACCCTGAGGCCGCTCAGACCTAGAGGGGTCCAGGGAGGGGGGGGGGGGGGGTAGACACCCGCTAAAATAAATACATGTATGCAAAAACAAAACTGAGTGTTCCTATTTCTATGGCTATTCTACATTTATTAATGTAGCGTATGGTTTTGAATTATAAAAAAATATATATCCAAATTTCTTTTTATTGAATCCTTGCCTCAACACCCTTTCTCTTTTCTTGGTTCGAAATAGAAAATAGAAATAGAAAAAGAAAAGGTCCATATACAACATGGACAAAAATAGACAAAAATTTTACTAAAACAGAAAAAAATAAGGAAAACATACAAATGAATAGAAAATACGCAACTGACAATTTGTTGACTTTTTTCTAAACTGGCAGCATCATTATTTTCATTTCAAAGCTTCTAGAAAATACTTAATGTCGTGATTTAAAAAAAAAGAAAATAATTGTATAATTCATGAGAAATTAAATTAAATAAGCTTTATTACATTTGTAAGTTTAATAAAACTGAAATTTAGTGATATTGAGTTTGATCCTTAAAAATAAGTAGAGTAAACGAATGTTGATGATCACCCCCCCCCCCCCCCTTATCTCCCATCAACCCGGCATCACCAAAATACATGAATCAATAAATAACTTATTTTAAAAAATAATACAAATCAATCCTGAAAAAAAGTGTATTATAAATCATTCATTCATTCTTTATTTCCTCATTACATGAGATTATATGATATGAACAATATCAAAATAAATGTCTGTCAATCATTTTAGGTATATGCATAAACTTTTGGCATAAACAATTATTCAAAAGGAGAAAAAAAACAATACATACAAAAAAGTGTAATATTTACATTTATGTGATAAATGTTAAAGTCAGTGTCATATGTATATGGAGGTCCGACGCTGACGAGACACTAGAATAACCGACAAAGTCGGTTGTACAGAACGGCGGAATCACGAATTAAGCGAAAATTTGTTAACATGAAAGATATTTCACTTTCTTTATCGAGAACGTAAGAGGTATGGCGGCCCAAGAGTACCATAAATAGTTCTGCTTCTGTAAGTCCGCATAACACGGCGCAAATATTGATGTCAAAATCATTGACGATTGTCTCCCACCAGAGATCTCGGAGACTCTCAGTACCCCTGCACTCCAGCGAAGCATGTAGATAAACATCGGTAAAATGCTTAGAACATATACTACAGATATGATCGGCGGGCTGGGTATTACTTTCCGCAAAAAGTTTACAAACGAATTTACAGAGAGCAATTTCGAAGCAGTTTTTTGGAATATTCCAAAAGGTGCACGGTTCTCTGGTAGAGAATATCTCTTTAAAACGATAGAATGTAGAGTCTGATTCGATTCTATCGATTCTGGATTCAATATGGTGATTTCTTACAGTTGATCTAACGATTTGTTTCCATGACAATTTCGAAGGGAAATCTCCATCAGATATCCACACAGTGAGATGTTCATATAATCCATAGAAATTAAGAGAGTAAACGTAAAGCATCCGGAATAAATCCTCGTTGTTTGTGTTCATCTGCTTCCATAAATTCAAACATGCGATGAAGAAATATCTTTTTTGGTAGTGTATCACTATGTCGACCGAAAAAGAGACGTTTTCGAACGTCAATTTCAGCTAAAACCGTGACGAGATTAAGCAAGGATTCACATATATCTGACCGACAATGGCGAGGTAGTTTTAACTTAAAGCATTCTTGCAGATAAAGTGTTGAAATGTTGTCAGCTTTCGTGTGTCGAGTGATGTCATATCGTTCCAAAGCTCACATCCGTAGAGTACTGATGATAGTATAACACTTTTATAAAGGTGCGAGATCGTCAAGGGGTTCAAATAGGGTGACCCAATGTCCGAAAGTCCAAAATAGGCTTTCCGTCCCTTTTCGCACGCAATAGAAATACGCTCAGAGAGTTTACAATTACCACATACAGTGATACCAAGGTGATTGTGCGATTGGGTGATGGGCAGCTCCACATCATCCAAGTACCATTTGCAATCATTGTCAATCTTTCTGCCGATTGCGCGAAACTTTAGAATACACGACTTGTTGGCGTTAAAATCAAAATGCCACCTCTTTGAGTATATTGAAGCGATATTTAACATAGATTGTAAGGGATAAGGCGCAGTCGCGATACAGCATAAATCGTCTGCCAAGGTCGGACAACAACTTGTAACCGATGAAATGCCTGTATTTTTGTACGTGGTCTCAAGTTCGACTAAAAGATCGTCGATAAAAACCAAGTACACAAAACTTGACAATACACCCCGGCCCCTGCCTGACGCCCTGAAGAACGGGAAACCAGTCAGACTGTGTCTGATTTACGACGACGGCACTACGAGTATCAATATGGCAGTCATTTATTATGGACCATATTTTCCCTTTTACTCCAAGTTTATGCAGTTTGTACATCAACCCTTTCCTCCACACTGTATCGAATGCTTTCGACGAATCTAGAAATGCTACATAAACATTGCTTCCTTTTTCCAAATTATAATATATTGACTCTTGGAGATTAAAAGCAGCGGTTAAGCAGCCCAGGTTTTCTTGGAAGCCTTGTTGTTGTGGACATGGAAAGGGTCTAGTATACGATACAAATGTCTTCATTCTACTCAGAATGAGTTTTTCAAACATTTTGAATAAGGATGACAGTAAAGAAACCGGTCTATAACTTTCACATGACTGTTTCGATTTATTACCCCCTTTGGATAATGGTACAATGAGGCTGTCTTTCCATTTTGAAAGGTCAATGCATGCATTAAAAAGATCGGTTAAACATTTAAGTACTGTTTTCCCGCCAAATATGATATGTTCATTAGTAATGCAATCTACTCCCGGTGCTTTACGACGCTTAAGCTGAGATAAAATAAGTTTCAGATCCTCAACTGATACGAGACCTCCCGGAAGTGGAGTTCTTTCAGCAGCGCAATCATTACACATTGTTAAATACTCTTCTTCGATAAGACGATCGAATACCGGATCAGGGTTTGAATCGTTACGGGTACTATAGATGTTTTGAAAGAATTCAGCAAATGTTTTTGCAATACCTTCCGGATGCGGCTGTGTATTACCGGAAGAATCGTCAATTTCCGGATAAGTACGTGAAGCCCTTGGTTTTTGACGTTTAGCAAGCTTCCAGAAGAGTCGCAGATCACAATCAGCCGATTCATCCAGATCTCTGTAGACTTGAGTCATATACTTATTATGTTCGTTGTCTAATGCATTTCAAAACTGCCTCTTGGCTCGTTTGTATTCTTTGTACGACTCATGAATCATACCTCTTGGTCGACCTTCCGCGATCCAGACTCGGCGTTTTTGTCTCTCAATAGTGTGATACGTTTTTACGTCACGGGTCCATTCAGGTTTTGTATATGGATTGAACTTAGATTGCGGTATATGGTCTTTCGCACAGTGTATAAAAAGACTTTGTACCAAAATATCAGAGTAAGACTCTAAATCCGTAACACGATAGATACTCGGTAACACGAGATTCTCTAGTTTTTCGGTAACCGATTGTTCATATGGCGTTATAGAATCGGGCGTCGCTTTATGCCAGGCAGGTATTTGTTTGTAAATTAATCGCAGTTGAGGTAATGATACATCAAATCTAAATTTTACTAATATGGGTAAATGGTCTGAGGTTATTGAAACAGAACGTTCTCTAAAGAAATAATAGGAAATTAAATCCTTCACACATGTCTCATCAAAAAGAACATAATCTAACATTGTACCCTTTGGAATAAAAGTAAAACTTTCTGCTTCTATTTGGTTTAGAAAAATTGCAGTTTTCTACCGTAGCTGTGAACAATTTTGCTTTACAAGTATTAGTTTTAACATCGTTCGTTAAACAACTACTGTTCATGTCACCTGCAAATATCACTCGACCATAGTTTCTATAATAATGAAACATACTCTCAATGATACTAAGTTCAGTACGATATTTGTCTATATCATTTTCAGAAGGGAGATAAACACTGAAAATGAATGTACATTCTCCACGATAATTCTTTAATTCAACACCAATGATACGAGAAGATTCTAAACATGGAATTTCTGTAACAGAAAACTGGAGAGATTTTTTAACTAATATTGCCACACCTCCTTTCCCAATGAAGCAGTTATGACATTCATTTTCAGAGGTATCTCTTCCTAGTTTAAAAAAAAACTATAGTAATTTCTATGAACTGAATTGAGATAATCTATTGACTGGAGTTTGTTTTTTTTTTAAACAAAAATAGAGATCATGGAATAATAGAAATCAGATCAATGTTGATTTAAAAAAAGAGATATTACAATATTTTTGCTTTTCTAAACATGAACGTATAAAAAAAAAACAAAATTGTTCATATAGAACAGAACTACGCATTACGTGTATCATGTGTATGAAGAGGCGTCTATGTTTGAAATGATCTTCTACGACACGACCGAGATTCAAGACAGCCAATCAAAACGACGGAATTTTAAAAGCTTTGGGCTTGGCGGAAAAGACGAAGGCGAGAATCCTACATCCTCAAGAATTTGGATAAAAATCATGGGATTTCATTTCATTTTGGTGCAGTATAGACACGTAAATAAGATGAAGTAAACGAGAATGAAACCAATGCATTTGTTTACATCGAATAATTTTTTTATATTCTGTACGAAGTTGAGGACAGTTCATAGACCTGATAGACGGGAAAATACGGGATTACAACATTGCAGTATCCATAAGCATGGTTGAAGGTAGGCTGTGATTTGATTCATGTTTTCCTGTTTGATGATTAACACATTTTTTTTAAATAATTGATTTGTAACTTGCTGACAGAGGCAATCCAAGCTAAATCTTAACAGATAGGAGCTCTGAATGTTTTTATGATTTTCCCAATTTGTAGTGCATCATTGCATTTTGACAACCTTAGAATATTCATATTTTTTACAGTGGATGTGTGGCATGGCTCTAACTTTGAAAAAAAAAATTGATACAGTCACAGCGATGACTGATGCCCTGTTGTGAGGTACGCGAGTCATTGCGACATGGAACAGAGAAAGGGAATGATGCTTCAAGGCGGCCATAGATAGTCAACATACAATTGATCGACAGATCTTTATCGCAAAGAAACATTTAACCATAAGGTACGTGAATAATTCATTCAACGCTGGTTTCACTTTAATGAGACTAAAACATTTCGGCTCAGGCATTACGAGATTGCTTTGCATGCGTTAATCTGATTCATGAAATAGGTCAAGGCCAATTTATAAATTCATGTTTTTTTGTATTATGGCTGTTGTATTTTTTACAGACTGAAGTTTTGAAAGATAGAGATTATTGCAGCCAAGCCCATATACCGTACATGTACAGTAGGATGGTAGGTACAGAGCCTGTATACCGTGTGCACGCAAAAATGCTGGATTTTATGAAACTTCGTAGGAAGGATATGACAAAAGTGATAGATGTGATCGATTGATTTCAATTACATGTATATGTGATTTATTATAATCAGGAAGTGAATGACCGAGCACTGAGGGTTATGAGTCTTAATATGACATTCAAGCTTACCGGAATGTCACGTGTATGAAACTATGATTCAATATGAGAATTTAGAATGTGGAATACCTTCCTTAACTTGAATTGATAGATAATTTCCCAAAAAAACATAATGTACCGGGTATTGTACGTTACAATGTGTGCATACCAAGTCATGGATATATAATGACATACAATGTATTTGAATAGCAGTTTTTGTATGAACATGGTGAATGTAAAAATTTCGAAAAATTCTACATGTATGCAATATAATTACCGGTATATACATCATGACATTTATCATGTATATGATAAAATCTAATCTGTATGAATGTTCTGAATACTGATGCTGATAGTGAGATATTAAAGACATGTACATGTACAATAAAAGTAAAAAGAATATCATTGAATAATTATTGTATTCTCATTTATTTTGAGCGATTTATGGTTCTCATACCGTATAGTACTTATGATGTATCACAAATATGCAACGATCTGTATTTGACATGGTGAATTCAGGGGCAGATAATTGGTGTTTGTCTTTATTTGGAAGTCACAATAGGTACATCGAAGTCATTCGGAAGTTACGAATAGGTCATTCGGAAGTTCATGGAACTCATTCGGAAAAAGGGCATTCGGAAGTTCATTTGGAAATCATACATTCTGGTTCAGAACCCATTTGGAATTCATTCGGAATATGGTTCCAATACTCCGAATGGACATTCGGAAGTAACGAATGGAATTTTCCGAATAATTTATTCGGAAGTTACGAATGGGATTCGGAACTTCTACACACGGGTAAATACTGCCCTGTTCAATCACTTAAAACTATATAGAAGTTTGTCTCTGAAATCAGATCACAAATATTTTTGCATATGATTACTGACCTGAATTATGAAATGGATTTTAAAAATAACTTCTCTCTTGATTGCAGATAATGATGAACTAGTCAGAAAACTAGTTAAGCAGATCCGAGTTCTTTGTTGTGTTATAACATCACCCAAAAATCTTGAAAAGAAGGCAATACACGTGAAAAATACATGGGGAAAAAGATGTACAAAACTTGTATTTTTCAGTTCCGTAACAAATACTTCTTTTCCTACCATTGGATTAAATACATCCGAAGGGAGGGAACATTTAACCGCAAAAACAATGCTTGGATTCAGGTATGTTTATGATTACCTATTTGACGAAGCTGATTGGTTCATGAAAGCAGACGACGATACCTACGTCATTATGGAAAACCTCCGTTATTTTCTATCATCTCAAAATACAAAGGATCCTGTTTACTTTGGACATCATTTCAAAACATATGTAAAACAAGGTTATTATAGTGGCGGGGCAGGGTATGTACTTAGTAAAGAAGCTCTCAAAAGAATAGCAACAACCGGAAATAACCCAAAATTCTGCATGCAAGATGGCGAAGCGGAGGATGTCGAACTTGGGAAATGTATGGAAATATTGGGAGTAAAAACAGCAAATTCTACAGATGCCATGGGCAGAAGTAGATTCCATTGTTTTAACTTAGAAGCACATTTACTTGGAGAATATTCTGGTTGGTATTACAAATATGACGCAAATGGGGCAAAAAAGGTAAACACTTTTTCTTAAGATTCCAATTGCTTTGTCTATGTTTTGATTTTTGAGTTAAATAACCTCTCAGATTCACTAAATCATACACCGTTATGTGCCCATTTTTCATTATATATATATATATATATATAAAAGCACAAAAAAAGGTACAAGCGACCACGACACTAAACGTGTTTAAACCCAGCGGCAGGGACAGTACATCCCTCAGGCCGTCTGGACACACGAATATGTACTTGTATCCGGACGGAACAAGGGGCAGTACGTCCCTCATTCCGTTCGGACTCAAGAACATAGAAAAACAAAAACAAAAAACATACACACACTCTCAAGCTAGTCAGAGCCTGTACTGAAGCTCAAAAGGCTATAACTAGTACACAGGTAGGTAATATTCTTAATCCATGAACCAAAGCAGACCCCGCGAGGGGTGAGACCAGGTGCCTAGGTAGAGTCAGCGTCTCCTGGTTGCATGCAACACCCGCTGCCAAAAGGTCTAGATGGACTGATTGATAGAAACACGTCCAAGACTTCTATAGGTTCAAAATGAAAAAAAAACTGAAAAGATGCTCCCTGATTGATTGAGTAACATATTATAACTATTGTTCATTGTTTGTGCGTATTGGTTTGCGTCTGTTTCGTTCTAGTTTTTTTTTCGCGTTTTCACAGAGCGTTAAGTTTAGGTTTAGGATGACGTCATAGACGCTGCCTACCTATTGTTCTTTGTTAATGTTATTGTTTATATTCATTGCAACTCTGAAGAGCCAACAGGCGAAAACGTTTAGTGCAATAAACAAATTTAATCGTCATTATGTCACTTTGATTTTGATTATATATATGTATTTTTGTCCGATCAGAATGAGGGACCTACTGTCCCTTGTCCCGTCCGGATACAAGTACATATTCGTGTGTCAAGACGGCCTAAGGGATGTAATGTCCCTTCCGCTGGGTTTAAACACGATTAGTGTCGTGGTCGCTTGAACATTTCTTGTGCTTTTATATCTTTTATTTCCAAGCGACGTGCATTCGCCCTCTTTTGGGCTGATCCGACATTGTCTGAATAGTGAACGTGATTGTTTTCACCTCTTTTGTGCTTTCTATATATATATATATATATATATATATATATATATATATAAAAGCACAAAAAAGGTACAAGCGACCACGACACTAAACGTGTTTAAACCCAGCGGAAGGGACAGTACATCCCTTGAGCCCTCTGGATACACGAATATGTACTTGTATCCAGACGGAACAAGGGACAGTACGTCCCTCATTCCGTTCGGACACAAGTACATAAAAAAACATACACACACTCTCATGCTAGTCAGAACCTGTACTATACTGAAGCTCGAAAGGCTATAACTAGTAGCCAGGTAGGTAATATTCTCAATTCATGAACCAAAGCAGACCCCGCGAGGGGCGAGACCAGGTGCCTAGGTAGAGTCAGCGTCTCCTGTTTGCATGCAACACCCGCTGCCAAAAAGTCTGGACGGACTGATCGATAGAAACACGTCCAAGACTTCTATAGGTTCAAAATAAAAAAAAGGACGTACTGTCCCTTGTTCCGTCTGGATACAAGTACATATTCGTGTATCCAGAGGGCTCAAGGGATGTACTGTCCCTTCCGCTGGGTTTAAACACGTTTAGTGTCGTGGTCGCTTGTACCTTTTTTTGTGCTTTTATATATATATATATATATATATATATATATATATATATATATATATATATATATATATATACAGTATCATTTCTTGTAAATCTCCCTTCACAATGGATCCACATAAATACCCCAAAGACACTGTATGAGAGGTAGAAGGTGTTAGAGAATTACAAAAATTCTTCCTTCTGTTTAATAGTTCTAGTCTTCTTATCACGTGTACATCAACAATAAAAAATTGTAATAAAAAAGAACAAAATCAAACTAAAACAAAAAAACAAAACAAAACAAAACAAAAAACAAAAACAAAAAAAAACAGTCAAATTAGTTTTTGTCTTTTTCTAGTAACGATCCAGAGATCAATAAAACGAAAACAAAATAACAACAAATTAAAGCATTTACATGCATTGTTTGTTTTAGTACATCTATAATTATTTCTATTTATTAAAGATAACCCTTTTCAATTTCAGGGAGTGAATTCAATAAGTGACTATGCAATTTCCTTCCACTATGTTTCACCAAAGGAAATGTACGCTATGGAATTTTATGTGTACCATTTACGTCCATACGGTATAGAATCTGGACATCAAGATTTGAATAAAGCAAGAAATGTTTCCAATAAAAACAATACTATACGCCATGAAAAACAATAATGCATAAACCATAATAGTTAGATAATTATTGATGTTTTATTCATCTCTTAAATAAAATTACTTTTTGGAAAGGGCTTTTAGGTTTTATTGATATCACTGCAAGTGATGAAACGGGAGACGGGATGATGCCCATGCACGTCTGTCCGACATATACTTATATCTGGCTATTTTAACCTATATTTTTAAAGGCATAAATCAAACAAATAATTATTTTCATTTCTGTAATGCATATTATCATAATAACGTTCTTTACTCTGCAAGGCCTTGTCCTCCTTTTATATGATATATTTGTACGATTTGCGGAAACTCTCTACAGAAATGTTGTTGGAATTCCCATTGGTACTAACAGTGCTCAAGGAGAAGACACATCTCCGACGAGTTTGACATAGCCATCACCCATCTTGGTGCACCAAGGGTTTCATCGCATTCCGCCAGACGCTTCATCGCAAAGTACCCTTGGATTCAGGGGTCCCCAGTTTCGACAGGATTTCTGTCGGCGGCCCTATTATGACGTCACGTCATTGTAGTTTAATAACGTCGGAAAACAACAAATGCGATTACTTTTAATTTTTGGCGCCATAATTTAGAACAGTTATTCTAACTTTATTCCTATCTTCAATCTTTATTTATATAATTTCCCTTTTAATTAATTTGAAATATACATGGGACCTAAGAGGTGAAGGCAAGGTAATATTGAGAGTGGAAAGTAGTGGAAGGAACCTATGACGTTGCGGTGGAAGACGAGCCATCACCATCGGTGCCAACGCAAGAAAGAAGGGGGTCTCCTACAGGACTGGTTTGCAACAGGATTGACAAACAAAAACCTGAACAGAAAAGACTATACATAAACAAACGAGACCATTTTGCAGCCGGTGCTGACTTAGGGCGGTCATCATTCTGCCTCCTTGAAAGCAATTGATGCGGTGCAGAAAACCATTCCACTTGTTCGGATATTCAGCAGTCTCGAATTTGAAGACGTTTAACATTCAGCAGTCTCGAAAAACGCACAATTATTAAAGCTTACAGGAGTTTTTTGTTCAGATGTAAAATGTAGAATGAATTTCACCGAATGTACTATTTTGAACATTAAAACCTACTCGTTTACTAATTTTATTATAAATATGAAGACTGAGTCTAGTCCAGATTTGGGAAATACTCGGGTAAGTATCAAAATGTAAGAATAATTTAATATCTTCTGTATCATCACAAAACCAACATGCATCTGAAGATTTAATGCCTATATTTTTGAGATATTATAATATATTGATTGGAAAAATTCGATGTAAAAGTCCAAATTTAAAGACGTAAAGCGAGTGTCACTGCTGGTGGACCAAGAGTCCCCGAGGGCACATGTAGCCAAGTTCGATCAATTTCGGCTGATCGTTTCTTCAACGCAATCTTAAATTTCTGTTATCAAAAGTTCTTGATATTTCTAAAACGTGGTTCCTGTAGCATCATATTCCACCCATCCTGCTACGTCTTTCGGTGCGATTTTTGGATATAGTAACTTTCAAATTTTTTTCGCCTATTACATTGTTTAGATTTGAGGATCACGGACGAGGGTTAAGTACCCGAAATGTGCATGTCTGGTCCATGCTGCAAATTTATCTGTTCTTGAATGATGCTATTCAATTTGATGATGTTTTACATTGGAACCGTTGTAAAGAAGTATCATTTGTTCTTAAAAAGCATACTTTGAAAGCTTCCACTGAACTTTGAGTATCATGTTAAAAGGGTAAATCTTGTTTCCATCTTAGAAGAGAAGTTGGTTTTACACTCTCGTTTTCATTGAAGATTTTATTAGAATATATTCATACATGTATACGTCTAGTACATTTTTCTTCAATTATTATATCTTTGGTTAGTAAGGTAAAACTGGAAGAGATCGATAAATGAAATTATCCTGTTTGAAATCATGCTTCCAAAAAAGTGTTGCCATTGATTTTTTGACACTTTACACAACAATGCAACATTCTAAATTAAAAGAAAGTCTCGCCAAAATAATAAGTAATGCGTTTACAAGCAAGAACGGTGATCGCAAATTAAAATATATTGCTGTTTATTATGACAAAACCTACTTTGTTAAAGTCCGATTCCAAACTGTCGGAATACCAATGGGAACCAATTGTGCCCGACTCCTTGCCGACATTTTTCTCTACTCATTCGAAGCTGAATTCATTCAATCTTTGGTCTCTGAAGGGAACAGATACGTAGCTTTTAACTTAAACTTCACTTACAGATACATAGACGATATGCTGTCCATCAATAATCCAAAATTCGCGGATTACCTCAGCAGAATCTATCCATCGGAGCTTGAAGGCAAAGAAACCACAGAGACAAATAATTCAGCATACTATCTGAACGTAATGTTGTCCTACGACACTGATGATCACTTGAATACCTCACTTTATGAAAAACGTGACGACTTCAATTTCAACATCACAAACTTTCCTTTTCTGAGTAGCAACATCCCTTCATCACCTGCTTATGGCGTGTTCATATCTCAGTTGATACGCTATGCCAGAGCACGTATCAATTATACAGATTTTGTTCTGAGATCGAGGCGTCTTTCAAATAAGCGTCTCGGTCAGGAATACGTTTGTGGCCGACTAACTTCCTCACTGAGGAAGTGCTACGGTCGAGATTGGGAACTCGTCATACATTATGATGTTCCACTCTCCAGAATGGTGGGCTATATTCTGTCTTAGACCATTTGAACTATCCAACCACCGAATATACTTTTTTCTTCCGAAATGGAAGTAACCGGAAGTGACAATCTTACCGAATTGAAATGACGGGTGTTGCATGCAAACAGGTGATGCTAGGTGTTGCATGCAAACAGGTGATACTTGGTGTTGCATGCAAACAGGAGATGCTGACTCTTCCTGGGCATCTGCAGCCTGTTTCACAAAACTACTTAGTAATTTCAGGATTTTTCGTTACTTATGATTCCTTATTTCTTCTTTTAAGATAAAGATATCGATATTTTGCTTCTGAATTGAGATGAAGTGTGTAGAAATGATATAAGAAAACATAGTAAAATCTAAATGGAAAATAATACGAAGGTTTTATTGAATGACGAAGGTTACGAAAAAATTCTGAATTTTTGTTAAATTGGGCACTGGTCTCACTCCCATATAAGGAATTCGCTTCTTTTCATATGGTGGAGGTATTTCTTTGTTTGCTTCGGTTTCTGTTTTATCATCATGGCTTTGTATGCCTTCGGTTTATGATTTTCTGAATAATCGAATTTGCACTATGTATTGGGATTTGGTTATTATTCATATTTGTCATAGAATGGCTGAATTGAGCCTATTATAATACATAATATCTACTTGAATATTATATTTGTCCTCTAGTTCTGATTTTCGTAATATATATCCGTAAATCCGTGAAATCTACAATGAATCTAATACCATTCGAATACCAACTCTTATTGAAAACTGATTTTTTTTATTAATAGTAATTTTAGAATTGTACCATACTAGTACGAGTGTAAGATCGGTCGTGGATTTTATTAGAGAATTTCTCTTTAGGAGGACCTCCTTCCAAGATGTGAAAACATTTATTCAAAAAGAGCTTTTGAAACTTTTTTTATAAGTCTATTCAATGTGTGATTTTCCCACAGTTTTGTTAATTGGAAGATATCTGTTTGTCAGAACTTAACTCAAGTAAATGTATCCAAAGTTGCCCACATTGATGATTCTTTTAATCCGTGAACATGTTATGGCTATAATATGATTATCTACATTTGTCATATTGAAACCACCGAGGACTTGTTTTATCAGTGCATGTATTTTTGAGGATTGTAATTTAAAATGATGTCATCAAGGTTAACAGAGAAGGTTGAGATATGCTCAGATAAGAAATCCTGACTTTATAACTGTTGTTTTGAAACTGATATGATGCTATTCAATTTGAAGACGTTTACATTCAAGATTTTGATCCAAGTTATTATGTTATTGCCAAAACCAAAGAAGGAGAGAACTTTTTATAAGAAAGACCAGGAGAGAGAATCGAAAGCCTTTTCAAAATCAATTCAGACTAAAAGACCAGAAATAGAACTTTGTTCTATGTATGACCTAAGATCAAAGATAAACCTCGTGTTTTCCCCTATATAGCGACCAGGGATAAATTCTGTCTGGTAGTTTGAAATAAACAGATTAAGAGTAGTTTTTATACGGGCAGTTATACAACCAGATATTAGTTTATATAAAACATTCAAAAGTGTAATCAGCCTCCAATTATTTTACATATTGACGTGGTTTGTCGCCTTTTGGTAAACAAGTAATGATACCTAATATCTGAGACACAGGTAGAATTTTCTTTTCAAAAATTGTATTAACAGCATTTAAAATATATACTTTAGATCATACCAAAAGTAATTAAAAAGCTCGGCAGTGAATCCGTCACTACCGGAACTTTTGCCATTATTCATATTATTAAAAACTGATAGAACTTCGGATTTCGTAATAGGGATTCTAACTTATCTGATCTGCTTTTGTCTAATTTTGGTCTAGGGAATCATTCTAGTTCTTGATCAAAGTCAACATCAATGAATTCTTGTTCTCTACTTGAGTACAGATTTTCATAGAATTTCTTTACCTCCGTCAATATTTCCTTTTGATTTGTTACTGTATTTCCATTAAAGTCAACTCTTTTAATACTTTTATTTAAGTAATTTCTAGATTCCAAATTAAAAAAAATATATCTAGTCGGGTTTTCCCCCTGCTCAACCCAATTCGCTCTTGAATGTATAATTAAACCTTGTAGCTTTTCTTTTCTCAAAGACTCGAGCTCGTCTTTTTTAGAATCAATTGAATCAGTTTTTGATAAAGAGGAGAACTCGAGATTTGTTATTTCTTCTGTAATTTGCGATTCTCCAGAATTACTTTGTAATTCTACACCAGATGAAAGAGAGATTGTTAATCCTCAAATTTCCATAGGAAGTGTATCTAGAAAGATATCAGAGTCTATTGAAACTTCATCATAGCTGATACTATATTGTAGTCGCACTGTATTTATTAAACATTTAACTTTAATATAAAGTCGGTAAACTCCGTACGGCGCCTTCGCCTAGCATACAAAGCAGACCGCTCATACCGCTACGCCACGGTGACAACCCTAAAAAGAGTTGTTCCTATGACGTCCATATGAAAACGGCCCATTCAACACACCGGAAGTGAAGAATTCGTTGTTATTCGTTGTTATTTGAGGGTCTACTGCCCCGGATCAGCCCAAGTGCAATCAAATTCAAATAACAACGAATTTAACTTTAAATCAGCATAATCTGTATCTGGAGTAAATTGTTGTTACATTTCCAAAGTCCGTGTGAGAAATCATTAAACATAAGTTCTAAAACAATTGCAGAATGATCTAATCTATATCCGCGTTTCACTTCAATTCATTTTTTTTTATAATATTACCAATATTGTATGAAGTAAGCCGCAGCATGTTTTTTGAAGAGCTTATGTATTGTGACGGCGCCAACATGAGAGATTAAATGCAAAATGCAGCGCCTTCCTTCCGATAGTTTCATCTCAGGGAGTAACAATGGTTGTATATATATTGCAAGATGGTTATCACATGTGTATGTTGAAATTGTTTGATCAGACTACAAATCTCGTAAAACAAAGGAGGTGATCTCCAACAACACTCGGTTGCAGCACCCACAGCGAACATCAAATCACCCAATGCATAAAACATAGAGCATATAGGCACAGAAAGAGACTCTAAATGAGCAAGGAAGACCAATTCACAGCATACAAACATCGAACAAAAAAAAAAACACACACATATACCAATGAGACCAATGGGCAACCAGTGCCGACATAGAAAGGCCATCTGCCACGCAAGTAGCAGACATATGCAGTTATCTGGATGACATGTGCACAACCATCCCACTTACCAAGAGCTCTCGAAGAACGCACACTTGAGTTGTAGAATAGCCTCCTCACTGTAAATTTGCGAAAGGATTCCAACTCCTCTTATCTTTTTGAGGAAAATTTCGAACCAATTTTCATGCACCAGACACGTGTTTCGAATATTAAATTCTTATCAGTGATGCTTCCAGCAAAAGTGCTTTTCATAAGCAGCCCAAATTAATTTCACTAGCGCGTTGTTTTTACAATTTAAATGTCTACATTTACTTTACAGAGAGTGCTGTATAAACATACATACAGAATTACACTAGACAGTATTTTCCTGATGCATTATTGATTTTGTTAGACCAGACGACAATTAGAAAAAAAACAATGAAAATGGAATAGACATCACAGAATACAATCAAAAGTAATAACATAATTGACTCATTATGTGTCGTTGCACAATAATAATGGAGGACACGGAATCTTGCATGTATTGTTTCCATTTCGAGTTCTCAATGAAGTCTAATTCAATGCACATATATGAAATTAACACTTCATGCCCTTAATTTTGTTTCTATATTAAAGTGAAAGTCAATCACATATTCATAATCAGTGGGCAACTAAAGAGGAAGTTATCTTTGCCTTTGCGCTTGTTTTTTTTTTCAATCCTAATGTATTTGTTTCTGTAAACTGTATGCTTTGAAATTTCACAATAGACATGTTTAAACTAATGGGCATTAGCAACCAGGAAAACTGCAAAACATAAAATAGTATGAAAGGGAGATCTCCAACACTCGATTGCAGCACCCACTGCAAAACCCCAAAAAACCGGATACAAAAACTCAGAGCAGACACCCACAGAAACGGCCACAAAAAGGAACACCTACTCACGCCATTGAATCATGTAACATGAAAGACAACACATAAACCAACGAGACCAATGGGCAACCGGTGCCGACTTTGGACGCCAATCTGCTACGCAAGTAGCAGAAGGTGTGGTTATCAGGATTACGTAGACACAACCCCCTACGATTAACAAGAGGTCTCGAAGACCGCACAATTGTGGTGTAAAATAATCTCCTCACTGTAAGATGAACATAAAACAGACAGAATGACGAAGGACCCAAGAAACACACACTGTCAGATAGATTTCTAAACAGAAGGCATACTGTAACCATATGGCCTCTCCCTCACAATTATTATCCAAATTAGTTATTGTTATCTATCTATTTCGCATATGGGATATTTCCAATCGTAACAAATGTCTAGGGGAAGATAACTCTCATTTTAACGTTAACTTTACGATCACGTGCTAAACCGATGTAATAGAAATGATTGTCATTCCCGCCAGTGTGTAAGCCTACGTTTGTCAATGCAAGGTGTCAATACGTTAATTGACGGAAACAGGAGCTATAGTAGCTCGCATGTCAACTGTCAACTATCTGGTGCAATAGACGAAATGGCGAGGATTCTAAGTTTAGGCAACTTTGTTTATACGTCTGGATTCCAATTTAGTCTTGAATATCGATGGAGATTTCCATGTGATTGTGAAGTAACTCATGCTCCCAATATATACTGTGCGCATGATTTTGTATAGACACTTCATTCTCATACTATCTTAATCAACATAACCAGGACTTTTTATTCCGAGTTATGAAAATGACAAAGTAAGAGAGCACCGCGGACTCCAGAAATTTTAGTCCGCGACAGGTTTTCAATATGAAATACAGCTCGTGCTCAGTTGGCTGTAGCGAGCTTATGCATATGAACACCCGAGGAGTCCGACTGAGACTGGTCGGGGCCGTGTCTTCTTTAAAGACGTTTGAACAAGGCCGTCGTGGAGTCCTAACAAGAAATATTTACAAGATTCGTACATCAATATGTACATCAAGACAACCACCGAGTTTGAACAGTTTTCTTTCATATGTTGCGACGGGTGTTGCTTGCAATCAGGAGACGCTGATTCTTCCCGGGCACCTGGTCTCACATCGGAATATTATTTATTCCGAGGTTCGCAACCCTTTCAATGCAAATTATAATGATTTTGCCTTCCCTTCTAGACTTTGAGACTTTTAAAATAACTGATAGGTACTTCATTGGTGTTTATCTAAAATAGTCAACTAAAATTTCTATGTAAACATTAAATCTACTAAAAAAAAAAGAAGTTCGACAAAAACATATCTTTTAGACAAACAGGACGCGAGCCGTTTATATTTTCCATCTGAAAATAGTTAAATTAAAGATCCCCTTTATGCAGGTGACCTTACTTTTAACCCAATGATAAGCCTGTGAAATTTAAGATTATTTTTACTATGGGAATCTCAAAAATTCCTGCAAGAAAATAAGAAAATCTGCAGGAAATTGAGAATGTGTTATTCTCTATACATTGACGCGACGTTATCCTTTTGTTCTTGCAATCAAAAAATTACCTGAGCAAGTCCGATAATAGTTTTTCCCTTGTTGCGCGAAGGTGAATCAGTGTTATTATGTGACGTCACAATGGAAAATTTTGCCAAATGATGTGATGTCTGCTGTCTGTGTGTATAAAATCAAGGTTAGGAACCTTTTATCTGGACAATTGACTATTGGGCGGGTGGATGAGGCCGAGCGTAAAAAAAACAATGGAGTCTTAGATCAATTGTGAGCGAATACGTCGGTACATGTATAACCTTGCTGAGAAGTATTTGCATTATTCGTATTCTTCTTCTTGAATTCGAATATAATTATATAATCCCGGACAACAGCTGACTTGCAAGTTGTCTGGCTCTGACTATGAAATCTTCATAGTTGGAACATGCACCACCGTACTGTACATGTATCGGCTGAAGACAAAAACGCAAAACGAATAAGCAGAAGACAGGCTGTTGCTACTCATGAAAGGGAAGTAAGTAAGTTATGTGGAAGCTGAAATTATCAAACTTGTCAAACAGTGCTCATAAGGTGTTCTACTAGTAAGCTTTATTTCATAACAAATGAACGAGAGTTGTTAGAGTATATTCCGCTGTTCTCACTGTTGGGGATCTCCTTTATATATTTTATTTTTTAAGTTTTGCCCATTGGTAACGATTCTTGAATTTCAATTCTGATTTTGTTCTTGACTTTCATTCTCAGATGTCGGAAGTGTGCCTGAACCGGAACAATATCCGACACTCTAGAAGCGATATTCATTTGATTGTTGGATTGTTGATCACTGACGAGGGTTGAGCATCCGATATGTGCATGTCTGGTCCATGATGCAAGTTTATCTGTTCTAAAATGATTCTTTGAATTTGAAGACGTGTAACAAATGATGTTTTTATCATTCATGTATTTGTAAAAAACTTTATTTTATCGAGGGTCTTAAATAATCAGTACTCAGTATTTCTTCATTGAAATAAGTCTCAAAAGAATAATTCAAAGGTCTGAAACATAATATTCCATCCGATTAATGAAATCTGCGTTATCTTAAAATGGATATGTCTTTAAGACGTTCGGTTTTTTATTAATCGCAGGGGTCTAGCATTATGTCATTTTGCATGAAAGAAACGAGGCCTTAGATGTGATCGATACATTGAATAATCAACAATTCTAGCAAAATGTCATCATCCAATGCAGACACGAGGACACAAGATATTTTGATAGCAGACGAAAAATCATGGAAAAGCAAGAAAACAAATAACATTTCGGTATTTATTTATTTTACTGCATACTTAAAACGTCAGACAAATTTCGTTGTGATCGTGATGTTGGAATAGCTACGATGACAAATATGGATATTGACCATATCCCTGTATACAACACAATATCTATAATTCAGAAATTCAGAAACCGAAGGCGTACAAAATAAGGAAAGAACAGGAACCAAAGCAAACAAACAAAAACCTCCACCTTATGAATAGAAGCGAACTCCCGATATGGGAGTGAGACCAGGTGCCCAGGAAGAGTAAGTATATTCTGCTTGCATGCAACACCCGCCGCTTCAATTCGGCAGAACTATCACATCCGGTTACTTCCATTTCAGATGCTTTGGCTGCAACGACGTAACGTTTGTACCACTTGGTGAGTGTCGCTGCTGGTGGATCAGAAGTCCACGAGGCAAATAGAGACAAAGTATCAATAATTTCGGTTCATTGTTTCTTGGAACGCATTCAACAATTCATGTTAACAAAACTTTTCTCGAAATTACTGAAAATTGGGTCCCGTAGCTTCATATCCCGCCCATCCTGCTACCTCACGTTATATTTTAGACATAACTTTCACAGTCTTTGGCTATATTTCTTTGTTTGGTTGAGGATCACTGACGAGGGTTAAGTACCCGAGACGCGTATGTCTGATCAATGGAGCAAATGTATCTGTTCTTAAATGATGTTATATCTCTTACTGTGTGTCTTCTCTGTGTTATCACTTGAGGTGTTTGGTGTGTTGCTGTTGGTGCTGCAACCGAGTATTGTCGGAGATCCCCTCCTTTCTTATATATTTGACACGTAACATGTTTACCATAAGCATTCTATTCGAGAACAAGCATTCCTTAAAGATATAAACTGGTGGGAGAGAAATCCAACAAGAGAATTCAACTGAAAATTCTTAACCAGTCTTTCAATGAAAAAGAAAGGAGAAAATCTCCAACTGCACTCGGTTGCAACACACACATCATAAAAACAAAACCCCATGCGAGAATACGGCGCAGAGATTCACTACAAGAGACGCAAAATGGACAAGGGGAACGAAATCACATTCTTTAGAAACATCAAGCACAGAAGACTACACATAAACCAACAAGACTAATTGGCAACCGGCCGTCTGCCACACCAGAAGAAAATTGTGTTGTAATCACGTGCGCACAACCCTCCCACAGAATTGGGATTAGTATAAGTTTTCTACTTGTTTCACAATCTTGTACATGTCCATTTGTCATTTGCACTATGTCATGATTTTGAAAATAAATATGATCTTAAACTAAACCTCCCACTTTTTCGGTTACCCAGAGATCTCGAAGAATGCACAAAAGTGGTATAGAATAACCTTCCCACTGAAAGATGACTATATACAAACGACAGTATAACGTAGGGTCCGTTAGTAAAAGTAGTACATATTGCAAGAATGCAACAAAGAATGCATATAAACCAGATCAGGAACTGATAATTTGAAAGGAAAAGAAATATTAACTTATACAAGATACCGAAAATTAAAAGAAAAGAAAATGATAAGCACGGTATTAAGAGAAAACGTAATGGAAAAGATAAATCATATTACCAATTCTTGTTGGTGTTGTAAATTGATACACACCAGGGACCTCATTAAGTACAAAGATTGTCTTGAATTTACACCTAAGTTAAGTGGGTCTGTTAAAGACGATGAAGAAATCAATTCCATAAATTGAGTATTGGGAAAGTACATGCTCACTTCTAGCTTAAAACCAATACTACCATCAATGAGTTAAAGAAGATCCTGACGATAATCTCAACAGCACTCACAATAGACCACCAAATTGAGCATCAACGGACCCCTAGCAAGCTAGAGGTGGGATCAGGTGCCCGGGAGGAGTAAGCATCCCCTGTTGGCTAGCCGCACCCGCCGTCGATGTTCATGCACGAATTCAAGGAGGGGGTAAAAACCTTACTCAGAATCCAAGCTGGTTTACCTGGTACACACAAAATGATAAGCACGGTATTAAGAGAAAACTTAATGGAAAAGATAAAACATATTACCAATTCTTGTTAGTGTTGTAAATTGATACACACCAGGGACCTCATTAAGTACAAAGATTGTCTTGAATTTACACCTAAGTTAAGTGGGTCTGTTAAAGACGATGAAGATATCAATTCCATAAATTGAATATTGGAGGAGTGCATGCTCAGTCATAGCTTAAGCGTGCAGGGTGTACAAAACTTCCTTCGTCATACTCAGCATCAAAAAGTTCGGTTATCATAAATTTCTTTAAATTTCTAAAACATGGGTCCTGTAGAATCATATCCCACCCATCCTGCTACGTCTTTCAGTATATTTCGACGTTATAACTTCCGTATTTTTTGGCCATATTTCATAGTTTAGATTGAGGATCACTGACAAGAGTTAAATACTCGAAACGTGCATGTCTGGTCCATGCTGTTAATTGATCTGTTCTTAAGGTGGTAGTCTCACCATCACCCCTAAATTTAATTTTCTTCATAATAGCAATATTTATTAACTATGATGTCATGCATCTTTTGCTAAAGTTTGAAAGAAATCGAACCAATTGTTTTGCGTGGGTCGCAATTCAAAATCTCCAAATTTCGTCCCCCTTTTAATGCAGAAAATGGCGACTTTGTCAGGAAATGTGTTCTCAGATATTCAATTAGCCTGCAAATTTATTAAGTATCAGCACTGCATTTCAAAGATAATGCAAACATCTTTCTTTTCAAGTAAAATTTTGATGTTTTGATATCACTTAGTCTATATTTATTTTAGAAGCGATTTTAGTAGAAAATAAGGATAAACATGTACCTTTCTGAAGTTCCGAAAATTGTCACATTTACCTAGCTCATGAAAAAATGTATCATTTAATTTAAAAAAAAAACTAATGGAAAAGAGATTAATTATCTATCTTAAATCTGTGCAAATTTCAAGGAAATCGAACCTATTTTTACCGAGTTAGCACCATTTGGGTTACCCCTACTCCCATGTTTTTACGCCGCGATACGTAACGTCGAGGTTAAGCATAGCGTTGCATGTCTTGTTGGCAAATTTATAATCAACATGCTCACGCGAAATTGTAAAATTAATTTGAATAGATAACAGTTATCATTATTCCAGAATTTTGATGTAATTCGTGCATAAGACTCAGTTGATATTACGATTAAACACGGGAAGCAACCAAACAAAAAGTAACATAAAA
Source organism: Pinctada fucata (assembly GCA_028142955.1). Lineage (NCBI taxonomy): Eukaryota > Metazoa > Mollusca > Bivalvia > Pterioida > Pteriidae > Pinctada > Pinctada fucata. The sequence goes on from AP027114.1 coordinate 41,012,625, forward strand.
AATAAGAAGGAAAATGAAAAAAAAACGAAAGAAAAGGAAAAAATTGGATGGACTGTCCAATGCGCGGGTATAGATGGGGTCGAGTTGTTCCGAAACAACCCCCCTCCAGTCCCATCCTGGACCTCTCCTTTTGAAATTCATACAAATTATTTTTATTTTCCCGATCTTCTTAAATAAAAATTAATTGTCCCAGATTGCCGAGTCGGACACCTTTCTCCCTTTCTATGATACTTTTTTTTCTTCTAAATGATCTTCTTATCAAACGAAGATATCGTAAAAACAATGAAAAAGGTAAATGTACTCTATTTACACCAATCACGCTCAAATAAAATCGAAGTAATCATGGTCAAAATTATCAGATGACATCATATTTCTTTCGACATTTACGTTAGGACAAAGGATTAGTGTAGATACTGAAATATCAAAGGAATAAAGAAACGTATAAATCTCGGAAGCATATTCAATCTATGAGTAATGCTCACTTTCAGGAAATAAAACAGAGAAAATGAAATGCTTACTTATGAAAAAAGATAATGATATATAGAGAAACCATAAAAAAATCCAACGGTTTACCTCCGTGCGTCCCGCGGGAAATTTCCCTATTATGACGTCATGATTAAGTCATGCAGATGCTTGTCGTGAAAACAAACCATGGTAACGTTACGCCAGACATCAAACGAGATCAATTTTGAGTTACGTCCCTTACCCTGAGACTGCCATCTTAAGTGATGCTATTTAACATTAGTTTGATGATGATGTATTTTTAAAGCTACACCTACGCAAAATTCGAAATCCAATGTTATGATAGATTTAACTAGAAAAACGAAGAGAGGGTCCCCGACATGACAATGTTGCTGTAATTAGAATTGATCATAAAAGAAGACGAGAAAAGGGGGACACACAGTCGGAGACAAAAGGATGAATTATATCACAACATCGAAACTCTAATTTTAACTACATTACATACATGGATAATTTATATATAGTTCCATTTGTTTTTAATGATATTTTTCAATTTGAAGACGTTTACATTCTACCTACAAATCCGAGTTTATGACGTATTGTTAAAACTACAATAGCACACATGAATTTGTACAAATGTCTAATAATATGTGATCGAACGCAATACTGTCCTTCACAGACTAAAATAATTCAACAACAATGATGTGGAAATGACTGTCAGCACTTCGTAATCAAAATCGAATTAAAGTCGTTTGTTACAAATTGCATGTCCGTCGACTCCATTTCCAATGCTAGGTTTTACATCCCAGTGAGAGATCGCTCTTTGTTTACTTTCGTTTTTCTTTTTTAGCTCTACTATGTGATAGGCTTTCCTTGGCTACAAAGGAGTATATATGATTTATAATGTGAAGTGGCCTTTTTCTATGCAAAATATTGCTTTTCCGTGGTTTTCCGTCTGCTATCAAAATATTTTATGAGTACTCATGACTGCATTGGATGAAAATAATCTGCTAGAATCGTTGATTATTCAAAGTATCGATCACATCTAAGGCCTCGTTTCTTTCATACAAAATGACACAATTTTAGACCCCTGTGATTCATAAAAAACCGAACGTCTTAAAGACATATCCATTTTAAGATAACGCAGATTCCAGTAATCGGATGGAATATAATGTTTCAGACCTTTGAATTATTCTTTTGAGACTTACTGTACTCGTCTTTTGTGTTTTTGCATCGGGGTGTTTTGGTGTTTTGCTGTTGATGCTGCAGCGGGGTCTTTTTGGAGATCTCCTCCCTTCTTTTATTCCAATGCATAAATGCTGAATATTGATTATTTAAGACCCTCGATAAAATAAAGTTATTACAAATAAATAAAATGATAAAAACATCATTTGTTACACGTCTTCAAACTCACAGCATCATTTTAGAACAGATAACTTGCATCATGGACCAGACATGCACATTTCATGTACTTAAGGTGGCTCCACACACCTACCCCCTACGATCCTCTCGTTTATTTTTATCTGAAACTCTCAGAATTTCATTATTGGTATACAAGATTAAATTTTGCAAAGTACGAACAAAATCGAACCTAACGTAACTGTTTTATGACGCTTTGAATTTTGGCGGCTTTGGGGTTTCTCTTCTATTTTTGCCAACGTTGCCAATTTGAAGAGAGTATGCTGGTATTTAAAATATTTTGCTGAATTTATGAATGTTGTTATGATTTACTTTTATATTCAAACTATTTTTTTTTCATCTGAAAGCAAAGAAATTGAAATACACTAAGAAAATGGAGGTACTTAGTCAGTGATCCTCAAATCTAAACAATGTAATATGCCAAAAAAGTATGAAAGTTACTATTTCGAAAAAGCGTACCGAAAGACGAAGCAGGATGAGTGGGATATGATGCTACAGGACCAACGTTTTAGCTGTCTAAACAACAGAAGGCTTCCCCCCTCAAAGAAATTTAGGAAAAGAGATAGTAAAAAACGCGAATCTAGAGGGAGAAAGACTTAGAATTAAGTTCTAATGCACTCTCATTCTGAGAATTTTTTTAGTTGGTGAGGCAGGGACAGAGTCACAACATTCTCAATAAACTTTAAAGAAGGGAGCGATTCTGAAAGAGATTTTGCGATTAATCAAAGTGCGCTTGAGTATATATGGTTTATAATGTAAAGTGGCCCCCATTCTATGCAAAATATTAAAAATGTATGGGGCGATGAGTTTCTACAAAGTAACAAATATAGACTATGTTCAAATCGCAATACACAGTACAAGATCGATAATTCAGAAAATCGTAAACCGAAGGCATACAAAATCAGGATAAAACAGGAAACAATTGTTAAACGTTCTCAAATTCAATAGCATCATTTAAGAGCAGATAAATTTGAAGCATAAACTAGACATGCACGTTTTGGGTACTGAACCCTCGTCAGTGATCCTTGAATCTGAACCATGAAATATGACCAAAGAGAAAAATATTATGTCCAAAAACAAAACAAAAAAAAACACATGAAAAGAAGCGAACTCCCAATATGGGAGTGAAACTAGGTGACCAGGAAGAGTCAGCATCTCCGTCGACGGAAATACACGCTCGGTCACCGAAGCTCACCTCCCGTGGGTCATAACGACAAAATTTTCGCTGGATAGCATTACAAAATTCAAATGCGAGTACATGTCAGTGAATGTGCCATCGATAGCAAAAGCATGATCTATTCTACATTTCTATCAACAAAAGATGCTCTTATTATTGTTGGCAGTGGCTCATATTTGTAAATTATAAGAGTTACAAAACAATATGACTTAAATTGGCTTTAAATATCTCTTTGACTGACATGTACATATTGGGAATTCGCTTCTTTTCATGTGGTTTTTGGTTTTTGTTTTTGGACATGATATTTTTCACACTCTTTGGTCATATTTCATGGTTTAGATTCAAGGATCCCTTTGATACGAATGTTTTAAACATCAATCGCGGAAGATCTAAACGGTGAACTCACAACTTATCGGTAAGAGATAAATACATTTGTATTAATTTCTAGAAAATTCTAATGAATCAATATTTGAGCACCCGTCATTTTCTATGAAAGTTTTCATGGAACTGTTGCGACGGATGTTGACATTAAGTGTTTTGAATATTTTCCCTGACATGGTCGCCATAGTACTTTCTCTATAGACATGGCCTTAGAGAGTGCATGTATTTTGTATGTTTTTTTATTCTCGTGTATGAACATCGACGGCGGGTGCGGCTAGCCAACAGGGGATGCTTACTCCTCCCAGGCACCTGGTCCCACCTCTGGCTTTCTAGGGGTCCGTCCATGCTCAATTTGGTACTCTATTGTGAGTGCTGTTGAGATTATCTTCAGGATCTTCTTTAACTCATTTGCATGAAAACAGGAGATGTTGACTTTCCGGATACCTGCTCTAACTTTTGGGTCCCTGTAAAGTGCGAAACGAAACAAAAACGAAACGAAACGAAACGAAACAAATCGAAACGAAACGAAACAAATCGAAACGAAACGAAACAGATCGAAACGAAACGAAACAGATCGAAACGAAACGAAACAAACGAAACGAAACAGATCGAAACGAAACGAAACAAAACATAAAACTTAAAGAAAATGAGAAAAAGAGGAAAAATCGCCGAGAACGAATATTTAAAGACAAGATCAGCATGTAGTATTGCCTTAATCCAAGAGTTCTACATTTGTAAATAGTACCAAGAGGGTTTCTTGAAAGAGTCAAAGTTGACAATTGAAAAAGTAAATGTCAGATGCCATTTATGTATTTAAGAGGAATAAAGGGTAGGGGATATAAAACCACGCTATGACACCGTAATGAGATAAAATGGGGGGGGGGGGGCATTTCAGGGGAAAAATATCATTCTTTTTCAAACGAAATGTGCCCCCCCCCCCCCCAATATACGTTCTCATTTTACTGATAAAGTTTTCAAATACACATAGCGGAACAGTTCCGTTTCCTCTATACTAGACTCCTCCCTGCTAAATAATATTTTTCCGCCTATGACGAGGTTATTCATCCCGCTCGCACTCCTATAATTCTTTAAAATGCAATTGTGCTATATACCGTATATATTATGTTTTAATCGTCGACTTTGACCCTTTAGAAAACCCTCCAGCCACAAGAACTAATTGTTGAAGTTAATAATATATGCAGATATTGACATCCGTGCTAGTTCTCTGCAATTACATTAATTCTTCTCAAGTTCTTTAAGATTTATATTTTGTTTCGTTTAGTTTCGATTTGTTTCGTTTCGTTTCGATTTGTTTCGTTTCGTTTCGTTTTTGTTTCGTTTCGCACTTTACAGGGACCCCTAACGTTGGAATATTGTTTATCCCGGGGTTTACAATTGGTCGAATAGACATTCTAATGATTTTGACCTATCTTCTAGACTTTGAGACTGAATATTTGATGGGTACTTCTTCGATGTTTATTTCAATATAAATTATGAAAAAAATAATAAGTATTTTCTTAGGCTTGAATGATCACGTTACTTGAGCACGGAAACATTTTCTTTATTCTTAAAGATTACGATTTTGTCTAGACCAGACGACAGTATTTGATTGGATAGACAGTAAAGAATACAATCTTAAATCGAGACATCACGCGTCGTTGTAAATAACGATGGAGGACATGATAACTTGAATGTCGTGCCGTCGATCCAGCCTGTTCAATCAAATTTTGTTGAGTGTGCATATTTGCAAAAACGAATTGAACACTTCGTGGTGCCATAGAAGCTATTAGTTTTGTTTAATAGTGAGTGATTCTCAACCTTACAAACCAAATTACTATTCAGAAATCTTAAGAGTCATTCTCTGCTGTAAGCATCAAAGAATTCTCAGAAAACTCGGAAATCGCATATCTCAGATTTTGATGATTTTCACTATGTAAGCTAAGTTTGACCCCCTGACAATGAAAATGACATTGGTTTTTGTATATGGCCATCTGTTGCCATGGTAACCATACCACCCCATTTTGGCCAGAAAATGGGCTTTTGCAAGCTCGAAATTAGCAACTTTCATGTCCGTTTTTCACAATGATAGTCTATAGGTGGGTTATATTTTGACATATGATGAAAAACTACTTGCATATATGTTTGATATGAGACATTACTTTTTGGTTGAAATATGGGGGAAAAGTATTATTTTTTATTGCAAACTGTCCATATTTTGACATTTTCCAAAAATACAAAAATACACCATTTTTGGCGATTCATAGAAAAATAACGCAGCATAAGTTAAATATTGGAACAGGCCGTAATGAATCATTGATCCATTTTGAGAAAAATATAAAAAATCCAGAGATGTTATTTTTGTTTAAAGAAAATAAATTCAATTTAAAAATGGTTACCATGGCAACATCTGCATTTTACATGATATATGTTTTTCATCAAGTACCTTAATTTATGGACAAGATAAACGATCAAATATTGTATATTAAGCAAGTTCACACTTTTTGTAACATTTTAATATCCACTATATTGGTATCTTATCATTGGTTGCTATGGTAACCATGGCCGAAAAGGTATTATTCTTACTTTTTATTCAAATTTTCCGTCGTTTTTAGGAGTTTTTGTACATTTGAATTAAATTGAATAGATAATTTCTATGTTTTCCTTTGAATGATATTCCATTTTCCCAAAATCATTGAAATTCTGGAGAAATATATAGAAAAAACACAAGAACTTCTCCATAGCAACGCACACAATCGTTGCAGATACAGAGCTTAAACAAAGCCATGTTATATGATTTTTACGATAAGTATCTCGAATCATGGGAGAGATAAACAACCAATTGTGGTATATTAAGCAAGGTCACACTTTTTGTGACATCTAAATATCAAGTATATATGTATTTTATCATTTGTTGCTATTTTAACCATGCCCTGAAATGTATCATTTTCACTTTTTGTTCAAATTTTCGGTCTTTTTTTCAGAATTTTTGTACAGTTTGAGTAAATTAAAGTGGTAATTCCTATGTTTTCCTTTGAATAATATTCCATTTCCGAAAATCATCGAAATTCTGGAGAAATATGTAGAAAAAACGCAAGAATGCCTCCTTAGCAACGCACAAAATCGTTACAGATACAGAGCTGTAACGAGGCCATGATATATATTTTACATTGAGTATCTCAGGTCATGGGAGAGATAAACAACCAATTGTGGAATATTAAGCCAGTTCACACTCTAAAAGGTACCATTCTCACTTTTTATTCAAATTTTCCGTCATTTTTTTTAGAGTTTTTGAAAAGCTGAAGTAAATCTAAGTGATAATGTCTATGTTTTCCTGTGAATAATATTCCATTTTCCCAAAATCATTGAAATTCTGGAAAAATATATAGAAAAACGCAAGAATGTCTCCATAGCAACGCATGCAATTATTACAGATACACAGCTGTATTAAGGCCATGATATATGTTTTACATTAAGTATCTCAAGTCATGGGAAAGATAAACAACCAATTGTGGTATATAAAGCATGCAAAAAAGATACATTCTTTACTTTTTCGATGCTTATGTACATTTGAATTAAAAAGACAGTTCCGATATTTTCCTATACTTGATATTTATATTTCTGAATTTTTTTTTAGAAATGTTCAGTAAATGTAATAAATCTCCATAGCAATGCAATCAATTAGAAATGATACACAACTAAAACAATGCCATGCTTTATGTTCTACATTCAGTTGCTCAAATTATGAAAGAGATAAACAGTCAATTCTGATGTAGAAAGCAAGTTCACAGTTTTGGTGACATTTTAATATCAATAAAATCTTGATATTTTGTCATCGGTTGCCACGGCAACCATGCAAAAAAGGTGCAATTTTCACTTATTGAGCAAATTTTCCGTTCTTTTTTTTTTATTGTTTTTGTATATTTGATCTAAATTAAGGAGACAATTCCTATGTTTTCCTATAATTTATTTTCCTTAAAAGTAATTGAACTTCTGGAGAAATATGTAGAAGAAATGCAACAAGTCTCTATGGCAAAGCACACAATTTTTACTTATACAAAGCCAGAATTTCGTATAAAGCTTCTGAAATTTCGGGATTTTTAATATCTCACCAATGAATACTCTGTTGCATAAAATAAGTACATTTTATGAAAATAATGAGAGTTGAATACCTACAGGCATGCTCTTCTCATTATTCTTCATCAGTATGTCGAATTTCAAAAGTCTAAGTTGAAAAGCTACATGTATACCTTGGAAGCGGGAGGCATCGGTTCATATCAAAATAATGATCTTACTAGATCTGCTAAAGATTGGCCTAGCTTCTTTGACTTCATTCTGTCATAGTTTGGAATTTCTGGGTGTGTTTCTATCATAGTTCTAAACCAGGATATGAAGCATAAAAATGTTCCTTAAATACGTACGTCTTCAGTTATTGCATTGATATTTAATAAAGATTTACCTAAGTTTGACCTTGACTTGACCTTGAAGGTTTAAAATTAATAGGCATTTTCAACTAAGGATTCTTTATACATGTATGTATATTATATTTATTTATTGAAATTGCCAAGTTTGACCTTGACCTCTGACCTTGAAGGGTCAAAGTTTATACGCATATTTCACAAATGATCTTTAATTTGTGTATGAAATGTGAAAGCTGTACCTTGAAAACTTTTCGGGTCAGAACTTTCCGGGTCAGAACCAAATTAATGATATTTTATTGAATTTTGCCAAAGATTGAGCTGGACATTAGACCATGAAGTTTAAAAATTTATAAGCATGTTCCTCTCATGATCCTTGATCTGAAAGATCTACACTATTTACTTGAGTTATCGCGTCGGACAGACGGAATACGTGATTCCTATAGGGCTCCCACATTATCAAACAGGGCCTTAAATAGTTGGAAATTGCAGAAAATCAGCAAATCAGATCTTATAAAGCACGGTTGCTATGGAAACCATTTCAAAAATATAGACAGTTTGACTTCCCAAATTGATTTCATTGATTGAGAATCATCATTAAAAATGAAGTTTATACAAAGATACAATTCTGGACATCTTTAACAAATTAATTTTTGAAGTTTTTTGGTGATTTTTATATTGAAAATACAGCTATTTCCCATATCATTTCATGATTTCCCCCCTGAATTTCTTTTGAAGGCTTCATATTTTATCTATCAAGTTTCAAAAATATTTATTTGCTTCAAATTTTAGAGAAAAAGACCGAAAATAAAAGTTTTTCATCAAAACACTGAAAAAATATATGTCAGTCTAAAAGCTCATAAGAGCTTATGTTGCACTTGTTACTTTGACATGCCAACTCAAAATAAAGCTCATCTTATCTTTAACAACTAGATTCGGTATATAAAATTCCACAGGGAATGCAGTTAAAGTTCTGTAAATTTATTTATTAATGTATTAAATTTACAGAACTTTAACAACTAGGAATTTGCACAATGGAAAATGGAATATCATTTATTGGAAAACACAGGAATGGTCTCTGTAATTTAATTAAAATATACAAAAACAATAAGAAAAAAAAAGAAGAATGAAAAATTTGCATAAAAGGGAAAATTGTACCTTTTTTGGTGTGGTTGCCATGGCAACTGATGATTGAATATCAACATCATTGATATTAAAATGTCACAAAACTGCTAATTTGCTTAATAAACCAAAGTTGATTTTTAATCTTTTTCATAATTTGAGAATTTGGATGTAAAACATATATCATGTATTTCTTTTGGATTTATATCAACTATAATTTTATGCGTTGCTAAGGAGATTTCTTGCATTTTTTATACATAATTCTCAAGAAATCCAATGATGTTAGTGAATTGATAATAAGGTATAGGAATACATAGGAACTGTCTCTTCAATTCTATTTAAATGTACCACTACAGTCCAAAACAATTGAAAATTGGCAGAAAAAGCTTAAATTGTACCTTTTTTGCATGGTTACCATGGCAACCAATTACATAATACCAACATTATTGCACAAAAGACTATCACAGATACTGTAAAATTGCTGAATATACCGTAATTGGTCGTTTATTTCTTCAATGATTTGAGATACTAATGTAATACATATATTACTGCTTTGTTTTGGTTGTGTATCATATATGATTGTGTATGTTGCTATGGAGATTTCCTTGCATGTTTTCTATATATTTCTAAAACATTCAATAATTCTGGAAAAATGGAATCTCATTTATCATGTTTATAGGAAAACATAGGAATTGTCTCTTTAATTTTATTCATTTAAACATCGAACAATGACTGGAAATTAGTATAAAAAGTGAAAATTGTACCTTTATGTGGATAGTTACCATGGCAACCGATGATGAAATATTGACATAATTGATATAAAAGTGTAACAGTAACTGCTAACTTGCTTAATATACCGAAAATGGTTGCTTATTTTTTTCATGATTTGAGATACTTATGTAAAACATATATCATGACTTTGCTTTAGCTTTGTATCTGATAGAATGGTGTGCGTTGCTATGGAGACTTTCTTGCATTTTTTTTCTAACATGTCTCTCGAATTTCAATGAATTTTGGAAAATGTAATAAAATTCATAGGAAAACGTAGAAATTGTCTCTTTAATCTAATTCAAATGTGCAAAAACACCAAAAAACAACGGAAATTTTGAATAAAAAGTGAAGAGTGTACCTTTTTGGGCGTGGTTACCATGGCATCCGATGATGAAATGCCAACATATGTGATATTAAAATGTCAGAAAGATTATGAACTTGCTTAACATACCATAATTGGTTGTTTATCTTGTCTATGAATTGAGATAATTAATATAAAACATATATCATGTAAAATGCAGATGTTGCCATGGTAACCATTTTTAAATTGAATTTATTTTCTTTAAACAAAAATAACATCTCTGGATTTTTTATATTTTTCTCATAATGGATCAATGATTCATTACGGCCTGTTCCACTATTTAACTTATGCTGCGTTATTTTTCTATGAATCGCCAAAAATGGTGTATTTTTGTATTTTTGAAAAATGTCAAAATATGGACAGTTTGCAATAAAAAATAATACTTTTCTCCCATATTTCGACCAAAAGTTGATGTCCCATATCAAAGATCAATGTAAGTAGTTTTACATCATAAGTCAAAATATAATCCACCTATAGACTATCATTGTGAAAAACAGACATGAAAGTTGCTAATTTCGAGCTTGCAAAAGCCCATTTTCTGGCCAAAATGGGGTGGTATGGTTACCATGGCAACGGATGGCCATATACACAAACCAATGTCATTTTCATTGTCAGGGGGTCAAACTTGGCTTACATAGTGAAAATCATCCAAATCTGAGACATGCGATTTCCGACCCACTTTGATGCTTACAGAGAATGACTCTTAATACTTTGTTTGTTTATTAAAACAGGAAAGTTGCAAAAACATGTCAAAATATAAAATATCTTTTGTATTAAGCAAAAGTGAATCACCATTGAATATTTGCTCATGCATCGGAGGACGATGTCACAAGTTTACTCATGATTATAACTGACTTAGTTCCTTTTACATTCGATGTTAACCATCATAAACAAATTGATGTGTCTCAATTCATTAAAGCAGCCTTCTATAGCTTAAGGACATATACTGTTTATTCAGTTTTCTATATATATACTTTAGATTTGAATCAGTTTCATCTTATTGTATGTAAAAGTGATAAATAGTGACACTTGATGTGGTTACCATAGGAAAAATTGAAGTTCTGCATACTTTCCAAATTGACTGATTCAGACATTTTCCGTTGTCAACTATGGTCAACTATGGTTATTCAAAATATTTCTCAATATCTTTTTTTGTTGTTATATGATTTTCATTCAAATTAGGAATACAATACATTGGATATACTACTAATTGACTGGAGCGAAGAAATTGAAACCTTCCGGCATATACCTTTGTGTGAAGTGACATAAAATATTTTCACTTTCAAATATTTTTCAAATACCTACATAATGCAAATTGGAGCTATCTTTCTTGTAAGTCAGAAATTAATACAGAATATATCCAAATAGCTGTCTATTAGACATGTTTTCAGTTCAAAGGATTACTCAGTACCTTGATGTTATATAATTGAAGCATAATTTGACTTTATCAATATCGTAAACAAAAAAAAACCTTGCAAATAACAATGCACTGTTCATCATGTCCAGTCTGTAATATAATACAGACTAAACATTATTTCTATATGTCTTTACATGTATATAAGTGTGGGGAACTCTTCGATGTGAACACTCGAAATATTGGGTGCCGATATGTTCTTAAGTATAACCTTGCCTTGTTTCTAAGTTATACGAGTGTAATTTCATGGAACCTTACAATACACTTTGATGTTTTATTTTAAATGCAACCGTATATTGAAAACGAAGGGTTAAATGTTGCATGTAAATAGTACCAGTACCTTAAAACGAAATAGTCCAAATGAGAAAAAGAATGACAGATAAAAAAGTATAAAAAAGTCCATGTAGATCCAATTCAACAAATAACCTAAAGGCTAAAACTAAACCGTTCAAGAAACATACTAAGAATAAACGAGAAACAATGTTTTCATACAACATAAGTGTCCACAATCTGCTTGCGAATAAAGTGTGTGTTTATCATTTGAAATTTTCTTAATTGAAAGGTAAATAAATACATTTTTGTCCATCAGTCCATCATCAAATGAAGCTATTTGTGTTTGGCACCAATCCAAAACAGTTTTTGCTTGAATTGCAGAGCGTTATTCTAGAAATAGTCGGTTGTACAAACGAGCACAAAAAGACCTCATCAGATGGCACATGTATGACTAGAGCGAATAATCATTTGTAGTCCACTTGAGGTGTCTTTGTTTTCCCCTTATGTATGATAAACGTATTAAGATTCGATAGAATAATCTAAGAACAGATAAATTTGCAGCATTGAACAGAAATGCACGTTTAAAGTGCTCAACCTTCGTCAGTGATCCTGAATCTTAACACTGTATTCTGGCCAAAGAGTGAAGTTAATATCTCGAAAAATCTACCGAAAGTTGTAGCAGGAGGGGTGGGATATGATACAACAGGACCCATATTATAGACATTACAAGACATTTTGATAACAGAATTTTTGCGAATGCTTTAAAATAACGATCAACTGAATTTCATCGAACTTGGCTGTATATGCCTTTCAGCAATGTGTCCATCAGTCCATCATCAAATGAAGCTATTTGTGTTTGGCACCAATCCAAAACAGTTTTTGCTTGAATTGCAGAGCGTTATTCTAGAAATAGTCGGTTGTACAAACAAGCACAAAAAGACCTCATCAGATGGCACATGTATGACTAGAGCGAATAATCATTTGTAGTCCACTTGAGGTGTCTTTGTTTTCCCCTTATGTATGATAAACGTCTTAAGATTCGATAGCATAATCTAAGAACAGATAAATTTGCAGCATTGAACAGAAATGCACGTTTCAAGTGCTCAACCTTCGTCAGTGATCCTGAATCTTAACACTGTATTCTGGCCAAAGAGTGAAGTTAATATCTCGAAAAATCTACCGAAAGTTGTAGCAGGAGGGGTGGGATATGATACAACAGGACCCATATTATAGACATTACAAGACATTTTGATAACAGAATTTTTGCGAATGCTTTAAAATAACGATCAACTGAATTTCATCGAACTTGGCTGTATATGCCTTTCAGCAATATTGCTACCCATTGTCTTTCTCATCATACAATTTATTAATTAGTTTGTTCACTTTGTATTTAATTGTTTGTCCTCTCTGATGATGCTTGGTTCGACTGTTCAACACTGTGTGAGTTCTTGTGTAATCGTTTAAATGTGCTTACTTCTGTCGTTACTGCTGTGTGATGTGTTATTTGGTGCTCTATTCTGATTGCTGTTGAGATTTTCGTCAGGATCTTCTTTAACTCATTTGTGTCACACTTATGCTCGTAAAAAAGTTACCCGCGAGGGGTTTGACAGTAAGTGTTTTGAATATTTTCCCTGACATGGTCGCCATAGCACATTCTATATAGACATAACCTCAGACAGTGCATGTATTTTATATAATTTGATCATTTTCGTGCATGAACATCGACGGCGGGTGCGGCTAGCCAACAGGGGATGCTTACTCCTCCAGGGCACCTGGTCCCACCTCTAGCTTGCTAGGGGTCCTTCGATGTTAAATTTGGTGCTCTATTGTGAGTGCTATTGAGATTTTCGTCAGGATCTTCTTTAACTCACTATCGCTATTGTCTATCCAATGTAATGCATGTAAATAGTCACATATATATCAGACACAAAGCCTATGAGTAGACATAATTCATGCAAACGCATTTATATGCATACAACCGTACCAAGCATACATTTACCAAAATAAATGAAATTACATAAAAGGCTATTGAGAGAAGAAAGGAGGGAGTCTCGATCAACAACTAGTTGCAGTACCCACACCAAGATTTCCCACCACCCAATGCAAAAACACAGAGGAGACACCTACAGACAGAGACACAAAAGACACAAAGACCAACACCAACTTACACCAAAGAAACATGAAACAAAAAGTCCACACATAAACCAACGAGACCAATGAGCAACCTGTGCCGACTTAAGACGGTCATCTGCCACGCAAGTAGCAGACGGAGTGGTTATTCATATGACGTGCGCACAACCCTCCCACTTTTCCTATTACCCAGAGGTCTTGAAGAGCATACAATTGTGGTGTAAAATAACCTCCTCGCTGTAAGATGAACATATCAACAGGAAGCATAACGCAGGGCCCCAAGAAACACACAGATGGATAAAAACAGAAATCATCTGAAATACTGTCCGTGCTCAACCTAAATACATTGAATTGACACTGGATACATATTGAACTCATTTATGAAGTGTCTCATGCATGTTAACACCCGACTGAAATCCAGAGAGGACAAGTGTTCGGGGCAATGTCGTCTATATAGAGGTTTTGTACAGGACCCTCATTGAAACTAACAAGGATGAAAACAATATACATTCAAAAAAAAAATACCTATCAGTTATTCAGTCTCAAACTCGAGAAGTAAGTAATATATAGGATCGTAAGGAACAAAATAAAAAGAAGAGTAAGAAAAGAGAAACAGAAAATGAAAGAAATAGAAAATTCAAAAAGTCTTAGTAAAAAGGTAAAATGACAAATCTCTTTGGGTGCATTAATGAGATTTTTAAATCGATTTGATTAGATATGGTCTTCATAGTATGAACGACATTAAGATAAGGAATTGCTTTAACACCATGGGACGATATAATGTTACTTTATCCGTGCAGCTGCATCCGGTCCAATGCACTGATAATCCCCTCAGACCGACATAATTGTTAGAATTTAGAGAGATATATGGGTTAGGTCAATAGCTCTCATTCATCATTATGCTGCCATTTTGAGAAAATGATACCACGTATCTGTGAAGACCGAATTAGTAAAAGGAATACGTTTTTTTTTACAGTTATATAAAATTCATGGAGAAATGGGGACTATCTTTACGGAAAAAAGGAAATTTCAAAAAAGATATGAAACAATATGATCTTGAGTATATTCTTCAAGAAAGGATTCTTTATACATGTTATATACATGTACTAATCTTTCAATTTTAAGAATCTGTTCAAAATGATATAATTCAAAATTTCGATTGAGAAGAAGAATAAGTTCTAATGTATTTCATGAATTCTATTTTTGGTAAATGAAACCCTGTCGTAATATTATTTTTGTACGTGGCACGAAATGCATGCATAGAATTCATTTCATTATAAGTACAAGAAAACATCACAATATCAATGAAAACTAAAAGGATTAAGTAACACATATGTTTTCTTATATTGATCCGCCTTGATCCCTATTATGAATACTTACAGCAATCTAATGCAGCATTTACATTACGATACATACGTTTTGAAAGCAAACATTCGGGTTCAGATACAACACAGGAAATATTGGTACAGCTAAGAAAGTTTTCCATAAGATGCAGACAACCTAAAAGAACATTTTTTAAAAAATGCCAATAAGATAAATTTATAAGTTATGCAAAAAGCATGTTCGATCGAAACATTCGAAGTATATGTTGTTCTTAATGCTATTATAAACATACCCTTTCAAGATAAGGTTAGTTCGCATCACTTTTGTGTATAGTACAATGACGTCATGGCGCAGCAGTGCCTGCCTCGATTTAGTGCGGCGTTACGTCATTTCATTGTTTTGGGTTGAAAAAGTTCCATATGAAGAGATAAAAGCGATCCGAAGTAATCTCAGAAAGACCGAAATTCTTTTTGTGAGACAAAGAGAAGAAAATTGAAGAAAATCAGATAAAGAGATATAGACAACATAAGCCGCAACAGCAAATTAACAAACGAGGTCAATGGACAATAGATACCGATTTAGCATAGTCTTTTAACGCGTTAATAGGAAATAGTGTTATGCTTCGGATAACGTGCGCAAAAGCTCCAACTTTTCACGTGACCTAGTGGTCGCAAGTTTTTTTTTTTTTGCATCGAAGCCTCCTCACTGTATGATAACGCCACAAAAAAGTCTCCAATAACACTCTGTTGCTGCACCCACAGGAAAACCCCAAATTACCCAATGCAAAAACGCAGAGCAAACACTTACAGAAAGAGATGCAAAAGGGACAAGGAACACCAAATTACACCATAGAAACATGAAACACAAAAGACCACACATTAACCAATAAGAACAACTCATACCATAGAAACATGAAACACAAAAGACAAGACATAAACCAACGAGGCTACCGACTAAGGACGGCCATCTCATATGCAAACAGCAGATTGTGAGATTATCATGTATTACGTTCGCACCCCCCCCCCTACTTTGCCGATTATCCAGAGGTCTCGAATAACGTTCAATTTTGGTGTAAAATAACCTTTTAACTGTAAGATGAAAATACAAGCAGACAGCATGACGCAGGGACCCAAGAATCACACGGATATGTTAATGGATATAAAACAGAGGGCGTACGAAATACAGTCCGTGCTCTGCCGGGTATAGCGAGCTGCCTTTGTAATCGGAAAAGTCGGAGGGTTAAGCGCATGCAGTCCCGACAATCACACAGTTTGTTGGTTACGCGACATATTACCGTTTTAAGTCATCGTCGGTGTCCCATTATTCCTGTTTGTTTAGTTGTGATCTTTTACATGCATATTGACGTCCGATATTTCAAATTCCGCCAGACATGTCTTAGGGATATATTTGTGATCATAATGCAGATAAACACATTCCTTGCTATATGTCTCAATAGAGGGTATTTGGCTGTCTGAAGTCGGGTCCAGATAGAATAGGTCTGCATGTATTCAATTCATTGTTATGCATTCCTCATGCTTCGATTATACTTTATCGTAAGAGGGCAATATATATTCAAAGAATCTGTATACGATTCTCTGATCATTGTACTTTGAAAAGATGAATACAGTCGTCAATGTTTTTGAAGCGAAGAAAATATTGTTTCCTTTTTCTGCATAGTAGTACCATTTTAGGCAATATGTGCATGTAAAGTTTTACTGGATATAAGATCATTGTCAAAATACGATTTTTTTGGTGGAATGGGATGAATAAAGGATGTTCCATTACATTTATCAAGCCAATGATTCATTTCTTCACTGAAGGAGGTATTGAACACTTGGACACCAAATTCGATTTTTCTCAAAATTTCTAAAATTACATATTTTCTTGACTTGCCATGATAATGCAACCTTACATTTGATTTTATCCACAGGAAAAAATTCTACGAGACTTTGAAATGTGCATTGATCGACGTTTTCGAG
Source organism: Pinctada fucata (assembly GCA_028142955.1). Taxonomy (NCBI): domain Eukaryota; kingdom Metazoa; phylum Mollusca; class Bivalvia; order Pterioida; family Pteriidae; genus Pinctada; species Pinctada fucata. Next base: position 41,029,852 of record AP027114.1, read on the forward strand.
AATTTCGTAATGACTTCATAATATTGAAAGTGTCCATTCAGTTCTCGCAAGTTATGGCAAATTGATTTTGATTTAACATCAAAAATCTTCATAAATGTATTTCACTTACATATGGAAAAGTTGAGATAAAGTGTTATTTAAACAAAGGTAGGATATTGGAATAAATCATGAAACTGTCCAATTGACTGTAGTTGATAATTAATTATTAGGATTCCTGCGAATAAATCTCTGTTAATTACTGACAAAATTATCAACATTGTCTAGAGATGATTTCATGATTACATGAGAAAATTGAATTTTTGATTAAAGTATAACAAAGGTTTATATTTTTTTTTCGAAAATTGGCCATTTTAAATGCAGTGACATCCGCTTTCCTGTAATGTTAATTTGTCAACGAATTAACTGTGATGAAATTTTATTTTCTATACATGCAAAATTTCAATGCGATAAGTTTGGTATTAATGTTTAAATTGCATTTTGAATGCGAAGTTTTGACGCCATTTTCCCCGATAAGGTCGAAATGACGTTGTGGTTTGTTAATGGATAATCTCTCAAAATCCAAAATCTTCAAATGACGTAAGAAATTATTCAAACTTTATCAAGATACTGAGTGTGAATATCAATCAGTGTATTAAATGTTCAAGGAAGGTAAGACCGAAGTTTTTCTAGGAAGTGAGAAAACAAATACTGCCGCCGACATCTTGGTGTCCATACCCTCCTAATCGCCTTTATATTGATATTCTATTTTCATTATGTACTCTATCCGTTCCTTGCAACTTAAAATTAACGTGCAGCAGAAACTGTTACTTGACCATTCTGTAGGTGACAGTATGATTCAAGATCATGTAAATTTCTATAGGCCGTATTTATTGAATTATCGGTTGAAAAAATGTGATTTATTTGTCCATATGATAGTCCATCTGTGTAATAATGATATCACAGTTAAATATATCAATTTATTTGTTCTTAAATGATGCTATTCAATTTGAAGACGTTTACACATACATACATACATACATACATACATACATATTACGAGAGATTAGTTATTAGGCAATTCATTACCCTTTGCGCACTCAGTCTTATGGTCTTCTAACTATCTTTTTACACTTTTTAAGAAAATCGACTTTGAAGATTTAGGTGCCTGGAAATTATATTAAAACTTATCATAAAACCATGAAAATTTGAGTATAGCAATATTTTCGTAATTATATAATGAAACACAAATTTATAGTCCTCAAATTTTTTATCTTTTTTAATCAAAATGACCAAAAAATGAGTTTAGAACACTTCTTATGTGATTGACAAAATGAAATCTGGAAATGTCCAAGCCAATACGATTTCTTCATTCGACTTCTCTAATATGGACACCACACTTCCTCATGACAAAATTAATGATCGATTATCTAATCTCGTTAAATGGTGTTTTGATCGAGAACGAAAAACTTACATTTGCACATCTGAATCGAAGGGTTTCTTTTCCTCGACAGACTACAAATCATACAAATCATGGACATGTATTGACCTGTGAAATGTCTTGTCCTTCCTCTTGGACAATATTTATGTTAGATTTGGTGAGGATCTATACAAGCAGGTTGAAGGAATTCCTATCGGTACTAACTGTGCGCCTCTTGTTGCAGATTTATTTTTATACACTTATGAAAAAGAATTTATCCAAAACCTTCAAAAGCAAAGGAAATTTGATTATCTGAAATGTTTCAATAATACTTCGAGGTATCTGGATGATATTCTAACCATTGACAATCCTGCTTTTGAATTATATAAGAATGAAATTTATCCACAAGAATTAACACTCAACAAGGGAAAGCTTTCAAATACAGAAACACCGTTTTTGGACCTAAATATCAAAATTGTAAAGGGAAAGATTCATACAAGTGTATTCGACAAAAGGGATGATTTTGGATTCAACATAGTAAATTTCCCCTGGCTTGACGGTGATGTTCCAAGATTACCGTCATACGGCATTTACATATTACAGCTCATCCGGTACGCTAGAGCATGTACTGATATTTTGGATTTTCACAGTAGAAATTTACAAATTTCCAAAAAACTTTTAGGTTAAGGTTTCCGCTTTCAAAAACTAGTTAAGATTTTCTGGAAATTTTACAAAAATTACAGTCAACTTCTTTTAAAATTCGGATCTATACACGCAACAGAGTACATTACTTTGGGTATTACAAAAACTGTCTTTTGTGGTGATATGATAAACAAAATTAGAAGGATCAAAGGTAGGCAGCATAACCATCGAAAATGCGTCAGAATCATCAAACGCCTTTTATACTGTGGATATGATCCTAATGTCACCAGACGGACACTAGGCTTGGTACTTGACCAATCTACAGTTTTGTACAAGCACATCCTTGAGACTTGCACTCTGAATGACTGTGACGACGGGACTCAATGACGGACCCTGTCCAAACCTCTTTACAGAAGACAGGGCCCCGACCACCTGTCCTCTCTGAATGTCAGTCGGACTCCTCGGGTGATTACATACATGAGCTCGCTACAGCCGGCAGAGCACGGACTGTATTACGCATGCCCTCTTTTTATATCAATTTACATATTCATCTGTGTTTCTGGGGCCTCTACGTTTCGCGGTCTTGTTTGTGTGATGTCATCTTACATTGAGGAGGTGTTTTACGCCACAATTGTATATTCTTCGAGACCTCTGGGTAATTGGAGAAGTGAGAGGGTTTAGCGCACGTAATCCAGGATAACCACACCATTTGCTACTTGCGTGACAAATGGCCGTCCAAAGTCGGCACCGGTTGCCCAGTGGTCTCTTAGGTTTATGTGTAGTCTTTTGTGTTTGATGTTTACATGTCGTGTGTCTCTTTACCGTCTCGTGCTGTACTCGTCTTTTGTGTTTTTTGCATCGGGTGTTTTGTGTCTTGCTGTTGATGCTGCAACGGGGACTTGTTGGAGATCTCCTCCCTTCTTTTCTTACTAGCAACTTTCTTGAAATTTCTAAAAAGTGGGTCCTGTAGCATCATATCCCATCCATCCTGCTACGTCTTTTGGTACGCCTTTTCGACTTAGTAACTTTCATACTTTTTTGGCATATTACATTGTTTAGATTTTAGGATCACTGATGAGGGTTAAGTACCCGAAACCTGTATGTCTGGTCCACGTTGCCAATTTATCTGTTCTTAAATGATGCTATTCAATTTGAAGACGTTTACATTACAAGAATTCCATACAATTGTGTTGGAGATAGAACAAAACTCTGTCTTTTGGAATAGAGAAAAGGGAATAATCTCCAGCATGACAACCCGGCCATCTGCTTTTAGCAAATGTTGTGGTTATCCGGATTACGAGCGTACAACCCTCCCACTTATCCCGATACAAAGAGGTCTCCATAGACACACAATTGTCGTATAATCATAAGACTTCTCACTGTAAGGTGACATCACACACAAGATAATTAACCGCAGCGGCCTCTTGTAACACAAATTCTATGTAAATGGATCTAAAAAAAATTCTTTGGCATGTGTATAACAGTCTGTGCTCTGCTTACTGAAGCGAGCTAAAGATCAATCACCCGAGAAGTCTGACCAACTTTCGGATAGGACAGATAATCAAGATCAAGTCTTCTCTGACGAGATTTCAACAAGGCCCATTATAGTGTCCCGTCTTCACGGTTGACCAGTGTGCAACGTTGGGAAAAACACTGGTACAAAACTGTAGATTGGACCAATACAATGCCCAGTGTTCTTTTGATGACTTTAGGATCATATCCTTAGTAAAGCAGGCGACCGACTATTTTCTTTAAAAAAAATTAAAAAGTAAAAAATCGTAGGCTTTTACGACTTATATTTTGAGTCAGGTAAGTTTAGGAGATAGAACAATTCTTGACGGTTCCAATGATATGCTCACCTGGATTTTGACATAAATAGAGTTATAACACTTTAAGACTGAGTGCACGCATTCTTGAATCTGACTTGATTCTGTTGAGAACTATGGTATTAATATGGTATCTTACTATGGTATGGTAACTATGGTATGGTAACTATGGTATTATAACAATGTGCCTATTCTTAATGTACGGTCAAGTTCGAAGCAAAGAACAGTAAATGTTGTTAGGATATTTTTTCTTATAAATTTGTTTACGGATTTTTTTTAATCGGGTCGGAAGATTCGAAAATAAAAAAACTTCAGATTTTTTTTTTTAAACGTTGAAGACACAGACGATATTTACATATCGTCTGAGATTTAATTTTTCTATTTTACAATAATTTTTATATTCACAAAAATATAATTTTTCTATTTAACAAGGCGTTTAATGATTCTGACGGATTTACAATGATTATACTGTCTACCTTTGATCCTTCTAATTTTGTCTATCATATCACCATAAAATGTTATTACAATAAATCCCGTCAAGTTTGAAGCCTTTATACAAGAGACTCACCTGAATGAGAATCATAATTCCCTTAAGATACATTACTAAACAGTTGTGTGTAATGAATAATATGCAATACACATTGATCAATTGAATTTATGACCAGAGGGCGCTTCTAAAATGAATTTTGGCTGTTTCTAAAACTCACAATGGATCAAAGCATGCATCACTGATGAGGATTTAATATCCAAAACACGCGTCTGGTGCATAATAAAATTGGTATGAAATTTTCATCGGAAGGAATAAAAGTTGGAACATTTCCATATTATCATTTATTGAACTAGGTCATACCTCAAAAGAGTATTTCAATATTTTAAATGAAACCTGTGTTATGATAAAATGAACATGTCTATAAGATAGTTGGCTCTTTATGAATCGCCAAGGGTCTAACGTTCTATCGCTTTGCATGAAAGAAATGAGGCCTTAGGTTTGATCAAGAAGTAATCAAGAATTCAAACAGTGCAGTCATGAAGCTACTGAAAAACACAACGGCTAAAATAATATTTCAAGAAATTTTCGATCGATACGATTCTCAGTCCAAACAATGAAATATGGCCAAAGAGTGTGACAGTTAATTTGTACAAAAATGTACCAAAAGGAGTAGCAGAATGGATGGAATATGATGCAACAGGACCCACATTTTAGAAAATTTAAGAAATTTTCATAACATAATTTTTCGAATGCGTTGAAGAAGCGATCAATCGAATGTGCCCTCGGGGACTAATGGTTCATAAGCAGTGCACTCACTAAGTGGTACAAATGTTAAACGATTTCAAATTCAATAGCATTATTTAAGAACAGATAAATTTGCAGAATGGACCAGACATGCACGTTTCGGCTACTTAACCCTCGTCAGTGATTCCCAATCTAATCAATGAAATATGGCCAAAGAGTGTGAAAGTTACCTTGTCCAAACGAAATGTGCAAAAGATATAGCAGGATGGATGGGATATGATGATACAGGACCCGAGTTTAAGAAATGTCAATAATTTTGAAAAAAGTGTCAACCAAAGTTGATTGAACTTGGCTACATGTGACCTCGGGGATTCCTGATCTGCCAGTAGTGTGACACGCATCAAGTGGTACAAATGTTAAACGTCTTCAAACTCATCATTTAAGTACATAAACATTTTCAGCATGGACCAGACTTACACGTTCTGGGTACGTAACCGTCGTCAGTGATCCTATCAGATCCTTCTTTCCAAAATGATCAGTGACATTCTGGCTTGCGATTGAATTACTGTCATTATCATGAAGCAAGAATATTTTCCTAAAATGTACATCAATATGTACATCGAGACAACCACCGACTTTGACAGGTTTTCATGGCGATTCCCATAAGCTAAAAGTTGAAACCGGAAGACACACAAGGCCGGTAACTCAACGTAATGGCAGGTTATGTGATAAGTGTTGAAGACGAAAACACGTAATTTTACGTTGTTCGGCGTATAAACAACAAAGGAATAAACATTACAGAAATACCCATCAGTTATTCAGTCTCACAGTCGAGAAGGCAAGGCAAAATAATTAGATTTTCCACAGTGGGAGGGTTGTGCGCACGTAATCCAGGATAATCACACCATTTGTGACTTGCTTACTCCTCCCGGGCACCTGGTCCTACCTCTAGCTTTCTAGGGGTCAGTCGATGCTCAATTTGGTGCTCTATTGTGAGTGTTGTTGAGATTATCGTCAGGATCCTCTTTAACTCATTTGCGTAGCAGATGGCCATCCTACATCGGTGCCGGTTGCCCATTGGTCTCGTTGGTTTATTTGTAGTCTTTTGTGTTTAATGTTTCTATGTCGCATGTCTCTTTTTCGTCTCTTGTTGTATCGTCTTCTCTATATTTTCGGTGTTTATCCTGATTTCGTATGCGTTAGGTTTGTGATTTCCAGAATTATCAATTTTGTACGGTGAATTGGTGCGGCTAGCCAACAGGGGATGGTTACTCCCCACGGGTACCTGGACCCACCTCTAGCTTGCTAGGGGTCCGTGGATGCTCAATTTGTTGCTCTATTAAGAGTGCTGTTGAGATTATCGTCAGGATCTTCTTTAACTCAATCATGTCACACTTATGCCCTTTGCCGTGTGGAACTTGTAAAAAAAGTTCCCCGCGAGGGGTTCGACAGTAAGTGTTTTGAAAATTTTCCCTGACATTTTCGCCATAGCACTTTCTATATAGACAGAACCTCAGACAGTGCATGTATTTGATATTTTGTTTTCAATTTTCGTGCTTGAATATCGACGGCGGGTGCGGCTAGCCAACAGGGGATGCTTACTCCTCCGGGGCACCTGGTCCTACATCTAGCTTGCTAGGGGTCCGTCGATGCTAAATTGGTGCTCTATTGTGAGTGCTGCTGAGATCATCGTCAGGATCTTCTTTAACTCATTGGGATATTGTCATTGTCCATATTTGTCATTTAATGCACAAGAGACGTGTTTCGGATAGTAAATCCTCATAAGATTTTATTTTTAAATGCGAATAATTAAACATCAAAGAGCTACCTACATGTATCAGTTATTGAGTCTCAAAGTAATTGTACGTTTTGTGGTCTTGTGTGTGGTCATCTGACAGTGATGAGATTGATTAACACCACCATTCGAGACCTTTGGGTATTCGGAAGAGTGGGAGGTTTGTGCGCAAGTAAAACAGGATAACCACACCATTTGTTAGATTTGTCAGATGGCCATCCTAATATCGCCTAGGGTATTTTGGTGTTTTGTTTTTGGTACTACAACCAGCCCTTGTTGGAGACCCCCCTCGCTTGTGCATTTACTTAACAGAGAGTTTGCAGCTCCAAATTTCCTGTAGGTTCTATTTAGTATTATTGTAAAATGAAATTTATGACCGAAATAGCATTAGCATTTAATATATATGATGTCAACTTATCGAAGGGCCAAAACAAAGCTTCTTGCAGGCGATCAAATTATGAAGCTACCGAGGATTTGCCAAATAGAGATGATATCATCACTATTTTGCAAATCCTCGGTAGCTTCCAGGAGGGTACACTTTTAACAAATGACAAATATATTCTGATAGAAATATCTTTTACCTACCAAGTCAGATTATAAGCTTTTATCTAATAGTTTCATTCCCCTCAAAATGGCGTAACGTGACTAGAATGTATAGGGAAAATCCATTGTGATTCTAAACTATTTTTGAGCAATATATAATGTATACTCACACGCAAACCAAATATCGTTTTTAATGAACTAGATACACGTAGTCCTCTCCCAACACTTTAATGATCATGATGTTTGTGCACGGAATGATTTTGTATATTCTACCCCCTAGTAATTTTGTCAACTTTGTCAGACCAGACGACTGCTAAAAGTACAACAGAAAACGGAAAAGACAATAAAGAAAACAAATTTAAAATCCACCACACCATCGGCTCATTAATGTTACGTGTCTTAATGAAGAGGGACACGTAATTTTGCATGTAACGTCTCCATCCAATTCGGCTGTAATTTATGAAGAAAAAAAATCTACATTTCATGCCCTTTGTTTCCATATCCGAGTGAAAGTCAATCACATAACGAAGAATTATTATTCAAGTCCGAAGTCGGCAACGGTTGCCAATTGGTCTCTTTAAGTTATGTGTCGTCTTTTGTGTTTCATGTTTCTATGGTGTGAGTTGGTTTTCCTTGTCCCTTTTGTGTCCTTTTCTGTGTAAGTCTGCTCTGTGTTTTTGCATTGAATGATTTGGAGTTTTGCTGTGGATGCTGCAACCGAATGTTGTTGGAGATCCCCTCCTTCCCTTTATCTTTCTGTGGATGTCTGCTGTGTTTTTTGCATTGGGTGATTTGGAGTTTTACTGTTTGTGCTGCAACCAAATGTTATTGGAAATACCCCCTTTCTTTGATCTATCTGTGGATGTATGTTCTGTGCTTTTGCATTTGGTGATTTGGATTTTTGCTGTGGTGCTGCAACCAAACGTTGTAGGAGATACCCCTTTTCTCCAAATGAAAGGATTATACCTCCAACAAGTCTCGGATGCAGGATCAACAGTAACTTAACAAAAGACGCAAATGAGATAACGAACACTCAATACGAAATCAAAACACCAAACAAACAAAAAACCAAGCATAAGCCAAACAGACAAATGGGCAACCGGTGCTGACTTGGGGCAGTCATCATCCAGGTGAGAAGCAAATGGTGTTAACCGGATTACTTGCTCACAGCTCTCTTTTTTTTTTTCATTTACACGAAGCTGAAAAAAAAACATAGTTAATGGGCATCTTACCACACATATTAACAAAGTCATTCTGCATTTGTTGAAATAAAAATATTGTTCACAAGTCGAACGTAATAACGAAAAGTCATAAGAAGTAACTAGATAATAGAGTGCCCTTTTAACAATAAATTGTAGAATCATCATATGATACTCCTCACAACTTTCTAAACGAAAATGTGGACATATTGTTTTTTTCATTGAAATAAAATACCAAATGTAAGAAAGAGAACTTACAAGTCGAAACAAAGAAATAAGAAAATACAAATACTACTATCAAAAATAAACGAATTTGAAAGCTAGAGCAACTGCATTCATAGATATAAATGACAAGATCTTAATCCGGTTTATGTGCGCGAACTCTGTCATTTATTAGGATGACAATCAAATACCATGCCACGCAAAATAACTCAATTAAAAACGCAAACAAAAGAAAGGAGGGGATCTCCAACTAAAGTACATGCAGTACCAACAACAAAACAACGGAACACAAAGATGATAAGCACAAAAAACCCAGAGGAGACTTGGGGTGCATTCCTTTATGCGGAACGTTCTTGTTGATCAAGTTGTTTCAATTAATGGAGCGCGTCATTCCAACGAATCATCTGGCACGTCTAGGACCAACGTTCTAGGCTGTTCCAATGTGGCGGACATGGTTACAATCTTAATGTTGTATTGTAATTGAAAATTTCGGTATGTATACCACAAGAAATGACAAGCATTTGATAAAACAAGTGAAAATTGGAAATCTTTCATTATGAACTACGACTTCATTGTCGGACTTTCTTTAATTTCAAGATTTTGATATCCATTGTTGCTATGGTAAAGCGATTAAGGTGCCCTTTTCGGTTCCATTATTAGAATGGGATCGTTCTGGAACAATCCCCATAATGGAACGCAGCCAAAATAACCAAACAGACGATGCCAATACAAACTACTAAGTCAAGCAATTTAAGAAGCAATGTTAAATGAAGAATATAAGAGCATCCGGATCACTCTCATTTCTGATAAATACAAACGACAAGTTGACCAATCCGTTTAGGTGCGATGGTGATATTTCTTTAATCGATTGCGTCATTAATAGTCCTCTTTGAATGAACAATATTTAGATAAGAAATTGTTTCAACAACGTGGGACGATAGAATGTAACGTTATCCGTGCAGCTGCATCCGTTCTCATGCACATAAAATCCATTGTGAACGGCATGAATGTCAGTTTTGATAGAACTATGGCCTCGCTTAATTGCTCTAATCAATCCTTACGACGCCATTTTGAGTAAATAGTATCATGTATCTGTGAATACAAAATTATGGACCTTTTATTTTAGTTGTTTAGAGAACTGGGATTTCCTGTACTGGAGAGGGAAATGAAAGGGCAGTACTAAAAAGGAACATGGCTTTGAGAAAGCATTGAATGTTAAACGTCTTCAAATCCAATAGCATCATTTAAGACCACATAAATTTTCAGCATGGACCAGACATGCACGTTTCGGGTACTTAACCCTCGTCAGTGATCCTCAATCTAAACTATGTATTATGGTCAAAAAATGTGAAAATTGTTATGTCCAAAAATGTACCTAACAATGTAGCAGAATTGGTGGGATATTATGCTACTGGTCGGAAGTGTTCCAACTGTATAGCTTTTTTAAGACAATTTCAAACCAATTTTCATGCACCAGACACATGTTTTGATACTTAATTCTCATTAGTGTTGCTTCCAGCCAAAGTGCTATTCATAAGCCACCAAAATTCATTTCGCTAGATCCCTCTGGCAACGGAAACATCAAAGGAAACATTTCAACGTTAAGTGCGAATTGCCTGAGAGCTATTCATTTCATCAAAACTTTATAAAACGATGATACATTTACATAAAGTAGGAAGTAATGTTTCTTTTTACCTTCTAAGTCTTTATTTGACTTTCACTTTAAAATAACCGATAAATGATATCGACAAATAAATGCATTCTTTCATGAATAAGCAATGTATATTGCTACGTTTATCAAAATGAATGTATTCCATGAAATGAAGAAGACTGAATTGGAACTGAAATTACTGCATGATGAAATAAATTTATATTAAGTAATCCCATAAGTATATTTCATAGGTAAAGTCGGAGCGATTCTTATTGCTAATGATATATGTTTGAATGATAAATATGGATAATGACCATATCCCTGTATACAGCACAAAATCGATTATTCAGAAAATCAGAAACCGAAGGCATACAAAATCAGGACAAAACAGGAACCAAAGCAAACAAATAAAGATCTCCACCACATGAAAAGAAGCGAACTCCCGATATGGGAGTGAGACCAAGTGCCCAGGAAGAGTAAGCATCTCGAGGTACTTTGTTAAAACAACAATACTAGGTCATGAACAGACAAAAAGAATTGTGTTTAAAACATACGGATCTCTTCCTCCAAAACTGATTGCATTTTCCTGTTAACTTCCTTTAATGTCTATGATATATTTGGATGGAATAACAATTTTTACACAAGCAAAATAATACACATGACTGTATATTTGATGCCAAATTGATTAACCGCCAAAAACAAAGCTTCTTACTGCAGGCAACAGATCTGAAAGGGAGTACTTTTTTTACACTTTAAGCTTCCAGTCACGGGGAACAATTTTAATTACTCCTCACTGCAAAAGGAATTAATGGTTTTATAATTATAATACGGCAGAGTTTCTTGAGACAATAATTTTTCATCATTCAGGCACTAATAATTGGTTTATAAAATTGATCGGATTAGCGATTTCATTCAGCTAATATTATAGGAACTGAGACTGCCAAATTAAAGTCTCACATGGTTAATCAAACATATTTAATTTAACGAAATATGCTTATATTAATGCATGATATATTTAATATGCTGTAAAGGTAATATATAAGTAAAGAATTTGTATATGATACATTAATCAATGCAAGTTGAAGATTTTGATTATAGTATTATTGTTTTGTAAAGGGAGGAAAAGCTTGTTAATTTTCACCACATAACATACTCTAATATAGAAAAACTTAAAAGTTAAAAAGAAAACAATGAAATGTTACTTTAGATAAGAAATAAATAACAAATAGTTCCCTAAATCTATAAAGCCAGTGATTAAACATTGACCTCAATGTCGCCTTAATGACAAATATGGATAATGACCAAATCCCTATATGCAGTACAAAATCAATAATTCAGAAAATCATAAATTGAAGGCATACAAAATCAGGATAAAACAGGAACCAGAGCAAACAAACAAAAACCTCCACCACATCAAAAGAAGCGAACTCTCGATATGGGAGTGCAATAATGATATTACATTTTCAGCAGACAATCTATCGGTTCCTTGCACCTTTTTGTTAAACACTGCAGAAAATGTTACTGCATCATTGCATTCGGCGTCAGACTGATCCGAGACCATGTACACTTTCTATAGGCCTTGTTTATAATGTTATCGGTTAATAAACTGTGAATTAATCGTCTGCGTCTATCTTCAACACATAAATCTCTTTGAAAAAGGCATAACAATTAAATATGTCAATGAAAACTACGACGATAGGATCAAATGAACATGCATATCATGCCTATCCCATGTCAGAGGGAAGATAAAGTTGTGTACTACATAACTACAGTGTCTCTAGTCTAGATGTGTGATCAATGTTCGCTTTTTGGATTCTTTTTTTTTTTTTTTTTTTTGTAAAGTCGGCATTTGCCTGCATCTATCTTTTGCCGAAACATTTCTTGGAGGAAAAAAAGGAAGAAATTCTTACTCGACTGCAAATGTAGAAGTGTCCTTAACAAATTAGCTTCGAAATCCTGTGGCAGGGATAGGAAAAATACTTCAAATATCATGTTTCTTTGGGCATGATTTAATACTTATGCACCTTTAATTTTATATATACCCGACAAAAAAAGAAACGCACATCATATTATATAGTGATTTTTTTCAATTTATCATAAAAATTTAGTTAGACATTTCATTATAGTTTTCTATTTCCAGCACTCGAATTACCGAGGATAAAACACGTTTCGATCATTTTTTCGCAACGTATCACAATGATAGTGCTGAATAAAGTGCATTGTTTCTAGCTCATGTTGCATGGCCGCAGGTTTGGTATCCTTCTGAAATTTTGTTGTTTGACCACTTTCAGCAAATTTTCAATAAAAATAAAGATGAATACTGGTTTCTTCATTCAAATGTAGTCCAAATATGCCAATAAATCTGAAAATTAAATGTCTTAGTGGAAATTTCCGTATATTGGGGTATGTTTTACAATAAAGGATATCAATATTTGGCAATTCTGATGCCAAAGGAACACTAAATGTCTATTCAGCCATTCTTATTTATCTGTTGCAGATTTATCGTTAAGATCACATTGAAATAATGAAATGAAATACCAGAAAAAGCTTAATACTAGCGTCCGAAACCATTAAAAATGCACGTGAAAATGACCTGTCAAAAAAAAGGTCAGATTCTAGCTGTAGTAGGGTAATTTTGAGCTTTGTGACACATTTATAGGGGAAAAATATCACACCTAGGACTTTATTTTCAAAAGAGTTGAGGTCTGGGATGTTTTTCTCAAATTTCGATTTTCTCTCTGATGACGTCATTTGAAGCAATTAAATGAATTTGTATTCAGGGCAAATTGTTTATCATCATTTAAAAAACAAATCGCAATGCCTGATATATCAGTTTGGATAGGTTAAACAGATTTAATTATTTCTAAAAGTGAACGAAATTCTTAAAAGCCATTTTGTGACATTGCATTTTGAACAAAGTGTCTTTATCATTGTGCTGTGTCTGATCTCGAAGACGGATTTGTTTGGCGTTTGATAGAATAAGTCACTCATATACCTACGATTTATGATCGAAAAGAATAAAATACCTATAGATTATATAATTCATTTTACAGAATGAAGATTAAGTGGTGCGTTTCTTTTTTTGTTGGGTATATATAGATGTAGATGCCTACAACATGACCTATCTCTCATTCATATTTTTATCATATTTGAAATACATGTATGCTTTACAAAGAGAACAGTTAAGAAGAAGTGGTGAAATGAACATCTTTAATGAAAACTGGCGGGAATGGAGGGCTTTATTAGAAAGTTAAGGTTCCCAATAAAATAAATAGATTGTTTTGTATGATAGATCCTTTGGGGGGGGGGGGGGGGGTGTATAACTATGTTTCTGTTTTCTTTTCTTTTCCTCATGAATACTCAACTTCTGTAGAAATACAATCATTGATGTAAAATAAAGATTATTTTCTCTAATACTGTTCACACATTTTTAAGATTTCATATCTGATATGATTTAATACTACTTTTAAAAGAAATGCACACAAGCAAAACTGTCTACTACTTTCCAACTTAACTTCCTTCCTATCTGTTTATCTACAACTATCTACTACTTTCTTACTTTTCTTCCTTCTTATCTATTTATATTATAAAAAAGTGCTACTACTCTAAAAAAATGTCTCTTTGGGCATTTCTTGGAGGGAAAAAAATACAAAAAAAAATCTAACTCTGCTGCAAATGTAGAAGTCCTTTTAACAAAATACCTACCAAATTCTGTGTGAGGGTAGGGGAAAATACTTCAAATATTACGTTTGTTTGGGCATACAAAAACGACAATACAACACCTCCAAAAAATAGATATTAAAGCGAAGTAAAATAATGTGCCCGAGAAGAGTAGGCAGTTCCTGTTTGCCATTAATTATCGTCACATATGCCAAGCAGAAAACGACATTGGACAAGACATGAATTTTCTAATCGAACTGAGAATACAAAAAAATGTATCGCTTTAATTTGGTTGACTCAGATCTAAAGCTCATTATGAAATTAGGAATGGTAAAGAGGTAGGTAAGTGGACGCGTAGGTAGCAAGGTGGGTAGGTAGGTAGGTAGGTAGGAGGGTGTGTTGGGTAGAAGTTGATTCATGTATATAGGTAGGTAGGCAGGTTATTTGGTAGTTAGCTGGACAGGAAAGTAGATGGACAGTTGGACAAACAGGCGGCTGGGCAGACATAAATATGAAAAGAAATCCTTATCATTATATATATTTTTTATGATTAAAATAATTGTATCAAAACATATTACTTCAACTACCAAGCAGTCAATCTATTCGGGATCGTTGAATCCCATGTCAGTTAACGATCGATCACAATGTTTACTCGCCGTATGCATTATGTAACATTATAAATATTCGATTTGTTCCATACAAATGCTGATTATTTGTCTTTAAGTTTTGCATATAAACAATCTTGCAGCCGTAGGTAACCAAATAAACGAATTGCATATACTCAAGAATACATATTACAATGTAACAAAAAGAAACTATGGATTGAAACTAAGTTCTTGGTATTTTCATGTACAAAATAATATACTTAATTTTGTACTTTTTCAATATAGTAAACTTTGCTATTTTTGCTTTGGAGTTAAGATTAACGTTACGCATTTAGTAGTTACTTTACATTCTAAGCATAGAGTGCAAAACATGTTTTATAATTCGGGAACATGTAATCCGATATGACCATCATCAGAAACTTTGAAATATTCACATCGAGGGAACTATAAATGCGTAAAAAAGCGTCAAATTGTTCCGTCACGGTTCCATGCTACAACCATGTACTTTAGTGTTCACGAATGTTGCCAGTTTGCCGAAAACATACCTTTAAAGCAAATATCTAAGAATAATTCATGCAAAATTGCCTCTTCATTTCGTTTTGAGGCATCTTGAAACCAGCTATATACTGTATATAGCTTCCTGAATACAAGAAAGCAGAATTCTATTCTTGTACATTACAATTTAAGGAAAAGGGAATGATCTCCAGCATGGCCACCCTGCATTCACCCAGCAAAACAAACTCACAGGAAATGACACATAAATGACATCACACATACTCCAAATCGCAAAATTATTTTCATGAACCGTTTGATGTGACCTAAATCTTTCGACAAATGACCAAAAGAATATAATTTATTGCGTTGCTCACAGGCTCGAATAAACCGTGAAGCGTTCAGTCGCATAAACAGCCACAAAGCCACGCATTAAAAACATGTCCTTTTGTAATATGTTAGTATACTAAAACGATCGTTTACGGGCAGATGACCTGCTTCGTATGTATTTTTCGAGTAAAACAAAATTGCCCAATATATCCCTTCGTGGTAAAAACGTTTTCAATTGTAGTAATAATGGTAAACTGATTACTTAACCCCCAGTACTAGTTGCTGCAATCGGGAGCTTGAGATAAGACAAAGGCAGGCGATCAATCTATGATTTGCTCCACATCACATGCACACTATAGAGGACATAGGAAATTTACTTGTACATAATACAGATTAAATGAAATGATTTGAAATTAGGTAACAAAATGCAATTGAATAAATACATACAAAAATGAATGAAAAGATCAGAGAGAGAGAGAGAGAGAGAGAGAGAGAGAGAGAGAGAGAGAGAGAGAGAGAGAGATGCATGAATACCTAATTAAATAAATAAATATTAGGTACATTAATCAATCAATCATTTACTGAATTAATTAATCAATTACTGAATTAATTGATAAATTGACTATTAATAAATTTAATTTTACATAAAAGGAGGAGATCTCCAACATCACTCAGGTGCAGCACCCACAGCAAAACACCAGAAACAACCTATGCTGGTGAATAAATTGTAGGAAAATAGACACGGAAAATACATGTATATCTACATTGAAAGATTGAAACAGTTTCAGTATATAAAACGGCTGAAAATAACTACTTCAAATCAGAATGTTCTACTTAAGATGGAAATCGTCTAGAGTTGGTTCATAGCTACAGAGGGGCGCAGGTCTTAGGAACACAGTCTGATAAACGAACATCTAAGAAATATTTTTTCCCACTGATCTTCTGCTTCAAATGTATTTTGATCAAATCAAATAAAATGATCCGATCTACTTCCGCAAAGAAATTACGTTTTTGCATCGGGTGTTTTGGTGTTTTACTGTTGATGCTGCAACGGGGTCTTGTTGGAGATCTCCTCCCTTCTTTTTTTTTTATCTGACGTAGAATTTTAGGACAATTTTTCTCTTCCAAGATCCTTTAATATAAGAAAATTTGAACTCGGAAAATCCGCAGTCGAGTTCCTTTTGTAAATTTGAAATTCATTTTACTGAAATTTATCTTCTTTATCCCATGTTTTAAAAAAAACTAAAATCTGCTTAAAGAATCATTCAAATAAGATTTTAATAGATATGATATAACAATAGACATTATAACAAAGACAATATAGCAAGTGTTTTGATTATAATGTAGTCTTACATAAACCTGATATCCTTCTCCTTTGATGTTTGAAGAAATGGTAAATCGGAGGTGAAAAGAAGAAGTAAAGAACAGGATTCATGGCGGAGTTGATGAGCCATAAAATTCTCGCAGCTACAAGTACGTCTGAGCAATGTATATAGGCAATACATATATCCTTTGAGAGTAAGATAAAACACACTAAGTATAGAATCGCTGATGACATGTACACAGTCACAATCAAAGTTGTCAACATGGACATCCGGGTGCTTGCACGTGGTTGCTGCAATCGCACAGACGTGGAATGTGTAAGCACTCTTACCTTTTTGTAATGTTATACAACAATAACTATCACAGGGACAATAAGTAAATATGCTCTACACGTAATAACAACGGCAAAATCGCCAACAGTTTCAAACAGCTCAAACCGGAACATGTAGTATAAAAATCCGAACATCAAACTGAATACCCATAGAAAAATTGAAGATTTTATTAGGAATGCCGTCTCAAAGAATTCACACATGTGAGGTTTGGTAGCGCTGTAAAAACGAACAATGAGGAAAAGGAGCACATGTGCTGCAGATGCATGTGTAGAAATATAATGTAAGGTCATAAAAAGCTCCTCCGAATGAGCGGACACGTTGATTTCTAAGATAACATGGATTACATAATGTAATGGCGTAGTAAGATCTGTAATAGCTAGAAGCAAAATAGCTATAAAAGTTGGTCTATGTAACTAACGATCACAGATTATTTTGATGATGGTTATAACGTTGCCTACAGCTCCAAAAACCACAATGAAGAATACTATGAACTGTTTTGTTAGAGTATCAACCTCTAAAAATACCGGAATTGTGAGCTTTATTTTTTCTGAATCACCGACAAATAAACTCGTGTTCATTGCTGCGCCATTATGACAACGTTTAAATATAGAATACGTTCTGTTCTTCTGAATTTCCATCGGAATAATACGTACTTTTTGTCGCTAAATATTTGGTTTATTCCATCTTTATGATTCAGAACACATATGATTTGAAGACGATCTGTACACGTTATGAATTAGATTTTGTTCGGTTCTGTACTTCCGTATGAACAATACGTACTTTGTGTCACTAAAACTTAGGTTCATTTCATATATAAGACTCAGAACAAAGAAGATTTGAAGACGATTAGAACACGCTTATGGCTACATGCCAAATTAATATGGAGAAAAACGAAGTTTCATATTACTTTTTTGTGTATTTCACCCTCTTGTAAGTAAATCTGTGCTAGATCAATACTTGTATTCACTCGTTCTTCATATTAGTCGTAAGGTTACTAACCCGGCCAAGTCAACAACAAGACATAAGTAAAAACGACTATCTACATGTATTACTCAGTCAAAATAACCAACTAATACATGATATACTCCTATGCAGAGATATATTCATTGTTTCATTAGTTTATCTATATGCGAGGTATATAAATCAATGAAATGTTGTTATCAACACTTATATTGTAAAACATTATGCACAAATTACATCGTACTATCCTCTCCTATAAACGTTGTAATTTTATTATGAAGCAGTCAATTTGTAACACTTGTATGATCTGATGATTGATTTATGTTAATTGAATATAAGTTTTTTATACTTTATACAGCCAATGGGAATAACTTACATTAGCATTATGTATGTGGTGTTTCATCGTTGTATTTGACGGGTGTTGCATGCAAGCAGGAGATGCTTACTCTTCCTGGGCACCTGGTTTCACTCTCATATCGGGAGTTCGCTTCTTTTTTCTGATTTTGTATGCCTTCGATTTCTGATTTTCTGAATTATCGATTTTGTGCTGTAAACAGGGATATGGTCATTGTCCATATTTGTCATCTGTAGAAGAGATGTTTATACACATTCAAATGTTGCACTATTTTACAGGATGTATTGTCCATGCTTCACACTGGGATTACATAAAACACACGAGGAAGCTAAATGAATTGAACAAAACATCATTCACATGCACAGATAATGTGACCCCAACAAACTTTGTGCTGCTTTTTCACGTGCCGAAAGATCAAATAGGGAATATTGATATTATTCGTTGAAAATAAATATCAAATACACATCAAATTCATTTCTGACAGAATATTTGGAAGATGTATACATGAAAGCATATTTGACGCTTAGGATCAAGGGGTGAAAATTAAATTTTAAGAACTTTTCTTTTTTGAAATACTAGAATTAGTACGGTGACCAAGGGTATGAAAAATTCATTTTAATTGACATACAAGGTACATGGCTAATAAACACATTAAATAAAAATTTAAAGCCTTGTCTTTCATATACAAGATGTCGTAAGAATTGAATCATGTGCAAAAATGGTGTTTTGGGGAAAAACTTGATTTTTGTTAAGGAAAATAACTTGAAATGGGAAAATATCTACAATGTTTTTTAATGTCTTCAAATTTGGAAGATTAGAATATATAAGAATGTAGTGTTTTAAATGCTTTTTCTAATTTTGTATAAATCTATATTCATCTCTAAATAGATATGTGTATTTTGGGCCAAATGAATTTGATTTTTGACGAAAAGGTGATAAAATTTAAAGTAAGTTTCAGATGTAGTTGTCTTCCAATAACATTATGCAGCCCATAAATGACAATTTAATGATCTACAAAATAGATATATACGATATACACTGTTGATACAATTTCTTGTTTTAGATTTTTTTTTGCGAATTATGCCAACTTTGATTTTTTTTATTCAAACTAGCTTTTTGAAATCGGTGATTCTTTCATACATAGCTTAGCGCTTCAATTGTGAGTTCTGCTTGAATATATGTTCCAGTGTTCATAATGTCTTTGATTTTAGTATTTTGTCAATATATAACATAAATACATTTTCGTTTATACATTTCAATTTTGAGGAAAGCATATTTTTCATGCAAAAATAACAAAATTCTGTGTATATTTGTGAAGCATTCAAAAATCTTTCAGCTGGTTATCGGAACATTTGTAATGAAATAGACGCCCTGAAAGTATCACGAAAAGTGATTGAAATTACCTCAAATTTTGGTCAAAGAAGTGCCTTATACCATCGGGTAGTAAAAGTATCAATAGTAAGGATGTTAACATTAGCGGTTGTCGTTTGATTAACATACTTTTTAAAAAATTGGATTTTGATATTGCCTAAAAATTTGGGGTTTTTTCACAGCAACAGTTTGATTATAAGAAGGTTTTTCAGTGAGGCAGACATCATATCAAGCAAATCAGGAGAGATTTGTTCCTAATTGGTCGATAGAACCGATTTTTTGGTTTATAATTCCTTATGTAGTGAAAAGTTAGATGCATCGATGTCTTAATTTTATTTAATTTCAAGTTTTGCATTCAGTGGTACTTTTTGAGGATTTTGAATACCCACTTTCGCTAGGACCGTTGGCGTAGCTACGTACTTTACATGTAGAAATACTGGACATTGTTGTTCCTATCGAGCTAGGAATGTGTTTGTATCTAATCTGTGATCCATTCCTTCCATTTTCAAGCTGGACATTTTTATTTTTAACTTGTTAAAACAGATAAAATTTTTGTTAATCTATCAATAACTATACTTCGACGTATCACTCTAAATAACAGTTTCTTCAACGCATTCGAAATTCCTATAACCAAAAAATTCTTGAAATTTCTTAAACGTGGTCCTTTAGCATCATATCCCATCCATCCTGCTACGTCTTTCGTTACTTTTTTGGACATAACTTTCTCACTTTTTGTCCACATTAAATTGTTTAGTATAGGGATCACTGACGAGGATTACTGCGAATCGTGTCGAACTTGTAACGATTAGAGTCTATCGGCGTTGATTCAACTTTTGTGATTAGCGCGTCCAAGATGTAAACCTTCGCTTTAAGTAACAAGCCAAATGATTGGCGGAGAGAGTCTCTCGTCCTTAAGCTCCGCCCCATTTCTAAAAGCAATATGGCGAGTAAACAAGGGAAAGCGATATCTCAAGAAATGAGAAACCGTATTATTGAAATGTATTTGAGTGGAAAAAGTTACAGTGAAATAGGAAAAACTCTTGGCATATCTAAACCTGGATGTTTTCGAATCGTAAAGCGATATGAGGAGCACAACACGTTAATTCCGAAAATAAAAACGAAGAGTCGTGGAAATCGAAAGGTTACCGATCAGGTACTCCAGTTCATCGCATACTCGAAGTGGAAAAAACCTTCAATTTTCTCTCGTGAAATCAAGCAGAAGTTACTCGATGAGAAACTTTGTACTACATCTAACGTGCCTTCAGTTAAAAGGATAAGTTATGTGGTAAAACATGTTCTTGATTTGTCGTACAAGAAATTATGTTCCATTCCTGCAGAAACATTGAGACCGAATCATGACCAGATTGTCAACAATTATTTTGCATCTCTACTGAATTATGATTACACGCAAATGCACTTTTTTGACGAAGCATCGATAGTCTCGACTGCTGGAAATCGTGGTTATGGTCATTCCTTGGTGGGAACGAGGGCTGTTGAAGTACAAAGATACGCTAGTTCAACCACCCTCACGGTGAATGTCTGTTGTGACTTTTTTGGTTTGAACCATTATAATATTATAAATGGTGCTTCAGATGCATTCGAGATGATAAATTTCTTCAATGAAGCTATGCAGGAGAGAAATGCCATAGGTAACCCAATGTTTTGCAGAGGTGATGTTATAATAATGGACAACTGTGGCTTTCATCATCACAGACAGGGCGAGAGACTGTTGAGGGATTTACTTGCAACCCATGGGATCAATCTTATCTTTCAACCACCCTACAGCCCTGAATATAACGTTACAGAGTGTGTATTCGGGATGATGAGACAACATTTACAGGCTAATGAGGCATTTGTTTCCCAATACTTAGAGCTTGCTGTGGTGAATGCCCTTGACAATGATATCATGAAGAGATACATGCCCTCCTTCTTTAAAAAGTGTGGATATTTGTTAAGTTTTCTGTAACAAATGTTATAAAACAAGACATTGAAATATTGAAATGTTCCTCACAGTATTGTATGTCACATTTCTGTCTATAATGATCATTCAACTCTAGCTGACTTTAATTAATTTGAATTGTTAAAATGTGTTCAAGATGTTCAAATGCATTTAAATTAAACTTAATGCTTTCACTGCATATCTTTTAATTTTTGATTTTAGCAAAATCATGTTTAAAGACATTTGTAATGCTTTGTCTGAACTACCGGTATATGAATACATTGGTTTTACAACCAAACTAAACACATGCCAAGAGAATGATAATTGCTCGATCATTTGTAGTTCAAAGATATTAAAATGCATCAAAGATTCATTGTGTGTGCAGATCATCAATCGGTGTCACAAATGTATAGGTAACTAGAGTCTTATACCCTGACCCTAAATGTATGACCTTGACCACCTCATGGGTTTACTCTGCATTCACCACAAATTTATGTTAAATGTACTAAATAGAAGAATAAAGCCTTTATCCTTAATGTATGGGAATGAAAATGTCCCTCTCTACCTCGTGATTTTATATTTAAATTATGATTGATAAATCATGACATTCCTTGCAGGTTTGGATAATGCATTACATATACATGTACATGTAGTAACATGGAAATATAAGTTGATACATATATGATCTTAAAATTGACCTTAACCACATCTACATTATCTAGGAGTATATTCTTACTATGTAATATGGTTCAGCATTTCACTATTAGGTTTGGTAATGTATGTACCAAATACAGTAGTAACAATGCAAAATTACTGCTACAATTAACAAGTGCATGTATAAACTTTACAGATGTTTTAATTTAACTACATGTTACATTGTGTACCTCTATTGTATGAAACTAATGTTTGATACGAAATGTAGTCTTGAAAACTGGAAGGTCTATTTGCAAATAGTGTACAAATTTGTTTCCAAATTTGCAGTCTGCATACAAAATAAATACATACAAAATACAGTCAAGGTTTCACCTTTCATAATGTTTTTAGCTGTACTGGTCTCAGACCAGTCGAGCTTATGCGATACCTTGACCTACTTATGCTTTTTTATCACCTTGCAACATAGTTGCAGGGGGATATAGTAAAACGGTTGTTCGTTTGTGAGTGGGTGCATGTGTACTTTTGTATACAGCCTAGAGGACTGAGTTTTGTTCGGATCTTTACCAAACCTCATACAGGTATTCCTTTTCATGCTTATAGCAAGAGGAAGAACCCTCAAGGGTGTATGTCAAGGTCACAGAGGGTCTAAAATCATTGTATACAGCCTAAAGGGCACAGTTTTGATTGGATCTTGACAATACGCTTATTCTTCATGGCAAGAGGAAGAACCCTATTGATTTTCAAGGTCAAAGTCACAGATTGGAAATGGCTAAAATCTGTGTATATAGCCTAATGAGCAGTTTGGATTGGATCTTTATCAAAATTCATACATTTATTCCTTTTGTCAAGAGAAAGAACCCTGTTGATTTTCAAGGCCATATGTCAAAGGTCAGGATCACAAACTGGAAATTGTTTAAATCCTTGTCTAGAGAGGGCAAGGTTTGGTTCGGTATTTACTTAACTTCATATACTTCTTGCTTATGACATGAGGAAGAGCCCTATTGATTTTCAAGGTCACAGATTGGAAATAGTTAAGATCGTAGTTGAAATAGTTAGTTCCTTGTATACCGCCTAGAGGGCGCAGTTTTTATTGGATATTTTCCAAACTTCATACAATTCTTGCTTATGATGGAAGAGTCCTATTGATTCCCAGATCAAGGTCACAGATTGGAAATATATATGTAGTTAAAATACTTGTACATGTATACATCCTAGAGGACAGTTTTGGTGGATCTTTACCCAATTTTATACAATAACTGCCCTTGTCAGGAAGAGGAGCACTACTGATTTTCAAGGTCAAAGGTTAAGGTCATAGATTTGAAATGGTAAAAATCCTTGTATAAACCCTGAGCATGTATATTGATTTACATGCCGTGCAAGGTGATGCTATGGTGGCTTTATTTTTTTCAAAGATGCTGTATCGCAATCGAAATATACCGTCTTTAGCAGTTAACATGTTTATCATGTTTATTGTCCACTGTGGACTTGAATATTATTCAATACATTAATCAAAGAACATTTGTGAAAGGTTTGGAGATCCTGCCTAGTTTGTTCTCTGTTGTGTCAACAAAAATTTGCTGTATTGTCTACTGTGACCTTGAATATGCATATTATGATGCATCCTTTTCCCATGACTTATATTTTTAAGATTAGAGTGGATATTGTTTTTGTTCCGTTTGTCTGTTCAAAAATTACCCTTTTCTTCACCTTTTGAACCATTTCAGATACAGCTTAGAGCTCTCAATATGTGCGACATCTTATACTGCATATTTTTGCCCTAATGACCTACTTTACACAAAATAGTCAAATTCACCTGACTACTTCATCTGCAAAGAAATGTTTTCATATTTCATTTGTCTTCTTTGTAAAACAAAAGTTCCATTACCCAGTAGTATTGATACCTTGGCTTTAGTTGTACAAGCATGACCATGACCTTCATGACTTCAATTTTTAACTTTAATCAAAAGTTTCATCCTTGGCCATAATTTTCAAACCATAGCAGATAAAAATATTTCACTAGACTCATTGAAACAAGGACTGACATGCAATACCTCGACCAAGTGACCTTGACCTTCATTTTCAAAAAAATTCTAATGGCAACATCTCTCTCTATTGATACTTAATTACATTGCTTGTGACTTTTCATCTGGTAACTCGACCAACTCAAGTAATAATATACTACACACAAGCTCATATTATGATCATCTTAAAAGATGGTTTGTATTTATCATGCGTATTCATCTGTAATGTGGGCTTGCATTGGTTACCAAGACTTTTGATCTAATGAACTTGACCATACTGGAAGACATTCAGCTGCTGAAAGGGTTTCAGACATTCTGATTGTTTACTAATGGATTTATTCAATATTTCCCATATTGCAAGCTGTGACCTTGAACTCTCACCATGGCTTAGTTTGTCTTTAAAAATGTGTCAAGGGAAAAAGAAATCCTCGTAATTCCTTACAAGGAGACAGAAAGATGTCCAATCAGTATACAGCATCAGAGATAACTTTGCTTAATTGCATACGAGAGGTCAGCCACCTTCAAATAAGTCAAACTTGGTGTATGTATCCCATACATGTACAATATCTGTATAATGTATTAATGTAAGGAGAAAAATTGCACCTCACTCTGTCACAAATTTCCAAAAAAATCAAATCTTCATAACCCGTTAAGAATAAGATAAATGCTAGATACAAGGTGAATCGACATACTCATCATTACGATAGAGGCTGACCTGTACAGCAGTCCAAACTTCCCCAAGGTCATACAAATGTATGAGTAGAGCAATAATCTCATAAACATAAAGTTTAGTAGTTGACCTAATGTTCCATGAAATTCTGCACAGCAGTTACTGTGATGTTGAAATGATAAGCTAAATTGCTCAAACAAACAGAAGTACATATAAATTATTTAACACTGTTATACTTATAGGTATGTAGCATGTTTGACTCTAAGTAAATGACTTTGATAGTGACCTTGACCTACATTGGATGCAGATTCTCATTTATGCGAATTAACCATCCCTGAAATTTGAAATGTCTGATGTATATACGTTCAAACATATGAAAGCGTCTCTACCCGACAGACAACGGACAAAGTGATTCCTGTATGTCACTCCTGGGTTCACTGTTGCATGTGATATAAAAAGAAAACTGGTAAACATTTCACGTCAAATTTTCAACTTCAATTTACTTCTTCATCAAATTATTTTATTTAAGTAATTTTAAAACGTACAACAAAATGTCGAACTTGTTAAAGCAGTATTTGATTATATAACAAAAGTCATGAAATTATAAACGTGTATTTGATATAAAACAGTACATTTAATAAAAAATTTCAATTGTTTGTGCCTTAAAAGATCTAAAGCTTATAATGCCCCAAACGGATGGCAAATAAAATTGTCAGTCAACAAATTCTCAAAAGTAGGTCAAACTTCAAGCTTAAACCTGTAGGTACATTTACCACAAGGAATTCATATCAATATATTCCTTTCACTTTCCATTCAAACGTCGAGGTTAAAATAAAGGTCATTTTTGCTGTAAAACAGACAGACTTAAAACTATATATATCATACTCAAATATATGTATATTTCACAAAGGCAAAAAAAATGCAAGACAGAAAATATACATTTTTTGGTATACATTCTATATAAATCATAATTCAGTTAATATAAATGAGCAGTCAACCAATTTCCATCATGCATGGTCATGTTTAAAAGTACCAGTATTTTTACTTTATAACCGGCACAATGTCTTTTTATGGTATACATCAGCAGTAAACAGGTCTCTGACACTGACAACATAAATTTCATAATAAATGTAATACAGTATGACAATATGTGAACAAAAAATGCTTTTCTAAGAAATTGTACTTCTGAATTATAAAAATGCGAATTAGTTCTGTTTCGCAGAAGTTAAAGTATACATTTGTATATCAACGTGATCAACAAAAACACAACTTTCAACATTTAAAAACAATTACAACAATTGTACTTCAACAAATTAAACAACTTAAAAAAAACTCAAAATTCTTGTTCCTTGTCTGGAAGTGGGGGGTTCCTAGGAGGAGATCCGGGGGGAAGTGGTGGTGATCCCGAAGTTACAGTACTTGTTGGGGTGCGTGCTCTAGACGTAGGAACATTCGGCATTGGTTGATATACGACACTATTATGGTAATTACCATACATCCAGGTATATGGCATGTTGTAGTATGGATCTGCTACGGGCATGTAACCAGTCATATTCAGTGGACTTGTAACGCTATATGGTATGGGCTGACAAACTGGACTTCTGACAAATGGTGCCATTGCGTCACTGGTTACATTTGGTGAAGTCTTGGCTGTGATAGATGCAATACTGACAACATCATGACATTTATCCTTAAGCTCACTACTGGTATCATTATCTGCAAGCTTATTATCACAACTACTTTTAAAAGTACCAACACTATCGGATACTCTGGATTTACCCTGGCCTAGGAGACAATTGATGTTGTCTTTTGATTGGTCCTCCGGGATTTTACCATCACATGAAATCTTCAAATATCTAAGATCACGCTGCAAATTCTGTGCTCCATCTTTTCCAAAATATTTCATAGGGAAGTAAGATTTAAGAACAGGCCTCATCACAGAAATGAAGTTGGATGAATTGTGTTGCTGGAACATCTTTATACTGTTCAACTCATCATTTATATTCTTCAGTTGCCTTTCAAGATTGTTAACATCTTTTGTAATCTAATTTGATTTTACAAATACATTGGAAGAGTATATTTTCGTGTGCACAACAATAAGGCCATTTCTTTGTCATTTTCTAATTTGCATCCTCGTATTGGTAGGTTTTGTGCCCATTATAGTCATGAAACAAAACAAAAATAAAATAATAGATTTTTATTTCCAATCAAATGTGTTTTCTACAATCATTTGTATGTGTATTGTACAAAATTCAAAGAGAACTTTTTTATCTTACTTTTATATTTCATGTAAAAATGTAAATGATTGAAGATAGTATCATTGTTTTGCTGACTAAAATCTGTGCATCATAAAATGAAATCGGTTTCTGTCATGTATCACATAGTCATATAAATCATATGAAATTTCAATGTAAATTTGTTTTATTTAGGGAGCAACCATTTGATTTGGGGGGGGGGAGGAAGACTTTCCAAAATCATGAGTCATTAGCACCATATAGCCTGTCTCTGTTGATTTTCATTTAAGTAAATAAATTATAGGTTTCATATTCCATTCAAGACATTAAAATGAAGTGATTTGCTGGCAAGTGATGAACTCACTATGTGTTTGGAGTAATAATTGGCCAACAAATCATGCTGATTCGCTGAATGATTTAAACTTTAGAAACATTTGAAAATTACAACAACAAAAATGATCCGGCCCTTTGGATGAAAAAAAAATTCCGCCTCTTCAAATTGCCGAAAAAAAAATTCCGGCTGGCAAAAGTCGTCCTGCCCCCTCCCTCCCCCCAAGAAAAATCAAATGGTTGCATGCTTCCTTACTTGTCTGTTTTCCTGCCTGGTAGCTTTCTCAATTTCAAAAGGATGCAAAACAGAATAAAGACAAGAAATGGCCCAAATTATACATGTACAAATTTAAAGATTCTAGAACAAAACAAAAGAAGATGGACAATTGGAATTAAATAAAATAAATAATTGTGAAATGCCCCCGTCTGCACGTTTAATTATCAGTATAAACACTGTTTGATAGGTCAAACTACTGTTCAAGGTTAAGGTCACAACTTACCACTTAATTAATACCAATAGAAAGCTGACTAATGGACACATATGAAATGTGAAAGCCCTGTCAGTTATGATCAAAGTGAAGGTTTTTTACAAGTTACTGGTAGGTCAAGGTGACATATTAATTTTCGTATTCATGGAAAGTGCCCCATGGAAAGCTAGGTCTCGTCATATTATGAATGCACATGTGAAATATAAACAGATAAAAGCCTTATCAGTAACATGACACTTATTATTCAAGAGTTATAAGGTTTTTTCATAAATTAAGTTCAGGTCAACACAAAAGGGGAAAAATGTGAAATATAAAAGCCCTTTAGTTTGCCAATCAACAGTTATCACACAAGTTTTTGTAATGATTTACAAAGAAACAGACAGAAAAAATGAGATCAACATTTTTTCTCACTTTTGGGGGAAGGGGGTCAAGGCCGATGCTTGGGGGCTAACTACTGAAAAGGTAATTATTTTATATTGGGGGATATTTCTCTGATAGGAGGTGAATATATATATATATATATATATATTCCAGAGAGGGGAATGGGGCCGAATATCGCCGATTTTTTGGGGAAAGAAAAATGCTGGAGATACCTGAAATTTAAAGAAAATTTTCATATGAATTTTAGATTAAAACATTTCGAAATAAAAGTTGTTCACCTCCGAAAGAGCTTGTCTGTATTCTGGATGCTTGGTTTCCATACCACAAACATCGTATCCAGCACATGGAAGATAGGGACAGGACTTGTTTCCTTTGTTTCTCACGGCTCTATGACCAATCCGATGACAATTCTCGCAAGACGATTTCGTGATAGGATTTCCTGGAATTCCAACTGCAGGTTGCATGCTTGGTTTTTTCTTCAATTCATTCATTTCATCCCGTTTACGAATCAAAATGAGGGTCGTGCTGTCGCGATCGTCATTCAAACGTCTTAGTTCTTTTTTCAAGAAATCGTTATCTGGAACAGCTCCTCGGAAACAACAGTTCTTTCGTTCTCTGTCTCTGGATCTTTTTCGGTAATTTCAGTCTCTCCAAATTTCAACCTTTTTGGTTCTGAATGACGAAGGAAGTCTGAATCACGCTGTCTTGTTTGTTCTTTCAGTTTGCTCTTCGTCTCCGTTGTCTGGAGATTTATAATTTTCTCCAAAAGCATTCGTTTAAAAACTGCGGGAATGTTCATTTCTTCAAGCTCATAATTTCGTAGATACTTCAAAGTATTTTCGCTCGTCACAGCGTGACGTTTGAATTCATCTTTGTAGGCCAGAAGCCCCGAGTCTATCCCACTCAGAAACGCCTCCACACTCTCCATTTTCTCGTTACGATTTAGCGCGCTAAAATGAGACGTGCGCAGTAGGTGGGGCTAAATGGATCACGTTTTCCGATTGACCAATGACGACGTCCGTAGCAAATGCTTTACATCTGAATGCAACACATTTGCAGATAGAAGCAATAGTATTGAATCCTTATCGTTACAAGTTGAACGCGATTCGCAGTAAGTATCCGAAACGTGCGTGTCTGATCCATGCTGCAAATTTACCTATTCTGAAATGATGCTATTGAATCTGAAGACGTTTAACATTTGTTTCGCTGATACTCATCTCATTTAACCAACTTCTGAGTACAAACAGCAGAACTTGTAGGAAGACTGTTTATAACGATATCCCTTATTGATATATCTCTGTTTTCATATTGTACCTACATGTAGTTGTAAATCGCTTACAACTAAATATAATAAGCATGACATGCTTACTCTTCCTCTTCCTATGCAACTGGTATCACTCTATTCAAATATTAATTTTCCCTTTTTTTTATTATGTAGACATTTTCTTTAAACCTATGGAATGATGGTTTTGGATTATTTTATAAATGAATTTCTATCATTCACACTTTAAAAATCTATGATATTGATTGAAAAAATATGTAAGATATCAATATAGTATATAGTGCAATGGGGTAATAGTACGTATGTGTTCTCAACAGGGTTGCACATTATTAATATGTGCTCTTTGATTTGTATTTTGATTATCCAATTGGTGGTTTGCATTTAAGTATGTACTTTTAAGGAGGATTTTGTCATATGCGGTGAATCACTTGTTGATTCTTCAGTATATCTTTTATACGTCATATCAGGGAGGGAATATATGTTTTCTGAGAAAACAAGTTAAAAAAGTTGAATCACTTGTTGGTCCTTCAGTGTATGTTTTATACGTCAAAGGAGAGAGGGAATATATGATTTCTGAGAAAACAAGGTAAATCACTTGTTGATCTTTCAGTATATCTTTTATACGTCATAGGAGGGAGGTACATGTATATATGTTTTCTGAGAAAACAAGTTAAAAGAACACGAAAAAATCCTATCAAACGACGTCATAGAACTAATAAATCGTTATGATAAATTTTAATGTGCTTATCAAGAGTGGTTTAATAAATGTTCAGTTGCTCGTTGAATGATTGCATTTGATTTACAGTTAGTTTCTGTCCTATTTATGAGTAAATATTATTTATTGAATTGACAATATGCAAGTTTTCTAACTCTATACCTAGTTGAAGAAAATTTTAAACTGACGTATTATGCACCAGACATGTGTTTCGGGTATTAAATCCTCATTAGTGATGCTTCCAGCCAAAGTGTAATTCGTAAGCCGCCAAAATTCATTTCAGTAGCCCCTTCTGGTTATATTTTGTAAATTTGAATTGGTGCATTTACTTTACAGAGAGTAAAGTTACACACTCTATCCAAATTGAATGATATTTTTTCTCAAATAAAAGAAATTTCCCTATCCTTGTATTAATAATCCTAAACAAGCCTTTAAACCTATTCAATGAGTTGATATTCTGAACTTGTTTCCAATGGAACAAAATTGTAAGTCTTATGGACTGAAATAACTAGTATTTTTCATAATAGAAAAATGCACATTCGAAATTGTCACCATGTTAAAAAGAACTTTCCTTCCTTTAAGGAGGGTTAGAACACCCAGATGGTGGCAACATTATTTGTTTTCTCACTTCAGAACAATTCAGTCTTAACTTTTTCAAACAATTGATACGGTGATCGATATACACATTTGAATATCTAGGTGAAGTTTGAATGATTCCCGGCGTCATTTGAAGAAATAATGGCGATTTTCGAAATTGTGGACTTTGGGAGTTTTAGCCATGAGCAAACCACGACGTCATTTTGACTTTAACGGGAAAAATGGCGTCAAAAACCTTCGCAATCAAAATGCAATAAAATCATCATTACCAAACGTATCGCATTGAAACTTTGCATGTGTAAATAAGAAAGTTCAATCATCATCACGGTGACTTCGTTGACAAATTTTCATTATAGGAAAGCGGATGTCACTTCATTAAAAATGAACAATTTTGGAAGGAAAAAATAGGAAAATATAAAGCTTCGTAATATTTTAATCATATATTCAATTTTTCTCATTTTATCATGAAATAATCCCTGGACACCGTTGACCAATTTCTTTTTGACAAAGATTCATCCGCAGGATTTCTAATGATTAGCTATCAACTACAGTCAATTGGCTCGGAATTGCACATTTTTGAGCGATAATATCATATATTATTCCAGTATGTTACCTTTTTTTTAAAACACAATTCATCTCATCTTTTTCATAAGTATGTGCAATACATTTATGAAGATTTTGATAGTTAAATCAAACTTAATTTCCAATAGCTTTATAATTTCTTATTTTTGCTTTTGAGTCACAATTAACGTTACGCATTTAGTACTGTTATTTGACATTCTACCACTAAGTATAAAACGGTGCAAAACACTTTTCTATAGTTCGGGTAATCCGATATGACCATCATCTAAAACATTCACATCGGAGGAACTATAAATGCGGAAAAAGCGTCAAATTGTTCCGTTAAGGTACCTTTCAACAATCGTGTACTTTGATGTTCACTAATGTTGCCAATATGCCGAAAACATACAATCAAAGCATTTATCTAAGAATAATTCATGCAAAATTGCCTCTTCATTTCGTTTTGAGGCGTCTTGAAACTAGCTATATACTGCATATAGCTTCCCGAATACAAGAAAGCAATATTCTATTCTTATGCATTACAATTTAAGGAAAAGGGAAAGATCTCCAGCATGACCACCCTGCATTCAACAAGCGAAACAAACCCACAAGAAAGTGACACATCAATGACATCATAAAAACTCCAAAGAGCAAAACTAAAATCATAAACCGGTTGATGTGACCTAAACTCTGTCGAATATTGCCAAAAAAAATGATAATTTATTGAATTGCGCACAGGCTAGCGTTCAGTCGCATAAAAAGCCATAAAGCCACGCATTACATGTAACAACATGTCATTTTGTAATATGTTAGTGTACTAAATCGATCGTTTACGGGCAGATGACCTACTTCGTACGTATTTTCAAGTAAAACAAAATTGCCAAATATATCCCTACGTGGTAAAAACGTTTTCAATTGTAGTAATAATGGTATACTGTTTTAGGAAACTTTAACCCACAGTACTAGTTGCTCTAATCGGGAGCTTGATTTGGTTAGAAAAGATAAGCGAATGAGACAAAGGCAGGCGATCAATCTTTGATTTGCTCAACATAACAGACATGTACACACTATAGAGGACAGGAAAATTGTAAAAAAAAATCTAAAAATGATTTGCAGATTTAATGAAATTATTTAAAATTAGACAACAAGATGCAATTGAATAACTATATACATAAATGAATGAAGAAATATTTGAGAAAGGGAGATGCAAGTAGATGGCTACTGTTGCAAGCAACAGACGGATTCCTCCTTTATTTGACCTTCCTCGGAACTGAAATGTTAAAATCCGAATAAAGAAGATGAAAAAAGAATAGTTGCTTTAGTACCTTATTCACTTCAGGAAATCAGTCAAAAGAGCTTATGTCTAACTTGGGACTCTTACCTATTTATCGACAAAACAGAAGAAAAAGATGATAAATACCTTTAAAGTTTAGGAAGGCTTTAAACTCCTAGATCTATTCTATCCATTTTGAATCCTGTTAAATAACTATCCCAAAAAGAATTGCACAATGAATTAGCAATGAGAAAATTTCTATAAATAGAGAATGACAACAGCATGAAAGTACAGACAAGTAATGCTACTAAGATAAAAAAAGGAAACAGAGAACAAGAATAAAAGAGTTATCTATCTTACTATGTAAAGTTCAAATAAGAAGTACTACTTGTGTAAAGAATAAATATTTAAGAACAAAATCCTATCAATCCTACAAGAGTAAATGTTTGTTATGACCTTGAAAAAGTTTATTTGACCTTGAACCAAGGTCATGGATGGAAGATAAGCATTTGAGTTTATCCTCATCAAGATTTCTTTTCATCTATTCAAAGCTCAATATTTGATCAACAAAAGTCTGTTGTGACCTTGAAATCGAACAAATGACCTTGGGTCAAGGTCAAGGTGAAAGGACTTGATGCAAGGAATATTTGCACCAAGTTTGAACTCTCAAGGTCAAATGGTCTTTGTTTTATAGGAAAACTTTTGTTGTGACCTTGAGAATGAGAATTTGACCTTAGGTCAAGGTCAAGGTGAAAGGGCTTGGATCAATGATTGTATTTATGAAGTTTGAAGTGTCAAGGTCAAATAGCCTTTGTTCTATAGGCAAAAGTTTGTTGTGACCTTGAAAATCATAATTTGACCTTGAAACTAGGTCATCATCAATGACTACCTATAAGTAACCTACCATCCAAGTTTCAACTCAAAATCTCAAAAACTGTAGAAATTGGCACTGTGCCAATTTAAAGTTCCATTTTCAACTCAAAATAGCGCGAAAACCGTAAATATTTTATCGAGCATGTAAGCGTATAAAATGACAAATATGGATAATGACAATATCCCTGTCTACAGTACAAAATCGATAATTCAAAAAATCAGAAACCGAAGGCATACAAAATCAGGACAAAACAGGAACCAAAGCAAACAAAAACAAAAACCTCCACCACATGAAAAGAAGCGAACTCCCGATATGAGAGTGAGACCAGGTGCCCAGGAAGAGTAAGCATCTCCTGCTTGCATGCAACACCCGTCGCTTCAATTCGGTAGAACTGTCACATCCGGTTACTTCCATTTTGGAAGATATAGAGTACAATCTTTGGTTGGATGGTTCAAATGGTCTATGACAGAATATCATCCACCATTCTGGATAGTGGGACATCATAGTGTATGACGAGTTCCCCATATCGACCGTAGAACTTCCTCAGTGACGATGTTAGTCGGTCACAAACATATCCCTGACTGAGAAGCTTATCTGAAAGACGCCTAGCTCTCAGAACAAAATCCGTATATTTGGTACTTGCTCTGGCATAGCGTATCAACTGAGATATGAACACGCCATAAGCAGGCGATGAAGGGATGTTGCTACTCAGAAAAGGAAAGTTCGTAATGCTGAAATTGAAGTCGTCACGTTTGTCATAGAGTGAGGTGTTCATGTGACCATCAGTGTCGTAGGACAACATTATGTCCAAATAGGATGCTGAATTATTTGTCTCTGTAGTTTCTTTGACTTCAAGCTCCGAAGGATAGATACTGCTCAGGTAATCCGCGAATTTTGGATTATTGATGGACAACACATCGTCTATGTATCTGTAAGTGAAGTTGAAATCAGAAGCTAAGTATCTTTTCCCTTCAGAGACCAAAGATTGAATGAATTCAGCTTCGTACGAGTAAAGGAAAATGTCGGCAAGGAGTGGGGCACAATTGGTACCCATTGGAATTCCGACAATTTGCTGGAAGACCTTTCCTCCAAACACCACAAAAATGTTGTCGATCAGAAAGTTTAACATCTGAATAATGTCTGTTTCAGTGTACTTATTTTCAGAATCTGACTTTTCTTTTACAAAGTAGGTTTTGTCATAGTTAACAACAATAAATTTGTATTTGCGATTACCGTTCTTACTTGTAAACGCATTACTTATAATCTTTGCGAGTCTTTCTTTCAATTTAGAATGTGGAATTGTAGTGTAAAGTGTCGAAAAATCAAAGGCTTTGATCGAATGGACTCTACTAAAATGAGTGGATTTCAGATGTTCTAAAAGTTCCTTCGAATTCTTTAAAATCCACATCTGGTTGATACCACTGCGAGAATATACTGTCGAACAATATTTTTGTAGCCCAGATTTGATTTCAGATAAAACTTTGGTGAGTAAGATCGATACAGATTTGGTAGAACATTTTGAGGAACCAGCGATGAAACGTTGTTTGTACGGATTCTTATGCATTTTAGGTATGCAGTATAAGTATGGTAAATCTAAATCTAAATTGGTAGTGTCGAAGCCAAAGGAAGCAAGAGCTGATTTGTGGTTATCTATTATTTCAGAGGCAGAAAGGTATGTTGGGGTGTAAGTGGGATTTCCAGGTGTCGAATTTAAACCCAACTCTTTAACTAGACTGTCGAAATAGTACTTTTTGCAAGTAAATGTGTAATTATTTGAGGCTTTGTCCGCTGGTGTGATGACATAATGTTCTTGGAGGTAGGTAAGTTCTGTGATAACATCAGGGTCTTTAAATATAGACACGAATCTGGTGTTCACAGTTGATTTTAATCGGTTAATTCTAGATAAAAGTAACCCTCTGATTGATTTTATCCATTCGGAAAGGGTGTCGAGCTGTACATCCTCTTTCTTTGTCCAACGTCTTGCATATTCCTCACAAGAGTCCATGATAATTTTGACATTTTGGTTCCATGTAAAGGACATACTTTCTCTGTATTTGGGACCCTTTTTTAACAATTCTCTCAACTTGTCGTTCTTGACTATACTAAGGTCACCAGTAATAACGTGTCCACAAGGAGAGTAGTTGAAATGCGATGAAGAACATTCGCAGGGAAGTGGATGTAGTGAGGGATTACTTAAATCAATACACTGCAGGAATCGTTTGTAATTGTAAATTTTAGATGCAACTGGAAATTTCCCAAAGAGCAATATAAAACAAATTTCATTCAAATCGCACGGTTAGTTTAGGAGTTATAAGGTTTTAAAGATTTGACATTTGAAGACCTCTAGCGGGGGCATATATGAACTTTTCAACAAGAAAAAATTAAGATCTTTATTTGCTCTTTCACATGATACTTTCCATTTTATCATATGATGTGGTACTATATTTTATCATATGATCATTGATCATGATCATGTAATCACCACATCATTTTATCATATGATGTGGTGATTACATACATGAGCTCGCTACAGCCGGCAGAGCACGGACTGTATTACGCATGCCCTCTTTTTATATCCATTTACATATTCATCTGTGTCTATGGGGCCTCTGCGTTTAACGGTCTTGTTTGTGTGATGTCATCTTACAGTGAGGAGGTTGTTTTACACCACAATTGTACGTTCTTCGAGACCTCTGGGTAAT
Organism: Pinctada fucata; assembly: GCA_028142955.1. Classification (NCBI taxonomy): domain Eukaryota; kingdom Metazoa; phylum Mollusca; class Bivalvia; order Pterioida; family Pteriidae; genus Pinctada; species Pinctada fucata. Next base: position 41,066,509 of record AP027114.1, read on the forward strand.
TGGAGAAGTGAGAGGGTTGTGCGCACGTAATCCAGGATAACCACACCATTTGCCACTTGCGTGACAGATGGCCGTCCAAAGTCGGCACCGGTTACCCATTGGTCTCGTCGGTTTATGTGTAGTCTTTTGTGTTTGATGTTTACATGTCGTGTGTCTCTTTTCCGTCTCGTGCTGTACTTGTCTTTTGTGTTTTTGCATCGGGTGTTTTACTGTTGATGCTGCAACGGGGTCTTGTTGGAGATCTCCTCCCTTCTTTTTGTTGTAACGTCTTTGGATTGGTTTGGGGGTAAGAATAATAATAATAAGAAGAAGAAGAAGAAGAAGAAGAATAAGAATAAAGAAAAGACAATACAATAACAGAAAGGATTCCGACGGAAGTCGGAATCCTTAATAATAAATTAATAAATAGATAAAATACTTAATGGATTAATCAACTGTTATATTATTTACTGATAAGTGAAAGGAGGTGATCTCCAACATCATTCAGTTACAGCACCCACAGCAAAACACCAAAACAACCTATGCTGGTGAATAGACTGTAGGTAAATAGACACGGAAAATACATGTATAACTACATTGAAAGATTGAAACAGTTTCAGTATATAAAACGGCTGAAAATAACTACTTCATATCGTAAATGTTCTACTTAAGATGGAAATCGTCTGGAATTGGTTCATAGCTACAGAGGGGCGCAGTTCTTAGGAACACAGTCAAGAGTTTTTCCGACTGATCTTCTGCTTCAAATGTATTTTGATCAAATCAAATAAAATGATTTGATCTACTTCCGCAAAGAAATTATGTTTATTTTATTTGACGTAGAATTTAGGAAAACATTTGTTCTCTTCCAAGAACCATTAAATATAAGAAAATTTGAACTCGGAAAATCGGTAGACGATTTCCGATTGAACATTTGAAAATCATTTTACTGAAATTTCTCTTCTTTATCCTATGTTTTTAATAAAAAAATAAGTTTGAAGGGAAAACCAAAATAAAACTATCCTTTAAAAGCACAAAATTTGCAGAACAAAACAAGAAAAATTACAACTAAATGAATAAATCCTGTGTTTGTGAAACACGAATGCCCCCGGTGGCATCTTTCTTAGTATAAACACTATTTTCTGTTAAGTACATGTATGTGAAAGGTCAAAGTCAGGGTCACTGGGTTAAAAGGTCAAAGGTCAAGGTCACGAGGTAAAAATTTTGGTATCAATATAAAGGTCTTGTCACAAGGAATACACATGTCAAATATGAAAGCTCTATCACTAACCATTCAAAAGATATGCCCAATGTTAAAGATTTTGAAAAGTAGGTCAAAGGTCAAGGTTATAAGGTCAAAAATCAAAAATTTTGGTATCAATGGAAAGGTCTTGTCACAAGAAATATACATGTCAAATATGAAAGTCCTATCACTTACCATTGAAAAGTTATGCCAAATGTTAAAGTTTTTGAAAAGTAGGTCAAAGGTCAAGGTCATGAGGTCATTAATTTTGGTATCAATGGAAAGGTCTTGTCACAAGGTATACACATGTGAATATGAATGCCCTATCACTTACCATTCAAAAGTTATGCCCAATGTTACAGTTTTTGAAAAGTAGGTCAAAGGTCAAGGTCACAAGGTCAAAATTTTTGGTATCAATGGAAAGGTCTTGTCACAAGAAATACACATGTGAAATATGAAAGCCCTATCACTTCCCATTCAAAAGTTATGTCCAATATTAAAGTTTTTCGGACAAACAGACAGACAAACAGACGGACAGGCCAAAAACTATATGCCCCCGAATCTTTGATTCCGGGGGCATAAAAAATCTGCTTCAATAATTATTCAAATAAGATTGTAATAGATATGATATAACAATAGGCATTATAACATATACAGTATAGCAAGTGTTTTGATTATAATGTAGTCTTACATAAACCTGATATCCTTCTCCTTTGATGTTTGAAGAAATGGTAAATCGGAGGTGAAAAGAAGAAGTACAGAACAGGATTCATGGCGGAGTTGATGAGCCATAAAATTCTCGCAGCTACCAGTAATTTTGAGCAATGTATATAAGCAATACATACATCCTTTGAGAGTAAGATGAAACACACTAAGTATAGAATCGCTGATGACATGTACACAGTCACAATCAAAGTTGTCAACACGGACATCCGCGTGCTGGCACGTGGTTGCTGCAATCGCACAGACATGGAATGTGTAAGCACTCTTACCTTTTTGTAATGCAATACAACAATGACTATCACAGGGACAATAAGTAAATATGCTCTACACGTAATAACAACGGCAAAATCGCCAACAGTTTCAAACAGCTCAAACCGGAACATGTAGTATAAAAATCCGAACATCAAACTGAATACCCATAGAAAAATTGAAGATTTTATAAGGAATGCCGTCTCAAAGAATTCACACATGTGAGGTTTGGTAGCGCTGTAAAAACGAACAATGAGGAAAAGGAGCACATGTGCTGCAGACGCATGTGTAGAAATATAATGTAAGGTCATAAAAAGCTCCTCCGAATGAACGGACATGTTGATTTCTAAGATAACATGGATTACATAATGTAATGGCGTAGTGAGATCTGTAATGGCTAGAAGTAAAATAGCTATAAAAGTTGGTCTATGTAACTTACGATCACAGATTATTTTGATGATGGTTATAACGTTCCCGACAGCTCCAAAAACCACAATGAAGAATACTATGAACTGCTTTGTCAGAGTATCAACCTCTAAAAATACCGGAATCGTGAGCTTGGTTTTTTCCGAATCACCGACAAATAAACTCGTGTTCATTGCTAAGCCATTATGACAATGTTTAAATATAGAGTATGTTCGGTTCTTTTGAATTTCCATCGGAACAATACGTACTTTGCGTCGCTAAGTATTTGGTTAATTCCATCCATAAGATTCGGAACACATATGTAAAGACGATGAGAACACGTACATAAATAAAAGTTTGTTCAGTTCTTTGCTTCTATCTAAACAATACATACCTAGTATCACTAAATATTTCGTTCATCACACTATAGATGCGGTACACACGAGATTTGAAGAAAATTAGAATACGGACATGGCTACATCCCAAATATATATGGAGAAAAGCGAAGTTACAGGTTCCTTTTTTTGTATAAATCGACCTATTGTAAGCCTGAAACTGCACCAGATCAATGCTTGTACTCACTCGTTGTCCATACTAGTCGTACGATTTCTACAGCCGGCCAAGTCAACAGTATGAAATAAGTAAAACTGTATCAAGAATAAAATAACTTATAAGTGATATACTCATATGCAGAGAAATCTTCGTTGTCTCTATATTTTGCCTATACGCGAGGTGCATAAATCAATAAAAAAAATAACAACATTATGGACCTATTTTTATCGTACGATCCTCTCCTACACATTATAATTTCATGATGAAGCAGGCAATTTGTAAGACTTGTATGGACCGATGATTGATTTATGTTAATTGGATATATTAAGCTTTTTAATACTTTAAACAGCCCGAGGGAAATAAGGTACATTAGAATTACGTAGTTGTCTTTTATCTTAGTTTGCTTTTTATTTAAATTTTCTTCGGAGAGGGTATTACAAATTTATAAAAGCTATTACATTCAAATGTTGCACTGTGTTACAGGATGTATTGTTCATGCTTCCCACAGAAATTAAATAAAAAATGGCGAGGAAGCTAAATTACCGCGTGGGATCGAAACGTATGATGTGATTTTTTTATTGTTTTCACATCATTTCAGTGATACCTAGACGGCATGGTTTGAATTATTAGGCATGTCCTAATGCAGCTGCTTAACAGTTCTGCAAAGTTTAATTTCGAAATGAAAATCTAAAACTCTCTAAGGAATCACAACACCATACGTTTCGATCCCACGCGTTGTAAATGAATAAAACTATACATCAACATTCATACAGTATGTGATCCAAACAAAATTTGTTCAAATTCTGGTTTTTTTTTTATCTGCTGAAAGATCCAATACAGGGAATATTTATATTTTGGGTTGAAGATAAATAAACAAACATATATCTGAGAGAATATTAAGAAGAATTGTCAACGAAAGGGTAACTGAGGTTCAGAATCAAGAAGTTAAAAGAAACAAACAAATGTCAGAACTTTTTTTGAAATACTAGAATATATTTAGAAAAAAATCTTGTACATATCCTTTAAAATCAACAGAATATAGAATGGACATTAAGATAGTCAGCTCTTTTTATTTCTTTAAAATCCACAAGGTAATATATCACTTCTCAAAGTGATCTTTTAAGAAGTAATATATTAATCTATCAGAAGTTTAATAGGCACATGTCAACTTTTAACAAATGCATCAATGATAAATATAGCATTGACATGTGATACCATATAGATAACATAAACGTTAAGGAGCATAATCTATGTCCTTTTTTAAATTCTATTTTTTAGATAAGTGCAGGGGTACTGAATATATTATTTGACGACAACCAAGCAACGAATATACCATATGATGGAAATGTGAACAGATCTAAATGAAGGTAATTTTCATGTCATTGCTGATAAACTCTACCAGCATTCATAGATATTTACCAGCTGATTTATGTGTTGTATATGACCCCTGAGCCAGCAGTTCTTGTCTGTGCCGCAATTACCGCAATAATTGTCCGACTGAATTTGATTTTTACAGCGATAAAAGCGTTTTTGGAAGATCAACGTAAGCAATAATGTCGTATGAATAAAATTACTTTTCATTGATATACACAATGCGTCTAAACTTACATCTGAACCAACTGTGCATGTATATTCATTATTTTGTACATGTAACTTTAATATAGATCCTTGACCTTGGTTGTCCTGTCCATGGAGCAATGCCATTTTTGGGGGAATCTTTAAAGCTTTAAAGAAAAATTTAGTCATGATTCGATTGTCCGGACAAGTCAAGCTATTTCATTAAAAGATATATCAATAGATTTAAAATGAATCTAGGAATTACAATTTTGGAATGCAGACGGTTTTGATGATCAAACTCAAATAGTGAAGATGTCTTCGTTTAAGGTTTTTATTGAGAAGAACAGTTCCAATTGTATTTAATTATATTCCTTATCACAAATTGATTTTATCTACATGGTCATTTGAAATTTTGCCTTTTAATGCTAGATGTTTCAAAAGATGGATGATAAAAGCCCTTGCTCTAACCCTTCGATAGTTCTGTCTACATGTTTCATTCAAGTACGCCTCTGAAAGACCATACTCAAAATTTAGAGCCAGCTCAGCTCTCTTGACCTTTTAAATAACACATGAGGGTGCCATGAATTTTCTACGACTTGTCTGAAACATTTAAGTACTTGAGCGGATAAGGAATCATTTTTTGAATTATGTTGATTGATTTGTTCACCACATTTGAAATGATATATGTCCTAAAGGCAGTCTGCGGAGCAAAAATCGAGAACTTAAATGGATATTAGGAAAAAGACATGAATTGCTTGACGACAGGAGTTCTTTTACTCTTCCTGGAAATTCACCATAACTATTTTCATTCTAGATCAATTCCTTACATGTTTATGTTGATTAGTATCTGGAAAATTATATTTACTCACTTATTTTTTGTTTCAATAACTTTTATTAAAACAAAAGAGGAGGCGATCTCCAACAATACTTTGTTGCATCAGCCGCAACAAAACTCTCCCATACAGAAACACAGAGCAGACATGAACAGCAAGAAACACAAAAGGGACCAGGAACGCAAAACACAACATAGAAACAGTAGAGACAAACGACCACACATAAACCAAGGAAACAAATAAGGCAACCGGTGTCGACTTAGGACGGCAATCAGTCACGCCATAAGGAAATGTTGTAGTTATCCCGATTACGAGCACATCAATATAACCCTCCTGCTATTCCTGTTACCCAAATGTTTGGACGAATGCACAAAAGTGGTGTTCTGTTGTTTCTTTTTAAACATAAAACCAGAGGGTACCACTGAAATGAATTTGGACGACGTAAGAAAATCGCTTTGGCTGGAAGCATCACTAATGGGCATTTCATTTCCGAAACCTGTGTCTGGTGCATAATAAAATGGTTTGGGATTTTCTTAAAAAGGTATAGAAATGGAACCCTTCTGTATTATTGAAATCAGCACAAACACATTAAAAACAAAGGAAAGAAGCTTCCTCCACAGAATTCAGCTTTTCTTTGCTTAATGGCAAAAGACATATGTTAACATAAATAACACCCTACAAAAAATTTGGAGCTGCTCAGTTTTTGGGAAGAGGAAATGTAGATGGCACCAGGAAAATTCAATCAGGCTTTATTAAACCTGTTTGACATTAAGTACTACTGACGAGGATTCAATATCCAAAACACGTGACTAGTACAATCAAATTTGCACTATAGAACATATATATCAATACAGACGATACCATGATGCAACTGTAAGCATATTTAAATGCAGATAGATTTTATGTCATCTCATGTTTACTTCAACAACATTCAACCACATTTTCCTGTGGTTTTTATGTTTTAGTCTCACCTCGGAATATAATTTATTCCGAGGTTCACAGCCGTTCCAGTTTTCAACTTTGGGACTGAATAACGTACTTCTTTGATGTTAATATGACCCCCAAGCCAGGAGGTCTTGTCTGTGCCGCAATAACAGCAATAATGTTCTGACAAAATTTGCTCACCTCTTTGTGATGATGTCATCTGAACGCCATGGTAGTGCTTTACATTCATGATACGTCTATGCGATATAAAATGTAAATTATTCAATTGGTAAATGTGGACAGTTTTGCGTCACTTATGCTGAACATCTAACCCACATGTACGTACTCCTTTTGGAGTTGCTTTGTAGCTTTTCTGTTGATATTTGATGTCGTTGGCCTTACCAATCTAGCAATGATTTTCCCTTAAAAACTTAATGTAATAATGCTCCCAGGCATTATCTTACTCTACTAAAACATGCCAAAACATCAAACGCAAATGATAAAATTGATGTTATTCTAACATAATTTTAATTTACTACAAACCATTGAACATTACGTAGTCTACTGAGACGGAGAAAATACAAAGTATATACAATTGCAAAGATGGTCGAAATACATGATTATAGATTGGATGTGATTTTTGCCATTTTATTGAATGATGAAATTATGTATCATAAATAGTGTAAATCCATCGTATGGAAGAGGAGCAAAGTTTGACTGTTCTGTATATGTGTTGCCGTGTGTGTCTTTTCCCCTGTTGTATGTTTAAGAAATAACAACTACATGTAGCTAGCCGTGGTTTGTTGTCCAGTAATTCCCAGACGTTTATTAACCGAAGTTGATCGAACTTGGCTACATGTGCCCTCGGGGACTCTTGGTCCACCAGCAGTGACACTCACCAAGTAGTTCAAATGTTAACCGTCTTTAAATTCAATAGCATTATTTCAAACCTGATAAATTAACAGCATGGACCAGACATGCACGTTTCGGGTACTAAACCCTCGTCAATGATCATCAAAGGTAGACACATACCATCAAAAATACGTCAGAATCATCAAACGCGTTATACACCATGGATATGATCGTAATGTCACCACATGGACAATGTGCTTGATGCTTGACCAATCTACAGTCCTGAATCATTGTTAAACGTCATTAGACACAATGACATCATTTAAGAGCCTTCGTAGTACTATGGAAGTGTTCCAACTCTATACCTTCATGAAGAAAATTTAAAACCAATTTTTTCTGCATCAGACACGTGTTTCGAATCAGTATTGCTTTGAGCGGAGCCGCAAAAATTTATTTCAGTAGCGCCCTCTTGTTTCATTTTAAAAGACTTGCACTCTGACTGACTGTGGCGACAGGAGCTCATGGCAGGCCTTGTCTTAACTCTTCAGAGAAGACAGGACCCCGACCTCCTGTCGTCTCTGAATGTCAATCGGGCTCCTCGGGTGATAAACTACAGCGGGCAGAGCACAGACCGTATAACATACGCCACCTTTTAATATCCATTTACAAATTTACCTGTGTTGCTTGGGCCCCTGCGATATGCTGTCTTCTTTGTGTGATCATCTAACAGTGAGGAGGCTATTTTACAATACAATTGTGCGTTCTTTGAGATATTTTGGTAACCGGAAGAGTGGGAGGGTTATGCGCATGTAATCTGTTGCAGACGGCCGTCCTAAATCGGCACTCTTATCAATTGGTCTCCTTGGTTTATGTATATTCTTTTGTGTTTAATACTTATATGTCGCATGTCTCTTTTTGTGTCTTGCTTTGCTCTTCTCCTCTGTGTTTTCGCATCGAGAGTTGCTTTTTTTGTGTTTTGTTGTTGGTGTACTGTAACCGGGTCTTGTTGGAAATCCGCTACCTTCTTGTGATACAAATATGCTCAAATGGTGCTTCCTACATAGTTAAAGATTCTGCTTCTTTTATCAATCACATTTACTTTAAACGCATTTTCGTGATCGAGTATACCGAATGCGACTTAATTCCAATCGTTTTATGTAAATTCGCATTGAAGAAGCAATTGTCACGATGAAGATAAAATGGGTCGTAAAAAGAACATCATTGATACAATTACTATTGAAATGGTTGAAAAGTGCATGTTATCGATTAAGGGATTTTACATTCAGTAAATGGAAGCCAGACTTAAAACCAAAAATCACGATCTGAAAATTAAACAAAGTTTTGAAAGATATAAAATGACACAGAGATAGAGAGGAGGTCCCGAACAGTGAAAACAGCGGAATGCATTCTCACGAGAGAGAAAAAAAAACGGACAAAAACGTGGAAATAATTTCGCAGTACCATAAAACATGATATAAACAAATTCAAAATTAATTACTGTTTTACATGTACCATAAGATCCTATCATAAAATTCAGTATCGATGTATGCAGTTTAACTGGACAAGGATGATACATTTCCTTTCATTTGTAACTCCTTTTGTAGTTAACAGCAGCTCACTCCCAATCTGGGAGGTTTTTGTTTGTTTGCTTTGGTTCCTGTGTTTTTCTTGATTTTGTATGCCTTCAGTTTATGATTTGTTAAATTGTCGATTTAGTAGTATGTATGACGATATGGTCATAATCCATATTTGTCAGTTTCACTAAGCTTGGTACTTGACCAATCCACAGTCTTGTAAGAGCGCATTCTTCAGACTTGCACTCTGCACTGACTGTGACGACGGGACTCCAAGACGGGCCCTGTCCAAACCTCATTAGAGAAGACAGGGACCCGACCACCTGTCCTCTCTTAATGTCAGTCGGACTCCTCGGGTGATAACATATATGAGCTGGCCACAGCTAGCAGAGCACGGACTGTATTACGCACGTCCTCTTTTTTATATCCATTTACATATTCATCTGTGTTGCTTAGACCCCTGTGTTTTACGGTCTTGTTTTGTGTGTGATAATCTTACAGTGAGGAGGTTGTTATACACCATAATTGTGCATTCTTCGAGACCCCAGGGAAATCGGAATAGTTGGAGGGTTGTGCGCACGTAATTCAGGATAACCACACCGTGTGCTATTTACGTGGCAGACGGCCGTCCTAGGTCGGCACCGGTTGCCCATTGTTCTCGTTGGTTCATGTGTGATCTTTTATGTTAAATTTTTCTATAGCGTTCCTTGTCCCTTTTGCGTCTCTTTCTGTGGGTGTCTGTGCTGCAACCTAGTGTTGTTAGAGATCCGCTCCTTTCTTTCATAAAAAAGAAAGGAGAGGTTCTCTAACAACACCTAGTTGCAGCACCAACAGCAACCTCCGAAAACACCCACAGTAAAACACAAAGAAGACACGCACAGAAAGAGACAAAGTGGTACAAGGAACGTCAAATCACAGAAAAACATAAAACACAAATGACTACCTAATAAAGAATACCCCATGTCCAATGTAAGTACGGAATGGAATGAATTGTTATCAATTAAATAACTGATAGGTACTTCTGTGATGTTTATTGTGGGTGGCAATTGCAAAGTTGTTTCGTTATTTTATGTTCGGAACATGTATTTTGTTGTTGGTGTTTGCTCGCCATAAATAGTGTTCCTTGTTCCTTTTGTGTTTCCGTACTTGTCTACTCTGTGTTTTGCATAGCACTATTTCGATGTCTTGCTATGGGTGTTATAACCGAGTCTTGTTTGAGATTACCTCTTTATAATTTGTTATAATGAAAAAACAGAGGACCGATATCACCTAAAACTGTATCTGCTCCGATAGATACAACTTTCAATTCAGAAAAGTTGAAAAAATGACTGAAGGACAACTTAACAGATGACTGCTTTTTATTCATTGTACTTTGTATCAATAAGCAGAATGTATCAGACTGATATAACTGCATGATATTTCAAGCTGTTTTATCCTTAATTCGTAGTTTATCTCTATTGTGAGATATTAAACAAAATATTAAATATATGTCGCAAGCATTCAGCATCTCTTCTGTTGATATGGTGGGTTATTTGACTTGATTGCACAAGAGTTCAAGTTTTTATTTGCGTAGGTGATAGGGCACAAATGAACATTACAAGATGCGATTGTAAGCACTCATAAATGAAGATAGCTTTTATGGCACCTCCTTTACACTACAACAACATTCATACACATTTTCCTGTAATTTTTATGTGTTAAATATGACCCCCGAGCCAGGAGGTCTTGCCTATGCAGTAATTACAGCAATAATTTTCCAGCATAATTTGATTATTCCTCTGCAATAAAACCGTCCTCGGCAGCTCAATCTTTGTAATAATGTCATCTGAACACCATTATATTGTGATTTACATCCATGATACTTCTAAACAAATTACAACATTTATGATGTAAGTGGTAAGTATGGAGAGTTTTTACGTCACATACGTCACATACGTTAAACATCTGACCCACTTGTTTATGTTTTCTTGCTGTTCTGCGACATTTCTGTGTGCATCTTAGGTAGGCGGTCTTGCAGATTAGGCAATAAGTTTTACATAAAAACAAAATCTGCCGAGGTGGTGAAACAATCATTGCAATTATTATGTTGATCTACATAAACATACAAATACATCGAACGCAAATGGTGTATCTGATGTTATTCTGAAATAGTTTCCATTCTGTCTTGGCCCTTTATCAAGTTAACATCAAATGTTATTTTGCTATTTCGGAACCATGTCATTTCATTCGAAATCGCGCCCTCTTTGCCAGGAAGATACACACAATTCAAGATATCAAATTAGAGTACGATACTAAATTAAATTTTGCTTTTATTGAATATCACGTTGACATTACTTTTGGTACTGATTACGAAACTTGTTTGATCCATAATGAAAATTGACCTGTTCTTAAATGATGCTATTGAATTTGAAGAAGTTTAACATTACTATACAAAAAAGTGTCGGGTAAATTGAAATTGATTTGAAATTTTCTTCAAGATTCAAGAAGATAACCAGTAAGAACACTTCAATCTTATTACAGACGTGATTAATGTGCCATTCCTTTGTTCCCACTTTTTGCTGTTCATTCAATCTATTTAGCATTGCAGACGATATTCTGTGATTGTGGGTGTTTTGCTGTTAGTGCAGTAGACAACCCTTCTTCTTCTTGCTATCGCTATTTCTTATAAAAGAAGAAAAATAAAGATTTCCAATGAGGGTAAGACATCAATCTCTAATCTTAAAAGTATGTGGGTGTGCTCAATCCCTCATACAGCCCTTAGCTTAATCCTATATAATTACCCAGCGAGGTAACTATCATAGACCTTATTTTTACTATTCCGTTACTCCGGTCATAAGTTATTTTACAATGCCATATTTTTTAATCTGACAAATGTCATTCTTCTACTGTATCGTCATCAGCTTTCTTGCTATCTTCCTTTTGCCTATATTCTTGTTCCTCTGTTCTTCTTTTGTTGTTGTTATTCGTTGTTAAGTGTTTTGTTTCTTTTTTATTTCAGTTCGTCGTTACTGAATTATGTCTTATGCCAATACTTATCTCGTAGGCATTCATACTAATCTATGACTGCCTGCCTGATTTCTCGACGACAACAATTTTAAACAAATTATCGTGATAAAATACAAAGAATGTGACTTTATTTCCATCGATAAATGAAAATTTGCATTGAAGGCTCATTTGCAGCGATGAAGTTAAATGGATTATATAACAAAAATGATTGTAACTGTTATGATTACTGCTTAAATGGTTGAAAAGTGCAAGTCGAATTCAGAATGTAAAATACATGTTATCCATAAGAAGCGATCATTCCCTGTACTGTTTATCGATATACACAGTCGATTCTATATGAAATATAGAAAAAATAATAATTATAGGGACTTACATCGAACAAATGTTATGCTGATTTGGCGTCTTAACTGGAAACATATAAGTCTAAGTGTGTTACCATACATATCTGCTGTGCTGCTAGAGGAAATGTGGAACACTGCATTAACTAAATTTCATGTATTATAATGTTTACGAACTACCGTTTATTGCAATTTCTGTCAATTGAAGTGACGACCATTAAGATAAATACAGGAGATGTCGTCTTTTACTTGAGAATATTAGCCCTTGTCAATATAGTCCGCCATGCCTTCCTTCCATGTTTTACCCATTTTAATCGATGTTTGGAATTGTTCCTTTGAAAATTCTACTCGTTTCCTTAATTGGTCCTGAATGCGTGTTCTATTCGAATGATTTATTGATGAGAAAGTGGTAGAACTTTTTTTGCTATCCTCGGCCACTTTGTTTTTCCCGGTCATAGATTTTTTTTTTATTACTGACATATTGGTCGTTTCTTCAAACGCATTTGAAAATTTCTAAAACCTGGGTCCTGTAGCATCATATTCCAGTCATTTTGCTACGTCTTTCGGTATATTTAGGATATGATTTTCACAGATTGTGGTCATATTACATTGTTTAGATTGAAGATCTTTGACGAGGGTTTATTACCCGAAACGTGCATGTCTGGTCCATGCTTTAAGTATATCTGCTCTTGAATTTTGCTTATAGATTTGAAGACGTTAAACATATATAATACATGTTATATTAATAACTGTCAAGAAATTATGTCTTACCACGGAAGCGCGTTTCCAAAATGCGGAAATCTAGTTTGTGCACTGCATTCCTTATATGGTTTTATTTGGGACAGAGCTCTGCATCTTGGGAGATACTTTATGTTACTTAATTTAGTATAGCGTATCAAACGAAGTGCATGTCAATAAGGGAACATTTTATTTCTTGGAAGCCCCTATGGGTATTATAAAAACAAGATGACCCAGATAAAAAGGATGTTTAATTGTAGCTTAGGAGTAAAGATACTTAGCACTTACGATAAACAGATTTATAGCCTTTAAATATTGTATAGAGTTGATAGTTTATTTCTTTTTTCTTCCCGTAATTAATTCTAATTTTTGTCACTATAATCGTATTGGTTTGGAGTGATAACACACAGTGGAGCTATAAAGCAGGGGAAGGTTGACAGTTAGGGTTGTTTCGTTATTCACATTTGACATTTTCCCATTTATCATTTTTTTTTCTATATCTTAACACGATTATGAGAAAGAATAAAAGAAGAAATGGAATGAGACCTGATGTTTCATCTGTTATGTGTGTTTTTTTTTTTTTTATTGAGCAAATGTGAATTGCTATGATGATCGCAAAATACAAAGAAGTATTATTCAAATTTGTTATATTCATTTCCATGTGTTGTCCTTATTAAGGGAAAGAAAGGAGGGGATCTCCAACAACACCCGGTTGCACTAAAAACAGCAAAACCCCAAAACACCCACTGCAAAAACACGAAGCAGACACACAGAGAGAGAAAAATGGTACAAGGAACGCCAAATCACATAGAAACATCAAACACAAATGACTACACATAAACGAACGAGAACAATGGGAAATGTGCGCCGACTTCGGATGGCCATCTGTCACGTCAGTAGTAGACGGTGTGTTTATCTGGATTACGTGCGCTCAACCCTCCCATTTTTCTTATTACGATGGTCTCGGTGAACGTACAATTGTAGTGTAAAGCAAAATCCAGTTTTCCTACATCAAGCTTTTCAAATTTTTACATGAATTCTCAAGTGTGATAACGCTTCCTAGTGTAAATTTTAGATTGGTTTAATTTTGTTCAGCGGGAGATTGGAGATCTTAGAAGATGGTTACATAATGAGTTGGTAAATTATCACCGAAAAGCTCTACAAAACTATAAAGGAGAAGGTTCACTTGTCATACAATTGGCTATGTATTTTTCCTAAAAATAATGATTTTATGCATTTGAAGACGTTTAACATTTATGAAAGTCATGATTTTCAATCTTCCAGATTTCAATAGAATGGGTGGTTCTTATATCAAATAATTGTTTACACACGTGCGTAAGTTATGACGTCACGTTGTGATGTCATTTGCTCTGGATAAAAGAAAACAAAGGAAAAAAAGCCTTATGCTAGGCAAACACTTTTTAACATGGACGCGAACCCTCACCCAAAATAGACTTTATAAAGATAGAATTATAATTTCATAGCTATCATTTAGTGTAGCGGTTCGCGCCCTACTTGTTTTCATTGTTTTGTACCAAAAATTGGCTTAATAATTTCTCAGCATGTAATTTATGGTAGTCGCATATTTCAAACATCCATACATTTGACTTCTCTGATATGGGACATAGTTAAAATCTTTACCACTTGAGAGATCAGGCAGATTTTTCTCCTTCTCCTTTATGAATAAAAATCAAACACAAGGCGATATCAGATTCCAAAAATCATAATCGAAAGGCTTACAAATTCTTAAAAATATAGCACAATGCTTTTCATGGTGGACGAAATATAGAACAGTGCACATGCTTTTCATAGTAAAACATATAGAACAGTGCTTTTCAAAGTAAAAAATATAGAACAGTGCTTTTCATAGTAAAAAATATAGAACAGTGCTTTTCAAAGTGAACAGAAATCGGACCAGCAGACTTTACTATTGACACAGTTTCATGTAAACACGAGGCACAATTTAATCTAACGAACAATCTCCGGAGCTCGGTACAAGTACGGAATGGTCCTGCCTCCATTCGAGGACTTGCGATTGCTTTGTTTATGGAGACTATTACAATTACAGTATGCAATATACAATGGTCTCGTACCTCTGGATTTTTTACTGCTGAACTACTGGAACTTCATCTCTGGAATACCTTCAATGGAATTGGACTCTATATTATTTCAGAGATAGAGGGAGGTGTGTTGTTAGCATAAGGACATGCCTGTTCATTGCGGGACCCTGTGCCCTTTGTCATGTGGAGCTCGTAAAAGAGTTCCCCGCGAGGGGTTTGACAGTAAGTGGTTTCCTGACATGTCCGCCATAGCACTTTCTAGATAGACGTAACCTCAGCCAGTGCATGTTTTATTGATATAGTGTTTATTTGTGTGTGTGAACATCGACGGCGGATGCGGATAGCCAAACAGGGGATGCTTACTCCATGGGCACCTGGTCCAACCTCTAGCTTGCTAAAGAACCGAAAGACGTAGCATGATGGGTGGGATATGATGCTACAGGACCCACGTTTGAGAGTTCATTGGACTAACATAATTTTGATCATTTTTGTTTTCATCGATTGAGCTATGAAACACGTATGTCCTATATTGATGTTGATATGCAATTAATATTATGAGGTGAAGATAAATTGACGTTTATCGATTCGGCACAGATGGTGTGGTTTGTAGATATTATTTGTCTTACATTCAGTAATATCAAGATTTTTTACTTTTCATTTGCAAATAATACTTGATTAAGGTTTCTTTATGACGGTGTCATGAATATACACGTTTGAGGGCCAATTTGAATTCTATTTAGATAGTAAAATATGTACGTCAGGTAATAGTCAAATTACTGTTCAATCTTTATATATTCAAATTTAAGCACCTTGCTTGTATGTTATTATTTTTCTTTCACAATAGAAATTGTCAATATTGTAATTTATGTTCTATAGTTTGTACCAGACACGTGTTTCGGATATTTTAATCCTCGTCAGTAGTGCTTCATGCCAAACACTAAAAGATATAATTAAGAAATAGAGCCTCTTTTAGGAAAAACATACACAACATGGAAAACAATTCTCGATATATAAATACGTGTTTTATGACCAGACAGATTCAATAGCATCATTTAAGAACATTTAAGGAATCATTCCAGATTCAGCATTCCGTAGACGAAATTCAGCTATGCATCCTCCCGAGAAAAAAGGATATGTATGTAAATACTATGTGATTTGCATGTTTTGCCAAAATACGAATAAAATATTCTCCTATTTTCTTCACAAAAGGAAGGCATATATAAACTGAAACCTCTGTTCACATCTACAGATTATTAATCTTCATAGGACTCTACTGATAAATCGATATTCGTTCAAAGTACGACGGTTTCGAAAATGAAATGAATATAATGAGTTACAGAAGATCCTGACGATAATCTCAACAGCACTCACAATAGAGCATCAAATTGAGCATCGACACAGCACTCACAATAGAGCATTAAATTGAGCATCGACACAGCACTCACAATAGAGCATCAAATTGAGCATCGACGGACCCCTAGCCTATAAGTGACGTTGCGCTAATTTAAAACCTTGCATATATTTCAGTGATAACTCTTTTCTTCTCTGGACTTTTTTTTCATTTTATGACATAAGAATGAAGACTCTAATTCAATGTTTGCTCAGTATGATCATTCTTACAGACCCCGCTGCTAAATACTGTGATGTGACGATCATCTAATACCGTATCAATAGAAAGTTTTGCAATATTGACAATTTCAACCTCTAGGTTAATATGTTTAAGGTCACGGGAATATCACAGTGTTCCGGCAATTGACTTGACGTTCCTTGTCCCTTTTGCGTCTCTTTCTGTGCTTGTTTGCTCTGTTTCATTTGCATTGGGTGTTTTGGGGGTTTTTCTGCGGGTGCTGAAACCTGGTGTTGTTGTAGATACCCTCCTTTTTTGAGATATATTTAAAAATTCTCCGTTCCAAATTTAATGACAAGTTTCTGACACATAGGGGTGACTCCCTGATGGCCAAGCTCTATCCTTAGAAGGTTCTGTGACAGATATTTTCGGTCAAATTTAAATTTTTTCTCTTCATAATTTCTCATTATTTTTAGGATACTTCCTTTCAGGAAGTCTCCTTTTGTTATCGTAACAGTTTAGACATAGCCGCTTTCCAACACCTCAAAATATAGTGCTTTTTCTAATTTAGGAATTTGCTGTCTGACACATGCAAAATGCAAGATCAAGATTATCCTCCTTCTTGAAAAGTTTCAATTGCATATAAAGTAAATGCGTCACAAAAAATCAACTCTTTATTTCTTGCTTTCACTGCTCGCCAGTGGCGTAATAATACGTATACAATGTAAGATTTGTCTTCCCTAAGTACCTGATGTAAAATCGATGAGAAACGAAAGTAGAAACGAAGAATGATCTTGCTGAAAGAAGTAGGACATTTTGGTCATTAAATGAGAATTTTTGGAAATTGCCAGTGATAATAAACTTAAAATTACGCTGGAACTACATGTAACCGCTCTTTTATCAAATATATTGTAGATTGTAAGTAATTTTTAATATGTATGCATGGTCTTAACGTCTTTCTTGTTGCCAAATGGGTTCATTTTTAAACACTGCTCAGGGTAAAAGACGTCATAATAAAATGTAATTTAAAGTATACCTCTTATAATAAATATAAACAATTTTTGCTGTTTATAGAACACATTGAGCTCATAGAAATGAAAATTATAAGCTTCACATGCATGTGCATTCTTTGTATAAAAAGTCATCATCGATTCACCACTACATAAACAATAAAATTATTCAACATTCATCTACTGACTTTAAATTTTGAATAGAAGTATCGTTCAGGGCCTTCAGTCCTTCGATTATATCTCTCTGTCGGCCTCCAGCATCACTGATGAGACATAACTTGTAGAAATGTTCATACTGAGCACTGACTTTCTATAATATAAACCATATATTTCAATGCTGACCATGCTTAATTCCGTTATTTAACTTTTGCTTCATGAATGGATCACCATCATTTATTTTCTTAAATTAAATGTTCATTATCATGTATTCATATGTTTTGAGGCCCTTTACTTTACCGATTTTTCAATGACAAATATGGATAATGACCGTATCCCTATCAACAGCATAAAATTGATAATTCAGAAAATCAGAAACCGAAGGCATACAAAATCAGGATAAAACAGGAACCAAAGCAAACAAACAAAAACATCCACCACACAATAAGAAGCGAACTCCCGAGAGTCATGGGGGTGAGACCAATACCAGAGGCATATTTCATCTTCATTTGTCACATGTAATTCGCTCCCCTTCCACGAACTTCTTTAATGCTAAGCTTCTTTTCGGTTATGCATTTTTTCAGTTGAATTATAGTGTTGTTGGCGTAGTGGTTAGCGCGATGGACTACGAGCCCATAGGTCTAGGGTTCAAATCTCACCGTCGCCGATCTTTGCAAAACCATAATTATTGTAAAACCATTTGTTACTTTGGTCAAGGTACTTTACACTGCGTTGCACTCTCTAACCGAAGAGTAAACAGGGTACCTGACACATTAGACGAGCTTGTAATGTGAATGAAAAGCATTTGCGCTTAATGAGAGTTGAGAATGCACTGGATTGTAAAGGTCTTGCCAGGAGGTGATTGTAGAAGTCGTGTGAGGCTCAGGCGAACGAGACTATAAACCAAACCTTTAAACCCTAAAGCCTACCTGTTTCGAATAGTGTGTTTAATTGTCGTAGCACGCAATCTCACAATATTGACTACACTTTGGCGATATGAAGGATATTGATTTTCACAAGATATTAGATAGTTTACAATACACAATGGTTAGAATGAAAACGTTACTTTAGAGCTTCAACTCGCACAAACTATATTTATATAATCATGATGAAATCAAATCAACCAATCTTTCCTCGACACTATTAATTCATTAGCAGTATTCCTGAGATGAAGAGATGAAGAATGATATGAAGAAGACTTGGAGAAGTTTCGATTATGAACATTGATGCATGTGCATTTTATGTCCGTTGAATTGCAAAATAGTTACATTTAGAATGTTAATATGGCACGGGAGTAGAACGAAAACATCTGTAATTTGTTATAAATACTTCAAGGTGAGAATGATTGTTCTAGTTTAAAACACAAGAAATGTTTTGGTCTTCGCCAGAGGCTTTAAACCTGTAATTGGTACTTCATTTTCATTTCAGAGATGTCCCTTGGTAAGTATGAAACATCCTCAAACCTTTACAACCCATTACTTGGACAGCAAGTCGAAACACGATACAAATAACACATTTTATGACATACATCATAAAAGAAACTATAACACAACATATGATTTGAATTTATGTTCGTTAAAATAAAGCCAGTTTTAGGACAATTGCTCTCTTTAACTGTGGATCGAATTCACTCTTGGGTAACCTGCAATTTGAATTTTGGAATAAATATCCTATGTCAAAGAATCTGAAACATCTTATGCATATATCAAGAATTATACAGGAGATGAGGTTCCAATCGTACCTCATAGGTTAAAAGAAAGGAGGGGATAGCTGCAGCAACCACAGCAAAATAAAATGCAAAATCACAGAACATACATGCACAGCAAGAGACGCAAACGGGATAAGAATCCATGGGAACATGCAATACATGTGTTAGTTTCTAAGGCAACGCAATTGACTCTTCCGAACGCGGGAAAAGTTTGATAAATTCCATGATGTCACAATGCAATGTCGATGTTTGACCGAGGTTCGAAGCTTGCTTGTCCGAGGCAAAAGCATTGTGACGTCACAACATTTTACATTTTTCCCGCAATCGGAAATGGAAATGGAAAATGGAGGCAGGACCGACCAGGTGCCTAGACGGAGTGAACGTGATGCATAGAACATCCGCTTAGAATGCCAAATAGAAACGTGTCAAAGCAGGCAATAACCAAATATGAAAAAGTCGGTCAATTGGAAAGATCGCACTAGAGAATGAATCTTATCTTCGTTAATAGGTGCAAGAACTCTTTTTACGGGCTCGAGCATCACTGATAAGACACAATTGTTCAAATGCGCATATGGCGCAACAAATTTTTACCTACATGTATCTCAATATTGACAGCGCAGAAACTACAGAATAGGTTGACGTACTCTAAAAAGACAGGATCATTCTGGTCTTCAAATGTGGAACCTTGGTGAATGAGTTACTGCCATTGAAACTGAAAACAAAAATAATAATTAGGAATTGGTGGACCATATGGGATAATTTACTTTTCTATAGAATCGCAAAGGTTGCAGAAGAATGATTCAAAAGACTAAGGAAGGAATTACTCCGGGTGTCATTGAGGAAAAATAAAGAATAACATCCGAATGGTTTCATAGATAAGATTCAATAGGGTCCAGAAAATCCGATGTCAGAGCCGTCCAGATCTATCCTTGCCAACTTTGAATAAAAACAAGGGGTGAGTGCGAAATGAATGAGTTAAAGAAGATCCTGACGATGATCTCAACAGCACTCACAATAGAGCACCAAACTGAGAATCGACGGACCCCTAGCAAGTTAGAGGTGGGACCAGGTGCCCGGGAGGAGTAAGCATCCCCTCTTGGCTAGCCGCACCCGCCGTCGATGTTCACGCACGAAAATGAAGTACCATTCAAACTTTTACATTAATGAATACTTTTCACCTGGATCTTTTAAGCAGTAAAATGCGCTTATCTATGTGATGAACGAAAACAAAGCAGAGATGTAAAACGAATCTTAAATACAGCAAAATGTACATACTATTAGATAGTGTTAAACGTCTTCAAATTCAATAGTATCATTAAAGACCAGATAAATTTGCAGCATGGACCAGGCATGCACGTTTCGGGTACTTAATCCTCGTCAGTTAATCTAAACAATGCAATATAGCCAAAGAGTATAAAAATTATTATGTCCAAAAATGTACCGAAAGACGTAGCAGGATTGGTGGAATGTGATGCTATAGGACCAACGTTTCAGAAATTACAAGAAATTTCAAGAAATTAGTGTTCTGTACAAGACTCTCCCTTACGACACAGAAGAGACGCAAAGACAACATCGAACAACAAAACCAATGGCTTTACCTTTACTCATGATACATTTTAGACAGTATTCACTGAACTTCATATCAGAAGAATGATATGTTAATTGGGAATTTGGGTTATAATCACTGAATTCATATAGCAAAGTAAAATTCAATGTGTGTAGTTATACATCCCCAAAAATCGTTTGATCTACATTGTGATTTGGCTTTTTTTTAACCATCTCATCTGCATCCCTCCTTCATTCCCCCAAAATAAGAACAATAAATAGCAGAGAATACTGACTAACAAATATGTGATACATGTCATTCCTCTCCATTTACTTACGTTTTAGCAAATTAATGTATTTACAATTTTAAATTTGATTCTCCCTAGAAGAAAGAAAGAAATGGTAAATTAGAGCCCCTTCTTTTAAGGATTATGTAACATGGTTATTATACATCATTTACTATCGTTAAGTATGATTGATAGGATGGTATTTGTCATTATTTTGTCATTTCAATTATCTGTGTAAAATAGAGGATTCGTTGACAAGTATAGATAATGACGAACATCATTTGTGCTTTAAGAAGCAATTAAACTACAGCTAATTTATAAAGGTACAAGGAAAAGATGTCACATTTCATGAATTCCAACAACTTGCATAATGTTGATAAATATTGAAATCTTCTTACCCTTGATATAGAGGGGCTGTTTTTCCGTCCTTGACCAAATAGGGGGTGGTGTCTCAGCCATGTACCTGAGAGGGGGTTTTAAGCGGCGTTTCTGGACAGAAATGGAGTGATCAGTTAATGAATGCTGATTTCACGACTCCCATCTCATCTTAAGACATTAAACATGAGGATTAGAAATTCTTTCTCACGACTTAATAACTCTTTCAAGATAGAAGGAGATCTCCAACAACACCAACAACAGCGCAAACAGCAAAACCCAAAACACTAATTGTAAAAACACAAGGAAAACACGCACAGAAAGAGACGTAAATGGTACAAGGAACGCAAAACCACAGAGAAACATCAAACACAAATGACTACACATAAACAAAAGAGACCAATGGTAATCGGTGCCGACTTAGGACGGCCATCTGCCACGTCAGTAGCAGACGGTGTAGTTATCCTGGATTACGTGCGCACAACCCTCTCACTTTCCGATTGCCAAGAGGTCTCGAAGAACGTACCATTGTGGTGTAAAACAACATCCTTACTGTTATATGACCAAACACAAACGAGACCGTACAACGCAGGGGCCCAAGCAACACAGATGAAAATGTAAATTGATATGAAAAGAGGGCGTACGTAAAACAGTCCGTGCTCTGCCGACTGTAGCGAGCTTATGTATGTTATCACAATAGCATTACTTCTGCATTTTCTTGCGTATGACAGGACCTCATCATTATGGCTTTTTGTAACAGAAACACATATGAAAACTTCATTCGAAGCATTTTGTAAATCTTCTTGTACTACATGTAGCGATTTTGTAAAATAAAAAAGAATAACTCTAATAACACCGCGCTACATCAACCACAAAGGCTCTGTTTATTGGCATTTTAGGCAAGTATGTCTAAACACCGTGTAATTGACCACTGGGTTTGATTCATTGTGTTGTTTTTTTGTGTTTATTGTTGTGATGCCGTCTTTGGTATTCGGTTATCAATGTCTCTCTTTGCGCATATTGTGCTTTTGTGCTTATATTTTGCATTTTTGCATTTTTGCATTTTAGTATTTCAGTGTTTCACTGTTGTGTTGCAACCGAATCCTATTGGAGATCAACTGCATAATTTGTATAAGGAATTAAAATTATGCACAATGCTCAATTCGGTGCTTTATTGTGATTGCTGTTGAGATTATCGTCAGGATCTTCTTTAACTCATTTTACCTCCTATACTTTGATAATGTAAATACAACTTAGTGAGAAGTGGCAGGTTTCACTTGATGAATAATGAATGTAACGACTAATTCATTTTTCGACAAACATTCTAAAGGCTTGTCCCAGAAAATCGTATACATCGGCAATAAGAAATAATTAGATGGTTGCATTTCTATATACTTTGCATTGATAAATTGATAAAGGAGTAGAGCCGGGAAGGGCCAAAATCGACCTGGTGGCAAAATTTATTCATACTATGTTATTTCACATTCGAATACCTGTATTATTGAAAACCAGTGTTAACTTTTACGGAAAAGCTATTTTCACCTTAAAATTAAGCCGAGAAAAGGGTATAGTTAAAGCAGATAACGTCACTTTAGCCATGACGTTGTAATGCCGTATTTCCTCCTTTATAACATTTCTAGACTGACATGTTAAAAATATCACTTTTCAATGCTAATAATCTAGGGATATGAGAAACTGAGTATCAATTTACCCTAAAATCACACGATGAAAAAAGAAACCAAACCATAAAATAATCAATATTCTGCGCACTGATCTAATGGGTGCTCCAATGGACCAAAACAATAAGAAATAGTAAAAGTTTTTCATCAAAAGCTTGTTATTTACAGTGGCGAATCTATCATTTAGTTGAAAGGGAACGGGTCTTTGGACCGTCACTATATCCGCCACTGATTTCCACAGTAATTGGTTTTCAGTTTCCACAGAGGTCATATTGTTTGAGTATATGGCCATGGTACTGTACATGCATCATTTAAATACGGGGGCTTAATCCTCAAGTAAAGTTGTACATATAAATGTTATTACTACAGTACAACGTATGAATTTTTCAAACAGTACAACAAAAATTTGAATTCATATTTTAAAAAATGTAAAATGAATAACGTCATTCCAAGTTTTTTCGCTATTTAGCGTCAATCATTTTACAAAATCCATGACTATGTGCAGACATGAAGAAATTCCGAGAGAAAAGAAACATGCACACAGTGAAGATCGTCAAATTAGCCATAAAAAGTTTTATTCGAAAATATTCAGTAACGACCATAATATTGTCGAATTTGTATAATTAAATCTCCATATACCTCTATTGTAAAATCACTATACATTGTAGGTGGCGCCAGTGAAATGAATTAGAGCTGCACACCACAAATTCAAAATGACGTTTTCAAACGGCTTTAACTCTGAATGTATGCGTTAGATTCGCCTGAAAATTATAATTTATACCAAGAGAATGTAAACGTTCAAATGAAAAGAAAGATTTTGCATCGTAACATTTTGTAAAATTAATTGATTTTCAGGGAACCGTACCTTTAAGTTTGTGATTGAAGCAAAATCTCAGGAACTATATACACAGTAGAACATAATATCACACAGGTTGCCTCTGACTAGACATTTCATTTTATACCCGGCTCGTAATATTTGACCTAGTGACCATGACAAAGTTAGTGACAAAAACTTACCATACGGTATTTAGCGGTGTTTTATTTGGATATGAAATAGAACGTTGACGACTCATGATCTGTATATAATATATTGCAAAATACTATTTTGAAAGTTAAATTGATACAAGTTGCCCTTCAGGATCCGTCTTTAATAATCATAAAAAGGAAAGAGACATACACTTCATATTTGTTTGAACCCATGTTCATTCATTTAGTCTGACCATTTTCAAACAGGTTTTAGATCAAATGATTCAATGTTGTATAATTATAGTACATGTACCCGGAGAAATGAATGAAGACGAATTTATCGTTAGCCCATTTTATGGGCGAACCTGCGGGGAAATGATTTACTTTCTATTTTAATTTGAATTTTACTATGTAAAATCAACGATTAAATTGTTTCTGTCCTCGTATATTGCAGATATTGCATCTCTTTAAAATCAATTACCCTTTGACAACCGTCAAGTTTGCCGATAACCATTCGGCCGTTTGAAAGCCATACCCCCCCCGCCCCCCCCCCCCCCCAAAAAAAAGACAAAGCCGACTTCAAAATCACATCCTTGATCCTCTTTGATTTAATTTCCATGTATTTCAGGAGTGGATCTATGATTTCACCGTAAAGGGGGAACCAAAACAAATGAAATCTTATTTCATTTGGGCTAGATGACATTCTATTGGGACAGAATCGTAAAATTTCTGATAGAAGGATAATTCAGAATGGAAAAATCAATACTTTTTCGAGAATGTTAGAGGAGGTGCCTCCCCATTATATCCGCCACTACACTTTTGCATGTCTGTGACTAACTATAATTCGCAAATACGTTTATCCATATTTCGTGAATTCATATATTTTCTTTATTCACTGCGAAGAAAAAACTTGGGACTTTCATCATATTGTGTCCAAACAGTACATGTATATCACGATTTGTTGCGGAACGTCAATCACGTTGAAAATGAAAATACAACAACAACAAAAACAAACAAACAAAAAAACAAAAAACAAGCAAACAAACAAAATGCCAAAACCGAAACCAACATTATCAAGGTCAACGTCACCACTTCAAGGTCACAAATGACTTTTAGAATTCAGAAGTCGCCATTAAAGAAAAGCTTTTGATTTTATTTAAAACACAATACATTTACATCAGAAATAACGAATATTTCGACTTTTAGCCTTGATACCGGTACAATCAAAACTCGTATAGTAGTAACCTCTATATTTATGGTATGCTCGTACATTTTCATGTACATGGATACTTGCGCGGATGGGTTCCCATTATTTTCAGAGAAGACAAATTTAAACGGGATAGGGGCTCCCCTCCCGACATCTAGATAAGCGCATATAGCTGACGTTGTGAAAAACTGAAATCAACAATCTCAATAAAATGATAGCATTTTTGTATTTCATGTGTATATGGGCATTGTGGATAACAAAGAGATATTATCAAGTATTTATAGTACTAATGTTACATGCACCATTGCAAACGCATTCATCATTTGATGACAGCCAAGCCTTGAACGACAACCAAGGAGGAGGAGGATTTAAGAACATAAGGAAATCAAAACTTTGAAAAATTCTTTAAAATATGATAAACAAGCGCTACGATGATGCATGTACAACGTGACGTCACATATGACGTCATTTAACGCCATTTCGAATGCAGTACGCTTTTAAATTATGCTGATGATACGATGGAAAATGTTAAAATTTCGATATCTGCGGTCGCGTCGCCGGTAGATTTCTTTGCGCAAATAGCTTTCTTTTAAACCACTGAAGACATTTCAGTAAACAGACTTGCCGGCGAAGTTGCCGCTCTATGTAAAAATCAAAGATATTCGTCATATTTTTTGCAAAAATATGGAAATTTCGGGAACCGTGCCGGGTTTTAACATTTACCTCTTTGTTTTTGATATCCGTTTATCGCTTTTTCGCGCGTTTTTCGAAAGAAGCAATATTCCCAAATGAAATCAATATACCATTGATGCAAGATATCATGTTTCATTTTGATCGAAATTACCAGGCCATTAAACCGACTTCGTGGCAAATTGGCTTCTGTACATGTAAAATCAATTACTTATCTTTCATAGTAGTTTTTAAAAGACGAAATAAATAGATGTCCACCGCCACATGATAAGTGACGTCTTGGATTCCGGCGACTGCGTTTAGGAAGCAACTCACCAATTCATGTCGTATATTGAAAATAGACTTGACATCCGTCAAATACCATATTTACTTCACTTTCACAGTTAGTCTACTTATCTGGATCTTCTTATGTCTTTTAATGTTCAACGCCGGTCTTCAATGATTACGTTTCTGACCTTGTTTAGGTTGTCCGCAAATTCCCTCTTCCACTTATGTACAAAAGCTCTACAAACATTTTCATACTTTTCTGATGTTTTCGTTGCTTATTGTGTCAAAAACGGGGTCAATCCACGATCAATGCAATATCTCAGTGCCGTTTTCTGCTCCGCAAAAACAGTTTACATCGCTGTTTTTGAATGATTGATGAGGGCATTGCATTATAAACTGCTTCATAATCAATTGCTTATTATTACGTCAATGACGAACATTTCTGCTGATTCTTCTGACATTGTCGCCATAGCACGTTCTATATAGACGTAACATCAGACAGTGCATGTATTATATATATTGTTTGAATTTTGTGCGTAATCACCGACGTCGGGTGCGGGTAGCCAACAGGGAATGCTTACTCCTCCCGGGTACCTGGGCCCACCTCTAGCTTGCTAGGGGTCCATCAATGCTCAATTTTGTGCTCTATTGTGAGTGCTGATGAGATTATATACAGGATCTTCTTTGACTCATTTTATTTTATACTATTTGTTCATGCATTGATACATGTATGCAACAAGTTTTAATATTGATTCTTTTTTTCGGCATTTAAAAATTTCGTTCTGAGCTGGTACGGTCCAACCGCTCCTCTTACAATTCAATTGATTTCTAATAGTAGCGGCAAATTTAAATTCTGGTAACATTTGATGCTTCCCAGATATTCAAATTAACATCATGGAAAATTTTTAGATTTAAGGTTAGGGTTGCGACGACAGGGAGATAACTCTATTTTTATATCACGCAATATTTGAAACCGACATGGACGATAAATGGTATAAGCTCAGTTTGTTGCTGAATGGGTATTATGGGGAAAATGCATATTTTCCAATGAAAAATCGCCGAAAATAGGGAAAAAATTGTCATGTTCGCATGTTCACATCAGAATATATCCTATTCATTATAAGAGAATTAGACATTCGAACTTCAAGTAAATCTCTATGTTTTTGGGTAAAAATGTTGATATTTTGCACAAATTATTGTGCTATTTATAGAAAGTCATTTGACTCAAAATGGAATTCGGGTACATATTGGTTTGACTGCTTTAGGATAAGGCAATACCATAGGTCTATACATAGAAAAAAATGGTGTACCTGGCGACCTTCTAATTATAAATAAAAATAACGAGTTGTTGCCATGGCAACCAGCAAAATCGTATTTATTAGAAAATACACTCCGTAGAACTTTTTATTTTATCAGAATTTTTCAAAAAAGGTTTTAATTTATACACAACCTATAAGAATCCAAAAAATAAAGGTATATATGACTTTTTAAATTTTTATGCATTGCAGAGGTGTGTAAAGTTATTATGCGCTATTCTCTAAAATGACGAAAATGTTTGAATAGGCCAAAAATTGAAACGGGCAAATTTTGATTTTTTTTTTGTCTGAATAGATCGAGATGTTCCTCTACATGTGGACATATCCATCTTTCTTCTACCTTATTTCTATTTAAAAATGCCACCGTGACCTTAACGCCAAAATAAGGGAATTGTGACCAATGTCTATGTTTTTCTTGGACAACCTTCGTACTTACTCCTTACACATATGAATTCGTGCTCTGTTTCCATATAGCCTTATAGTGATCAATCTACAAACAGAGTTATCGCTCCTTCCTATCATTACCACCTCTGCTTGGGGCAGTCGTCAAGATTTTTTACGAAACTTTCAAGGTGGTTCGGGTATCGTGTGACGTCATCACCCATTTACAAAATTTAAGATCATAACGTAGTATTGCCTTAATTGTTTGCAGATGCTGAAAACATTATCTTTAATACAAGTTCAATCTTCAATTTTTAGTACCTTTCAGTTTGTCATACATGTTTTTTGCTCATTTTTGCCTTACATTTTGTAAAACTATTACATTTTTTATCAAAATTTGCAATAGAGTTTAAACTGATGGTCGAAACTCCTTACAATTTGGTATACTTAAAATTTAACATTAAATGATGAAAATGTACCTTGCAGGGGGTTAACATTTATCAAAAGGCATATGAATATAGTCTCTGACAATTTATTGAAATTTCGTTGATATTTCTCAAAATTTTATAGTTGTCTTGTCTTTTATTGCTGCTACTGTGTGTCTGCAACTCTATGGCCATTTTACATTCATTATATATTGAAGATCACTGACGAGGGTTAAGTACCCGAAACGTGCATGTCTGGTCCATGCTACAAATTTATCTGTTCTTATATATTGCTATTGAATTTGAAGACGTTTAACATTTATACCACTTGGTGAGTGTCACTGATGGTGGATCAGGAGTCCCCGAGGGCACATGTAGTCAAGTTCCATACATTTCGGTTGTACGTCCGTCTGTTCAACGCATTCGAAAATTTCTGTTACATGTATCAAAATAAAATATGGGTCCTGTAGCATCATATCCCACCCCTCCTATTACGTTTTTCGCTTCATTTTTGACGTAATATTTTTCACACTCTTTTGCCGTATTACATTGTTTAGATCGAGGGTTTTAAAGTACCCGAAATAGTGTCAAAAAACGATACTCTAACCTCCTTGACCGGCCGTAGGACACGTGCTTGTGCCTTTTACAAAAAAATGTACATATTCCAAACTGAAAAATATGGTATACAGAAGAATTCAACAAGTAAGAAAGAAAAGCCAAGAACGCTTGCTAGTGTACACTTCGCACTGTAAAATATACACGGGATCGATATGTTTTCTTAGCCCAGGACAGAGATAATTAATTTTTAAAGCAATGTACACGTAGTGCATTAGTTCGGTTTAAATCTTTTTAACAGATGCATGTAAAAACAGAAAAGAATCCATACAAACTTAAAAGACTTCGATATGAATAGGTCTTTAATCTTTGTGCAAGAGTTAGTTCATATTATACTCAATGAAATACATGTACTTAGAGTGAGGTGTGCACGCGCTTCAACGTTGTCCATAAAATACATATCTAATCATCTCCGATGATCTGTATTTCTACTACTTTACTTAAATGAAAAGATCGGTCTTATATTATCATATAAAGTAAATTCACATTTCATTTTAACCAACAGCATTTACATTAACATGCGTATTTCAGCATTCATGATATACTTCCTTCCATAATGATAAGACGCAACTCTATAAATTTTGCTATCTCCCTTCTTTCCTTGCGGTATATATAAACTAAGCCAATCATTTTTCTCATTATCATATCGCTAAGCTGAGATAAACAAAGTTTAACATAAACATATGAGCCACATTGGTAATGGCTTCAAAAGAGACCAGATGGTTCAGTGACAGTAGTATTGGATTCTCGGATATATTGAAAGTGTATACACAAAATTGCTGTTTGATGTGCGAAATTCAACTAATAATAAAGCTGTGAAAATGTCACTGAGCGGTATGTGTATGAGGAATGAGCATGATTATGGAAATTATTCCAGTAGTTGTAAAATCGATGGTTCCGAAGATGACCTGACTATTCCAATAAATATGGAGTTAGATTCAAATGTGAAATTATTCTTTGTGTTTTTGGTTATGGAATTCGGGATAATAGGAAACATCATCACCATAAAAAAGGTTTGGGCGGACAAACGTTTTCATAATCTGACATACATTGGTGTTCTTTTGATGGCGATTGCAGATTTATCGTGTTTAATTCAGCATCATATTTATGTAATTCTTGCATTATTTAACTTAAATTCACGAATCACTTCAGAGATATTTATGGTCATTTATTTCACATTTACTCACTCGTCAGCAGCCCATGTGTTAGAGTTCCTTTATGTGAGATACTATCTAACTGTCCATCCCCATAGAACGCGACTTTTAACCATCAGGAAGCTTGTGTATTCGTCTGTACTTATATGGATATTCAGCTGTGTGTTTGGATCCATTTACTACATACTTAGGTTTGGAATTTGTAGCGTCAGGGAAGATGAAGAAAACATTACTATTTTAGTAATAGTTATTCGGAGTTATTTACTTTTAGTTCCTGTTACCATTATCATTATTTTGCACATTTCGAAGTTTCGAGCTCTTTCTCGATCAACAAGCAGTTATATACGAACTTCTACAAAGTCTAAAATCACAATGATGACAATTTTGATTATTCTAATATATATTTCATCTGCTATAATGTATATGATATGTTTCCTTTTACATTTGGAGAAAATACATTCATGTAAAGAACTTCAGGAATGTCATATAGGTGCTAGATTTATGTGGCTGATCAACGTGTCGGTCAATCCACTATTGTACTTCGTATTTTCACCACTTGTTTTTAAATCAATTCGCCGTAGAATGACATTTCATAGGAATTCTCAGGAGGACATAATCGAATTGTAGCCATGCAAGTGTAACGTCTTCAATTATTATAAGCCACGAAAAGAAAGAGTGAATATGAGATGAATGGAAGAAAAGATACTCTAATGAGATAAAGAAGATCCTGACGACAATCTCAATAACACTCACAATGGAGCACCAAATAGAGCATCGACGGACCCCTAGCAAGCTAGAGGTGGGACCAGGTACCCGGGAGGAGTAAGCATCCCCTGCCTGGCTAGCCGCACCCGCCGTCGATGTTCCAAGTCTTACTCAATTTTAAAACTACTTTCTGTGATGAAAACTAGTAACCAAAGATTAGAATATAAATATAATAATGTCATGTCAATCATATTCATGGCAACAAATTAGTTTGTTGTCTAAAATGCTGTTCAATAAAAGAAAAAACAACTTTGTTTTCTGTCTAAAAAAATATTTCTGATCGCTTTCGATCAGGTTTCGAATGGGTAATAGGAATATATCTCTACGTATCCGTAACTATATCGTATCCTAGAACGTATCTTGCCTATTCCACTGTCAACAACGGAATGATAATCTTGCAGATATAGTTCTTATGCTCAAATACCTTCATGCATCAAATATAAAAGAGTGTACGACGTCTCATCTACACTATATATCTCGTATTCAATGGGATCAGTATTTTATACATACAAGACCCACGCAGTTAAAGAACGTTTATAAGTAATCGTTTTTTATGCTTTTGTTATCAAAGTTCAAAGTATTCATCTTTTTCTATATCAGTTAGTTATGATGTCGTACTCTGTCAAAAGTTTTTTGGTTTTTTTTTTTTTGCCACAATCATAGCCAATTGAGTTAAGATAATACTAAAATGGAAGAAAAATCCGGAAATTTACTCCGCTACAGTGGGAATACTAGACACGATACGTTCCGTATGATACGTATTGGATATATGCCGAAAACAACTCATTCTTAAAGAATATTCATATTGATATTTTTATGAATGAATAGTTTGAGGCAAATATCATACTTCAAACATTGACCCATTGTAGTCCATCAAAGAGGGGATAGAGTGCGAGTCTGATTAACCTGCGTCTCAGATTCTTTCTCTTTCTTAAAATGTTCAGTTTGAATTTCGCAGTGATCGAACCTGCACTTGAAATTTTAATTACTTTGGGGGTATTGGTGTGATGAAAATACATTTTGGTCTTGTATCTGATATATAGTGCCAGTTTCTGAAGATCTAAAACATCAGGATTTAATGTTACGTAA
The DNA here is from genome assembly GCA_028142955.1 of Pinctada fucata. Taxonomy (NCBI): domain Eukaryota; kingdom Metazoa; phylum Mollusca; class Bivalvia; order Pterioida; family Pteriidae; genus Pinctada; species Pinctada fucata. The sequence goes on from AP027114.1 coordinate 41,098,741, forward strand.
AAGTAGATCTAGAGTCAGATTGGAAGTTTTTACATTCATCATGTTTATTACACATTTCTTCCATCTATCTATTTGTTTATCTATTCTTGAATTTATCTATTTGTTTATCTATTCTTTATCTACTCTTGAATTTATCTATTCTTGAATTTATCTATTCTAAAATTTATCTATTCTTGAATTTATCTATTCTTGAATTTAACTATTCTTGAATTTATCTATCTTTATTTATTTATTTATTACATTTATTTATTTATTTATTTATTTATTTATTTATTTATTTATTTATTTATTTATTTATTTATTTATTTATCTATTTATGTATGCATGTATTTATTCATTAGATTATTTTGTGGAAATGGAAAACGGAATGATGACGGGATTATCACTTTTGGCATACATGACATGAAACTTTTTTACGTTCTAGTTTTGCCTGTAACTTTGTATTGTATATCGATTGTCAAGTGACTGTCCATTTTTTCAACATATCACACGGCTACAGGTTAATATCGGACGGGTATATTAAGTATGATCGGACTGGCTCAGGTAACTTTATTAGGATGACGTGGCATCAATATTTTATGATACGGATACGTTCGAAGTGATATATCCCTATTGAGAAGAAATTGCGGCTCTCATTTATGCAAGAGTACTGAAATCACAGCATAATTTTAATGTTAAAATTAATTGAAAATATTTCACCAATTTGGATATTGAAAAAAGTTACTTTAAGAGTTATGGGGCATTACAATTTACATTGAACTCTATTGGAAAATTAACTTTTCCTAAAATTTTCAACAAAATCATAATAGCATGAAATCATGAAATCGTCAACTTTATCGAATTCGATAAATAAAAGAATATTCGTTTTCAGCGCCCTCAAAATGGTTCATTCTAAAAGAGTAAACCGTAGTCCTTAGCCTTAAGTGATTTAATAAGAATTAGAATGTAAAAAAAAGAGTTTTAAAACGACGTTTTTGTTAAGAGGTCGCCGCTTTAGGAGCAAAAATCATGACGTCACAATGGATAATAACGACGTCCAATATTGATACTGCCTAAACGGCCGATGTCATAAGTCACGCGAGGGCATGTGGGATACAGTGAGCCTACATTACTGTATCTCACACGGGGGCAAATGGGAGAAAACTCCGAAACACGATCCTTTTGAACATATTTCTAATTTGGATATTTACTGGATTAGTACAAAATTTGACACTATTCAAAGATGAACACACTTAACATGATTCCCAAACTGCGCCCTATAAACGACGCATAGAAACGGGGATTTCAACAAATTCAAATATAATCTGAATATTTGAAATCTACACCGCAGAAATCCTTTATTATTCTATGAATGAGATTTATCCGTTTCATACAACCATTAGATGTTAAAGATTTAAAGTGAAACTTATCTTTGTAACATAAGATAAGATTGCCTTCGATAAATCAATCAATATTTACATCTTAACTTCGTTTTGTTCAATGCGAGTAACACGAGTTCTGCAAAACATTGACGCACGTGCGGTTTTAAACGCATAGCTGCATTACATTTCAATGCTATGAGCATGAACACATATCGCGTAGAATTCCCAGATGCAATCCAGAGTTTACATTGTCACTTGGCCTGAAGAAAATTATACTATGCAAGAAACATGTATATTCTAACGTCTTTCATTAGTTAGAAGGAAGATAATTATGCATAGACCATAGTTGCAAATCTTTTTACAGTTATCTATCCTTGTCTATTGAAACGAAACAAATTGTATAGTACTTAGTATCAAAAAGTATCACTGTCGAAGATAATGTCGATTTCTATCACGATTGTATGCATTTTGGCGATCTAAGCTCATTCAATAGATTTGAATAAACTAACTGTGCAGATTATACTTCAGATCTCTCAGTCCATACGTTATTCAGAAGAAAAAATGTCAAGACCCAGCGAAAAGTAGATTTATGTTTCCGGGGGCCTAACTGAACAATTCGTAAACGAAGATTTAATTCCTTCGAAAATGGTAAAAATGGATACAAAAAATATTCGTTAACATTTCTCTTGGATTTTGTACATATCTAAATTTGATATGTCATTCGCTAAATTATACTTTCTAATCGTAATCTCGTTCCTATAATTAATTGTCCTATATCAGTGTAATTCATCCTAGAAATCTGCAAGTACCCTTTTCTAAATCAAGACAGCGCACAACAGTATGATAAGCAACCCATTTCTTCATATTTGGATGTATTTCATGCGTGTTACATGTGTCTGGTGCATGAAAATTGGTTTGAAATTTTCTTCAAGAGGGTATAGAGTTGGAACCCTTCCATATTATTTTTGTATACAAATATAGTCGCTTTCGTATGTTAATAAGAGAGCCAAAAGCATATCCCTTTTTTACATATTCTCTTTTTATCGTCAAATATTTATAATAATTACAAATAGTAAGACAGGATGATTAGAATGAGAATCGTTATGATAAGGAGAAGCTCCCCGATTGAAATGACAATGTTGACGTTATTAAAAGGGATACGCACGAGAAAAGGTGGAAAGAGTACGTCTTCATTTTAGTAGGTTTGTCAAATTTACACGTGCCCACCTACGTGACTCTCACTTCCTTGTGTGACAAGTGTATTGTACGTTTTGCAACGTACTTACACAAGAAAGAAAGGAAGCATCCACAGCAAAACCCAAAAACACGCAAAAAACACAAATCAGACACAGAAAGAGACGCAAAAGGCTTAGGACACCGAACACCAACTCAAACCATAGAAACATGAAATACAAAGGACCACACATAAACCAACGATACCAATGAGCAACGTATACGCGTACCCGTGCCGACTTAGGACATCTGCCACGCAAATAGCAGACAATGTGGTTGACAACGTGAATGCCTTAGATCTTCATGAATCAATACACCGCACGCAGACCTAAAGCAGCGAAAGTTCTGTCTGGATTAAAATTTCTATCTCCTAGATCAAAAGGGGCAGGGCTTTGATATACATTCTATCTCAAATATCATGAATGTAAAGATTCCTTGTGACAATTTCATACAGCGGCACTTGACCTGTGATTTGAACTTTGAAGTACTTAAATGATACGGGAAAATAATAAAATCATAACAATCGTAACAATACAGCTCAACTGAGTTGCAGACAAAAGTATTATAACAGCCAATTCGTTGGAGGGCCTTGAGTACTTGTTTCCTATAAGGTTTTGTGATAATCTATGCATCAGTTTCAGAGATGCCAAACAACTAAGCTAATCAGATCCCTTGGAGGCCATATTTGTTTACCGATTGACACAAAAATACACAAACTAGGTAGAGCACCTTCAGTACTTGCTTCCTGTAAGGTTTCGTTAAAATCTGTGCAGTGGTTGCAAGGAAAAAGTCAAAAATAGTTCAGCCAATCAGAGCCTTCGGCGGCCATAATTGTTGACCAATGAGCACAAAAAACATAACCTTGATAGAAGACCTTGAGTACTTGCTTCCTGTATAATTATGTGAAATTCTATGACGAGGTTGCAAAGAAAAAGTCGAAATGATTCCAACAATCAGAGCCTTCGGCGGAAACAAGAAATACGTACCTATTATTTTTGGTCAATTATTTTTGGCCAATAAAGAAATCTGGTGATGTGATCGACAAATTTAAATCTTTCTATTTTAAAGTCCAATCTATCTCACCCTACGACTTCTCTAACATGTACACCACCCTCCCTCATGAGAAGATAAAAGATCGTTTATCAAAACATATGAAATGGTGTTTTGATCGAGAAGGCAAAACATTTATATGTAATTCTGACAAAAAAGGATTCTTTTCTTCATTACAATACAAATCATACAAATCATGGACTCGATCTGAGTTGTGCAAGGCCTTGTTCTTTCTTTTAGACAATTTTTTTTTGTAAAATTTGGTGAGACTCTATACAGGCAAGTTATTGGAATTCCTATGGGTACTAATTGTGCGCCTCTGATTGCAGATTCGTTTTTATACACAATCGAAAAAGGGGTCCCTGTAAAGTGCGAAACGAAACAAAAACGAAACGAAACGAAACGAAACAAATCGAAACGAAACGAAACAAATCGAAACGAAACGAAACAAATCGAAACGAAACGAAACAGATCGAAACGAAACGAAACAAAACGAAACGAAACAGATCGAAACGAAACGAAACAAAACATAAAACTTAAAGAAAATGGGAAAAAAGAGGAAACATCGCCGAAAACGAATATTTCAAGACAAGATCAGCATGTAATATTGCATTAATCCAAGAGTTCTACATTTGTAACTAGTGCACCGAGAGGGTTTCTTGAAAAGTCAAAGTTGACAATTAAAAAAAGTAAATGTCAAATGTCAATGTATCTAAGAGGAATAAAAGGGAGGAGATAGAAAACCACGCTATGACACCGTAATGAGATCATAAAACGGGGTGGGGGCACATTTCAGGGAAAAAAATCTTATCCTTTTTCAAACGAAATGTGCCCCCAAGTTTTTAATTGGTCTCATTTTTCCGATAAAATTTTCAAATACACATAACGGAACAGTTCTGTTTCCTCTGCGCTAGACTCCTCCCTGCTAAATAACATTTTTCCGTCTATGACTAGGTTATTTATCCCATTCACTCTTCTTTAAAATGCAATTGTGCTATATACCGTATATATTATGTTTTAATCGTCAACTTTGATTCTTTAAAAAACCATCCAGCCACAAGAACCAACGGTTGAAGGCAATAATGAGAGGATGGACAGGGACAAAGGGAGGGGAGAGAAAGGGGCGGGAGAAGGGAAAAAAGGGGCGGGAGGAGAAGAAAGGGGGCGAGAGGAGGAACATATGATAGGGAGGGTAACAGTAACCAAAAAAAAATTAGGAAATTACTTTTAATATGAATAATCTTGCTCTTATGCCTTCATGTACATAATCTCAATTTTAAAAAACTACCACGAAATTCATCTATATATACCTTAAAAAATTTTCCTGATCGCTTCGCTCGCCGCAATTTTCAATTCATTTTTTAAATACTTCAGGCTCGCTTCGCTCACCTTAGTTTTGCATCTAAACAGGTCTATTTCTTTTTTCAAGATTTAAAAAGGAAATAACCCAAATAACTTCGCTATTACACCAATTTACACTTTAAAGTTTAAACATTTGTCTTGACCGCCCAAGACCCCTTCCCCCCACGGGGAGGGGGGGGAGGCGGGGAGGAGAGCGTACCTCCTGACCCTTCAATAAGATCTTGTCTTGAAATATTCGTTTTCGGCGATTTTTCCTCTTTTTTGCCATTTTCTTTATGTTTAATGTTTTGTTTCGTTTCGTTTCGATCTGTTTCGTTTCGTTTTGATCTGTTTCGTTTCGTTTTGTTTCGTTTCGTTTCGATCTGTTTCGTTTCGTTTCGATTTGTTTCGTTTCGTTTCGATTTGTTTCGTTTCGTTTCGATTTGTTTCGTTTCGTTTCGTTTCGTTTTTGTTTCGTTTCGCACTTTACAGGTACCCTCGAAAAAGAATTCATGCAAGATCTGCAAAACTCTAGAAACTGGATGACTAGAAATGTTTCAATGGCACCTCTAGGTCTCTTGATGATATTTTGAATATTGATTACCCACATTTCGACCATTACAAAAATTAAATTTATTGCTGGATCATGATATCAAAATAACGGAGAAATTCAGACAAAGATATACGACAAAAGAGAAAACTTTGGCTTCAAAATAATAAATTTTCTTTGGTCTTGGTTTGATGGCGATGCTCCAAGATTGCCATCATACGGCATTTACATCTCTCAGCTCATCAGATCCGCTAGAGCTTGCTCCCATGTTTCGGACTTAAACTAAAAATAAACAAATTATAAAGAAACTTATCAGTCAAGGATGTAGATATCATAAAGTTGTAAAATCTTGTAAAAAGAAAATGAAAAATAACCATTCTAATCTTCTTTCAAAATTTGGGACAACTCCAGCATCAGAGTACGTATCATTTGGGAATTTCATTTCCTTCATTGAACGGTGACCCAGTAAAAAGATTAGAAGGATCAAAATCATCGAAAAGGTTTGTCAGACTTCTCGGTTTATTGATCTTCAGCTCGTTTCAGCCAGTAGAGCACTGTCATAGAATTTTTTAGATTCATTTACATAGGATTTGTGTTACAAGAGGCCGCTGCGTTTAACTGTCTTGTTTGTGATGTCACCTTACAGTGAGAAGTTTTACGTTTATACATCTACTGTGCGTCTCTGGAGACCCCTATGTATCCGGATAAGTGGGAGTTTTATGCACATGTAATCCGGATAAACACACCATTTGCTAATATCAGATGGCCGTCCAAAGTCGGCGCCGGTTGCACACTGGTCTCCTTCCTTTATGTGTTTTCATTAATGTTTGGTCTTTCTGTACGTCATTTTTGATTGTCTTGTATGATATTATAGTGAATACTGTCGTGTCTTTTTTGTGGTTAAAAAATTTGTAGTTTTGTCTGATGTCATTTACGTATCAATTTCTTGTGGGTTTGTTTTGCTTTGTGAGTGCAGGTTTGTCATGCTGGAGATTATCCCCTTTTCTTTACCTGATGAGGTTCGCAACCGTTCCTATGGGAGTTCTTATGATTTTGCCTTGCCTTGATAAGCAATCGGCACGAAAAGCACAATCTAGTAAGAGGATCTTTAATATTTTGTCTCCTGTTTCTTTCGTGAATTTATGTGTAGGGATGAAGACGAAAATGTCTTTCGGAAGTGCACCTCATAAACACAGAATCATCCAATAATTTCTTATTGGTTGATGTCCTCGGAAAATAACATACATGAGTTTTAAAAAGAAAGGAACGACGATGTATTTCCTATTGCTACACACCAACTGTTGCATCCAAAATTTACAAAGTTTAACGATTTTGTATTGATATAAGTAATCCCATACAAAACCCAGTGCCATCCTAATGTTCTTTGTCAATTTTAAGTACTCTTCTTGTATTCACGTTGTTACAGGGGACATTAATATTGTTAAAGATGACAAATTGAGGGATTTGTTCAAGAAGGGCCTAAAACACAGAGATACTCTTCCTTTACATGGAGTCAGAAAAAGTAAGAAATAAATGCCATCTTGTGAAGAATACGCAAGACGCTGGGCAAAGGAAGAGGATGTTCCACATAGCACTCTTTCTGAATGGATAAAATCCATCGGGGGATTTATTTTCTCCAAAAGCAAACATTTAAAACCAACTATGAACACCAGATTCGAGTCTCTCTTCAAAGACCCTGGTGTAATCACAGAATTAAGTTACCCCCAGGAACATTATATCATCACACCAGCAGATAAAGCTTCTAATAATTACACATTTCACATGTAAAAAGTATTGTTTAGAAAGCCTTGTCAAAGAATTGGGACTTAAGTTGACATCTGGATTCCATCTATGCTCCAACACAACGAATAAACAACGTTTCATTGCTGGTTCCTCAAAATGTTTGACAAAATCTGTATCCGTCTTACTAACTACAATTTTTATACGAAGTATAGCCAGGGCTTCAAAAGTATTGTTCAAACGTGTATTCACGTAGAAGTACAAACCAAATGTGGATCTTAAAAAATCGAAAGAGTTTTTAGAACACTTCAAATCAGCACAGATCAAAAGAGTACACTTCATAGAATCGTTTGATTTTTGACACTTTACACCAAAATTCCAGATGCTAAATTGAATGAGAGACTATCACAAACGCATTTACGAGTAAAAAAGGTAATCGAAATATAAATTTATTGTCGTAAATCACAACAACATTTACTTTGTAAAAGAGAGATCTGAGTCAAAACAAAGTATACCGAATCAGATGTCATTAAGATGTTGAATGTCCTGATCGATATCATTTTTTGTGGTCTTAAGCTTTGGAGGTAAGGTCTTCCAACAGGTTGGAACCAATTGGAACAAATTGTGCCCCGCTCCTTGTTGACATACATGTATTTTTATACTTATACGAAGCTGATTTCATTCAATCCTTGATCTCTGAGGACTACTTAGCTCTTAACTTCAACTCCACGTTTAGCTACATTCATGACATACTGTCCATCATTAATCCAAAATTTGCAAATTACCTTGGCGCGATCTATCTTATTGAAGTCGAAGTTAAAGAATCGAGAGTGACGCCCATGGTGATATGAACCTCTCCGTCTATGACAAACGTGACGACTTCAATTTCAATATCATAAATTTTCCTTTTCTGAGTAGCATCATCCCGTCATCACTAGCATATGGCGTTTTCATTTCTTAATTTATACGTTATGTTCGGGCAAGCTCCAAGTACTCAGATTTTGTTCTAAGAGCTAAACGGCTTTCAGTTAAGCTTCTCAGTCAAGGATACATTTGTGACCGAGTAATATCGTCATTTCTATGGTCGATATGGGGAAATGGTAGCACACTATGACGTCCCCTTGTCCAGAGTCATAACTGATATTCTGACTTCGACATTTTATGTCATGACATACAAATGAATACGTTTGTTCTTCCTTTGTGGGAGACAACGATTGGGACCTTTCTACCGAATTGTGGGATTTACCGATTGTGATATTTCTATCGAATTGAAGGGGCGGTTGTTGCATGCAAGCAGGAGATGCTCACTCTTACTGAGCACCTGATCGCACTCATTTGCAGGGAATTCCTTCTCTTCATATGGTAGTTTTTAAGATAATTCTTTTGAAGGAGTATCTTACTGTATTCGCTATTATCATGTATTCTAAAGGTACCGTCTTCCGGTGCGGGCGCAGCGAGAAATAGTTCCAGATTGTGTCAGCAGTTTCTCGACATCAAAACTTGGGTGTGGAAAATTTATATCAGGATCGATTGTTTGATAGAATGATAGAAATAATATAAGATAAGTTGAGATTTTCAAGATGAAATTTGATCTTTTTTTAATTGTTATCGTCTTGGGACTTCTTTACATCTGGGCTCTTTCGAGCGAACATGCTCCGCCCACCGTTTAAATGCGCACACGTTCTGTGGTAAATATTAATGATACGCAACAATTCTGAATTATATTGTAATGCCGACACAGTACTGCTATGTTCTCATCAGATACTAAAACAACGTCTGACTCAACAACTAACTTTTTTTCTTAAGTTTAAAAGGCCCAACTCCAGTGGAGGATCCAGCGCCCCCTTTGTCGGGGGTCAAGGGGCGAATTTTGGCGATTTTTTCTGAAAATGGGCCAAAATATAGGTTTTTTTGGAAAATTTTGGGTCAGTGCGGGGGGGGGGGCGAACGCCCCCTCCGCACCCCCTGAATCCGTAACTGAACTGAGTATTATCACTATTTTTTAAAAGATCTGGGTTTTTTTTCAACTCAGGAAAATTATATATGTTTATCAATACGTTATTGCTTACAAGGTAGAACGAAGATCAGAGAAAAACTTAAGTTTAAAATTGATTATGAGAAAAGATTTTTGGCCCCCAACGGCTAACTTCAATCAACATCGGAATTATGCATTTTCACCGTCAAAACAAACCGGCCTTTATCGGAAAATAAGATGTATTTTGTTCTTTCTCTCTCTTTCTCTCTCTCTCTCTCTCTCTCTCTCTCTCTCTCTCCCTGTGATATGCATATAAGCAAACGATTTTTACTGTCCCGCGAGAGCGAGACGACGATTAACAAAAGTTCGATCAGTTGACTCTTTTTGATATAACGACATTTGCCACTAATAGTTAGTAATAGATAGTTGTTTATTTTATAAAATGTTCATGTGTTCACTAATAAGTTTCTTTTTTCCAATTATTTTACAAGTGATCTTTCTTTCAAACAAACGCATTAACCAAATATTGTCTCAAGTAAAGATTCAACATTTCAATAAAAATATACAACTCCTTTCCGTAGCTCTTAAAACTATAGATATGGCTTCTTGTATAGTACATTGCCTATGAAGTCATGTGATCGGTAAAAAATAGTCATTTACGATTAGATTTTCAGATAAACAACCAAAGACATCCGATATAATGCCCAAAAAAGGCTAGCGCCTTGTTCTGGTATTTTAAACGGTTTTTAACAGGTCCGCAAAGAAAATCCATTTATCAAGGACGCGTATCCAGACAAAGATGAATCATGTAAAAAAGTAATAATTAGGCATATTAAGTTCATGGACGGATCCAGGATTTTTTTCAGGGGTGGTCCTAAAGTCAGAGTTTTTTTAAGAGCAAAAATGAAATATGTATATTCAATAAAAAAATTAATCCAGGAGTGGTCTGGACACCCCGCCCCCTTCTGGATCCACACTTACACATCAAGTCGCATAAAGGGCAAAGCCATTTTGGGTTTTTTCGGTGTTCAAAGAGAGTCATGTAATTGTCGGCTAAACATCGTTCCATGATAATATTAGGCCGATTGGTTGTTTCTCAGATACCACTGCACGCTATAATTTTCCGCTGACGAGACTTTTTTTCTGATAAAAATAACCGCCGCGCCTCATGTCCCGGGTAACAGTCGATCGCTGAATATAATGTATCTGTTTATCAATCTGAAGGAAAAAAATCTTTTAAACACTTAAATATTTCAGTTATCACACCTGGGTCCAGTATTGAAAGCGTGACGTTACGCATAATTTTACGACAACGGCTAATCAGCGGGTATACATAAGGGTCTACAGAGATTTGTCGGGTTGATCAAGCCCAAAGAAGGTTTTTTCAGGAAATTGGCGTTTCATGACTCCTTTTACATGCGAATTCATTTATACGGCAATGGCGGAATTGCTGACGGTCTATAGACATTTAGACTTTGTGCACGTGACGAGATTTACGTTCTCTGATTGGTTCGAACTACTCCGTGGCAAAATACAAATGAATGTCTAGACTTATTTAACGCATTGTAAATATTTTTTAACGAAACTGTAAAACAATTGTACCCGTTGACTTCTTGACCACGTGCTGCTGAGAAATTGAAAGGCCGGTCTGTACACATGGGCTTATACTTAGGGGTTACCATGCGTTTGTTTTACAAAAACTGACAGGGTATTGGCGAATCCCCTGTCAGAAATTTAGTTCTACCGCGAGACGTCAGCCGAGCGGTAAAACGGATATTTCTGACAGGGGATTCGCCGATACCCTGTCAGTTTTTGTAAAACATCAGTATGGTAACCCTATTCTAATGCCTCGGTCAGTTAAAAGCTAGAAAACGTCTGCTTTTAACGACGTCGCCATAGCAACGCATGACGTCATGACAAAAACTGCAGTGAAACGTGCGGTTTTTTATTAATCGCTCAGCCAATCAGAATGCGCGTTACAATTTTTCAGTCTCTTTTTTTCTATACGTAAATTGGTAATTATGCAAACACTATCTTAAAAGAATTAATTGTTATATTTCCGAATCTATTGAGATCATAATGACGTTCAGGATGAGCGCCGACAACCGCTGAGAAACGTAAGCTATACAACTGGGAAGTGATTTAATGCTTACCTATATCTTTCGACTTTTAATGCACTGAAATTCCGCTCTTCGGGAGATGTATCGAATTAAGACCAACTCAACGGACCTACCCTGAAAAAAAAAACTATGAGTCTTTGTTGCATGCAAAATTTAATGCTTATACGTCACGAGACACGAGGATTACGAGACTAGATAAGGTACATGACAGCATGACAACATTTTACTAATAAGTCAGAAAAAAATGTCTCGGAATGTGTCTCAGAATTTTTCAATTTTTGTCCCAGAATTCTTTCATTGTCCCAGATTTTTTTCATAAATGAAATTATTAGTATAACACATTGTAGTACCTAACATAAGTATGAACACTTTACATGTGGATATATAGTGTATCCAAATATTAACATCAACACCAGATGTTACAGCAAATTCTAAGTGGAGTATCTTTCAGGGCCATCAGACCTCAGACTTATTTCTGTTCCTTTGCCTTAGTTCTGGGTTTTTCCTGGTTTCCATATGCCCTTGGTTAGATGATTTTTCGACTGAAGATTTTTTTTATTTCTTGATAGGGATAGGTTTTTCCATATTTGTCATCGATACAGCCGTCAGAGCATACTTTTTTTTCAAATGTCCTTTGTTTTTTTTTTAATATCCAATAACATATTAAACTGTGTAATTTGTTTGTACTGTCATTTTACAGTGAAGAGGTTATTTTACACAGCAATTATTTCTCCTTTGGGACCTCAGGGTATCTTCTAAGGTGGGAGATTTATGTGCACATAACCACACCATTTGATATTGGTGTGGTAGATGGTCGTCCTAAGTTGGCATCGATGACCAATTTGTCTCGTTGATATATGTGTAGTATTTTGTGTTAATGAGTTAAAGAAGATCCTGAAGATAATCTCAACAGCACTCACAATAGAGCAAAAAATCAAACATCGACGGACCCCTAGCAAGCTAGGTTAAGTGATTTTTTGTTGTAAATTTGATGATCTTTGTCCCTTTTACTTCCTTGCTGTGCTTGTCTCATCTTTGTTTTGCATTTGTTACTTTGTCTTTTACGTAGGATGCTGCAATCGAGTGTTGTTGGAGATCCCTTCCTTTCTTTTGATTATTTTTAATGCCCTTCGTTTTCCTATTTTACATGAAATGTTCAAATTCCCATATTTATCCTTTATGGGAATGTGTAAGCACTTTCCCTGAATTTGTTTTATAGTTTTATAATGTTCATATCCATGTTGAAAATTTATCAGTTCTTAAATGATGCTATTGAATTTGAAGACGTTTAACATTTGTACCACCAGGTGAGTGTCACTGCTGGTGGACCAGGAGTCCCTGACGGCACATGTAGCCAAGTTCTATCAACTTCGGTTGATCGTCTCTTCAAAGCATTGAATTCGAAGACGTTTAACACCATAGCCATCCTGTAAATTTACCGACTGACAGCACTACACCATAATACAAGCGAGACTTTCAGTATTTGTATGCTTCCGTTTCGTGTCTAGTATCACCATTCCGCCTTTATGTCAAGACATACTTTCTTTTTATAGCTCTACTATAAATAAACTAATCACTAGGTTTGATCTTCTTCTTTTTAATTTGTTGGCGATATTGGGCCGCGGAGGCGTACAATTTCAAAATTCCAATCAATTCAAATTAGTTAATCAATCAAAGTAACAAATCATGTGAATCAAATCACATGTGGGGGCCGCCATTCACATACGGGCTCGCCCCCTATCAATCAATTGATACATTGTGTTTCCGGGCCGAGGGTTAACCCGGGGCAGCAAATACACAGGGTACACACACACATGTATTTCCGGAAACACAATATATATATATATTTCACACAAATCCATCAAATCAATCAATCCATCAAATCAATTCATCAATCAATATACAATATATTTTCCTAAGGTTAAAAAGTCTAAAATTCTGTGATCATATAATATACATGTATTACAGTTAATTAAGAGTTATTAACATCATCTCTCAGAATCACTGCGTCGATAGGGTTGCATACGCTTAGTTGTGACCTCCGCGACAGGGCCTGTTGGTTCCTTGTTCTTTAATGGAATGTCCTATGACGATGACGTTAGAAGGGCACCAATGTCCGCATTAAAAAAACAGATGCTGAAAATATACAAGGGCAAAAACAGCAGCACAGATTGTTTATCAATAATTATCAAGCAACATATTAACACAACATAGGGTGAGGTGGGTGGGTTTTACATAAGATAAGAAAGATTTTTTAGGAGCGAATTATAAAACGTACCTCTTCCTTTGAAAGCGTTAAACAAAGAGACTGAACGTTATGCATAATAGGAAGAATTTAATCGGGTGTAAATAATCCGGATTCACAAATTGGGACCCAACAGTTCCGCGTCGGTAAATAGACATATTTCTAGACAAGCTATCGTATGTCCTATTACCGACTGACAGCACTACACCATAATACAAGCGAGACTTTCAGTATTTGTATGCTTCCATTTCGTGTCTAGTATCACCATTCCGCCTTTATGTCAAGACATACTTTCTTTTTATAGCTCTACTATAAATAAACTAATCACTAGGTTTGATCTTCTTCTTTTTAACTTGTTGGCGATATTGGGCCGCGGAGGCGTACAATTTCAAAATTCCAATCAATTCAAATTAGTTAATCAATCAAAGTAACAAATCATGTGAATCAAATCACATGTGGGGGCCGCCATTCACATACGGGCTCGCCCCCTATCAATCAATTGATACATTGTGTTTCCGGGCCGAGGGTTAACCCGGGGCAGCAAATACACAGGGTACACACACATGTATTTCCGGAAACACAATATATATATATATTTCACACAAATCCATCAAATCAATCAATCCATCAAATCAATTCATCAATCAATATACAATATATTTTCCTAAGGTTAAAAAGTCTAAAATTCTGTGATCATATAATATACATGTATTACAGTTAATTAAGAGTTATTCACATCATCTCTCAGAATCACTGCGTCGATAGGGTCGCATACGCCACCTGACCGCTCGTTTGCCGAATGTTAGTACGACAAACAGCGGTCACCGCCACAAAGTGACGGCAGACCCTATCAATGAGATCAAAAGGCAGCGTCGCGCCCTATCTAAGTATTTTTACTGTATGCTTTGCCAACCGCGGCCCTTATTTCTATGGTGCTTAAAGCGCTGTCACTATGGCAGACTGAATATTTCGCAAAAATATGTCATTTCCGACTTGTGATAGATGTATTCCATCTGATGCTAACAACTTCCGGTTTTTGAACTCTGGGTGCTTAATTCTGAAGCCTCCACACTCCCTGGCCTTTGAAAAACCTGCCCCGTTTATGCGATATCTCCCCCGATTCATAGCTGAATTTTATGGGAATGCTTCCAAACAATACGTGGTAGAAGTTCAGACCAAGCTATTTTGCAACGCGGAAAATTTTCTTTCAAAAACTCAAACAGTCTGTTCATGTGCATCATTATCTCATGAATGGGAGTTTGACCTAAGTCGTTTGCACCGCAATGCAATATGATAAAGTCTGGATAATTTCCGAACTTAGTGAGGTATTTAATTTTCTTAAGGGCACTCTGTAAGGTTAATCCTCCGTATCCTTGCCAGCAGATATCAACCCCTTTTTCTTGGAGTCCTAGACTAAGACCGCCAGGCTGACCACAGGCTCTAGCTGCTGCGTTTCTTACTATGGATGAACCAACAATCCAGATGAATTTGCGTTCTGAAAGTACTTCGATACCAATGAGCATGGCATATATGGTACCCAGAATATAATGATACTGTGTGTATCGCAAAGAACATATGTTAAGTATACATGAATAAAGTAAATAGGTTAAATCTGCGTAAGTGGCGAGCGAATATAAGTGCGGAATGCACCCGACTTCCACCTACCAGCTGTCTTGATTGTATTGTCATCGAGACCGATACTGGCCACATACGTGGCCGCACCTATGCGGAAGGAATGACTTGTATAACGGTTTGGGGGATAACCCAAAATAGCCAAGACTTTTTTAAGAACTGCCGAGAATTGATATCTAGTCAGAGGCCTACCATCAAAATGACAAAATGCGGCACCCGGGAAATTGGGGCGAAGTTGTTAGTAGGATTTCATACTGAGAACAGGGCATGCACTTTTACAAGTTGCATTCAGCATAATTTTAGTACCTTTACCGTATTGATCCGTTTTCGATTGTGCTATGCGCAAAATTACTCTGTGTGATTCCATCTGAACATCGTCTATGTGCTATGAAACTGTCGACTTTGTATTAGTTAACTCACCTATTCGTAAAAAAGCATGGAATGCTACAGAAAACGCTGCCCTAAACATCGCAGCTTCGAACGCGCTAGAACAAACTGGCGTTAAATTTGACATAAGATCATGTAGGAGGGTGGCTGTTATTGGTAAACGCTTATCCCTAGTCTTATTTAGGCGTCTCATACCTTCCAGTAGCTTGGAGACAACAAATTTGTTCGTCGGGTCAGTTTTAACATGCAATTTGCAGTAATAACTAATTGCGGCAACATAAGACCTTGCCGTTGCGAATGAGTAATCATTATGATGCAATGATAAAGACGCTTTGAAATAAATAACTAAACGTGGTTTACCGGTGGCGGCCACAACGCATCAAAACCTTTGTTCCGCCGGAAATTAGAAAACGCCGTCAACCCTGTGTTATGTGTCGCTAATGTGTTCTCTGCCATTGATGCGCGTAACAGTTTACTTATTTCATGCTGAAAATTCGATCCCAAAAAAGGGTTGGCATTGTTTCCGGGCGTTGATCCGCATTTGGTGCAAGCTTTCTGAATCTGTCCCACTGTTTACGAGAAATAGAGTCCGCTATTTCATTATTTGCACCCTCAATATGTCTAGCTTTAAACGTAATATTATAATTCATGAGTGCTAAAACTAGAGGACGAAGAAGGGACATAACGCGCTTAGACTTAGAGGATTGTTTATTCAGAATAGCCACTAGCGCCTCATTGTCTACGTTAAAATATACCCTACGGTTGCGTAAGAATTTACCCCATACTTCTATGGCTGATACTAACGGAATCAGTTCAAGAAATGTGATATCCTCACGGCTTTAAAAAAATTAAGCTTCCCTACTAAAGACATAATGATTTTAAGTGTACTTTTTTTGTGATTCAGTATTTCCTCGATATGCTTGATCAAATCCGCGATCTTTCTCTGGTATCTATTTCTAATCCCAAGAATGTTAGTTTAGTTACTGGTCCGACGGTCTTTTCGCTAGCTTTGGGTATTCCCATTTCCTTACACACTGACAGGAAATTCGTCATCAATGTTTGACACTGAGACGTTCCCTTTGGACCAGCAAATATGAAATCATATAGATAATGATCCAGAGTACTGAATTCAGAAGTGCTCATAGTTACCCAGTGCACAAATGTCGCAAACTTCTCGAAAATTGAACAAGATATTGCACAACCAAACGGTAGACATTTATCTATATAGTAAAATCCATTGACGAAATAACATAATAGATGAAAGTCTGATGGGCAAACTCTTATCAACGGAATGCACTTTTCATATCAACCTTAGCAAGCTCGGTATCCGGTCCTAGTTTAGCAATCATCTCGACGACGGTATCAAACGAGGTATACCTAACGGTACACAGTTCCGGATCGATAAAGTCATTGATACTCTGTGATGGAGGGTAGGATAGGTGCGTTATCATTCTCCAGCCACCACTAGATTTGGGAATAATCCCTATCGGAGAAACGTGCGTATTTGGAAAAGGAGGGTACTGAAAAGGACCCATAATTCGTCCCTCAGTTATTTCAGTTTTTATTTTTTCTTCCACGATATTGGCGTGTGTTTTCGCAGATATTAAATTCTTGGAAAACATACCGATCCTAGGGCCCGAATATTGTATTTTGAAACCATTTACCAAACCATCCATCAGAGACATAGCGTGTTCACGGTTTACTTCTTTATATAAATACAGATGTCGCAAGCAAGCCTTAATATTGATTGGGGAATCCCCTAGGGCCCATATATCGTGTATAACCCCTTGACCTCGGAGCGAACGGCTGTCTCGGTCGAAAATTTTGGTGCCGAAATGTCAAATTACTTCTTGGTGCTTTGTAACGCGGTTGACTGGCGGGGATTTGCACAGTGCAAAATTTTGACCGGATGATTGGAAGAGCACCTTATACATAAATGACTATATTGGCATGCTGTATTTGTACAATAGCATTGGTTGTTGAAAGAATAGCATTTACCCAGACTTGGTTTTGTAGAGGGTGTGAGGCTAGACTGGCCTCCCATGTACAATAACCACAGCTCGGTATCTATTTCCCCCCATGATTTTGTTGGGTTAGACACAAGCTTAAGTCTAAACTGTTCGTCGAACGCCTTCCAGTTCCTGGACCTATCTGATCCTATCCGTACGTCACTCATGTATTTCAGCATTTGCTGAAGTTTATATGTATACATGTATAAATACTTATATATATCAAGAATGCATCGGTCCACATTTTTATTGATGTTATGGACTTTGTGTTTTTTGCTTTTGTTACCAATTCACCTTTCGAATTTAGCACCATTACCTTTTCATCCGCGTCAGACGTTTTCGAGTTAACAAGTAATGTTGCTAGGTCGACATAAAGACCCTGCATATTTTTTTCTTTTATCTTATCAGAGACATTGTTTCCAAGAGTATAGCTTGTTGAGCATATTTGTACGGGCAACTCACTAAAATCCGTACCTGTGTCATCAGTAGACAGTGCTACCTCAGTTGCACTGACATTGGGCCAGGGCTTCTTCAACTTGGTTATGATGGTTATCCTCCCCCTCATTAGATTCAGGTATTGATACTGACTCTTTAGCCGTTTCTTTTGCTGGTACATGTCGGCCCGTTTTGGTTGCAGGTTTCTTGGCCTTTGTCCTACTTTTATCTCCTGTTTCTGTAGCCTTACGTTTTCCTCTCGGCATCGTTGATATATGTATGTATGAAATAAATATAATAGTCATTCTACTGAATAGACAATAATATTTAACATATCTGTATTTTACAACTTTTATAAATTATGATGTATCAGAATTAAATGTCGCAAGTTTAATGATTGTGATTCAAACCTTTCCCTTTACAACTTCAAAAGAGTTTTGCATTATCTAAATATTTTATACCATCCTGCTTGCATGTACCACTTACGACACTACCTTGCTTGGCTCGCACGTCACATCGAGCACCTGTTTTATATCAACTGGTTTGTTACCTCGTGGCTCTCTTTGCACCCAGCCTCTCCTATATTGCACACGGCTCTAGACCACGCTTCGAAATGTATTATGGCTTCTTATTACTCGTAGTACATGTACACATTCCAATTCCCTGATAATTGCAACTCAACACCTCTTAATTATGGTCAATGTGACTCAAGATAAGTAAAAAGACTACATCAATTAACTCTTAACAGCAGTTAAATAAAATTATACATTGTTTTACATAAGATAAGAAAGATTTTTTAGGAGCGAATTTTAAAACGTACCTCTTCCTTTGAAAGCGTTAAACAAAGAGACTGAACGTTATGCATAATAGGAAGAATTTAATCGGGCGTAAATAATCCGGATTCACAAATTGGGACCCAACAGTTCCGCGTCGGTAAATAGACATATTTCTAGACAAGCTATCGTATGTCCTAATATTTGTGACAATCGTAACAATTTGGTTTTAACTATCTGATTTTAGTCACGGAATAAGACGTGAAGTGTGTGACATAAGATACAATAACGATATGTATATCTATTTTCTATGAAAAAAAATGTAAATAGATCAAACAATATTTAGAAAATCTATAGTCTGCGTTTTAACAAATTCACAAAGTAAATAATGTATTTTGTGTCTGTAAATTGCAGATATGCATCAGAAAGTCTTTATTTACTAAATTATGTGATCTACATACACTTGCCGATTACGTAAAACCTTGTTAATTGACTACAAATCATACAAATCATGGACATGTAGTGAACTGTGTAATGCCTTGTCCTTCCTCTTGGACAATATTTATCTTAGATTTGGTGAGGATCTATACAAGCAGGTTGTAGGAATTCCTATGGGTACTAACTGTGCGCCTCTTGTTGCAGATTTATTTTTATACACTTATGAAAAAGAATTTATCCAAAATCTTCAAAAGCAAAGAAAATTTGATGAGCTGAAATGTTTCAATAATACTTCTAGGTATCTGGATGATATTCTAACCATTGACAATGCTGCTTTTGAATTACATAAGAATGAAATTTATCCACAAGAATTAACCCTTAACAAGGCAAACCTTTCAAATACAGAAACACCCTTTTTGGACCTAAATATCAAAATTGTAAACGGAAAGATTCATACAAGTGTATATGACAAAAGGGATGATTTTGGATTCAACATAGTAAATTTCCCTTGGCTTGACGGTGATGTTCTAAGATAACCGTCATACGGCATTTACATATCACAGCTCATCCGGTACGCTAGAGCATGTACTGATATTTCGGATTTTCACAGTAGAAATTTACAAATTACCAAAAAACTTTTAGGTCAAGGTTTCCGCTTTCATAAACTAGTTATGACTTTCTGGAAATTTTACAAAAATTACAGTCAACTTCTTTTAAAATTCGGATCTATACATGCAACAGAGTACATTTCTATGGGTATTACACAACCTGTCTTTTATGGTGATATGATAAACAAAATAAAAAGGATCAAAGGTAGGCAGCATAACCATCGAAAATGCGTCAGAATCATCAAACGCCTTTTATACCGTGGATATGATCCTAATGTCACCAGACGGACACTAGGCTTGGTACTTGACCAATCTACAGTCTTGTACAAGCGCATCCTTGAGACTTGCACTCTGACTGACTGTGACGACGGGACTCCATGACGGGCCCTGTCCAAACCTCTTTAGAGAAGACAGGGCCCCGACCACCTGTCCTCTCTGAATGTCAGTCGGACTCCTCGGGTGATTACATACATGAGCTCGCTACAGCCGGCAGAGCACGGACTGTATTACGCATGCCCTCTTTTTATATCCATTTACATATTCATCTGTGTCTCTGGGGCCTCTGCTTTTTGCGGTCTTGTTTGTGTGATGTCATCTTACAGTGAGGAAGTTGTTTTACACCACAATTGTACGTTCTTCGAGACCTCTGGGTAATTGGAGAAGTGAGAGGGTTGTGCGCACGTGATCCAGGATAGCCACACCATTTGCTACTTGCGTGACAGATGGCCGTCCAAAGTCGGCACCGGTTACCCATTGGTCTCGTCGGTTTATGTGTAGTCTTTTGTGTTTGATGTTTACATGTCGTGTGTATCTTTTCCGTCTCGTGCTGTACTCGCCTTTATGTTTTTGCATCGGGTGTTTTGGTGTTTTACTGTTGATGCTGCAACGGGGTCTTGTTGGAGATCTCCTCCCTTCTTTGTGTATCTTCGTCGCCGGTTGATTGGTCTATATATATATATAAGATAACTTTATAATGTGTTATCAAAGGATAGACACTTGTAAGGGATTTTGGAGGAAATGGGAGGTCGTCGTTTGGAGCAGGTTATGACTAGCATGTCAGTGTGTAAGATATGTACATGTGTCCGGCTTGACTGTTTCTTCCGCTGTTTTAGTGTCTTAGTCAATTGTACCTTTTTTGTGTTGTCTATTATTTCTTTTTTCAAGTGACAGTTGACAGATTGATAATTGACAATTCTCCAGAGGAAAAATATTGTCAACTGACTACCGTTGGCAATTTTTATTTTTAAGTTTTATCTGGCTCCAATCACTGTCAACCTGCCATTCGTCCACCTTAAATACTACAATTATTTTCAATTGTCGACCGTCGGCTCGTTTTCTTTTTCCACCTTACTTCAATCACTGTAAACTGTCACTCGTCGACCTTCAATACTACAATCATTGTCAACTGTTGATCTGTCAACCATCGACCTTAAATACTACAATCTTTATCAATTGTCGACCTTCTATATTTACCCTACCTGAATCACTGTCAACTGGCGAATTTTCAATCGTCATTCTTCAATGCTGCAATCATTGTCAAATTTGTCGTCCTGCAAACAGTCGACCTTCAAACAATTGGTGTCAACTGTCAACCCTCTGCTTTTTTCATTTTATTTCAATAGCTGTCAACTGTCAACTTCTAAATTGCCGAATGTTAATACTACAATCACTGTTAACAGTCGACCTGTCAACCCATTATACTTCAATAATCGTCAACAGTCCACTTGACAACCTTCAACCCATAATACTTCAATTATTGTCAATAGTCAACAACTGTCAACCAACAATACTAGTTATTGTCCACAGTCGACATGACAACCGTCAACCCATAATACTACGATTATTGTCGACAGTCGACCTGACCACCGTCAACATATTCTAATTCATTTTGTTTGTTTCACGCATTCTGATTGGTTCACAGGATTTCTACAAGCATGTATAACGACGATATACATGCCAGAAACCGACTCATTTGACCTACATAAAAATGTATTCCTACGTAAATTTGCACGTTACAAGCTTTAGCGCACTTTTTGCGTATGACGTCATGCTTCCCTTTGTTCTTCGCTCCTGTGACGTCATACTGTGACGTAAAACTACAAGGTATGAGCTTGTAAATGGCGTTCTCCACATGTAAACAACAATACAAGTAAGTTTATTATTTATAGCACTTTGATTTTTCGCCATTGTAATAAATACGAAGCAGTTGTATTTCATATTTTGCAGCGCAATAATTTCTGTTGGTCGTCGTTAGTCCTCTGTAGCCCCGACGGTATAACTATGTTTCCAACAGTATATCCAACATATACCTGTCGCAACCACAAAACACAGTACATGTACGTTTATCCCCTAAATACTACAATCATTGTCAACAGTAGACCTGACAACCGTCAACCCATAGTACTACAATTACTGTCCACTGTCGACCTGCAAAGCGCCGATATAAAAAAATACAATTTTTGTCATCTGTCGACCGTCGTCTTTTATATTCATTTTTACTTTATTTCAATCACTGTCACCCTGTCAACCGTCTACCTTCAATTTTACAATAATTGTCAACTGTCGACCTTAAATACTACAATAATTTGTCGACTGTCGACATTCTTTATTTATCTTACCTCAATCACTGTCAAATGGCGACCGATCAATCGTCAACCTTCAATACTGCAATCATTGTCAATTGTCGTTCTGTCGACCTTCAAAACTGCAATTATTTTTAACTGCCGACTTTCGACTTTTATCTTTTCCCCTTTTTTCAATCGCTGTCAACCTGTTAATTATCGACCTTAAATTTTACCATTATTGTCAACTGTCGATCTACCAACCGTCGGATGTCGACCTTTTTCATTTTATCTTAACTCCATCACTGTCAACTGTCTACCTGTAAACCTTGAACCCCCAATGCTACAATTATTGTCAACTATCAACCGTCGACCATTTTCTTCTTTACCTTTCTACAACAGTTGAGTTGAATACTGTAAATGTAATATATTATAAGAAGGCAAGCGTAAGAGTAATATCTAATTTGAAGCAGCGGATGTAATCACAAGAACTGCTCATCCGTATATTTCTGTTGCATGTATCATTACGTAATTTCGCTTAGCATAAAAAACAGTTGCATAAAAAATATCTTAAAAATAATATATGAAATTAAACTCCGTGATTTGTTAATTTAAGTATGAATATTTGTGATAGCAAATGCGCCGTGTCAATGTTTTATATTGTGCCTTTTTTAAATGTCCTGGTTCGTTGCACGAAGTACATTTAGTACTTACTTTCTTTTCAATCAGATCCCGTCTTACTATATTTCGTTCAGTACCATTTTTCGCGATGAGATGCGTGTTTAAATACAAAGGAGACTGATTTCTTGACAAAGTGTATCATTCATTGTCATGATAACACGTCTAATGTCATTGAGTTTAAAAACATATTCACTTACAAAGCAATCTTCAGATGTACATTTTCCTACTTTTGGTAGCGTTTGATCGAAATTGGCATGATCTATGTTCAATATTGAATGTTGTCAAAATACTTAAGGGAATAAATTAGCGAATGATATCTATTAAAGCTTGAAATATTTATAAGACAGAATGAATTGGAAGTGGATGTGTACAACTCATTTATCACTCCCTTAACAATATCGCGTTTATTGTTTAGGTCCCCTGATGGTTGCTCGTTCTTAGACCATTATTTTTTGTTTTGTGTTTATGTTTTTGTTTTTTGTTTTTTGTTTTTGTTTTTGTTCTGTTTTTTTTTTTTTTTTTTTTGTTTGTTTGTTTGTTTTTCTTTTTTTTTTGTTCTTTTTTTTTGCAGTGAATGGATCGACGAAAAGTTGTGACGATAACTCATTTGTGACGATAAGTCATTTTGTAAATAGTTCACGATAGCCAATCACATGATGAAGTGCATGGGAGTCCCTTTCGATTGAATGGTAAATTGGGAGGAAAATACTCTCTAAATATACCTTATATGTATTTGATTCAGGCCTACCATACGAACAACATTATCAAGTATATGATGGTGATCTTTCATGGTAAGGTATAGAGGTATATTCAGAGAACACTAAAACAGTATTTTTTTTTTTTTACTTTTACGTGTTATGATACGGTGCACGTGAAAAAACGAAATATTATGTTTAAGTGATTCCCATGCAACAGATAGTATGTATATCACGGGATTCGATACCGTTAAGTTACGTCTTACTATATTCTAAAAACATACTGCAATCAAAAATTACAATGCTCATCTAATGGCAGCATTTTATCCTGGGGCAGCAAACAGGGAGTTGTCAAAGATTAATACGCAATTCTTAATTTGAGAACCATTCCTATCGAGGACCAGCAAATTCTAACAACTAAACAAAACAGAATAGAAAAGTAGACTGGACACCCAAATGTTCCTAACATGTGCATTAGGCAATAACCTACATTTGCGATATTTACATTACGACGCATCATCTATGCAAGTTTTGCAATCCTTGCACTTTAAAATTAGATAAATTCCCTATGAATTATGGCGACTCCGAAACACGTGTCTGGTGCAGAAAAAGTGGTTTGAAATTTTCTTCAAGAGTTGGAATACTTCGCTATTACTAGAATAGAAAATTAAAACTTCTTAACATAAATACCCAAATCTTCCTAATATGTGCACTCAAACGGAAATATAGGTTTTCACCTATATTTGAACATAAATTTGTTATCTATTCTTCTGTAACTTATTTGTGTCACTCTTATGCCCTTTGCCGTGTGTAGCATGTGAAAAAGTTTCACGCGAGTATTTTGAATATTTTCCCCTGACATGGTCGCTATAACACTTTCTGTATAGATGTTAAACTTCTTCAGACATAGCCTCAGACAGTGCATGTATTTTAGACATTGTTTTCATTTTCATGCGTGAACATCGACGGTGAGTGTGGCTATCCAAACAGGTGATGCTTACTCCTCCCGTGCACCTGGTCCCACCTCTAGCTTGTTAGGGGTCCATCGATACTCAATGTTGTGCTCTATTGCGAGTGATGTTGAGATTATTGTCAAGATCTTCTTTAACCCTTTACATAAAACTTTAACACATCTTAAAATTGATAACCTCAGGTAGTGCATGTTTTCTAGATATTCTTTTCATTTTCGTGCGTGTACATCGACGGCGAGTGCGGCTAGCAAAACAGTGGATGCTTACTCCTCCCAGGCATTTGATCCCACCTCTAGCTTGCTAGGGGTCCGTCGATGCTCAATTCGATAAAGAGTCGAACATGAAAAGAAAAAGGAAGTGTGGAACTTTGCTGCAAAAGAGCAAACCTTTGGAGAAAACGGTATCAAGTCAAATTGACGTGTCATATAGCCTGCAATATCCCTTTCTTTTAGGGACAGTATTGCTTGTATTTAAAATGTAACAATACTCTAATGAGCTCGCTACAGCCGGCAGAAAACGGACTGTATAACGCATGCCCTCTTTTTATATCCATATTAACTTTACATATTCATCTATGTTTCTGGGGCCTCTACGTTTCGCGGTCTTGTTTGTGTGAGGTCATCTTACAGTGAGGAGGTTGTTTTACACCACAATTGTACGTTCTTCGAGACCTCTGGGTAATTGCAGAAGTGAGAGGGTTGTGCGCACGTAATCCAGGATAACCACACCATTTGCTACTTGCGTGACAAATGGCCGTCCGAAGTCGGCACCGGTTACCCATTGGTCTCGTCGGTTTATATGAAGTCTTTTGTGTTTGATGTTTACATGTCGTGTGTCTCTTTTCCGTCTCGTGCTGTACTCGTCTTTTGTGTTTTTGCATCGGGTGTTTTGGTGTTTTGCTGTTGACGCTGCAACGGGGTTTTGTTGGAGATCTCCTCCCTTCTTCTAAACTAGAATAGAAAATTAAAACTTCTTAACATACATACCCAAATCTTCCTAATATGTGCACTCAAACGGAAAATATAGGTTTTCACCTATATTTGAACATAAATTTGTTATCTATTCTTCTGTAACTTATTTGTGTCACTCTTATGCCCTTTGCCGTGTGTAGCAAGTAAAAAAGTTTCACGCGAGGGTTTTGGCGGTAAGTATTTTGAATATTTTCCCCTGACATGGTCGCTATAACACTTTCTGTATAGATGTTAAACTTCTTCAGACATAGCCTCAGACAGTGCATGTATTTTAGACATTGTTTTCATTTTCATGCGTGAACATCGACGGTGAGTGTGGCTAGCCAAACAGGTGATGCTTACTCCTCCCGTGCACCTGGTCCCACCTCTAGCTTGTTAGGGGTCCATCGATGCTCAATGTTGTGCTCTATTGCGAGTGATGTTGAGATTATTGTCAAGATCTTCTTTAACCCTTTACATAGAACTTTAACACATCTTAAAATTGATAACCTCAGGCAGTGCATGTTTTCTAGATATTCTTTTCATTTTCGTGCGTGTACATCGACGGCGAGTGCGGCTAGCAAAACAGTGGATGCTTACTCCTCCCGGGCATTTGGTCCCACCTCTAGCTTGTTAGGGGTCCGTCGATGCTCAATTCGATAAAGAGTCGAACATGAAAAGAAAAAGGAAGTGTGGAACTTTGCTGCAAAAGAGCAAACCTTTGGAGAAAACGGTATCAAGTCAAATTGACGTGTCATATAGCCTGCAATATCCCTTTCTTTTAGGGACAGTATTGCTTGTATTTAAAATGTAACAATACTCTAATGAGCTCGCTACAGCCGGCAGAAAACGGACTGTATAACGCATGCCCTCTTTTTATATCCATATTAACTTTACATATTCATCTATGTTTCTGGGGCCTCTACGTTTCGCGGTCTTGTTTGTGTGAGGTCATCTTACAGTGAGGAGGTTGTTTTACACCACAAATGTACGTTCTTCGAGACATCTGGGTAATTGCAGAAGTGAGAGGGTTGTGCGCACATAATCCAGGATAACCACACCATTTGCTACTTGCGTGACAAATGGCCGTCCGAAGTCGGCACCGGTTGCCCATTGGTCTCGTCGGTTTATGTGTAGTCTTTTGTGTTTGATGTTTACATGTGTGTCTCTTTTCCGTCTCGTGCTGTACTCGTCTTTTGTGTTTTTGCATCGGGTGTTTTGGTGTTTTGCTGTTGACGCTGCAACGGGGTTTTGTTGGAGATCTCCTCCCTTCTTCTAAACTATATCATGCACTATTACAAACGCGCTAGGATGAATAATCTAATTTATTCAGCTTTCAAGACCTACAGATGTAAACAGTAGCTCTCCCATGGGAGAATATTCCGCAGTTTACACAGAACTTACATGGAATTTACATGGAAATTGTTCCATGGATTACGCGGAGTATCGGTTACATGTAAATCCGCATCTTTCCGTGCTACTGCGGAATCCCTTCCTTACTGATGCGGAATCTTCTGCATATGACATTACATGTAAAGCTTGAGGATGTTATACGTAATTATATGGAAGACATTCCGCATCAATTCCATATGAAATCTGAAATGTTCCGCATTACTTCCATATCAAGATCCGCACCCTTCCATATCCTTGTAGAGGCTGATTGTAATGGGAAGTAACTCTTACAACTAAATTGAAAAATAGTTGAATACATTTTAGTAGGTCCATTGTATGTGCCCTTACACAAAAAAGACCTCTGCCGTGAATACGTCTTACTAATGTCATGCAAACTTTATGTGAACATTCTGTGAATGTATAAAACCTTATAAAGACATTTACTAGACATTCATTTTTCGCATGTACATTAGATTGCCGCGAATACTTACACGTGATTCACCAAAAAAAGGGAAATTTAAATATTCATTAATTTTCTGCGAAACTGTAAATGAAATATTTTCTTGCTAATATATCTGGCAATTACGTTACTATTTTACATGCAAATAGTAAGTTGCGATTGTCTTGCGCATATGGAATAAATATGAATGTCTTGCGATCCCATACTTTCTGCGAATGTCTGGCGATTGCACACATATTGTTTTGCAAATATGTAGTGGACATACATGTACCAGTATGTAGGAGCCAAATGCCACTAAATCAAATCGCCAAATGCCGCTAAAAATCAAGAATTATGTACAATCACTAAAATCGCATCTGGCCAAATAGGTGCCTTAAGTTCTTAATTAAAGCATGTTAAGTTAATCCACAGGAAAAAACCAAATCTATTTGATGATCAATAATAATATAATTCATTCAATGCTTAAAACATTAAAATATTCGATCCGAAATCTCTTCCGTAACATTTCGTATCTCGCAATGAACTTAATTGACCTCAGAGGTAAGGTCAAGTTAGATCTATATTAAGACCAGGGATACCCCAACCAACATCATGAAAGACCAAGAAACGATGAAATACAGGTTAACTGAGTACTCATGATCATATGTTACAAGAATGTGATATGATTGGTGGTTGATGGCTTCGTTTCAGTATCATGTGGGTATTTGATTTTATATTTATATCGAATTGCCTCTGACTAGCAAAGTTATACCTGAATTACTTGACACCCGCAATAAAAAGCTTACAGACCTGTTTTGTTTTATCCTATTTCTTTTAATTGACTTTAAATCTAATTGCAAGCAACTGAGTTCAGTAATTTGCAAATTTACCGAAGATAAAGCGATTATTGTATCTTTGACTTATAGCGACCTGTGTAGTGCCTTATCTTTCCTCTTGGACAACATTTATGTATAATTTGGTGAGAATCTCAACAAGCAGGTTGTAGGGATTCCTATGGGTACAAATTGTGCGCCTCTTGTTGCAGATTTATTTTTGTACACATATTAAAAAGAATAAATTCAAAATCTTCAAAAGCAAAGAAAACATGATGATGGGAAATGTTTCATTGGTACTTCTAGGTACCTGGATGATATTCTACAATCGATAATCCTGTTTTTGAAAAGTATAAAGATGTTATTTATCCACAAGAATTGACTCTAAACAAGGCAAATGTTACAGACACAGAAACACCATTTTTGGACCTAAATATCAAAATGGTCAATGGAAAAATTCATACAAATGTGTATGACAAACGAGGTGATTTTGGATTCAACATAGTCATTTCCCCTGGCTTGACGGTAATGTCCTTAGATTACCGTCATACGATATCTAGATTTCACAGCTCATCTGGTATGCTAGAGCATGTATAGATATTTTGGATATTCATAGTAGAAATTTACAAATTACAAAGAAACTTTTAGGTCAAGGTTTTCGCTTGTACAAACAAGTAAAGACTTTCTGGAAATTTTACAAAAAATATGATCAAATTCTTTTGAAATTCGGACCCATACTCGTACAAGCAACAGAGTATATTACTTTAGGTATTTCACAACCTGCATGTCATGGTGACATAATTAACAAAATAAGAAGGATCAAAGGTAGACAGCATACGTATCGAAAATACGTCAGAGCCATCAAACGCCTTTTATACCGTGAATATGATCCTAATGTCACCAGACGGACTCTAAGCTTGGTACTTGACCAATCTACAGTCTTGTACGAGCGCATTCTTAAGACTTGCACTTTGACTGACTTCGACGACGGGACTCCATGACGGGCCCTGTCCAAACCTCTTTATAGAAGACACGGCTCCGACCACCTGTCCTCTCTGAATGTCAGTCGGACTCCTCGGGTGATAACATATATGAGCTCGTTCTATGGTGTGGATTGGTATTCCTTGTCCCTTTTGCGTCTCTTTCTGTGGGTGTCTGTTCTGTGTTTTTTGCATTGAGTGTTTTTGGATTTTGCTGTGGGTGCTGCAACCTAGTGAATTTGGAGATCCCCTTCTTTCTGTATCTTTTAGAAAATAGAGTATATTATTTTATTTCATTATTTTTGTTTTATTGGGTAAAGAAACCTACAAAAAGTTCACTTGTCCAGGATATATAAACAAAACATGTATTTTGCCGGCGTATTCACAACCTTTACAATTAAATCACAATATTTATGCCTCGTTCACACGGTTGCGCAATAAATTTATTTCGCAATAACTTCATTGCGCAACAAATTTGTTTCGCAATAAGCTTTTTGCGTTCACACGAGACCGAAACTATTGCGCAATAAAATGCCGATGAACATGCACAAGAATCATGAATAAAAGTGTACAACGAATACCTTAAGGAAAAATTGTTCGAATAATTTTCGTAAAGTCAAATTTAAGACTATTTTGGGAGGTAGTTCATTCATTTATTTGTCATTTCAGTCTAGAGCATGACGTCATTCAATTATGACGTCATTCTCTACAAGGGGCCCAGACTTAAAGAAAAGCGTTCTTATATATACGAAAAATCGGAATCTCTTCAAAAGAATCATAAAAATAAACACGTTGAGTGGTTATATTCGTAAGTATAACAATCTCTTTCCCTTGTCATGTTGATGCGCATGCGTCAGATTTATTGCGCAACAGTTTCGCTTAGCGTTTACACGGCAGAAATTGTTGCGCAATAAAGTTATTGCGAAACAAATCGAAAATTTATTGCGCAATAAATTTTGTCGTGTGAACGCAAAACAAATTTATTGCACAACAAATTTACGTTTATTGCGCAATAAACTCTCCGTGTAAACGAGGCATTATAAATAAACCCATGTAGTAGAAGGTGAGCTTTATCTCACGAAGCTTTCTAGTCATCAATCTGGAAAGGTTTGAAAGTTTGCTAACTACCGACTAAATAATAGGTGAAAATCTACCCTGATTTACCCTTAATCAAGTTGAATAATCTATGTCGTTATTATTTTAAATGTAATCATGGTAATGCGCATGCGTAACTTGTGGTTTTTCAATTTTCGGTGTAAATATTGTGAGCAAGAAATATTTACAATAGTTTTTTTTTTTATCATTATTATTATTATTATTTCATATGAGACAATACGATACAAAACATAGCACAATTTGTGACTTAGATTACATCATAAACGACAATTGATAAATAAATCATGTGATATCAAGGAATCAAAAAGAAAATACATCAGAGCTTATGAAAAAGATTTTCACTATAGAATTGAATTTTACCATTTGTTTTAAATTGCTTAAAATATTGATCAATATAATGAGATAGTTTATCTTTATATTTTGGTATCTTGAGGAGCTTGGTTGCATAAATTTTGTTATTTGTGGATAGGTAATAACTTTGGTAATGCTAGAAAAATACAGTTTGTGTTCTACAAGTTAAATTTCATCCAATATTTGACGATTACAGGGTCTGCAACTTTAAGTGATTTTTAAAAAATGCACGACAGACTTCACGCAATTGATAATCACTCATATTATTGAAAAATAATCATAGTTTAAAAGTATGCAGTGAAGTCTTGAATAATATTATGGAGTTTTATGTATAGATCAAATAATGAATTATGGCAAAGACCTTAGAAGTCCAGAGTGATGGATATTCCGCATTGATCCCATTTGAAACATTTTCTTAGTCCAAAGTTTCGATGCTTTCCTCATGAAATTCTTTTTAAAGTTTTGATATGCCATTCCTTCCGCATAGAAAGTTTTGCATTCCATGCCACTTGGAACCATTATTACATGGAAGCTTTATACGGAAATGGTTCCGCATTAAAAAAAATTCCGTGTATTTCTATACACTTCCACATGTCTTCCGCATGATTACATATATATGATTTCTACATTCCTTGCGGAATATTCTCCGATGGGCTGTTGATTCAGTTCTGCATTTAAAATTGTGGAATAGAGGTTTTAGAATAATAACCCTACAACATTGTGTGAGGTATATGCAAATATATATATTTAAAATTCAATCGATTAGTGTTTTTTACAGTACAAAAATATATGTTACTGCTGATATTTAAAATTCTTCGTCGTGTATTATATTGAAGTCTTAGCGACAACATTTTGTGTACTACGTCAAATGTAATGCTAACGTTTAAAGTGTCAACGACACTAGGCACAATGGGTTGCACATATCCAATATTTGTATTTCTCTTCTGTCTAATGACATGTCCTTTTGATGTAAACTCGCAAGAAATTGGAAATTACGATAGATGCCAGGAAAATAAAATACAAGACCGGGACATGCAGTTTCTTCTTAATGTCAACAGAATACAGTCCCAAGAAATAGCCGAATTAAAGTACAGACTGAGCGTGTTGGAAAAAGAAATTCACACATCGAGAAGTAGTTCAGGTAAGATTTCCTAGTTGTATGAAGGAGAGTATGTTTCATAAATCACATTCCTTTTTTTTTGTATTACTTTATTTCGAGTTATGTTTATGACTTTATGTATCCAAAGTAGTATTGTATCCAAAGTAGTATTGTACAAAATTCAAAACATTAAAAAGGGCGCCACTGAAATTAATTTTGGTGACTCCGCTGGAAGAATCACTGATGCGAATTAAGTATTCGAAACACGTGTCTGCATGGTGCAGGAAAAATTTGTTTGGAATTTTCTTCATAAAGGTATAGAGTTGGAACACTCCCGTATTATTATTATAAACATTTATTTCATGTTGCAGTGCGGAGCAATAAAAATCGTTTCGTATTATTGTATTCGATGGGTAATGAGAAGTAATTGGGTTACCCATTTATGCAATCCTGAGACCTAAAGACACAGCATAGCTATATTATAAAGTAAAAATTAACTAATTTTTTTTTCCATTTTGGATTTTGAAAAAGAAATTGGTTACTTTATGAGTGATGGACCCTTACATTTTACATATCACTCTATGAGAAAAAGTTAATATTTTTTTAATTTTTTCAACAGAATGACGGGCCATCAAATATCGATAAGTCGAAAAAAAAATTTTTTAAAATATATATTTCGTCAAATTTCGCTGAAAAATCAAAACTTCACTAATTAGTTTTCCTGTTATTAATTTTGTCTTTCTTTTTCATCATGGGGAAATAACTCCTAAACACGAACAATTTCAAAATATTTCTTCTTTGATATCTATTAGGCAAGTGCAAAAGTTTTTGAAATATCGTATAAAACCGAAATATACTGAATGATAAAGATATCTAATTTCAATGTTTTTGTTATCATTTCCTCCATTTCCCATCGAATACCTTACGACATTCTAACTTCGCTAAAGCAAACATTAAACGAATTACGTATAAATATACATCACAATATTTCCTTAATTTGACCTTTAATTAAATAAATTTCTTTTTTTTTTTTTGCATTTCCATCACGACAGCTTTTGCAAATTTTGGTTTAAATCATTAATAATGATAACGCATAGAATTACAAGTTATCCTATTTCATGGGTACTGAGAAGTTTTTGGGGCGCCTATTCACGGAATATCTTAGCATAGTTATGATGTAAAAATTAAGCCCAAAAAATGGAACCATTCACTTCAAGAATTATGGACCCTTAGAGGTAACATTGTAATTTCTGAAAAAAAAATATTTTAAGAAAATTTTCCCATCGAAGGATGGGGCATCAAAGTTGTTAAAACCAAATCTAAATCAAATTTATCAAATTTCACTGAATAATCAAAACTTTACCAATAAGTTTTCTTGTCATGAATTTTTTTTTCAATTTTCATTATCAAGGGACTCTTTGCAAAATTCAATTCAATTCGATTCATTTCAATTCTCATTTCAATATCTATTAGTGTAAGTACAGAATTTTTCAAATTAACATAAGAAACATTAGAAAATTGAACGATAAATGTTCCTATCTTCAATATTTTAAGCATAATTTCTATCATTATACAATGTATGTACCAAGTTTTATTTGCTTTAACGATTTATACAGTCATATTTCTTACTGTAGTAATTCATTCATGTCCTACTATACCTTAAACTCAGCGGCATTACTTTGGCTGTCAAGGCTATAAAAAGACAACAAAATAGAGCAAAATGTTCACAAGCATTGACCTATAACATACAAAGTAGGGCATTTAAAATCATTTCAAATACACCCTTACTTAAATAATCTACACAAAAAGTGAGTTTAAATTGAAGCAATTCTATCGCACGAAACGTGTCACTTAGAGCAAAACGACCCCAAACATTCAAAACTAGAATTTACAAAAAAAAACTAGGTAAACTTATTTTGTAAATACATTTTACTTCGCTTCATTTCATCATAACAACCGAGTTTGATTTCAGAGTAATTTACACTTAAAAACCTTAATAAATTACAGAATAAAGAGGTCAATATTCAACCTATACCTGTATCAATCACCTACCTCTTTGTGTTTTATCTGAGGATGAGGCGCTTGAGCTATGATTACTCGAATACCATATGTGAACAGCAGATAAAATCAATGTGTGAGACGTATGGACGTTTGTGTTTGGTGGGCGTGGGGTCATGATTTCCAGACTATCTCTAGATCCGCCCTTTCATTATTGGATCATTTCCACCCTGATGCGCAGTTCTGCAACTATTATCTTATCTTGATGCTCGGCAAAAGAAATCCAAGTAGGGAAATATATTAAGAGCGAAGTCGTCGTATACATGACCTTAAATGTAAAGAGAATAATACGGAAGTGTTCCAACTCTATACCTTCAAACCAATTTTCATGCACCAGACACGTGTTTCGAATATTTTAAAATTCTCATCAGTGATGCTTCCAGCCAAATTGCTTCTCATTAGCAGTCCAAATTCATTTCACTAGCGCCCTCTGGTATTATTTTTTAGAATTTAAAGACACAGCTAAGGACGGATGTTGATAGTCAGGCAGAATAATAAATCAAATTCATTATAATTTTTTTACCTCACCTGAGCAAAGCTCAAGTGAGCTATTGTCATAGCGCGCCGTCCGTCGTCCGTCCGTCGTCCGTCGTCGTTGTCGTCGTCGTCGTCATATGCATCCGTCCCGCGTAAACTTTTAACATTTTTGACATCTCTGCAACCGCTGCATGGAATTTCACCAAACCTTACAGCAAGCAAGTACTCAATGCCCTCTACCAAGTTTGTGTTTTTAAAGCCGATCGGAAATCCAAGATGGCTGCCACAGGATCTGATTGGCTGACACATTTTCGACTTTTCCTCTAAAACCGCAGCACAGAAATTCTTGAAACTTCACAGGAAGCAATTACTCAATGCCCTCTACAAAGTTTGTGTTTTTAAAGCCGATCGGAAATCCAAGATGGCCGCCACAGGCTCTGCTTGGCTGACACATTTTGGACATATCCTCTGAAACCGCTGCACAGAATTTCTCGAAACTTCACAGGATGCAAGAACTAAATGCTTTCTACCAAGTTTGTGTTCTTCGAGCCGATAGGAAATCCAATATGGCCGCCACAGACTCTGATTGCTGACACATTTTTGACTTCTCCTCTGAAACCGCTGCACAGAATTTCACTAAACTTCACAGGAAGGAATAACTCAATGCCCTCTACCAAGTTTGTGTTTTTTTCTAGCCGATCGGAAATCCAAGATGGCCGCCACAGGCTCTGATTGGCTGACACATTTTGGACTTCTCCTCTGAAACCGCTGCACAGAATTTCTTGAAACTTCACAGGAAGCAAGTACTCATTGCCCTTTACCAAGTTTCTGGTTTTTTGAGCCGCTCGGATATCCCTGATGTCATCCACGGGCTCTAATTGGATTACACATTTTTTACTTATCCTCTTAAACTACTGAACAGAATGTTACCAAACTTTTCAGGAAGTATGTATACATTGTCCTTCTCAAAGCTTCACTAAAAGATATTTCCTTCAGGTCTTATACTGACTTTTGATTAACAACATACATTCAGTCTCCTCAGGTGAACGATGTGGCCCCCTTGGGCCTCTTGTTTTGAAATAAATGTATATTTCAATTCAGTGCCTAAACACATTGAAACTAGGCGAACCATATTCTCGGGAAGTAAAAGAAAACTAATACTTAATACCTAGTTTTAACCTTTGAACATAGTACATTGTTTTATCGTTAAGTAAACCTGGGGAAAATTGTGCTATATTTTCTTTGAACATCGTGAATATTTTTAAAGTACCCGATACGTACATGTCTGGTCCATGCTGCAAATTTATCCGTGTTTTAATTATGCTATTGAATTTGAAGACGTTTAACATCGTAAAGTAAACCCATGTAAAATTGTAATTTATTTGTCTCGACCGGTATTTGAACCTTATAATGTATTTACCTTCAACTATCATGATTATAAAAAGCAGAGATATAAAGTCTTCTTTATTCAATATAAATAGAAAAATAACATTAATTCCTTTCATTTTTCATTGGAATGGGTCATGTGGAGTCACACTAGACATAAAGAACAATAAGGCCCTGCCGTCACCTATAAGGAAAGCCATACATATTATTTCGTAAAGAAAGGAGGAATGTCAGACAACATTAGGTTACAGCACCCACAGCAAAACTCCAAATCACTAAATGCAAATACACAGAGAGGACAATAACAGAAAGAGACACAAAACAAAAGGAACAAAGAACACCAACTCACACCAGAAAAATGAAACACAAAAGACCACACATATACCAACGAGACCAATGGACAACCTGTGCCGACTAAGGACGACCATCTGCCACGCAAGTATGAGACGGTGTTGTGATCCGGATTACGTGCGCATTAATCTCCAACTTTAACGATAACCCGGAGGTACATGTATGAACAACGCACAATTGTGATCTAAAATAACCACCGTACTGGAAGATGAACATATGCAAACAGACCACATGGCACAGGAGCCCAGGGAACATACATATTGATATGTAAAAGGTTATGAAAAACAGAAGGCAAACAAAATACAGTCCGCACTCCACGGCTAGCTGTGAGAAACGTTTCAAATAATCTTGGATGATATCGCCGTTACACATACAGATCACAGATCTAAAATTAGACGTTCAATTGATTAGATGTTCAATTGAGTATTCGCTATATTCGGAATTCAAACCAGATTTTCTTCCCATTTCAGACGGTATCTGATGTAGACTGATAGTGACGTCATCAAATTCTAGGGAAACAGTCCTACAAGAATGGGAAATGACAGTTTAAAATCGACATTACCATCCCATTTTTATGACGTCACAATGGTTTTACTTTTTTTAATTTTTAAATATCTTAGTATATTTTCACAGTATTTTCGAACTCGAAGTCTCTTAACTCCTTAACAACAAATCGGATGAACCTGAAAATCGACAGGCGGCTTTCTATAGTTTGATTACAACGTACAAATATCATAAAAATCCGTTGACTCTTATTCAAGTTATAGCGTTTCATGCACCTATATTTTGCCCTAAGCTTAACATGTATGTATACATACCCCCCCCCCCTCCCATTACACAAAATTTCTCGATTATGCGACAAAAGAATTAACAACCCGTTACATATGTCAAAGAACATCCTTCCATCTTTGAGTATACACAAATTTTCAAAACATTTCACCCAAAAATATATTTTTAAAAGATTTTTAGAAGTCCCATAACTTCGTATCGACAAATCGGATGAACATAAAAATCGAAAGGCGGCTTCCTCTTTACAGTCTGGTCACAACGTACAAATATCATAAAAATCCGTTGACGCATATTGAAGATATTGCGTTCCATGCACCTATATTTTGCCCTTACCTTAACACGTATGTGTATATAACCCATCTTCCTTTACACACAATTTCTCGATTATGGGACAAAAAATTAAAAACCCGTTATATATGTCAAAGAACATCATTTTGTCTTAAATTATACATATTTTCAAAAAATTTCATCCAAAAGTAGATTTTTAAAGAATTTTTAATTTTTTGGTATATTTTCACAGTATTTCAAAATTATAAGTCCCATAACTCCTTAACGACAAATTGGATGAACCTGACAATCAGAAGGCGGCTTCCTTTCCACAGTTAGATCACAATGTACAAATATCATGAAAATCCGATGACGCATATTCAAGTTTTTTGCATCACATAAACTGACGGACAGACCGGCAGACAGACTTCGCCATACCATAATACGTCCCGTCAAATGACGGGCGTATAAAAATGCTATTTATCCGCAAGAATAAACTGTAAACAAGGCAAACACAGAAACATCATTTTTGGACCTAAATAACAAAATTATTAATAGAGAGATTCATAAAAGTGTGTATGACATAAGAAATTATTTTGGATTCAACATAAATCTTCCCTGACTCGGTGGTAATGTTCCTAGATTACCATCATACGGTATCTGCACTTCTCAACTCATTCGGTATGCTAGAGCATGCACCGATGTTTTGGATTTCCTTAGTAGATATTTATAAATTACCAAGAAAGTTTCACATGAAGGTTTTCGCTTTCACAAAATAGAAAATACTTTTTGGAAATTGTACCAAAATTATTGTCAACTTCATTTGAAATTTGGATCGATCCATACAAACAACAGTGTATAATAGCGAGCGAAGCTGGCTGCAAAGGCCCGAAGAAAATATGCTGAATCAAAGAATGAGAATCTACTCTACTATGCTTTCAAAAACTTTCCTCCCCTCTCAGACAGAGTTGCTGCGGAGATGCTGGATATTGCCATTAAAAAAAATTTTTCGACTCCAAGTAGACATATATGTTAAACTTAATTTTTGTTTATAAGTTAAATTTATTGAAAATATTTTTCGTAAATCAGGTAACGATAAAGCATCAACAAGGCGGCGTAACCACGGGAAATCCGACATTTCCGGTTTTAAACGAGACATTTCGCTCTGATTGCTTTTCTCGTCTCGGGTGGTTTCGTACTGTCCGAAGTCGGAATATGTTTGTTTTTTCTTTTGTTCTTAAGTAATTCATTTTCAGCTAGCCTAAACATTATTCTTACATAATAAAAATGAATTATAAAGAACCATATTTAAAAAAAACATATTTTAAGCCCCCCCCCCCCCCCCCCCCCCCCCCACTTAAAATATTCATCTACTGGTCTAGATCAATTTTACAAATGCTTCCGTGTTTCCACTCGCTTTATACTACCTTTTTTGGCAATCATCAACAGAAAGTTTTATAAGAT
Source organism: Pinctada fucata (assembly GCA_028142955.1). Classification (NCBI taxonomy): domain Eukaryota; kingdom Metazoa; phylum Mollusca; class Bivalvia; order Pterioida; family Pteriidae; genus Pinctada; species Pinctada fucata. The sequence continues at coordinate 41,137,498 of AP027114.1, forward strand.
AAGATAAGCCATCATAGTCAAAATAAAAAAGACTTTTTTTTTATTTCATATAATTATATCTATTTTCTCTCCGCTCGCACAAAAAGGCTTTGCCTTGATTCATATTACTTTGGGTTTTAATAGTGACATAGTTAACAAAATAAGAAGGATCAAAGGTAGACATAATAACTGTCGAAATTGTCTCAGAATCATCAAATGTCTTTTATGCCGTGAATATGATCCTTCTGTCACCAAAAGGACACCTTGCGTAGTACTTGACCAATCTACAGCATTGTACTAGCGTAACAAAATGTGTCATTAGGAATTGCACTCTGACTGACTGTGACGACAGGACTTAATGGCGGACCTTGTCATACCCTCTTTAGAAAAGACAGGGCCCCGACCATTTGTTCTCTGTGAATGTCCGCCGGACTCATCGGGCGATCACTTGTATGAGCTGGCGATTGCCGGCAGAGCACTGAATGTATTTCGTATGCCTTATTGGCTTATGTGTGGTCACTTGTGATTCATGTTTCTATGGTGTGAGTTGATGTCCCTTATCCCTCTTGCGTCTCTTTCTGTGGATATCTGCTCAGTTTTTTTGCATCGTATGTTTCTTAAGGTTTTGTTGTGGTGCAGCCTGGTGTTGTCTTTTCTTGCATAAAATTTATATTGTGTATATCATTAATTCAACAATACATACAAATGACAAATATCAATAATGACCATATCGCTGTATACAATTCAGAAAATCAGAAATCGAAGGCATACAAAATCAGGATAAAACAGAAACCAAATCAAACAAACAAAAACTTCCACCACATGAAAAGAAGCGAACTCTCGATATGGCAGTGAGACCAGGTGCCCAGGAAGAGTAAACATCTCCTGCTTGCATGCAACACCATCTGCTTCAATTCGGTAGAACTGTCACATCCGGTAACTTCCATTTCGGAAGACATAGAGTACAATCATTGGTTGGATGACAAATATGGATAATGACCATACCCCTGTATACAGCACAAAATTGATAATTCAGAAAATCAGAAACCGAAGGCATACTAAATCAGGATAAAACAGAAACCAAAGCAAACAAACAAAAACCTCCACCACATGAAAAGAAGCGAAGTCCCGATATGAGAGTGAGACCAGGTGCCCAGGAAGAGAAAGCGTCTCCTGCTTGCATGCAACACCCGCCGCTTCAATTCGCTAGATCTGTCACATTCGGTAACATCCATTTCGGAAGACATAGAGTACAATCTTTGGTTGGATGGTTCAAATGGTCTATGACAGAATATCATCCACCATTCTGGAGAGTGGGACATCATAGTGTATGACGAGTTCCCCATATCAACCATAGGACTTCCTCAGTGACGATGTTAGTCGGTCACAAACATATCCCTGACTGAGATGCTCATCTGAAAAACGCCTAGCTCTCAGAACAAAATTTGGTACTTGCTCTGGCATAGCGTATCAAATGAGATATGAACACGCCATAAGCAGGCGATGAAGGGATGTTGCTACTTAGAAAAGGAAAGTTTGTAATGCTGAAATTGAAGTCGTCACGTTTGTCATAGAGTGAGGTGTTCAGGTGACCATCAGTGTCGTAGGACAACATTATGTCCAAATAGGATGCTGAATTTTTTGTCTCTGTAGTTTCTTTGACTTCAAGCTCCGAAGGATAGATATTGCTCAGGTAATCCGCGAAATTTGGATAATTGATGGACAACACATCGTCTATGTATCTGTAAGTGAAGTTGAAGTCAGAAGCTAAGTATCTTTTCCCTTCAGAGACCAAAGATTGAATGAATTCAGCTTCGTACGAGTAAAGGAAAATGTCGCCAATGGGTGGGGCACAATTGGTCCTCATTGGAATTCCGACAATTTGCTGGAAGACCTTTCCTCCAAACACAACAAAAATGTTGTCGATCAGAAAGTTTAACATCTTAATAATATCAGTTTCAGTGTACTTATTTTCAGAATCGGAGTTTTCTTTTACAAAGTAGGTTTTGTCATAGTTAAAACAAAAAAGGAGTAGGTGCAGTAACCGGTCATTTCGGCCCTATTTTCAAAGTTGTTCATATATCCATTATATTCTAGTTTATAAAATGTCAAATGTATGATGAGTCCAAATCATGAAAGCTTTTTTTTTATTTCACAGTCCTATACTGAATAATACGTCGCTCAAAACGTCTAAAAACGCTGAAATCATTGAAAATATCAATAAATGAGCGATATTTCGATACAAAACTATAAAATCAATTGGTTATCCAGGCCTTGCCCATAAATATTTTTGTGTCAATCGATGGATTTCCGATCGGCCTTTTAATTTGCATAAAAAATTCATGGGCGAGGCCTGGAGCATAGATGAATTTTGAAGATTTGTGTGTAAAATGCGATGATTTTCCTGAGTTTTGCGTCATTCAGGGTAAATGACGTCAAAACATGACGTCTTACCACTCGCGCGTAACGTTACAAGGGCTCAAAATTATGACGCGGTATTTTCTCAAACATTCAACTTTGCAAAAAGTTATGATTAATAATTCGTTTATCAAAAATATTTTTCGTCGAATTATAGGGCAGATATGAGGGATTAGCGTACCTAGTCCTTTGTATTTGCGATTACCGTTCTTGCTTGTAAACGCATTACTTAAAATTTTTGCGAGTCTCTCTTTCAGTTTAGAATGTGGAATTGTAATGTAAAGTGTCGAAAAATCAAAGGCTTTGATCGAATGGACTCTACTAAAATGAGTGGATTTCAGATGTTCTAAAAGTTCCTTCGAATTCTTTTAAATCCACATATTTTTGAAGCCCAGATTTGATTTCAGATAAAACTTTGGTGAGCAAGATCGATACAGATTTAGTTGAACATTTTGAGGAACCAGCTATGAAACGTTGTTTTTACGTTGGATGGTTCAATATCATGTTTGAAAATGATATCTCCGAAATAGAAAATTCCGAAAAGAGGGGTGCACATACCCAAGAATCGTCATATCTTTGACACTTGAATCAAGTTTGATAACATAGAATCAAAGTTGTAATTCTGTACGAAGTCTATTCCAAGTTGAATATAGAATTAACCATTTATATTGAGTAAATTACAGGACAAGAGATGATGAGTCAGACAAATAGAAACACCTTTGAAAGAAAAAATCGAAATTGCATTCAGTAAATGAAATACATAATAACATAATCTTATTATTTAGAAAACGCGTCACAAATATACATCCCTCCTCCCCATTCCCGCCCCTGCCCCCAAATATCAGTATTCTCTGACTATTCATACAAATTATATTTATGTTTGAATCAGTTTAATTCAATTGCAGGAAGAGATACAGACAACATTCAGAAATACGCAGGTGAGTTAATTTATTGTCGTAAATTGAAAGTCTTATGTTAGACGGACTTAGATTTTCACACAGAGGTGTAATTCATTAACATAAAAGTAGACAGCGAGAATCCTAAAAGATATGCCTTTAAATGACAAATGCTTTGGTGTTGATACTGAGATGTTTGATACATGATTGACAATAGTTAATGTTAGGTTTACATTTAGTCACGATGCCCTACGATGTCCACGATTGAGCAAAACGTGGAGCTCCACGATTCTATAAAAGGAGATCTCCAACAAGACCCCGCTGCAGCATCAACAGCAAAACACCAAAACGACCGATGCAAAAAAACACAAAAGACGAGCACAGCATGAGACGGAAAAAAGACACACGACATGTTAACATCAAACACAAAAGACTACACATAAACCGACATGACCAATGGGCAACCGGTGCCGACTTTTGACGGCCATTTCTCACGCAAGTAGCAAATGGTGTGGTTATCCTGGATTACGTGCGCACAACCCTCTCACTTCTCCAATTACCCAGAGGTCTCGAATAACGTACAATTGTGGTGTAAAACAACCTCCTCACTGTAAGATTACCTCACACAAACCAGACCGCGAAACGTAGAGGCCCCAGAAACACAGATGAATATGTAAATGGATATAAAAAGAGGGCATGCGTAATACAGTCCGTGCTCTGACGGCTGTAGCGAGCTCATGTATGTAATCACCCGAGGAGTCCGACTGACATTCAGAGAGGACAGGTGGTCGGGGCCCTGTCTTCTCTAAAGAGGTTTGGACAGGGCCCGTCATGGAGTCCCGTCGTCACAGTCAGTCAGAGTGCAAGTCTCAAGGATGCGCTTGTACAAACTGCAGATTGGTCAAGTACCAAGCCTAGTGTCCCTCTGGTGACATTAGGATCATATCCACGGTATAAAAGGCGTTTGGTGATTCTGACGCATTTTCGATGGTTATGCTGCCTACCTTTGATCCTTCTAATTTTGTTTATCATATCACCATAAAAGACAGGTTGTGTAATACCCAAAGTAATGTTCTCTGTTGCGTGTATAGATCCGAATTTTAAAAGAAGTTGACTGTAATTTTTGTAAAATTTCCAGAAAGTCTTAACTAGTTTATGAAAGCGGAAACCTTGACCTAAAAGTTGTATGGTAATTTGTAAATTTCTACTGTGAAAATCCAAAATATCAGTACATGCTCTAGCGTACCGGATGAGCAGTGATATGTAAATGCTGTATGACTGTAATCTTGGAACATCACCGTCAAGCCAGGGGAAATTTACTATCATATGTTAAATCCAAAATCATCCCTTTTGTCATATACACTTGTATGAATCTTTCCGTTTTCAATTTTGATATTGAGGTCCAAAAACGGTGTTTCTGTATTTGTAACGTTTGCCTTGTTTAGTGTTAATTCTTGTGGATAAATTTCATTCTTATATAATTCAAAAGCAGGATTGTTCGACGCAAAATTGGGGGTTCGACACATGTTCGTTTATTGAGAAATATGAACTTGTTAGACTGATTTACGGTACTATTTCTCGTTAATATGAATCTCTGCACTAACATTTTTCTAATGTAAATGAAAATTATCACGTTACAAAAAATCATGGTATGGCGCTGTTTGTCTGTTCTGTCTGTCTGTCCGTCCGCTGTCTGTTAGTCGATCTGTTTGCCCGTCTCCTTACAATGTTGGCGCAGTACAGCCTAAAGTCTCTTTCACATCAAATGTACGGCAGCCATACGGCTCTCTGTGATCGACGTATTGAGTTTCATGCGGCTACCATACGAAATGTTTTGTTCGCAAGCTCGTTGCAGACTAAAATCTCAGCTTGCACATTTTCATTGCGACTTCTTGACAACATTTGTTAGAAGTAAGGCTGCCATACGACTGTCGTACGAAGTATGAAAAACAGAAACTAGAAACATGCCAGCAGAGCAGAGGACATTCCGTATGTCATGTACATGTTTTTGTACATTATAAGATTTTATTATACCTCTACTGATTTTTTCCTATATAAAAAGAGACTCATTAAATTTAACTAGATCCATGAAAATCGCCTGATAAGCCTATTTCTCTGCAAAGGGGTCCCTAGGGAGTTAATTTCTAAATAGGGCGGAGCTTCTTTGGGGTGTGTCAGTATCAGCCAATCAGCGCTGTTGAAGGTTGATCGGATGATGTGAAGGTTGATCGGATGACGCTATCAATACGCGAGCAGAGTAATCCGCCTCCTGGCCGCTTAGCACATAAATTAATCCGCAATAAAATAAAACAATCAAAAATTAAACATGTATGAGTATGATAAATGATGTTTCTGTTTATCTTATCATCAAAAATTAATATTTTCCGTTCCTCAGTAATTCAGGCGAGAAGGCAAGGCAAAATCATTAGAATTTCCATTGGAACCATGTGAACCTAAAAGATATGTTTGTTTCAGTATAATGTTTGTTTCTGTGTACCTAAGAGATATGTTTGTTTCAGTAGCATGTTTGTTTCGGTATAATAAAACAGTTAAAGTATACCATTGAGGGAGTTAGCACGATTCTGGTTCCCCTCGACCAGACCTATTTATCTCGGCTTCGCCTCGGGAACTAGGTCTAGTCTCGGGGAATCAGAATCGTGCTATCTCCCTCAATGGTATACTTTAACTGTATACTACCGCCCTGTATTTTGCTGTGTTATTCTTAATTGTTACGCCGACATAAACAAAATTGTTTTTTTCTGCCTTGCTACATCAGTCTATTCATCTGAAGGGTGGGAGTATTTGTGCACGTATTACATAGCATAATTATCCTTCTTTCGGACCGACATCATTGTCCCCATTTATGTGTTTTCATTTTTTCTATGTTTTCGCATGTCTGCTTTGATTTGATGTTAGCGTTCATTTGGATCTAGTGTTTCCCTTTTGTTTGACGAAGAAATTTACCATGTAGGTTGCCTATTACAGGGCAAAGAATCATTTGATTTTGAAGGTCATTAGTCTAAGGGCAATTTCATTTTGTGCAAAAATTAGCGTTTTGAGTGACAATTCTTAATGCAGAAAGGAAAGTGGGATGTACGTAATTAGTCGAATTGCAACACTCGGTTTTAAATGCGAGCGGGGTTTCCAGACCATATCTTCAATGTGTATAAAAGTGCTATCGCAAAGAAACTCCATACACTTACTCATCTTTAGTCAAGGATGTTCCTAATTGATTTTTGAGGTCAAAGTCATAGGAATCAAATTATTAACATTTTTTCCAGATCCTTATTGAATATCTATCTATCAATAAATGATATTCCCTGTGTTAAAGATTCCCCTATTGATTTTGGGATGATGAGGTCGATGGTCAAGGTCCTAGGACTTTGACGATTGAAAAAAAGATTTCAAGTCATTGCCGTGTGTGTATTGCACCTATTGATACGAAACTTGCAAGGAATAATCACAATGAAAACAGAAGGGCTCCTATTGATTTTGTGGTCAAAAGATCGAGGTCATAGGACTTTGAATATTGAAAATGACTTTTGGCACAATAATGAGTGTAATGCACCAATTGATTTGAAAGTTGTCAGGAATGTTCCCTTTGCATCAAGAATGTAACGTATTGATTTTTATAAAATGAATAAATGGTTCTTACGCCTGGCGATATGAAATCTAATAAGTGATCTACTGATTGATTTAGGATCAAAGGTTAAAGTTACAAGTCTTTGATAATTTAAAATTGTTCAAAGTCATAACTGAGAGCGTATCTTGAATAATATATTATATCAAATGATGTGAAACTATCCAGTATACTTGGTACTGCAAAGTTTACAATTGCTTCCGTTGGTGAAAACTTTATCTGACACATTCTCATGGCCTACCCATGAAGTACAGAAAGCGTCCATGGAACATATTCTCCATAATGTATTGGCAACATCTGAATTTATGCACTTTTGAAGTATTCTTCACTTCTGAAGTATTTTCTAAGGAAAAAATCTTACCGTTCCAGGAATAGAAGAAGAAAGATGTTTTCGAAAGGATTATCAGGTGCTAAAAGATTGAAAATCTTTTTTTTTTAAGATGTCTTCGTTTAATCCAGATAGTGTATCCAAAGGAGTTTGTATTGTCTCGAATTTAGGCGTAAGGAATGGTGAAGAATGCGTTTCTGTAGCGTTAGCGTTAAATTATGAGATTTGTGACCCGGGGTATAATATCGAATCCGTTTTTGCGTGGTTGTAGATTTATCTGTTCGTTTTTCTGTTTTATTGTCTATGTCTTCGGCTTTGAGTTGGGTTCGACTTTGACACACTGATCCACTATTTGGGTTGATAATTTTTCACTTGTTTTGGCTTCGATAGCCAAAGTGGAAACTTTTTTTCGCATGCCGAAAATGAAATATGATTTTAAGGGATAAGTTAGTGCAGAGATTCATATCAACGAGAAATTACAGTGCAAATCAGTCTAATAAGTTCATATTTCTCAATAAACGAAAATGCGTCGAACCCCATACCATCTTTGCGTCGAACCCCTGGACCAACATTAAATTTTCAATATATATTTTTCTCTCCCTCCTAAATAAAGAACGCAGAAATTGTCCAAAGTTGTTGTATATTATTTCAATGTATATTGTTGCCTGCCAGATGATTCATAGGTCCAGAACATCAATTTTAGTAAAAAACTTTTTAATAAATATGCGATTTGACAGGGTAGTACCTTTATTGTCCATGAATGTTCTCGACGTCTATAGCTTGTTCCTAGCATAACATAGCATCAGAGGATAGAATAGGCTTTCCCTCAACCCATGAACATGTCCTTTTTCTTATATTTGCAATGTTAGATTTGAAAATGTAAGAAATAGTCAACCTCAGAGAAAAAACAATGCCAACGTACCGAACACGCGGTCCAACTCCACCTAACCCTCTTATGTTGGGTTGAGCATGGTGATATATTTTTGGTCCATGCTGTAAATTTATCTGCTCTAAAATGATGCTAATGAATTTGAAGACGTTAATCATTTGTACCACTTGATGAGTGTCACTGCTGGTGGACCAGGAGTCCCCGATGGCACATGTAGTCAAGTTCGATCAATGTCGGATGGTCGTTTCTTCAAACGTATTTTTTAATTTCTGTTTACAAAATTTTCTCAAATTTCTAAAACCCTGGTGCTGTAGCATCATATCCCAGACATCTTGCTACGTCTTTCGGTATATTTAGGACATAATTTTCACAGAGTTTGGTTATATTACATTGTTTAGATTGAGGATCACTGACGAGGATTAAATGACCGAAACGTGCATATCTGGTCCATGCTGTAAATTTATCTTATTTATTTTAATGAATTTGAAGACGTTAACATTAGCACGTTCGAAAACTGGTAATACAATTCCTCACTGATTACCAATACTTCTATTAAGCTTCTGCAGATGCTAGAAATCGTTGAGGATGTAAAAAAAGTCTTGTAATCCAAGAAGAACAGGTTGTCCTATATAATTTTCATCCTAGGATTATTAAAATCTCAACACATCTTGTAGATCATGGACCGAATAGTGGAAATCGCGAAAATCTCAACGCATCTAATCGCGAAGGAACGATTGGAAAAGCCACAGGCCGTGCAGGCCAGGCCTGTTCACAAAGATCTCCTACCATAGGATATTATGATCTACTGCGCTGTGGCAAGGTCTGTCGCGCTCTACTACGTTCCATTACGTTTACTACACTCCATTACGCTCTCTCAGGATGAAGAGTTTCAATCGCGACAATCGTATATTTCTGTGTTTTCTTAGAATCATGATGATTCAACCACGCTCTCTCGCGAACATCACGATTCAATCCTACGCTCTCTGACGTTCCCTACGATTCACCTCAATCGGGGTAATCGTGGCTAATTGTGAACCTACGGTAGCATAACTATCAATTTGTTGCTCGAGATTACTTTGACTGATTTTCCGTACAAGTATAAAAGAATGTGTTAACTATTTTGCTTTTCCGCTTTTCCAGGTCAATTTGGCAATGAATTCTTTCTATCATTTCCTATGGTTCGAGGGATTGTTCATAGAATTGAAGTGTTGATAGTCTCCATGGAAAACACCCTTGTAAAAGTATCCAGCAAGATTCCAGGTATAAACAGGGTGATCGCCGTAGGCCATCAAGATGGTGCACGTCTATCATTGACTGATAATCTTGTTGAGGAACATTCTTATGAAGGGTATAATAGTATCCGACTGGAAGCTCAAAGTATAATAGCCGTAACTGTGATCCAAACAAGCAAGAACGGGACTGGTGATGGGTACATGGCGGTGTCGAGTACACAGACCTCTGATAAGTACTTATTCTCTAGCAACCACAGGGGGCAGCTTTCTGTCTTGGCGATACATGATGACACCGCCGTAAGTGTGAGAGTCAATAATGGTTATGCGTTCTGGTACAACTATACCGTAGTTGGAAAAGGTGAACTTGTAAATTATACGTTGAACTCTATGGAAATGATCCAGTTAACGACTCCGGATGGGTATGCGATGGGCATTGTACAGGGTTCCCGTCCATTTATGTTCGTGTTCGGTTCTTATTCGGACGCGTTTTACACTACTCACGAGGCAAGTTACATCAGTTCGGGGTCCGTACGATACGGACAAATGTTCATAATTCCGAAACTCAGCTCCAAATCTAACGCAGCCGTAATTTGTAACGCCGATGAGAACATTTCAGCAAATTCTAGTCACAACATAACTGCAAAAGGAAACTACATCTTATTAACCCCTATCGAGAGAGCAACATTCATCAACACGAATGTGAGCGTGATGTGTAAATATATAGGTCATGGCTTTGCGACTGTCATTCCTTCAGTGTCGTCATTTACATATTATTATCGATTCATAACACCTTCTGCAACGTCTTATTCTAACCATGCTACAGTAATTATTCATGCACATTACGACATCGACAAATTTCACTTCCGAAAAATCGACCGACCAACCATTAACAAACTTACCTACTCAAATGAGTCGGTAGCTACATTTGACGGTATGAGCTACCTCATTCTAAACTTTGAATTACCTAGCGGAGTGTTCGAATCATATCATGAGGAAACCAATGTTCGATTTGGTGTCATATCGTTTGGGTTTTCGCTGGAACTAAATGCTTCGTACGCCTTTCCTGCTGGATTCCTTTCACGAAATATTACTTGAAAAGTTAAATGTCAGATAGGAGAAACGGATATCAAAGAATATTTTAAACAGTAAAGGAGCTGTTAAGATAAGACGTATAATCTGCCCTGAGAATAGGAATTTTTAAAGTAGAATTTTCATGATTTTTTTTCGTAAAATGTATACCAAATACTGCATCCCATTAGAATATGAAGTTATTTTTTACTTGTTTTGCATAATATTGCTTATTTTGGGGTCAAGAGTTATCGTTTTCTCATAGAAATCAATAGAAAACGCAAATTTAAAAGTTTTTTTTAACATTGGTCCCCCGGATATACAGAATGCTGAAGGTGTATATCCAAGATACATTTTTGTTTTTGGCAAAGTGGGAATCTGTTTCTTGGGGGACACTACCCCAGAGACGAAAAACCAAAAAAGGGACAGGGTACATTTGAAGAATTAATTTTTTTACCATAAAGTTTAGCACATTTCACTATTTTTCCTCTTTAGTCCATCAAAAAACGTACTATACGAAATATGATTGAAGGAATTATGCCAGAACTCGTATATTAAGTTCCAGATTTCATTATTTACCGATTAAAGGAGATACAACGTTCGAAATCTATTTCTGATATATAATGTAGACACATTTTATGTCTTTTGGTTTATATTTATCCATTTTAGGAAAAATATTCTAAAATTTCTAAGTTTTGTCGATATAGTATTATCGGTTTTTCTATCAGAGCATCTCCTATCTCTTTCGACCTAAATGTTAGAAACTTAAAAGTTCTTCAGCGGAATTTCAAACATGTAATAGGTCTGCAAATATATTTCAATAATGATTAATATTTTGCTGTATACGATTTGTCATGCAGAAGAAATAAGTAATGATTCATGGCTAAATACGGCCCCTAACTTAACAGCTCCTTTTCTGTTTGTAATTATATAATTATATATCGGACAAATCATGGATATTTCAGGCTAATGTTTGTAACACATTTGTCAAATGAATAAACTAAATTAACTACCGATTGATTTTATTATATTCCTTTCTATTTTGATCGTCAATGGGCATTAACCTGTTCACTTAACTTTTTTTTGGGGGGGGGGGGGGGTATTTTATTCTTTTTCTCATTTATTTTCTCTTTTTTATTTCGTTTATTACTATATAATAGAGAGGTTTAGAAACCGTTACGTGTACGGGTACGTGTACGTGTAGACGCAATAGCTGTGTATGACGTCATTATTTTTGCGTACGGGAAATCGCTACAAGTTGTCAATAACGTGTAAATCGCGAGCTACACGTACGTACAAACGTGTAGCTAGCGATGTTTATATAGCAGATGTATTTCATGAAAACTTGTACCGAAAATATTTTATAAGTTTTAATTCAACATTTTGTCTATTTATTAGTCTCGTATATGTTTGGATATGTATATTTTACGTCATCGCTAAGGGCACCAGTACACGTACTCGTCAATTTTCTAAACCTCTGCTACTTTTTACGTGTAGATGTACTTGTAGATTACACGTACGCGTACCCGTACACGTTAGCCTTCTAAACCTCTCTAATATTTTTTTCCTTTTGTAAATACCATGTCTAGATTCCTCTTGATAAACAGCTAATTGGTGGAGTAGTGTGTACGGAATCTTAATAACAACGCATTAACACCTGGTGCACGTTATTCTTTCTAAACTTATGTATTGTTATTCGTACATCCTGTTTTGGTGTTATAAGGTCTTTGCATCGGACTGATAAATCTTCATTCAAAGTTTCAGTGTGAGATTCTATAAAGTTGATTATTTGTTTTACCGTTCTGTGTGTGTGCAAGGTTGCATCCATCCTGTGGGTTGTTCCGCTGTGATAAGTGAATGGTATTGTGCATATATCTTATTTATCCTCCTTGTTATAGAGAGTACGTTATGTGTTTATTTTTCCGCTATATTACGTTTAATCACAAATTCGATATGAATAAAATATTCTGAATTTGACTCTTAATTAAGATTTCTTATAATGTAGCAAATATTAAAACAAGAAACCGCAAAATACGGTATTAATGGTCACATAGCTGGCAGCAGATTGTGTTTTGAAACACTAGAGCAAGGAACCATATTTCGCCGGTGACCATATTTCGCCGTTTCATAGTTTATTGCTTCTCGCTGGTTATCGGAAATGATCGTCAAGTTTATTTTTCTATATCCTTTCAAATATGACCGTAGTAGTCATGTTTTGATAGATTGTGATATATCCTGCACTCAATTTTGACAAAAAATACCACAAAATGGAGAAAATTTAACGAAAACACCAAATTTTAGACGTAAACATCCGAAATTTTTATTAAATACCAAAAAAAGAAAACATTTATTTGGCAGGATTTCATAGAAGTTGTGGTGACGAAACATTTCCTGAAAATGAAATCACAATTTTTGTCCGTTTGTGTGTAAATAGGATACATATCAACAAAAACGGCGAAATATGGTCACCCCAGAAAACATGGAAACGAAATATTTTGACGTTTTATAAGGAAACAATGCACTGCGTAAAGTAAATTCTTTTTGTTGTTTTTCAATCGAGAATGGAGTTAAATTAAATTCTAGCAAAAGTAATTATTGAATTGGCATCCAAGTTAAGAGGTTTTCAAAGAAATGTACGAAAAATACGGCGAAATATGGTCACTTGCTCTATGTCCATTGAAAGCAACAGAAAGCAAAATTAAAACTCCATTCAAAGTTTCAATGTGAGATGCTATATAGTTTGACACAATTCAGTCTAATTAAAAATTATATCGTTAAGGTCAGGGCAATCCTCAAGGTTACCTTCAGTACCAGAAACCACTTCCACTAACCATGTTCTACCCTTAAGGCAAGTTTTATTATTTTTGCTTTACTATGGTAAAAGTAAAAATTGTGAAATATCCAGGTCAAAGTCAATACTTGAAGTAAAATCAACTCATTTTTTTCCTTCTCTATGCAAAGTTCGGATTTAAATTCCATATGGTACATGTAATTATCTCTAAATTACATATTTTACGGTCAAGGTCAAACCTCTAGGTCAAGGTAAAAACCATACCTGCGTTCAGATCATCTCACCATGCTTTATCTTTTTACCAAGCTTGAAAATTGTATCCCCATATGTTTTTTGCACAACTAACCTAAATGCAAGAGCTGTCGGTACTGCATCCGAGTCTTGTTCCATTCCTTTGTATTACATTTCGGGGAACGTTATCGAATATAATCACTACGAAATCGAATATCCTGAAATTAGGTAATTTTTGACAGATTGTATAGCGTGACCTTACCCAACCAAGTCAACTCCGGCCGTTTGTCGAATGACCAATGATTTTCATGTTCATCAAATTTGATTGTTTTTTATTTACATGCATCCTCATAGTCAAATTTGCCATCTGTTATGTATGCTTGCTTTGTTTTTTCGTTCTTCTTTCACTTTCATATAGGTGTACTCTTTGAGGAGATTTTTAAAAGATATTCTCTCAAATGTATCAACATGAGCACTTTGATGAGAATCAACCATCCGCAACACGTTGTTTGTCCATTTAAATTAGTTTGAGATGTTTCTCATGACGGTTACGTCAAAACAAAAGTTTCTTTAAAGCAACAGAGCTGGAAAATGTAAAACACAATGCACTTGAAGCACTCAATCGCGGGAACATGTTTGATTACTCAACAATGGAAAATAAATAAGTGTAGATAAAAAGAAAATTGAATTGTGAATGGACATCGTAATTTTTTTTACCATTTTAGATATGTCATTCTAACTAATAGTAGGTTAAGTGTCAAAAAGACTCTAGTGTTCGACATAAATTGACACTTTAAAGGTACATGGCCATATGACAAATATGGATAATGACCATATCCCTGTCTACAGCACAAAATCGATAAATCAGAAAATCAGAAATGTCATATAAAATCAAACCTACATTGTATAAGATTTCTCTTCCAGAAATGAAAAAATGCTATTTTCTATCAAAGCACTGATATTATTAATAAACATTAAAGAAGTACCTATCAGTAATTCAGTCTCAAAGTCAAGAAGGCAAGGCAATGAGAATTTCCATAGGCACGGTTTGCGAACCTCTGAATGAATAACATTCCTAAGTGAGACCAGGTCCCCGGGAACAGTCAGCGTCTCCTGATTGTATGCAACACCCATCGCAACAGCTCCATGGAAACTTGTCAAATTCGATGATTGTGTCGATGTACATATTGATGTACAGATCAGGTAAGTATTTCTTGTTTGGTGATGATGACATCCATTCAATCACAATCCATAATGTCACCTATCTCATATGCTTTTATTATATCCCCGTAGCGACCGGAGAACTTCCTCAAAAAAGATTTCAGCAGTTTTGCAATATAACCCTGGACAAGTAGCCTACCTGTAAGCTCTAGCGATCAAATCTTCATATTTGGAACGTACTCTGGCGTACTGTATGAGCTGGGAAGCAAAAACGTCATAAGCAGAAAAAGACGGAATGTTGCTACTCATGAAAGGGAAGTTAGTTATGTGGAAGCTTAAATCAACACGCTTATCATACAGTGAGTGTTCAAATGGCCGTTTGACGTCGAAAGATAGACGTATATACAAGTAAGAATCAACCGCAGATCACACTTCAGCCACAAATGTAAGAAAATAGTTGGTCGCCTGCTTTAACGAACGTCATCAAAAGAACACTGGGCATGGTACTAGACCAATCAGTGTCTTTCCCAACGTTGCACACTGACAAACCGTGACGACGGGACTCCATGACGGGCCTTGTTTATATCTCGTCAAAGACTGGGTCCTGATTATCTGTCCTATATAAAAGTTTTCCACTTCTCGGGTGATTGATCTTGAGCTCGTTTCAGCTAGCAGAGCACAAACTGTTATACACACTTCATAGCATTTTATACATAGAAATTGTGTTACAATAGGCCGCTGCGTTTAACTGTCTTGTATATGCCGTCACCTTACAGTGAAAAGTTTTATGTTTATACAACTATTGTGCGGATAACCACTTCATTTGCTTATAGCAGATGGCCGTCCAAAGCGCCGGGTGCACATTGTTCTCCTTCTTTTTATGTGTTGTCATCAATGTATAATGTACGTCTGTTTCGATTGTCTTGTATGATGTTCTAGTGATTATTGTCGTGTATTTTTATGTGGTTTGTATTTTTGTATGATGTCATTTACGTATCACTTTCTTGTGGGTTTGTTTCGCTGGGTGAGTGCAGGGTGGTCATGCTGGAGATCATCCCCCTTTCTCTAGGGTTCTATTTTGATATCATGTTGATATCATAGGTGAGCCTGCCCCTACTTAACATCGTTTTTTGTTTGAATCTGGCAGTTTCCTTCGAAAGCAACTGTAAAATGCAGTACTACAGGAAGTCATCTTTGAAGTTTTATGAGTACGATATATCTAAGTAGAAGACTCTAACTTTTATCAGCAAAATGCATCATCTGGTACCGTAAAATTTTCCACATAAAGAACTTTATTTGGATTTAAATCCGCATATTACACTTATTCTAGACTTGCAATATATCTATGCTTTACGATTTGATCAATGAATCATGCTTTCATGCATGGATTCTGGTCCATGATGGAAATCCATCTGTTCTTAAATGATGTTATTGAATTTGAAGACGTTTAAGGTGCGTCATTGGTCACGATTTTGGACTATTCTTGCGCATCTCCTGTTTTAGCACTCATTGAGCTTGACGTTTATAGATATTTCAATTTATTATTGCCAATGAATCAGTTCTTACTCTTTTTAAGACTTTAATTCACTAGACACATTAAAGCGACCAAGTTTGAAATTTGATCTAAAATGAGTGAAGTATGCGTAAGAAAAAGCTTCACGGTAATTTCTGTAAAAATGGACGTGGAGGTACTTTTTTTAACTGTTCGGATTTCTTTTACGTTAGTGATTACCCATGAATTCTGTTTTACGTTTGGAATATTATTGATTTAAGTTTTTTTATAAGGTTTGACTGATGAATACCAAAAAATTTAAAAATGTTTAAACAACCATAATAAAGCAAATTTTCAGCTCTGACGCTTTTTCAAGAAAACCACAAAATGACACTATTTGTGAGCGTCTCTTCTCTCTTATTTGAACACGGACATATACTTTTTCTTAAATATTTTGAAAAGTCTTTTTGTGTAAAATCTAGAAAATTTTAAATTATCGGTGAAGTTGGTACCTAAGGTAGCACTTTACCAAATTCTACTTTTATACAAAGTTTCTTACCTGTTCTATTGTATAATTAAAAAAGAAATGTAAAATAAAAATCAAATGAGTGCATTTCAACACTTTTTGTATTTTCTTTACAAATGTGCTATTTTTAGCAATAAATTTCCGACATCATTTACCCAGTTTTCAAATAAGCATAAATCTTGATTTTCATCACGGACCTATTGATTTTCCTTCATAAAATGATTAAGTGACATGACTACTATATTTTCATATGGTTATCATAAAATCGTTGAAAGTCCTTCATTCAGAAACGACATGCCTTAACATATGAACCATTTGGTGAGTGTCACTGTTAGTGATCCATAACTCCCCTGGGACACATGTAGCCAAGTTCGATCGATTTCGGTTGATCTTTATCTTCAACACATTTGAACATTTTTGTTATCAAAATGTCTTGAAATTTCTAAAACGGTAAAACGGTTACCCACGACTCGGTGTTTAAAGTGTTATAAGGAATACCTCGTTCTCTAGCTTTACTTTGTTGTTTTCCCTCAGCGCTATGCCCCTTCAACCTATACTCATCATGGTCAAGTCTCCAAGAGTTAAATTAACACCACTCAGATTACCCTCTGTATCCAGAATCACCTTTCCATCTTTGAAATTCAACAGTAAGAAACTATTTTGTCACCGAAAGTTATTTTTACATCACTAAATACTAAATTTAGATCTCCTGTCACGTCATATATTTCAACTCCATGTTTAACTTTCAATAACAAATGATTTAAAGAATATCCTGACGGTAATCTCAATAGCACTCACAATAGAGCACAAAATTCAGCATCGGCGGATCCCTAGCGAGCTAGAAGTGGGACCAGGTGCTCGGGAGTAGTAAGCATCCCCTGTTGGCTAGCTGCATCTGTCATCGATGTTTATGGACGAAAATGAAAACAACAAATAAAATGCATGCACTAGTCTGTGGTTATGATTATATAGAAAGTGAAATGGCGACCATGTCAGGGAAAAATATTCAAAAAACTTACTGTCAATCCCCTCGCGGAGACACATTTTAACGAGTTCCACACGACAAAGGGCATAAGTGTGACACAAATGAGTTAAAGAAGATCCTGACGATAATCTCGACATCACTCACAATAGAGCACAAAATTTAGCACTGACGGATCCCTAGCAAGCTAGAACTGGGACCAGGTGCCCGGGAGGAGTAGGCATGTCAAATATTGATAATGACCTATTGGCTAGCCGCACCAGCAGAGGGTTTTCACAGATTTGCAAGTGTAATGGAAAAGGTTTTCTATGTGTCAACTAAGTCAAGCCAAATCTTACTTTACTTCCAGTGTGAACGGGCAAAAGTTCAATGTCCAGTTAGAAAATTACATCGATTGATCTAGTCAGGATGTAGTGTGTGTGTGTGTTAACCTGAAATGCAAGGGGATGTGGACCATAATACATTGGTGAGACGGGACAAAGCCTGAAATCGCTTTTAAATCATTCTTATAAAATTAGTATTTAACACGTAACAAAATTTTAGAAATTTTCTGTATAATCATTTTGTTAAGTTAAACCATTTTCTTTCTGATATTACCATCACCCCAGTACAATATTTCCAAAAACAAAAGCAGCAAAGTAAAACTGATATTGAAAACGCAGTTTACAAGCAGAATATACCTGGATCACTAAACTCCAAACTGCCTATCCCCTAGGACTGAATGATCATATCTATGGGAAGAGAAATATTTCTTCATGCTCTACAAATATTAATGTATTTTCTATCCGCCCTACAATGAAAGCAAACACAAATCACAAGGAAAACGGCGCAACTGAAAATTAAGAAGGCAATCTAGAATATATCGCTCGCTAAACGATAAACTAGTCAAACATGTAGCTCGCAATAACGGAAAACACGAACTGCTAATGCTAGGTTTACACTTAGCCACGATGCCCTACGATGTCTACGATTGAGCTCCACGATTCTATAAATAAAATTGGTCTTCGCACGCTCTCCGACGCTCCATCACGCTCTGATACGCGCTGTAGCGATTTGTTACGATTGTAGACAAGATCTGTTACGATTTGCATCCCGTTCTCTCAAGCTTCGTTACGTTCCCTCACGATTACCAAGATGAGCTATTACGCTTTGCCACGCTCTATCACGGTTCCCTACGCTTATCAAGTTTTGTTGCGATCTGTTACGATGCAGGACTACGATTTGCCGCGATTTAACACGATTTGATATGAGATAGACAACCAGTTTCAATACCACTTGCAATATCCGAAGAAGATTAAGCTTAATATCAAGGAGATGAATATTTTATATCGCAAAACGCAGGAAATGGCATTGATGAACCTTGTTTGATCTTTCTTTTTTTCGATTATTAAAGTTAACATTTTTCTTAAGAAATTCAAATCTTTGATTGCGTGTATAAATTTAACTCGTTCGAAGACAATTAATGCAGCACCTCACTGATTATCAAGACTTCTTTTCTTAGTCTTCGTCATATGTTAGAAATTGTTGCGGATGTTAAAAACACTTTTAATCCATCAAAAACGGGTTGTCTTATTATAATTTTTATTATAGGAAGATTGGAATCGCAACGAATCTTGTAGATCGTGGACTGAATCGTGGAAACCGTAACAAATCGTCAAAGAGCGTGAGTGAAATCGTAGTGGACCGTAGGAGAACGTGTTTCACCAAGATCTCCTACGATCGCATATTACGCTCTGTTGCGCTTTGTCAAGATCTGTTACGCTCTACTACGCTCCATCACGTTCACTACGCTCTCCTACGCTCTCTCACGATGTAAGGATCAATCGGGACAATCGTAGCAAATTTTTTGAGAATCAAAAATTTTGCCACGATCTCTGCGATCTCCTACGATCATCACGATTCCACCACGCTCTCTTACGATCGTCACGATTCAACCCCACGCTCTCTTACGATCTCTACGATTCACTTCAATCGGGGCAATCGGGGCGATCGTGGCTAAGTGTAAACCTAGCATAAACGCCTTGTCTTTGATTCCGGCTGTTATCTCAAATCTGTTTTGGATGAGATTCTACCAGCGTATTATAAAATACGGACTGATTTAGACTTGGACGTTCGCTTATGTCTCAATAAACTTTATCCGGCTATTAGAGATTTTTACCTAAAGTCTACGCTGACGATTGAGATCGGACGATGACTTTACCTGTAGGGGTGATTTCAAAACAAGAAATCGAAAATGAATATAACTTCATATCAAGAAACGAAGACAATGCGTTTGGACGATTATCAAGAGGGGGAGGTTAGAGGGGAGGGGACGGGCAAGTCAATTGAATTTGCCAAACATGCTGAGATCTATGCGTAGAATAGTTTTCAGGCTTGAACACTTCCCATCCCCTCCAGTGGCGGATCCAGCTTTTAAGTTGAGGAGGGGGATTGACGAGGGGTCTAAGGACAGCCTTAGTCCTCAGCGGGTCCAAGGCAGAGCCCTGGTAGGGGGACCAGCATTTCATCCTTTTCGTTAGGACTCATTTGCGTGAATGCAATTTATTATATTTATACTCATATTTACTCTTTTTAGATTGAAAATTATCGTTTTATCTATGATTTGCTTTGGGGGCCTACCCCCCTTTGAATCCGCCACTGCCTACCGCATTGAGGGGCAAGACACTTTGAAAGAAACCCAGAATTTGGTCAAAAAGGGGGAGCGGCATTTGCTGAGTTACATGATACTATATAATACATGTACATGTATCATTTGTATGTGTCTTTTGTTTGGCACTGTACATAGACATTCATATAAACATGATAAATAAAAGTTATTGTGATTAGAATCGAATTTCGAGAACATATTTGTGTTAGACATGCTGTTACTCAAAATTTTGAGAGGAGGAGCGAATTTAGAACCACCCATCCTTTTTATTTCGAAACGATGACCTGCTTGTGTCTTGTGCTCGCCTTTCTACTCTTTCTCTCCAGTTGTATGTTGCCTAGTCCTTGTTATGCCTTGTGGCATATAGGGCAAGGATATATGAACGTCTATACAAATATATTTTTGTATGATTAAGTTAAGACATTGGAAAATTTAGAGGTTGAGGGGGGAGGGGGGGGTTGTAGGGACGTAGCAGTTGACGCAAGTTCTCTTTAAAAATGGCCAAGTGAATGTTACATGATCAAATAATAACCCTGGCAATCGCTGTTTTCAAATATACACCCAAACAAAAGTTAAGCAACAGTGAAATTGTTTTTAAAGCAAAATGCACGTTTGATTAAAAATATTTGAAAATTATGTATCATGATATAGATCTGACCTTTGACGACGATACTATTACTTCATTTAACGTAATTTTATTATGCAACTTATTTTAAATCGGGATCGAAATGGGGACGGGTATGATTTTAAACAATTCAAGTTAGATATCAAGTTCATGGAGTTGATTTATCTCGTAAAATTCTTTTTGAAAAAAATATCATGTCAAAAAGCGCGTTTATGAAACCGGAAGTGAAGTTAAGCGCCTACGTACCGGTACAACTAAATTTATTATCAGAAACACATTTAGACCATGAATTAGATATTTTGATGTTGCATTTTTATAACTATCCTTTTCATCAAAAAAAAAATAAAGTTTGACAACGATATCTTTTTGGGTGCTTTTTTTGTATTTTTTAAAGAATAACACCTTCGTGACCACTATTTTCTTGAATTTTATAATCAAACCTAGTTCGACCAATATCAGTCATTATGTGGGACAACCATCTGCCAAAATGTCACTTCCGGTTAAGAGATTAATCCGTCGAATCGTAAAATTTATCATTTAATGACAAAATTAAAAACCGGATGTGCATCCCGTTCGACCAACTTGCGGCATTATTTGGCTGCAAGTCATCATTAACATCGGTGAACATGGAATATAAAGAAATTTTGAGCAACAAATGTCTTTAACGGGAATTATAGGCAATTTATTAACAAGAGCGATTGAAAGAGGGCAGTTGGAATAAACCTCAACCGGAAGTCCACTAATAGAATATAATACTAAATTTTTGAAAGAAAATCGTATTAGATTTGTGAATCTTGAGCCTAATGTGGTTTATCTCTTTTTCAAGTACCTGTTACCTTAATTTTTCAATACTTCACTTCAAACTTTATTCTACATTATTTTCCCTCAAAAGTACATTCTTTTCATTTGTGGCTCTATTCAAGGTAATTAGTTCAATTTCGATATCATTTTAGTGTTATATGTTAACAAAAGGTGTAAAGTCATCTACAAAAGAATTGGTATCTGATATATTTTACGAAAACTTATCGGTGCTATCGTTTAAAGTATAAGGACTCCGAAATATTGGGGTGTTGCTTAACTTTCGTCTGGGTGTATAGATAGTTCATTGAAACTGCTATACTGGTGCTCATTTTACATTCAAAATAACCAATGCGGATTTTTTTTTAGGGGGGGGGGGTCAGGATGTTTATCCTATTGAAAGCGGGTTCTACCCTGGACCCGCTTTGAATCGCTCGAGATAAGAAATAAATATACGAACGGATTATGGAGACATCTACAATTGTTCATTATATATAAAAATTATCTAAGGTCTATGCCATTGCCAAATGATTCTAGAAGTTGGTGGAATAAAATCATTACTACTCCAAAAAAGTAAATCTGGAATATGCGTAAAAAATCATATAAATTATATATATTATATAATTCAGCTACATTTTCATCTATCAAGTGATTGCTCTAAAATACAATATTATTAGATTGGGTGACGACTATAAATGAGGGAGGGAATCAGACACTAATTAATATGAATTTTACTTCCAGATTCCAAGACTAGTCGAATCAATTATTTGCCAGTAACTCATGGTAATGGTGTTTTTAATTTTAATTCTTTTTTTTTCAAATTTTACAATTTTACATTATTGAAAATATAACAAACAGGAACACGTTGAAATGAATCTATAACTCAGTATAGTAAACATTTCTGATAACTCCGTAGTAATGTACAGAAGTCCCCCACCAACCAATAAAAAACAAAAAAACATGTGTATTTGATGTAAACAAAATGAGGGCTTCTGATTTGTGAAGTGGTCCGCTATCGTGTGCAATAAATATGTACTACATCTACCATCAGACACAATACTTTCTGATGTTTGCAACTCGCCACGATTTTGTACATGTACACTATATGTAACGTGCGACTGCGATATAACATTTTTTACGGTAATCGCGACTATTTTCTTCTGTTTTTTGATGCATTATGGGTAATTTACTGTGTTTCTAGAGTTTTCTCCCCAAAACTCTATCCGTTTTAGTTCCTATATAAAAAATAAGTATCAATATGTGTACATAATATCTACATCTATAACTCATAAGCATAAAAGATGAGTAAGCAGTGTTTTTGGCAAGATTTTCCTGTTCATGCCTTTTTGACATTTTTAAACGTAAATCGAAAAATCTTCGATGCACCAGTCATGTGTATGTTCAGTTTGATAGGATGAAAGAAACACAATAGTTTGAATGTCGTTTGGTTATGCTTTCTGCCAGAAAAATACAAATAACTTACATTCAGGCGACACTTTTTTACGGTAATGGCGACACTTTTTTACGGGTATAGCG
This sequence comes from Pinctada fucata, assembly GCA_028142955.1. Taxonomy (NCBI): domain Eukaryota; kingdom Metazoa; phylum Mollusca; class Bivalvia; order Pterioida; family Pteriidae; genus Pinctada; species Pinctada fucata. The sequence continues at coordinate 41,160,737 of AP027114.1, forward strand.
ACTGTTTTCTGTGGTGAGAGAATTGAACCTGCGATTATTTTTTACGGTAATTAGACATTTGTTCTACAGGCGAAATATCATTTATCTGACAGAGATCTCATAGGAAGGACAGTTACATCTGACAAGTCCCTATGCTCACAAACAGTAAAAAATATACAACATCATACTACTTCAAGGGTATAAAACAAAGGGATAAATGGTTTGACTACATTGCACAATTATTGACTTTTGATGAGGTCTACTCGTGACTATACAGACCTGGTCAGGTATTGGTTGACCAAGGCCGAAGGCCGAGGTTAACCAATGCCTGACCAGGTCTGTATAGTCACGAGTACACCGAAATCAAAAGTCACTAACTACTTTATTAAATTATCAGGATTTTATTATTTCATTAAAGTATCTAAATTTTCTAAAAAAAATTAACATTTGCATTGTAATGATACGCGAAGTCAAAGATCTATTCTAATTCATTCTGTTTGTTTCACGCACTCTGATTGGTTCACAGGATTTCTACAAGCATGTATAACGACGATATACATACCGCAAACCGACTCACTTGACATACTTCAAAATGTATTCCTACGTAAATTTGCACGTTACCAGCTTTAGCGCACTTTTTGCGTATGACGTCATGCTTCCCTTTGTTCTTCGTTCCTGTGACGTCACACTGTGACGTAAAACTACAAGGTATGAGCTTGTAAATGGCGTTCTCCACATGTATACAACGGAGCAAGTAAGTTTATTATTGAAAATACTTTGATTTGTCGCCATTGTAATAAATACGAAGCAGTTGTATTTCATATTTTGCAGCGCAATAATTTCTGTTGGTCGTTGTTAGTCCTCTGTAGCAACGTTAGCCCTAAAGCGATACGTGAGACCCTCTGAGGGGTATAAAAAGTTAAAATATGTCACATGAATAAGAATAGGGATAAACGTACTGTGTTTTGTTGTTCTGACAGGTATATGTTCGATGCTCAATTTGGTGCTCTATTGTGAGTGCTGTTGAGATTATCGTCAGGATCTTCTTTAACTCAATTGGACATACGTTATACCGTCGGGGACAAGCCCCGACGGTATAACTGCGTTTCCAACAGTATATCCAACATATACCTGTCGGAACCACAAAACACAGTACGTTTATCACCTAAACACTATACAAAAATCAACGCACGCGCTGGTCCCGCACGCGCTAATCCCGAATAGACCGCCTTGGGGCGTTAGCGGTCAACTCACTCTGAGCTACGCCCTACCAAACAGCGTCTCCACCAATCAGAAATAAGCAAAATCGGCAATAATTCCTGATCATTTAATAAAATGATAAGTTAACCTGCATAGAATCCATGTTTGAAAATAGGATAATACGAAACAAATTATCATAAAGAAATGACATTAACCATCTATATATAAAAGAAGACATGTTCCTGCTTCATATCCTTGTTTGAAAGACTTGAGTGTTAATAAACGTACTATTACGTACAGTACGCCCTTTTTTATATCGATTTACATAGTCATCCATGTTGCTTGGGCCCCTGCGTTTTGCTGTCTTGTTTGTGTGTGGTCATCTGACAGTGAGGAGGTTGTTTACACCACAATTGTACGTTCTTCGAAATCTCTGGGGAATCGGAAAATTGGGAGGGTTGTGCGCACGTACTCCAGGATAACCACATCGTCTGCTGCTGACGTGGCAGATGGCCGTCCCAAGTCGGCACCGATTGCCCATTGGTCTCGTTGGTTTATGTGTAGTCATTTGTGTTTGATGTTTCTCTGTAATCTGACGTTCCTTGTACCATTAAGTCTCTTTCTGTGTGTGTCTTCTTTGTGATTTTACAATGGGTGCTTTGCTGTTGGTGCTGCAACTAGGTGTTGTTGGAGATCCCCTCCTTTGTTAAAGAACATTTTATCTATATCGTTTTTATAAAGCGTATGATACATCGTCTAGTAATTTCAGGTTCTCGTATAATCTTCTCGTTGATTTGAAATCTACGAAAACGTATTACACAATGGTAAAAGGTTTGGGTACAGGTTAATATTCTTGGGGGGAGATTAAACGAAAATAAAAGTCCCGGTTTCGCAAAAAAATGGCGGAAATGTACAACTATAATGCTGTAAATGTGATTTTTACTTTATATTTCATAATATGAATAATCTTAAGACGTTACAAAAATGTACGTAAACAGCAAGATCGGGGAGGTCTGAGCTAAGCAAGGGTAAATCGTAGCTCAGTCGAGGTTCATCGGGAACAGACCTTCGCAACTGAGCTACGATTAACCAAGACTTAGCCACGATTCACCAAGACTAAGCCCCGAGTTTTCCAAAAAAAGGTTCCAAAAGGACTGATACTATAAAGAATCGTATATCAATTTGCAACACAAGTCGTACTTATGTCGACAGAAGTCGTTAATTAATCGTGATAGGTCGTAATCAAATCGGAGCACTGTCTACTCAAGTCGTGGTGAGTCGGGGCAGGTTGTAGCTAAATCGGAAAGGTAGACCGGTGCTAAGTCGGCGTGAAGTCGTAGGTAGATTGTGGTAGGCAAGTCGTATTGTAATCGGGACAGAGTCAATGTTACAGTCAATTAGGATCTTACAGTGCCAACCCCCCCCCCCCCCACCCCCCATGTCATCAAAATATTAAGTCGGGGCAAATCGGGGAGCAAGACTGCAAAACTGATTCAGTACCTGGATATATTAAAAGCATACATGTCTCTGTGTCTTTTCACATATCACATATACCGTATACCATGTATTTCAAGTGCTAAGTAAAAAAAAAATTACACGTTTCATGGACGATATTATATGAACAGGAAGTATGTTTTCATACAATATCTATATTTTTCTTACCTTAAAAAACAGTCGCCTATACCGTAAAAAACTATCGCGATTACAATAAAAAAAAAAGTGTCGCCTAATACGGTTTTATACCGTAAAAAAGTGTCGCAACACGGGACAAGTAAACTTATTCTAAAGAAGACTAAAAGATGAAATAAAGACATATATATTTTATATTCTGGTATATTTCTTACATGAAAACATGTCTTTGTCTGATAACATCAGTATTTTCATTTTGATACTGAGTTTTGGGGACATAAACACTAAAAATCGCTAGAATTTCATGTTTCTGGCGGTTTTTGTCATTAGAAACGCAATTTAGATTGCTTAATTTCTTAAATATGTAAGCATTTGATGGTCACAGAAGAAAATACGAAATGATTTTACGAAATAAACTTAAGAAAAGGTCGGAATCTGTATTTTATCACCCGATTTCTCAATTAAATGAAAGATTTACCGTAAAAAAGTGTCGCGATTACCGTAGAAAATGAATTCCCGCAGTCGCACGTTACATAGAGTGATGTACTCCCTCGTTTGTGAGCTGAAAATTAAAATGAACAAGTGACCGCGTGTAATATAAATGAAATAAAATTTTATAGAAATCATCTCTCACGCAGACGACCGGACCGGGACTCGAACGCCGGTCGTTTGCGTGAGAGATTAACTCGTTGACCACTCAGCTAGGTGAATATATTTTCCTCACAAAAATCTTCGCGTATTTTTATAAGCGTACATGTCACGGCTCCCAATGTTATTGTCATTTAAATTTTTTTGAACTTTGCTATTTAAATATTCAAGCCATGGATAATTCGTTACTGCACTGAAGAATCACGAATTTCACTTTTTATAGTTCGTTTCAAAGTTTATCGTTGCGGTTCGTTTACCACGCTTCGATTGAATACTGAGCGATTCTATACATTATCAATTTTGCATACATTTGTACCCATAAGATTTTAATTTTATATTTCTCGATAACAGCAGGAAAACAATGATAATTTCTCGTGTATTAGCCCCCATCCGATTCAATAGCGCGGGGAGGGTTGGGGGGGGGGGGGGTGGGGAGGTTGCACACGGTGGCACCTACATCTTAAATTCTCTAACAAGTTTACTCTTTCTATCCTGATTTTTCCCTACCAATCCATTGGCACGCCCCCCCCCCCTCCCGTTCCCCTAAAGTCGTTAAAATAAGGAATTACTTGGGCTCAAACAAGTATGTGTAAACATAATTTCTGGTAGTTTGAAGTCGAATTTTAGAAGTTTTCGCTGGCTCCCTGCCGCTCGCCATGTTTCTTTATTTAGAATATTAACCGATATCATGGTTTGAAATAAAATTCCGAAGGTATAAGCATGATATTGTTAGTTATACAGTGTTTTACAGGGGGGATACAGAAATATGTCCATTCCATGCTCAATAGCCAATGAAGCAATGTTTCCCCTTCCACGACTCAACCTTTATTTTTATGTTTTTTTACCGGTCTGTTTCTGATACATGTATATACTATAAGTAATTGATAATTGAAAAATTTCGCTGGCTCGCTATATACATTATATATCATGCGAGATAATTTTCCGCTGGGGAGTGGGGTTCCCCAAAGAACCTGCTACAGGGCTTTGAGGTATTCCACGCCCCCTCTTAACTCAAACCTCTCCCCCGTAATTATATTCTGAATTTTTCCAAAATTTTGATAAATTTCAATATATTAAATGAATCCCACAACCACAGCAAACTAACATTTTTTTTTTTTCATCTCATAGAATCACAATACGATATATAAATAAATGTAATTTCAATAGTTTCTGGCCGTTTTAACAGATACATGCATGTAGATGTACAATATACGGGAATCTTTTTCCCTCTCACTCGTACGAAGTGTATACATTTTATGTATATGCATTCATCTTCAGGCGCTTAGCCAGCGTACTGGTCCAGGTAGAAGCCCTTGTGGATATTCAAGGGGCAAAGTCTCAGAATCTAATCAATTTTGCTCATGTACAGGGCAGTTTTCTAGGTTAATGTTTCTTTTTTTTTTTTTTTTGCAAAACGACGTGGGAGCAACTGCGTTCTAATGGTACGCCTGGTTATGCGCATGATTTTCTCTCTTGTCCATATGCCAATAGGCATTTGTAAACATATACAACCATTTGGTTTTTAAGGGGGGGTGCTTTTGTAAATCCAGCTCGGAATATTTTGCAAAAATATTTTTCTGCATGACTGGCGGAAAAATCAAGCATTCACTGAGGAATGAAAGGAAAAACATCTTTCTCCAGCATCTTCAGCATTAGACGTGCTAATAGACTCTCAGACATTTCACAACTGTCAATGATTCAGTTTGTTCAGGATTCTCTGATACTAAATGTTTCAAATTCTTCAATATATACATCACTCTCCAAGTTCAGATTCTTTAATTCCAAGAAAAGGTCAAACGTGTAGTTCAAGGTCACATATTGAATCTAAATCTATCTTAAGTAATTTCTGGACACAATGCATACATATACCATATCATCTGATCATCTATCATTTGCCAGACCAGTGTTGTAGCAAATCCTAAATATTAGGAAAGTAGGTCAAGGCTACTAGATATTCTTACACAAATGTATACTGTGTAGAGAGTAATGAACTTAAAATATCAATGTTTTTTTTAAAAAATTTATTAAGTTTAATTGTAAATTTTATTCAAAACTCTGAAAATCACTAAAGAAGAATCATTATCACTGCAATATATATATAATATATATATATGTAATAGTATCATCAATTTACAACATAATACTTTTGTACTTGCGAAAGGATATTTTTCTTTCTCTATAATTTATCATATGCTTATTTCTTTTTGAAATTAATATTTTATATGAATTTACATGTCTAGTCTATATGTACCTAGAATTTATAGTCATAAATTGTTGCTATGAAAATAATGAAATAAATAAATCTTTTTTCCCCATTCAACAGGTGCAGGTCTATTCTCAAGTAAAAAGTTTTCAATGCATTTATAGGCAATTTAACCTACATTTAGTACATACATGTACATGTACATGTACCCGTAAGCACATGAAAGTAAGCACAAAACATGTTCAATATTCAAATACTAGTTCAGTGATTTCTCCAGTGTCTATAGTAAAACTTAAGGATGAGGTAGATGTTCAATCTGATACCCAGAAATGAGGAATTTATTGTCCAGCCATCATGTATGTACAGAAGATGATGTCAGTCTCACTCTGAAAGTAAAAGATGTAATGAATTAAATTGAATACTAGTACAGTAACTTCATTTTAATATTATTAAATAAGCTCTAAAATGAATGAATTTTGCAAACATTTACCAGAACATGCAGCAGTAGTATATATCATAATGATGTACATGTATATAAATTACATGACATGTAATTGTAAAGTTTCAGTAGTAGTACTAACATACAAATATAATTACAGGGCTTTCGATCGGCCATTCTCAAATTATGCAAAATAGTATCATTTTCCCTATTTATTGACCAATTTTTCCCAATTTGATACATACTGTACATGTACCTCATAGAAAATTCTAAAAAAAAAAGAGAAAGTAAAAAATCCTAAATCCATTGACCAAATCTATCATATTCAATTTTGAAGAAAATACATGTATTGCCAATTTTCCCAGTTTGAAAGGCCCGATCCAATCCCAACCAGAAGTCTCTGACGAGACTGTAGCTCTCCTGGTTGTTTTTAATTAACTTAATGACAAGTAAATTCTAATATGGCCACATCCATTTTCTTAGTCACTGGGGGCCAGGAACTCAAACAAAATATCAGGTGCACTACTTGAATACAGACTCATCGTATTGCAAGAAGGATAAAGTCTCCATCATTTAGTGTCAGAGAAATTGCGAATACAAATTATACAAGATTACATAGAGTCATACAGGAGAAAATGACCACACCCATTTTCTAAGACCCTGGGAGTCAGGGGCTCAAACAAGATGTCATGTGCACAACTAGACCACAGACCAAGTCTTATGCAAAAACAGTTACATTTCTGTCTCTTATACTTTCAGAGGAGTTGCGAGCACAAGAATTGTTTACGGCCGGACGCCGGACAAGGGGGTACCGCATAAGCTCGACTAGAGCTAAAAACGGGTGTCATGTGTAAGAGCCCGCTTAGGACAAAGAAAAATTAAACCCATGTTTTATTTTGTGGAACATGAATGCCCTTGTTGTCAGATATATTGTAGAAAAGTATTTCACACTCCAAGGTCAAGGTCTCAATGTAAAAATTCAGGTATTCATGTGAAGGCCTTACCACAAGGGATACACATGTAAAATATGATAGCACTATCACTTGCAATTCATGTTATGACCAAGGGCAAGGTTAACACGGTTAAAGTTATTCAAAAATTGATCATTATTCAAGGTCAAGGTCACAATGTCAAAATGTTGGTATTACTATTAATACGAAGACCTTATCACAAGGAATATATATAAGAATATGAAAGCCCTATCACTTAAACATGTTAAAAGCATAATATTACTTTAGAAAATAATAGGGAAGTAGGTCAATCTTCAAGTTCAAGGTCACAAAGACAACAATTTGGTATCCATGGAAATTTACACAACAAAAGCACATGTCTATATATCACTCACCATTCAAAAGTTCTGGCCATGGTGTAAGATTTTAAAAAGTTGGTCATTTTCCAAGGTCAAGGTCACAAATTTTGGTATGCATGAGAAGGTCTTGTTTCAAACAATACACTGTACATGTACACATGAAATACATTGTATGAAAGCATGTAACTTACCATTTAAGGTGAATCACAAGGGATACACGTATAAAATACGAAATAAATACAATGTTATTTGTACTTGTATTATTAGATTTACAAATTTATTATAACATGTATATTACATGTAGTATACATTTATATGTACAACTTACCCTTCAGTGCTATATCAGCATGTTTACTGCAAGAGGCTGTGATACAATTTCATCTGTCGATCTCACTATTCTATTGATGATGAATTCCTCTACATTATAACACAAAATCTCATTTCATACTGGACCACAGTTTCACAAGTAAAATGTTGTCGATGTACACATTGAATATGTTTTTCGTGTAGAAATATGCACTTGAACAATTTTCTTCATTCTCCTTTCACAAGTGAATTATTTTCACACCATGGTGGCCAACATTATATATGGTAGTACAATTGTAATATCATATTCCACAGTATTTCTTCAACTTTACAAGTATGGTACTAGTAGCACTATAAGCATTCCACTATTCTGATGCACTTTCTTTCATTGGATCTGATGCACACATGCGCATGAAGAAAATTTTCTCAGAGTATATTCCTTCTTTTGTCTGGCAGTTATGGTTGTTACTGTAAAGAATAAATAAAATATTCAATTGATTTGAAATTCATCCCTTTTAAATAATTTTAAAACCATTCAAATACTGTTTCCACCAACACTACAGCACCAGGCTACAGAACCGATATTTGATACTGATTATAACTAACACTGACATCAAATTTATTCAAATTCATGGTGTGTACTTATATTTAGATGTTCATGAAGATGTAATGAAAGACAGGAATGGCCTTAAAGAACAAATATTTGTGAGATATTCGCTTACACCGATAAATAATCATGAAACTCATTCACACGAAAACATGGAGCACTCCCAGGTCGAGAATTTCTGATAAGAAGAATAATTTAAAATCCCATCATATGTGTTCCACGTGATACATAAATCAATTTAAAAACATACCTTAAGATGAGCCATGTGTCTGTATTCTTGAACAGTTGGTTTACTTGCATGAAAGAAGCATTTCTACGTGTTCAAATTTCGAACGGAAGTTCACGAGAGAATGTTTAAGACGAGACTACTATAAAATTAGAATAGGAACGGACTTTCTTTTCCGTCGTGTGTAAGGTAAAATCTTGACTCGAGATTCTTCCGATTGTATGCATATAATTTGCATAATAAGGTTCGGAGCCGTGCATGTTAAAGGAGCGATAAATCTTTCAAAGAGAATGTTGCTTTTGTCTGATCTTGTGAATGTTTTAAACGGCGCTTTCATCATTATTACATGCAAAAGCCGCATTGACTTCTTGTTTTGTTTCATGCATTTCAAATCTAGGTGTGCCTGACCTCACGAGGTCAGGCAATTAAAAATCCCAAGGGAGGACACTTCCTATATAATAGCTATATAACTTTTTGTGCTCGATCGTAGCTTCCACTTCTATCGATCTGTATTCGACCGGTGCATCTTTTAGAATGAATTTTCAATTTGGATATCTTTTATACATTCATCTTGAGATAACAAAACCAAAAATTGCATCAAATGGACCGTGGGTTTAGCCTGTAGGAAGGAAAAAAGAGGAATTAAGCCATGATCGAGTACAAAAAGAGTGTCCGCCCTTGATGTTTTATATATAGACATATAGAAGAAAGGGTTTGTATTGAGGAAAGTGTTTGTGACAAAGCGATGATACCTCTCTCCTGTGGTGTATATGTTACAGGGAATAAGTGTAATCAGGGATTTCATGTAATTCCTGAAAGGTTCAGTGATTACGTGTAATTCCTTGTCATTTTAGGGATTACATGAAATCCCCAAAATCTTAGGGATTACATGTAATTCCTAAAATGTTTTAGCATTTTTACACTTATTTCCTGACGGCCAAAAATCGTATAACAATTATTAAATAGCGAAATGATAGATATTTTACATGTTCATAATATAAAATCCTACTACTGAGAGAGAAAAATGGTTATGTATATAATCAGATGATTTTAAGGCTGTCTTAGTCAATTTAAAATTGATAGGGTTAACGATATGTTAGAAAAACACTTTAGCGGACAATTTGATTGCACAGTTTGATTTTCGCCCATTGATATGTTCAATCAGTCTCTGTAATACATGTACTCGGTAAAATTGTATGGATGGAATCTTGATAAGACTAGTCACTATGTAACTCAATTCAGTTATTGTACCGAATTATCATGGTGATAGGCTCGTCCGAAAAAAAATTTCTTTGCACTAATTCAGTTTCAATGAAACTTGTTGCAATAAGCAGATTCAGATTTCTTTTTTACCGAAAGGGGGGATGTGTCCAGAAAATTGCTTTTACAAAAAAAGGATGCCAAACGAGGAAAAAAACCTAGCTTTTATCAAATATCAGGGTTCAACGTTTGAAAGAAAGAACGCTTTAGATTTCAAGTCTCACAGAACTCAATGCCATATTTCACAAGTTTATGTGTTGATGAAATAAATTGTTGCCGACCCCCCCCCCCCCCCCCCCCCCCAAATAAATTGACTGAAATTTCCTTGTTACGAAATTAAGAATCAAGGTAAATACTGCACTTCTAGTATACCATGTATAATAAACACTACGAAGCCTAACACGAACGTTTAATTACCTAAAGCACCCAATGTTTTGGGCCACTATTAGCATATTTAGAGTTGGCCAAAATTTGTCAAGTTTGAACACACGGAGCTGAAAAAAAACATGTGTTTGTGAAACACGAATGCCCCGTTGGCATTTTTGTCGGTAAAACTGGTTCCTCAAAATGTTCTACCAAGTTTGTATCGATCTTACTCACCAAAGTTTTATCTGAAATCAAATCTGGGCTTCAAAAATATTGTTCGACAGTATATTCTCGCAGTGGTATCAACCAGATGTGGATTTTAAAGAATTCGAAGGAACTTGTAGAACATCTGAAATCCACTCATTTTAGTAAAGTTAATTCGATCAAAGCCTTTGATTTTTCGACACTTTACACAACAATTCCACATTCTAAATTGAAAGAAAGACTCGCAAAAATTATAAATAATGCGTTTACAAGTAAGAACGGTAATCGCAAATACAAATCTATTGTTGTGAACTATGACAAAACCTACTTTGTAAATGAAAAGTCCGATTCTGAAAATAAGTACACTGAAACAGATATTATTCAGATGTTAAACTTTTTGATCGACAACATTTTTGTGGTTTTGGAGGAAAGGTATTCCAGCAAATTGTCGGAATTCCAATGGGGACCAATTGTGTCCCACTCCTTGCCGACATTTTCCTTTACTCGTACGAAGCTGAATTCATTCAATCTTTGGTCTCTGAAGGGAAAAGATACTTAGCTTCTGACTTCAACTTCACTTACAGATACATAGACGATGTGTTGTCCATCAATAATCCAAAATTCGCGGATTACCTGAGCAGTATCTATCCTTCAGAGCTTGAAGTCCAAGAAATTACTGAGACAAATAATTCAGCATCCTATTTGGACATAATGTTGTCCTACGACACTGATGGTCACATGAACACCTCACTCTATGACAAACGTGACGACTTTAATTTCAGCATTACAAACTTTCCTTTTCTGAGTAGCAAATCCCTTCATCTCCAGCTTATGGCGTATTCATATCTCAATTAATACGCTATGCCAGAGCAAGTACCAAATATATGGATTTTGTTCTGAGAGCTTGGCGTCTTGCAGATAAGCTTCTCAGTCAGGGATATGTTTGTGATCGACTAACATCGTCACTGAGGAAGTTCTACGGTCGATATGGGGAACTCGTTATACACTATGATGTCCCACTCTCCAGAATGGTGGATGATATTTTGTCATAGACCATTTGAACCATCCAACCAAAGATTGTACTCTATGTCTTCCGAAATGGAAGTAACCGGATGTGACAGTTCTACCGAATTGAAGCGGCGGCTGTTGCATGCAAGCAGGAGATGCTTACTCTTCCTGGGCACCTGGTCTCAATCCTATATCGGGAGTTCGCTTCTTTTCATGTGGTGGAGGTTTTTGTTTGTTTGCTTTGGTTCCTGTTTTGTCCTGATTTTGTATGCCATCGGTTTCTGATTTTCTGAATTATCGATTTTGTGCTGTATACAGGGATATGGTCATTATCCATATTTGTCATTGTCATAAGAAATACACATGTGAAATATGAAAGCCCTATCACTTACCATTCAAAAGTTATAGCCAATGTAAAGAATTTCAAAAGTAGGTCAAACCCCAAGGTCAAGATCACAAGGTAAAACAAATTTGGTATCCATGGAAAGGTCTTGTCACAAGGAATATACATGTGAAATATGAAAGCCCCATCACTATCACCCTATCAGACGGACAGACAGACCAAAAACTATATGCTCCCGAATCTTCGATTACGGGGACATAAAAATGGTGTTAAGAAATATTTATCTTTGGCCTTGACTTTTGTTTCTTTTCAATGAATGGTGCATGTCCATCTCAAAAATTTACTGAGCAGAACCGTTACAGTCATCAGGAGTTACGATCAGAAGGTTTGAAATTTTTTGTCGATTTGATAGTATGACAGTAGCTTATGTATTCATCATTCAACCATGCATTTGAGATGAGAGGATGTGTCAATAGCAATCCTCTGTATAAAGTATTTGCACTTTTATTAGGGAGGCATGGTACGGCATGCCTAAGAGTTTGATAAAGAATATACATAAGGTTGGGTCTGACCCAAAAAGTAAAAAATTGTTAGGTCTTTTCCTAATATCACACCAGGTTGCCATGGAAACATACTTTACACATTGAGAAAATGCATATCTGGGCGTTTCTGAAATTACATACATCAATTATGCAGCATAATCTAAAACAAACTCTGATGAATTATTAGTCCCCTATCATTGCTCTTTCAAGTTAGATAAACAATGTTGGGTTTAATGTATAACCTATATGTTCCTATAGCAACAACAATGGTATCTTATCAAAATATTGCTCTCGGCATTTTTTTTTTCAAAATTCAATGATAAATAACTTTTATTATTGAGTTTTATTATGCAAATATAACATCAGCATATACATTGGAACAAAGTTTGTGATCGTTCCTATGGCAACATCAACTCATATAGCAAAAATGAAAGCAATTTAGACTTAATTTAGTGTCCGTTTTTTTACTAGATCATTGGACTTTAATTGAAAGTGATGATAATTAATAAATGTATTCAATTAGACATTTCTTTACATGGAAGAAAATACAACACAAGAATTTAGGAAATTGTCCGTTGCTATGGAAACAAATGTGTAAAAATGTACATAAGGCCACTTTGAATCCTTGGATACGGGCATCAAAGGTCAAGTAATCTGAAAATGTTTTAATCAAAAATAAAGTTAAGAATTTGCTTTGTAATATATGAAAAAGTAGTTGTGCAAGCATGTTTTTTTTTTAAGGAAAAGGCTTCAAAAATAGCGAAAATGCCTTTTTTTCAGATCGTATGGCCAAATAAGTATAGCAACCACTATCATTTTGAAGTGTTGTTCATTTATTTTGATAGAGGTTTTAGCATCCACTATCAATTTGAAAAAAAATCTTATCATGTACCCATCAAGAGAGAAGCAAAATTGGAAAATTCAGACAACATTTTGAAATCGATATATTAATATTGGTTAATTTTGTTGTCATGGTAACCAGCCATTTCACAATATCAGACACTACCAGTGAGCTTATTTAAAATTTTAAGTTAAGGTATGTGTTTTAATTTGATTTTAGTATAGAATGATTCAAGATAATATTATAGACACTGAAAATCACTGAAAATTTAAGCATACTCATGAACATTTTGCTATTCGAATCTGAATGTGCTGCGTTGCTATGGAGAAATATGTGAATTTGTCTTATATTTCCTCTATATTTTAATGATTTCTTCAAAATATGGTATGCCTGTTATACGAAAACAATGAAATTTTTAATTTCAGTTTATTTTAAGGCACAGAAACAAAGACAAATGATTTGAAAATGCTGAAAATAGTAAATATTGTAACTTTTTGACATGGTTACCATGGCAACCGATTACAAAATACAGCCTCAATTGACGTAAAAATATCATGGGATCTCTAGCTTTGATTTTCATACTATTTTGGTATCTTTATCTTTTTTTTTATTTGAAATGCTGCTCGTTAAACAGAAATCGAGAAAAATGCAGATGTTGCTATGGTAACAATTTTCAAAATAAGTTTATTTTAAAAAAAAAACAATACATCTCCAATTTTTTTATATTGTTATGAGGAGGGATTGAATTATCTGAAAACAGTATCATATCAGGCGCGAGTGCCTGCATCATTTTGTAGATACCTCATGAAAAGTGCTAATTTACGAGTTTGTGAAAGTTGGCAAGATTACGCATATTTGTCTTGAAAATTTACATATTTGGAAATAATTTTCTTCAAATTTTTCTTCTTCATAATTAAGTTCCTGGGTTACTCTGTCAAAGGTTTGCATTAAATCTAATGCTGATAATTTAATTTAAAAACAGTGGGGTTACCAACCTACCTCATTTTGTCTCATTTTTACCATCTGAAATTGGGCCAAACAAGTCAGTGTGTTAACATGGCAACCGTTACATGTATGAATGAAAATGATCTTAATTTTGAATACGTGTCTTATGTTGACCTAAATTTATCAAAATCACTAAAATCTGAGGTGGTCATTTGAACACCCCTATAAAATTCTTTGGTTTTTACAGAGAATTGCTCTTAAGTACTACCATTTGAACATCTTTATATTACTTACATAAATATCTCTCACATTTTTGTTTTATAGACGTTTTCACTCTCTGGTACACACGATTTCGGTACACTTCGGAAGTTGTTATTTGCATATACAGTATGTAGAAATATGTCACGTTTACCAAGGTCAAAGTGAACATGCTACTACGATCAGCCAATCGCTTGAATAGTTTCACATCGTGGGATTACTACGAAACATGTAGTAAACCACGTATACAGTCTTTTTGAAATTCTCTCTCTAAAAAAACTAACTTTCTGATATTTCATTAATTGCAAATACAAGATTGATATCATGTATAGATATCATGTTTAATCGAACACTTTCAAATGACTAACAACGTCTAACAGTGTATGACGGCTAAAATGGAAGGCATGTGTAGTCTGCTATATACATGTGCGTTTGTTTACCAAATCCTTAATGAAAAAAACTAAACAGAGAACTCTAGAGAACCCTAGAGAACTCTAGAACTAAATAGAGAACTCTAGCTTTTTTAAGCAATATAATGGTCAAACTTCTTTAAAATTGATATAATTTTCTATAAATAATGTTTTTAAACAATAATTAAAATATTTTTTGAAAATGAAGCCAGTAATATACAATAATTGAAAGATAAACAGAAATTTCAAACTCGTTTCACACTGAGAGATATTGTTATTTGCGATGCATGAGTCTAAAGTTTACATTTAATGTTTATGAAGATTAAAGTAAGTAATATAAATTAATAAATTGATTGATGAAAAGAGAAATTTGTAAATGTGTGTGTGTATTGAAATAAATGCTTTGTGTATTGAAATAAATATCTTGTGTATTGGTATATGCCTTGTGTATAGAAATAAATGCCTTGTTTATTGAACTAAATACCTTGTGTATTGAAATATGGCTGTGAAGGTAATGTGTATAATATTTACGCCAATATAATATTTTTATTATATTTTTAGCTCACCTGAGCCAAAGGCTCAAAGTGAGCTATTGTCATACCGGATTGTCCGTCGTCCGTCCGTCCGTCAACTTTTCACATTTTCATCTTCTCCTCTGAAACCGCTTGGAGGATTTTGATGAAACTTGGTATGCATGAAGTACTAAAAGTCCTCTACCAAGTTTGTTCATTTCGGCTCGATCCCTTCAGGGGTGGATCCAGGGCGGGGTCAAATAGGCCCCGGAGGGTACGCCTCTTCAAAAATCTTCTTCTCCAGTTCCACTGAATGGATTGAAAAACTAATTGTATCTATGTGATCTAGAAGGATGTATGATTCAAGTTTGTTCATTTCGTTAAAATCCGATAACTAATTTTTGACGCATTTTGACGTCTTTTTCGACATTGTATTTTTAATGCAAAAATTGATATTTCTCTTAATATTTTCTTTCTTACTGAAAAATTCTGCTCGAGTTTAGTTTAATTTAGCCATTTTTAAGCAGAGGAATGCTTTAGTGAAAGAATTTTGCTGAAAAGTTTATATTTGAATTTTCAATGATTTTTTTAACACTGTAAAAAAGGAAGGGGGGATGGTCATTTTCATCATTTTTGGCATTTTATGGTTCTTCCCATGAATGATTGTTCTAACATTTATCAGAATTATTATAAGGAATGTAACAGTGATGAATTTTTTTCAATATCTTGACTTTTAGATTTTTAATGATTTTTTATTACTTTAGATAGGTATGTTTTCAGTGTGTCAATGAGTTCCAAGGTAGCGAGTTCAAATCCCAACTGGGTCATAATTTTTTTTTTCTTTATTTTTCATTTTTCCTCCACTTTTTAAGCTTTGAATGCAATTTTAAACTTTTCTGAATAATTTTAATGCCAATTTGGCCATTTTTTTGACTTCGGCATCTTTTATGAAGTTTGGCACTATCTCCATATTAATTTCCTTTGGGTTCATATTGATATATTAAAAGCTATATTCTAGGTAAAATTAAATTAATAAATGTTTGTGTGATAGCATTTTTGATTTACAACATGTACAATTTGAATTTATAATAATTCTTTTATTGCAAAGATTATAAAAAGAGGGGGGGGTCAAAATTTCTATAACAACATCTGTTGTCAGTTTTTTTTCAATTAGAGATAGGAACGGGACAAAATATTGTCTTTTTAGCTTGAGCCAAAGGCTCAAAGGGAGCTATTGTCATACCGGATTGTCCGGCGTCCGTCATCCGTCCGTCCGTTAACTTTTCACATTTTCATCTTCTCCTATGAAACCGCTCGGAGAATTTTTATTAAACTTGGTATGCATGAAGTACTAAAGGTCCCCTACCAAGTTTGTTCATTTCAATTGGATCCCTACCGGGGTGGATCCAGGGCGAGGTCAAATTGGTCCCAGAGGGTACCCCTCTTTAAAAATCTTCTTCTCCAGAACCGCTGCATGTATTGAAAAACTAATGGTATCTGAGTGATCTAGAAGGATGTATGATTCAAGTTTGTTCATTTTGTTTAAATCCAATCACTAATTTTGACGTCTTTATGGCCTTAATTACTTTTATGCAAAAACTGATATTTTTCTTATTCTCTTCTCTCATGCTGCCTTAATTTATGTGCATGCATTTTTTATGATATATTACTAACTGTTGTTTTGTTCAGTCTTGTGTGCTTTGTTTAATTATATGTTATTTTATGTCTTGTGTTAACCTGTTTTCATAAATGACAACTTTTAATACATATTGTCTTCTCTCAACATACCCATTACCCAGTGTTCTCAGGTGAGCGATGTGGCTCCTGGGCCTCTTGTTATGTAGAACTCTTAGCCATTCACATACATAACTAGCCCCATATAACTTAACCTATTGTTTATTTTACTGTGATTAAGTTATATGGGTCTTTTATATAGTGAATGTTTCCAGATCCTACGACGAGGACGTGGTTCTACTCAGGATCCTTTTTTTTCATTTTGAGTAAAAATAAATAGCATGTTAAACTGAAGTTTAAATATATTATATACATATGTTGCATCTACCGTAGCTCCGAAATAGTGAAGTATCTTTGTCTTGTATCCTACTCTCTTTGGAAATCAGAATCAAATTTCCTTCTCTTTGGTGCACTTTTACTTTTGCACGATTTCACTCTCTTAACTTGACCAGGTTTCTTTGCAATCCTGGCCACTCTTGGTAAAGTCAAAGATCCATCAGTAGACTTAATCACACTGGATGGTGTAATAAAGTTTAGAAGCCTACTGAGACGTCGACCCCTTTGCTCTTGAGTCATATTTACCCATACTGCATCAGATACAGTAAGGCATTGGGCAGGACCTGTTACACTAAATTGTCCTCTATGATGAAGAGCATCTCTTACATTTTGTGTCTGAGTTTGATCCAGATCACGCAGTATCTGAATCAGTTCTGGCAACCGCTGAATCTGCCAATTGGTGTGCAGTTTTATAACGTTATTGTAGGACTCATTGTTATTGTTTGTCCAATGTTTAGGTATTTTGAAGGCTTTGCATTTCATGCGAGGAAAAAATACATTTTTTCGTACATTCTGTAAGAATGTGGTTAAGTAAGGCAAGTTGTGATCTTCCTGAATCTCTCCTTCAACTTCCATGTAAGTTATCTGATCATCAATTGACAAGAGACCAGATTGTTTGTTGAAGATCTTGTTTACTATTACTGTTGCCTCTGGTTGTGGCAGTGTTTTACGGAGATTATAAGTCAAGTTCTCCTTGAGATGGCGTGTACAAAGAGTGTGCACTGCATTTGGAAAGCAGGACTGTATAGCATTTAACACTGCCTTCTCTCCGTCGGAACCAAACACTATTTTGCTTTGATCCAGTCCTTGCAGTCTGTTTTGTAAATGGGACAAGAACCTTTGGTAAGTATGATACTGTCCGTCCCAATGCAAGAAAACTGGTCCAAGCATTATAGGTGACTCAGAAGTCTCTTCTCTGACGATATTTGGGTTCTTAAAAGTTATAACTGTTAAATAGCAAGATCCAACATTGAAAGTTCTGTCTATTCCAAGTACAGTGTATGCACCCATTTGAGATTGAACTACGGAGGGATACCATCTGTTCCTCAGAGTAACATATGATGTTGGGAGGCTTCTGTGAGGAAGATGTCATCATTTCCTGTACAAATGAAGGATCCTCATAAGCTTTGTTTAATATTGTAATCACATCATCGGCCAAATTCTGTTTATCTTCAGGGTACTTCTTTTTATCGTGAATATATTTTGCATTTCTGATTGTTTTTAAAGAGACTACCTCATCTGGTAACGCCATTCGAACTTCATTTTTTATTTGCCTTGGTTTTTTGTTTTCTTCAAGACCCTTTGTTATAATGTCTTTTTGTTGACCCGTCATTCTTTGATATGGCTTATTGTTTATTTTAGAATTTCCATGAACAGATGGGATGTCATCTGGGAATGTCCCAATAAATTCAGCAAAGGCAGTGCCTTCGTATGGCCCACCTTCAAACCAAGTTATTCTTTTTCTGTACTCATTTTGTCTTGCTAATACAGAATACTTTCTTTTCATACATATTACATGATCATTGTGCGGTTGAGGATTTAAGGCTACATTTTTCTTCTTGTGTATCCTGTAATACAGCCCGTCTTTGTTCCTTTTTATTGACTGAATGCCAATTTGGGTTTTAAGGAAGTATTCTGCCTTAGTAACATTGGCACCTTGTTTCCAAGAGCCACAGTCGTCAGGATATTCTGATTTTTTACCCATAGACCTGCGCTCTGTGTTTGCTGTGTCTTCTAATATAAAGAACACGTTCTGTTTGATGCCCCTTGGTATATTAGTGACCTTTGGGTTGTCACTCTGTAGAATTTCTAACTGCTTTTCTGCAGTCAAGAACTTCTTATTTAGTCTGTTTGTTAGAGGGTCTTTATATGGCTGATCAACGTCACTCAGCGAAGTTACATCAAGATGATCAGTACAATGACTATCTGATAATGAACTGTCATTAACTTCATTATCAGCATCTAACATGTGTTGGCCCTGACCACATGATAGATATTTGTTCCTTCATTTGATCTTTGATTCCCTCTCTTGGAGTAAAGACCCGGTTCAGGATGCTCACACATTGATCAGCAGGTCCATTTATAACAGGGTAAACATATTTTATCGGTCTCCGTATGACTGATGCAGCAGCATGCATCGTCCAAGCTGAAGAAAAGGACTTATTCTGTGTACAGTCATTGACAGCTACGTCAATGTCAGGGGAACACAGAGCAATGTCAGAATGCTTGTTTGCAGAAACATAGTAATCTTTATACAAGACCATTTCAATGGCTGTACGGAGTCTCAGTTCTTCAGATTTCATTTGGTACTCAGTTGTAGCAACAGAAATTGCATGGAAAAGACAGTTGCCATCACCTGTTACTGACACTGGAACGGCATCAAATCGCGCTTCCTGATCGATGATAGTAAGATAAACAAAAATAAGCAAATATTTTATTTTATTTATAAATATGCATACCTACAAAAATCGACCCCGAACGCACAACGTGTACAAATAAATCGAAACTTGCCGCGAAACCAGTTTCTGACAAGGAGTGTTACAAGAAATGCACGGCCGCGCACGAAAACCAGAAAGACGAGATTTACCCATCGTGATAGGTAAGCTAATAATTCAAAAAATCGAAAGAAAAAATATTTACGTGGAGGGTGCTTGGGATGGGCGGGTGATGGGCGTGTCCAGTCGGGACTTTGATATTTAATTGCACAATTTGTTGTACAACGAACTCTTAATGATGCTTATTTAGGTTAAAATTTTAAAGTTGAAATTGGATCATGATTACAGATTGCTGTTACAAGAATAATTTCATTTCTTTGATATGCAATGTTACACAAACATGTCTTATGAAGCACTTCGTATAATTGGACTCATATTTTCACTGTCCTTTTGTACCCCAAAACAATGCCAAAAGTAATAAGCAATTAAATACTAATCACGAAATGGTTTCTGAATAATTATAAAATGGGTCGATTCAAAACTTTTCATTGGACATATTATTCACCAATATAGAAGCATCATTAATAATTAAAAATTGAGCTTTTATTTTTTGCCCCGCCCCATCCACTCCTTTCTCTTTCTAAAAAAAACCCCTATTAATGTAGGAATTTTGAGGATTAGAAAAAAACTGAACAACTACAGATAGAAAATAAAAGAGAAACTGTAATTTATATTTTGGTGAATATCTATTATTCATGTAAGGCAAAAAAAAATCTTATACTTTCTCTCCCCCCCCCCCCCCCCCCCTGTTTTTCTTCATAGAAAACTGTCTTTGAACCGTCAGTCAAAATAAATTAATAATGGTACATGTACATTAAAATTTATGGCTTTCTCTTATAGATAAGTTGATTTTTTAAAAAGTAAAATAGCCTATTCCTGACGTAGCTCATCTGTTTGAATGGTAGAAGCTAATAGATATAAATATACGATGAAGCGGAATCTTTAGAAATCGAATTTAGTGTTGAGCATTCGCCACCGTCTGATAAAATAATGTACACGGGTACAATATAATTCTTTTATTCATAGATGCGTTCGTCGGCGGTCCTTGTTTATACTTTTTACGACGTAAACGTCATTATTAATTGATTCGAAAGTATTACAATGGACAATTGCTATTGTTCGGCATAGGTATTTACATATGCTGTAGACTAAGAGATCAATAAAGAAAACTTTACGAACGTTTAAATACATGTATTAAACACGCGAATAGCCGGCCGTCAAAGTGTCCGCGACACGTGTCGGAACGTTGTTAGTATACCTTTAAATGGCGCGTGGATAAAGTTTTTACCCGTAACATTTTTTTAAAGAAAGTATAATGGAAAATTAGTATTCATATCATATTATTTCTTATTTTCGTTGGTTGTATAAAAACATCTCCGTGTAATTTCAATCCATTAAATATTACCCATTACGACGCGCGCGGCATAAACGTTGTATATAAGAATTACACCTAATATTTCACAAAATACGTATCTAAACGATAAAAT
The DNA here is from genome assembly GCA_028142955.1 of Pinctada fucata. Classification (NCBI taxonomy): domain Eukaryota; kingdom Metazoa; phylum Mollusca; class Bivalvia; order Pterioida; family Pteriidae; genus Pinctada; species Pinctada fucata. The sequence goes on from AP027114.1 coordinate 41,182,024, forward strand.
TTTCATTAAAAGTATGAAATATGGCAAAGATGGTATTTTTCTATCAATATATAAAAATTTTATCCATAATTAATCATCCTAGTGCAAATAATCCCTAGAGTTCTCTATTTAGTTCTAGAGTTCTCTAGGGTTCTCTAGAGTTCTCTGTTTAGACGGACCGGAAAATTAACATTTATCCAGTTATGATTTTTTGTTCGTTCTTGTATATTTGATTTCGACTGTGAATATATATATTATATATACACATATCAAAATTACTGTGGATATATATACACGTCAAACTTATATATATACTTATCATACATAAAAGATAAACGAGTACTATACTTGTACATGTACATTGTAAATCATTTTAGCTAATTTTCCCTCAGACTTGTCAGAGTTTAAATTTCACGGTCGTCCTCTAAGCTAGGTCTTTATTACTTTCAAATACCAAGCCAATACTATTTGTTCATTACATTTCTCTTTTCAGATTTTGATAACACCGATTGTCGATTCATTTTCGTCCCACGTGTTATCCGTCAGTCATGTTGTTTTGTTTTGATACAGTACTAGCCTTATGCAAATAAGTGCTTACACGCGTTCGCAATCGGTCTTCTACGGAGAAAAGTAGGTTATATTATGGTACCCGTTTTATAAACAATAATTGATCATAGCTCGGTAGTGAGGGCATAAGTGACTATTGTAACCAGCCAATTTCAAATTTCTAAGCATGATAGACTCGTTTGAGTTAAAATTTTGACACAAATAGTTGATTCATGTTTGACGAGACCTGTTGTACCTTTAAATTATCGGTGAAGTTGGTACCTAAGGTAGCACTTTATCAAATTCTACTTTTATACAAAGTTTCTAACCTGTGTTATTGTATAATTACAAAGAAAAGTAAAATAAAAATCAAATGAGTGCATTTCAACACTTTTTGTATTTTCATTACAATTGTGCTATTTTTAGCAACAAATTTCCGGCATTTTTTACCCAGTTTTCAAATAAGCATAAAAAAAACTTTATTTTCATCACGGACCTATTAATTTTCCTTCACAAAATAATATAGCGACATGAATACTATATTTTCATATGGTTATCGTAAAATCGTTGAAATTCCTTCATTCAGAAATGACATGCATTAAATTCCTAGAAATTTATTTGCAGTGTGACAGGACCACATTGAAAACTAGTTCATTTGTAGCTAAATGTGCTATCCGGGATGAATAAAGGAAATAAATAAATAAATTTAAAAAAAAAGCAATAATTTATTCAGTACATGTATGTATATATCTGGAAAAGACCGGTCAAACGGTCAAAAAGAAAACTTGAGACGTTCTAGTAAATCTAGATGAAATATGCAAGTATACGAGTAGTTAGGCATGATCTTGTATAAATGGTTATTTCGAAAGTCGTTTGAACGACTTTTTATCTTGTTTGATTGAGTTTCTGAAGTCGTTTAAACAAGTAAAAAAGTCGTTTGAACAATTTTTAGCCGAGTTGCAAAACTCGGCTCTTAATTTGATGTGAGACGGGCGGGCGGGCGGGCGTCTGGGCGGGCGGTTGGGCGGGCGTCTGGGCGGGCGGGCGGGCGGGAGGGCGTCAACAATTGGTTTCCGGACTATAAGTCAACTACAAAAGAGGCTATAACAATGAAACTTCATACACTTACTCACCATTAGTCAAGGATGAGCCCTATTGATTTTGGGGTCAAAAGGTCAAAGGTCAAGGTCACAGGACTCAGATGATTGAAAATGGTTTCCGGACCATATTTCAGCCTGTATTGCACCTATAATCATGAAACTTGCCAGAAATGTTTCCCTTGAATCAAGGATGAGGCCTATTGATTTTGGGGTCAAAAGGTCAAAGGTCAAGGTCACAGGGCTCAGATGATTGAAAATGGTTTCCGGACCATATTTCAGCCTGTATTGCACCTATAATCATGAAACTTGCCAGAAATGTTTCCCTTGAATCAAGGATGATGCCTATTGATTTTGGGGTCAAAAGGTCAAAGGTCAAGGTCACAGGACTCTGTTGATTGAAATTGGTTTTCGGACCATATTTCAGCCTGTATTGCACCTATAATCATGTAACTTGCCAGAAATGTTTCCTGTGAATAGAAAATGACCACTTTTGATTTTGGGGTCAAAAGGTCAAAGGTCAAGGTCACAGGACTCTGATGATTGAAAATGGTTTCCTGGCCATATTTTAGCCTGTATTGCACCTAAAGTCATGAAACTTGCAGATAATGATTTCCATGAATCAAGAATGACCCCTAATGATTTTGTGGTCAAAAGGTCAAAGGTCACGGTCACAGGACTCCGATGATTGAAAGTGGTTTCCGGACCATATTTCAGCCTGTATTGCAATTATAATCATGAAGCTTGCCAGAAATGTTTCCCATTGATCAAGGATGACCACTATCAATTTTGGGGTTAAAAGGTCAAAGGTCAAGGTCACATGACTAAGATGATTAAAAATGGTTTCCCGACTGAATTTGAGCCTGTATTGCACCTATAATCATGTAACTTGCCAGAAATGTTTCCAGTGAATAGAAAATGACCACTTTTGATTTAAGGGTCAAAGGGTCAAAGATCAAGGTCACAGGACTTAGGTTATTGAAAATGGTTTCCAGACCATTTTTGAGCCTGTATTGCACCTATAATCATGAAACTTGCCATTAATTTTTGGGTCAAAAGGTCAAAGATCAAGGTCACTTGAACCTAGGCTCAAAATTATTTTGCTCAATGATATAGAATGTGCAATTGGAGAAGATGTTACACTTGCATTGCCTTTATATTTCTGTGTTTTAATGTAATACAATATGGTTGAACACATAATATGTACAAATCAATATTAATCAAAGCTTATATGCAGCAAAAACATTGAATATAAAAAAAATTAATATGAAAAAAAAATTATATACCACTGAGAAAAAAGAAATTGCAGAAAAAAAGAGTCTGCCCAAAAAAGTAAAAAGAAAAAAAAAAGACAAATAAAAAAAAAGTAAGAAAAAAATGTAAATATGAAAAGAAATGAAAAAAAAAATGAATTACAGAAATAGAAAAAAAAAGGAAAGTAAGAAATTGCAAAATAAAAAAAAAACAGAAAGAAAAGAAAAAAATTACAAAGAAAAAATAATGAATATTTAAGATATGAATTGTACCTTATTCTGTATCTTTAGAGTATGCTTTGTTAAATCATATTGTACATACAAATACAGTTCAATATTTAAATCCAGTTCTACATAAAAGTTCTTTGTTCTTTGTTTTATAGTAGTTCTCTTTTGCTTAAGGTTCCTGCACCCTAATAGACAACATTCGGTTAAAATTTTCACAACATTTCGCCATTTCCAACAAGTACCGATGATTTTATCATCGCAAATGTTCGTACATAATAGCATGAGTTTACAAATGGTACCATGTAAACAAGAAAAATTAGGACATAAAGTATTCTGTATGATGAGATTGAAAATCTGTATCCTTGAAAATATATTACACGCTGATATAGAATAAAGAGAAGACCATTTCTTGATCCAGAAATTTTCATTTAGGACCACAAAATGTTGTTACAAACCATACACATTTCATGTTAGTCTGCATATTCATACTTACATTACAGTTTTGCAACTCGGCATTTTGCATCTTCGATGCATTTTGAGCTTATTTATCTTGTTTAAACGAGTTTTTATCTTGTTTGAACGAGTTTCTTAAGTCTTGTTTGAACGACTTTTTATCTTCTTTGAACGAGTTTCTTAAGTCGTTTAAACAAGTTCCAAAGTACATTGTAGTTTGAAGGAGTTGTTATCTTGTTTAAACGACTATTTATCTTGTTTGATCGAGTTTCTGAAGTCGTTTAAACAAGTTCCGAAGTCGTTTAAACAAGTTCCGAAGTCGTTTGAACGAGTTTTTATCTTGTTGAAACGAGTTTTTGTCTTGTTTGAACGGGTTTCTTAAGTCTTCTTTAACGAGTTTTTGTATTGTTTGAACGAGTTTCTTTTAAAAGTCGTTTATCTTGTTCGAACGCGGAGTTGAAATTGTGTGTTATTTCACGCAGGTTAAAATGAGCTAGATCTCACAAGATTGTCCATTTTATTAGGAAGCATCTCCTCAATTTAAACACTCGGTATTTGGCTAAAATAAAAATATGAACATTTCGCACACAGTTTCTAGATGTAGGAGTGATATTTAGAACAGAACTCGATTCTCTCAGCTATGTCTAAGATTTAATTTGAGGGTTGAGAGTTGAGAGTTGGTTAAACTCAACAATACCTGACTCAGATTTAATACTCCAAGATTATAGTCCCCCTTTTAGAAAAGACAGAAATGATCGAATTGGCGGAGGGGTCATTGTATATATTAGAGATAATTTGGTTAGTAAGGGACGATTTGATTTAGAAGTATCAAACTTAGAGTGCATATGAAAGCAATCGCTGACAAAAATTTTGAAAGCTATCGCTGACGAAAGTTTTGAAAGCTATAATTGCTGACGAAAATTTTGAAAGCTATCGCTGACGAAAATTTTGAAAGCTTTTTGAACGCTCGGGTGCCATATTGTTTTTGCAATGGCTGCAGCACGCCTCGGGGGAATTCCTCTGCACAGTATAGAGGATGAAAGAAGCCGTCTCTTTATCGGCGTGGCACTTTGAAAATTCAGCGATTGTGAAATATCTTTCAAAGCTTTCGACAGTCACAGAGAGGCCAGGGTTTCACTGGATATAAATTCCCCTCATTTAGTCAGAATTTGGCCGGTCAGATGTAAATTTTCTGGTATATATATACATTTAGATTTAAGATGAAATAGAAGTTGTTCATATATACACTTAAAGATGGAATACCTTTACAGGTAATACAAATACAGGTAAATTCAGGTAACTAATTAGTGCAAAGCATACCCTTTTGATAGCCCCATTCACCCCCAATTAACATAGGTTATTTTAACCAAGAAGGTATATGGGGAACGGTTTATTCCCCATACGCCTACTCGCTTAAAATCACATTTTGATAATAAGGTGTGAATGGGGTACATGTGTACTAATTGGTTACCTGATTTACCTGTACAAATAGAAATCATATACATAATCATTCATTTTTTTCTGTACAACTCTGGACTACAAAAAAAGTCAACGGAGCCAAGTGTCTGTCTTCTACCAATTTCTGTAAAAATGTGAATTTCGAAAAAATAGAATCTTGACCCAAAATCTACACGGAATGAAAAATTCATAATTAATCAGTAGAAATAGAATTTCTGATCCGAAGTACACAATGATTTTGTTTTGAAAATCCGGTATTCAAACTGAGCCATCGCTGTTAACGAAAATCTGACATAACCCTTGCAATTTTTGAAAAAGTAAAAAAAAAAATGAAAAAAAATTTCAATAAAATGAAGGATTTTAAACTGATCATCTAATTCTAAATGATAATCATTAGTTTAATTAACTTAAAGGTATATTAAGTAAGGGTAATTGAAAAAAAGATATAAAAGAGAAAAAAAATAATTTTTTTTTGTAAAATAAGCATTTTATTCAAAATTTGAGATGGGAAAAATTAAAAAAAAAAGAAATAATAATAATAACAAAAAGTGAAAGCAATGACCAGACATTCTGTTTGACGTGTTTCTTTTTGTAATATTGTCCCTAGTTTAGCTCCAGTATTTTTATTAAAATCACACAACACTATTTTGAACGAGAATGATCCCTAACTTTTTTGCCCAGTATATACATGTATACACATGCATTTACGTGAACTTCATATTTATGTTTAAACTACTAATTTTTCATGGGAAGGAGGTACTTTCAAATTCGTTTGCGAAGGTTACACGCAAACGAGGCAATAATTCCACTCAATCGTCATCATGCATGCACGGTTCTAGAATGATAAAGACAACGGATGCGCAGCATCCCCTCGCATGTGCATGATTCGACATGTCTGTTGGTAACAAGATTTTAATACTAATTCTCTGTAAGGACCATGTCTGATTTTTTTAAAGAATTTTGAAATTATTGAAAACATCATGATTTTCAAAAGTTTTGTTTCAATGAAAACGGGTATAGCAGTCAACTATAAATTTCTATATCAAATCATAGTTTCCTTCTATGTGTAAATATGTTAAAAACAAATGCGCTCCACCAATATATACTCTGGCTCCATCAATCTATACTCTTTGGCTCCATCACTCAATACTCTTTTCTCCATCAATCTATACTCTTTGGCTCCATCAATCTATACTCTTTAGCCTTATTTCATTGTTTAGATTGAGGATCACTAACGAGGGTTAAGTACCCGAAACGTGCATGTCTGGTTCATGCTGAGATTTTATCTGTTCTTAAATGATGCCATTGAACTTGAAGACGTTTAACACTTCATATAAGTGTTCTAGGAGAGGGATAAAACAAGCTCAGAAAGGGGCATATTTTTGACTTGAAAAAGTGCCTATTTTTGCATGATTTTGTTTAGTTTACAGCATGTAATATTAGATGAGCAGGGTTATCAGGGGTTCAGGTGTATTTCATCTTAAGGAAATAGAAGTAACTGTTTTAAAGAGTCACATATGATAATGTCTAGGGTGTTGAGCCATCAAAATGGTTTCGATGGCAACACATTGTCCAAATATATCTTATCTGAATCTTAATTGTTTGAAGAAAAATAGCAAAGATATATTTAGTCCAGAAAACACAGGAACATTGGAAAAACTTAATTTATGAAATTATGAAAACTGACACCACAATATATTTTTTTTCTTTAAGCTTTAATATGTATTCCATTTCTGTCTATTTAGTTATTGAAAATTCTACTTTTTGGTCATAATCAGCATTAAATGATAAAGCAACATGATCAAAACGTTATGTTTTTTTCAAATTCTTTTATGGGTGTATGCAATGAAAGTTGTTCATATATACAATTGAAGTTGGAATACTTTTACAGGTAATACAAATACAGGTAACTAATTAGTGCAAAGTGCCCTTTTGATGGCCCCATTCACACCCAATTAAGATAATGTTATTTTAACCGAGTAGGCGTATGAGGAACACACCATGGGGAACACACCGATCTGGGAAACACGGAATCTTCAAATAAACTTATAAAAATAAACAAGATACAATATTAAATTTAATCCAGGAATAAATGTTTTCATAATTTCATCATAATTAATACTATTTCATCAAGCAAATCATGAAGATGATTGCTTTGATTTCGGCTATTTTGGTTTTCTCGACACAAAATAGCTTACGAGAAAAGCTTTCAAAAGATTTTGAGTGAGTAGTCGTTCGGGTGTAAGGACGTTCCTTTATGATGCAGAGACTTAAAATGATTTTACATAAGAAATACACTCGAAAACAACAGAATTGAGATGAAAAAGACAAGATATAGTGTAATGGATGTCAGGCAGCTATATTAAACCTATCTTGAAAGTACTTTGTGGAGGTTTCTGACTTACAAAAGTTATGAATGGAAGCGTAATGTACAACTGTGTATGTCACGCACGAGTGGCCACCTGACCAATTGTTTACTATCGATCCGCTTGTTATAGTTTTGCCTATTTTTAGCTCTTTGTGTTGAATATACTGATCTTACACATATGTAATGGGCAAACGGAAAAAGAAACTGAAAAAGAAAAGTGACTATAAACGACAGAAGCAGAATTTAACGTCAAGTGGGACCTCTGGACCGGCCAACACAACTTCCGATAGCGTTACAGATAAATCATCGTCATCATCTTCAATAATGAGCTCAATATTAGGAGCAGCACACAGTGTGTTCTATGGTACGTCAACTAACACTTAGACACCCACCCCACCAACCCCACCCGTTACGTCATCTACGCCCAATCCACCTCGCATATCGGGATCGGGATCGGGAAGCCATTTTAGTTTCGATGACGAAGAAATCAAGCAGCAATTTCTTGATACTAACGTGAAGCTCGACGAGATTCTAGCAAAGCTAAGTAAACTAGACGTGATAGAAATCAAAATTTTGCAGTTAGAAGACTCAGTTGGTAGTCTTAACAGAAGGGTGTCTGACATTGAAACTAAATCTACGGATCTCGAGAACTCCGTTCAATTTTTGAGTAACACACTGGATGAGAACCGTGATAAGTTGAATGTTCTAAAAGACGTAAGATCACTCAAGTCTGTCAAAGTTGACATTACAAGACATGAGAATAACATGGAGTACATGAATAGGGCCCTAGACAATAACAGAAGAAAGAATAAAGAACTAGAAGAAAATATTACAGATCTTAGATGGCGTTCAATGAAGAACAATCTAATCTTCAATGGTCTGCCCGAAAACAGACAAGAAAATGTTGTAGAACATTTGAGATATTTCCTTGACAGACAACTCGGAATAACCAAATTCATATCTTTTGGTAATGTACACAGATTTGGAAGAGCAATGAGAGGTAGACCAAGGCCAATCGTGGCCCGTTTCCTTTTCCAGGACGAAAGAGAACTCGTACTAAGCAATGCAAGGATGCTCCGTGGTACAGATTTTGGCATACGGGAGCAATACCCTCGAGAAATCGAAGAAAAGAGGAAACAACTATACCCGATTGAACGGGAATTTCGGCGAGATGGTGCCCGTACTAAAATGGTTCGAGACAAGCTGTATGTCGACGGCAGACTTTACATACCCGAAGATGATGAAGAATGGTACGACTACAACGATTGGCGAGACAGAGAAAACCTGATGGACACTGATACATGTACGGCACCCAAATCTGGCATGTCACAAAATAACCAAGGGGCTTATGGGCAAGCCCTGATACATACCACACCTATAGTCAGTTCACCTGTGTCGCAACCAGTAGTAGCATCTAGTTCAGCCATATCGCACACCACGCATGTAGTTGGTTCACCTGGACCCCACACCTCAGCAGCAGCAGTTAGTACACCTATGCCGTGCACCCCAGCAGTAGCCAATACACCTGTGTCGCGCACCTCAGCCGCTGTCAGCACAACTGAATCGCGCATCACAGAAGCCGTAGTCAGTGTACCTGTGTCTAGCGTGGCACCAGAACCGAGTGCCACTGTGTCGCGTGCCGCAACAGCAATCGGTGTGAGTGATATAAATGCCGGGCAGAGGACATTACGTTCCGCAAGTAGACCAGGAGATCAGGACCCGCGTCGTGATGTGCCTAGACAGCAACGACACTAGGAATGCGCGGAGAGTGAACAGCCCCTACGGATAATGTCCTGGAATGTGGGCAAAGGCCTTATAAGTAAATTATCAGACTACTGCTTTGTAAATATTGTTACACAACATGATGTAATATTTTCGTCTGAATGTTGGTTAAATGTTAATGACGAGGTAGTTCTTCCAGGATATGAGTGTATTTCCTACCCAAGAAAGTCAGGGAAAGGGGGAGGTCTAGTAGTTATGTTCAAAAATACTTTAAAAAATAAGATTACTGTAGAGAAAAATCATCATGATTGTATTATATGTGTAAAAATCACAACATCACGTTACTCCACCCCAGTATACATAATTTTTGTTACATTCCTCCCGAAGGTAGTGTATTCTACAGAAAAAAACCAGACTTGGATCTATTTAATATCCTGGAGGAAACTACAAGTCATTTTAAAGGTACACATAGTCTAACAGGGATTAAACTGTCAATAATGAAGTTTTACCGTAAAAAGCTTCTAAATACTAACATTTGAACATCTATATATTACACGGCTCCCAATGTTATTGTCATTTAAATTTTTTTGAACTTTGCTATTTAAATATTCAAGCCATGGATAATTCGTTACTGCACTGAAGAATCACGAATTTCACTTTTTATAGTTCGTTTCAAAGTTTATCGTTGCGGTTCGTTTACCCCGCTTCGATTGAATACTGAGCGATTCTATACATTATCAATTTTGCATACATTTGTACCCATAAGATTTTAATTTTATATTTCTCGATAACAGCAGGAAAACACTGATAATTTCTAATACATTAGCCCCCATCCGATTCAATAGCGCGGGGAGAGGGGGGGGTGCACACGGCGGCACCTACATCTTAAATTCTCTAACAAGTTTACTGTTTCTATCCTGATTTTTGCCTACCAATCCTCTGGCATGCCCCCCCCCCCCTCCCCTCTCCACTAAAGTCGTCAAAATAAGGAATTACTTGGGCTCAAACACCACGACTCAACTTTTATTTTTATTTTTTTTACCGCTCTGTTTCTGATATATATTAAAGTAATTGATAATTGAAAAAAATTCGCTGGCTCACTATATACATTACATATCATGACATGTGAGATAATTTTCCGCTGGGGAGTGGGGTTCCCCAAAGAACCTGCTACAGGACTTTGAGGTATTCCGGCCACGCCCCCTCTAAGGCACGGTCCATTTGATATTCTGGGGGGGGGGGGGGGGGGCTTGGGTTTTTTTTCGAAAAAAATAATTTTGCTCTCAATTTTGATGAAAAAAATTAATTTGCTTATGGTGTGACAGAAAAAAATAATCTTGCTCTAACAAATAATCTGAATTTGAAGAATTACCATAAAATTTCGCTAAAATTCTTGAAAATTTTACGGCTCGCTTCGCTCGCCGCAGTTTTCAAATTGTATCAAAATTTTTTGGCTCATTTGGCTCGCCATACTTTTCTATCAAAACATTATTTACTAATAGCAAAATTCATATATTTGAAGATATCAAAAGTTACACATGTATGTGAATGAAAAATTAAGAGCTTAAATTCCCTAAAAGCTTAAATATATTATCAATATTTATGTATTGCTATTAATACATGTTGCATTTATCCCATAGAGTCTAATTCTATGTTCTTGTAAGCTTGGAAGGATAGCTTCAGTTATTCACAAATTTACAATTCTTAATAACATTTGATATAAAATATTGAGAATTGTATTGTAAAAATCTTTTATCTCTCTGTTTAAAGGTGAATTGAATACTTGCATAAAAATAAACTAATATATTAATATTTAGAGTTTTGAGTAAAAATATAAATAATTTCTATTGATAAAACACAAACATTCTTAATATGCGCATCACTTTGTTAAAAAATTTCCTTGCTCCAACTTTGCCAGAAAAAAATAATTTTGCCCCAGTCTGGGGCGAAAAAAATAATCTTGCTCCGACAAAAAACCCAAGCCCCCCCCCCCCCCTGAATATCAAATGGACCATGCCTAAACTCAAATCCTGTAATCTTCAAAATTGTCTCGACCAAAAGGAATGATATTCTGAATTTTTCCAAAATTTTGATGAATTTCAATATATTAAATGAATCCTCCAACCACAGCAAACTAACATATTTTTTTCATCTCATAGAATCACGATACTTTATATAAATAAATGTAATTTCATTAGATTCTGACCGTTTTAACAAATACATGCATGTACAATAACGGAAATTTTTTCCCTCTCACTCATACGAAGTGTATACACTTTATGTATATGCATTCATCTTCAGGCGCTTAGCTAGAGTACTTTTCAAGTGTAAGCAGCCTCAAGTGGGTTTAGGTAGAAGCCCTTGTGGATATTCAAGGGGCAAAGTATCAGAATCTAATGAATTTTGCTCATTTACAGGGCAGTATTCTACGTCAATGTTTCTTTCATTCTTTTTTTTTTTGCAAAACGACGTGGAAGCAACTGCGTTCTAACGGTACGCCTGGTTATGCGCATGGTTTTCTCTCTCTTGTCCATTCTTGTAAACATGTGCAACCATTTGGTTTTTAGGGAGGGTGGTTTTTGTAAATCCAGCTCGGAATATTTTGCAAAAATATTCTTCAGCATGACTGGCAGAAAAATCTAGCATTTTCTGAGGAATGAAAGGAAAAACGTCTTTCTCCAGCACCTTAAGCATTAGACGTGAAAATAGACTATCTCAGACATTTCACAACTGCCAATGATTCAGTTTTGTCAGGATTCTCTGATACTTCATGTTTCAAATTCTTCAATATATATATACATCACTCTCCAAGTTCAGATTCTTTAATTCAACGAAAAGAAGGTCAAACGTGTAATTCAAGGTCACATATTGAATCAAAATCTATCTTGAGTAATTTCTTGACACAATCTGACAATGCACATACATGTATATACCATATCATCTATCTATCATTTGCCAGACCAGTATTGTAGCAAATCCAAAGTATTAGGAAAGTAGGTCAATCGTGTACATGAACATGTAGGTCAAGGCTACTAGATACTCTTACACAAATGTATACTGTGTAGCAGAGAAATGAACTTAAAGTATCAATGTTTTTATTCATGATTACCAGTATGGGGTAAGACACTCTAAGTTTGCTATGCTTAACAAGAGAAAATTCATTATTTCATATATGACAATGTTCTCACTAGATTTCTTCATCACAGTGTTCTAAGAATATTTGTGTTCTAGTCTCAAGAAGAATATAAGTATCAGTTATCAGATTTATTAAGTTTAAATGTAAATTTTATTCAAACTCTGACAGAAGAATCATTATAACTGCAATATATATATAAATGTAATAGTACCGGTATCATCAATTTACAACATAATGTTTTTGTACTTGTGAAAGGATATTTTTCTTTCTCTATAATTTATCATAGTATTTCTTTTCGAAATTAATATTTTATATGAGTTTTCATGTCTAGTCTATATCAGGGAAAAATTTAACTTTATATACAATGTACATCCCTGTCTATACTGGTATGTACCTAGAATTTAAAGTCACAAATTGTTGCTATGAAAATAATGAAATAAATAAAAAAGATATCCCCATTCAACAGGTGCAGGTCTATTCTCAAGTATAAAGTTTTCAATGCATTTATAACCTAGTACATACATGTACATGTACCGGTAAGCACATGAAAGTAAACACAAAACATGTTCAAAATTCAAATGTTCTAGACATCAAACAGTGATTTCTCTAGTGTCTATAGTAAAACTTAAGGACGAGGTAGATGTTCAATCTGATACCAAGAAATGAGGAATGAGGAATGAGAAATGAGCCATCATGTATGTACAGAAGATGCTGTCAGTCTCACTCTGAAAGTAAAAGATGTAATGAATTAATATCTTCATTTTGATATTAAATAAGCTCTAAAATGAATGAATTTTGCATACATTTATCATTATGATGTACATGTATATAAAATTACATGACATGTAAAGTTTCTGTAATAGTACTAACAAACAAATATAATTACATGTACAGGGCTTTCAATCGGTCATTCTCAAATTATGCAAAACAGTATAATTTTCCCTATTTATTGACCAATTTTACCTCATAGAAAATTCTTAAAAAAAAAAAAGAAAGTAAAAAATGCTAAATTTAAAATGAAAAGGCATCCAAATCTATCATATTCAATTTTGAAGAAAATATTGCCAATTTTCCCAATATGAAAGGTCTAATCCAATCCAAACCAGAAGTCTCTGACGAGACTGTAGCCCTCCTGGTTGTTTTTTAATTCAAATAATGACAAGTGAATTCTAATATGGCCACATCCATTTTCTTAGTCACTGGGGGCCAGGAACTCAAACAAAATATCAGGTGCACTACTTGAACACAGACTCATCGTATTGCAAAAAGAACAAGTCTCTATCATTTATAGTGTCAGAGAAGTTGCGAATACAAGATTACATAGGATCATACAGGAGAAAATGACCACATCCATTTTCTAGGACCCTGGGGGTCAGGGGCTCAAACAAAATGTCAGGTGCACACTGCACAACTAGACCACTGACCAAGTCTCATGCAAAAAGAGTTACATTTCTGTCTCTTATAATTTCAGAGGAGTTGCAAGCACAAGAATTGTTTACGGACAGACGCCGGACAAGGGGGTACCGCATAAGCTCGACTATGACCAGTATCTCGAGCTAAAAATGTGTTTCACGTGTAAGAGCCCTACTTTATGTCAAGGCTTAGGACTAAGAAAAATTAAACCCATGTTTTTTTGTGGAACATGAATCCCCTTATTGTCAGATATAATGTAGAAAAGTATTTCATACTCCAAGGTCACGGACTCAAGGTAAAAATTCAGGTATTGATGTGAAGGCCTTACCACAAGGGATACTGTAACACATGTAAAATATGATAGCCCTATCACTTGCAATTTATGTTATGACCAAGGGCAAGGTTAACATGGTTAAAGTTATTCAAAAATTGATCAGTATCCAAGGTCAAGGTCACAAGGTCAAAATTTTGGTATTAATAGGAAGACCTTATCAAAAGGAATACAAAGCCCTATCACTTAAAAGCATAATATTACTTTAGAAAAATAATAGTGAAGTAGGTCAATCTCCAAGTTCAAGGTCACAAAGACAATAATTTGGCATTATTGGAAATTGTCACGAGGAAAGCACAGGTCTATATTTCACTCAACATTCAAAAGTTATGGCCATGGTGTAAGATTTTAAAAAGTAGGTCATTTTTCCAAGGTCAAGGTCACCAGGACACAAATTTTGGTATGCATGAGAAGGTCTTGTTTCAAACAATACATGTACACATGAAATATGAAAGCATGTAACTTACCATTAAAAAGTATTATCCATTTAAGGTGAATCACAAGGGATACACATGTAAAATATGAAATAAATACAATGTCATTTGTACTTGTATTATCAGATTTACAAAATTATCATAACATGTATATTAGTATACATGTATATGTACAACTTACCCCTCAGTGCTATATCAGCATGTTTACTGCAAGACCAAGAGGCTGTAATACAGTTCCATCTGTCGATCTCACAATTCTTCTATTGATGATGAATTCCTCTACATTATAACACAAATTCTCACTTCATACTGGATCACAGTTTACAAGGAATATGTGGTCGATGTACACATTGAATATGTTTTTCATGTACATGAAGAAATATGCACTTGAACAATTTTCTTCATTCTCCTTTCACAAGTGAATTATTTTCACACCATGGTGGCCAACATCATATATGGTAGTACAATTGCAATATCATATTCCACAGTATTTCTTCAACTTTACAAGTCAGTACTAGTAGCACTATAAGCATTCCACTATTCTGATGCACTTTCTTTCATTGGATCTGATGCACACATGCGCATGAATACTTTCTCAGAGTATATTCCTTCTTCTGTCTGGCAGTTAAGGTTATGTTACTGTAAAGAATAAATAAAATATTCAATTGATTTGAAATTCATCCCCTTTAAATAATTTTAAACCCATTCAAATACTTTTTCACCAACACTACAACACTAGCTAGGCTACAGAACTGATATTTGATATTGATTTTAACTAACACTGACATCAAATTTATTCAAATTCATGGTGTGCACTTAAATTTAGAAGTTCATGAAGATGTAATGAAAGACAGAAATGGCTTTAAAGAACAAATATTTGTGAGATATTCGATTACAGCGATAATTAATCATGAAACTCATTCACTCGAAAACATGGAGCACTCCCTGGTCGAGTATTTCTGATAAGAAGAAGAATTTAAAATCCCATCATATGTGTTCCACGTGATACATAAATCAATTTAAAAACATACCTTAAGATGAGCCATGTGTCTGTACTCTTGAACAGTTGGTTTACTTGCATGAAAGAAGCATTTCTACGTGTTATATATATATATATATATATATATATTGCAGTTATAATGATTCTTCTTTAGTGATTTTCAGAGTTGTGTAAGAATATCTAGTAGCCTTGACCTACTTTCCTGATATTTAGGATTTGCTACAACACTGGTCTGGCAAATGATAGATGATATGGTATAATGTATATGTATGCATTATGTCCAGAAATTACTAAAGATAGATTAGATTTAGATTCAATATGTGACCTTGAACTACACGTTTGACCTTTTCTTGGAATTAAAGAATCTGAACTTGGAGAGTGATGTATATATTGAAGAATTTGAAACATTTAGTATCAGAGAATCCTGACCAAACGATCATTGACAGTTGTGAAATGTCTGAGAGTCTATTAGCACGTCTAATGCTGAAGATGCTGGAGAAAGATGTTTTTCCTTTCATTCCTCAGTGAATGCTTGATTTTTCCGCCAGTCATGCAGAAAAACATTTTTGCAAAATATTCCGAGCTGGATTTACAAACCCCCCCCCTTAAAAACCAAATGGTTGTACATGTTTACAAATGCCTATTGGCATATGGACAACAGAGAAAATCATGCGCATAACCAGGAGTACCGTTAGAACGCAGTTTTGCAAAAAAAAAAAAAAGAATGAAAGAAACATTAACGTAGAAAACTGCCCTGTACATGAGCAAAATTGGTTAGATTCTGAGACTTTGCCCCTTGAATATCCACAAGGGCTTCTACCTGGACCAGTGCGCTGGCTAAGCGCCTGAAGATGAATGCATATACATAAAATGTATACACTTCGTATGAGTGAGAGGGAAAAAGATTCCCGTATATTGTACATGCATGTATCTGTTAAAACGGCCAGAAACTATTGAAATTACATTTATTTATATATCGTATTGTGATTCTATCAGATGAAAAAAAAATATGTTAGTTTGCTGTGGTTGGGGGATTCATTTAATATATTGAAATTTATCAAAATTTTGGAAAAATTCAGAATATATTTACGGGGGGCAGGTTTGAGTTTAGAGGGGGCGTGGAATACCTCAAAGCCCTGTAGCAGGTTCTTGGGGGAACCCCACTCCCCAGCGGAAAATTATCTCGCATGATATATAATGTATATAGCGAGCCATCGAAATTTTTCAGTTATCAATTACTTATAGTATATACATGTATCAGAAACAGACCAGTAAAAAACATAAAAATAAAGGTTGAGTCGTGGAAGGGAACATTGCTTCATTGGCTATTGAGCATGGAATGGACATATTTCTGTATCCCCCCTGTAAAACACTGTATAACTAATAATATCATGCTTATACCTTCGGAATTTTATTTCAAACCATGATATCGGTTAATATTCTAAATAAAGAAACATGGCGAGCGGCAGGGAGCCAGCGAAAACTTCTAAAATTCGACTTCAAACAACCAGAAATTATGTTTACACATACTTGTTTGAGCCCAAGTAATTCCTTATTTTTACGACTTCAGGGGAGTGGGGGGGGAGGGCGTGCCAATGGATTGGTAGGGAAAAATCAGGATAGAAAAAGTAAACTTGTTAGAGAATTTTAGATGTAGGTGCCACCGTGTGCAACCCCCCCCCCCCTCCCCGCGCTATTGAATCGGATGGTGCTAATACACGAGAAATTATCATTGTTTTCCTGCTGTTATCGAGAAATATAAAATTAAAATCTTATGGGTACAAATGTATGCAAAATTGATAATGTATAGAATCGCTCAGTATTCAATCGAAGCGGGGTAAACGAACCGCAACGATAAACTTTGAAACGAACTATAAAAAGTGAAATTCGTGATTCTTCAGTGCAGTAACGAATTATCCATGGCTTGAATATTTAAATAGCAAAGTTCAAAAAAATTTAAATGACAATAACATTGGGAGCCGTGAATCGAACACTTTCAAATGACTAACAACGTGTAATAGTGTGTGACGGCTTGAATGGGAGGCAGGTGTAGTCTGCTATACACATGTGCGTTTGTTTACCAAATCCTGAATGAAAATTAACCTTTATTTAGTTATGATTTTTTGTTCGTTATTTAATATTTGATTTAGACTGTGAAAATATATATATTATATATACACATATCAAAATTACTGTGGATACATCTACACGTTTATCTTATATATATATTTCTCATAGATAAAAATAAACGAGAACTATACATGTACATGTGCACTGTAGATCCCTTTAGGTAATTTTCCCTCAGACTTGTCAGAGTTTTAATTTCACCGTCGTCCTCTAAGCTAGGTCTCTATAACTTTCCAATACCAAGCCGATACTATTTGTTCATTACATGTCTCTTTTCAGATTTTGATAACACCGATTGTCGATTCATTTTCGTCCCACGTGTTATCCGTCAGCCATGTTGTTCTGTTTTGATACAGTACTAGCCTTATGCAAATAAGTGCTTACACGTGTTCGCAATCGGTCCTCTACGGAGAAAAGTAGGTTATATTAGGGTACCCATTTTATAAGCAATAATTGATCATAGCTCGGTAGTGAGGGCATACGTGACTATTGTAACCAGCCACTTTCTAATTTCTAAGCATGATAGGCTCGTTTGCGTTAAAATTTTGACAAAAATAGTTGATTCATGGTTTGATCTTGACGAGACCTTATGTACCTTTAATAATTAGGGTACTGTTTTTATTACTGGTGACTTAAATTCACGTTGTGGAGAAAGGGTTGATTTTATACAAAATGATGTTATAAGTAGACAAAACATAGAATGTTTAGATAATATGTCAGAATATGTAGCCGATAGAGGCGAAACTAGAAATTGTATGGACCATGTAACAAATAATTTCGGTAGAAAACTTTTATCATTTTTTAAAACCTCTGGATGTAGAATTGTAAATGGGAAACATAGGGGTGACCCAAAAGGAAATGTTACATTTCTTAGCTCGAATGGAATTAGCATGATTGATTATGTATTGACACAAAAAGATAATTTTTAAATGTTAGCTGAATTTAATTCTGGAGAATTTAACACATTTTCAGACCATGCACCTCTATCTTTTACAGTTGTAATGAAATTTGAGAATGAAATGCATGTAGATGATGGGTGTGAAAATCATAGAACTTTCTCTAAATCAGTGAAATGGATAGATGAAAAAACTCCTGTAATCCAACAAAGTATAGATGATAACATTGATAAATTTTTACACTGTTTTGATGAATATGATGGAAATGAAAACAATATAGACGTAATGGTTAATGATTTTTGCACTATGTTAAATGAAATAGTATTACCACATTGCGAGGTTAGATCAAACTCAAACAATAGTTGTACACAAAATCATCATTCCATTAAGAGACAAAATGATAAACCATGGTTTAATGAAAATTGCAAACGAAAATTTTTAGAATACAAAAATGCACTCTTAGATTTCAATAAATGTAAATCGGTATTAAACCGTGAAAATCTTATGCGAAAAAAAGCACAGTATAAAAGACATGCTAACTCACTCAAGTGTAGGTACAAAAGGCAGCAAGGGAATATGTTAGACTACCTACGTAAAAGCAATCCTAAGATTTTTTATAAATGCTTTAGTAAGAAAAAAATGAATAAACCTACAAATATTTCCCTAAACCAGTTTCATGAATATTTCATAAACTTAGTACAAGGAGGGGTGGATCCGGGGGACATGGGCGACTCTTATGCAGATAATTCAATAATATTTGATGAACTTGAAAGAGAAATAAATACAGAAGAAATTGAAAAAGCCATTAAAAACCTAAAATGTGGTAAGAGTTGTGCAGAAGATGGTCTTATAAATGAAATTTTTGTCAGATGTAGGGAAATATTATGTCCTGTCTTACGCAGACTTTTTAGTACCCATTCACAAGAAAGGGGATACAGATGACCCAAATAACTATAGGGGAATAACGATTGTCAGTTGCCTTGGTAAACTGTTCACATCAATTTTGAATAAGAGAATATTAGATTGGAATGACAACAATGACATAATAACAGATGCCCAGTTCGGGTTCAGACCTGGTTACAGCACTGTTGATGCAATTTTTATTCTACAAAATTTGATTAACAAGACATTGAAGAAAAAGAGGAGGCTGTACTGCTGTTTTATAGACTACCGTAAGGCATTTGATTCAGTAAATAGATGTAAATTGTGGTTAAAACTCTTCAATTTAGGGGTGCGTGGTAAATTACTCTCGATAATTAAATCACTGTATGAAAAAGTAAAATGCTGTATTAAACATAAAGGATTGCTATCAGACTACTTCTATACAAATTTTGGACTTTTACAGGGTGAGGTGTTATCCCCCATATTGTATTCTCTCTACGTCAACGACTTTGAAATGCACTTTCTAAATGAAAACTGCCCAAGCTTTGAAATCCAGCTTATAAACATTTTCATACTAATGTATGCAGATGATGGACTATTAATAGCTGAATCCCCGGAAAATTTACAGAGAATGTTAAATGCACTTAAATCTTATTCAGATCAATGAAACCTAACGGTGAATACTGATAAAACCAAAATTATGATATTTAGAAATGGGGGTCGTTTGATGGAAAATGAACATTGGACCTATGATGATAATGACCTTGAGATAGTAGATGAATTCAATTATCTTGGAATGTTGTAAGTCCCCTACCGGCAACGCCGAAGGGGACTCTTAGTTTCCTCTCGGTCTGTCTGTCCGTCCGTCCGTCAGTCTGTCCGTCTGTCCCTCCGTCTGTCCGTCTGTCCGAATATCAGTTTTCCGGACTTTTTTCTGCAACGGATGGAGATATTGAGATGAAATTTGATACACAGCTTGGTCTTGGATAGTTACAGAGCAAGTTTGACTTTCGTCACGCTTGACCTATTTTTCGAGGAGTTATGTCCCTTGATGACTTTGAAAATTCTGTTTTGGTCAGTTTTCCGGACTTTTTTCTGCAACAGATTGAGATATTCAGATGAAATTTGATACACAGCTTGGTCTTGGATAGTTACAGAGCAAGTTTGACTTTCGTCACGCTTGACCTATTTTTCGAGGAGTTATGTCCCTTGATGACTTGGAAAATTCTGTTTTGGTCATTTTTCCGGACTTTTTTCTGCAACAGATTGAGATATTCAGATGAAATTTAATACACAGCTTGGTCTTGGATAGTTACAGAGCAAGTTTGACTTTCGTCACGCTTGACCTATTTTTCGTGGAGTTATGCCCCTTGATGACTTTGAAAATTCAGTTTTTGTCAGTTTTCCGGACTTTTTTCTGCAACGGATGGAGATATTCAGATGAAATTTGATACACAGCTTGGTCTTGGATAGTTACAGAGTAAGTTTGACTTTCGTCACGCTTGACCTATTTTTCGAGGAGTCATGCCCCTTGATGACTTGGAAAATTCAGTTTTTATCAGTTTTCCGGACTTTTTTTCTGCAACAGATGGAGATATTCAGATGAAATTTGATACGCAGCTTGGTCTTGGATAGTTACAGAGCAAGTTTGACTTTCGTCACGCTTGACCTATTCTTCGAGGAGTTATGCCCCTTGATGTCTTGGAAAATTCAGTTTTTGTCAGTTTTCCGGACTTTTTTCTGCAACAGATGGAGATATTCAGATGAAATTTAATACACAGCTAAGTCTTGGATAGTTACAGAGCAAGTTTGACAGTCATCACCCTTAACCTTTTTTCGAGGAGTTATGTCCCTTGATGACTTGGAAAATTCAGTTTTTGTCAGTTTTCCGACATTTTGTCTGCGACATATCGAAATATTCAGGTGAAAAATTGATACATAGCTTGGTCTTGGATAGTTACAGAGCAAGTTTGACAGTCATCACCCTTAACCTTTTTTCGAGGAGTTATGTCCCTTGATGACTTGGAAAATTCAATTTTTGTCAGTTTTCCGGACTTTTTCCTGCAACAAAGAGAGATATTCAGGTGAAATTTGATACTCAGCTTAGTCTTGGATAGTTACAGGGCAAGTTCGACTTTTGTCACGCTTGACCTATTTTTCGAGGAGTTATGCCCCTTGATGACTTGCACAATTCAGTTTTGTCAGTTTTCCAGACTTTTTTCTGCAACACATATCGATATTCAGGTAAAATTTGATACTCAGCTAAGTCTTGGATAGTTACAGAGCAAGTTTAACTTTCGTCACGCTTGACCTCTTTTTCGAATCGATAAAGCAGATAAAACCTCAGAACTGAGCTGCACAGACAGTAAGTTTAATTAAAACTCATGTTTAATTCATAGGCAGAGTTGCAGGACATAAATATATGCCGCCGGTAGGGGACTTATATCGCTCAGCGATCATAACATTTTTCTTTTATACAGGAAAGTTTGCTAGGACACAGAAACATCTAGCCGAGCAAGGTCGAAAAGCACTATTTAGTATATACAGCAAAATAAAAGAGTTTGATTTTAATTTTGAAACTATGTTATCAATTTTTGACACATATGTAAATAGCATACTTAGTTATGCATCAGAAATATGGGGATTTCACAACGGACCTGATGTAGAGCGTGTTCACTTAACTTACTGTAAAAGAATCCTAGGAGTAAAGCAAAGTACTTGCAATAACTTGGTATACTATGAATTAGGAAGAACTCTACTAATAATTAAAAGAAAACTAAAAGCAATTAAATACTTTATGTCATTTTAAAACTACTAATAATTGTATACTCAAATCATGTTTAGATGATATGATAATTCGTAATAACGACTGGGTTATAAAAATTAAAAATGAACTAGAATCATTAGGGCTAGGATATTTATTTAATAGTCCATGTGACAAATATGATTTCTGTATAATAGAGCAAAGACTTAAAGATTCATATCAACAATTGTTACTGTCTGACATATGTATATCAAGTAAAGGTACAATATACCAACATCTTGTAGACCATTTTAATCTACAACCATATTTAAGAAAACATGTTCGGAAAAATCTCCTTCAACAAATAGCAAAATTCAGATTATCGTCACATAAATTGCAAGTAGAAATTGGTAGACACTCAAATATTCAAAGAAATAATAGAATTTCTCAACATTGCAATTTAAATGATGTTGAAGATGAGTATCACTTTATTCTGGTATGTCCTGCATATAATTATCTTAGATGTTCATATATTAAAAGGTACTATCGTCACAGGCCTAGTGTATATAAGTTAATACAGTTACTAAGCACTGAAAATGTTAAAGAACTGGGTAATTTAGGCAGATTTCTGACTAAAGCATGTAAACAACGGGAAGACAATAGATGATTCATTTTAATATCACTATTGTAAACATAATTTGTGCTTTAATAGTCATTTTGATATATCATATATGAATATATAGTAGTATAAACTCTATCTACCATAGTATTAGACATTGATACCATATGATTGATTTACCACATTGTTATTTAAAATACTTGATCTAACATAGTGTCAAATATTTTTGATTTATCAAAGGGTCATATATACTTGATTTATCAAAGTGTTCCCCAGTGTTATACATGTATGTACTTGACTTACCTCAGTGTCACAATTGATTTACCTCAGTGTCATACTTACTAGATTTACCTCAGTGTTATACTTGTTTTGCCACAGTAGTATAAGTAATTGATATACCTCAGTGTCATATAATATTTGAGTTGCCACAGTGTCATTCTTGATTTACCACAGTATCATATATACTTGATTAAGTACTTGATTTTCAAAATTGTCATATATACTTGATTTGCCTCAGTGTCACATGTACTTGATTTACCACAGTATCATAGATATTTGATTCACCTGTTATATATACTTGTTTCACCTCAGTGTCATATATACTTGATTCGCCTCAGTGTCACATGTACTTGATTTACCACAGTATCATAGATATTTGATTCACCTGTTATATATACTTGTTTCACCTCAGTGTCACATGTACTTGATTTACCACAATACCATAGATATTTGATTCACCTGTTATATATCCTTGATTCACCTCAGTGTCATATGTACTTGACTTACTATAAAGTAATTCAAACGTGATTCAACACAGTATCATATATAGTTGATTTACCACAGTGTCATAAATACATGATTTACCACAGTGTCGTACAACAGTGCTTTACAACAATGTCATATATATTTAATCTACCAAAGGTCATACGTACTTGATATATACCATTAAAGGTCTATCACAGAGGCATATGTACTTGATTTACCAAAGAGTCATGTTTGGATATACTATCATATACAATGTACGTTGTATCATTATTTTATTTATTTTAGTAATAGCTGATTCATATATATCCATAGAATAATATGCATCTGTCTTACCATATTGAAATCATCATGGTTTATTATACCAAAGTACATATAGCATTTGGCTGATTTTTTCTCATGTATAATGGTAGTAACATAATTTTATCTATAAGCTGATCACTCTCCACTTAGTTAATACCGCTTATCTGTGTTCAATTACTATAGATAAAAATGGTTCAAATTAGAATTATTAGTATAATGACACGATACTCAGAAAAGACTAAGTAAATTATGAATTCATTCTTGCATTACTAAAAGAAATTTAAATATAAACTGTATCAAATGGATTTGTAACATATATATAACTGCTCACTACACTTTGTATATATTGTATATATTGTATATATGTTTATCCTATAAGCTGTATGCTTTTGGAATAAAGAATCTGAAGTAAAAAAAAAAAATCTGAAAGCTAGTTAACGAAATTTTCGTCAGCGATTAGCTTTCAAAAATTTTGAAAGCTATAGCTGACGAAATTTCGTTAACTTTAGCTTTCAAATTTTTGAAAGCTAATCGCTGACGAAATTTCGTTAACTAAAGCTTTCAAAATTTTTGAAAGCTATCGCTGACGAAAATTTTGAAAGCTAGGGAATCGCTGACGAAAATTAGTTAACCAAAATTCGTTGACGAAATTTCGTCATCTCTTGAGTATTCAAAATTTTGAAAGCAATCGCTAACGAAATTTTGAAAGCTAAGCTTTCAAAAAGCTTTCAATTCGTTTACGAATTGAAAGCGAATATTAAACTTTCGACTGGTCGGGGCTGTATTATCAAAATGAAAGATTTCTAATACAAGTTCATGATATATTTTTCAAATACTATGACAACAAAAGGGGAATTGGGACTTAATCTTATGAAATATGTATATTAATAACAAAAAAGCAATGTTCGAAAATTCCAGGGGGGGGAGGGGATCCGGACCCCCCCCCCCCCCCTCTCTGGATCCGCGCTTGGTTTTCATAGTACAATAATGTAATTATCACCTCTACATGGTATCCACATGATAGATTTACTGTAGAAGTGAAATTGTATATTTCATGAATGATATTTAGTTTCTTTTAAAACAAGTAGTACTATCAGGGAGATATATATACCATGATATTCGTGCCTGGAACTATATCGTATTTTGTTACTTATATAAATTTATTCAATACATGTATATCTGTATTTTAATCAGTAATTATCAAATATTCTTGCACATATTGCATATCAAAATATATGGTAAAAAAGGGGGGGGGGCCGGGGGGGCGTTGAGCACTTTGCCGTATTTTCACTAAAATATTATATAACCGTCTATTATATTTATTGATTCGTTCCGGGGCGTAGCTTCGATGTGGACGGTTAGCAGGGGTCGTCGGGCCTAAATCCTCAAATGGAGAGGAGGGGTGCATATGATAATCATACACTTTTTGAGGAATGACTCGCAAGGCCCGATGGGTCTATGTGGAGAGGGTATAATGGAAGATGCTTTCCCTCCCACTGGAAAGGGGTTCGGGGGCCTCCCCGAGAAGATTTTGAAAAATGTCAAGCAAATCTGTACCCTCTGTCCCATGCATGCGTCGTTTCATGGTTTTGGCAAACCTACAAACGGATAACTTTGGCGAAAAAAAATTGCAAGTAACATATTCTTCAGGGAAAAAATTTAAACCACATACCCTTTACGCTTCTATACCAGTAAAAAATCTTTGAAGTCCGATTAAATTTAAAAATCAAAATATTGGGAATGTAAAATGATTTTTTAAAATGCCTTGGATTACACTATTTTGTCATAAAATCCGAAAGTTTCGCGTACGATTTTAGATTTTTTTTTTTTGGGGGGGGGGGGGGCTATTTGTTCATTTTTTTCCAAGATAAACAAGGATTATTGAATCGATTTATTTTGATTTTTACCATGCATAGCACCATAACCTTTAAAAATCGGCTTGAGAATCGATCATACTCGCTTGACGTCAGTAACGCTGCGCGTGCAAACAACGTCTACCCCTGTGTTAATCCAATTATCTAATTAGCAGTGACTCTGTGTATTAATTTAACTTTTGACCGTCAGACGGAAACAAGTATTCATATTCAATGTCTTTTAAAACGCCATTATTTAAAGCGTGTTCACGTTGCAGACCCGTTGGACTTCAGGTTCAAGATGATACAATAAAATCAACAGAAAGTCTGAAATATGGGCTAGTTTTATGTTTCTTTCACGGTGTCTTCAGTAACAAATATTTTATAAAGAAGATATATTTTGTTCTACAGTTCTATGGAGTAGACGTGATCCGCTGATTTTGAGATTTTAAAAGTTTTAACATGGTTTCGTAGAGTCTCAGCACAATGCTTTACAATATGTTTGTAAATAAATTGTATGGTGGAGTTGGATGGCTATAAGGGGAGGCTGGAGAAAAAAAACCACACACATATTTTATAATTTTTATTTTAAAAACAAAACATAAAATGTTATTTCCACAACTACAACTGTTTATTCTCGATGCGAGAGAAAGGGCAAGCTGCCGATAGAGATTATTATTTACGTTTGAAACGAGCGCTCTGATTGGCTAATCGCTGGACCTCTGGATTATAGAGATAGGGGTGTGCAAGTCGTGTGTCGTTAAAGAAGGTCTCTAGTCGTGGAGATTTTCGTGTATATTACAGTTCATATCAAACTAAATTCCAACAAGAAATTTCACCATTATGTAATCTCTTTCAGAGCTGATATAGACCAATTCATATTTTACCACCTTTTCCAATTTCTCAAAATATAGGTCAGTGCCAACTAAATCATTTTCCATAGGCCGTAATGTTAACAAAATGCCGTGTAGCTTCTATACCAACATTGCTGGCCATGCATGTTATATACCGATTTGTTCGTTGATTCAAGCTTTATACGAAACTAAATTAAAAAATATAGCATGACCGGCTCTTTTTCGCGCTATTTGCGTCACAAGGTACCCTGCAGTGAATTTTCAAAATTTCCCGCCCCCGTCCCCTTTAGCGGATCGGGAGCTAGGGAAAAAATCCGGGCATCGACATTTTAATTGCAATTATTTTTTACTTATATATATCATATTCAAACAATAAACCAAAAGAAAACATAATTGATAGCCAATCACATCTTCTGTCACATTTAAAATAACAGGCCCCCTCACCCTACAGGTTTTTCTCCAATCGGAGCAGGTCTTTTAGTTGACTCTGACCAATAGCTGTACAAACCGGAAGTACGTCAGAAGTGTGTAAAAGGGAACCACGTTTCATAACGCTATATATAGAGATGTACATGCATGTTGTGGATACATGTACAATTGTACTCTTATAAATGCCAAAATAAAGGACATATCAAATGAGAGTGTATGAGTGATAAATATGATAAAAGAGCATTTAATAATGAAACCTAAATATTTACATTAAAGCTACTAATGTACATAATTTATTTATATACGTACGTACATGTGTTGATATATTTTAAACGACTTCCAGAATCCTAAAGTTTATCTCATAGAGGGATTCTAAGGCATATATAGATAAAAACAATCTTAAGGGAATCAACCTTCCTCTCCCCCGGCTTGAAAATGGGGGTAGGGGTAAGCCGTCTATTTCAGAAAAAAAACATACTACATGTACTAGTAAAACAAAGAAAAAAATCTGCATTTTGGCGAATCCAAGGGGTCATGACGTCCTAACCGTCTAGATCACGCTTGTAGATGGTATCCTATTTACAAAATTCTATAATTTCCCCGATAATCTGACTCCCTCCCGTTCAGCCTATTGATACCACCCGCCACTTCCAGTCGGCACGTACGTACTTCAATAAATATTACCTTCCTTACATTGGAAAAAGCATGCCATGTACATGTTAAAAGAGGGAGAAATTTTGTCTGTGAAATATAGGTGAGAATTAAATGTAAAAATATAAGTCATCGACATGTTCAATGTACTTATTTTTGTGAGCGGGGAAAAAAGAAAGAAAGAAAGAAAGAAGGAAAGATACAAGCTAGATTTTTTTAAAATATATACAGGCCCCAAGTGCCGAAAAAAAGTCAGTATGCAACAACTGTTAAATACAAATATTAACCCCCCTCTCGCCCGAATTTCCAGACATAACTCTCGTCTCCAACCCCCCCCCCCCCCCTCCAGTGGCGGATTTAGAGGGGGGGCCCAGGGGGCCCGCCCCCCCCCCCCCTTTTTCACCCAAAGTTATTGATATAGAGTACTCTTTTTATGCTTATTCTCTTTACTTTTGGGGAAAATTTCGGCTCGCTTCGCTCGCCGCACTAAATTTGTCATTAGTTGTTAATTTTTTCGTCTTCACTTTGTCTTCAACTTTCTTTGTCATCGTGTTTGAACGGGTTCATTTGTCATAAACAAAATATATACAAAATTCAAAATCAAATTGACACTTGAATAATTACCAAATGCTTCATTTTCATGGGCCGATCTAACCAGGTTAGACAGGTGGATAGTGGAGTTGTAATGCCCTAATCCTCCCAACCTTCCCAAATTGGTCAAACAAAAATGGAGCATGGAAAATGAGAGAGAGATTGTATTCTTATGACAAAATGTAACCATCTATTAAAAAAATTTACGGCTCGCTCCGCTCGCCAATATATATAAAGTTGTTTATATACATGTACGGATGACTTAATTTAAAAACAAATGAAAAACTTCATATCTTAAAAAAATTTCTGGCTCGCTACGCTCGCTAGTTTACCTATAAACTAAAGTAAATGAATCAACTCCCCTCCCCACCGATCAGTAGTCTTGAGGTTTACGTTATTCGTCTCGCCCTTTATTTTATTTTATTTTTTATTCTTTATTTTTTTTGCTTGTCAGTTTTTCCGGGAACAATTTTCTTCGAGCTGAAACCTTGGGCCCCCCCTTTTATGAAATCCTAGATCCGCCACTGCCCTCCCCTCATAAATAACGATACGATGTTTGACGATTGTTGTCTTGTAAAACAAAAATTTTTATTGAATGTAAACAAATAAATTTCCATCAAATGTTTCATCAAACGGATCCGTGTGGAACATCGAAATACGCAAGAAATTCAGTTTTCAATATGCAGAGCATAACCTGTTACATGTTTACAAAATTTTCGATAGATTGGGGTGGGGACGTAAATTTTAACTGCGGAAGGAGTCGCGACTGAATTTCAAAAAAAAATATATTTAAGAAATAAAAAATGACAAGCCGGGCTATATTGTCTCATAATGCCCGAGCGTCCTCAGCCGATCACATTTATTACCGAGCCGCGTCAGCGGCGAGGTGATAAATGTGATTGGCTGAGGACGCGAGGGCATTATGAGACAATATAGCCCGGCTTGTCATTTTTAGGTCTTCCGACTTCCGTCGGAAGACCTACTGTTTTCGTAACCGTGGAAAATTGGATCAGCGATTTCTCCAGAACCCTGTAAGCTAGGACAATGAAAGTTCTCCAACGTTACGTTTGGAGTAAAAGCTAGATTGGTCTTTTTTATTTTTGGTCTCTGTTATTTTTTTTATCATGTTTTTTAGTAGATTCAAATATTTGACGGGAGCGTCGAATTACTCAAAAGGACCGAAAATTTCATGTTTTGCTATTTGTAAGCTTAAATATCTCGTATTTTGCTATCTACAATTTCCATTCTTTTTGAAAGTCGACAGCCATGCAAGATATGAAATGCTAGATGCACACTGTAACGATTTATTACGATGACGTCCTTCACCGTCCTTCATATTTCCAAATTCAGAAGTTCATAGGAGGAAGACACTTTTTTGCTTATAATAGTAAACAAAAATTAAGCTTATGAAGTTTCCTAAAAATTTCAATATTATTATTTTTTATCCATATATCTGTCTTATTCAGTCTTTCTGATTTTTCCTATCTCTTACTGTTGAAAAGATATGAGCATCGAAATTTTGAGTTGGGTATTTCGATACACCTTCACGCCAACAGATCGGGCGCACACTAAAATTGGCAGTCCGAGTCCGACTCGAGAAAAGCAGTGTTGAGATTTTCAAATTCCGATTTCACGGCAATGATGAATATGCGTTTCATAAATACATTTCGATATACACAATTTGATTTTAAAACAGTTGATTAATTTAGAAGAGATCAGCTACAAACCAGAATTTACACACAAAAAGTGGTAGTTTGATTCCGATTTCTAACCTACAAACCTGTTTCTAAACTTCAATAACTATATTTTGAACATCAAGTTTAATTTCTAATTCTAGCAAACGTTCGAACATAATTTTCGGTTGGTTTATTTACAAATTGATGAACAATTTCTCCAACATTCTTCCCTCCCCTCGTTTTTCGAAAACAGTTCTGTTTATATTGAACGATGTCGCCATGATGGAAATTCAAAATAAACTTTGAAAAAAGGGAAGGGGGGGGTCCAAATTTGAACCTGCACAGCGAGAACCTCATGGTATTTATATATATATATTGAACGTAACTTGTTATTACCATTTCTCTTCTCAAGAAAATTGGTTCTACAGCTACGAGCTCGCCTTTTTTATGGGGGAAGGGGGCAGGAAGAATTTGCAAAAAAAAAAAAAAAATCCCGGCTCTGAAAAATGCTGAAAAAAATATTCCGGCCCAAAGGG
The DNA here is from genome assembly GCA_028142955.1 of Pinctada fucata. Classification (NCBI taxonomy): domain Eukaryota; kingdom Metazoa; phylum Mollusca; class Bivalvia; order Pterioida; family Pteriidae; genus Pinctada; species Pinctada fucata. The sequence goes on from AP027114.1 coordinate 41,212,364, forward strand.
CCGGCAATTTTTTTTTTCCCGGACCATGCAAAAGTAAGGATACATTGCATGATATGGAAATTTTTGCTGGCCCTTTGTGCCAGACAATTTAAAGTCAAAAAATTAATTAATATAAATACAAACTGTTCACATAGCTGTATCTACCAGAGACCTAATACGCATAGGCACAAAAATCTAGAAAAGGTTCTATTTAAACATCATACAATCTGTCTGAAGTTCGCTAATTGCAAAGAGACATCTGAAGGAACGGTTATTAACTCATAATCTGTAACAGCGGGGAGTTTAACTTACACAGACATTCACAACATTTGACAATTTGTTTAAATCCGGCCCGAAGAACCGGCGAAAATTTTTCTCCGACTCTGGTAATGGCTGAAAAAAATGGCCTGCTCAGAAAATTGCTGAAAAAATTTTACCGGCTGGCAATAGAATTCCTGCCCCCCCCCCCCAAATCAAATGGTTGCTCACCAACAATTAACGGTTTGAAAATTTAATGTTACTGCTATTTGAAAACTTAAATATATAATATAAATACATGTAATGTGACGTCCTTCATATTTCCAAACCAAAAATTGTATAGGAGGAAGACACTCTTGTTGCAACCGCAACAAGAAACCTTTCTAGTTTTATTTCTATTCTAATGATGACTAAACTTAGATCAATGAAACACAGACGACAAAATCGATTCTTGGTAAAAACCAGTTCCTGCCGGTTTATCTGCTTTCAGAAAATGGGTAGGCGTGGATTATCGCTATAGGGCCTATATTGGAGAATAGAGCCCGGCTCGCGTCTGTTGTCTTAATAGGGAAAAATATGGAACGCCACAGCTGCCTTATGACAACCAAAGTCATATCATTAAAGGGCTGTGATATAACATGAAGCTATCTTACTATATCATTAAGGCATTTCACTATATTACTCTGTCAATTCGCTATATCATTAGGGCGATTCACAATACTATAGAGACGTAATGATATAACATGAAGCCATCTTTCTATATCATTAAGGCATCTCGCTATACTACTCTGTCAATTCGCTATATCATTAGGGCGATTCACAATACTATAGAGACGTAATGATATAACATGAAGCCAACTTTCTGTATCATTAAGGCATTTCACTATATTACTCTGTCAATTCGATATATCATTAAGGCGATTCACTATACTATAAAGACGTAATGATATAACATAAAGCCATCTTTCTATATCATTAAGGCATTTCGCTATATCATTAAGGCGATTCCTTATACTATAAAGACGTATTGATATAACATGAAGCTATCATACTATATCATTAAGGCATTTCACTATACTACTCTGTCAATTTGCTATATCACTAAGGCGATTCACTACACTATAAAGACGTAATGATATAACATGAAGCCATCTTTCTATATCATTAAGGCATTTCGCTATACTACTCTGTCAATTCGCTATATCATTAAGGCGATTCACTATACTATAAAGACGTAATGATATAACATAAAGCCATCTTTCTATATCATTAAGGCATTTCGCTATATCATTAAGGCGATTCCTTATACTATAAAGACGTATTGATATAACATGAAGCCATCTTTCTATATCAATAAGGCATTTTGCTATATAACTATGTCAATTCGATATATCATAAAGGCGATTTCCTATACTATAAAGCCCTATTGATATAACATGAAGCCATCTTTCTATATCATGAAGGCATTTCATTATATTACTCTGTCAATTCTATATATCATTAAGGTGATTCCCTATACTATAAAGACATATCGATATAACATGAAGCCATCTTTCTATATCATGAAGGCAATTAGCTATACTATGAAGACATATCGATATAACATGAAGCCATCTTTCTATATCATTAAGGCATTTCACTATATTACTATGTCAATTCGATATATCATTAAGGTAATTCACTATACTATAAAGACATATCGATATAACATGAAGCCATCTTACTATATCATTAAGGCATTTCACTATATTACTCTGTCAATTCGCCATATCATTAAGGCAATTCACTATACTATAAAGACGTATTGATATAACATGAAGCCATCTTTCTATATCATTAAGGCAATTAATTACACTACTCTTTCAATTCGCTATATCATTAAGGCGGTTCCATATGCTGTAAATGAATTGAAAAGAAATGATAAACTAGTGTTATGCTTATGCGAAAGAAATTTGTTGAAAAGTTTTTTTTTAACATTTTTTCTATGATTTTTTTTCACTGCAAAAAGGGAAGGGGGTGGTCCTTTTTAACAATTTCATCTTCATCCCTGAAATTGCTTAATATATACTTTTTGATATTTATAGTAAGAAATACAACTATGAAAGAATTTTGTCAAAATATCAACTTTTGGATTTTTTAAGATTTTTTAAAAGATTGTACATGTGTATGTTTATATGCCCAATGGACCCAAGGGTAGTGTGTTCAAACCCCGGCGGGACCAAATTTTTTAAAGACTTTTTTCAGTTTTTTATATTATTTTCTGAGCTTCTTATGCATTTTAAATGATCTTAATAATTCTAATTTCATTTCTGATATACATTTGCTCTTCAGTATTCTAAATCAGGTTTGCTTTTTCCCTATACTTTCCCCCTAAGGCCATACCAAATTAATTAAATGTTCTTTGGATTTTCTTGTGAAAAAAAGGGTGCGAGCGGGCGAAAATATAATTATTTTATTTATTTTTTTATTTTTTGGTTTTGCAGATTTTAAGGTGCGAGCGAATGAAATGATTTTATTTTTGATATAGGTTACCCAAGTAATACATTTCTGATGTTTTCCGTACTCAAAAAGGAATCCCCATGGGAATCTGTTGACAAGAAAGCCTGGCACATAGCAGTACGGAAAAGATTTTCGAACATTCCCCCCTAATTGACTTTCAGTGCTATGTATACGGGACAACAAATTTGTTCCCAACACAATTTTTTAAACATAAGAAGTATCATTTTCTTCGAATTTTGCACAATTTGAGACTTCTAGAAGCTTTAAGATTTGCAGAAATAAGAACCGACCCTAAAAAATTGTTGAGCCAGAAATTTAATGGTGCGGGCGAGCATTTTATTTATATAATATTATTTTTTGAATTTTGAAAAATATGGTGCGGGAAATCCAAAGAACATTAAATTAATTTGGTGTGGCCTAAGATAATATTAAAATACTGGTATTCTAGTTTAGTTTTATAAATCAATGCTTATGTGTATGAATTTTCATAAAAAACTGATTTTTTGAAATATAATTCTTTCACTCTTTTTAGCTGGAAAATTTAGAATCGAACAGGAGATTTTGAATCGTGGTGAACCGACTTTACAGCTCTAATGGCGAGCTATGTAATCTTTGATTACCTTGTTTTCATAAGGCTCATGATACATGTAAGCATTATATAAATCACATTCGATGTAATGCCCTGTTTACATGGAGGATTTAATGCGCATTAAGTCGAATTTAATGCCCATTAGATTTTGGTTGCGTTCACACGACAAATTTAATGCGCATTACGTTAATTTGCATTAGATTTAATGCGCATTCATGTGAACAAGGCATGATAAGATTTCCAGTGTTCTCAGGTGAGCGATGTGGCGCACAGGCACATGTAGCAACTGGGTATGAAAAAGCCTGTATTGATATCAGTGGTAAATATTTTCATGTATCTACAGAAAAAAGCTATTCTCCAATGACCTGTAAAGGGGCATCATACATGATATTGACCCTCTTTCTACATGTGCCAGTGATATGGTCCCTGGGCCTCTTGTTTTCAGGGGTGGCCCTAAAGTCCGATTTTTTTAAAGAGCAAAACAAAGCACACACCAGAAAATTAAGTCCTCGATTAATGATTGTCAGTTTTGTTTCTGATTATAAATAAAACAGTTGACTGGCGAGCAATAGCGAGCAAAAAGCTTAAAATCTTGAATTTTCACATCATAATACTTGATTAATGATTGTCAGTTCTAATAAGTAAGTACAACAAATGGCGAGCGATTTTTTTTTTGATTTTTTTTTTTTTTTTTTGATTTTTTGATTATCATTTTTTTTTTTTTTTTTTTTTGGGTTTTTTTTTTGTATGTTTTGTTTAGATCAGGAATAAACCCCTCTTTTCGAGTCTTTTTCGGTTTCATTACTCCCAAGGCCCTGTCACACTACAGCGTTTGACAGCAGCGTGTGCCAGCGTGTAAGGTCGCTGGCTAAATCGCTTGGTAATCGTCGTACACGCTCCGGGGACGTTTTGGGATGTTGCGAGAACACTCTCACACGGTGCTATACGCTTTTGGCTTCGAAAAATTTTGTGCCAGCACAAAATCGGCAGTGTGTGCCGAACGTGTTCAAGTAGCAACTTTATTAATCACTTCCACTTAACAAATTCAATACTGGAAAAATTATTTTGAAATTCTAGCTGAATCACATCAAATGTAAAGGAAACTTTTAATTAATTATCAATTTTGGTATTGTTTATATCCTTCTTACAATTTGTTTGAAATGATAATAGCTACAAAAAAAGAAAGTTTTATTATAATAAACTGAAATCGTTGTGTAGTGACATTTAAACTGATACTACGTGTAACAAAGACAAAACAAGCGATGAGGAATGAGAAAAAAGCATAACAACCATGCAAGGCCATGGATTAGACATCTAACGTTCTTCTTTTCTTCCTCCGGCATGGGGTTTCCTCGTATAAACAATGTTAACCACTTCGGCGCAAAGTAAATGAAAATTCTCATACAACGCTCCAACACGCAATCAAAACGTTATACGAGCGTTGCGCTATCGTTGGACACACCTTCCGCATACGTCGAGATCGCTGGAAATGCTCTGGGTACACGTTGGCGCACGCTGACATACGTTACAAACACGTTATAAGCGAAATATTATCAAAATGAAAATTTCCAATATAGATTCATGTCATGTCTTTCAAATATTGTGACAACAAAAGGGGAATCTGGACATAATCTTATGAAATATGTTTATCTATAATTTTTTTTTAAATTATGCTTTGTAAATTCAAAGGGGGGGGGGGGGGGGGTTGTCTAGACTCCCTCCCCTTTGGATCCGCGTTTGATATAAAAGATCAGAATTTTATTACAAAATGTTGGATTATTACATGCATTAATGTTAATAAATGCATGTAATGATCCGAAAAATTGCAATAAGAAAATTCTGTTTTATCTTAGACCAAAACGACCTTGTCCTTGATAGCTGCCCTTAATTGACCTTTGCCCACAACAACAATGACCTTTTGTCCACAGCAAAAGAGGATAGAAGTTTTAACTACATTAGGCATATGTGACCAAATACATGAACCGCTTTCATCCGCGCAAAATCTTGTGAAAACGACAAAATATCTTCACAACAGGAAAGAAAAATCTTTTAAATAATCAATTTCAAAGCATTTGGACAACATATACTAATAGATTTTAAGTGAATATTTAAAGTATTTCCAAAATATTGCTATTTTTAGCTGAAAATAACAGTATATTGGGCTGATTTAATAGTGTAATAAGGTAGCACAATGTTATATTAAGATATCTTTATAGTTTAAAAAGTATCTTCATGATATATAAAAATGAGTTGATAGAATAGAGAGCTGACAAAATAGTTTGAAAAGGGAGCTCTATGTTATATCAATACGTCTTTATAGTATAGGGAATCACCTTGATGATGAAGCGAATTGACAGAGTAGTATAGCGAAATGCCTTCATGATATAGTAAGATGGCTTCATGTTATATCGATATGTCTTTATAGTATAAGGAATCACCTTAATGATATAGCGAATTGACAGAGTAATATAGTGAAATGCCTTCATGATATAGTAAGATGGCTTCATGTTATATCGATATGTCTTTATAGTATAGTGAATTGCCTTAATGATATATCGAATTGACAGAGTAATATAGTGAAATGCCTTCATGATATAGTAAGATGGCTTCATGTTATATCAAAACGTCTTTATAGTATAGTGAATTGCCTTAATGATATATCGAATTGACAAAGTAATATAGTGAAATGCCTTATCGATATAGAAAGATGGCTTCATGTTATAGCATTACGTCTTTATAGTATAATGAATTGCCTTTATGATATATCGAATTGACAGAGTAATATAGCGAAATGCCTTCATGATATAGTAAGATGGCTTCATGTTATATCGATATGTCTTTATAGTATAGTGAATTGCCTTAATGATATATCGAATTGACAGAGTAATATAGTGAAATGCCTTCATGATATAGTAAGATGGCTTCATGTTATATCGATATGTCTTTATAGTATAAGGAATCACCTTAATGATATAGCGAATTGACAGAGTAGTATAGCGAAATGCCTTAATGATATAGAAAGATGGCTTCATGTTATATCAAAACGTCTTTATAGTATAGTGAATTGCCTTAATGATATATCGAATTGACAGAATAATATAGTGAAATGCCTTAATGATATAGAAAGATGGCTTCATGTTATTGATAGTATAGTGAATCGCCTTTATGATATATCGAATTGACAGAGTAATATAGTGAAATGCCTTAATGATATAGAAAGATGGCTTCATGTTATATCATTACGTCTTTATAGTATAGTGAATCGCCTTAATGATATAGCGAATTGACAGAGTAGTATAGCGAAATGCCTTAATGATATAGTATGATAGCTTCATGTTATATCACAGCCCTTTAATGATATGGCTTTGGTTGTCATAAGGCAGCTGTGGCGTTCCATAGAAAAAGAATCAAGTCATATTAGGGGACGTAGTCGGCGCGAAGCGCCGACGAAGTCGCCATCAAGATAGACGTGTGTACATGAATAAGCAAAAAAGCATGCATTTTCCCGTTTTTTCTACCATTACCTTCGATTCAAAATTTGTGTGCACGGTTCATGCGGAAACGGCGAACGTTAGAGAAGACAGAAAGGTTACGAATGGAAATGCATATCACAGGCTGCCGATATTTATCTATCAAAAAATAAAAAACCAACCTTTTGTTGTTTTTCATCGTACATACAGGGAAAGAAGAACAACAAACGGTCATTTTTTATTTTTTATTTATTTTTTAAATAGATAAACATCGGCAGCTTGTGATGTTCATTATGACGTCGTTTTTTGAAACGTAAATGCGCGTGAAGTTTTGTGTACCGCATACATTAACAAGTAAAAAGATAAAGAGGGAAGACGCTTTTTAACAGAGATTTAATGAAATATTTCATCGTAAGATCATACTATACTGCCGAACCGCAAGCAACATGTAACAGATCGATTTCAGTCGAAACTACTGTTAGAAACGTGTGATAATCGCAACCTACCTCGACATAACATTTCACTGCCACTGGCGAAGATGAATGACAAAAGTAGATCAAACATTCAATCTAAATTTTGAATAAGTCTGATCCACTAATATCCGAATTTGCACAGTATACATCCTAAAAACTAATGAAACCCATGGGTACCCACAAGTGCTGTACACACTTTACTCAGTGTCGGTGCATGCACAGCCAGTCCTTGAAGTTCGTCTGGCATGGCGCGTCATTGACTACGTCACATTGACATTTAGGTCACTCACATGTAGTGTACACGTGCACTCATAATTATGTCATGCTGATGCAACTACAAGGAGCAATGGGGAATCGCCAAAGATATAGTACATCGATGATCAAATTGACAATTTAAATTCCTTGATGGATCTTTTTTTTTCCCTGTACGTATTATAAATAACAACGACGGGTTGATTTTTGTTTTTGTTTTTATAGATATATAAACATCGGCAACCTGTGGTTTCTACTATATTGTTGTGCATCTCTTAAATTATCTCAAAATATTCATTGCAAACATTTTTTTCCAGAAATGACACGTAAGTCGTCATTTATTTCAAAAGCTGGATGTATTGTCATTATCATTTTTCTTGAAAGGGGGGGGGGGGGTGTTTAGTTAGTTTTTTATCTATCATTTTTATTTATTTGTCTACCAGTATCATTTATTTATCTATAGCTACATCTCTTTATCTTCAAATATTGTTTAAAAACATTTTTTTCGGAATGATGGACATGTCAAATCGTAATTTATTTCATGCTGGATCTACTAATAACTATTATTTCATTTTCCCTTTTAAGGGGAGGGGGGGGGGGGGTAATTAATTCATAAGCACGATTCGGCAAAGTATTTCGTCAGCCCTTTAATCTGTTTTTGTTTTTGGTTTTTTTTTTGGGGGGGGGGGGGAGGGGGGGGTCTTGCTATGATTTGATGAGAAATCTCAAGCCAGTCATTTTATTTACCTAGAACACCCCACCTTCCCTCTGCTACATGTAATAATGTTTCCCCACAATAATTTAATGCAAAGACCATACTGAGCTGGGAATACCAACAGATATTGCAGACAGACACTCACGGAAAAGCAACAGATACATATAAATGTACCGTAACATAAGATTTTCATGAAACTTTGTGTTGTCCATGAATTGATAGGACAGCACGTTTTGGTTTTCAAGGTCAGAGCTTAATGTACATGTGTAGCCGTCCTCAAGCTTTTCATTCATTCATTCATTCATTCATTCATTCATTCATTCATTCATTCATTCACTTTCTCAATACATGAGGTTATGACATGAATAATATAACGATCAATACAATAAGTAAATTAAAAAAGAGACAATATCGCTTTTCAGGAGGCTAGTAAGAGCTTCATGTCATCATGCTGTTTTGTCCATGTGGTAGAAATTATAATATTTCGCTCTGTCTAAATCACCTGTGTCAGTCGTGGATCCAGCGCGCCCTTTGCCGGGGGTCAAGGGGCGAATTTCGCCGATTTTTACTGAAAATGGGCCAAAATATACCTGTTTTTGGAAATTTTGGGGTCAGTGCCTGGGAGGGGGACGCCCCCTGCGCACCCCTTGAATCTGCCATTGTGTGTGAATTTTACTGATAAATAGTTTCAATGGTGAGAAAAATATGCAAGAGGCTACATGTAGCACTACGAGCTAAATGTCATTATGCTGCTGAGGTAGAAATCACTGTGATTGTCACAACTAGGAGGATAACAGAACTTCAACCTCTTTAGAGAAGACAGGGCCCTGACCACATGTCCTTTCTAAACACAGGGACCTGAAGTTGTGTGATATTTCATCAGAATATTGAATAATTAAAAAAAAATCAACTGACAACGTGTTTTTTGTCTTTTTTCTTGCTGTGTGTTTCGTATAGCTTCACCAAAAAGACAAAAAACACGTTGTCAGTTGATTTTTTTTTAATTATTCAATATTCTGATGAAATATCACACAACTTCAGGTCCCTGTGTTTCTAAATGTCAGTCGGACTCCTCGGGTGATAACATATATGAGCTCGCTATAGCCGGCAGAGCACGGACTGTATTACGCATGACGCGGTATGTCCTCTTATCCATTTTTATATTCATCTGTGTTGCTTGCATGGACTCCTGCGCATTATGGTCTTGTTTGTGTGTGGTCATCTAACAGTGAAGAGGTTATTTTACACCATAATTGTGCGTTCTTCGAGACCTCTGGGAAATCGTAATAGAGGGAGGGTTGTGCACACGTAATCCAGGATAACCACATCGTATGCTACGTACGCGGCACGGCAGATAGCCGGCGTCCTAAGTCTGCACCAGTTGCCCATTGGTCTCGTTGGTTTATGTGTGGTCTTCTATGTTTAATGTTTCTATGGTGTGAGTTGGTGTCCCTTTTGTGTCTCTTTCTGTGGGTGTCTGTTCTGTGTGTGTGTGTTTTTTTTTTTTTTTTTTGCATTGGGTGTTTTGGGGTTTTGCTTTGGGTGCTGCAACCTACTGTTGTGTTGTTTGAGATCCCCTCCTTTCCTTTAACTTTTCTATCAGTGCTACGTCCCCTTCATGGCTTTGCCATAGTTCATATTAGAATTGATAATCATAAACAAGATACCATATCAAATACTTGTATATGTATTCCGGATATCTATTTTCTTATTGTTCTGGGCAACACAGTGATCATATTCTTTTGGAACGGAGATAGTATTATTAATAGAGGACGCAGTCCTCATCAAGGTAACACGTGTATATATATAGGAAAAATCGTGTTTTTCAATTGAATTCTATGCTATACCTATAGGTTCCAAAACCGTGGTCAATGACGTCATTCTCCCCATTGCCCATTTGATCGGCGTGAAGCACAAGCTTATTTTTTTGACAATGTCACTTGACGACAGAATGAAACCCATCGATGACCAAGATTTCTCGATCTCCTTTGAATATTCTTCGTTTGGCTTACTCCTCCAGTGTCCCAATGTATGATTTGTACTTTGCTTCACGTAATACTGACATTGCACCATCATTCCCAACATATATCATGTTTAGTCCGAATATCCTCTTTGAAAATTACAACGTGACGTCAGCATGCGACGCGACGTCAGCATACAACTTTGTTTCGCGGACTTTCTTTTATCGACAGCTCCCTCAGAAAAATCCATGGATAAACTCATAATGCTGGGAGAAAAAAAACAAACAAACAAATATCAGCGCGATCAGCGACTTACCGAACTTCATTCTGCTTTCGAGGATGATTTGCAGCTGATATTTTGATACCTGTAGATCGAATAATGTGGTTTCTCTCCACATATATACATGTAAGATCTACATGTAGAATATACAGGAAATCTATGCAGTGTAAATCCCAACACAAACTTCTAAATGTCTGCTGCCTTTGGTTCTGTTTACAACGCGTCACAACTTACGTCATCATTTACAGTATTTAGTACAAATAAGTCAACACAGCTGGGGCTCTGTTCAAAGCATGAAGTATATTTTTTTCTTTCAGAAATAAGGCTGGGTATTTTTTCCCTTGGAGGTAAATCATAAGCGGATCCAAGGTAGAGGGGTGAAGGCTTCAGATTTTTTAAGAAAGGGGGGGGGTTAATTGATTTTATTCAAAAGGGGGGGGGGAAAGGGGGTAGATTTCTACTTACTTCTCTCCTTCTCTCCCCTGTCCCACTTCTCCCACCTCCTAACCTCTCCCTCGATCCCTCCCTTCTGCCTCCCTCCAGCTGCCTCCTTCCTCCCCCTCCCATTCACCCTTGCCTTTTATGGGGATGGGGAGCAGACATGGGGTACCCGCTCTCTCTGCCCCCTTATCTCCCCTCCCACACCCTTCCTTCTTCTCCCTCCCTCCCTCCTTCCTCCGGCCCCTCCCCCTCCCTTTCACCCTCTTTTAAAGTAAAGGAATGAGCAAGAATTTTGTCTTCAGATATTACATTGGAAAATCATTTACATTATTTAGAGGGTAAAATCCTGTAATACTAATGTTATACTGTACTTATTTGTAATTTTTAACCCCCTTTTCCAGATCATCCCATAAAACGAAATATTGCTGCTAACACTATAGACGGCGCCGAAAAGGAAGTTATCTCTCTCTTCTACATTTTGAATGCTAATTTTTCCGGTGAAAGTAAAAGGGGAGAGGGGTGGGTGGGTGTACGGGGGGATACATATTCCTGATACGACAACTGACATTTCATCACCCAATGAAATTTAAAAAGTAAACATTTAAAAGTTTAATTGAATTCATTGAATAATCAAGATACATGTTAATCTTACAATATATAAAATACTTCAGAAAACAGTAAAATTCATTTTTTCTTTTTTTTTTTTTTTTTTTTTAATTTTAATGGTTTGTGCCCACAGTTTTCTTGCCCGAGTTCTCTTTTCCTTGGTTTTCGTCAAGATTTAAGGAATTAAAATGTATAGATTAAGATGACAACACTTGATCTTTTCTTATCTGTCATTTATGTTTCAAAATTAAGCATTGCGGTTTCATGTTTATTGATTGTTTTGTGACATTGAGAATTGTTTCCCCGCATTTACGAGTTATGTGCTTGCTGTCGATCTAGAAACTGTCTATAATATCCCCTCTCCTGTAGACGACTCTGGATTTCAAGAAAAAAACTAGCCTGGGATCCGTGGCCCCAACTTGCACTCAAGGATATAAGCCGTATCAATATATCCTTGCATTCAGCGGTCAATTTTTCCTACGCAAAATTTTAGAGGGAAAATTCATTGTTTTTACTTTTACGTCAAGACAATGGAAACATTCCCGACGTCATAATGACACAGTGTACGTTTCGAAATATTCAGCGAGTTTTCCCGCAAAAACAACGTCTTCCTTGGTAACAAGATTTGAACAGCAATGCTAGAGCATTATTTTAACTGCAAATTGAAGATCGTATTGAGTTCAGATTTAAATCTAATTTTCTAAAATAACAATTGTGATGTATAAATAAAGAAACAGCCTGCAAATAACGAAGTTAGACTCGAAATTTACATAGCAACCACCCAAGCCAAATAACAAAGACAGATCAGGATGACATCTCGCGAGGCGCAAAGAGTTCGGCGTTATGATGAAAGTTACAGATGGTATCTGCCGTTGTTTTGGTGGTAACTCTTTATATTTCAGCAATTATTATTTTCATAAAACTTTCTCCAATATTGTCCATTAATCTAATCCGTTATTTACCGGAGACCAGAAATCTTGGTATGCAAATGTACCCCTGATGTCTAGGGTTGTTCCTCGCAGGGATTCAACCCGGAAGTAGTTCTAGATGCCGTGGCCCTTGAGTGTTTGTTTCAAACACTCAAGGGCCACGGATCCCAGGCTAGAAAAAAACTAATGTAAGGCTGATAAAGACGGTAAAAATGATGCTGGAAAAAATAACAAGAACACATATTGTATGACCTGAAGGACTTATACATGTAAACAGATTATACTGAAGTCCTTGGTATGACATATTTTATTCTTATTAACTTAGTTAAAAAAATTATCAATGATGTATGGTGAAAAATTGGGTATTAATTCATTGAAATTATAGTTCATCTGCGACCTCACAATGGCTTTGCCATAATTCATATTAAATTAAGTCCGTCTTGAATTCTTGTAATGTACCTCGGAAATGAAAATCTTTCTCTCTTTCTCTCGTACGGAGATACTCGATCACTTAATGTTGACGAAGAACGCTCGTTACTTTCCGTTACGTTGAAACGATTAGAATTTCATTTTATCCGATATACATTACATGATCACTTCTCCGGTATTGAATTTCAAGGAACTTAATTTTTTTCCTGAAATCCTGAACGGAGCTAACAGACAACTTTCCAGGCCATATCATTAATTTTTTTTGTCGACTCGACTCGACCCTATAATCATTTCAATTTCTTTTAAATTACCTTCACAACTTTATATAATTTCAGAAAATAAATTTCATATCTGAAACGGCTAAAAAATGTGTCGTCAATTTAATAACATTAATTTTCATTTTTCACCCTCTTCCTAATACAGTCTCGCCAACCCCCCCCCACCCCCCCCCCCCCCTCAGTCAATCCTAGCTGTTTATAAGCTGATAAGAATATCAATTTGAGATCCCATCTAGACAGCTAGGAAAGGCTTTACTTAGGATTTCATATCCTATAAAATTTTGATCTCTCACCCTCCCTTCATACTTTAATATCTTCCCGTGTTCATGTAAGTCTTACCAGGAATGGGGTAGAACCCCCCCCCCCCCCCCCCCCCTCCAACTCCACCTGGATGGATCCGACAATGAAATTGTACAGGTCTTTTTTTTAAACACTGATGTCTAATTTACTTTGAAAATGGTTAAACCGAAAAATAATTATAAATGTACCATATAAACAAAGATGAGTTAAAGAAGATCCTGACGATAATCTCAACAGCACTCACAATAGAGCGCAAAATTAAACATCGACGGACCCCTAGCAAGCTTGAGGTGGGACCAGGTGCCCGGGAGGAGTAAGCATCCCCTGTTGGCTAGCCGCACCCGCCGTCGATGTTTATGAAGCATGGAAATGAAAATATAAAAACTTCATGCACTGTCTGACGTTATGTCTATATAGAAAGTGCTATGGCGACAATGTCAGGGAAGTATATTCAATGACAAATATGGATAATGACCATATCCCTCTCTACAGTACAAAATCGATAATTCAGAAAATCAGAACCGAAGGCATACAAAATCAGGACAAAACAGGAACCAAAGCAAACAAAAACAAAAACCTCCACCAAAAACACTTACTGTCAAACCCCCTCGCGGGGAACTTTTTTACGAGCTCCACACGGCAAAAGGGCATAAGTACTAAGAGACACATGTACTATATTTCACATTACGTCATCGTGTGAATGTGTAGTGTATACACACATTTGACGTCACGAATTTGTACTTTCAATTTCGGCGGAATTTGTAGACTAGTTCTGTGTTAAATCGCTAGCTTGTTGATATGGGCCTGTAAATCGCTGTTTCATTGATAAACGAGACAATATATTTTTATGGAACTACCAATACTTTGTAATTTGAGTTTGTCCGAGTAAATGTAAGTGAAAATACCCACGAGTAGAGGACTTCTTTAAAAGCAAGGACTTAGGCATGGTCCATTTGATATTCAGGGGGGGGGGGGGGGGGGCTTGGGTTTTTGTCGGTTTCGCCCCGGACCGGAGCAAAATTATTTTTTTCTGGCAAAGTTCGAGCAAGGAATTTTTTTTTAAGTGATGCGCATACATCAGGTTCGGGAGAAGTGCAAAAGTAGCTATTACAGCTATTTATAGCTATAATAGCCTTTTATAGCTATAGATTTCACTTGTCTTTCTTGGAAAATTTCATTTTCTCTGTAAGTATTCATTTTCGCAAAACAAGCGGATGGGATTAGATACATTTCGAGGATTCATTATGACTTTCATTCATGAAAATTTCTTAAGGTGTTGCATCTTTTGCTATCACGACCTCCATTTTTAGTAAAAAAAAATGCAAGTTTGAACAAGTAATAATATAACTAGTTCAAACCTTTTTAATATTCACTTCAATGATAGAAAACATTGAAATTTACTGTTTCAGCCATAAATACCTTGATTTATTTGTTTAATTTGCAGTTTATTCAATAATTCTTGGTCTCATTTGTTCTAAATATAGAATTCCTGTTCAGTCAGTTTGTGCAGCATGCAGTTCAACCCAAAATTTTTGAATATAATTTGTGTTCTACTAGTAAAACTTGACATGTATTTCAAATCTTATTAACTTGTTTTTAATGTAGATACATGCATTTGATTAGAAAATATTCTCATTTTCATTTTTAGACAAAACAATTACTAAGAATATGCTTTCTTATGGATTGAACAAATGTTTAGTCTAGTTGTCCTTTATTGGGGTAATCCAAATCTAAAAATAGAACATTGAAAATATGTAATTTAAAGCTGATCTATCATACTGATTTGACTGTCAATGGCTAAAAGCAGTCTTTTTATATATTTTCTATGATATCTGAACATATTCAAAAGGTTTGTTAAACCTTCCATTAATTTTCACTCAAAATGGAGGTCGTGAGCGCAAAAGTTGCAACCCCCTAAGAAATTTTCATGAATGAAAGTCATGATGAATCCACAAAATGTATCTAATCCCATCAGCATGTTTTGCGGAAATGAATACTTACAAAGAAAATGGATTTTTCCAAGAAAAACGAATGAAATGTATAGCTATAAAAGGCTATTATAGCTAAATAGCTATTATAGCTACTTTTGCACTTCTCCCACAGGACGAAAAAAACAGGTTTCCATAGCTTGGAAACCTGGTGGAAACCACATGGAAACCCGGGGTTTCCATGTGGTTTCCACCAGGTTTCCATAATGGAAACCAGTGGTTTCCATGTGTTTGGAAAGCGCTAACCGCCCGGTTTCCACGATGGAAACCACTTGGAATCGGGTTGGAAACCTCAAGTTTCCTTTTGGTTTCCATACCTTGTAAACCTGTATAAGAGCTGGTTTCCACGATGGAAACCACTTGGAATCGGGGTGGAAACCTCAAGTTTCCTTTTGGTTTCGACATCTTGTAAGCCTGTGTAAGAGCTGGTTTCCATGTTGGAAATTAGTTGGAAACTTGATGTTTCCTTTTGGTTTCCATATCTTGTAAAATTGTAAACTGGTTTCCATATACTGTAACTGTATGAAAAAGGAAATAATATCTCTTTATGTGTTAGTATATACAGTGAATTTGAAAGTTTTGAATCCTGTTCTATCCGTATTCCTTTATATCAGTATCAAGGCTACATGTATATTCTTCTACAGTATGTACTCTTTACATGTATGTCATGATAAAAACCCTAAAACATGCTTATCACACTGTGTAATATTTATTCAGAATACATGCTTATTCAACATCAGATGTACAAGATTCCATGAAATCATAAATATACAACTTTGAGCTTTCAAATTCAAAAATGGCATCTTCCATTCTTCATTGATATTAGTATGTCATGTTTTTTAAGATGGAAATGAAATTTAGAAAAAGATGGACGTGTCCCTTGAAACCACTACAGAAATAAAATGTACTTGTATTTTTTGAAAAAAAAAACCAGATATTTTTGAACAAGTGTTTAGAAATGATAGACAAATTTTATCCTTGCCAAAAACAGACAAAGTCACAAAGAGATCTCTTTCAGATAAAATTTATTATTCTGTAGAGATTGACACTCGACGGAAATCCCAGTTCATGATGTTTCAGACCACTGTTACAAAACTTTTTCTTCTGTCCTCTACTTTTTCTTCTGTCCTCTACTTTTTCTTCTGTCTTCTGTCTCACCTGGAATGAATGAAAAAAAAAAATGATACAGTAAGCAGCAACAGAATTACAAACTACAGTTGTAGAGAACTAATATTGCAGGTTGGGATGTCACAAGATGCTTATGTCAACAATTTGTGAATTATAAGAAAGTGAAAGTTCCCAAAAGGCACAAATTTATCCCCCCATAGAATTAAAATTAAAGAGAGGTTGAGCAAACCCAACTTGTACGTGTACGAGAACTTGTACGTGTACGAGAACTTGTACGTGTACGAGAACTTGAATGGGTACGAGAACTTGTACATGTATTTACATGTTATCTGTTTACACGTTGAAGTTATGTGGTTGAGCAGATGTCACGACACGTACTGCTATGTGTAAATCGTATATACGTTTTGTGACATAATTTATATTTTGTTTACAACTGCTTATTCGTCAATAACTTGCAATCTAGATTCTAAAGGTAAGGTGCATTCAGCATTGACAGTGAATTGATTTATCTATTCCAAGTAATCAGATTTATATAACATAAAAATTAAACTTCAAGAGTAAAATTTTTGGTCAAATTTGAGGGTTCTTCTTTAAAATGTGATACATTTTATTTGCAATCCCTTCTAATATTCAGAAAGGACATACGTTCCCAAATAAATTGAATATAGGTTTTCATAGGTTATCTGCATTCAGTTGCTTATAAAATCTACAAGTACATTTAATCATAAACGTGTACTTACAGCTTTACATGTTTTACCGAACATGTAACACAGGTGTGTGGAGCGCAAAATGTTATGACGACATAAACAACTTTTGACGTACGTGTACAAATTCGGTTTGCTCAACCTCTCTATTATACCACGGTGATAGTGAAATATCAACCCGAGTGTGCAAAATTCTGCAAGTCAAGAACGAGGCTTGCCGAGTCGTGGACAAGCAAAATTTTGTACATGAGGGTTGAGATTTAGCCATCCCTCCCTCATGGTTTTGTTTTATTGTTTTTCTCCCACAACTTATCTGTCTGTGTCTGTTATAAATAGTTATTTGTTGTTTGACCAAAAATGTGTGACCTCTTCCTTGAAAATGACCCTGATCTGATTTGGGTAAAAATTTAGTCCCATCATGCTTTACCATCCCTGCCAATTTGAAAGATGTATGATGTATGGCCAAAAATGTAAAAGTGTGACTACCAGACAGATAGACAGACAGGCAGACGCCTGACAAATGATCCCTTTATGTCGCTCTTATGTTGCAGGCGACATAAATGAAGTGTCTCAACTCAATATAGTAAGAAGCTTACATTGACATCATTGGATGCTAATTTTTCATGCAGTCCTTCTAGTTCTTCAATGGTAACAGTACAATATTGACCTGAAAGTGAAAATGAAGATTTAATATGTTGAAATTTATCAAATAAGTCTTCAGAGTTTACGAAAAGTGCCGGATTGCAGGCAAGCTCCAGTGGATTTTTCGAATGTCCGACAGTTTCTAGTTTCGAGCCAGACAAAATGTCAGACAAAATGCCAGACAAAATGTCCGATGATTTTTTGTTCCAAGTCCAAAATAATGACACACAATTTACAAGATTTGATTTCAAATAAAGACATTTAAGTATTTAAGATATTTCACAAAATTACAGGACATGATGATATACATAATGTATTACAATTGTTAATATAATACATGTTTAACTTTAAGTCATACCAATCCTTGATCCATGTCCATGGCAACTTTTGGTTACAGTACTCTACATCTTTTGAAAATGTACATCATTCTTTTCCACATTCAGCATCAGATATACAGTTAAGATGTCGTAGATGGCCTCTGATCGTGCACCGTACACATGCTTGGATAAGAAAGTAATGTCAAGGCTACACCAGGTATACTGAAAGAAAAATTGAAAAATTAAATTAAATCAGCTTAATAAGAGAGTAAAAGTTCAGGGAATTAATCTGCCTTTGCGACCTGCACCCAGGACCCATAGATTTCCAATCACTGTGTTTTCTAGTCGATACAATAATTCTCAAAGCATTCAAGTTATGAATGATCTTAATTTGTTGTTGTTGAACTTGTTTTATTAAAATATCTGACGAATTGCAGAAATGCCTACATATCTACAATAAAAATGATGTATCGTGATACGAATCCTATCCAGGGTTCTCACTAAGAGCCGGTGACCGGCGATTTCTCGCCTCCTACTTTGAATAAAATCGCCGTCTACTTTCCGTAAAAAAAGTGTCGTATTACAATGTCAGTTTCTTTAAGTACAAAAATTGAACGTCTACTAAATTAAAGGAAATTACGTTGTCCTTTAAAAAGCTGTCACTATACAAGGTACGCGTTAAATATTTCCGTAACTACAGTGAGAAAACATTGATTTCAACGCGGCGTGACGGGTCATTTTACGGCAACGTATATTAAAGAACCACAATGGGACGATTAGATCTCGACTTTTCACGCCTGTAAATAAGATTTTTTTTAAATACAAAAATTGATTTGTTATTTACCAATCAACGGCCGGTCTTTCGCGTGTAAACATCAAACGCAAGTTCATATAATTTTCTACCTCGGTCTATTTCCTGTATGTAAACAACGTACTAGTAATTATACAAACAATATCAACAATTCGTTGTAATATTGAGTCTGTTGATGCATCCACAAGATGTGAGCCAACAATAACTGCTGAGTGCGTGATCCCCCTTGCAGAATTCAAAACCTCACATACTCGTTTAATACACAACAGGTATCTAACATCCGTGGACTGAACGATCTATATTAAAACTCAATGCTCTCAAAAAACGCGAGAGGAAAATGTTTTTTATTTTAAAAAAATCAGAATTGTTCACAATGAGGAGAGCCATAAAAATACATCAAAGTACCAATATTATGACTAATAGTTCAAAGCTTCCATGGGCGAAAGTGGGGGGGGGGGGGGGGGAGGGGGAGGTGACTAAACGTAAGATTTATTTTTCATGTACATGATGTAGGAATCAGAAAGCTATTGAGTTAGTTTACAATCTACATGTATTTGGATAGAAAGAAAACAACTATTTCCCAGTATAACAAGAAATTCCAAGCATTTCTCTTATTCATGAGAATGCTAGTGGTGAAAATTGTTCACAAAACTTGCAACACATGTTATAAAAGTACTATTCAAGGAAAAAATATCTATAGTATTTTTTTACTGTCTAGATGGCTGGAAGAAATGCCCTCCATTGCCTTGTAAATTTCAAAAATATATACTTGATTTAATGATATTTTATAGGGTCTAAATGGTAAGAAATGCCCTCTATTGCCTTTTAAATTTCAAAAATTTTCCAGGGGAACATGCCCGGGCCCCCTAGAGGTCTCGCGCCTTCGGTGCATGCATCCTTTGATCGCCTCCTACTTTTTCTTGATTCACCTCCTACTTCCAAACTTAATGAGAACCCTGCCTATCGTGAGTAAATATCGTGATACGTATCGTATCGTGAGCTTAGCGTATCGTGACAGCCCTACAAAATGTAGAACTTTTAATGGTGAATGTGTGTATGAGATATGAATGTCCTACCATTAATAGTATAAAAGAAATCTGCTTTCAAAACACCTTAACATAAAATGTTGTAGAGGGTGAAGGTCACAGGGTTAAAAGTCATGGTGATTGTGAGTATGAAATATGAAAGTCCTACCATTAATATAGTGTAAAAGAAATCTGCTTTCAAAACTTCTTAACATAAAAATTAAAATGTTGAATAGGCTGAAGGTCAAGGTCACAGGGTCAAAAGTCATGGTATCAAAATGTAGTACAATGTACTCTTTATGGTGAATGTGTATATGAAATATGAAAGGCCTACCATTAATATTATAAAAGAAATCTGCTTTCGAAACTTCTTAACTGGATGGCAGACAGACAGACAGATGGACCGATAGGGTGATTCCTAATTTCCTATAGGCAGTGGCTCCGGATACGAACGTTCGTATCTTCAGACCTATGTCTCGGCATACGAACACAAATCTTAGTGAGCTTCTGCATGTATATCTTTCCATTTGGTTCGTTTCTTTTTTCAATGAATCTAGTGTTCAAATTGTATCTTTTTTTGTGACATATTCTGAAAAGTTAATTAAGTAAAAAGCACGGAGTTTCAGCTACATGTACGTATTTGTTATCGTCTCAAAACTTTCAAAAACTTCAAATTCTGCTGGAGTGACGGAACGTCAGTACGTGCACACAACAGCTGACAAGTGCGCGTCTATTACTGATCAGTGATCACTATTATGATTGAGAGCATAGAAAATAGCCTCTTGTCCCGGTTGCTAAATTACAGATAATGCAGAATAAACTCGTATACCTTGAATATGGTTACAAAAATCAACTTTTTTAATTTGTTACGGACACATGACCTGAGTCACATTACAGTTACAGACCAATCGGAAACATGTTCATACCCCGAGACATAGGTCTAAAGATACAAACGTTCGTATCCTGAGCCACTGCCTTTCCTTTATACAAAATGTACCCCCAAAACTTCCTTTGTGGGGGTGGGGTATAATAACAGTGTTTTGACTTCGTCCTCATAGATGGCTTTTCTATGAGTTCATATTACACATTCAATAGAACTGTAAAACAATACAATTGACAACAGAATAACTCTGATTATGACTATCAGGAGGGGGGGGGGGGGGGGGGAGCTCATCACTGTCCATCTGACCATAAATAATGGGATTTGAATTGCCGATTCAAATCAAATTAATTTAACAGTAACTAATTATATAAGAAATGTGAATGATTCCTTGTAAGAAAAGGTTAAAATAACGGCAACGTTACAGATTTCTGGTTCGAACAGACACTGGACAAAATTCTGAAAACAATGCAACGCGTGGGCCGGGCCGAGCCAGCAATATTGACATACATACATCTGTTAAAAAGAAGCAAATACTATATAATACTTAATTTTCAACATTGATATTCTCATCTTACCTATCCATTGCAATCGAATGCGTGTTTTCTTTAGTTTATGTGTAGAATTTTGGTGAACAGTCCGTTCCAGCGTTTCCTCTGCTCAAAAACAAATGCTCGCTTCTGATTGGTCAAAATTTATTTTGAAATTCTGAGCCCGCAAAATCATCTTAATTTTTTTTTCTGTTAATCATCATTCAAATTCTTGGTAGATTTTAATATCATTATTTTATTTTCACATATACGAATTCATGTAAATTTCGAAAGTCTTATCTCTTTAACCTTGGAAAAATTAAAGAGCACCATATGGCATCAAGCAGTCTGGGAAGACCGCTTGCCCAGTGCTCTCTGTCTGACTCTCTGATATTTCATTCAAAGAAGTATGGAAACTTTTTATTTGCTTTGTACAAGCGCGTATCCAGAGAGTCGGGGGGGGGGTGTCGGGGGATCCGACCCCTCCCCCTGGAATTTTGATAAAGTTCATATATATAAATATTTTAATTTTCAAATAAGATTAACACGATTCCCTTTTTGTTGTCATAATATTTGGAAAAATAACGTGAATTTGTATTGAAAATCTTTCATTCTAATTAAGTTTTTAACGGTGAGCATTTCAATATATTCCTGGGCTCACTTACTCTTGCCAGATTTTATCAAATACATAATAATTTATTATCAATTTCAAATGATGCCCTTATAATGCATTACGCCTTTGTAAATAAACTGAAAAATACAGGTATATAGAGGATGCGAGACCTCAAGGAAAAAAATCTCGATCCTTCAAAATCCTGGATCCTGTACCATGACAATTAAAGCTAATCAATGTAGATTAATTGATTTTTAAATTGCACTAGGAACGGTCCATTTGATATCCTGGGGGGGGGGGGGGGGGGGGGGGGGGGAGGGCTTGGGGGTTTTTTTTTCGAAAAAAATAATGTTGCTCTGAATTTTGATGAAAAAAATTAATTTGCTTATGATGTGTCAGAAAAAAAATCTTGTTCTTACAAGTAATCTGAATTTGAAGAATTACTAAAAAAATTTTGCTTAAAATTCCCCAAAAAATCCCGGTTCCATCAATAAAACACAAACATTCTAATCTTAATATATTGCACACCATATGTTGCTCCAACTCTGCGAGAAAAAATTTTTTTTTGCTCCGGGCCGAGACGAAAATGATCTTGCTCTGACAAAAACCTCAAGCCCCCCCCCCCTCCCCCCACCCACCCCGAATATCAAATGGACCGTGCCTTATTTCTTTCAAAACCGATTTTAAAAAAAGAATTTCTTATGTTGTTATGGATCGTTTTATCTTTATTATTGTTAGGTTTTTTTCATTTTGTATAGATACTAGTATGCAGATCTATAAGCGGGTCACAATACAAAAAAACAGACAAACATACTTACATTGATCTTAAATTATACTCTATTACTTATATTCAGTTTGAATGAGATACATGTAGTGGGAAATAACCATATTTCTAATATGTTTCCTTTCAGTCTTTTTATTGCCTTTTTTTCACTTTATGCATATATGAGCCGGCTTAATTCTCATTCAATTCGTTAAGTTCTGCACGATGTACAATGTACATGTTTACTACAATGTATATGTATATATATATATATATATATATGAGATGGGACTTATTTGGAATATTTCGTTACCTGCATGTCGAGTCATTTACTCTCTGTGTGGCTCTGCCACATTATTAAAAAAACTCCGCTCGATCCCCCTCTCTCTCCGTCGCTGCTTGCAGTATGAGCTTCAGTATGAACTTCAGTCCTCTTAGCAGTGGCAAATTCGGGGGGGGGGATGGGGGGGGGCGGATGGGCGTCCGCCCCCAGCACTGACCACAATTTTCCAAAATAAGACATTTTCCTTATAAATCGACAAAATTAGCCCCTTAATTGACCCCCAGTATAGGGGGCACTGGATCCACCACAGCCTAGTCTACCCTTTTCTAGGCTTTATTAACTCATTAAACTACATTACACAATGTTGAAACGTAAATATGTACACAGTACATATAACTTCAGATTTTTTAATAGATGCATGACTGAGTGCGTATATTTGTGTAAAGTACATTCAAGCTGATTTTTCGAATTTTATTGAAATTATAAACATGACGAAAATTCTCTCTCTCTCTCTCTCTCTCTCTCTCTCTCTCTCTCCATAGCGGCGTTACAAACATGCAGTAACCGTGTACTTGTCACAGTGTCGCACCGCCCCCGACTTTAGAACTGAATTCCATTTGACATGCAATTTGCATGGGGTCAAACGTTAATAACATGCCGCGATTGCATGCTTCAACTGTGTACTTGTCACAGCGTCGCACCGCCCCCGACTATAGAACTGAATTCCAATTGACATGCAATTTGCATTGGGTCAAACGTTACATAACCGGTGTCTGTGTATATACTTGAAATGAAAACCACAGTATATCACTCCGCTGGCTTTAGAGGATAAATGCTGTATGGAATTTATAAATAAAAACATTTTGCATATTAATTTTATAAAGTTTTTTTTTTCTAGAAATGTATTATTATAAATACTAGAAAAAATTAATTAGAGCAAACAGTCTTTTCTAATATACGTTATGTAGTTGATATATTATGGTTTATAATTAGTAGAAGAAACAAAAAAAAAAAGATGCGTAAATAGATAGATAAATAAGTAGATAAATAATAAAAATAGATAGATAGATAGATAAATAAATAAAAAAAAATTAATTAATTAATCACAATTGTGTTTGTTATAAACAAACGAATGTGTTGTACATAAATAAATAAATAAATAAATAAATAAATAAATAAATAAATAAATAAATAAATAAATAAATAAAAATAAATAATCCACCGTGCCGTTTTGGTATGTGTGTAAAGTCGCCGTATGGAGCTAATGTACCGAATTTGCATAGCACCCGAGATATCGAAGGCCGTCCGCATGTCGATTATGGGCCGGATCCGTCAACTTCCCCAAAATCAAAGTAAAAAATAAATGAATAATATTGCTTCTTTAATTTTGACTAGTAGTTTACAAAATGGAAACCTAATGGAAACCACTCAACCAAGTTTCCAAAATGGAAACCCGGTGGAAACTACGTGGAAACCTGATCCAGGTTTCCATGCCTTGGAAACCACTGGGAAACTGTCACCCTCAGGTTTCCATGCAGTTTCCACGTGGTTTCCAAAACATGGAAACTCGGCTTTTCGTGCTGTGTCCCCAATCTGATTAAAACCAGATCTCTACATGCTCCCGATTTTGTTATGTCGCGTACGCGACATAACAAAATCGGGAGCATGTAGAGATCTGGTTTTAATCAGATTGACTTCTCCCGAACCTGTACATGTATTAAGAATGGTTGTGTTTTATCAATAGAAATTATTTATATTTTTACTCAAAACTCTAAATATTAATATATTAATTTATTTTTATGCAAGTGTTCAATTCACTTTTAAACAGAGAGATAAAAGATTTTTACAATACAATTCTCAATATTTTATATAAGGTACATGTATATAACATATATAAGAGGGTCTGAGGGGAAGGTCTCCTAGACAATTTTTTAAATGTTACTAAGAATTGTAAATTGGTGAATAACTGAAGTTCTCCTTCCAAGCTTCCAAGCTTACAAGAACATGACTCTATGGGATATATGCAACATGTATTAACAGCAATACATAAATATTGATAATATATTCAAGCTTTTAAGGAAGCCCTTTTTCATTCACATACATGTAAAACTTTTGATATCTTCAAATATCTGAACTTAAAATGCTATTAGTGAATAATGTTTTGATACGATTTTGAAAACTGCGACGAGCGAAGCGAGCCGGAAAATTTTCAAGAATTTTAGCGAAATTTTATGGTAATTCTTCACATTCAGATTATTTGTAAGAGCAAGATTATTTTTTTCTGTCACACCATAAGCAAATTTATTTTTTTCATCAAAATTGAGAGCAAAATTATTTTTTTCGAAAAAAAAAAAAACCAAGCCCCCCCCCCCCCCCCCCCTCCCCCAGAATATCAAATGGACCGTGCCTTATAAACAGAAGGATTGGAATCTCGTCTTTTCCCGTTAACATCTCGCGTGCCCTTTTGATATGCAAATTAGGCAACGAGATGTTAGGGTTGTGATATTCAAAACCATGAATGCCCTAAATATGTTAATTATGACAACATAAAAACGACTTGAATAAGTAGAATAGATTATCCTTATCATTTTGGTACCAATATTTTGATATTACGTCTTGAAATAGTCGAGAAAATGGTAAATTAAATCGGGCCTATTTATATAGGTCATGTTGTACTCGTAGTCGTAATGGCGAGGGCGAACTTGCGTCGAGATCCCTTATATCTGAGGCAGTTATATTATGGTCAATTATCGACATCTATACATGAAAAATAATTCTAGCAGATACAAAAAAAGTCCAGCTTTATTTTAAAAACAACTTTTCTTAGATACTTTATGAAACAAAACAGAAAAAAATGTTTTTTAGATGGCTTGTTTACCTTCTTTGTTACAGGCCGTGGGAAACAGGTGATCGTAAACACACCCATTTTCGAAGTCTTGTATTCTTATTAATATGAGGTATCATGAAATGAAAATGGTACTAATGCATGCATTAGGATTTATTAATTATTTTGATAACAATATTCCTTGTGTTTATCGTGTTTTGTTTGAGAAAACGGGTCAGAGCGTTGACCTGCCTACGCCTTTTGGGAAAATGGCCGCGCGTACCGACGGGTGAAAATAGCCATTTTCGAAGCCCCGTAAAACAATGAAATTGTCGAATTAATTAAATAAAATTGGTCCTAATGCACACTTTAGGTTTTAGTCTTTATTTTGATAACAATACTTCATAATTATGTAAATCTTGTCTAGTTTGAGAAAATGGGTCAGAGCGTTGACCTGCCTACGCCTTTTGGGAAAATGGCCGCGCGTACCGACGAGTGAAAACACCCATTTTCGAAGCCCCGTAAAACAATAAAATTGTCGAATTAATTGAATAAAATTAGTCCTAATGCACACTTTAGGTTTTAGTCTTTATTTTAATAACAATATTTCATATGTAAATCTTGTTTAGTTTGAGAAAATGGGTCAGAGCGTTGGGCTGTTTACCTCTTTCAGAAAATGCCCGGGCATACCGAAGAGTGAAAACCTCTATTTTTGAACCTCCGGTATACAATGAAATATCAAAGTTGGTTCTAATGCACGCACTAGGTTTTCATTTTCGATTTGCCACCAATATCTTATGTGTAAGTCTAGTAATGACTGAGAAAATGGGACAGAGCATATGCCTATTTGACCCTCTTTTACGATATCTGGGTCATAACGGCGAATGTCAAGGCTCCGCTTTGAAGCTAGATATTATAACATCATATCAATATATTTTGATAAAACTGGTATTTCTTGAAACAGTAAGGTTTCATCTACATGTACGTATCAATATTTTATATGTTTATTGTGTGATGCTTGAGAAAATCATGTTATTTGATCACCCTTCTCGGATAGGACTGGGCAATGTTTTGATCTCGTTCAGATCTCGTTACACGCGAGTTTTCGTTACTATTCTAAAGGCGGTGTAGAAAGTTGCGAATCCTTCTGTTTATAAGTCCTTGTTAAAAGGAAAATGAAATATGAAAAATTGAAAATGGATTCAATTTATCAATTTTCATTTTTGCATTAGCGCGCGGTATGTGTAAATGGAAAAATGACTCAATTTTTCATGTTAGAGCGCACGTAGGGGGTTTCGGCTATGTGTCAACAGGGGTTTCGGTTCCGAAGCGAGTGGTAGACGGACGTAGCGAGTTTAAGTTTTATTTATGACTACACAAATCAAGTTTTTCACAAATGAGTATGCTGACGGAGTGGAGGCAATCATATTGAATCTACCCATCACTTTAAATTGTCTCCATACGGTCAGGTTCTGCCAAACACTTCGGTACAGTTTTGCCGATTGGACAATTTTCAACGTCACCTCAACATTTTGGTTCATTTTCTTCACTGCTAGAATGTTTATGTTGCTTGATGAGGTTTTATTATGTCATATATGACTATCAAAGTCAAATCACCTTAAATTTACCCACTAAGAAAGTATATTTCTTAATTCATTAAATAATACTTTTGAGTGGATTAATGCATGTGTCCATCGGGGTTTCAATTCATGTGTCCACCGGGGTTTCGACACTTCATCTAGACAATGCATTAAATGAGTTGTTATCACCGTATAGGTTAGAAGGTAGTTTGAAGAGGTTATAAGGTATTTTGAAGTTTCTACATGAATGAGAAGGGGCGAAACATCAGCAAAGCCCCTTCTTATTCATACATAAGCTTCTAAATACCTTCCAATCGCCCCAGATGGCATCTAGGTGCCACGGTGGCTCAACTGGTACTAGGACACCCGCTTAGCCTGCAGAAAGTCCCGAGTTTGATCCCCATCTCCAGTGAACATTTATCAAGTTTTACAATATGCACGGTCAATTTGAGAACATGTGATTGACTAAGCTTACATGTTGCCATCTAATTTGATTTAGAAGGCATAGGTTATATGTTGACCATGAGAGAGATATTTCTCAAGTTATGGGAAGGGTATTATAGTGGAAATCATCACTGAACAGTAGATTCAAATATTTCTTCCAGAGGGAAGGGATGATAACAATCACTGAACAGACATGTTAAACCTCACTACAACCCCCTCCTAGAGTGTCATTCTCATGAATGTGGAAATACATTTAAGACCGTGCACCTACATGTATTTCAAAATCATAATAATTAGACAACACTGGCCGCAGGAGCCTCAAGGCGGTCTAATTGGATAACGATATAGATCTATAGTTGCAGTTCAGGGAAATAAAAAAAATTCTTAGCTTGATTAATCTTTTAGCCTTATGGATAGAGGGAAGTGGTTCTTGAATGATTTTATGGAAATATAATTCCTAGCATCGAGCCCCTGTGTTTCAATATGAGATTTCTTTAAAAGATGTTTAAGATTCTATGCAGTGGTGGCCTTCCGCCAATGTTTAGTGACCGATTACGCGGATTTTGAAAAGGAAAATTGAATTGTGGTTTAGTACAGCCTATAACAGTCCATTTTTCATTAGGAAAATAAAATTTTAAAAAGGAAAATTGAATATTGAACCCATATTCAATTTTCAATTTTCATTTTTGAAATGAAAAATGAAAAATTGAATCAATTTTTCATGTTTCATTTTCAAAACGAAAATTGAAAATTGCAAATGGGTTCAATTTTCCAGTTTGGTTTTTTACTTTTGCAATGGAAAATCGAATTGTGGTTTAATACAGCGTATTTGAGTCCATTTTCCATTTTCGTTTTTCAATTTGAAATTTTAAAATGAAAAATGGAAAATTGGTTCAATTTTCCATTTTTCATTTACTAAATTGAAAATGAAAAATGAAAAATTGATTCAATTTTCCATTTTTCATTAACATTTCCAAAATGGAAAATTGAATCGTGGTTTAGTACACGGACCCATTAGGTCCTTGCAGAAGTGACAAACTAGTCAATTAGAACAGAAAAATAGAACCAGATTTGGGGCACATAGCTCAGTCAGTTGAGCGCCGGATTTTCAATCTGAAGATCCCAGGTTCGAATCCCGTTGAGGGCGGACTTTCTGAGAGGTGATTTATCATCTCGCCCCCACCTGTTCTCTGACTCGGAGGGAACTAAAACGGTCTGAGTGGCCCCTCGGCAGCTGCGGCTGAGGAGATGCCTCGTGTTATGGCACGTTAAAGGCCGTTGGAAATACGGACCATCCACTGTTGTACATAATATTATATCACACCTTCCCCGCATACACATCATACACTTGCATACATAGTGGAAGGTACCTTAATATTGTACAGAGCATGGTAAACGAGTGGTGAGTTGTGAGTGTTGAGGAGTAATGAGAGGAATTTGAAATATTGTCTTGATATATAATGTCATGTGATTCCCTCTGGGGAGTGCTCCGATAATCGGAGGGTCATTCCAAGGAAGAAGAAGAAGTTTTGATAACGTTAAGTCACATTAGGCCTTGTGGTCATTCATGTAAAACTGTTTATTAAACCATTATCTGTGGCTAACTTGAATGATACTTGATTACACAACAAATTAATTTTTGTGTCGCCTGCGAAGCATAGCGACACTTAGGGATCACTTTGTCCGTTGTCCGTCTGTCTGTCTGTCCGTCTGTCAGTCCGTCCGTCTGTCTGTCTGTCACACTTTGGGTGTCACAGCCCATAACTTTTGAATGGTAAGTGATAGGGCTTTGATATTTCACATGTGTATTCCTTGTGACAAGACCTTCCTACACATGCCATAATTTTTGACCTAGTGACCTTGACCTACATATTTGACCTACTTTTCAAAAAAATTAAGAATGCATATATCTTTTGATTATTAAGTGTTAGGACTTTGATATTTCACACATGCAATCATTATGGCAAGACCTTTCTACACATATTATAATTTTGACCTTGTGACATTGACCTAGATATTTGACCTACTTTTGAAAAAAAAGATAAGATTCGCCATATCTTTTGATTGGTAAGTGATAGGGCTTTGATATTTCACATGTGTATTCCTTGTAACAATGCCTTTCTACACATACCATTATTTTTGACCTATTGACCTTGACCTACATATTTGACCTACTTTTCAAAAAAAAAATTAGATTGTATATATCTTTTGATTGGTAAGTGATAGGGCATTGGTATTTCACATGTGTATTTCTTGTGACAAGATCTTTCTACACAGACCATAATATGTGACCTTGTGACCTTGACCTAGATATTTTACCTACTTTTCAAGGAAAGTAAAATTGGCTATATCTTTGGATTGGTAGGTGATAGGGCTTTGATATATTACATGTGTATTCCTTGTAACAACGCCTTTCTACAAATACCATAATTTTTGACTTACTGACCTTGACCTACATATTTGACCTTCTTTTCAAAACAAAAATTAGATTGTATATACCTTTTGATTGGTTAGTGATAGGGCTTTGGTATTTCACATGTGTATTTCTTGTGAGAAGATATTTCTACACATACCATAATTGTAACCTTTTGACCTTGACCTAGCTATTTGACCTTCTTTTCTAAGAAATTAAGGTTTAATATATCTTTTAATTGGTAGGTGATAGGTCTTTCATATTTCTTATGATGAGACCTTTTTGTTACCAATTTTTACGTAGTGACCTTGACCTAGATGATCGACACTCTTTTCTGAATTATTGAGAATGACCATATCTTTTAATTTGTAATTAAGAGGTCTGATATTTCAAATGAATTTCATTTGACCACTTTCTAGAATAATAATCAAACCGCTTCGCAGGCGACACAAGCATTCCTTGGATTGCTATTTTTTTCACAGATCAATCTGACAGTGTATTCATTTTTTAGCTGCAAATGAAATTGAAAGGTACCGGTAATTGAAATTACATGCAGTTTTCCCCTTGTAATTAATTAAATTACAATTACATGTAATTGAAAAAATCTTTAATTACACATTACTTTCAATTACTTGAAAAAATGTAATTAATTGCAATTAATTACAATTACATTTCTAATTATCCCATCCCTGGCCTCTGTATCTTAGCAACGGATGACACATTGATGAAATGAATTTTGAATTTTATCATAACTCAACATAATCAACAGCATGACATAAAAATTTTGAAAATCTGTGACATAGGGTGTATCACTTTTTGCATGATTCTTACGAAGACTGGTACTTAAAACATATACATCATTTTTAGGATTTTAACCTACATTAATCCCTTCTGGGAATGCCAAGGACCCTCCTACCCTATTATATATAGGGGTGCTCCTTATTCACAGGAGGGAATTCCGGCGTACATTTTTTTTACGAGTTGTCTTGTTACGAGTTGTCTTGATGACGAAGCGTCCAGCAATCCGCCAGAATTAACTCGGTTGGAAGCTTGGAATAGTCAGTTAGTTTATTGGCAAAAAATTGTGTTTCAGGTAATGTCATATTTGCCATAATTTTTCGGAGTTTTTTTTTCATCGCAAAGAGGGACAAATACAGTACAGTAGAGGGACAAATTATCAGAATGAGGGACTTAAACAGGGTTCTCATTACCACAAATTAGGCAAATTACAAATCTAAACCAGTTCAAAACCTTTATAAATTCATGGACAGGACCTAAATGTAATTGCACATCATGCCGGTCTTAGGGCTGCATACTCTGTTTTGTTGATGTTTATTACTCAGTTCTGCTTCTCTATTATGATGCATTGCTCATAAAAGTTTTATACATATATATTAAATCTCCCTCCATTTAGGATACAAATACATAACTTGAGGACGCATGAGATGGAAGGATTGCCTGTCTCTCACGCTCCCTCTTGTTCAAATCAACTCTCGCTTTCTAATTTTATTCCAACATAGTATCATAATGGAATTATTGTTAACTTGCTTAGTGCTGGTTGTTTGATGCTTTGACTTTTTGTGTGCTTTGACTTTTAAGTTGCTTGGACTTTTAAGTGTGCTTTTATGTATATATATATATATATTATGTTTTTCATTGTCATGCTATTTATGTCTTGTAATACTGTATATTTTATGTCTTGTTTTATTTAATTGTCTTTCTATGTTGCATGCTTGTGATGTCTGCTTCTGTGATAGTTGGTTTAAGAGCTCTACAGAGCTCATGTTATTTGTTATGTATGTACAAATTGCCGACTCTAAATAAAAATTACTTTACTTTACTTTACTTTTACACAGGCACGTGCACTATCAAACAGGTGGGGCACCACCCCTAATATGCGAGATTGTCTCTATAATGAGGGATGGTCTCGCATTATCGAGATGAAAATATCCATCTTATTCGAGATTTTCGGTTCAGTTTTATTCCTTTTGTGAAATTCGTCGGAAAAAATAAAAAAGCGCAGCATTGTTGGCCAATATTGGCACGAATATTTAGATCACATTCCTTCTTTACAAATCAAGTTTTATGCAATATAATGATGCGTCATTGAAATATGCTAAATTGAAATCAGCTCTTCTGCATTTCCGTGTCATATTCACATAACAAATTTGGTAATTTCTCCAGCAAACTTTGTTATTTTTCCACAAACTTACTTACATATGATGAGCTGAGGTTCTCTACTTTCATTTCAGCAATCTATTGTGCATATTAGATTGCGCATCGAGGCAAAATCATCGTCTCAAGAAAGTGCATGGTCAATTATCTATGGCGGCCCATTAGGGTTATGATATTCAATCAATCTGATTAAAACCAGATCTCTACATGCTCCCGATTTTGTTATGTCGCGTAGAGGATCTGGTATAACCTAGTAGACATCGACGTGCAGGTGACCTTTCTAACTGACCAATCAAAAGATCGGCCTGAGAAATGTAGAGATGATCGGGGGCATGCGGATGCATAAGAACTTATCGTAAAATGCATAGTTCCGAAGAGATGACCACAGCGCACAGAACCAGCTGTGTGTAAACATTGCCGCAGCATTGGTTTACATGAAGACCGCGAGCTTCAACTGACTCCATGGAGTTATTGTGGTCACGTACGATGATAAAAAAAACAACAGTGAACGTGTTATTATGAAAAATAATTAAACATGGCAAAGAAGACAGAAATAAATACAACCTCTATTCATCATGTTTATATTTCAAAACCGGGAATTTTTCAAAGGGTTTAAAGAATTTTTACATGCTACACAGTAGCTTGGACTCCCTTCGAATCATGCTGTCATTTCATGTAGATTTTTGCTTCGATCTTACTGCGGCGACCAGTCCAGGAAAGGGCAATGTTACAAATAGAAATAGAAACAGTGACTTTTAATCCGTTCTTTTTCTACATAATTATTTCTCATTAATTCTCATCCTTGTGAATTGAAGGGTACTGATTTTCAATTCGTAGAAAATCATTTGAAGTACTAAGTACATATTTATGTTTGATTTTATTATACGATAAGATATCGTACTGCAGAGATCATACAGATCATTATGGCTACGCGTCTTGTAATCTTGTGTAGTGATCCAGATGTGTCCGTCTGATAAGACGGGAAAGCTGGCCCATGGTCATTTAATTCTAATTATCTTATGTTGGGCAGAATTTTTGCAGAACCGACTTGCGTTTGATACGCATATGAGGATTGGTTGAAGATTTTCGCTTGAAACTTTTTTGATTGGACAGTGAAATTTCTCAGCTAAGGTCACCTGCACGTCGATGTCTACTGGGTTATACCAGATCCTCTACGCGACATAACAAAATCGGGAGCATGTAGAGATCTGGTTTTAATCAGATTGGATATTCAATGTTGTTGTTCATCAGAGATGCATCGTGTAAGAGTTGTCTTTCCAAACCGTCAACATTTGTCACAAGAACGATCGTTTTATCCAGAATTATGTTTAGTAATGAATAAGTGATGTTGACATAAAATGATAAAAAAACCTGAACATGCCATTTCTACATTCAAGAAGAAGAAAATAATTGAAATATTTGAATATTTCATTACTGATAATTGGTTTTATTTTTTCACAAATACGTTTATTCTATAGAAAAAAAATATTAAATAAACATGATGAATAAAATTCAATGAACAGTAGTCTGAAATGATACCAACTTGACATCATGATAGAGCATTAAAAAAAAATCCAATGTTGCTGAACGTTCAACATGCACAAGTCTATGTTACGTATTGCTCTCCATACAAGATGACAGGAACTGATAACGAAAGTAGGGCAGTGAACTAGATTGATGCTCATTGGCTCATTATGCAAATGTCATATCCGGGTCAGTGCATAGAAACGTTTTTCAAAGATGTCACAACCATCTCAGTTGGCTTTTTCCATCAAAGAAATTTTATTTTACAGTGAAAATAAACATTGAAGCCGGGGGTAGGTAAGATTCTCAGCCTGAAGCATCTCTAATTTTCAAGTTCCTACTTCATTGCAGCATCCGATACGTTGACGGTAAACATTTTTATGTTCATTGGGCAGAGGAAATTCGAACCAAGCAGGAAATGTCATGCGCTTTTGCGTTCTTTCCGCAAAATTAAGATTTATTCTCATTAAGATCACAATCATCTCGCATTTGCGAGATATTTTCATGACCCAATTCAGGGATTATGCCTCATTACCATGATTACAGAGACGATCTCGCAAATCAGGGGTGGTGCCCCACCTGTCAAATTTACCAGTTAAAAACCGTCTCCCGCAAAGAGAGACAACTCATACGTTTTTTCGTCTTCTCCCAAAAAAATTGATAAATCATACGCTTGAATTCTCCAATAAAATGAAGAGATTGGATTATTGCAAGATAAAATGGGATAATTTCCACTGAAATAAAAATTCTCAACATTTTATTACACAGATTTAGCCTAAAAATCGTCTGTTTCTTGCCAGCTTTAGTATTTAAAGCAGTCGACACCATCGTTCCCCTTTCTGACACCTGATGAAAAAAATAGACAAGATCCGTTGAAGTGTCAAGGTCACTCATGATTTTTAGCTCACCTCGACGAAGTTGAGTGAGCTTATGCTATACCCCCGCACGTCCACGTCCGGTTAAGAAGTTTGGGCATGTTGGGGTAGCTCAGTATCTGACAAAGTGCTGATGCTACAGTAACCAAATTTGCACAAGTGATTCATCTTGGGATGCTGAGGTGAACCCATGCATCAGATGCAGTATCTGACCTACATTTTCCGCTTGAGTGATTTTGCTTTTAAAAGCCAATATTGAGCAAAGTATAAGTGCTACATGTACACAAACTTGCATATTGGATGTATCTTTGAACAAACTTTCATAAAAGGACCTTTTTTTTTTTTTTATTTTTTTTTTTTTTAGCTCACCTGAGCCATAGGCTCAAGTGAGCTATTGTCATAGTGTTGCGTCCGTCGTCGTCGTCGTCCGTCGTCGTCGTAAACTTTTCACATTTTAAACTTCTTCTCCAGAACAGCTGAATGGATTTTGATGAAACTTGGTAGGTATGAAGTACTCATGGTCCCCTACAAGTGTTGTTGTTTTTCGTCCGGATCTGTCAACAGGTGGCGCCACCACAGCCAAAAGTAGGTCACGGGGGGTACCCTCCTTTGACAAACTTCTTCTTCAGAACCGAAGCATGTATCGACAAACCGAAAGCATCAGGATGATCTAGAGAGATGTCTTAAGAAGTGTTGTTATTTTTGGTTCCACTTCGAAGTCAAATTTTTAACGCGTTTTTGACGTCTTTTCGGACTTAGTCAGAAATGCACATTTTTGCACTATTTCTTTAAATAACTCAATAAGTGTATGATTTTACACACTCATTTACTACATATTTATCATATTTAACTTACTTAATGCTTTGATATGTATTTTATGCTTAAATTTTATTTTTTTGATTTTTTATGAATTTTTTTCTTATGTAAAAAGGAAGGGGGGAGGGGTTGATTTTCATACATTTTCTGCTTCTTTTCTATAACCACTCTTCAGATTGTCATGACAATTTGTAGGTATGAGGTACTCATGCATGGCACCTTACAAGTGAAAGAATTTTGTCAAGATATCCACTTTTGGATTTTTAAGGAATATTTTTTAAGATTGTACATAGGTATAATGTATGTTTTCCATGCCCAATGGACCCATGGGGAGTAGCTTTAAACCCCGGCGGGACCCCAACAAATTTTTTTTTCCCTTTTTAGCTCACCTGAGCCATAGGCTCAAGTGAGCTATTGTCATAGTGTTGTGTCTGTCATCCGTCGTCCGTCATCGTCGTCGTCCGTCGTCGTAAACTTTTCACATTTTTAAACTTCTTCTCCAGAACGGCTGAAGAGATTTTGATGAAATTGGAGTTATCTTCCTTTTTTTCCACATATTAATGATGTTCTTAATTTTAACAAGTTTTTTATCATAGTTAAGCATAATAGTTTTGCTAAGATCAACATCATATGTAAAACCAAGTAAAGTAAATCTTGTTGTCCATTTTAAGTCAATATCACTGCATAATTTTTGATCACAGTATTTTTTGCTGCCTATCCAAGTAATTTGGGTTTTTGCAATATTAATTTTAAGGCCTGAAAGAGAGTAAAAGTTATTAATTAAATTAATTGTTTCATAAAGCGAAGTCTTTGTGCCATCTAGAATAACTGTAGTGTCATCTGCATATAATGTAAGTTTATATTCAGTATTATCTTTGCATATACCCTTAATTTTATCATTATTTCTTATTTGAATTGCCAAAATTTCTGCACATAGTAAAAATATATAGCTTGATATTGGGTCACCCTGTCTGCAACCTCTTTCAAGTTCAAAGAAGGGTGATTGAATAACTGCAGAAGCAGAATTTTGATGAGTAATAGAGATCCATTTTCTGAAAGATGGGCCAAAATTTAAAAATTCCAAAGTTTTATCTATAAAATGCCAGGAGATCGAATCAAATGCTTTTTCAAAGTCTATCATGAGTAAAGTGCCAGGAATATTATTTTCTTCAGTGAAATGCATAAGATCATATATAAGCCGAGTGTTTTCTCCGATATATCTACCGGGTATAAATCCTGTTTGATCTGAACTGACAATGTTTGAAATTACCTTTTTAATTCTATTAGCCAAAATACCAGAACAAATTTTGTAAACTGTGTTAAGTAATGTTATGTGTCGCCAATTCTTTATCTGATTCTTTTGTTTACCTTCTTTGAGAATACAAGTGATTATCCCTTGTCTTTGAGTTACAGACAGGGTGCCTTGTTCATAACCATAATTTAATGACCGAATGATAAAATCACCTATTTCTTTCCAAAACATCTTGAAAAATTCACATGGAAATCCATCAGAGCCAGGCGACTTATTATTAGACATGCTTTTTAGAGTTTCTGATGCTTCCTTTAAAGTAAATTTTCCTTCAAGTAAGTTACGGTCATTGAGTGTTAATTTTGGGGTATGGCAAGTGATTATGTTTCCAAGGTCAAAATTATCTGTTATATCTGTTTCCTTTTTAGCTCGCCGGGACGAATGTCCGGAGAGCTATTGTCATACCCCCGGCGTCGGCGTTGGCGTCTGCGTCTGCGTCTGCGTCTGCGTCTGCGTCTGCGTCTGCGTCTGCGTCTGCGTGCGCGTGCACAAAAACTTTAACCTTGCTTATAACTTTTAAACCAATACAGATTGGGCTTTCATATTTCACATGTGCATTCCTTGTGACAAGACCTTTCCATGGATACCAAAATTTTTGACCTTGTGACCTTGACCTTGGAGATTGACCTTCTTTTGAAAAACTTTAACCTTGGCCATATTTTTGGAATGGTAAGTGATAGGGCTTTGATATTTCACATGTGTATTCCTTGTGACAAGACCTTTCCATGGATACCAAAATTTTTGACCTTGTGACCTTGACCTTGGAGATTGACCTACTTTTGAAAAACTTTAACCTTGGCCATATTTTTGGAATGGTAAGTGATAGGGCTTTGATATTTCACATGTGTATTCCTTGTGACAAGACCTTTCCATGGATACCAAAATTTTTGACCTTGTGACCTTGACCTTGGAGATTGACCTACTTTTGAAAAACTTTAACCTTGGCCATATTTTTGGAATGGTAAGTGATAGGGCTTTGATATTTCACATGTGTATTCCTTGTGACAAGACCTTTCCATGGATACCAAAATTTTTGACCTTGTGACCTCGACCTTGGAGATTGACCTACTTTTGAAAAACTTTAACCTTGGTCATATTTTTGGAATGGTAAGTGATAGGGCTTTGATATTTCACATGTGTATTCCTTGTGACAAGACGTTTCCATGGATACCAAAATTTTTGACCTTGTGACCTTGACCTTGGAGATGATTGACCTACTTTTGAAAAACTTTAACCTTGGCCATATTTTTGGAATGGTAAGTGATAGGGCTTTGATATTTCACATGTGTATTCCTTGTGACAAGACCTTTCCATGGATACCAAAATTTTTGACCTTGTGACCTTGACCTTGGAGATGATTGACCTACTTTTGAAAAACTTTAACCTTGGCCATATTTTTTGAATGGTTAGTGATAGGGCTTTGATATTTCACATGTGCATTCCTTGTGATAAGACCTTTTTTATTGTTGTTGTTGCAATTTACATATGGTTGCCACCGGCGAGCTATGTTGTCATTCTGACAAGTCTGGTTATAGAGTTGCTTATAGAAACTTTCAATTTCTTTTAAAATGAGTTTTTGTTCAGAAATTTCTTGCCCATCATCACATTCTAATCTAGTTATGGTTTTGGAGGTGTAGTTCCTGGTTTCCAGATTACAAAAATATTGGGATGGTTTTTCGCCCTCAAGCATCCATTCGCTCTCGACTGTATGATATTACCATTAAGTTTTTCTTTTCTTAAATTTTCAAGTTCTTGCTTTTTCAAATCCAGTGTCTCATGATCTGAATTATTAGCCGAGTTGCAAAACTCGGCTCTTAATTTGATGTGAGGCGGGCGGGCGGGCGGGCGTCTGGGCGGGCGGTTGGGCGGGCGGGAAGGCGTCAACAATTGGTTTCCGGACTATAAGTCAACTACGAAAGAGGCTATAACAATGAAACTTCATACACTTACTCACCATTAGTCAAGGATGAGCCCTATTGATTTTGGGGTCAAAAGGTCAAAGGTCAAGGTCACAGGACTCAGATGATTGAAAATGGTTTCCGGACCATATTTCAGCCTGTATTGCACCTATGATCATGAAACTTGCCAGAAATGTTTCCCTTGAATCAAGGATGAGGCCTATTGATTTTGGGGTCAAAAGGTCAAAGGTCAAGGTCACAGGACTCAGATGATTGAAAATGGTTTCCGGACCATATTTCAGCCTGTATTGCACCTATAATCATGAAACTTGCCAGAAATGTTTCCCTTGAATCAAGGATGAGGCCTATTGATTTTGGGGTCAAAGGTCAAAGGTCAAGGTCACATGACTCAGATGATTGAAAATGGTTTCTGGACCATATTTCAGCCTGTATTGCACCTATAATCATGAAACTTGCCAGAAATGTTTCCCTTGAATCAAGGATGAGGCCTATTGATTTTGGGGTCAAAAGGTCAAAGGTCAAGGTCACAGGACTCTGTTGATTGAAATTGGTTTTGGGACCATATTTCAGCCTGTATTGCACCTATAATCATGTAACTTGCCAGAAATGTTTCCTGTGAATAGAAAATGACCACTTTTGATTTTGGGGTCAAAAGGTCAAAGGTCAAGGTCACAGGACTCTGATGATTGAAAATGGTTTCCGGGCCATATTTTAGCCTGTATTGCACCTAAAGTTATGAAACTTGCCAATAATGATTCCCATGAATCAAGAATGACCCCTATTGATTTTGGGGTCAAAAGGTCAAAGGTCAAGTTCACAGGACTCCGATGATTGAAAGTGGTTTGGGACCATATTTCAGCCTGTATTGCAATTATAATCATGAAGCTTGCCAGAAATGTTTCCCATGGATCAAGGATGACCACTATCAATTTTGGGGTTAAAAGGTCAAAGGTCAAGGTCACAGGACTAAGATGATTAAAAATGGTTTCCCGACTGAATTTGAGCCTGTATTGCACCTATAATCATGTAACTTGCCAGAAATGTTTCCAGTGAATAGAAAATGACCACTTTTGATTTAGGGGTCAAAGGGTCAAAGATCAAGGTCACAGGGCAAGGTAATTGAAAATGGTTTCCAGACCATTTTTGAGCCTGTATTGCACCTATAATCATGAAACTTGCCATTAATATTTGGGTCAAAAGGTCAAAGATCAAGGTCACAGGAAAATCTGTATCCTTGAAAATATATTACACGCTGATATAGAATAAAGAGAAGACCATTTCTTGATCCAGAAATTTTCATTTAGGACCACAAAATGTTGTTACAAACCATACACATTTCATGTTAGTCTGCATATTCATACTTACATTCCAGTTTTGCAACTCGGCATTTTGCATCTTCGATGCATTTTGAGCTTATTTTCATTTTCTTCCATAATTTTTATTTCTTCAATAAGAGTAGTTTCTGTTTTATTCATTTCTTTCTTTTTATAGCTTGCAAAAGATATAGTTTTGCCTCTAATTTCTAACAGAAGAATTTCAAGGAATAACTGGTCATTTATGGTAAATTGGATTTCATTGTTGGGTATTTCTTCAAAACTTTCTCTATTGTAAACAGGAAGTGCATATTGTTCTTTAATTTGCCTTATGATTTGTTTTATTGTATCTAGATATCTGGAATCATATAATAAACTACTGTTCAATTTCCATAGGCCTGATTTTTGCACAAAATTATCAAATTTAAGATTAAGTGATATTGGGGAATGATCATAAAAGGACCTTGACCTACTTTTTCCGCTTGAGTGATTTTGCCTTTAAAAGCCATTATTGAGCAAAGTATAAGTGCTACATGTACCAAACTTGCTTATTGGATGTATCATTGATCAAACTTTCATGTAATGACCTTGACCTACTTTTTCCGCTTGAGTGATTTTGCCTTTAAAAGCCAATATTGAGCAAAGTATAAGTGCTACATGTACCAAACTTGCATATATGATTTATTTTTTATCAAACTTTCATAAAATGGCCTTGACCTACTTTTTCTGCTTGAGTGATTTTGCCTTTAAAAGCCAATATTGAGCAAAGTATAAGTGCTACATGTACAGAACTTACATATTGGATGTATCTTTGATCAAACTTTCATAAAATGACCTTGACCTACTTTTTCCGCTTGAGTAATTTTGCCTTTAAAAGCCAATATTGAGCAAAGTATAAGTGCTACATGTACCAAACTTGCATATTGGATGTATCTTTGATCAAACTTTCATAAAATGAAATTGACCTACTTTTTCCGCTTGAATTATTTTACCTTTAAAAGCCAATATACATGTATTTAGAAATATGTTTGAATTGAATTTTGCTGCCACGAGGTGAGCTTCGTAACCTGTGATTACCTATGTTTTTCATCGTCATCAAAAAATAAGAACAAACTCAAAAAAATTATTTTATGACACGAGGCAGATGGTTTCTATGCAGCTAAAATGTCACTTCCGGTCTGTAAATATGTATAAAAATGAACTTACCTTGATCGTTTCAAAGGAACTATTTTTTTTTATATCAACAGGAAGAGTCACTTGATATTAGTACGCATTGATAAAAAAAAAAATTTCTGTTCGATGCCTCTCTTGCATCTACTTTAGTCAAGTGGACAGTACACCAAAGATATTTACAGGGACCCCATGGGGCCCCTGCTGAAGTGCGGGAAACCCCGAACATTCAG
The DNA here is from genome assembly GCA_028142955.1 of Pinctada fucata. Classification (NCBI taxonomy): domain Eukaryota; kingdom Metazoa; phylum Mollusca; class Bivalvia; order Pterioida; family Pteriidae; genus Pinctada; species Pinctada fucata. The sequence goes on from AP027114.1 coordinate 41,254,102, forward strand.
AATTTGAGGAGATGGTAAATTTGATAGTGACGTGTAGAAAGAGCGTCAATTTCTTGTATGATACCCCTTTACAGGTCATAAGGGAATATATGTATAGAGAGACAGGCTTCCGACGAATTTTCAGCTAGAAGTAGCATCTGAAATGTTTGCATTTGTCATGTTTGAAGGGCAAAATGGGGTATGACCATAAAGATTTATTTGTATACTTCCTAGAAACATCAATAATTCACCCAAAAAGATCTCATAACATAGCCTAATTGTCTACCTAAGTTGGACTGTTTTCTACTTTCTGTCTTGAATCTCCATTGCCAGATTGGACAAATACTGATTCATTCAGAGGCTTTACTATGCTTACTGTAAGCAAAGTAAAACACCTGGATGATTCTTATAAGCTAATCTGGCAATCCTCATGACAATGCTTTTTGTATTTTGGAAGTTAATTGATTTTTGACAAAAACCTGCTACAGTGAGCTATGTAATCTTTGATTACCCATGTTTCATATTACTGGTAGACTTGCATTTTAGACACTCTAATACCAGATATCACTACTTTTGACGTTATTTATAATTGTGATGTCATATATCAGATACGATGTCACAGTTAAAAGTTATGTCAAATCTTGTGATGTAGGGTCTCAGGATGTGTCAAATACAAGTCAACTGCAATAATGTGAAAACGTCTATTCTATATAACTTACACGATATAGAGTTATTAAACTTGCATTCATGGTCAAGGATGATGAGATTCAATAACCAATGAGGGTCAAGTCACCTTTAAGATATAATTGCAAAGTATCATCACTCTAAACCCATCGAAAGAAAACGTGATAGATTTATGTATAATTACTCAAGATTTTGAGCCTTCTCACCCCCCCCCCCCCCTTTTTAGCTCACCTGAGCCATAGGCTCAAAGTGAGCTATTGTTATAGCGTGGCGTCCGTCGTCCGTCGTCGTCCGTCACTTTTCACATTTTCTACTTCTTCTCCAGAACGGCTGAAGGGATTTTGATGAAACTTAGTAGGTATGAAGTACTCATGGTCCCCTACAAGTGTTATTGTTTTTCGTCCGGATCTGTCAACAGGTGGCGCCACCACAGCCAAAAGTAGGTCACGGGGGGTACCCTCCTTTGACAAACTTCTTCTTCAGAACCGAAGCATGTATCGACAAACCGAAAGCATCAGGGTGATCTAGAGAGATGTCTTAAGAAGTGTTGCTATTTTTGGTTCCACTTCGAAGTCAAATTTTTGACGCGTTTTTGACGTCTTTTCGGACTTCGTCAGAAATGCACATTTTTGCACTATTTCTTTAAATAACTCAATAAGTGTATGATTTTACACACTCATTTACTACATATTTATCATATTTAACTTACTTAATGCTTTGATATGTATTTTATGCTTAAATTTTATTTTTTTGATTTTTTATGAATTTTTTTCTTATGTAAAAAGGAAGGGGGGGGGGGGGGTGATTTTCATACATTTTCTGCTTCTTTTCTATAACCACTCTTCAGATTGTCATGACAATTTGTAGGTATGAGGTACTCATGCATGGTACCCTACAAGTGAAAGAATTTTGTCAAGATATCCACTTTTGGATTTTTAAGGAATATTTTTTAAGATTGTACATAGGTATAATGTATGTTTTCCATGCCAAATGGACCCATGGGGAGTAGCTTCAAACCCTGGCGGGACCCCAACAATTTTTAGCTCACCTGAGCCATAGGCTCAAAGTGAGCTATTGTCATAGCGTGGCGTCCGTCGTCCGTCGTCGTCCGTCGTCGTCCGTCGTCCGTCGTAAACTTTTCAACATTTTCGACTTCTTCTCCAGAACCACTGAAAAGATTTTCATAAAACTTGGTAGGAATGAAGTACTCATGGTCCCCTACAAGTGTTGTTGTTTTTCGTCCGGATCCATCAACAGGTGGCGCCACCAGAGGCAAAAGTAGGTCACAGGGGGTACCCTCCTTTGACAAACTTCTTCTTCAGAACGGAGGCACGTATCGACAAACCGAAAGCATCAGGATGAACTAGAGAGATGTCTTAAGAAGTGTTGTTATTTTTGGTTCCACTCGGAAGTCAAATTTTTGACGCGTTTTTGACGTCTTTTCGGACTTCGTCAGAAATGCACATTTTTGCACTATTTCTTTAAATAACTCAATAAGTGTATGATTTTACACATTCATTTACTGCATATTTATCATATTTAAGTTACTAAATGCTTTGATAAGTATTTTATTCTAAAATTTAGATTTTTTGATTTTTTATTAATTTTTTTCTTATGTGAAAAGGAAGGGGGGGGGGGTGATTTTCATACATATTCAACTTCTTCTCCAGAACCACTGAAAAGATTTTCATGAAACTTGGTAGGAATGAAGTACTCATGGTCCCCTACAAGTGATGTTGTTTTTCGTCCAGATCCATCAACAGGTGGCGCCACCAGAGGCAAAAGTAGGTCACAGGGGGTACCCTCCTTTGACAAACTTCTTCTTCAGAACGAAAGCACGTATCGACAAACTGAAAGCATCAGAATGATCTAGAGAGATGTCTTAAGAAGTGTTGTTGTTTTTGGTTCCACTCGGAAGTCAAATTTTTGACGCGTTTTTGACGTCTTTTCGGACTCTGTCGGAAATGCACATTTTTGCACTATTTCTTTTAATAACTCAATATGTGTATGGTTTTACACATTCATTTACTACAAATTCATCACATTTAAGTTACTTAATGCTTTGATATGTATTTCATACTGAAATTTTAATTTTTTGATTTTTTATGAATTATTTTCTTATGTGAAAAGGAAAGGGGGGGGGGTTGATTTTCATACATATTCAACTTCTTCTCCAGAACTGCTGAACAGATTTTTATGAGTATTTTTTCAATCATTAATAGATATGTTTACTGTGAACATGGACCCAAGGCTTGTAAGTTCAAGTTCTGGTACCCTGGTAACTTTAGTTTCGTATAAGTTGGTACATGTTCATGTATGCAAGAGTTGTCTTTCTTTAATATAGATTTATGTTTTTGAGGTTTAAATTTTTGGATTATCGATTCATTTGAATGTTATATATTTTGAATTATTAAATAGGTATGGAAAAGGAAACTAAATTATTTTAAAAAGATGAATAAGTATTTTCAAATTTATCTTGTGAAGACTTAGATATACAACTATGAAATTACAATATTGAGAGCAGCTCAAAATATTAATGTAAGAACAGATCAATGTTATCAATAACACAGTGAAAGGATGGGGAGGGGGTCTGTTATTTTGCTTTAGCTTCTGTATAACTATCTCTCTCGGGTTACTTAGATTACTCAAGAAGAAGGGGGGATGATTTTCATACATATTCAACTTCTTCTCCAGAACCACTGAACAGATTTTCGTTAAACTTGGTAGGAAAGAAGAAATCATGGTCCCCTACAAGTATTGTTGTTTTTAGCTCACCTGAGCGAAGCTCAAGTGAGCTATTGTCATAGCGCGTCGTCCGTCCATCCGACGTAAACTTTTAACATTTTCGATATCTTTTCGGCAGCTGCTGCACAGAATTTCACAGGAAGCAAGTACTCAATGCCCTCTATCAAATTTGTGTTTTTCAAGCCGATCGGAAATCCAAGATGGCCGCCACAGGCTCTGATTGGCTGACACATTTTTGACTTCTCTTCTGAAACTGCGTCACAGAATTTCATGAAACTTCACAGGAAGCAAGTACTCAATGCCCTCTACCAAGTTTGTGTTTTTTGAGCCGATCGGAAATCCAAGATGGCCGCCACAGTCTCTGATTGGCTGACACATTTTGACTTCTCCTTCGAAACTGCTGCACAGAATTTCATGAAACTTCACAGGAAGCAAGTACTCAATGCCTTCTACCAAGTTTGTGTTTTTGGAGCCGATTGGAAATCCAAGATGGCCGCCACAGGCTCTAATTGGCTGACACATTCTCGACTTCTCCTCTGAAACCGCTGCACAGAATTTCATGAAACTTCACGGGAAGCAACTACTCAGTGCCCTCTACCAAATTGTGTTTTTCAAGCCAATCGGAAATCCAAGATGGCTGCCACAGGCTCTGATTGGCTGACACATTTTCAACTTCTCTTCTATAACCACTGCACAGAATATCATGAAACTTCACAGGAAGCAAGTACTCAATGCCCTCTACTAAGTTTGTGTTTTTCGAGCCAATCGGAAATCCAAGATGGCTGCCACAGACTCTGATTGACTGACACATTTTCGACTTCTCCTCTCAAACAGCTGCATAGAATTTCACAAACCTTCACAGGAAGCAAGTACTGATTGCTCTCTACCAAGTTTGTGTTTTTCGAGCTGATCAGAAATCCAAGATGGCCGCCACAGGCTCTGATTGGCTGACAAATTTTCGACTTCTCCTCTGAAACCGCTGCGCAGAATTTCATGAAACTTCACAGGATGCAAGTACTCATACCCTCTATCAAGTTTGCGTTTTTGGAGCCTATCGGAAATTCAAGATGGCCGCCACAGGCTCTAATTGGCTGACACATTTTCAACTTCTCCTCTAAAACTGCTTCACAGAATTTCTTGAAACTTCACAGGACGCAAGTACTTATTGCCCTCTACCTAGTTTGTGTTTTTCGAGCCGATTGGAAATCCAAGATGTCCTCTATAGGCTCTATTTGAATGACACATTTTTGACTTATCCTCTTAAACTACTGCACAGAATGTCACTGAACTTTACAGGAAGTAACTTGTACACCTTGTCCTTCTCAAAGCTTCACTAAAAGCGATTTCCTTCAGGTCTTGACTTTGATTGAAAACATACATACAGTCTCCTCAGGTGAGCGATGTGGCCCCCTTGGGCCTCTTGTTTTTTTCCTTTTTCTGTTTTTTTTCTCTTTTTATTTTTATATTTATCGCTAGAAATGAAACTGTGAAAGAATTTTGTCAAAATATCAACTTTTAGATTTTTAATGATTTTTTAAATAAGACAAGCTATAGCTAGTTTGGCTTTGTGTACTTATTTTCATACTTCGAATTAACTTGGCCACATACGCTATCAAATATACGCTGAATTTATTTTTAAGATGTTGACTTTTTGTGTCGCTTGCGAAGCACAGCGACTTTTAGGGATCACTTTGTCTGTTGTTCGTCTGTCCGTCCATCCGTCCCTCCGTCTGTCCGTCTGTCTGTCACACCCCATAACTTTTGATTGGTAAGTGATAGGGCTTTGATATTTCACATGTGTATTCCTTGTGACAAGACCTTTATACACATATCATAATTTTTGACCTTTTGACCTTGACCTAGATATTTGACCTACTTTTCTAAAAATCTAATATTGGCTATATCTCTTGATTGATTAGTGATAGGGCTTTAATATTTCACATGTGTATTCCTTGTGATTAGACCTTTCTACACATATAATGTTTGACCTTGTGACCTTGATCTAGATATTTGACCTACTTTTCTAAAAATCTAATATTGGCTATATCTCTTGATTGGCAAGTGATAGGGCTTTGATATTTCACATGTGTAATCTTTGTGACAAGACCTTTCTAAGCAAACCATATTTTTTGACCTCGTGACCTTGACCTAGATATTTGACCTACTTTTCAAAAAATCTAAGATTGGCTATATCTTTTGATTGGTAAGTGATAGGGCTTTGATATTTCACATGTGTATTTCTTGTGACAAGTCCTTTTTTCACATACTATATTTTTTAACCTTATGACCTTGACCTAGATATTTGACCTACTTTTAAAAAAAAAACCAAGATTTTGGCTATATCTATTGATTGGCAAGTGATAGGGCTTTGATATTTCTCTTGTGTATTCCTTTTGACAATACCTTTCTACACATACCATAATTTTGACCTCATGACCTTGACCTAGATATTTGACCTACTTTTCAAAAAAATTAAGATTTGCTATATCTTTTGATTGGTAAGTGATAGAGCTTTGATATTTCATATGTGTATTCCTTCTTGTGACAAGGCCTTTCTACACATATCATAACTTTTGACCTCATAACCAAGACCTAGATATTTGACCTACTTTTCAAAAAATCTTAGATTGGCTATTTCTTTTGATTGCTGAGTGATAGGCTTTGATATTTCACATGTGCATTCCATGTGACAAGACCTTTCTTCACATACCATCATTAGCTCACCTGAGCCAAAGGCTCTAGTGAGCTATTGTCATAGCGATCCGTCCGGCGTCCGTCTTGTGTCTGTCATAAACTTTTCACATTTTCAACTTCTTCTCAAGAATGGCCAAAGGGATTTTGATGAAACTTGGTAGGTATAAAGTACTAATGGTCCCCTACAAGTGTTGTTGTTTTTCGTCTGGATCCCTCAACAGGTGGCGCCACCACAGGCAAAAGTAGGTCACGGGGGGTACCCTCCTTTGACAAACTTCTTCTTCAGAACGGAAGCACGTATCGACAAACCGAAAGCATCAGGATGATCTAGAGAGATGTCTTAAGAAGTGTTGTTATTTTTGGTTCCACTCCGAACTCAAATTTTTGACGCTTTTTTGACGTCTCTTCGGACTTAGTCAGAAATGCTAATTTTTGCACTATTTCTTTAAATAACTCAATAAGTGTATGATTTTACACACTCATTTACTGCATATTTATCATATCTAACTTAATTATTGCTTTGATATGTATTTTATGCTTAAATTTTATTTTTTTTGATTTTTTATGAATTTTTTTTTCTTATGTAAAAAGGAAGGGGGGGGGGTGATTTTCATACATTTTCTGCTTCTTTTCTATAACCACTCTTCAGATTGTCATGACATTTTGTATGTATGAGGTACTCATGCATGGTACCCTTCAAGTGAAGGAATTTTGTCAAGATATCCACTTTTGGATTTTTAAGGAATATTTTTTAAGATTGTACATAGGTATAGTGTATGTTTTCCATGCCCAATGGACCCATGGGGAGTGGCTCCAAACCCCGGCGGGACCCCAACAAAAATTTTTCTTCCCTTATTAGCTCACCTGAGCCAAAGGCTCTAGTGAGCTATTGTCATAGCGATCCGTCCGGCGTCCGTCGTCCGTCGTCCGTCGTGTGTCGTGTGTCTGTCGTAAACTTTTCACATTTTCGACTTCTTCTCAAGAATGGCTAAAAGGGATTTTGATGAAACTTGGTAGGTATAAAGTACTAATGGTCCCCTACAAGTGTTGTTGTTTTTCGTCCGGATCCCTCAACAGGTGGCGCCACCACAGGCAAAAGTAGGTCACGGGGGGTACCCTCCTTTGACAAACTTCTTCTTCAGAACGGAAGCACGTATCGACAAACCGAAAGCATCAGGATGATCTAGAGAGATGTCATAAGAAGTGTTGTTATTTTTGGTTCCACTCCGAACTCAAATTTTTGACGCTTTTTTGACGTCTCTTCGGACTTAGTCAGAAATGCAAATTTTTGCACTATTTCTTTAAATAACTCAATAAGTGTATGATTTTACACACTCATTTACTGCATATTTATCATATCTAACTTACTTTTTTTCTCAGATTGACATGACACTTGGTAGGTATGAGGTACTCATGGTTCCCTACAAGTGAATGAATTTTGTCAAGATATCCTCTTTTGGATTTTTTACGGAAAAACATTCATAGGTACAATGTAGGTTTTCCATGCCCAATGAACCCAAGAGTAGTGGTTCAAACCCCGGCAGGACCCCACTTTTGCAGGTTTTTTTTGCCTTTTTTTATATTTATTGTTAGAAATGAAACTGTGAAAGAATTCTGTCAAAATATCAACTTTTAGATTTTTCATGATTCTTTAAATAGACAAGCTAGTTTGGCTTTGTGTACTTATTTTCGTACGTCGAAATAACTCAGCCACACATGCAATCAAATATATACTCTGAATTTATTTTTGAGATGTTGACTTTTTCCATACATGCATATTTCATAACAATTTCCCTATTTAATGATTATTTTCTCTGCTTTATTTTTGTATCTATGGTAAACAAAGTCGCCATGTATCTTGTGTTACAGATTTGATTGGTTCAATATTCCTCCACGCCCATTTAATAGTCACGGTGGGTAATCTCGCAACGCAGAACACTAGGTTTATCTAAAATTTCGTGTATTTCAAATTATTTTTCACAAAAAGGGGAATGTGATGCAGTGTAAGGATGCCTTAGATACGAGTTTTATCGAAAGTAAGAGAGGTAATATCCTTTTATAAAGCCGAAAAACTATCGGCATGATTGGTGTAGATGAAAGTGAAAGTAGAACGCCGATCATGTTTGTGCATTATAAAAAGCTATAATATCCACCTTATTTTGGATGCAACTCATAGTTAGGGCGTTATTACACTGCATCACATTTCCCTTTTGTAATAAATTATCTAGCTATTTTGCGCAAAAATATAGAAAAATAAATTGTTCTGCGTTGCGAGATTACCCACCGTGTTATTACTGTACACGTGATACATTTCAGGAGATTAATAGATGATCTATTAATAGATTTTTATTTAATGTGCATATACTGGGAACACTTTCATGCTTGTTATTATTCGTGTACTTGGAACAATTCCATACTTGTCATCATTTATAAACTTAGCTCGAATTTCCTTCGTCATAGACTATCTTAGATGAATTGTATACGGACTGATTTCTTGAAGAAACATCTAATGAGTAATCTCTTCCAGAGGATTTTGAGAATGTATAGGACATTTGATATATCTGAAATTCTTGAAAACAAATGAGTAATTTCTTCCCGAGGATTTTGAGAATGTATAGGACATTTGATATATCTGAAATTCTTGAAAACAAATAATTCAGTTCAGAGTTCTTGAAATCTTTCAATGAAATGTTGGACCACAGGAAGCTGTTGTTTTAAAAGAGAAAATAAATTATTATTCACAACCTTAAGCCACTGTGTTCGACATCTTGTATGTATAACATTTCTAAAGATGAACACAGAGGCTTAAGGTTGTGAATAATAAAACATTTTCTCTCATAAAACGACAGGTTCCTGTGGTCAGACATTTGGGAATTTTTATGCCCCAGGAATCAAAGATTCGGGGGCATATAGTTTTTGGCCTGTCCGTCTGTTTGTCTGTTTGTCTGTTTATCTGTTTGTCTGTTTGTCTGTCTGTTTGTCCGAAAAACTTTAACATTGGACATAACTTTTGAATGGGAAGTGATAGGGCTTTCATATTTCACATGTGTATTCCTTGTGACAAGACCTTTCCATTGATACCAAAATTTTTGACCTCATGACCTTGACCTTTGACCTACTTTTCAAAAACTTTAACATTGGGCATAACTTTTGAATGGGAAGTGATAGGGCTTTCATATTTCACATGTGTATTCCTTGTGACAAGACCTTTCCATTGATACCAAAATTTTTGACCTCGTGACCTTGACCTTGACCTTTGACCTACTTTTCAAAAACTTTAACATTGGGCATAACTTTTGAATGGGAAGTGATAGGGCTTTCATATTTCACATGTGTATTCATTGTGACAAGACCTTTCCATTGATACCAAAATTTTTGACCTCGTGACCTTGACCTTGACCTTTGACCTCCTTTTCAAAAACTTTAACATTGGGCATAACTTTTGAATGGGAAGTGATAGGGCTTTCATATTTCACATGTGTATTCCTTGTGACAAGACCTTTCCATTGATACCAAAATTTTTGACCTCTTGACCTTGACCTTTGAACGACTTTTCAAAAACTTTAATATTGGGCATAACTTTTGAATGGTAAGTGATAGGGCTTTCATATTTCACATGTGTATTCCTTGTGACAAGACCTTTCCATTGATACCAAAATTTTTGACCTCGTGACCTTGACCTTTGACCTCCTTTTCAAAAACTTTAACATTGGGCATAACTTTTGAATGGTAAGTGATAGGGCTTTCATATTTCATATGTGTATTCCTTGTGACAAGACCTTTCCATTGATACCAAAATTTTTGACCTCGTGACCTTGACCTTTGACCTTTTAACCCAGTGACCTCACATACATGCACTTAACAGAAAATAGTGTTCATACTAACAAAGATGCCACCGGGGGCATTCGTGTTTCACAAACACAGGCTTTATTATCTGTCCAAATAATAGATAGAACATGAGTTTTTATCGGGCCAAATGATTTTTTTATCAGCAAATCCGATGCAGCTGATACTTTTCATGAACTCTGTCAGCTAATAATTTGTCCATGTAACAGTCCTACCACGAGGCGAAACATAGTTAACAGTAAATAACGATGTCATAGGTCTGCTAGTTAGACAAGCTTTACAATATCATGGGCCTATTAATTTGTTTCCCTAAAAGCAGCATACACCAGAGTAGTAAGTTTATTTCATTGTTTTATTCTTTTTGTCTGTTTCTTCATCACTTGCTGCACATTAATGTGGAATTTTACAAAATGATTTTAGCCGAGTTGCAAAACTCGGCTCTTAATTTGATGTGAGACGGGCGGGCGGGCGGGCGGTTGGGCGGGCGGGAAGGCGTCAACAATTGGTTTCCGGACTATAAGTCAACTACGAAAGAGGCTATAACAATGAAACTTCATACACTTATTCACCATTAGTCAAGGATGAGCCCTATTGATTTTGGGGTCAAAAGGTCAAAGGTCAAGGTCACAGGACTCAGATGATTGAAAATGGTTTCCGGACCATATTTCAGCCTGTATTGCACCTATAATCATGAAACTTGCCAGAAATTTTTCCCTTGAATCAAGGATGAGGCCTATTGATTTTGGGGTCAAAAGGTCAAAGGTCAAGGTCACAGGACTCAGATGATTGAAAATGGTTTCCGGACCATATTTCAGCCTGTATTGCACCTATAATCATGAAACTTGCCAGAAATGTTTCCCTTGAATCAAGGATGAGGCCTATTGATTTTGGGGTCAAAAGGTCAAAGGTCAAGGTCACAGGACTCAGATGATTGAAAATGGTTTCCGGACCATATTTCAGCCTGTATTGCACCTATAATCATGAAACTTGCCAGAAATGTTTCCCTTGAATCAAGGATGAGGCCTATTGATTTTGGGGTCAAAAGGTCAAAGGTCAAGGTCACAGGACTCAGATGATTGAAAATGGTTTCTGGACCATATTTCAGCCTGTATTGCACCTATAATCATGAAACTTGCCAGAAATGTTTCCCTTGAATCAAGGATGAGGCCTATTGATTTTGGGGTCAAAGGGTCAAAGGTCAAGGTCACAGGACTCTGTTGATTGAAATTGGTTTTCGGACCATATTTCAGCCTGTATTGCACCTATAATCATGTAACTTGCCAGAAATGTTTCCTGTGAATAGAAAATGACCACTTTTGATTTTGGGGTCAAAAGGTCAAAGGTCAAGGTCACAGGACTCTGATGATTGAAAATGGTTTCCTGGCCATATTTTAGCCTGTATTGCACCTAAAGTCATGAAACTAGCCAATAATGATTCCCATGAATCAAGAATGACCCCTATTGATTTTGGGGTCAAAAGGTCAAAGGTCAAGGTCACAGGACTCCGATGATTGAAAGTGGTTTCGGACCATATTTCAGCCTGTATTGCAATTATAATCATGAAGCTTGCCAGAAATGTTTCCCATGGATCAAGGATGACCACTATCAATTTTGGGGTTAAAAGGTCAAAGGTCAAGGTAACAGGACTAAGATGATTAAAAATGGTTTCCCGACTGAATTTGAGCCTGTATTGCACCTATAATCATGTAACTTGCCAGAAATGTTTCTAGTGAATAGAAAATGACCACTTTTGATTTAGGGGTCAAAGGGTCAAAGATCAAGGTCACAGGACTTAGGTAATTGAAAATGGTTTCCAGACCATTTTTGAGCCTGTATTGCACCTATAATCATGAAACTTGCCATTAATTTTTGGGTCAAAAGGTCAAAGATCAAGGTCACAGGAAAATCTGTATCCTTGAAAATATATTACACGCTGATATAGAATAAAGAGAAGACCATTTCTTGATCCAGAAATTTTCATTTAGGACCACAAAATGTTGTTACAAACCATACACATTTCATGTTAGTCTGCATATTCATACTTACATTCCAGTTTTGCAACTCGGCATTTTGCATCTTCGATGCATTTTGAGCTTATTTTGATGTTGAATAATTGAACTATACACTAGCTGGGCATATGACTTTGGATCACATTATCCGTCTATTCAAATCAGTAAAAAAGATAATGTTTTGAAATGTTACTATTTCTTCTTGTTTGTACTTTTAAAGGCTGTAAAAAAAGATCTTGTCTGCATCCGGCAAAAATCTTTTTAGAAAGAATGTGGGCTCAAATTGTGATACTGGCACTACCAATTTTACGTCTTATTCAATGTCAGTATGTCAGTTAGAGCATGCATGGGTATCAGGTGAGCGTTGTGCCCTCCTGGGGCTCTTGTTTTTAGCTCACCTCGACGAAGTTGAGTGAGCTTATGCTATAACCCCACGCGTCCGCGTCCGTGTCCGTGTCCGGTTAAGAAGTTTGGGGTAGCTCAGTATCTGACAAAGTCCTAACGCTACAGTAACCAAACTGGCACAAGTGATTCATCTTTGGATGCTGAGGTGAACCCATGCATCGTATGCAGCATCTGACCTACATTTTCCGCTTGAGTGACTTGGTTAAGAAGTTTGGGGTAGCTCAGTATCTGACAAAGTACTGATGCTACAGTAACCAAACTGGCACAAGTGATTCATTTTTGGATGCTGAGGTAAACCCATGCATTGGATGCAGCATCTGACCTACATTTTCCGCTTGAGTGACTTGGTTAAGAAGTTTGGGGTAGCTCAGTATCTGACAAAGTACTGATGCTACAGTAACCAAACTTGCACAAGTGATTCATCTTTGGATGCTGAGGTGAACCCATGCATCAGATGCAGCATCTGACCTACATTTTCCGCTTGAGTGATTTGGATAAGAAGTTTGGGGTAGCTCAGTATCTGACAAAGTACTAATGCTACAGTAACCAAACTTGCACAAGTGATTCATCTTTGGATGCCGAGATGGACCCATGCATCGGATGCAGCATCTGACCTACTTTTTCCACTTGAGTGATTTCACTTTTAAAAGCCAATATTGAGCAGAGTATAAGTGCTACATGTACCAAACTTGCATATTGGATGTACATGTATCTTTGATCAAACTTTCATAAAATGACCTTGACCTACTTTTTCCGCTTGAGTGATTTTGCCTTTAAAAGCCAATATTGAGCAAAGTATAACTGCTACATGTACCAAACTTGCATATTGGATGTATCTTTGATCAAACTTTCATAAAATGACCTTGACCTACTTTTTCTGCTTGAGTGGTTTTGCCTTTAAAAGCCAATATACATGTACTAAGAAATATGTTTGAATTGAATTTTGCTGTCACGAGGTGAGCTTCGTAATCTGTGATTACCTATGTTTTACCTCGTGCACTTGCCCTATATATTTGACCTACTTTTCAACAAATCTATGATTTGCTATATCTTTTGAGTGGTAAGTGATAGGGCTTTGATATTTCACATTTGTATTCCTTATGAAAAGACCTTTCTAAACATTCCATAATTTTTAATCTAGTGACCTTGCCCTTGATATTTGACCTAATTTCAATAAAAAAAAATCTGCCACGCAGGCGACACAAGCATTCCTTGGATTGCTTTTTTTTCATACATGCATATTTCAGAACAATTTCCCTATTTAATGATTATTTTCTCTGTCTTATTTCTGTATCTATGGTAAACATAGTCACCATATATCTTGTGTTACAGATTTGATTGGTTCAATACCTCCTTGCCCCTTTAGTAGGGGTAACTAAAGGAAATAAAAAGGTGCACACTAAAAATTTTGACTGACTTGAAATACCCGGAAGTCTGTAAAATTGGTCTTTTTTGATTGCGAATCTTTGGCACGCATAAAAATGTAAAGAAAAAGGGGGGGGGGGGGGGGTCATGCATGTCCTTTTTTCGCAAATTTCACTTTTTTTACAGGAACTCTGCGTCCTCATCGAAAATGTTCCGAATTTTGCATATTTTCAAACCTATCTGTAGATTGCATAAAAGACAAGATCAAGTTCGAAGTTAAATTTATCACGACTATTGATTCAATATGCTAAAAATACATTTCCAAGCACCGCATTTCAGCATATTTACCGAAAATAATTTGTCCAAGTGGCTTCACTGGGTCATGAGGTTTGATACACCGTACACTGCTGTTTGGAAAATAAATTGGCTCAATTTCTGCACAACTCACTTGAATTAATATTGTCCGCTAACAACTTGTCTGTGTTAATTGGATTAACACGATTTTGACTGTACGTTACATGTATTAAGATGAAATCAATACTATTCAAAAGCTCTCATTCATAGATTTCTGTATATTTTAATATGAATAAAGGCAAAACCGAAAAGTCTTTGTTTTTTATGCTTCCGGAATCAAAGATACGGGGGCATATAGTTTTTGGCCTGTCCGTCTGTCTGTTTGTCCGAAAAACTTTACATTGGGCATAACTTTTGATAGGAAGGTGATAGAGCTTTCATATTTCACATGTGTATTCCTTGTGACAATACCTTTCCATTGATACCAAAATTTTTGACCTCGTGACCTTGACCTTGACCTTTGACCTACTTTTCAAAAACTTTAACATTGGGCATAACTTTTGAATGGTTTGTGATAGGGCTTTCATATTGTACATGTGTATTCTTTGTGACAAGATCTTTCCATTGATACCAACATTACTCTGACCCTGACCTCTCACATACTTAACAGAAAATGGTGTTTATACCAACAAAGATGCCACCGCGGGGCATTCGTGTTTCACAAACACAGGCTTTATTATTTTCTGGCATACTAGCTATTAATAATGAAAGGTTTGGTGTTCAATTTTAAATAAACTTAATTTATGAAATCATTTCATTGTTTTATTCTGTTTCTGTTGCACATTAATGTGGAATTTTACAAAATGATTTTATTTTTGATGTTGCATAATCGAACTATACTAGCTGGACATATGACTTTGGATCGCATAATCCATCTTTTCAAATCAGTAAAAAAGTTGTTGTTTTGAAATGTGACTATTTTCTCTTGTTTGTACTTTTAAAGGTTGTCTGAAAAAAAAACTTGTCTGCATCCGGCAAAAATCTTGTTAGAAAGGTTGTGGGCTAAAATCCTGGTACTGGCACTATCAGTATTCAATGTCAGTATGTCAATTAGAGCGTGCATGGGTATCAGGTGAGCGTTGTGCCCCCTGGGGCTCTTGTTTTTAGCTCTACTGGTCTCAGACCAGTCGAGCTTATGCGATCACCCTTTGTCCGGCGTCTGTCCGTCTGTCCGTCTGTCCGTCTGTCTGTCTGTCCGTCTGTCCGTTAACAATTCTTGTCCGGACAACTCCTCTGAAACTGTAAGAGATAGAAAGTTAATTCTTTTTGCATTTTACTTGGACCATGGTCTAGTTGTGCACCTGACATTTAGTTTCACTCCCTGACCCCCAGGGTCTTAGAAAATGGGCGTGGTCATTAAATTCTATGTAATCTTGTCCGGACAACTCCTCTGAAACTGTTAGAGATAGAAAGTTAATTCTTTTTGCATTTTATTTGGTCCATGGTCTAGTTGTGCACCTGACATTTAGTTTCAGTCCCTGACCCCCAGGGTCTTGTAAAATGGGCGTGGTCATTAAATTCTATATAATCTTGTCCGGACAACTCCTCTGACACTATAAATGATGGAGACTTAATTTTTTTTGCAATATGATGGGTCTGTGGTCTTGTTGTGCACCTGCTATTTTGTTTGAGCCCCCTGACCCCCAGGGTCTTAGAAATGGGTGTGGTCATTTTCTCCTATATAACTCTATGTAATCTTGTTCTCCTAACTCCTCTGACACTATAAATGATGGAGAATTAATTCTTTTTGCAATATGATGGGTCTGTAGTCTGGTTGTGCACCTGATATTTTTTTTGAGCCCCTGACCCCCAGGGTCTTAGAAATGGGTGTGGTCATTTTCTCCTATATAACTCTATGTAACCTTGTGTTCGCAACTCCTCTGACACTATAAATGATGGAGACTTAAATCTTTTTGCAATATGATGGGTCTGTGGTCTTGTTGTGCACCTGATGGATGTGGTCATTTTTCCTATATAAGTAAATGTAATCTTGTGCTTGCAACTCCTCTGACACTATAAATGATGTAGAATTAATTCTTTTTGCAATGATTGGTCTGTGGCATAGATGTGCACCTGATATTTTGTTTTAGCCTTATACCCCTAGGGTCTTTGAAAATGGGTGCGGTAATTTTTCCTATATAGTTGTGCTCTCTTCTCGTTTAAAGCTATTTATGATGGGGAGTTAATTCTTTATCCAAGTCTTGATGTGTCATTGGTAGTTCATTTGAGCTAGCAGTCCTTGGCCCCTAGGATCTTGGAAAATGGGTGTGACATTCTTTTTAGAAATACTTTATCTCGGATATTATGAATTATACGAGTGCTATTATAGTTGCAGTATAATGGATATGTAGTTTTGTCATGCTACTTATAATTTGTTAGAGCGCCTGCTCCCTATGGTCTTGGTTTAAAAAAAAAAAGAAAGGAAATTGATGTTTTAGAAAAAACAACCAGGAGAGCTACAGTCTCATCAGAGACTTCTGGTTATATTTCGATCGCCTGGTTGACATTGTTCCCCACCTTGCTACAGGATCTTACTCGCCATGCTGAAAGATCTTGTCAAACTTAAGTTTCTATTAAAAGGAATTCCTGTAGCAAGGTGGGGAACAATACTCTAAAAAACTTTTCCAGTTTCCATAGGCTTTAGTGTTAAAATGGACTGTTTTAACCCAAATTATGCACAAAATATATGTCGCATGTTTGAAATATTACTATTTTCATAAAATTCAGCAAAAATCTTACCGAATTTAGAGTTTTAATTTCTTTTATTGAGGAAAAAAATTTTTTGGTCCCAACTGGGCGGAATTCCATACTTATCGTTCGAGCTCCTTTATTGGGTCAAAATTGTAATCAATGACTATTGACGTGAAATAAAGTAAATACAAGGTTTTATTTTTTTTCAATTTTCTTTGGGAAATTACAATTAATTTTTATTGAAAATTTTAAAAAGGAAATCACTCTGTTCATATCGCCAAATACTACATTGATCAATTTCTCTCTGTCAGTATGTAACAAGCTGTACAACTACTATTATATGACGTCATTTATATCTATATGATGTCATCGGTAAAGGGATCGACTTGTTTCAGAAAAGTTTTGAAAATCTATACTACCTGCAATAGAAAAGAAATCCGACTTTGCTTTTGTGGTGTCCTGTGGCATTTTAATATACGTCGGTGCCATCTCTGCCAGTGCTTTGGCCACCCTATGGACTGTTCTGGATACGACACTCTCGGAAATTCCAACTGAGTCTCCGATTAGCCTAAATACTCCTCCAGTTGCAAAATACCACAAACTTAATAAAACTTGTAACTCAGAACTAATTGCACGGGTGCGCGCTGTACTTCGTTGAATCTTTTGATTCAACAAATTAATTAGAAAACGAATAGATTCTGGCTTAAATCTAAATCTTTGAAAACATTCTACCGCTGATACAGCAGAAATGCAGAATCTAGGTCTAAATACGCGAGAATTTCTTTTTTTCTGTCGATACCTATCTAAAAACCTTCTAATCCATGCCATTCTGAGGAAATTCTAACTATCCTCAAATATTTGAGGTAGCTATGGAGTTCCCTCAAATATTTGAGGAAAATGTGTCCTCAAATTGAGGAAAATCTAAAATATTTGTTTCATACAAGGTAAATTTTGAGGAGACCCTCAACTTTGAGGAAAAATCTCAACTTTGAGGAAAAATCTCAACTTTGAGGAAATACTCAAGTTGAGGTAGTTTGATACAAGACACTTTGAGGAAAATCTCAAATATTTGAGGAAAATACTCAACTTTGAGGAAAACCTCAATTTAAGAAGTTTGATACAAGTGAGGCCAGATCCATTATTTATGGGTCAAACATGCTTCTGGCAACATATTTTAATATTGGAAATGTACAACTTTGTGATATACATGGTATTTTGAGAATTTAACTTGAGTCAATTCTTATTTTATGGTACATAGCCTTGGTATGACCTACACATTTCATGCTTGGGTGAGCAAGTTAGGTAGAATGGGACAGGTCCATTCCCGCTTTACTATAGGTCCTACACCAACCAAACTTGAATTGATTATGCATCTGAGGATGCTTACAATAATACATGGTATGGAGGCTGCATCTGACCTACATTTCATGCTTGAGTGAGCAGGTAAGGTTTAATGGGACAGGTCCATTCCATCCTTACTATAAGTCCTACATCAACCAAACTTGCATGTATGATGCATCTGAAGATGCTTACTGCAATGCATGGTATGGAGGCTGCATTTGACCCACATTTTACACTTGAGTGAGCAGGTTAGGTGAAATGGACATGTCCTTTCCACCCTTACTATAAGTCCAACATTAACCTAACTTGTATGGATGTTGCATCTGAGGATGCTTACTGCAATGCACTGTGCAGATGCTGCATCTGACATATATTTCACGCTTGATTGACCAGGTATGGTAAAATTAAAATCTTCATTTCCAGCCTTCTTTGAATTTTTTATCAACCATACTTATGTGGATGATGCATCTGGAAATACTTTGTGCAATGTAGGTACAGATGCTGGTCATGGGACAATGATGCCGTCGAGGTGAGCGCTGTAATCTTTGATGACCATATGTTTCTCTTGACAATTTATTAAAGGGTGAAATTCTTAATTTCAGATACCTGCTGCTTTGCATGCTGTTTCCGAATATGTCATCTCTATTAAGGACAAATGGAAGATTAACATATTCAATTTATACCACTTTTAGACGTGCTTTTCAGCTTTCATCAAATGGTACAGATTTTGAAAAATTTGAAGACAAAAATAACAATAATTTCACATCAACAAGCAATGAAGAAATGTCTGTAAATTCCAAAAACTTTGAAAAACAGACCATAGAAGATCAAATCAAGGAACGATTTGAAAAAGCAAAAGAAAGACTGCAGAAGAAAAGTTTAGAGGGGCCGGTGAACAACTATTCTGTCAC
Organism: Pinctada fucata; assembly: GCA_028142955.1. NCBI lineage: Eukaryota > Metazoa > Mollusca > Bivalvia > Pterioida > Pteriidae > Pinctada > Pinctada fucata. Next base: position 41,273,126 of record AP027114.1, read on the forward strand.
AGCAAAGGAGGCAAAAAGGTAAAAACAAGGTAGAATGTGAAGTTAATTCTAAATCATTGTTATGCCCCCATAATTGAAGATTTGGGGGCGTTATGAATAAAATTATAGTTTTTGGTATGTCTGTTTGTCCGCAAAAACTTTAACCTTGGCCATAACTTTTGAATGGTAAGTGATAGGGCTTTCATATTTCACATGTGTATTCCTTGTGACAAGACCTTTTCATTGATACCAAAATTTTTGACCTTGTGACGTTGACCTTGGAGTTTGACCTACTTTTGAAAAACTTTGACCTTGGCCGTAACTTTTGAATGATAAGCGATAGGGTTTTCATATTTCACATGTGTATTCCTTGTGACAAGACCTTTCCATGGATACCACAATATTTATCCTTGTGACCTTGACCTTGGAGTATGACCTTCTTTTGAAAAACTTTAACCTTGGCCCTAACTTTGGAATGCTAAGTGATAGGGCTTTCATGTTTCACATGTTCCTTATGATAAATCCTTTCCTTGATACCATAATTTTATGTCTCCCCCCCCAACGGGGAGGAGACATATTGGTTTTGCCTTTGTCGTCCGTCTGTCTGTCCGTCACACATCGTGTCCGGGCTATATCTCCTGAACCATTTGCCCAATCACTTTCATATTTTAGTATGTTGTTGCTTATGACCCAAAGGTTTCACATCACCTTGACCCAAGGTCATGTGACCAAGGTCAAGGTCACTTAGTGCATTTTTAATGAAATAATGCATACATTCCTGTCCGGGCTAGATCTCTTGAACTGTTCGCCAGATCACTTTCATAATTTAGTATGTTGTTGCTTATGACCCGAAGGTTTCGCATCACCTTGACCCAAGGTCATGTGACCAAGGTCAAGGTCATGTAGTACAATTTTAATGAAATTGTACATGCATTCCTGTTCGGGCTATATCTCTTGAACCGTTTGCCTGATCACTTTCATATTTTAGTATGTTGTTGCTTATGACCCAAAGATTTCACATCACCTTGACCCAAGGTCAAGGTCACTTAAAGCATTTTTAATGAAATTATGGATACATTCCTGTCCGGGCTAGATCTCATGAACCGTTCGCCAGATCACTTTCATATTTTAGTATGTTGTTGCTTATGACCAGAAGGTTTCACATCACCTTGACCCAAGGTCAAGGTTACTTAGTGCATTTTTAAAGAATTATGCATACATTTCTGTCCGGGCTAGATCTCTTGAACCGTTCGCTGGACCACTTTCATATTTTAGTATGTTGTTGCTTATGATCGAAGGTTTCACATCACCTTGACCTAAGGTCATGTGACCAAGGTCAAGGTCACTAATTGCATTTTTAATGAAATTATGCATACATTCCTGTCCGGGCTAGATCTCTTGAACCGTTTGCCAGATCACTTTCATAATTTAGTATGTTGTTGCTTATGACCCGAAGGTTTCGCATCACCTTAACCCAAGGTCATGTGACCAAGGTCAAGGTCATGTAGTACAATTTTAATGAAATTGTTCATGCATTCCTGTTCGGGCTATATCTCTTGAACCGTTTGCAGGATCGCTTTATATTTTAGTACGTTGTTGCTTATGACCCGAAGGTTTCACATCACGTTGACTTAAGATCATGTGACCAAGGTCAAGGTCAATTAGTATACATGTATTTTAAATGTAATTGTATTTGTTATGTGTATTATGTCCAGGCTTAATCTTTTGAACTGTGATCGGATCATTTCATATTTTAGTATGATGGTGCTGATGACCCAAAGGTTTCACATCATCTTGGCCCAAGGTCAAAATACTTAAAGGCAGGAGGGAGACATCTGTTTTTTTATGCCCCCCTTCGAAGAAGAAGGGACATATAGGTTTGCCGCTGTCGGTCGGACGGTCGGTCGGTCTGTCGGTCGGTCGGTCTGTCGGTCTGTTGGTCGGTCCGCGACATCAGTTTCCGTTCAATATCTCTGGAATGGATTCACATATTGAAATGAAATTTGGTATACAGACACATCAAACAATAATCTAGGTCAAGTTCATATTTGGGTCCAATCAACAAAATTTTGACAGAGTTATGCCCCTTGCATTTCGAAAAATACCAAAATTTCAGGGTTTCCGTTCAATATCTCTTGAATGGAGTTACATATTGAAATGAAATTTTGTATACAGACACATCAAATGAAAATCTAGGTCAAGTTCATATTTGGGTCCGATCAACAAAATTTTGACAGAGTTATGCCCCTTGCATTTCGAAAAATACCAAAATTTCAGGGTTTCCGTTCAATATCTCTTGAATGGAGTTACATATTGAAATGAAATTTTGTATACAGACACATCAAATGAAAATCCAGGTCAAGTTTGTATTAAGGTACGATCAAAAAATTTTGACAGAGTTATGCCCCTTGCACTTCGAAAAATACCAAAATTTCAGGGTTTCCGTTCAATATCTCTTGAGTGGATTCACATATTGAAATGAAATTTTGTATACAGACACATCAAACAAAAATCTAGGTCAAGTTCATATTTGGGTCCGATCAGAAAAATTTTGACAGAGTTATGCCCCTTGCATTTCGAAAAATACCAAAATTTCAGGGTTTCCGTTCAATATCTCTTGAATGGAGTTACATATTGAAATGAAATTTTGTATACAGACACATCAAATGAAAATCCAGGTCAAGTTCGTATTAAGGTCCGATCGAAAAAAATTTGACAGAGTTATGCCCCTTGCACTTCGAAAAAAACCAAAGTTTCAGGGTTTCCGTTCAATATCTCTTGAGTGGAGTTACATATTGAAATGAAATTTTGTATACGGATACATCAAATGACAATCTAGGTCAAGTTCTTATTTGGGTCCAATCAACAAAATTTTGACAGAGTTATGCCCCTTGCACTTCGAAAAAAACCAAAGTTTCAGGGTTTCCGTTCAATATCTCTTGAGTGGAGTTACATATTGAAATGAAATTTTGTATATGGATACATCAAATGACAATCTAGGTCAAGTTCTTATTTGGGTCCAACCAACAAAATTTTGACAGAGTAATGCCCCTTGCACTTCGAAAAATACCAAAATTTCAGGGTTTCCGTTCAATATCTCTTGAGTGGAGTTACATATAAAAATGAAATTTTGTATACAGACACATCAAATGAAAATCTAGGTCAAGTTCATATTTAGGTCCGATCAAAAAAATTTGGACAGAGTTATGCCCCTTGCACTTTGAAAAATACCAAAACTTCAGGGTTTCTGTTCAATATCTCTTGAGTGGAGTTACATATTGAAATGAAACTGTTACTTTATACCCCCATAGGTTGTATCAATGCAAGTATAAAGTTGTGACAGACTTTAATCACAGAAGGGGTAGGGGGGCATTAATGTTTTACAAACATGACTTTTAACTTGTTCTGAAAAACATTTGATTTAATTTACCTTGTGACTTTGACCTTGCAGTTCGACTTACTTTTCAAAAAACTTTTACCTTGTCCATAACTTTTTAGCTCACCTGAGCCATAGGCTCAAAGTGAGCTATTGTCATAGCGTGGCGTCCGTCGTCCGTCGTCGTCCGTCGTCCGTCGTAAACTTTTCAACATTTTCGACTTCTTCTCCAGAACCACTGAAAAGATTTTCATGAAACTTATTAGGAATGAAGTACTCATGGTCCCCTACAAGTGTTGTTGTTTTTCGTCCGGATCCATCAACAGGTGGCGCCACCAGAGGCAAAAGTAGGTCACAGGGGGTACCCTCCTTTGACAAACTTCTTCTTCAGAACGGAGGCACGTATTGACAAACCGAAAGCATCAGGATGAACTAGAGAGATGTCTTAAGAAGTGTTGTTATTTTTGGTTCCACTCGGAAGTCAAATTTTTGACGCGTTTTTGACGTCTTTTCGGACTTCGTCAGAAATGCACATTTTTGCACTATTTCTTTAAATAACTCAATAAGTGTATGATTTTACACATTCATTTACTGCATATTTATCATATTTTTAAAGTTACTAAATGCTTTGATAAGTATTTTATTCTAAAATTTAGATTTTTTGATTTTTTATTAATTTTTTTCTTATGTGAAAAGGAAGGGGGGGGGTGATTTTCATACATATTCAACTTCTTCTCCAGAACCACTGAAAAGATTTTCATGAAACTTGGTAGGAATGAAGTACTCATGGTCCCCTACAAGTGATGTTGTTTTTCGTCCAGATCCATCAACAGGTGGCGCCACCAGAGGCAAAAGTAGGTCACAGGGGGTACCCTCCTTTGACAAACTTCTTCTTCAGAACGAAAGCACATATCGACAAGCTGAAAGCATCAGAATGATCTAGAGAGATGTCTTAAGAAGTGTTGTTGTTTTTGGTTCCACTCGGAAGTCAAATTTTTGACGCGTTTTTGACGTCTTTTCGGACTCTGTCGGAAATGCACATTTTTGCACTATTTCTTTAAATAACTCAATATGTGTATGGTTTTACACATTCATTTACTACAAATTCATCACATTTAAGTTACTTAATGCTTTGATATGTATTTCATACTGAAATTTTAATTTTTTGATTTTTTATGAATTATTTTCTTATGTGAAAAGGAAAGGGGGGGGGGTGATTTTCATACATATTCAACTTCTTCTCCAGAACTGCTGAACAGATTTTTATGAGTATTTTTTCAATCATGAATAGATATGTTTACTGTGAACATGGACCCAAGGCTTGTAAGTTCAAGTTCTGGTACCCTGGTAACTTTAGTTTCGTATAAGTATGTACATGTTCATGTATGCAAGAGTTGTCTTTCTTTAATATAGATTTATGTTTTTGAGGTTTAAATTTTTGGATTATCGATTCATTTGAATGTTATATATTTTGAATTATTAAATAGGTATGGAAAAGGAAACTAAATTATTTTAAAAAGATGAATAAGTATTTTCAAATTTATCTTGTGAAGACTTAGATATACAACTATGAAATTACAATATTGAGAGCAGCTCAAAATATTAATGTAAGAACAGATCAATGTTATCAATAACACAGTGAAAGGATGGGGAGGGGGTCTGTTATTTTGCTTTAGCTTCTGTATAACTATCTCTCTTGGGTTACTTAGATTACTCAAGAAGAAGGGGGGATGATTTTCATACATATTCAACTTCTTCTCCAGAACCACTGAACAGATTTTCGTTAAACTTGGTAGGAAAGAAGAAATCATGGTCCCCTACAAGTATTGTTGTTTTTAGCTCACCTGAGCGAAGCTCAAGTGAGCTATTGTCATAGCGCGTCGTCCGTCCGTCGTCCGTCCATCGTCCGTCCGTCCGACGTAAACTTTTAACATTTTCGATATCTTTTTGGCAACCGCTGCACAGAATTTCACGAAATTTCACAGGAAGCAAGTACTCAATGCCCTCTATCAAATTTATGTTTTTCAAGCCGATCGGAAATCCAAGATGGCCGCCACAGGCTCTGATTGGCTGACACATTTTTGACTTCTCTTCTGAAACTGCGTCACAGAATTTCATAAAAATTCACAGGAAGCAAGTACTCAATGCCCTCTACCAAGTTTGTGTTTTTTGAGCCGATTGGAAATCCAAGATGGCCGCCACAGGCTCTGATTGGCTGACACATTTTTGACTTCTCCTCCGAAACTGCTGCACAGAATTTCATGAAACTTCACAGGAAGCAAGTACTCAATGCCTTCTACCAAGTTTGTGTTTTTGGAGCCGATTGGAAATCCAAGATGGCCGCCACAGGCTCTAATTGGCTGACACATTCTCGACTTTTCCTCTGAAACCGCTGCACAGAATTTCATGAAACTTCACGGGAAGCAACTACTCAATGCCCTCTACCAAATTGTGTTTTTCAAGCCAATCGGAAATCCAAGATGGCTGCCACAGGCTCTGATTGGCTGACACATTTTCAACTTCTCTTCTATAACCACTGCACAGAATATCATGAAACTTCACAGGAAGCAAGTACTCAATGCCCTCTACTAAGTTTGTGTTTTTCGAGCCATTCGGAAATCCAAGATGGCTGCCACAGACTCTGATTGACTGACACATTTTCGACTTCTCCTCTCAAACGGCTGCATAGAATTTCACAAACCTTCACAGGAAGCAAGTACTGATTGCTCTCTACCAAGTTTGTGTTTTTCGAGCTGATCAGAAATCCAAGATGGCCGCCACAGGCTCTGATTGGCTGACAAATTTTCGACTTCTCCTCTGAAACCGCTGCGCAGAATTTCATGAAACTTCACAGGATGCAAGTACTCATACCCTCTATCAAGTTTGCGTTTTTGAAGCCTATCGGAAATTCAAGATGGCCGCCACAGGCTCTGATTGGCTGACACATTTTCAACTTCTCCTCTAAAACTGCTTCACAGAATTTCTTGAAACTTCACAGGACGCAAGTACTAATTGCCCTCTACTTAGTTTGTGTTTTTCGAGCCGATTGGAAATCCAAGATGTCCTCTATAGGCTCTATTTGAATGACACATTTTTGACTTATCCTCTTAAACTACTGCACAGAATGTCACTGAACTTTACAGGAAGTAACTTGTACACCTTGTCCTTCTCAAAGCTTCACTAAAAGCGATTTCCTTCAGGTCTTGACTTTGATTGAAAACATACATACAGTCTCCTCAGGTGAGCCATGTGGCCCCCTTGGGCCTCTTGTTAATGGAAAGTGATTGGGCTTCGATATTTCACTTGTGTATTCCTTGTGAAAAGATCTTTCCATGGATACCAAAATTTTTGACTTTGACCTCAAAATGTGAACTCCTTTTCAGGAGAAGATGCCAATTGGGGCATTTGTGTTTCACAAACACATGCATTTTTAGCTCACCTGAGCGAAGCTCAAGTGAGCTATTGTCATAGCGTGCTGTCCGTCGTCAGTCCGTCTGCCGTCGTCGTCATCGTCCGTCTGGCGTAAACTTTTAACATTTTCGACATCTCCTCTGCAACCGCTGCACAGAATTTCACGAAACTTCACAGGAAGCAAGTACTCAATGCCTCTACAAAGTTTGTGTTTTTCGAGCCGATCAGAAATCCAAAATGTCAGCCACAGGTTATGATTGGCTGACACATTTTCGACTTCTCTTCTGAAACCACTGCACAGAATTTCATGAAACTTCACAGGAAGCAAGGACTCGATGCCCTCTACAAAGTTTGTGTTTTTCGAGCAGATCGAAAATGCAAGATGGCCACCACAGGCTCTGATTGGCTGACAAACTGGTTAGTTATCATATGTCTTTTGTACAAAGTATCGAATTTATATCCACAGAAGGTCATTCTTTGGAGAGGGGGGGGGGTGGTGGCTTGAATAATATTTCCACATGATATGGGTAATTTATGCATTTTTTTTTGTAGATTGAGATGAGATTTTCAATTAAATTTTTCAAATAAAAGAAAATGAAATTAAATATCCATGGAAAATTATACTGCAAAAAACTCGAACCGAAAAAAATAACCAAATCGAGACATTAAAATCAAAATCGAACCGAATCGAGAAGTTCCCACTCGTTGCAGCTCTACTCCTCACTGTCAAATGAGCTTATTTTCAAGGAACCCATTCAGACATCGTCATGATAAAACATTTGGCCCCCAAAGGAAACGTGACCGTACATGAAATGCTTTCATATGAAGTAATAGATGGTTAGAAGACTGAATGATAGCATCAGCTACAGCTAAAAATAAACAAGAGGCCCAAGGTGGCCACATCGCTCACCTGAGGAGACTGTTTGTATGTTTTCTATCAAAGTCAAGACCTGAAGGAAATCACTTTTAGTGAAGCTTTGAGAAGGACAAGGTGTACTTACTTCCTGTAAAGTTTGGTGACATTCTATGCAGTAGTTTAAGAGGATAGGTCAAAAATGTGTCATTCAAATGGAGCCTATAGAGGACATCTTGGATTTCCGATCGGCTCGAAAAACACAAACTTGGTAGAGGGCAATGAGTACTTGCTTCCTGTGAAGTAACAAGAAATTCTGTGAAGGGTTTTCAGAGGAGAAGTCAAAAATGTGTCAGCCACTCAGAGCCTGTGGCGGCCATCTTGGATTTCTGATCAGCTTGAAAAACACAAACTAGGTAGAGGGCAATAAGTACTTGCTTCCTCTGAAGTTTCGTGAAATTCTGTGCAGTGGTTTCAGAGGAGAAGTTGAAAATGTGTTAGCAAATCAAAGCCTGTGGTGGCCATCTTGGATTTCTGATCGACTCGAAAAACAGAAACTTGGTAGAGGGCATTGATTACTTGCTTCTTGTGAAGTTTCATGAAATTCTGTGAAGAGTTTCATAGGAGAAGTAAAAAATGTGTCAGCCAATAAGAGCCTGTGTCGGCCATCTTGGATTTCAGATTGGCTAGGAAAACACAAACTTGGTAGAGGACATTGACAGTACTTGCTTCCTGTGAAGTTTTGTGAAATTCTGTGCAGTGTTATTAGTGGTAAAGTTTAAAATTTGCTAGCCAATCAGAGCCTGTGGTGGCCATCTTGGATTTCTGATCAGATGGAAAAACACAAACTTGGTAGAGGGCATTGAGTACTTGCTTCCTGTGAAGTTTCATGAAATTCTGTGTAGCAAGTACTCAATGCCTTCCACTAAGTTTGTGTTTTTTTAGCTGATCGGAAATCCAAGATGGCTGCCTCAGGCTCTGATTGGTTGACACATTTTTGACTTCTCCTCTGAAAAGGCCGCACAGAATTTCACGAAACTTCACAGGAAGCAAGTACTCAATGCTCTCTACCAAGTTTGTGTTTTTCGAGCCTGTGGAAATCAAAGATGGCCGCCACAGCCTCTAATTGGCTGACACATTTTCGACTTCTCCTCTGAAACCGCTGCACAGAATTTCATTAAAATTCACAGGAAGCAAGAACTCAATGCCCTCTACCAAGTTTGCGTGTATCGGAAATTCAAGATGGCCGCCACAGGCTCTGATTGGCTGACACATTTTTGACTTCTCTCCTGAGACCGCTGCACATAATTTCATGAATCTTCACAGGAAGCAAGTACTCAATGCCTTCCACTAAGTTTGTGTGTTTTTAAGCTGATCGGAAATCCAAGATGGTGGCCACAGGCTCTGATTGGCTGACACATTTTTGACTTCTCTCCTGAGACCGCTGCACAGATTTTCATGAAACTTCACAGGAAACAAGTACTCAATGCCTTCCAATAAGTTTGTATTTTTTTAGCTGATCGGAAATCCAAAATGGCTGCCACAGGCTCTGATTGGTCGACACATTTTCGACTTCTCCTCTGAAAAGGCTGCACAAAATTTCACAAAACTTAACAGGAAGCAAGTACTCAATGCTCTCTACCAAGTTTGTGTTTTTCGAGCCGATCGGAAATCCAAGATGGCGGCCACAGGCTCTGATTGGCTGACACATTTTTGACTTCTCTCCTGAGACCGCTGCACATAAGTTCATGAATCTTCACAGGAAGCAAGTACTCAATGCCTTCCACTGAGTTTGTGTTTTTTAAGCTGATCGGAAATCCAAGATGGCTGCCACAGGCTCCGATTGGTTGACACATTTTCGACTTCTCTGAAACCGCTGCACAGAATTTCATGAAACTTTACAGGAAGCAAGGACTCAGTGCCCTTTTCCAACTTTGTGGAGCGATTGGAAATCCAAGTTGGTCGCTACAGGCTCTAATTAGCTGACACATTTTTAGCTCACCTGAGCCGAAGGCTCAAGTGAGCTATTGTCATAGCGCGTCGTCCATCGTCCCTCCGTCCGGCATAAACTTTCACATTTTTGACTTCTCCTCCGAAACCACTGAACAGATTCTGAAGAAACTTGACAGAAAGCAAGAACTCAACGTCCTCTACCAAGTTTGTATTTTTTGTGCCGATCGGTCAACAAATATGGCCGCCAAGGGCTCTGATTGGCTGACACATTTTCGACATCTCCTCTGCAACCACTTCACAGAATTTCATGAAACTTCACAGGAAGGAAGTACTCAAGGTCCTCTACCAAGTTTGTGTTTTTTGTGCCGATTGGTCATCAAATATGGCGGTCGAGGGCTCTGATTGGCTGACACATTTTCGACATCTCCTCTGTAACCGCTGCACAGAATTTCATGAAATTTTACAGGAAGGAAGTACTCAAGGTCCTCTACCAAGTTTGTGTTTTTTGTGCCGTTCGGTCAACAAATATGGCCGCCGAGGGCTCTGATTGGCTTACACATTTTCGACATCTCCTCTGCAACCGCTGCACAGAATTTCATGAAACTTTACAGGAAGGAAATACTTAAGGTCCTCTACCAAGTTTGTGTTTTTTGTGCCGATCGGTCAACAAATATGGCCGCCAATGGCTCTGATTGGCTGACACATTTTCGACATATCCTCTGCAATTGCTTCACAGAATTTCATGAAACTTCACAGGAAGGAAGTACTCAAGGTCCTCTACCAAGTTTGTGTTTTTTGTGCCGATTGGTCAACAAATATGGCTGCTGAGGGCTCTGATTGGCTGACACTTTTTCGACATCTCCTCTGCAACTGCTGCACAGAATTTCATGAAACTTTACAGGAAGGAAGTACTCGAGGTCCTCTACCAAGTTGTGTTTTTTGTGCCGATCGGTCAACAAATATGGCCGCCGAGGGCTCTGATTGGCTGACTCATTTTGGACATCTCCTCTGCAACCCCTGCACAGAATGTTATGAAACTTTACAGGAAGGAAGTACTCAAGGTCCTCTACTAAGTTTGTGTTTTTCGTGCTGATTGTTCAACAAATATGGCTGTCTAGGGCTCTGATTGGCTGACACATTTTCGGCATCTCCTCTGCTACTGCTGCACAGAATTTTTATGAAACCTTACAGGAAGGAAGTATTCAAGGTCCTCCAACAAGTTTATATTTTTTGTGCTGATTGGTCAACAAATGTGGCCACCGAGGGCTCTGATTGGCTAACACATTTTCAACATCTTCTCTGCAAAAAAAATAACGCTGCACAGAATTTCATGAAACTTTACAGGAAGAAAGTACTCAAGGTCCTCTACCAAGATTGTGTATTTTGTGCTTATCGGTCAACAAATATGGCCGCCGAGGAGTCTGATTGGCTGACACATTTTCGAAATCTCCTCTGCAACTATTGCACAGAATTTCACGAAACCTTGCAGCAAGCAAGTACTCAAGGTCCTCTGCCAAGTTTGTGTTTTTCTTGTCGATAGGTCAACAAATATGGCTGTTGAGGGCTTTGATCTGTAGAAGTATTTTTGTGACTTTTAACCCTTTATCTGCAACTCAGGTGAGCGATGTAGCCCTCTTGGGCCTCTTGTTGACTTCTCCTCTGAAACCGCTGCACAGAATTTCATTAAAATTCACAGGAAGCAAGAACTCAATACCCTCTACCAAGTTTGTGTTTTTCAAGCTGATCTGAAATCCAAGATGGCCGCCACAGGCTCTGATTGACTGACACTTTTTCGACTTCTCCTCTGAAACCACTGCAGAGAATTTCATGAAACTTTGCAGGAAGCAAGTACTCAATGCCCTCTACCAAGTTTGTGTTTTTAGAGCCGACACATATTCAGCTTCTCCTCTGTTACGGCTGCATAGAATCTCTCGAAACTTCGCAGGAAGCAAGAACTCAATGACCTCTACCAAGTTTGTGTTTTTCGAGTCGATTGGAAATCCAAGATGGCCGCCATAGGCTCTGATTGGCTAACACATTTTCGACTTCTCCTCTGAAACAGATGCACAGAATTTCATAAAACTTAACAGGAAGCTATCTCTATGCCCTAGACCAAGTTTGTGTTTTTCGAGCTGATCTGAAATCCAAGATCGCCACCACAGCCTCTGATTTGCTGACACATTTTCGACTTCTCTGACACTGCTGCATGGAATGCCTCGAAACTTCACAGAAAGCAAGGACTCAATGCCCTCTACCAAGTTTTTGTCTTAAGAGCTGATCAGAAATCCAAGATGGCTGCCACAGGCTCTGATTGGCCGACACATTTTTGACTTCTCTGAAACTGCTAAACAGAATTTCATGAAACTTAACAGGAAGCAAGTTCTCAATGCCCTCTACTATGTTTGTGTCTTTTGAGCTGATCGGAAATCCAAGATGGCTGCCACAGGCTCTGATTGGCTGACGCATTTTCGACTTCGACTATAACCACTGCACAGAATTTCACAAAACTTCACAGGAAGCAAGTGCTCAGTATACTCTACCAGGTTTGTGTATTTCTAGACGATCAGAAATCCTTTGATTTGGTAACACATTTTCAACTTCTCTGAAACTGCTGCACAGAATTTTACGAAATGTCACAGGAAGCAAGTACTCATTGCCCGCTAAAGAGTTTAATTTTGTGTTTTTCAAGCTGATTGGAAATCCAAGATGGCCGTCACAGGCCCAGATTTACTGACTCATTTTCGACTTCTCTGAAACCGCTGCACAGAATTTTACGAAATTTCACAGGAAACAAGTACCCATTGCCCTCTACCAAGTTTGTGTTTTTTGAGCCGATCAGATCCAAGATGTTTTTGCTTTATTCTCAGTTTGTGGTCTAGATGTGCACCTGATATTTTGTTTGAGCAGGCTTTCTACTGTTCCTACTTTTTATGCCCCCGGAATCACAGATTCGGGGGCATATAGTTTTCGGCCTGTCCGTCTGTTTGTCTGTTTGTCCGAAAAAACTTTAATATTGGGCATAACTTTTGAATGGAAAGTGATAGAGCTTTCATATTTCACATGTGTATTCCTTGTAACAAGACCTTTCCATTGATACCAAAATTTTTGACCTCGTGACCTTGACCTTGACCCTTGACCTACTTTTCAAAAACTTTAACATTGGGCATAACTTTTGAATGATAAGTGATAGGGCTTTCATATTTCACTTGTGTATTCCTTGTGACAAGACCTTTCCATTGATACCAAAATTTTTGACCTCGTGACCTTGACCTTGACGTTTGACCTACTTTTCAAAAACTTTAACATTGGGCATAGCTTTTGAATGGTAAGTGATAGGGCTTTCATATTTCACATGTGTATTCCTTGTGACAAGACCTTTCCATTGATACCAAAATTGTTGACCTTGACCTTTCGCATACTTAACAGAAAATGAAGTTTATACTAACAAAGATGCCACCGGGGGCATTCGTGTTTCACAAACACAGGCTTTATGCCTACTATTTCCTACTTTTCCTATTTTTTCATTTTGATCCTATTTTTTTCCACTTTTTCTCCAAAACCTCCTACTATTCCTACTTTTTTAATATCAAAATTAAAAAAAATTTGTTATGTGTTACTAAATTGAAGAAAGAGTGAATTTGAATACAATTAATCACAAGGTTATAATACTTCCAAATTGTAGAAAGTATATCTGTTGTTTACATCATACAATGTAGATGCTCACAGCTCAAATACATGTTAGTACAAAATTGAACTATTTGTGAAAAGACGTAACTCACGAGAAAGTGTTAAGCTACTGTCAGTTTTAAACCCAAATCCAGAATACTGATCAAATGACAATGGGAAAGAGGCTCTGGCCTTAAACTTTCATTTATGATTAAACATCTTATACAAAGGTCGAGGAAACTTCCTTATATGGAAGTCAAGCATAGCGGAATGACTGCGTCACACAATCAGTTCAGAGTGAGCGCTCTCTCATATTCAACCAATGGCTTCAATGAACTTTGCATTATGGGATTACTATGATAGTAAAATCGTGCATATATTTTGGCTTTAGTTTTGTCTTCAAAATTGCTTCGCTATCGCAGAAATTCCTTGACATCTTTGTCACTTATTCTTCAGAGGTATATCTATCGATTGCATGTTGCATTTTTAAAAATCTCGTGTCTAAGACTGTAAATCAAGGTGAGAAGATCATGCACTTTTGAATGGTTCCATGTGTGATCTCAATGAAAATTATGATATATTATTCGATTAATATGTTCTATATTAGCCCAGTTCCTCTCTTTCGCAATTTCAAAATCAAAAAGGAGAGAGAGAGAGAGAGAGCATAAAATTGGCCCTGGATGAGGAAGGAGGGGTACGTCTCAGAGAACTATTTCTTAGGATAAAAAAATCAATAAAACTGTAATGTCTCCCATCCCAACCTAACATCGGTACCGATAAATTCGTGCCAGAATCCTTTGAAAATAAAAAAACTCATAAACTTCCGAATTCTGTTCAAATAAAAATGTTTGAAGTGAGTGGCGCCACCTACATGTACAATAATTTGGATAAGTTATTATTAATTATTAATTGTGAAAATCACCGAAGGTAATGTACATCTATAGTATGTTCTTAATTGAATAATTTGAGAGTTGCAAGCGCGGATCCGGGGAAGGGGGGGGGGAGGGGGGGGAGGGGCATACATCCCCTTCTAGAGTTATACCAATTTTGTCCCGTCTTTAGCTCTACTGGTCTCAGACCAGTAAAGCTTATGCGATCACCCTTTGTCCGGTGTCCGTCTGTCCGTCTGTCTGTCTGTCCGTCTGTCTGTAAACAATTCTTGTCCGGACAACTCCTCTGAAACTGTTAGAGATAGAAAGTTAATTCTTTTTAAATTTTACTTGGACCATGGTCTAGTTGTGCACCTGACATTTAGTTTCAGTCCCTGACTCCCAGGGTCTTAGATAATGGGCGTGGTCATTAAATTTTATGTAATTTTCGGACAGCTCTTCTATCACTATAAATGATAGAGACATAATTCTTTTTGCAATATGATGGGTCTGTAGTCTAGTTGTGCACCTGATATTTTGTTTGAGCCAATGACCCCCAGGGTCTTAGAAAAGGGTGTGGCCATTTTCTTTTATATTATTCCATATAATCTTATGCTTACAGCTCTGACACTATAAATGATGGAGACTAAATTCTTTATGCAATATGATCGGTCTGTAATCTTGTTGTGCACCTGATATTTTGTTTGAGTCTCTGACCCCAAGGGTCTTAAAAAATTGGTGTGGTTGTTTTCTCTCTATTAAACATGTGATCTCATGATAGCTAATTTCCCAGAATTTATGGATAATAATTAATTGATTTATTTCACAATATTATCGGTTTGCAGTTTAGATGTCATAACAGTATTTTACTTAAGTCCCTGTTCCCTAGGATTATGGAAAATGGGTATATGGCTATTTTCTCTTACCCTATCTACATGCATTTAGAGTACATAAGTGACAGAAACTATAAATAAACAAAGATATTGCCAATTTACAATATTATCATAGATGAGTCTGTAATTTATTTTTTCTCATATTTTATTTGGTACCTGACCCAGGATTTTATCTCCAATTCTATAGAAACGCTAGGGGATAGTTTCAGAATTTCCTCTGATCAATCAATCAACATGAAAATCTTTTCTATAGTGTTTATATAGATATCAAACAATCAAAATGCATGTATTTCTTACTTATTTTTTATTAGCTCTACTGGTCTCAGACCAGTCGAGCTTATGCGATCACCCTTTGTCCGTCCGTCTGTCCATCTGTACGTCTGTCTGTCTGTCCATCTGTCTGTCTGTCTGTCTGTCCGTCTGTCCGTAAACAATTCTTGTCCGGACAACTCCTCTGAAACTGTAAGAGATAGAAAGTTAATTCTTTTTGCATTTTACTTGGACCATGGTCTAGTTGTGCACCTGACATTTAGTTTCACTCCCTGACCCCCAGGGTCTTAGAAAATGGGCGTGGTCATTAAATTCTATGTAATCTTGTCCGGACAACTCCTCTGAAACTGTTAGAGATAGAAAGTTAATTCTTTTTGCATTTTACTTGGTCCATGGTCTAGTTGTGCACCTGACATTTAGTTTCAGTTCCTGACCCCCAGGGTCTTATAAAATGGGCGTGGGCATTAAATTCTATGTAATCTTGTCCGGACAACTCCTCTGACACTATAAATGATTGAGACTTAATTTTTTTTGCAATATGATGGGTCTGTGGTCTTGTTGTGCACCTGATATTTTGTTTGAGCCCCTGACCCCCAGGGTCTTAGAAATGGGTGTGGTCTTTTTCTCCTATATAACTCTATGTAATCTTGTGCTCGCAACTCCTCTGACACTATAAATGGTGGAGACTTTATTCTTTTTGCAATATGATGGGTCTGTAGTCTAGTTGTGCACCTGATATTTTGTTTGAGCCCCTGACCCCCAGGGTCTTAGAAATGGGTGTTGTCATTTTCTCCTATATAACTCTATGTAACCTTGTTTTCGCAACTCCTCTGACACTATAAATGATGGAGACTTAAATCTTTTTGCAATATGATGGGTCTGTGGTTTTGTTGTGCACCTGATATTTTGTTTGAGCCCCCTGACCCCCAGGGTCTTAGAAATGGGTGTGGTCATTTTATCCTTTATAAATCTATGTAATCTTGTGTTCGCAACTCCTCTGACTTTATAAATGATGGAGACTTAATTCTTTTTGCAATATGATGGGTCTGTAGGCTAGTTGTGCACCTGATATTTTGTTTGAGCCCCTGACCCCCAGGGTCTTAGAAATGGGTGTTGTCATTTTCTCCTATATAACTCTATATAATCTGTGCTCGCAACTCCTCTGACAATATAAATGATGAAGATTTAATTCTTTTTGCAGTATGATGGGTCTGTGATCTTGATGTGCACCTGATATTTTGTTTGAGCCCCTTACCCTCAGGGTCTTAGAAATGGGTGTGGTCATTTTCTCCCATACAACTCTATGTAATCTTGTGCTCGCAACTCCTCTGACACTATAAATGATGGAGACTTAATTCTTTCTGCAATGTCATGGGTCTATGGTCTGGTTGTGCTGATATTTTGTTTGAGCCCCTGACCCCCAGGGTCATAGAAATGGGTGTGGTCATTTTCTCCTATATAACTCTATGTAATCTTGTGCTCACAACTCCTCTGACTAAATTCTTATTGCAATATTATGGGTCTCTGGTCTAGTTGTGCATCTGTTTTTATGTTTTAGCCCCTGACCCTTAGGGTCTCAGAAATGGGTGTGGTCATTTTTCCTATATAAGTAAATGTAATCTTGTGCTTGTAACTCCTCTGACACTATAAATGATGTAGAATTAATTCTTTTTGCAATGATTGGTCTGTGGCATAGATGTGCACCTGATATTTTGTTTTAGCCTTATACCCCTAGGGTCTTTGAAAATGGGTGTGGTAATTTTTAGCTCTACTGGTCTCAGACCAGTCGAGCTTATGTGATCACCCTTCGTCCGGCGTCTGTCCGTCTGTCCGTCTGTCCGTCTGTCTGTCTGTCCGTCTGTCCGTAAACAATTCTTGTCCGGACAACTCCTCTGAAACTGTTAGAGATAGAAACTTAATTCTTTTTGTATTTTACTTGGTCCATGGTCTAGTTGTGCACCTGACATTCAGTTTCAGTCCCTGACTCCCAGGGTCTTAGAAAATGGGCGTGGTCATTAAATTCTATGTAATTTTGTCCGGATAGCTCTTCTATTACTTTAAATGATAGAGACATAATTCTTTTTGCAATATGATGGGTCTGTAGTCTAGTTGTGCACCTGATATTTTGTTTGAGCCAATGACCCCCAGGGTCTTAGAAAAGGGTGTGGCCATTTTCTTTTATATTATTCCATATAATCTTATGCTTACTGCGCTGACACTATAAATAATGGAGACTAAATTCTTCATGCAATATGATGGGTCTGTAATCTCGCTGTCCACCTCATATTTTGTTTGAGTCTCTGACCCCAAGGGTCTTAGAAAATGGGTGTGGTTGTTTTCTCTCTACATGTGATCTCTTGATAGCTAATTTCCCAGAATTTATGGATAATAGTTAATTGATTTATTCCAAAATATTATCGGTTTGCAGTTTAGATGTCATTACAGTATTTTACTTCAGTCCCTGTTCCCTAGGATTCTGGAAAATGGGTACATGGTTATTTTCTCTTACCCTATCTACATGCATTTAGAGTACATAAATGACAGAAACTATAAATAAACAAAGATATTGCAATTTTACAATATTATCATAGATGAGTCTGTAATTTAGTTTTTCTCATATTTTATTTGGGACCTGACCCAGGATTTTATTTTCAATTCTATAGAAACGCTAGGGGATAGTTTCGGAATTTCCTCTGATCAATCAATCAACATGAAAATCTTTTCTATAGTGTTTATACAGTGCAAGAAAGATATCAAATAGTCAAAATGCATGTATTTCTCACTTATTTTTTATTTGTTTAACATGTTTAAGGTGTAAGATTTTTGGGGAGAGTAGTGAGAATTTTTGTTGCAAGAGTAGAATGTCCAAAGTGATCACAGACTTGAGCTGTGCTTTCTGTTAAATGGGAACACCAGAATCACAAAGATTGATCATTTTATCAAATAAAATAGCAATAATGCATCCTTCACATTGCCAAATGAAAGGAATATTGTGCTTGTGTAAGTTTTTTTTGAGGGGGGGGGGGAGAGGGGGGAGGTAACTAGAATGTCCTAAGTGATCACAGACTTGAGCTGTGCTTTCTGTTAAATGGGAACACCAGAATCACAAAGATTGATCATTTTATCAAATAAAATAGCAATAATGCATCCTTCACATTGCCAAATGAAAGGAATATTGTGCTTGTGTAAGCTTTTTTTTTGGGGGGGGGAGAGGGGGGAGGTAACTAGAATGTCCTAATGATCACAGACTTGAGCTGTGCTTTCTGTTAAATGGGAACACCAGAATCACAAAGATTGATCATTTTATCTAATGAAATAGCAATAATGCATCCTTCACATTGCCAAATGAAAGGAATATTGTGCTTGTGTAAGCTTTTTTTTTGGGGGGGGGGGGATGAGAGGGGGGAGGTAACTCTTACATCTTTCTTTCTTATAAATTCCTCCACTGCTTGGAGTACCACCCCCAATGGGATGTAAAACTGTGTGGTTTGATAAAATTTTTCATAATGTTTACATTAAAGCAAGTGACACATGTTTTAATAGAAGATAATATAACAAGAGATGCCTTATTGGCATATCTACTATGTGTTAATCAAATTTAAAAAAAAAAATAAAATAAAATACTAAAAAAAATCATTTGTAAAAGCCGACTCATACAAAAATATTTCAAGCCAGGAAAACTTCTACCAAAATTTTCCTTTATTGCCATTTGACAATATTATCATAGATGAGTCTGAAATTTTGTTTTTCTCATATTTTATTTGGGACCTGACCCAGGATTTATCTTCAATTCTATAGAAACGCTAGGGGATAGTTTCGGAATTTCCTCTGATCAATCAATCAACTTCAAAATCTTTTCTATTATGTTTATACAGTGCAAGAAAGATAACAAACAATCAAAATGCATGTATTTCTTACTTATTTTTTAATTGTTTAAGGTGTAAGATTTTTAGAGAGAGTAGTGAGACTTTTTGTTGCAAGAGTAGAATGTCCTAAGTGATCACGGACTTGAGCTGTGCTTTCTGATAAATGGAAACACCAGAATCACAAAGATTGATCATTTTATCTAATAAAATAGCAATAATGCATCCTTCACATTGCCAAATGAAAGGTGCTTGTGTAAGTTATAGAAGTTGAATTTGTAATAGGAGAGGGAGAGATGTGACTGTACCGGGAATCGAACCCGAGATCTTCTGCTATCAAGGCAGACGCTCTTACCAACTGAGCTATCTGGGCACGATGCCCGTTCCTGCCACACTCCTCTCTACCAATTTTGCAGGTTTCCATGCACTGGAAACCTCACACAAAACTCCACTTCACCTTGAGTCATTTAGTTTGGTGCCAATTCTGTAACAGGAGAGGAAAAGATGTGACCGAACCGTGAATTGAACCCGAGACCTTCTGCTATCTGGGCAGACGCTCTTACCAACTGAGCTATCTGGATACGATACCTGTTCCTGCCATAAATTAATGGTAATAAACTAATGTTTCAGGCCTTTTTGTCAATTGGACCTCGAGTCATTTTGTCCTTTTAAAATTTGACCAATCAAAAATATCATTTCAACCTCATGCAGATTTTGAAATATTTTTCTGAACTGGGATATATGGTAGAAATGATTAAATATTTCATACTGGTATGTAAAAATATTTTGTATTATATTTTAATAATTAGCTTCTGTCTACATTAATACCACATTCGCCCTAAAAGTTCATGTTCTTCGTTCAATATTCTATTTACATTGTTTTACATTTACTAAATAAATAGCCTAAAACCTTTTTAGGTTTTAGAACAAAATGGCCGATACTTTTAAAATTTCCATCGGTAGGCCACATGTCCTATTATATTTAATTTCAATCTGAAACTGCTTGATTACTTGATCTAAGTATTTACACTGATCAGTATAAGAAAGAAGGAAATATCTCTATAGAGTATCCTATGCAATACTATTTCAGCTCAAATGAGAGGTTATTTATGCCTTTAGTCTTAATTTTATCAAAGGGCATATAGTGGTAGGTCTGTCTGTTCATCTGTTTGTCTATCCATCCGACTGTCAGTATATCATTCCATTCAACTAAATTCTGATGAAAGGGTATAAGATAATAGAGCTGTCATATATTGCATGTCTATGAACCTTGAGAAGGCTCATCTTTTGGAGCCAAATTTTTAACCTTTGACCCCATCACCGACCTTTGACCCACATTTTTTGAAAAATAAAAACATCTGTTATTTTACTTTTGATACATATGGTATGTTATACATGTTGTATATACACATTTTTAGTCATTCTCTCACAGTCTAGAGAAATCTAAGGCATGGTCCATTTGATATTCTTGGGGGGGGGGGGGGGGACTCCGTTTTTTTTTCAAAAAAAAAAAATTTTGCTCTGAGTTTTGATGAAAAAAATTAATTAGGAATTGATGGATATGCATTAGCATGTGGTTGTTGGTTCTAATAAAAAAAAACTTGATACACATTTATCCCGCCTCTGGCAAATTTCTTGCAATCTGATTGGTCGAGAAGAACCAAATATTATTTTGTATTATTTTACTAACAGAATATTATTTTGATATCCTGCTTCTACTAAGATGCTTTATGCTTTTGACGTCACCAAAATGCTTTAGAATATGTTGACGTAACATACACAAACCAAAACCGATTCAGCGGGATAAATTCGTTATAGAGTGTTTTACAGGGGGGATACAGAAATATATTGGGTCGATGAAAAAAGTGGTATTAGGCAAGGTGAAGTCCAGCATTCATTCTCTTGAGTGTATATGTACAAATCAACCAGGAGAGCTTCAGTCTCATCAGAGACTTCTGGTTCCTATATAGTTTTGCTCTCTTCTCGTTTAAAGCTATTTATGATGGGGAGTTAATTCTTTATCCAAGTCTTGATGTGTCATTGGTAGTTCATTTGAGCTAGCAGTCCTTGGCCCCTAGGATCTTGGAAAATGGGTGTGACATTCTTTTTAGAAATAAGTTTATCTCGGATATTATGAATTACATGACTGCTATTATAGTTGCAGTATAATGGATATGTAGTTTTGTCATGCTACTTATAATTTGTTAGAGCGCCTGCTCCCTATGGTCTTGGTTTAAAAAAAAGAAAGAAAGGAAATTGATGTTTTAGAAAAAAACAACCAGGAGAGCTACAGTCTCGTCAGAGACTTCTGGTTTGTTTAAGGTGTAAGATTTTTGGGGAGAGTAGTGAGAATTTTTGTTGCAAGAATAGAATGTCTTAAGTGATCACAGACTTGAGCTGTGCTTTCTGTTAAATTGGAACACCAGAATCACAAAGATTGATCATTTTATCAAATGAAATAGCAATAATGCATCCTTCACATTGCCAAATGAAAGGAATATTGTGTGTAAGTTTGTTTTTTGTTTTTTTTTGGGGGGGGGGGGGAGAGGGGGAGGTAACTCTTATTTCTTTCTTCTTATAAATTCCTCCACTGCTTGGAGTACCACCCCCAATAGGATGTAAAACTGTGTAGTTTGATAAAATTTTCATAATGTTTACATTAAAACAAGTGACATCATTTTTTAATAGTAGATATTATAACAAGAGATGCCTTATAGGCATATCTACTATGTGTTAATCAAATTAAAAATTTAAAATGCTCATCAAAAACTCTCTAAAATACTAAAAAAATTATTTGTAAGAGCCGACTCATACGAAAATATTTCAACCTAGGAAAACTTCTATCAAAATCTTCCTTTATTGCCATTTTACAATATTATCATAGATGAGTCTGAAATTTAGTTTATCTCATATTTTATTTGGGACCTGACCCAGGATTTTATCTTCAATTCTATAGAAACGCCAGGGGATGGTTTCGGAATTTCCTCTGATCAATCAATCAACTTGAAAATCTTTTCTATTGTGTTTAAACAGTGCAAGAAAGATAACAAACAATCAAAATGCATGTATTTCTTACTTATTTTTTTATTGTTTAAGGTATAAGATTTTTGGAGAGAGTAGTGACTTTTTTGTTGCAAGAGTAGATTGTCCTAAGTGATCATGGACTTGAGCTGTGCTTTCTGTTAAATTGAAACACCAGAATCACAAAGATTGATTATTTTATCAAATAAAATAGCAATAATGCATCCTTCACATTGCTTGTGTAAGTTATTTTTTGGGGGGGGGTAGAGAGAGGGTCGAGGTAACTCTTATTTGTAAGAGCCAACTCGTACAAAAATATTTCAACCTAGGGAAACTTCTACCAAAATCTTCCTTTAACTGCATCATTTCTGTATTTCATTTAAAAGCAAGATATATGATTTAAACATTCCAAATTTAGTATAGAAGTTAAATTTGTAACAGGAGAGGGAGAGATGTGACTGGACCGGGAATCGAACCCAAGATCTTCTGCTATCAGGGCAGACGCTCTTACCAACTAAGCTATCTGGGGACGATACCTGTTCCTGCCACACTCCTCTCCACCAATTTTTCAGGTTTCCATGCACTGGAAACCTCACACAAAACTCCACATCACCTTGAGTCATTTAGTTTGGTGCCAATTCTGTAACAGGAGGGGAAAAGATGTGACCGGACTGTGAATCGAACCCGAGACCGTCTGCTATCTGGGCAGACGCTCTTACCACTATCTCTCTATCTGGGTACAATACCCGTTCCTGCCATAAATTACCGGTAATAACCAAATGTTTCAGGCCTTTTTGCCAATTGGACCTCAAGTCATTTTGTCCTTTTACAATTTGACCTAAGATATATTTGCCTTTTATAATGACTCTTCAGTTCAATCAAAAACAACATTTCAACCTCATGCAGATTTTAAAATATTTATGGGACACCCTTATTCTTAACTGGGATATATGGTAAAAATGTTTTCTATAGAGGATCAAATATTTCATATGACTGTAAAAATATTTTGTGTTATATTTCAATAATTAGCTTCCGTCTACATTAATACCACATTCACCCTAAAAGTTCATGTTCTTCGTTCAATATCCTATTTACATTGTTTTACATTTATGAAGAAAATAGCCTAAAACATTTTTAGGTTTTAGAACAAAATAGCCCATACTTTTTTCACTGGATAGGCCACATGTCCTATTATATTCAATTTCAATCTGAAACTGTCTGATTACTTGATCTAAGTATTTTCACTGATCAGTATAAGAAAGAAAGAAATATCTTTATAGAGTATCCTATGCAATACTATTTCAGCTCAAATGAGAGGTTATTTATGCATTTAGTCTTTAAATTTCATCAAAGGGCATATAGTGGTAGGTCCGTCTGTTCATCTGTTTGTCCATCCGACTGTCAGTATATCATTCCATTCAACTAAATTCTGATGAAAGGGTATAAGAAACTAGAGCTGTCATATATTGCATGTCTATGTATCTTGAGAACGCTCATCTTCTGGTGCCAAATTTTTAACCTTTGACCCCATCCCTGACCTTTGACCCACATTGTTCGAAAAAAAAAAACCTGTTATTTTAGTTTTGATACATATGGTATGCTATATATACACATTTTTAGAAATTCTCTCACATTCTAGAGAAATCTTAAGTTAGGTTCATTTGATATTCTTGGCGGGGGGGGGGGGGAGACATTAATTGGTTTTTTTTTTTTGAAAAAAAAAATTTTTGCTCTGAATTTTGATGAAAAAAATTAATTAGAAATAAATGAATATACATGGGCATGTTAATGGTTCTCATAAAAAAAACTTGATATATACATTTATCCCGCCTCTGGCAAATTTCTTGCAATCTGATTGGGCAAGAGGAACCAAATATTATGTTGTATTATTTTACTTACAGGATATTATTTTAATATCCTGCTTCTACTAAGATGCTTTATGCTTTTGACGTCACCAGAATGCTTTAAAATATGTTGATGTAACATACACAAACCAAAAGCAATCAGCGGGATAAATTCGATATGAGTGTTTTACAGGAGAGATACAAAAAATATTGGGTCGATGAAAAAAGTTGTATTAAGCGAGGCTTTGCCTCGCCCAATACAACTTTAAGCGAGGCTTTGCCTCGCCCAATACAACTTTTTTCATCGACCCAATATATTTCTGTATCCTCCCTGTAAAACACTGTATAACTAATAGTATTCATTCTCTTGAGTGTATATGTACAAATCAACCAGGAGAGCTTCAGTCTCATCAGAGACTTCTGGTTATGTAAATATTTTTTTTCAGACTCAAAGGTTGACCCTCCTTACAGGCTGGACCCCCTCCCCCCTTGGAAAAAATTCTAGATTTGCTTATGGTGTAGAAAGGGTGGGTGTCAACTTCTTATATATTGTTCAATAAATTCGATTACTCATGATGCTTTTCCATGACATTTCTAATTTTTTTTTCAAATTAGCACATAGAACATACACGAAGAGGGGTATGAAACCATGTCTTGAGAAAATAAAACATACATTAGGAAAAATTATGCACTTTCGGTAAATACCAGGGTGTTCCTGATAAATCTTTCTCATTCCTGACATTTCTTTAAAACAGTTTGCAATGTATACATTAGAAACACATTATTCTTCAATATCCGATGTTTTTATATTCACAAACGTAAATTATACATGTCTAGTACAAAAAAATCTTTGTATGGATCAATTTCACGAAGATTATGTGTAGGTCCAATGTAAGTCGTTTTAAAAATGTGGCATTTTCTCATCTTAATATCTGAATTTAGAGTTTGAATTTTTAAAAATGCAACATGGAATCGATAGATATACCTCTGAAGTATAAGTGACAAAAATGTCAAGAAATTTGATTGCGATTTCTGCGATAGCGAAGCAATTTTGAAGACAGTGCTTAAGCCAAAATATACACACGATTTTACTATCATAGTTATCCCATAATGCAAAGTTCATTGAAGCGATTGGTTGAATATGAGAGAGTGCTCACTCTGAACTGATTGTGTGACGCAGTCGTTCCGCTATGCTTGACTTCCATATAAGGAAGTTTCCCCGACTGATACACTAACTCCAAAATTATAAATTTGTTAATGTCTTAGAAAATAAATATTACTACTCAAGTTGACTTAAATAAAATAGTAGCGACATAAATTTCAATTGCTACAGCTAACTTTGCTTATCATGGACACCTCATTCAAAGTTCAAAGTTCAAAGTTTATAAAATTTTCAGGCTCGCTTCGCCCGCCCACTCATTATTGATGAAAAATTAGTTGGCCTGAATTTAACTATTTCAATATAACATACAGAAATAAGACAAAATCTGTTCAAATACATTCCTCCAGGGCAGGGACCAAGATTGCATGATTTTGTATTTATTACACAAAACAATTCCAGGGGAGAACCGCCATTACTTCTTGCAAAGTTAAAATGATGAAATTCAGAAATGACAGATTCTAAAAAAAATATGAGTAATAATTGCATAGCTCTGTTGTTCAATTTTAAGGTATCCGTTGTACAAATAAATATCAAGTGTATCATATAGTTAGAATCATGGCATATTTTTACCTAAATATACCTAATACAACATAAATAATGGTTTCTATCATCAAAGGTCAGCATGCCGACCGTCGCTCAAGCCACGGAAACTATCGAGACTCTACCGAAGATTACCGAGATAATTTTAACGCTGTTTAAATGGACGAGACGTCCGCGAGATCTTCATTTGTACATTGGATACGTTAAGTAAATTGCTGACATGGAATTACATGTATTAGAAAATGGATAATCGAGCAGTTCTTCACCTTTCTTCTCTTGAGATTCCTTCATAGGTCAACTTTGCTTACTGTTTATTTTGTGTGTCATACTTACTAAAAATTTTCTTTAAAATGATGGAAAATCTCCTACTTTTTTGCTATTTATTCCTACTTTTTCCTACTTTTCTCCTACTTTTTTGCTATTTATTCCTCCTTTTTCCTACTTTTCTCCTACTTTTTTTCATCGACTACTCCTACTTTTTTCATACTTTATCATCAATGAAGAGTAGAAAGCCTGTTTGAGCCCCTGACCCCCAGGGTCTTGGAAATGGGTGTGGTCATTTTCTCCTATATAACTCTATGTTATCTTGTGAGCACTAATTCTCAGAAAGTATAATTGATAGAAAGATAATTGTTTTTGCTTTATTATCAGTCTGTAATCTAGATGTGCACCTGATATTTTGTTTGAGCCCCTGACCCCCAGGGTGTTGGAAATGGGTGTGGTCATTATCTCCTATATAACTCTATGTAATCTTTGAGCACCAATTCTCCGAAAACATAATTGATAGAAAGTTGATTGTTTTTGCTTAATTCTCAGTCTGTGGTCTAGATGGTCACCTGATATTTTGTTTGAACCCCTGACCCCCAGGGTTTTGGAAAATAGGTGTAGTCATTTTCTCCATTATATCTCTATGTAATCTTGTGAGCACCAATTTCAGAAAGTATAATTGATAGAAAGATAATTGTTTTGCTTTATTCTTAGTCTGTGGTCTAGATGTGCACCTGATATTTTGTTTGAGCCCCCGACCCCTAGGGTCTTGAAAAATGGGTGTGGTCATTTTCTCCTGTATAACTCTATAACTCTACGGATTGTATAACGTACGCCCTCTTTTTATATCCATTTACATATTCATCTGTGTTGCTTGGACCCCTGCGTTTTGCGGTCTTGTTTGTGTGTGGTCATCTGACAGTGAGGAGGTTGTTTTACACCACAATTGTACATTCTTCGAGACCTATGGGTAATCAGAATAGTTGGAGGGTTGTGTGCACGTAATCCAGGATAACCATACCTTCTGCTATTTCCGTGGCAGATGGCCGTCCTAAGTCGGCACCAGTTGCCCATTGGTCTCGTTGGTTTATGTGTAGTCCTTTGTGTTAGATGTTTCTGTGTTGTGCGTTGACGTTCCTTGTCCCTTACGCGTCTCTTTGTGCTTGTCTTCTTTGTGTTATTGGGTGTTTTGCGGTTTTTCTGTGGGTGCTGCAACCTGGTGTTGTTGGAGATCCCCTCCTTTGTTCTATGTAATCTTGTGAGCACCAATTCTCAGAAAATATGATTGATAGAAAGATAATTGTTTCTGCTTTATTCTCAGTCTGTTGACTAGATGTGCACTTGATATTTTGTTTGAGCCTCTGACCCCCAGGGTTTTGGAAAATAGGTGTGGTCATTTTCTCCATTATAACTCTATGTAATCTTGTGAGCACCAATTCTCAGAAAGTATAATTGATAGAAAGATAATTGTTCTTTGCTTTATTCTTAGTCTGTGGTCTAGATGTGCACCTGATATTTTGTTTGAGCCCCCGACCCCTAGGGTCTTGAAAAATGGGTGTGGTCATTTTCTCCTGTATAACTCTATAACTCTACGGATTGTATAACGTAGGCCCTCTTTTTATATCCATTTACATATTCATCTGTGTTGCTTGGACCCCTGCGTTTTGCGGTCTTGTTTGTGTGTGGTCATCTGACAGTGAGGAGGTTGTTTTACACCACAATTGTACATTCTTCGAGACCTATGGATAATCGGAATAGTTGGAGGGTTGTGCGCACGTAATCCAGGATAACCATACCTTCTGCTATTTCCGTGGCAGATGGCCGTCCTAAGTCGGCACTGGTTGTCCATTGGTCTCGTTGGTTTATGTGTAGTCCTTTGTGTTAGATGTTTCTGTGTTGTGCGTTGACGTTCCTTGTCCCTTACGCGTCTCTTGTGGTTGTCTGCTTTGTGTTATTGGGTGTTTTGGGGTTTTTCTGTGGGTGCTGCAACCTGGTGTTGTTGGAGATCCCCTCCTTTGTTCTATGTAATCTTGTGAGCACCAATTCTCAGAAAATATGATTGATAGAAAGATAATTGTTTTTGCTTTATTCTCAGTCTGTTGACTAGATGTGCACCTGATATTTTGTTTGAGCCCCTGACCCCCAGGGTTTTGGAAAATAGATGTGGTCATTTTCTCCATTATAACTCTATGTAATCTTGTGAGCACCAATTCTCAGAAAGGATAATTGATAGAAAGATAATTGTTTTTTGCTTTATTCTTAGGCTGTGGTCTAGATGTGCACCTGATATTTTGTTTGAGCCCCCGACCCCTAGGGTCTTGAAAAATGGGTGTGGTCATTTTCTCCTGTATAACTCTATTACTCTACGGATTATATAACGTACGCCCTCTTTTTATATCCATTTACATATTCATCTGTGTTGCTTGGACCCCTGCGTTTTGCGGTCTTGTTTGTGTGTGGTCATCTGACAGTGAGGAGGTTGTTTTACACCACAATAGTACGTTCTTCGAGACCTATGGGTAATCGGAAAAGTGGGAGGGTTGTGCGCACGTTATCCAGGATAACCATACCTTCTGCTATTTCCGTGGCAGATGGCCGTCCTAAGTCGGCACCGGTTGCCCATTGGTCTCGTTGGTTTATGTGTAGTCCTTTGTGTTAGATGTTTCTTTGTTGTGCGTTGACGTTCCTTGTCCCTTACGCGTCTCTTGTGCTTGTCTGCTTTGTGTTATTGGGTGTTTTGGGGTTTTGCTGTGGGTGCTGCAACCTGGTGTTGTTGGAGATCCCCTCCTTTGTTCTATGTAATCTTGTGAGCACCAATTCTCAGAAAATATGATTGATAGAAAGATAATTGTTTTTGCTTTATTCTCAGTCTGTTCACTAGATGTGCACCTGATATTTTGTTTGAGCCCCTGACCCCCAGGGTTTTGGAAAATAGGTGTGGTCATTTTCTCCATTATAACTCTATGTAATCTTGTGAGCACCAATTCTCAGAAAGGATAATTGATAGAAAGATAATTGTTTTTTGTTTTATTCTTAGTCTGTGGTCTAGATGTGCACCTGATATTTTGTTTGAGCCCCCGACCCCTAGGGTCTTGAAAAATGGGTGTGGTCATTTTCTCCTGTATAACTCTATAACTCTACGGATTGTATAACGTAGGCCCTCTTTTTATATCCATTTACATATTCATCTGTGTTGCTTGGACCCCTGCGTTTTGCGGTCTTGTTTGTGTGTGGTCATCTGACAATGAGGAGGTTGTTTTACACCACAATTGTACATTCTTCGAGACCTCTGGGTAATCGGAAAAGTGGGAGGGTTGTGCGCACGTAATCCAGGATAACCATACCTTCTGCTATTTCCGTGGCAGATGGCCATCCTAAGTCGGCACCGGTTGCCCATTGGTCTCGTTGGTTTATGTGTAGTCCTTTGTGTTAGATGTTTCTGTGTTGTGCGTTGACGTTCCTTGTCCCTTACGCGTCTCTTGTGGTTGTCTGCTTTGTGTTATTGGATATTTTGGGGTTTTTCTGTGGGTGCTGCAACCTGGTGTTGTTGGAGATCCCCTCCTTTGTTCTTTGTAATCTTGTGAGCACCAATTCTCAGAAAATATGATTGATAGAAAGATAATTGTTTTTGCTCTATTCTCAGTCTGTTGACTAGATGTGCACCTGATATTTTGTTTGAGCCCCTGACCCCCAGGGTCTTGGTAATGGGTGTGGTCATTTTCTCCTATATAACTCTGTAATCTTGTGAGCACTAAATTTCAGAAAGTAAAATTGATAGAAAGATAATTGTTTTTGCTTTATTCTCAGTCTGTGGTCTAGATGTGCACCTGGTATTTTGTGCTCTTGTCTTGTATTTTGTTTGAACCCCTGATCTCAGGGTCTTGGAAATGAACCCCTGATCTCAGGGTCTTGGAAAATGAGTGTGGCACTTAGATTAATTTAAGCAAACAACCAGGAGAGCTTCAGTCTCATCAGAGACTGCTGCACAGAATTTCATAAAACCGTACAGGAAGCAAGTACTCAAGGTCTTCTACGAAGTTTGTGTTTTTCATGCTGATCAGTCAACAAATATGGCTGTCGATGACCCTGATTTTATGACACATTTTGGAATTCTCCTTTGCAACTGCTGCACAGAATTTCATGAAACCTTACAGGAAGGAAGTACTCGATGTCCTCTACCAAGTTTGTGTTTTTCGTGCTGATCGTGTCACAAATATGGCCGCCTAAGGGTCTGATTGGCTGACACATTTTCAACATCTCCTCTTAAACTGCTGCACAGAATTTAACGAAACCTAACTGGAAGGAAGTACTCAAGGTCCTCTGCCAAATTGTCAAATATCATTCTTTTGTTTGCAACTCTGGTGAGCGATGTGGCCCCCATGGGTCTCTTGTTTCTTTATTTTAAGTGCTAGGATGGCCAGAACTGCACAGATGATGTGTCTTTAATGAGTAGATCACAAATCCATGTTCAAATGTAGGTCGTGACCTATATTTTCCTCTTTAGTGCACATGTTAAGAAGATGATACATCTGAATGAGTAGATCACATATCTACGTTCAAATGTAGGTCATGACCTAAATTTTCCGCTTGAGTGCACATGTTAAGAAGATTTGGATATCAATGATAAGAAGTTTTATTTCTGTATTATAAGTGCTAGGAAGGCCAAACCTGCACAGATGATGTTTCTGTATGAGTAGATCACAAATCTACGTACAAATGTTGGTCATGACTTATATTTTCCGCTTGAGTGCACATGTTACTATGTAGTTTTTGACTACTCCTTGTTTGCTACCATGATAAATAGTTACCATGAGGCGAGCTTTGTAATCTTTGAATACACTATGTTTTTTGCATTACAAATCATAAACTAGGGTGGCTGAATCATAGTTACTTGTTTTTATTAGCTCTACTGGTCATAGACCAGTCGAGCTTATGCGATACCCCGTCGTCCGGCGTCTGTCCGTCTGTCTGTCCGTCCGTCCGTCCGTCCGTCCGTAAACGATTCTTGTGCTTGCAACTCCTCTGAAAGTATAAGAGATAGAAATGTAACTCTTTTTGCATTACACTTGGACTGTGGTCTAGTTGTGCACCTGACATTTTGTTTGAGCCCCTGACCCCCAGGGTCCTAGAAAATGGGCGTGGTCATTTTCTACTATATAACTCTATGTAATCTTGTGCTCACAACTCCTCTGACGCTATAAATGATGGAGACTTAATTCTTTTTGCAATGTGATGGGTCTGTGGTCTAGTTGTGTACCTGATATTTTGATTGAGCCCCTGACCCCCAGGGTTTTAGAAAATGGGTGTGGTCAATTTCTCCTATATAACTCTATGTAATCTTGTGCTCACAACTCCTCTGACACTATAAATGATGGAGACTTAATTCTTTTTGCAATATGATGGGTATGTGGTCTTGCTGTTCACCTGATATTTTGTTTGAGCCCCTGACCCCCAGGTTCTTAGAAAAAGGGTGTGGTCATTTTCTCCTATAAAATTCTATGTAATCTTGTGCTCACAACTCCTCTGACACGATAAATGATGAAGACTATATTCTTTTTGCAATATGATGGGTCTGTGGTTTAGTTGTGCACCTGACAATTTTTTGAGCCCCTGACCCCCAGGGTCTTAGAAAATGGGTGTGGTCATTTTCTCCTATGTAACTCTATGTAATCTTGTGCTCACAACTCCTCTGACACTATAAATGATGGAGACTAATTCTTTTTGCAATATGATGGGTATGTGGTCTTGCTGTTCACCTGATATTTTGTTTGAGCCCCTGACCCCCAGGTTCTTAGGGTGTGGTAATTTTCTCCTATAAAATTCTATGTAATCTTGTGCTCGCAACTTCTTTGACACTATAAATGATGGACAATTAATTCTTTTTGCAGTATGATTGATGTGTGGTTTAGTTGTGCACCTGATATTTTGTATGAGCCTCTGACCCCCAGGGTCTTAGAAAATGGGTGTGATCATTTTCTCAAACATAGTGCTCTCAACTCTTCTAAAGCTATTAATGATGGAAACTTAGTTGTTTATGCAAGATAATGGATCTGTAGTCTTATTATGTCATTGATAGTTCATTTGAGCTAGCAGCCCCTGACCCTTAGGATCTTGGAAAATGGGTATGGCATTATTTTTTGAAATCCTTTATTTCCGATATTAAAAATTATATGAGTGATATTCTAGTTGCAGTCTAATGGATTTCTTATTTCGTTGTTCTACTTATAATTTGTTAGAGTGCCTGCTCGCTATAGTCTTTGGTTTAAAATAAAATGGAAATTGTTATTTATGTATATGTATCTTATTCACTTGTCAATGAGTGAATTAAGGTATCCGTTGTACAATTGAGTCATTTTACATAGCGTTTTAATAATCTCCATTGTAAAGTATGGTAAATTTTATGCCTGGTAAGGTACTATAAACTATATATTTTCTGAAAGGTAATGATGCCCTGAGTTCAGATATAAGACCTCCAGGTCTTAAAAATCAAAGGGGAAAAACTCTTTTACAACTTTGTTATTTTGCATATGTTATATAGAGAAAATGGACGATTTAAATGCTTCGTAAGTTATTCCCCTTCGTTTTTCTGGCCCCAAAGTTATTATTTCTGAGCAGTGGGCTTTATAACCTTTCAGAAAATATATAGTTTATAGTACCTTACCATGCATGGAAAAATGCCCTATTGTACATTGGATACCTTAAACAAAACAACCAGGAGAGCTACAGTCTCGTCAGAGACTTCTGGTTGAAACCTTGTTTTCTTTAGAATTGTCTGAAAGGTTGATAATCTTGTTTGTTTTTTCTGCTTTTTAGATTTCATGACGACGAGGGACTTATTCGTACACTTAGAATTAAAAAGCTTGAAAAAGAAGGCAAGGTAGAATGGTTCCAAAGACTTTATAAAGTATTCATCAATACAGTTAAGATATAAAATTATTAAAAGCCAATATTAGCTGAATTGCAAAAAGAACTTTTATTTTGATGCAAGATAGACACACCAAAGGCCAAGAGATGTGGTGGACTGATATCAGCAATTGGTTCCCGACCATTATCCAATATGTTACTCATTATTTGTAATGGATGTGTCCTATTGATTTCGAGGTCAAAGTTCAAGGTCAAAGGCTTTCAATGTGAAATGTCTTCAAATTCAATAGCATCATTTCAGAACAGATAAATTTGCAGCATGGGCAAGACATGCACGTTTCGGGTACTTAACCCTCATCAGTGAGCTTCAATCTAAACAATGTAATATGACCAAAGAGTGTGAAACTATTATGTCCAGAAATGTACCGAAAGACGTAGCAGGATGGATGAGATATGATGCTACAGGACCCACGTTTAAGAAGTTCAAGAAATTTTGATAAAATAAAGGGGTAGGGCCACGAAGCCCGATATTGGCCCTAATTTTGAACATTGTACTTAATAGAACTTCTAACTGTTATTTGACATGTTGAAGCGTTCTCCACTGAATCACGACTCTATCTTTTGTAAACATTGCGTTTATCAATACCTTTAAGCCCTTTCAAAACACAAAAATATGTCATATTCCGCGAAATTGATGCAAAAATTACATATTTCTATTAAATTAGCAATGGCCGCATGCATTAACTAAGATGGAAATTTAATATATGGGAAAAATTATCATTATATCCTTTTGTCATAAACATTTTGTCTCAATTAACGCATGCGGCAACATTTAATTCTTCGATGAAAGACAAAAGGAGCTCGAACGATAAGCATGGAATTCCGCCCAGTTGGGACCGAAATTTTTTTTTCTCATTAAAAGAAATTAAAACTCTGAATTCGGTAAGATTTTTGCTGAATTTTATGAAAATAGTAATATGTAAAACATGCGACCTATATTTTGTGTATAATTTGGGTTAAAACAGTCGATTTTAACACTAAAGCCTATGGAAACTGGAAAAGTTTTTTAGAGTATTGTTCCCCACCTTGCTACAGGATTTCCTTTTAATAAAAACTTTAGTTTGACAAGATCTTCCCGCATGGCCAGTAAGATCCTGTTGCAAGGTGGGGAACGATTTCAACCAGGCGATCGAAAAAATAAAAAAAAAAAGGGGGGGGGGGGGGGGGTTGAGAAGGCTCGAAACCGTGAGTAATTATACATAAATCTATCTCGTTTTCTTTCGATGGGTTTAGAGTGATGATACTTTGCAACTATATCTAATATGTTAAATAATTAATTATTTTTATGATGTCATTTTATGCTTTGGGTGAGTAGTAAACATTTTGCGACTACATTTTTTCTTTTGAGATATTCATTCAAACACTTCCAACAAAGAATACTGTTCTCGATTATATTTTATTTTCCTCTATTTATCAAACACTCTTTTATTTGTTTTTATGAATAACCACAAAAAAATCTCTGTTTTTCGATCGTTTTTCGCTTACATGTATCGTTTCGTAATGTAAACGCACTAAGCGTATTCATCCATTGTGAACTATAGGGAGTATAGTGATGAACCAAAAATGTAGTTTTGAATACGGAAAAGAAATACTAGTTTTTGAAGGAGGACGAAAAAGATTTATTAAATCACTAAATGTATGATAACTTAATATAACTCAGAGTAAAAGGATTTTCTCAATTTCATCTCATCAATACCACGGACTCTAAATGTTGGACCCCGCGTTGCTTCGATTTCGAATAAATGCCAAGTAGGTGATGTTTATGATAAACATTTGAGTAAATATTATAGATTATAAGTTTTTCTATCCATAAATATATATTTTATACCTTAAAGTAGTTTTAGTAACCCTGGAGGAGATTTTATTATCTGGGCGGAATTCCCGCCTTATCGTGCGAGGTCCTTCCCAGCAATTTTTGCCATATTTTGTCAATAACGTGAAAATGACATCACTTCATGACGTCATTACAGTTAAATGGCACTTTGTTTGGTGATATTTTTCTCTTCATAAAAAGCGGTAAACATTCGTGTATTTTCATGAGAGATATTTCTTATGAAATTTATTTCTAGAGAAAAATCGAGGGCCGATTAAGGGGTCTCGTGGCCCTACCCCTTTTCGATTGCGTTGAAAAGACGATCAACTGAAGTTGATCGAACTTGGCTACATGTGCCGTCGGTGACTCCTGGTCCATCAGCAGTTACGCTCACCAAGTGGTACAAATATTAAACGTCTTCAAATTCAATAGCACCATTTAAGAATGGATGAAGGAGAAGGACCAATAACCATCAAAATCGGCCAACTTTTCGTTTTTGGATAAAGTTTATGTATACATAATACAACATTTCTAGTTTCTAAAAATGTAAGCTTTATGAAAATACGACAAAAGATAAGCACTTCATGACCCGGCGAAGTTGGCACTGTGAAACGTCAAAATGCACTTCCTTTCACCATGACGTCATGACATAAAATGATGAATTTACAACAATAGATTTAAACATAAAACTCTACACCCAAAGAGTATAACTGTTCTATTTTTCTTGAAGTCAAATTAATTCAGAGGATAAAGTTGATAAGTATAATGTTTTTTAAAGAATGTATAAGTGCTAAATAAATCAAGAAAAGATCTCCGAGAGATATCAGCTCTGAATGGCAATGAAAGTGTATCTTCTCTCTCAAATGACGTCGCTTCAAATAATTCATCTTTGAATTCTCGATTTTTACAGAAGACAGTGACATATACTAGAGTATACACATTTGATACAATCATGCACTTTTGTGCGGTAGGGGGCAGGGATCTTAATAAACTTTAAAGTAGGTGGATACCATGATGGAAGATTCAGTAAAGTAGGCGACGGCTTTTCTCACAGTAGGTGGTGACTTCCAGCTTATGAAAGGGGGGGGGGGGAGTCATTATATACGATTCAGAATAAGCAAGTTTGGAATTTCTCTGACTTTAATGAGATCAGGTTACATGTCCAAATCAGATTCAGGAGCGGATCCAAAAACTCAAATGCCAGTTGCACATACAACTTTTATTGGGATGAATTGCAACACAATGCAGAAGGACTTAGAGTTAGGACGGGAACTTATATCATCAATGTTTATGTACAGACTGTTCTTACAATATTTAAAAGCACAACTAGACAATTACCCATGCAAGCATGGTTATCATGGAATTTGAGACTGAATTACTGATCGACTCTGAGACTGAATTACTGATTGGTACTTCTTTAATGTTTATTAGAGTCAATTCTTGTGGATAAATAACATTTTTATCCTTCTCAAAACATTGTCGATAGTAGATAGTAAGAATCGTCGATTAAGGATTGTCGATAGTGAAAATATCATTCAGGTACACAATAATTAAAACATCATGTTCAAAACCTTGTCTTGGGCATAACTCATCACCCTGTTTATGGATTTAAGGTCACATGGCTGTATAAGCCAATCAAATTTGTAACACACCTCAGGTCTCGAAAATTGACGTCGGAGCTACCACGTGTTTACCATGAAATGTTGACAATGACAAGCATTATAAAATTGAATTTGATATCAGTATAATCTGTGAGGATAGACGAAGACATTTCAGAAGACATACGTGAAATCATTCTTTATATCAAATTCGATGCGATTCTGACCATGGGGGTCCTAAGAGGTAATCATGCATGCGTGTACGTAAACAGAGGGTTGTGTACATTATATGTAGTTATTTTTCGATTTGTAAACACAAGGTATACATTTTTTGTTCTTAAAATAAAGAGTTAAGATCAGACTTCAAGACTAGATAGGTGAAAGTGTCCACAATTTTTTATAAGAAAGAAATGTCACTTATAATTTGGTTGAAAACTGCATAAAATCTTATACAGCTGTCACACCTTAAATTTCTTTTGGACCTAAGGTTCTGTCATGACTTTGAACTTAGGCCAGTGTCATGATAGACGCTTGACTTTCATCTAAGATGAATTTTCAAAGAATATTGCTGCGGGGGGTATTTTTTCCCATTCGGGCAGTTTTCGTATTTCAGTAATGGTTATTTTTAGCTCTACTGGTCATAGACCAGACTCTCTGACCAGTCGAGCTTATGCGTCCGGCGTCTGTCCGTCTGTATGTCCGTCCGTCCGTCCGTAAACAATTCTTGTGCTCACAACTCCTCTGAAACTATAAGAGATAGAAATGAAACTCTTTTTGCATTACACTCGGTCTGTGGTTTATTTGTGCACCTGACATTTTTTGAGCCCCTGACCCCCAGGGTCCTAGAAAATGGGCGTGTTTTTTTTTCTACCATATAACTCTCTGTAATCTTGTGCTCACAACTCCTCTGACACTATGAATGATGGATACTTAATTCTTTTTGCAATATGATTGGTCTTTGGTCTAGTTGTGCACCTGATATTTTGTTTGAGCCCCTGACCCCCAGGGTCTTAGGAAAAGGGTGTGGTCATTTTCTCCTATAAAACTCTATGTAATCTTGTGCTCACAACTCCTCTGACACTATAAATGATGGAGACTTAATTCTTTTTGCAATATGATGGGTCTGTTGTGTAGTTGTGCACCTGATATTTTGTTTGAGCCCCTGACCCCCCCCTCCCCCGGGTCTTAGGAAAAGGGTGTGGTCATTTTCTCCTATATTACTCTATGTAATCTTGTGCTCACAACTCTTCTGACACTATAAATGATGGAGACTTAATTCTTTTTGAATATGATGGGTCTGTGGTGTAGTTGTGCACCTGATATTTTGTTTGAG
Source organism: Pinctada fucata (assembly GCA_028142955.1). NCBI lineage: Eukaryota > Metazoa > Mollusca > Bivalvia > Pterioida > Pteriidae > Pinctada > Pinctada fucata. The sequence continues at coordinate 41,310,761 of AP027114.1, forward strand.
CCCCTGACCTCCAGGGTCTTGGAAAATGGGTTTGGTCATTTTCTCGTGTATATTGCTCTCAACTCTTCTAAAGCTATTCAAATGATGGAAACTTAGTTGTTTATGCAATATAATGGATCTGTAGTCTTATATAACTCTTATGTCATTGATAGTTCATTTGAGCTAGCAGCCCCTGACCCCTAGGATCTTGGAAAATTGGTATGGCATTATTTTTTGAAATCCTTTATCTCAGATATTAAAAATTATATGAGTGATATTCTAGTTGCAGTCTAATGGATTTCTTATTTCGTTGTTCTACTTATAATTTGTTAGAGTGCCTGCTCGCTATAGTCTTTGGTTTAAAATAAAATGGAAATTGTTATTTATGTATATGTATCTTATTCACTTGTCAATGTGTGAATAAAGCAAAACAACCAGGAGAGCTACAGTCTCGTCAGAGACTTCTGGTTTATCTATATACACATCATCATGTGGAAGAAATACAGCACGAGATTCAGGGCTTGAAACGGTCATTATCAGCTCTTTTGTATTTATAATTGTCTGAAGCATAGAGGAAGCTCAATAGTATTAAGGCCAAAGGGCAAGGTCTCTTTTAGTTTCAAATGTTTATTTTCAATACCTTGGCGTAAGTTTTACAAGCATGAATCGTCTTTCGATATTTTAGATTCAACAAGCTGTGGAGGAGATAGAAATATGGATACGTGAGAAAAGTCGAGAAAAGCAGAAAGAAATTAAAGTTTCTATGCCAAATATTCGTGAATGCAGTACCATTTTGAATTTTTTAGAAAAGTATGGATATATAGATCAGGCCTTCGACGTGTATGACTTGGTAAGTTTTGTATCGTCACAATTAGATTTTTAATTTTACTACCAACAATAAATAGGTAAATTCATACAGATTTCTCTAAAGAATATCCTTTGAGGAAGCTCAACTTCTTCTCTAGAATGGCTGAAGGGATTTTGATGAAACTTGGTAGGTACAGTACTGCAACCCACTTGTTTGAAAATTCTATCCTATCCTATCCACCATCCTTCATCCTACATCCGCCTCCTATCCATTCTATCCTATCCTATCATATCCCATCCTATCCCATCGTATCCTTTCCTATCATATCCTATCCTATCCACCTCATCCAAATTTATTTCTATCCAATCCTATCCTACATCCTATCCTATCCTACATCCTTTCCTACATCCTATCCTATCCTATCCTTCATCCTATCCTACACCCTATCCTATCCACCTTTATCTACTTCTCATCACCTTTAGCGAGATTATGATTAAAACTAAATGACTTGATACAAAGTAGTAAATTATCTGTAGTGATTGCTGTTTTTTGGATTTTATAAGAATAAAAATTATTTAGATGATAATACAATTTTTGCATTTGCAGTGAAAGAAACAAAAATATAACATTAAAACGTCCGAGTTTGTTTTTATTGAAATGAAATTTATGTTACCCATTAAGTCAAATGAAATTTTTCAAAGGATCGATTTTTATCAAAATTTGATAAGTATGTTTGGCTCCTAAAAACTTAAAAATTAAAAAAGTAAGATTGGATTGAAGAACGAGGTTGATAGGATGGTGGATAGGATAGGATGTAGGATAGGATAGGATGTAGGATCGGATGGGATAGAAATGGTTAGGATTGCCCAAGGATGAGACCTTTTTTAGCTCGCTCAAGTGGGCTATTGTCATAGCGCCGTCCGTCGTCGTCGTTGTTGTCTTCCTCAGGGATAAACTTTAAACATTTTTGACATCTCCTCTGAAACCGCTGCACAGAATTTCACGAAACTTCACAGGAAGCAAGTACTCAATGCCCTCTACCAAGTTTGTGTTTTCGAACCAATCCAAATCAAAGATTGCCGCCACAGGCTCTGATTGGCTGACACATTTTCGACTTCTCCTCTGAAACCGCTGCTCAGAATTTCATGAAACTTCACAGGAAGCAAGTACTCAATGCCCTCTACCAAGTTTGTGTTTTCCGAGCCGATGGGAAATCTAAGATGGCCTGTGTGTTTCTCGAGCTGATCGGAAATCCAAGATAGCCGCCACAGTCTCTGGCTGACACATTTTCTACTTCTCCTCTCAAATGGCTGCAAAGAATTGCACAAAACTTCACAGGAAGCAAGTACTGATTGCTTTCTACCAAGTTTGTGTTTTTCGAGCCGATCAGAAATCCAAGATGGCCCCACAGGCTCTGATTTGCCAACACATTTTTGACTTCTCCTCTGAAACCGTTACACAGAAATTCATGAAACTTCACAGGAAGCAAGTACTCAATGTCCTCTACCAATTATGTGTTTTTTGAGCTGATCGGAAATCCAAGATGGCCGCCACAGTCTCTGATTGGCTGACACATTTTCGACTTCTCCTCTCAAACGGCTGCATAGAATTGCACAAAACTTCACAGGAAGCAAGTACTGATTGCTTTCTACCAAGTTTGTGTTTTTCGAGCCGATCGGAAATCCAAGATGGCCCCACAGGCTCTGATTTGCCGACACATTTTTGACTTCTCTTCTGAAACTGCGGAAATCCAAGATGGCCGCCACAGTCTCTGGCTGACACATTTTCTACTTCTCCTCTGAAACGGCTGCATAGAATTGTACAAAACTTCACAGGAAGCATGTACTGATTGCTTTCTACCGGGTTTGTGTTTTTCAAGCTGATTGGAAATCCAAGATGGCCAACTGGTTCTGATTTCCCGACACATTTTTGACTTATCTTCTGAAACTGCTGCACAGAATTTCATGAAACTTCACAGGAAGCAAGTACACAATGCCCTCTACCAAGTTTGTGTTTTTGGAGCAGTTTGGAAATTTAAGATGGCCGCCAAAGGCTCTGATTCTCGGACACATTTTCGACTTCTCTGAAACCGCTGCTCAGAATTTCATGAAACTTCACAGGAAGCAAGTACTCAATGCCCTCTACCAATAATGTGTTTTTCGAGCTGATCAGAAATCCAAGATGGCCACCACAGTCTCTGATTTGCTGACACATTTTCTACTTCTCCTCTCAAACGGCTGCATAGAATTGCACAAAACTTCACAGGAAGCAAGTACTGATTGCTTTCTACCGATTTTGTGTTTTTCGAGCTGATCGGAAATCCAAGATGGCCCCACAGGCTCTGATTTGCCGACACATTTTTGACTTTTCTTCTGAAACTGCTGCACAGAATTTTATGAAACTTCACAGGAAGCAAGTACTCAATGCCCTCTACCAAGTTTGGGTTTTTTTAGCCGATCGGAAATCCAAGATGGCCGCCAAAGGCTTTGATTGGCTGACACTTTTTTGACTTCTCCTCTGAAACTGCTGCTTCAGAATTTCATGAAACTTTACAGGAAGTAGGGGAAATCCGTGTAATTACGGACAGTTCTTCTACATCCGGTATATGTACCTAGTTATTAATGTTTATCGGAAGGCATGTCTGAGAAGGGAATTCCCAGCTTAAAATAGAACATCTCTTGTGTATTTTTAGCAAATATCCCATGGGCAATAGCACTGCAGTATGCAGGTATTGCATAAAAAAGGTCGTGACTCAGCTTGGGGTAAATACGGACAAGACGGGGTAAATACGGACGACTTGCCTCACATGCTAAACTATCAATTAACATCTATCTTTAGCTGCATAAAACAGCAAATAAGTGCCTAGGAGCTTTGCATGATAAATTTGTATGTCGATACCTTTGGCGTATCCAGAGTGAAGGGTTGAACCCACTTCCTCGGATCCTGTGGCGGATCCAGCTTTTCACTTAGGGGGGGGGGGGGGTATGGAATTGGAAGCTCTTGAATTTCTGCATTTTAGGACCCATTTACAATTAGATTTATTTACAGTTAGTTATAATTCATTAATATTTACTATTTTTTGATTGAAAATGATCGTTTTACACATGATTGGAAAATTGGGGGGGGGGGGGGGTACAGCACCTACACCCCTCTTGAATCCGCCACTGGGATCGGAGGAGTTTTATCATAAAAAAAAAACAATTTTTAGACATTTTGAGCTTCTTTCTTTCGCGACACCTCTCTTTATATCTCAACTGCCTAAAAGGTAAAAAAAAAATGTCAGGGAAGGGCTGCAACCTCACCCCTTTAATTCGAATTAAAAAAAAAATTATAGATCCGCCACTGGATACAATTTTTCAATCGATTTTCTATATTTATTAATCCAAATCATTGCCATTCAAAGTGCATAGTTGACATTAGAACTACAATACTTCCTTTGCAAAATTATCTCTGAAAATACAACCTTGGCTATATTTTACGTTATTAATTTGAATTTGGTTTAGAATACATGTGTTGAATTTTACTGTTTCAGCTCAAATGTAAGTCCGGACTCTAAAAGCAGTGTCTTTGCACTTTCTAAATTTTCGTTGCTTTGTAGTTTACAACCTATATTGCACAACTGCTGGGGTCCTGTTCTTCTATCTCGAACCAATGCTGTTTCTTTTGGTTTCAGCAACCATTTTGATGATAGCCCTAAATGCAGTAGACGACTCACGACTAACGCATTATTTCGTTTAAGATATGCTTTCACATTTGGTCCCTCCATAACCTTAACAGCATTAGGATCCTTAACATTTCGTTCGTCTCTTTCGATGCGATACCCAGCTCCGACAACCAGTTCTCTTGGTCCCCAGTGGTGCATTCCTACGGCCCAAACACCATGGATTATAAACATCATGTTATACAAATAGATTCAGAGACACGTTTCATAACCAACTTGTTTGATGACCATGAACCAACTACATCTCTCTCTCTCTCTCTCTCTCTCTCTCTCTCTCTCTCTGTGTGTGTGCACAGGAATTAATAGAGAACGCACGGCGGATAAATGGACCATTGAGTAGACCGGCTGACTACATAAAAAATGTGACCCTATAGGTGGCACTTTAGTTACCTGGCTATACGCCTCTTAAATTGTATTGTACATGAAAATATCGTTCTTAGTAGTTTTCAATTAATTTATTTAAAACAAATTTATGAACACAATGTTTGTGTCGCCTGCGAAGCATAGTGACACTTAGGGATCACTTTGTCCGTTGTCCGTTTGTCTGTCTGTCACACCTTTTAAAAGTGATTCCTGAGTGTCGCTATGTTTCACAGGCGATACATGCATTCCTTGGAATGATTTTATTCATCAACAACCCATATATGGTGTATCTGGTATGAAATTCAATTTACTTATATATATATATATTATATATACTTGTCAGATTTATTAGCGTGTATTCTCCACTCATACTCAATACAACAAGTCTACAAACGTTTTAACAATGTAACTAAACGAACTTTGTTGCAATTTTTCACATTCTTTTTTAATGTTTTTGTTCACTCTTGCATTTTCTTTTTATCATTCTTTCATTCTTCTTTTTCTCGTTTTCTGCCTTTCTTGCTGCCATTTGACGCTTTTCTTCCAAAATAGCATCAGAAGTTAGAAGACGATGCGATGTGCATAACTTCCTTTTGACTTGCGTTTTCTTTCTCTCTTCATTTGCCGGAGTGAACAAGTTACTAATTAACGTTTCTGTTATTTCCGTGACTGTGTTCGCCTGCTCTGGTATATTGACGATACCATCTCCATCTGCGGAAAAAATATCGATGCCCCCACTTTGTAGCAGTTGTAAGATGACTGCAGGATCCTCCAGTACTACCTCTGCAGTATCTGCGCATAACGGACCGGGCGCTTCCGTGTTTAAGGAAATTTCCGGTTGCACGTCTGGTTGCGACGGCGCGTCTTGTGATGGCGGGTCTTGTGGTTGCGCATCTTGCGATTGCATATCTTGCGTGATCTCATCAGCAGATTGCTCCAGAGGGGTATCAGCCTGAAGTGGGACATCAGTCGGAATTGATGGTGCTACCATGTCATCAGGGACTGCTGATGGATTATACGGCACTATACCGCAGGCCTTGAACCCGCTCTGAATGTTAGTTGTGGTTACTGCTTTTTCCCATGCTGTGTTAAATAGGCCAGGGAACGACCACTTGCTTACATTGTTGAGAATATTCTCATTCAAATACTCGGAACATGCGGTATTATATGCTGTATTCAACGGACCAAACACACTTCTGTCGAGCGGTTGGAGTACGTGTGTAGTATGAGGGGGCAAGCATAGTATCGCGATGTTCTCCTCCATAGCCAGCTCAATAATTGCTAACGTTTCATGTGATGAATGGCCATCCAATATTAGTAGTTGTGGTCGTTCAGGACCACATTCGGCCAGGAAGATCTCTTTAAACCACAACTCTCCAAGTTCATCGGTCATCCAACTGTTTGCTTGGTAGAACCATCTAGACTTTTCGGGGGAGGCGCTTGTGTTGAAGCCATGAAGGCTTTTTGATGTTTTGCCTTTCACAATCATGAGAGGTGGCATTTTATCCCCGGATGCATTGACAGAAGCTAGAACTGTAATGTTCGTCCGGTTGGACGAGCTTCTTCCCACAACATTTTTCGATCCCTTTTCCGCCAGTATTCGTACTGGTTCGTGTTCGAAGCTTTTCCCAACTTCATCGGCATTCCATATTAAATGAGGTTTGTCGCCTAGATTTAATTCATCAATAATTACCTTCAGTCCGCTGAAATATTTATTCAAAACCTCTTTGTTAACCATTCTCGCGCGTGAAAGAGCTATTTTCTCAGGTTTTCGGATAACGACCTCTGGGTGCCTTTTTTTAAAACCTTCGTACCACTCTTTTCCTGGATTGCCTTTTTTGAACTTAATGCCTATCTGCTTGCACAACGACCCAACTCTTCTTAAGAATTGCCTCTTCGATATTCCAATCCCCTGTCTTGCGGCTTCAATGACAGCCCTGGCCACACGGTTTTCTATTTCTATCGGTATAGTTGGTCTTCGTCCTGGTTTTCCTGGTGATGGGTACTTTTTTGAAATTGTATCGTGTAATGTTGATTTAGGAATTCCAAATTTTAAAGAAGCTTTTCTCAGAGACATGGACTTATTTAACTAACTGCAGTTATGGCCTCATCTAATGTATCACTTGAATATTGGGTTTTCCTCTTTCGTATATATTTCCTCGGCATTTCCTATCAAAATAGAAACTGGTTCAAAGAAAAAAACACTTAAATTCATATTTACCCCCCTTTTTCCTCCTGTATACCTGATCGCCAGGCTAGATAAGGTCATATTTATTAAGATTCTAATACACTTACACTACTAGCACTGTAGAGCTACCAGTATTTTACCGACAAGCAATGAGTACAATTGATTGGGAATAGGAGGCGGTTAACTTCATGAACCTTTCATCCACAAGGTTTACTTTTGCTCACTAGTAATATACATATTTATTGAGCATATCTAGATCACTAAATAAAAAAATAAATAGCGCCTGCTGCAACCCCACTCCCCAATTTTTTTGACATCAAAATTTGCCTATATGAGACACAACCCAGTCCTATCAGCATAATTATAAACTCTTTGCAACCTTAGATAATATTAATAATAAAGAAGTATATCCTACAAACTAATTTTGGTGTCAGTATTTACCCCACCCTTCTAAAATACAGTGGGGTAAAAACGGACAATTTATTTGTTTCCAAAAACAGTTAAATTCACCCTTTAATACAAATAAATCATATATTATTTCCTTCTTTAACATTTGAACATCATCATTTAGTTAAATTTATCAATGATAACTCACCGATGTCCAAAGAAAGGCAACTCTTGTGTGAGGGATAAACAGTGATTCTTTCACCTAAAAACTGCCGCCAGAGAAACTTACCAAAGTGAAAGTTGATGACGTAATTATTTACATATATCTAGCCTTTCTAGGGGTTTCTTGAATGTTCATAGCACTATTATTTAAAAGCAGGGTATTTATAGATTTTTAAATCATACTGGTGTCGGAACAGTTTCCGGACAGTAACAGTTTCCGGACACTCGCCCTTTTCAAGTACTTTGAAAGAAATTATTTTCAAAATTTGTGACAATTTTGTAGATATTGAAATGCAGAATTCAAATCACGAATCATATAAACAAAATTTTGCATCTAAGATGCTTTTATCACACCACCTTTTTACCTCTTTCTGCCCCGTTTAATATCGCGCACTGGGGGAAGTCACCAAGAAACATACTATTTTTTTACACGTGATTTGAGAAGTTTTGGTTCTATTTTCAAAATTATTTTTACACAGTCATTTGTAGAAAAGATTGAAGAAAACAATATCCAAAACTCATCCAGTTTGGGCTGAAATTGATTGAGATTGACAGATTTAAAACCAGGTGTCCGGAAACTGTTCCAGTGATTTGCGAAAAATGGCCAAAATATAGGGTCATAAAATCGGTCTAGAAACCATATTTCTTGAGAGATTTAATATTTTCTTTCAACATGAGTATCTGTGGGAAGGGCATAGCATTATTTGAGAGAAATTTGAATTTTTTCCATTGATGGACGGAGGAGTTATCCCCGAAAAACCTTCAAAATCGTCCGGAAACTGTTCCAACACCAGTACATATCGGGATCAGAATTGCGATGCTAAAGATACTTTTTGTGTGAACAGGTGCTCGTGTCAAGTTTGTCCGTATTTCCCCCGTGTCCGTATTTACACAGATTTCCCCTAAGTACTCAATGCCCTCTACCAATTATGTGTTTTTCGAGCTGATCAGAAATCCAAGATGGCCGTCACAGTCTCTGGCTAACACATTTTCTACTTCTCCTCTCAAACTGCTGCATAGAATTGCACAAAACTTCACAGGAAGCAAGTACTGATTGCTTTCTACCAAGTTTGTGTTTTCGAGCCGATCGAAAATCCAAGATGGCCCCACAGGCTCTGATTTGCCGACACATTTTTGACTTCTCCTCTGAAACCGTTACACAGAATTTCATGAAACTTCACAGGAAGCAAGTACTCAATGCCCTCTACCAATTAAGTTTTTTTTGAGCTGATAGGAAATCCAAGATGGCCGCCACAGTCTCTGATTGGCTGACACATTTTCGACTTCTTCTCTACAACGGCTGCATAGAATTGCACAAAACTTCTCTTCTGAAACTGCTGCACAGAATTTCATGAAACTTCACAGGAAGCAAGTACTCAATGCCCTCTACCAAGTTTGTGTTTTTCGAGCCGATCGGAAATCCAAGATGGCTGTCACAGCCTCTGATTGGCTGTCACATTTTCGACTTCTCCTCTGAAACCGTTACACAGAATTTCACGAAACTTCACAGTAAGCAAAACCTCAATGCCCTTTTCCAAGTTTGTGTTTTTCGAGCCGATCGGAAATCCAAGATGGCTGTCACAGCCTCTGATTGGCTGTCACATTTTCGACTTCTCCTCTGAAACCGTTACACAGAATTTCATGAAACTTCACAGGAAGCAAGTACTCAATGCCCTCTAGCAATTAAGTGTTTTTTGAGCTGATAGGAAGTCCAAGATGGACGCCACAGTTTCTTATTGGCTGACAAAACTTCACAGGAAGCAAGTACTGATTGCTTTCTACCAAGTTTGTGTTTTTCGAGCCAATCGGAAATCCAAGATGGCCCCACAGGCTCTGATTTGCCGACACATTTTTGACTTCTCTTCTGAAACTACTGCACAGAATTTCATGAAACTTCACAGGAAGCAAGTTTTCTTTCTACCAAGTTTGAGTATTTCGTGCTGATAGGTCAACAAATATGGCCGCCGAGGGCTCTGATTGGCTTACACATTTTCGACTTCTCCTCTGAAACCGTTACACAGAATTTCATGAAACTTCACAGGAAGCAAGTACTCAATGCCCTCTACCAATTATGTGTTTTTTTTTTGAGCTGATAGGAAATCCAAGATGGACGCCACAGTTTCTTATTGGCTGACACATTTTCGACTTCTCCTCTCAAACGGCTGCATAGAATTGCACAAAACTTCACAGGAAGCAAATACTGATTGATTTCTACCAAGTTTGTGTTTTTCGAGCCGATCGGAAATCCAAGATGGCCCCACAGGCTCTGATTTACCGACACATTTTTGACTTCTCTTCTGAAACTGCTGCACAGAATTTCATGAAACTTCACAAGAAGCAAGTTTGTACTCTACCAAGTTTGAGTATTTTCGATATTTCGTGCTGATCGGTCAATAAATATGGCCGCCGAGGGCTCTGCTTGGCTAACACATTTTTGACATCTCCTCTGCAACTGCTGCCCAGAATTTCATGAAACCTTATAGGAAGCAAGTACTTAAGGTCCTCTGCAACATTTTTGTTTTTCATGCTGATCAGTCAACAAATATGGATGCCCAGGGCTATTTTTGGCTGACACATTTTCGACATCTCCTCTCAACCGCTGCACAGAATTTCATGAAACCTTACAGGAAGCAATATCCAAGTATTTGTTTATCGTGCCGAACGTTTCACAAATATGGCCGCTGAGTGCATGTATTGGCTGACACATTTTGGACATCTTCTCTGCAACCGCTTCACAGAATTTCGTAAAATCTGACAGGAAGCAAGAACTCAAGTACCTCTAGCAAGTTTGTGTTTTTCCTGCCGATCGGTTAACAAATATGGCCTTGGAGGGCTCTGATTGGCTGTCACATTTTTGACATCTCCTCTGCAACCGCTGCACAGAATCATGAAACCTTACAGGAAGGAAGTGCCCTAGGTCTTCTACCAAGTTTGTGTTTTTCGTTCCGATCGGCAAACAAATATGGCCGCCTAAGTTTGTGACAAGACCTTTCCATTGATACCAATATTGTTGACCTTGACCTTTCACATACTTTACAGAAAATGAAGTTTATACTACCAAAGATGCCACCAGGGGCATTCGTGTTTCACGAATACAGGCTTTATTTTATTGTCTGTTTTTGTGTCGCCTGCGAAGCATAGCGACACTTAGGGATCACTTTGTCCGTTGTCCGTCTGTCCGTCTGTCCGTCCGTCCGTCTGTCAGTCTGTCTGTCTGTCACACTTTGGGTGTCACAGCCCATAACTTTTGATTGGTAAGTGATAGGGCTTTGATATTTCACATGTGTATTCCTTGTGACAAGACCTTCTTACACATACCATAATTTTTGACCTAGTGACCTTGACCTAGAAATTTGACCTACTTTTCAAAAAAATTAAGAATGGATATATCTTTTGATTGGTAAGTGTTAGGACTTTGATATTTCACATGTGCAATCCTTGTGGCAAGACCTTTCTACACATACCATAATTTTTGACCTTGTGACCTTGACCTAGATATTTGACCTAGTTTTGAAAAAAAGATAAGATTCGCTATATCTTTTGATTGGTAAGTGATAGAGCTTTGATATTTCACATGTGTATTCCTTGTGACAAGACCTTCCTACACATACCACGGTTTTTGACCTATTGACCTTGACCTACATATTTGACCTACTTTTCAAAAAAATTAAGAATGGATATATCTTATGATTGGTAAGTGATAGGGCTTTGATATTTCACATGTGTATTCCTTGTGATAAGACCTTCTTGCACATACCATAATTCTTGACCTAGTGACCTTGACCTAGAAATTTGACCTACTTTTCAAAAAAATTAAGAATGGATATATCTTTTGATTGGTAAGTGTTAGGACTTTGATATTTCACATGTGCAATCCTTGTGGCAAGACCTTTCTACACATACCATAATTTTTGACCTTGTGACCTTGACCTAGATATTTGACCTACTTTTGAAAAAAAGATAAGATTCACGATATCTTTTGATTAGTAAGTGATAGGGCTTTGATATTTCACATGTGTATTCCTTGTGACAAGACCTTCCTACACATACCATAGTTTTTGACCTATTGACCTTGACCTACATATTTGACCTACTTTTCAAAAAAAATTAAGAATGGATATATCTTATGATTGGTAAGTGATAGGGCTTTGGTATTTCACTTGAGTATTCCTTGTGACTAGACCTTTCTACACAGACCATAATATTTGACCTTTTGAACTTGACCTAGATATTTGATCTACTTTTCAAGAAAAGTAATATTGGCTATATCTTTTGATTGGTAGGTGATAGGGCTTTGATATTTCACATGTATTTTACTTTTAACAATGCCATTTTACACATACCATAATTTTTTACCTTTTCCTTGATATTTGACCTACTTTTCTAAGGTTGTATATATCTTTTTATTGGTAGGTGATAGGTCTTATTTCTTATGATGAGACCTTTTTGTTACCAATTTTTACGTATTGACCTTGACCTACATGATTGACACTCTTTTCTGAAAATTTGAGAATCACCACATCTTTAATTTGTAATTAAGTGGTCTGATATTTCCAATGAATTTCATTTGAAAAGACTTTTCTACTGATACCAATAATTTCGATCCACTTTCTAGAATAATAATCAAATCGCTTCGCAGGCGACACAAGCATTCCTTGGATTGCTATTTTCTTTTTTAGCTCACCTGAGCGAAGCTCAAGTGAGCTATTGTCATTAGTCTTGGATGTATCACTGGGTTGGATGCATCCCCCCTTTAATCCTCCAAAACCGACCTAACTTTGTAGCATTTTTAGAGTTTTTTTTTTTTAATCAAAAATCACTGAAAATAGGGAAAAAAATCATAAATTTTATATGGTTGATGTTTTCAAAAATTGAAAAGTGTGAATATATAGTATTTTTGATGCTCTTTCAGATGAAATAAGTTGCAAGTTCCAATTCCTATTTTTACTGTGTGTTTTGGGGTAAAAAAGTAGAACTTTTGCCAAAATTCACAGAAATTTGAGGAAATTTTAATTTATTCCTGCTTCTCAGCTCCTCAATATTGCATATGTTCGTTCAATGATGATTTAAAAAACATCTTTAAAGTCTCCTCTTTCAAGTGACATATATTTTATATTCTTATTATTTTTTTTTTGCAAAATCCTCGAAATTATTTTTTACAGAAACCTATTAGAATTCTCAGATTTCTGTATATTTATTTAAAGAACCCTTATTTATTATGAAAGCAATAATTGAAAGCTATTTTCTAGTTTAACTTTTCACACTCTTTCAGATTATTAGTCCCCTACCGGCAACGCCGAAGGGGACTCTTAGTTTCCTCTTGGTCTGTCTGTCCTGTAACAATCTAAAGTATAGATGGTTTTACTGGTACTTTGTTTATTTTATTGAAGACACTTTGAATAAGAAGGAGTTATATCTCTGTGTAATGATTTATTCCATTAAGAATCAAAGTAAACTGTTAGCCCTGCAGATTAACAGGAATATTCAGGGTAATCTTTCACTTTGTGATACAAGCACCAAATTTGGTGTAGACGTAGATGATACCCTTCGTTTGCAAAAACAGCTGTTAGCCACTTCAAAAATCCAATATGGCCGCCATTTTTCAATATGGCCGCCATCCTATATAGATTCGAACTGAAAATTGTAGATGGACACTTAATTTTGTTCATATTGGAGCCAAATTTGGCACATACGATGAGTTTGTCCTTCTCTTGCGGAAGCTTCTTGTTGACCAATAAAAAAAAATTCAAAATGGCCGCCATTTTCCAAGATGGCCGCCATTCTTTGCAGGTCTGAACTTAAAAATTATAGAATGACACCTTACTTTGTTCAAATTGGTTCCAAACTCGTCACATACGATGAGTATGCCCATCTCATGAGGAAGTCGCTGTTTTCCCATTTAATTAAAGAAAAACAAAATGGCCTCCATTTTTCAAAATGGCCGCCATAATATACAATTTTAGACTTAAAAATGTAGATGAAAGCTCATTTGATCATATTTGCATCAACGATATAAACATACTTAAAACAGAATTTCCGACACCCAAACCTTAAAATAACCAAGTCTCATATGAACAACTGTAGAAAGCGGTGCACGATGGACCGAATAGGGGCACTTTCATCTACCATGACAATCAGTCTGACAGTCACACTTTGTAAGTTATAAGCAGCTTGTCCATACAACTGCCCAAATACATTTTGTTTCATCCATCCCCAATTGTTTGGGTTCTCATTTTCCATATTACATACCAGCGCCTATCCCCATATGCAGCTAGCCTGAAATGTTGTACTTTTCATATGTTCCCGTCAAGCTGCAGTAGGTGGAATGAATTCGTAAGATCTTTGTTTCCATGCAAATAAGTCAAGCCTAGCTTCCTCGACTGAAAACGCATTACTTGATCTGTCGAATATCGCAATGACAAATGATTAAACAACCTTCTGGCTGTGTATGTGATGATTGCAGGGTACTTACTAAGTTTTGAAAATGTTTCAGATACTCTGGGAAATACTCCATGTTTGCCATGCAGTTTTGTTTATTCAGATTTTAACACTTCAGTTCCGAGGAAGATTTAATAAAGGAGGGATCCGTCTGTTGCTTGCAACAGTAGCCATCTAATGGTTCGTTATTATTAGTCCCCTACCGGCAACGCCGAAGGGGACTCTTAGTTTCCTCTCGGTCTGTCTGTCTGTCCGTCCGTCCGTCTGTCCGTCTGTCCGTCTGTCCCATTTTCAGTTTTCCAGACTTTTTTTCGCTGTTGTTGCATATATTGAACTCATTTTTGGTATGTGGATATATATCAATGTGATACAGATCAAGTTTGAGTTTGCTTTCGATTGACCTAATTTTACAAGAGTTATGGCCCTTGGACATAGCAAATTTTATGAAAATTTCAGTTTTCCGGACTTTTTTCCGCTGTTGTTGCATATATAGAACTCATTTTTGGTATGTGGATATATCTCAATGTGATACAGATCAAGTTTGAGTTTGCTTTCGATTCACCTATTTTTACAAGAGTTATGGCCCTTGGACTTAGCAAATTTTATGAAAATTTCATTTTCCGGACTTTTCTTTGGTTCTATTGCAAATAATGCACTGATTTTTGGTAAATGAATACATCTCAGTGTGATACAGACCAAGTTTGAGTTTGGTTTCCATTGGCCTATTTTTACAAGAGTTATGACCCTTGGACTTAGCAAATTTCATGAAATTTTTAGTTAGTACCCAGACTTTTTCATGCCTGTTATAATAATTGCAGATAATGAGCTGATTTTTTGTATGTGAATACATTATAGTGTGATGCAGATTTGAGTTTAATTTAGATTGACTAATTTTCACAAGAGTTATGGCCCTTGGACTTAGCAAATTTCGTGAATTCAGTTTCCCAGACTTTTCTTGGCTGTTGTTGCAGAAGATGAACTGATGAACAGAGATGCAAGTCATAAATTTATGCTGCCGGTAGGGGACTTATATCGCACAGCGATCATTGCATTTTTATTATTGGTCTGAATGCAAGCTATAGAAAAAAACATTAAATGGTGCTTTTACATTTTCCTCTTGCTTCAGTTATGGACTATATACCTTTTATTTTAATTCCAGATGTTAGAACTTGGACCTGAACCAGACAACTTTACATATTCTATTTTATTCAACGCATGCAGGAGATCCTCATTATCAAAGCAAGAAATTCTGGAGAAAGCAAAACAACTTAGGAATGATTTAACAGATAGATGTCTAGAGAAAAATGAAAATGTGTATAAGTTTATGATGCGGGCATTCATTAAAGGAAATGACATCAAATCAGCTATCGATACAACAATCTTCTTTTTGGATGAATTAGAAAATGAGTCTCAAACCAGGTCGTGTGGATTTCTATCCCAACTTCTGCATGCTTTACACTATGACGAACAGAGAGGTTTCCATCATGCCGTTTGGGTGAGTGTCTTCTAATACTTGTCAGTTCAACAGAGACGGGGTCAATGTAATTGAAATGTTATTTATTTAACATACAGTTTTTACTTTGTAATTATTTAGATAACCTGAAAAAATGTAAGTAATTACAATAATATTCTTACATTTTTGATTACCGAATCTCTGCTTCCAAAGCATTGAGTAAAAGCCAAACACAAAAGCAGAAGCCACATTCCAAAAATCACAATCGTAAGTCTCACAAATTTTGGAAAAAGGAGTGTAATTTTTAAATGTCTTCAAATTCAATAGCATCATTTAAGAACAGATAGAATTTCAGCATTGACAAAATAGAACTTTCTCACGCGAAAAGGAAAATCAGACAAATAGACGGAGACAACGATACACCTGCACAGAGACACGAAAGATATCTAATGCACCATCTCCAGTGCAAGTGCTGAAGGCATTATATAATGCACTGTCGCTTGCGCTGCTAAACGCACCGCGCTAATTATTTTCATAATATATCACATGAAGGATGCTACGCTTATAATGTAAGCTCAGTATCCAATTAGATAGGATTAATCTTATTTGATCCAATAGCTGAAAGTAGGAATACCGACTAATAATTGTCACATAAGGTACTAAATGCTTTGGAATACATTATATTTCATAAACTTTCTTTTTTATTTAGCTCTACTGATCTCAGACCTGTCGAGCTTATGCGATCACCCTTCGTCCGGCGTCCGGCCGTCCGTCTGTCTGTCTGTCACACTTTGGGTGTCACAGCCCATAACTTTTGATTGGTAAGTGATAGGGCTTTGATATTTCACATGTGTATTCCTTGTGACAAGACCTTCCTACACATACCATAATTTTTTAACTATTGACCTTGACCTTCATATTTGACCTACTTTTCAAAAAAATTAAGAATGGATATATCTTTTGATTTGTAACTGTTAGAACCAAGTGGTAAGAATGACAAATATGGATAATGACCATATCCCTGTATACAGCACAAAATCGATAAATCAGAAAAATGTCAAAAGTCTTCAACCTCATTTTCATGTAGCTCTCTGTCACGTTGTTTTCAGGGAAGTTTGAAAACAAGAATTTAGTATAGAAGACAGCATATTCTATCTCCTGAACTGTACTAACTTCCTTTTATTTGCAGGCTTGGCGTATCATTACTCTTAGGGTGCAATGCTTTAAGCCTGGATTAGCAGAGTTTGAAAAGCTACTTCAGATCACACTTGACTGTGGAATTGGCAGTGAAGAAGAATTTCAGAAAATGCTTCAAGAAACAGCATATCCATGCTCGTTTGATGGGTGTTGGAATGGTTCTAAAGGGCATGACGTGAAAAAATGTGCATCATTTGCTGTTATAAAAGAAAGAGGAGAAAAGGTAGAAACTCAATGATTTTTATGCCCCCGGAATCACAAATTCGGAGGCATATAGTTTTTGGTCTGTTTGCCTGTCTGTCTGTCCGAAAAACTTTAACATTGGGCGTACGTTTGAATGGAAGGTGATAGAGCTTTCATATTTCACATATGCATTCCTTGTGATAAGACCTTTCCACTTATACCAACATTTTTTACCTAATGACCTTGACCTTTGATCTACTTTTCAAAAACGTTAACATTGGGCATAACTTTTGAATGGTGTGTTCCATGTGACACGACCTTTCTATTGATACCTTGATTTTCATAAATTCAGCACATAAGAAGGGACCAATGGAAAAGGGTAAATTTTGCAAAAACTTTATTTCTATGACATCTTGTTACCATGGAAGCGGCCTTTAAATTTGAGAAATTGGCAAAATTGAGCTACATTGAAGATCTATAATTTGGTCTTTTGGTCTTACATTAATTGAAGATTTTTTATGCATCCTTAAGATTAGAACATACAATTTGAAGTAAGCTCACTAGTAGTGTCTGATATTGTTAGAAGGCTGGTAACCATGACAACATAATTAACTTATTTGAATATATTCATTTCAAAATACTATTTGTATTTTCCAATTTTCCTTCTCTCTTGATGTGTATATCATGAGGAAATGGAATTTATTTTATAAAATGAGCAAATCCAAGATTAACTCACTTGTTGCTATGTACATAAGTTACCTTGGCAACGATAACTATGGTCTATGATATTACTTTTAACTTCAGGGTTATTTATAGAATTTTTGCATCATGATTAACAAATAAAAAATTGTTGAAATATATCCAACACAAAAAGCTTTTTTTTAAAAACAGTGATAAAGTTATTGGGAACATATGTTACCATGGCAACCATTTTTTAGGATACTTCCTATCAGGAAGTCTCCTTATGTTACCGTAACAGTTGAGACATTCCCGATTTGCAAACAAATCCATACGACTCAAAATATAGTGCTTTTTCTAATTTAGGAATTTGCTGTCTGACACATGCAAGATCAAGATTATCCTCCTTCTTGAAAAAAGTTTCAATTGCATATAAAGTAAATGCATCACTAAAAAATCAACTATTCATTTCTTGCTTTCACTGCTCGCCAGTGGCGTAGTAATACATGTATAGTACTTCTTTTAACTTATACAATGTAAGAGTTGTCTTCCCTATGTACATGATGTATATACCGAAGAGAAACGAAAGTTGAAATGAAGCATGATCTTGTTGAAAGAAATAGGAAATTCTGGTAATTAAAATGAGAATTTTTGGAAATTACCAGTGATAATAAACTTAAAGTTACGCTGGAACTACATGTCACCGCTCTTTTATCATATATATAGTAGATTGTAAGTAATTTTAAACATGCATGCATGGTCTTAAGGTCTTTCTAGTTTCTATTTTAAACATGCATGCATGGTCTTAACGTCTTTCTAGTTTCCAAATGGGTTAATTTGGACTCTGCTCCAGGTTTAAGTCGTCAGAATAAAATTTAATTTAAAGTATACCACTTATAGTAAATATAAACAGTTTATAGATTATGCTGTTTATAGAACACGATGAGCTCAGAAATGAAAATTATTAGCTTCACATGCATATGCATCCTATGTATAAAAAATCATCATCAATTCATCATTACATAAACAATAAATTTTTTCAACATTCATCAGTGCTGACTATAAATTTTGAATAGAAGTATCGTTCAGGACCTTCAGTCCTTTGATTAGCTAACCTGAGCCATAGGCTCAAGTGAGCTATTGTCATAGTGTTGCGTCTGTCGTCGTCGTCGTCCGTCGTCGTAAACTTTTCACATTTTAAACTTCTTCTCCAGAACGGCTGAAGGGATTTTGATGAAATTTGGTAGGTATGAAGTACTCATGGTCCCCTACAAGTGTTGTTGTTTTTTGTCCGGATCTGTCAACAGGTGGCGCCACCACAGCCAAAAGTAGGTCACAGGGGGTACCCTCCTTTGACAAACTTCCTCAGAATGAAGCATGTAGCAACAAACCGAAAGCATCAGGATGATCTTGAGAGATGTCTTAAGAAGTGTTGTTATTTTTGGTCCGACTTCGAAGTCAAATTTTCGACGCGTTTTTGACGTCTTTTCGGACTTAGTCAGAAATCCACATTTTTGCACTATTTCTTTAGATAACTCAATAAGTGTATGATTTTACACACTCTTTTACTACATATTTATCATATTTAACTTACTTAATGCTTTGATATGTATTTTATGCTTAAATTTTATTTTTTTTATTTTTTTGAATTTTTTTCTAATGTAAAAAGGAAGGGGGGATGATTATCATACATTTTCTGCTTCTTTTCTATAACCACTCTTCAGATTGTCATGACAATTTGTAGGTATGAGGTACTCATGCATGGTACCCTACAAGTGAAAGAATTTTGTCAAGATATCCACTTTTGGATTTTTAAGGAATATTTTTTTAAGATTGTACATAGGTCCAATGTATGTTTTCCATGCCCAATGTTACGAGTGCAAATACAGGAAAAAAACCTTCTTTGTATGATTAATCAATTTTAGATCGACCTTTCATCCATAGTTACAGCTGATAATTCAACAAGTGACATGCTTCAATGTCTTATTGATTGACCTTTTATGTGATATGATTCAATTATTCAAATTCTTTATTCTTATTTAGAATTTCATTTTTAGCTCTACTGGTCTCTGACCAGTCGAGCTTATGCGATACCCCATCATCCGGCGTCCGTCCGTCTGTCCGTCTGTCCGTCCGTCCGTCCGTCCGTAAACAATTTTTGTGCTCGCAACTCCTCTGAAACCATAGGAGATAGAAAGCTAATTTTTTTTGCATCTTACTTAGTATGTGGTCTAGTTGTGCACCTGACATTTGGTTTCAGCCCCTGACCCCCAGGGTCTTAAAAAATGGGCGTGGTCATGAAAATCTATGAAATCTTGTGCTCGCAACTCCTCTGACACTATAAATGATAGAGACTTGATTCTTTTTGCAATATGATGGGTCTGTGGGCTAGTTGTGCACCTGATATTTTGTTTGAGCCCCTGACCCCTAGTGTCTTAGAAAATGGGTGTGGTCATTTTCTCCTATATTACTCTATGTAATCTTGTGCTCGCAACTCCTCTGTCACTATAAATGATAGAGACTTGATTCTTTTTGCAATATGATGGGTCTATGGTCTAGTTGTGCACCTGATATTTTGTTTGAGCCCCTGACCCCCAGGGTCTTAGAAAAAGGGTGTGGTCATTTTCTCCTATATAACTCTACATATTCTTGTGCTTGCAACTTCTCTGACACTATAAATGATAGAGACTTGATTCTTTTTGCAATATGATGGGTCTATGGTCTAGTTGTGCACTTGATATTTTGTTTGAGCCCCTGACCCCCAGGGTCTTAGAAAATGGGTGTGGTCATTTTCTCCTATGTAACTCTATGTAATCTTGTGCTCGCAACTCCTCTGACACTATAAATGATAGAGAATTGATTCTTTTTGCAATATGATGGGTACATGGTCTAGTTGTGCACCTGATATTTTGTGTGAGCCCCTGACCCCCAGGGTCTTAACAAAAGGGTGTGGTCATTTTCTCCTATATAACTATGTAATCTTGTGCTCGCAAATCCTTTGACACTATAAATGATAGAGACTTAATTCTTTTTGCAATATGATGGGTCTGTGGTCTAGTTGTGCACCTGATATTTTGTTTGAGCCCCTGACCCCCAGGGTCTTAGAAAAAGGGTGTGGTCATTTTTTCTTATGTAACTCTATGTAATCTTGTGCTCGCAACTCCTCTGACACTATAAATGATAGAGACTTGATTCTTTTTGCAATATGATGGGTCTTTGGGCTAGTTGTGCACCGGATATTTTGTTTGAGCACCTGACCCCCAGTGTCTTAGAAAATGGGTGTGGTCATTTTCTCCTATATAACTCTATGTAATCTTGTGCTCGCAACTCCTCTGACATTATAAATGATAGAGACTTGATTCTTTTTGCAATATGATGGGTCTATGGTCTAGTTGTGCACTTGATATTTTGTTTGAAGCCCTGACCCCCAGGGTCTTAGAAAATGGGTGTGGTCATTTTCTCCTATGTAACTCTATGTAATCTTGTGCTCGCAACTTCTCTGACACTATAAATGATAGAGACTTGATTCTTTTTGCAATATGATGGGTCTATGGTCTAGTTGTGCACTTGATATTTTGTGTGAGCCCCTGACCCCCAGGGTCTTAACAAAAGGGTGTGGTCATTTTCTCCTATGTAACTCTATGTAATCTTGTGCTCGCAACTCCTCTGACACTATAAATGGTACAGAATTGATTCTTTTTGCAATATGATGGGTACATGGTCTAGTTGTGCACCTGATATTTTGTGTGAGCCCCTGACCCCCAGGGTCTTAACAAAAGGGTGTGGTCATTTTCTCCTATATAACTATGTAATCTTGTGCTCGCAAATCCTCTGACACTATAAATGATAGAGACTTAATTCTTTTTGCAATATGATGGGTCTGTGGTCTAGTTGTGCACCTGATATTTTGTTTGAGCCCCTGACCCCCAGGGTCTTAGAAAAAGGGTGTGGTCATTTTTTCTTATGTAACTCTATGTAATCTTGTGCTCGCAACTCCTCTGACACTATAAATGATAGAGACTTGATTCTTTTTGCAATATGACGGGTCTTTGGGCTAGTTGTGCACCGGATATTTTGTTTGAGCACCTGACCCCCAGTGTCTTAGAAAATGGGTGTGGTCATTTTCTCCTATGTAACTCTATGTAATCTTGTGCTCGCAACTCCTCTGACACTATAAATGATAGAGAATTGATTCTTTTTGCAATATGATGGGTACATGGTCTAGTTGTGCACCTGATATTTTGTTTGAGCCCCTGACCCCCAGGGTCTTAACAAAAGGGTGTGGTCATTTTCTCCTATATAACTATGTAATCTTGTGCTCGCAAATCCTCTGACACTATAAATGATACAGACTTAATTCTTTTTGCAATATGATGGGTCTATGGTCTAGTTGTGCACTTGATATTTTGTTTGAGCCCCTGACCCCCAGGGTCTTAGAAAATGGGTGTGGTCATTTTCTCCTATATAACTATGTAATCTTGTGCTCGCAAATCCTCTGACACTATAAATGATAGAGACTTAATTCTTTTTGCAATATGATGGGTCTGTGGTCTAGTTGTGCACCTGAAATTTTGTTTGAGCCCCTGACCCCCAGGGTCTTAGAAAAAGGGTGTGGTCATTTTTTCTTATGTAACTCTATGTAATCTTGTGCTCGCAACTCCTCTGACACTATAAATGATAGAGACTTGATTCTTTTTGCAATATGATGGGTCTTTGGGCTAGTTGTGCACCTGATATTTTGTGTGAGCCCCTGACCCCCAGGGTCTTAGAAAATGGGTGTGGTCATTTTCTCCTATGTAACTCTATGTAATCTTGTGCTCGCAACTTCTCTGACACTATAAATGATAGAGACTTGATTCTTTTTGCAATATGATGGGTCTATGGTTTAGTTGTGCACTTGATATTTTGTTTGAGCCCCTGACCCCCAGGGTCTTAGAAAATGGGTGTGGTCATTTTCTCCTATGTAACTCTATGTAATCTTGTGCTCGCAACTCCTCTGACACTATAAATGATAGAGAATTGATTCTTTTTGCAATATGATGGGTCTATGGTGTAGTTGTGCACCTGATATTTTGTGTGAGCCCCTGACCCCCAGGGTCTTAACAAAAGGGTGTGGTCATTTTCTCCTATATAACTATGTAATCTTGTGCTCGCAAATCCTCTGACACTATAAATGATAGAGACTTAATTCTTTTTGCAATATGATGGGTCTTTGGTCTAGTTGTGCACCTGATATTTTGTTTGAGCCCCTGACCCCCAGGGTCTTAGAAAAAGGGTGTGGTCATTTTTTCTTATGTAACTCTATGTAATCTTGTGCTCGCAACTCCTCTGACACTATAAATGATAGAGACTTGATTCTTTTTGCAATATGATGGGTCTTTGGGCTAGTTGTGCACCGGATATTTTGTTTGAGCACCTGACCCCCAGTGTCTTAGAAAATGGGTGTGGTCATTTTCTCCTATATAACTCTATGTAATCTTGTGCTCGCAACTCCTCTGACATTATAAATGATAGAGACTTGATTCTTTTTGCAATATGATGGGTCTATGGTCTAGTTGTGCACTTGATATTTTGTTTGAGCCCCTGACCCCCAGGGTCTTAGAAAATGGGTGTGGTCATTTTCTCCTATGTAACTCTATGTAATCTTGTGCTCGCAACTCCTCTGACACTATAAATGATAGAGAATTGATTCTTTTTGCAATATGATGGGTACATGGTCTAGTTGTGCACCTGATATTTTGTGTGAGCCCCTGACCCCCAGGGTCTTAACAAAAGGGTGTGGTCATTTTCTCCTATATAACTATGTAATCTTGTGCTCGCAAATCCTCTGACACTATAAATGATAGAGACTTAATTCTTTTTGCAATATGATGGGTCTGTGGTCTAGTTGTGCACCTGAAATATTGTTTGAGCCCCTGACCCCCAGGGTCTTAGAAAATGGGTGTGGTCATTTTTTCTTATGTAACTCTATGTAATCTTGTGCTCGCAACTCCTCTGACACTATAAATGATAGAGACTTGATTCTTTTTGCAATATGATGGGTCTGTGGTGTAGTTGTGAACCTGAGATTTTGTTTAAGCCCCTTACCCCCAGGGTCCTAGAAAATGGGTGAGGTCATTTCTCCTATATAACTCTATGTAATCTTGTGCTCGCAACTCCTCTGACACTATAAATGATAGAGACTTGATTCTTTTTGCAATATGATGGGTCTGTGGTCTAGTTGTGCACCTGATATTTTGTTTGAGCCCCTGACCTCCAGGGTCTAAAAAATGGGTGTGGTCATTTTCTCCAATATAAGTCTATGTAATCCTGTGCTCGAAACTCCTCTGACACTATTAATGATGGAAACTTCATTCGTTTTGCTATTTGATTGGTTTGTGGTCTAGTTGTGCACCTGAGATTTTGTTTGAACCCTCGAACCCCAGGGTCTTAGAAAATGGGTTTGTTCATTTTCTCCTATATACGTCTATGTAATCCTGTACTCGCAACTCCTTTGACACTATATAAATGATGGAAACTTCATTCTTTTTGCAATATGATTGGTCTGTGGTCTTGTTGTGCACCAGTATTTTGTTTGAGCCACTGACCACCAGGGTTCTAGGAAATGGATGTGGTCATTTCCTCCTAGTATCTAACTGTTTGTAATGTTGTGCTCACAACTCCTCTGACACTATAAATGATTGAGGCTTCATTCTTTTTACAATATGATTGGTCTGTGTTCTTGTTGTGCATCTGATATTTTGTTTGAGCCCCCGATCCCCAGGGTCTTAGAAAATGGATGTGGTCATTTTTCCTATATAATTGTGCTCTCAACTCTTCAAAGCTATTAATGAATGTGAGTTGTTGTAATTCTAAATCAATAAGATGGATATGTAGTTTTGTTATGTCATTGATACTTCATTTGAGCTAGCAGTCCCTGCCCCCTGGGATCTTGGAAAATGGATGTTGCATTCTTTTTTTTATTGAATATTATGAATTATATGATTGATATTCAAGTTGCAGTCTATTGGATATGTTGTTTTTAGCTCTACTGGTCTCTGACCAGTCGAGCTTATGCGATACCCCGTCGTCCTGCGTCCGTCCATCCGTAAACAATTCTTGTGCTCGCAACTCCTCTGAAACCATAGGAGATAGAAAGCTAATTTTTCTGCATCTTACTTAGTATGTGGTCTAGTTGTGCACCTGACATTTGGTTTCAGCCCCTGACCCCCAGGGTCTTAGAAAATGGGCGTGGTCATGAAAATATATGAAATCTTGTGCTCGCAACTCCTCTGACACTATAAATGATAGAGAATTGATTCTTTTTGCAATATGATGGGTCTGTGGGCTAGTTGTGCACCTGATATTTTATTTGAGCCCCTGACCCCCAGTGTCTTAGAAAATGGGTGTGGTAATTTTCTCCTATATAACTCTATGTAATCTTGTGCTCACATCTCCTCAGACACTATAAATGATAGAGACTTGATTCTTTTTGCAATATGATGGGTCTATGGTCTAGTTGTGCACCTGATATTTTGTTCGAGCCCCTGACCCTCAGGGTCTTAGAAAATGGGTGTGGTCATTTTCTCCTATGTAACTCTATGTAATCATGTGCTCGCAACTCCTCTGACACTATAAATGATAGAGACTTGATTCTTTTTGCAATATGATGGGTCTATGGTCTAGTTGTGCACCTGATATTTTGTTTGAGCCCCTGACCCCCAGGGTCTAAACAAAAGGGTGTGGTCATTTTCTCCTATGTAACTCTATGTAAGCTTGTGCTCGCAAATCCTCTGACACTATAAATGATAGAGACTTAATTCTTTTTGCAATATGATGGGTCTGTGGTCTAGTTGTGCACCTGAAATTTTGTTTGAGCCCCTGACCCCCAGGGTCTTAGAAAAAGGGTGTGGTCATTTTTAGCTCACCTCGACGAAGTTGAGATGAGCTTATGCTATAACCCCGGCGTCCGCGTCCCCGTCCGCGTCCCGTCCGCGTCCCGTCCGCGTCCCCGTCCCCGTCCGCGTCCGCGTCCGGTTAAAGTTTTTGGGGTAACTCAGTATCTGACAAAGTACTGATGCTACAGTAACCAAACTTGCACCAGTGATTCATCTTGGGATGCTGAGGTGAACCCATGCATCAGATGCAGCATCTGACCTACATTTTCAGGTTGAATGACTTTGTCAATGTCTGGTTAAAGTTTTTGGGGTAACTCAGTATCTGACAAAGTACTGATGCTACAGTAACCAAACTTGCACAAGTGATTTATCTTGGGATACTGAGGTGAACCCATGCATCGGATGCAGCATCTGACCTACATTTTCCGGTTGAATGACTTTGTCATATCTGGTTAAAGTTTTTGGGGTAGTTCAGTATCTGACAAAGTACTGATGCTACAGTAACCAAACTTGCACAAGTGATTCATCTTGGGATGCTGAGGTGAAGCCATGCATCAGATGCAGCATCTGACCTACATTTTCCGGTTGAATGACTTTGTCAATGTCTGGTTAAAGTTTTTGGGGTAACTCAGTATCTGACAAAGTACTGATGCTACAGTAACCAAACTTGCACAAGTGATTCATCTTGGGATACTTAGGTGAACCCATGCATCGGATGCAGCATCTGACCTACATTTTCCAGTTGAATGACTTTGTCATATCTGGTTAAAGTTTTTGGGGTAGTTCAGTATCTGACAAAGTACTAATGCTACAGTAACCAAACTTGCACAAGTGATTCATCTTGGGATACTGAGGTGAACCCATGCATCGGATGCAGCATCTGACCTACTTTTTTCGCTTGAGTGATTTTGCCTTATAAGGCCAATATTGAGCAAAGTATAAGTGCTACATGTACCAAACTTGCATATTGGATGTATCTTTGATCAAACTTTCATAAAATGACCTTGACCTACTTTTTCCACTTGAGTGATTTTGCATTAAAAGGCTTATATTGAGCAATGTATAAGTGCTACATGTACCAAACTTGCATATTGGATGTATCTTTGATCAAACTTTCATAAAATGACCTTGACCTACTTTTTCCACTTGAGTGATTTTGCCTTTAAAGGCCAATATTGAGCAAAGTATAAGTGTTACATGTACCAAACTTGCATATTAGATGTATCTTTGATCAAACTTTCATAAAATGATCTTGACCTACTTTTTCCGCTTGAGTGATTTTGCCTTTAAAGGCTAATATTGAGCAAAGTTAAAGTGCTACATGTACCAAACTTGCATATTAGATGTATCTTTGATCAAACTTTCATAAAATGATCTTGACCTACTTTTTCTGCTTGAGTGATTTTGCCTTATAAGGCCAATATTGAGCAAAGTATAAGTGCTACATGTACCAAACTTGCATATTGGATGTATCTTTAATCAAATTTTCATAAAATGACATTGACCTACTTTTTCTACTTGAGTGATTTTGCCTTTGAAGGCCAATATTGAGTAAAGAATAAGTGCTACATGAACCAAACTTGCATATTGGATGTATCTTTGATCAAACTTTCTTAAAATGACCTTGACCTACTTTTTTCCACTTGAGTGATTTTCTTAATATACATGTACTTAGAGATATGTTTAAATTGAACTTTGCTGCCGCGAGGTGAGCTTCATAATCTTTGATTACACTATGTTTTCTTATGTAACTCTATGTAATCTTGTGCTCGCAACTCCTCTGACACTATAAATGATAGAGACTTGATTCTTTTTGCAATATGATGGGTCTTTGGGCTAGTTGTGCACCGGATATTTTGTGTGAGCCCCTGACCCCCAGGGTCTTAACAAAAGGGTGTGGTCATTTTCTCCTATATAACTCTATGTAATCTTGTGCTCGCAACTTCTCTGACACTATAAATGATAGAGACTTGATTCTTTTTGCAATATGATGGGTCTATGGTCTAGTTGTGCACTTGATATTTTGTTTGAGCCCCTGACCCCCAGGGTCTTAGAAAATGGGTGTGGTCATTTTCTCCTATGTAACTCTATGTAATCTTGTGCTCGCAACTCCTCTGACACTATAAATGATAGAGAATTGATTCTTTTTGCAATATGATGGGTACATGGTGTAGTTGTGCACCTGATATTTTGTGTGAGCCCCTGACCCCCAGGGTCTTAACAAAAGGGTGTGGTCATTTTCTCCTATATAACTATGTAATCTTGTGCTCGCAAATCCTCTGACACTATAAATGATAGAGACTTGATTCTTTTTGCAATATGATGGGTCTGTGGTCTAGTTGTGCACCTGATATTTTGTTTGAGCCCCTGACCCCCAGGGTCTTAGAAAAAGGGTGTGGTCATTTTTTCTTATGTAACTCTATGTAATCTTGTGCTCGCAACTCCTCTGACACTATAAATGATAGAGACTTGATTCTTTTTGCAATATGATGGGTCTTTGGGCTAGTTGTGCACCGGATATTTTGTTTGAGCACCTGACCCCCAGTGTCTTAGAAAATGGGTGTGGTCATTTTCTCCTATATAACTCTATGTAATCTTGTGCTCGCAACTCCTCTGACATTATAAATGATAGAGACTTGATTCTTTTTGCAATATGATGGGTCTATGGTCTAGTTGTGCACTTGATATTTTGTTTGAGCCCCTGACCCCCAGGGTCTTAGAAAATGGGTGTGGTCATTTTCTCCTATGTAACTCTATGTAATCTTGTGCTCGCAACTCCTCTGACACTATAAATGATAGAGAATTGATTCTTTTTGCAATATGATGGGTACATGGTCTAGTTGTGCACCTGATATTTTGTGTGAGCCCCTGACCCCCAGGGTCTTAACAAAAGGGTGTGGTCATTTTCTCCTATATAACTATGTAATCTTGTGCTCCCAAATCCTCTGACACTATAAATGATAGAGACTTAATTCTTTTTGCAATATGATGGGTCTGTGGTCTAGTAGTGCACCTGAAATTTTGTTTGAGCCCCTGACCCCCAGGGTCTTAGAAAAAGGGTGTGGTCATTTTTTCTTATGTAACTCTATGTAATCTTGTGCTCGCAACTCCTCTGACACTATAAATGATAGAGACTTGATTCTTTTTGCAATATGATGGGTCTTTGGGCTAGTTGTGCACCGTATATTTTGTGTGAGCCCCTGACCCCCAGGGTCTTAACAAAAGGGTGTGGTCATTTTTTCTTATGTAACTCTATGTAATCTTGTGCTCGCAACTCCTCTGACACTATAAATGATAGAGACTTGATTCTTTTTGCAATATGATGGGTCTATGGTTTAGTTGTGCACTTGATATTTTGTTTGAACCCCCGACCCCCAGGGTCTTAGAAAATGGATGTGGTCATTTTATCCTATGTAACTCTATGTAATCTTGTGCTCGCAACTCCTCTGACACTATAAATGATAGAGAATTTATTCTTTTTGCAATATGATGGGTACATGGTCTAGTTGTGCACCTGATATTTTGTGTGAGCCCCTGACCCCCAGGGTCTTAACAAAAGGGTGTGGTCATTTTCTCCTATATAACTATGTAATCTTGT
The DNA here is from genome assembly GCA_028142955.1 of Pinctada fucata. Taxonomy (NCBI): domain Eukaryota; kingdom Metazoa; phylum Mollusca; class Bivalvia; order Pterioida; family Pteriidae; genus Pinctada; species Pinctada fucata. The sequence goes on from AP027114.1 coordinate 41,339,853, forward strand.
GCTCGCAAATCCTCTGACACTATAAATGATAGAGACTTAATTCTTTTTGCAATATGATGGGTCTGTGGTCTAGTTGTGCACCTGATATTTTGTTTGAGCCCCTGACCCCCAGGGTCTTAGAAAAAGGGTGTGGTCATTTTTTCTTATGTAACTCTATGTAATCTTGTGCTCGCAACTCCTCTGACACTATAAATGATAGAGACTTGATTCTTTTTGCAATATGATGGGTCTTTGGGCTAGTTGTGCACCGGATATTTTGTTTGAGCACCTGACCCCCAGTGTCTTAGAAAATGGGTGTGGTCATTTTCTCCTATATAACTCTATGTTATCTTGTGCTCGCAACTCCTCTGACATTATAAATGACAGAGACTTGATTCTTTTTGCAATATGATGGGTCTATGGTCTAGTTGTGCACTTGATATTTTGTTTGAGCCCCTGACCCCCAGGGTCTTAGAAAATGGGTGTGGTCATTTTCTCCTATGTAACTCTATGTAATCTTGTGCTCGCAACTCCTCTGACACTATAAATGATAGAGAATTGATTCTTTTTGCAATATGATGGGTACATGGTCTAGTTGTGCACCTGATATTTTGTTTGAGCCCCTGACCCTGATACAGGTTTGGTGGAACATTTTGAGGAACCAGCAATGAAACGTTGTTTGTACGGAATCTTACGCATTTTAGGTATGCAGTATAAGTACGGTAAATCTAAATGTAAATTGTTAGTGTCGAAGCCAAAGGAAGTAAGAGCTGATTGATGGTTATCAATTATTTCAGAGGCAGAAAGGTTTATTAAGGTGTAAGTGGGAATTCCAGGTGTCGAATTCAAACCCAACTCTTTAACTAGACTGTGGAAATACCGAAATAGTACTTTTTGCAAGTAAATGTGTAATTATTTGAGGCTTTGTCTGCTGTTGTGATGACAAAATGTTCTTGGAAGTAGGCAAGCTATATGATAACATCAGGGTCCTTAAATATAGACTGGAATCTGGTGTTCACAGTTTTATCCGTTGATTCTAGATAAAAGTAACCCTCTGATGGATTTTATCCATTTGGAAAGGGTGTCGAGCTGTACATCCTCTTTCTTTGCCCAACGTCTTGCATATTCCTCAGAATAGTCCATGATACTTTTGACATTTTGATTCCATGTAAAGGATATACTTTCTCTGGCATAAAGTGTACAAAATACCTAAGTTATACAAGACTTTTTCGTCTGAATTTTAAGCCATGGGAGTTTTATATCTTTACTCATGGTATCATTACTTTTCAGGAAAGCGCCTTACATGGCATAATATTTACCATACTTTACTATTGAAATGATTAAAACGCTATGTAAAATGACTATTGTACAATGGATACCTTAAGAACAGATAACTTTCGGGTACTTACGGTAACCCTCTTCAGTGATCCTTATGACCAAAAGCTGTAACAGTTATATACAGAATGTAGAAATATAGTGCATTATAATATTTTTCACGGAATTTAGCTTACTTTAGCTTTATCGTTTATTTGTGTGTATTGTGTAAGGATATAACATAAATTATTTGTACTTAAACGATATTTGATCTCTTCTAGGATTTTACCAAAGTAGAGCCCACCAAATTTCCTCTTGGCACCGAAAATTATCACAGAAATAACGAGAGTCAGTTGAAGAAGAACACACGAAGTGAATTGAATGCGATGGGCGAATTGGTCGAGAAAGAAACATTCCAGGAGAAGAGAGAGAGAAAATCTACTGAATTACCACTAGATAATGTGGAAAGAGAGCATAAAATCTCAGATATACTGAATCCTTTCGAAACTTTACCCAGTATTATCAGGATGCCAAGAAAAGTCACCAGGGAGGATAGAATGAATCTTCTTGGTGGTCCAATAGAATTTCTTATTCGAATGGAAAAGGCAGGAATTGTTCCTGATAATATGTGCATGGTTCACCTGCTCGACTTTATACCACTGACTCATGTAGTAGAATCTTCCTTGTTAATATTAGGGGCTGATACAGACACCAAAAATAGATTTGTCTTTTATCATGCCATTGTGGACAGGATATTGAAAAGAAAGGACAATGCAGCAGCCAAGGTATCAAAATCAATTCTTGATTTTCAAATTATTGTTTTAAAGCGTTTGCTCTTCGGTGTGTATTGTCTGAAGGGAAAAATGCGTAAAGCACGAAGTGCTACACATGGATTCTAGGGCTCTCGATTATCATGTACAAATGTGTTTCCATCACTCTCAATTAATCAAATCGGGAAATGAATCAGTTTATGGGTTCTCCACCGGACCGAAGTAGAATATCCAGCAGTCTGTAAATTTTGATCAGCCCAATTATGTTTCATCAGATAATATGGTGGCATACTTCTGCCTCCTACATGCGAGATATTTTCTTTAGATTGTGTAGTCATTATTATTTATGTCAACTTGTGACTTATTTATGTTAACATGATTATGTTGACATGCAAGATAAGTATGTTGTATGTTGACAAAATAAGTTGCATGCTGACATATATAAGTTGCATGATGATATAAATAAGTTGCATGTTGACATACATAAGTTGCATGTTAACATAAGTAAGTCACATGTTGGCATATTCTGAAGAAAAATATCTTGCATGTAGGCTGCAGAAGTATGCCACCATAAGATAATAATAATACGCTTCATTTTTAGCGAGCCGTGTTGAATGTCCGGGGAGGTAATGTCAAAGCTTGAGTGTCGTCGTCAGCATCGGCGTCGTCTGTTGGGTTGACAAAACAACCTGTGCTATATCTCATGGTGTATAAGGGATAGGTAGGGCTTTGATAATTTACATGTGCATACCAGACATTTCATTTTGGACCTTGACTTTTGACCTAGTGGACTTGACCTTGAATTTTGATCTACTTTCAAAAATGTTTTAACTTGGGCTATATCTCATGTACTATAGGGATCGGGATTTGATATTTCACACGTGGATACCTCATCAGCACACGTGGATATCTTAACAGCAGACCTTTCATTTTTGGACCTTGACTTTAGACCTAGTGACCTTGACCTTGAAGTTTATCCTTCTTTTAAAAAAATGAAACCCGGGCTATATCTGATGTACTATAAGGGGTAGGGCTTTTTTTTTTTATTTCACATGGGGATACCTCATCACCAGGCCTTTCATTTCATGCCTTGACTTTCGACCTAGTGTTCTTCACATTGAATCTTGACATAGTTTTCAAAATCTTCAATCTGGACTTTATCTCATGAACTACATAGGTTAGGGCTTTGTTATTTCACATTTAGCTTCTTTGTGAAAAAACTTGATTCAATATCATAATTTTTGACCAAGTGCTCTTGCTCTAGAATTTTGGCCTAGTTTTCAAAAACTTTAACTTGGATTATATTTCATGAAATATACAAGTTAGTTCTTTGAGTTTTCACATGTTGATTCCTTATGAAAAGTCCTTCCATTCAATTTAAAGACGTTTAACATTTGTACCACTTGGTGAGTGTCACTGCTGGTGGACCAGGAGTCCCCGAGGGCACATGTAGCCAAGTTCGATCAATTTCGGTTGATCGTTTCCTCAACGCACTCTAAAATTTCTGTCATCAAAATTTCTTGAAATTTAAAAAAGTGTGTCCTGTAGCATCATATCGCGTCCGTCCTGCTTTGTCTTTCGGTACGCTTTTTTGACATAGTAACTTTCACATTTTTTTGGCATATTACATTGTTTAGATTTGAGGATCGCTGACGAGGGTTAAGTACCCGAAACGTGCATGTCTGGTCCATGCTGCCAATTTATTGTTTCCCGCTTTCGCGAAAGCTCGGGGACATTAAAACCGGTTCGTCTGTCCGTCAGTCAAAAAAACTTTAACCTTGTGCATAACTTTTGAATGGTAAGTGATAGGGCTTTGATATTTCACATGTATATTCCTTGTGACAAGACCTTTCCATGGGTACCAAAATTTTTGACATTGTGACCTTGACCTTGGACTTTGACCTACTTATTAAAAATGTTAACCTTGCCCATAACTTTTGAATGGAAAGTGATAGGGCTTTCATATTACACATGTGTATTCCTTGTGATAAGACCTTTCCATTGATACCAAAATTTTTGACCGTTTGACCTTTACCTTGGACGTTTACCTACTCATCAAAAACTTTAACCTTGACCATAACTTTTTAATGGAAAGTGATAGGGTTTTCATATTGCACATGTGTATTCCTTGTGACAAGACCTTTCCATGGACACCAAAATTTTTGACCTTGTGACCTTGACCTTGGACTTTGACATGTGTATTCCTTGTGATAAGACCTTTCCATGGATACCAAAATTTGTGACCTTGACCTTGGACTTTGACCTACATTTGTGACCTTGACCTTTGACTTTGACCTACCTATTAAAAACTAAATCTTGACGATAACTTTTTAATGGAAAGTGATAGGGCTTTCATATTACACATGCGTATTCCTTGTGACAAGACCTTTCCATGTATACCAAAACTTTTGACCTTGTGACGTTAACTTTCGACTTTGACCTACTTTTCAAAAAACTATAACCTTGTTCATAACTTTTTAATGGAAAGTGATAGGGCTTTGATATTTCACATGTGTATTTCTTGTGAAAAGATCTTTTTATAGAGACCAAAATTTTTGACATTGTGACCTCGACATTGGAGTTTGACATACTTTTCAAAAACATTAACCTTGACCATTACTTTTTAGCTCGCCGGGACAAATGTCCGGAGAGCTATTGTCATACCCCCGGTGTCGGCGTCTGCGTTGGCGTCTGCGTTGGCGTGCGCGTGCACAAAAACTTTAACCTTGCTTATAACTTTTAAACCAATACAGATTGGGCTTTCATATTTCACATCTGCATTCCTTGTGACAAGACCTTTCCATGGATACCAAAATTTTTGACCTTGTGACCTTGACCTTGGAGATTGACCTACTTTTGAAAAACTTTAACCTTGGCCATATTTTTTGAATGGTAAGTGATAGGGCTTTGATATTTCACATGTGTATTCCTTGTGACAAGACCTTTCCATGGATACCAAAATTTTTGACCTTGTGACCTTGACCTTGGAGATTGACCTACTTATTAAAAACTTTAACCTTGGCCATATTTTTTGATTGTAATGTTTGAATATCATGAAAATCTGTTGACGCATATTGAAGTTATTGCGTTCCATGCGCCTATGTTTTGCCCTTAGCTTAACATGTATGTGCATATCCCCCCTCCTCCTCCCTCCCTCCCATCAATCAATTTTCCATATCAAATTCTTGTAAAATATGATTGTGAGTACTCAGTTTACCTTGCTTTTTTCTCACTTTTATCCAATTTCTCGTCGATGTCCTTCTCAAGTTTGGGACGTCTATATAAAGAAGTCCAAGACACTCCATATCTGTGTTAGGAGTACTGGGTGGGTAAGACCATAGCATATTTTCAAGAGTCCCGGGGAAGGGGGGTTGCAGCGAAAGCGATGAAAAGGAGCGGGTCCAGGGTTACAAGCATATAGGAGGTATCCCCAAAGCCGGATCCCTAAAGAATTATTAGGGCCGAGTATCGAGCGGGAGGGGAGGGGGGGAGTAACGCCCAATTCTGTAGGTAGGGATTCGGGGGCCTTTCACAGGAAAGTGTTGTTCAGAGGAAGGAGAGGCACGCATGGTGGCGGTGGTTCAAATGAAATCATGATATTATGTCTGATTTAAAATTAGAAAAAAAAAATGTGTACTAGTACATTCAAAGCATTCATGTATACATGTAAATCTAATTTTTTCAAACAAAGGAGGGGATCTCCAACAACACCAGGTTGTAGCACCCACAGCAAAACCCCAAAACACCCAATGTAACATTCATTTGTCGATCATCAACTGCTTAGAGGAGGTTGTATTGATCTACTAATTATACGTTAGAGAGAGAGAGAGAGGTAACTTAGATGCGAAGCGAATAAAGATTAAAAACAATAAAGAATAAAAACAAGACTATACAAGGACTTTGAAGTATACACATGTAGTCCACCGAGTCCGGCGTGGGAGAGGGGGTTCATTATATAATTTTAGAAAATATATATACACGTATGCAAAAATAAGCTTCGATGATATTTTTAAATCCAAGGGATATTGGGGGTATCCAACATACCTCCTCTAGATCCGCGCTTACATTCGATGAATGGTGTCTTACATACCCCCTCTAGATCCGCGCTTCATGTATGATTAATGCTTTCGAATTATCGGTATCTTCAAGGTCACATAAACCGTTTAATCCTTCACCGCATATACACAATAATCCACAATTTATTGATATTTTTGTCCCCCGCTTTCGCGAAAGCGCGGGGACATTAAAACCGGTTCGTCCGTCTGTCTGACAGTCACAAAAACTTTAACCTTGTGCATAACTTTTGAATGGTAAGTGATAGGGCTTTGATATTTCACATGTGTCTTCCTTGTGACAAGACCTTTCCATGGATACCAAAATGTTTTACCTTGTGACCTTGACCTTGGACTTTGACCTACTTATTAAAAAGTTTAACCTTGACCATAACTTTTGAATGGAAAGTGATAGGGCTTTGATATTTCACATGTGTATTCCTTGTGACAAGACCTTTCCATGGATACCAAAATTTTTGACCTTGTGACCTTGACCCTGGACTTTGACCTTCTTATTAAAAACTTTAACCTTGACCATAACTTTTGAATGGAAAGTGATAGGGCTTTGATATTTCACATGTGTATTCCTTGTGACAAGACCTTTCCATGGATACCAAAATTTTTGACCTTGTGACCTTGTCCATGGAGGTTGACCCACATTTAAAAACTTCAACCTCGACCATTAGTATTCGATTTTAATTTAAATCATAGGTCTTAAATATTTCACATGTGCATACCTTTTCATAAGCCCTGTCCCTTGGAAACAAAACAAAAGTTTGTACCTTTTGACCTTTTCTTGGAGTTAATCTTTCGTATTTAGAATGTTGATAATATATGAGATATATTATTAAAACTTAAGAATGGGGGGATGTCTGTAAGCATTTCTTTAAAGACAAACACCCAAAAGCGGGGGACCAAAATTCCTTGAATTTGATTTATTAAAAAGTATAACCTTGACCATAACTTTTGAATGGAAAGTGATAGGGCTTTGATATTTCACATGTGTATTCCTTGTGACAAGACCTTTCCATGGATACCAAAATTTTTGACCTTGTGACCTTGACCTTGGACTTTGACCTACTTATTAAAAACTTTAACCTTGACCATAACTTTTGAATGGAAAGTGATAGGGCTTCACATTTCACATGTGTATTCCTTGTGATGAGACCTTTCTGTTGGTAACAACATTCTGACCTTGTGACCTTGTCCATGGAGGTTGACCCACATTTAAAAACTTCAACCTCGACCATAAGTTTTTGATTTTAATTTAAATTATAGGTCTTAAATATTTCACATGTGCATACCTTTTCATAAGCCCTGTCCCTTGGAAACAAAACAAAAGTTTGTACCTTTTGACCTTTTCTTGGAGTTAATCTTTCATATTTAGAATGTTGATAATACATGAGATATATTATTAAAACTTAAGAATAGGGGGATGTCTGTAAGCATTTCTTTAAAGACAAACACCCAAAAGCGGGGGACCACAATTCCTTGAATTTGATTTTTAATATATGTATTATTATTATAATGTTAAGTATTAAAGGTGATTAAATAGAAAATGTTTACATATTGTGTTTTCTTTTTAAGTATTTTAATAAAATTAATTATTCATCTACTAGTATTTAAGATTTTTCGAAGGATAAGTTGGTGACAACAATACATGGGCGGATATGTAAGTCCCTAGATTTTGTTTCAAGGGGGATGCAACCCGGGTCAGGGGATCCAGAGTATAGTATATTCATGTAAATTAGAAAATAAAAGGGGTATGGTATCTGTTCTTAAATGATGCTATTCAATTTAAAGACGTTTACATTGATACCACTTGGTGAGTGTCACTGCTGGTGGACCAGGAGTCCCCGAGGGCACATGTAGCCAAGTTCGATCAATTTCGGTTGATCGTTTCTTCAATGCATTCTGAATTTTCTGTTATCAAAATTTCTTGAAATTTCTAAAGAAGTGGGTCCTGTAGCATCATATCCCACCCATCCTGCTACGTCTTTCGGTACACTTTTTCGACATAGTGACTTTCATGCGTTTTTGGCATATTACATTCTTTAGATATAGGGTCACTGATGAGGGTTAAGTAACCGAAACGTGCATGTCTGGTTGCCAATTTATCTGTTCTTAAATGATGCTATTCAATTTAAAGACGTTTACATTGATACCACTTGGTGAGTGTCACTGCTGGTGGACCAGGAGTCCCCGAGGGCACATGTAGCCAAGTTCGATCAATTTCGGTTGATCGTTTCTTCAACGCATTCTAAATTGTTATTAAAATTTTTTGAAATTTCTAAAAAGTGGGTCCTGTAGCATCATATCCCACCCATCCTGCTACGTCCTTCGGTACACTTTTTCGACATAGTATCTTTCATACTTTTTTGGCATATTACATTTTTTAGATAAAGGATCATTGATGAGGGTTAAGTACCCGAAACGTGCATGTCTGGTCCACGTTGCCAATTTATCTGTTCTTAAATTATGCTATTCAATTTGAAGACGTTTACATTTATACCACTTGGTGAGTGTCACTGCTGGTGGACCAGGAGTCCCCGAGGGCACATGTAGCCAAGTTCGATCAATTTCGGTTGATCGTTTCTTCAACGCATTCTGAATTTTCTGTTATCAAAATTTCTTGAAATTTCTAAAAAAGTGGGTCCTGTAGCATCATATCCCACCCATCCTGCTACGTCTTTCGGTACACTTTTTCGACATAGTGACTTTCATGCGTTTTTGGCATATTACATTCTTTAGATATAGGGTCACTGATGAGGGTTAAGTAACCGAAACGTGCATGTCTGGTTGCCAATTTATCTGTTCTTAAATGATGCTATTCAATTTAAAGACGTTTACATTGATACCACTTGGTGAGTGTCACTGCTGGTGGACCAGGAGTCCCCGAGGGCACATGTAGCCAAGTTCGATCAATTTCGGTTGATCGTTTCTTCAACGCATTCTAAATTGTTATTAAAATTTTTTGAAATTTCTAAAAAGTGGGTCCTGTAGCATCATATCCCACCCATCCTGCTACGTCTTTCGGTACACTTTTTCGACATAGTAGCTTTCATATGATACTTTTTATGCCCCCGGAATCAAAGATTCGGGGGCATATAGTTTTTGGCCTGTCCGTCTGTTTGTCTGTTTATCTGTTTGTCTGTTTGTCTGTCTGTTTGTCCAAAAAACTTTAACATTGGACATAACTTTTGAATGGGAAGTGATAGGGCTTTCATATTTCACATGTGTATTCCTTGTGACAAGACCTTTCCATTGATACCAAAATTTTTGACCTCGTGACCTTGACCTTGACCTTTGACCTACTTTTCAAAAACTTTAACATTGGGCATAACTTTTGAATGGGAAGTGATAGGGCTTTCATATTTCACATGTGTATTCCTTGTGACAAGACCTTTCCATTGATACCAAAATTTTTGACCTCGTGACCTTGACCTTGACCTTTGACCTACTTTTCAAAAACTTTAACATTGGGCATAACTTTTGAATGGGAAGTGATAGGGCTTTCATATTTCACATGTGTATTCCTTGTGACAAGACCTTTCCATTGATACCAAAATTTTGACCTCGTGACCTTGACCTTGACCTTTGACCTACTTTTCAAAAACTTTAACATTGGGCATAACTTTTGAATGGGAAGTGATAGGGCTTTCATATTTCACATGTGTATTCCTTGTGACAAGACCTTTCCATTGATACCAAAATTTTTGACCTCGTGACCTTGACCTTGACCTTTGACCTACTTTTCAAAAACTTTAACATTGGGCATAACTTTTGAATGGGAGGTGATAGGGCTTTCATTTTTCATATGTGTATTCCTTGTGACAAGCCCTTTCCATTGATACCAAAATTTTTGACCTCGTGACCTTGGCCTTCTACCTTTTAACCCAGTGACCTCACATACATGTACTTAACAGAAAATAGTGTTCATACTAACAAAGATGCCACCGGGGGCATTCGTGTTTCACAAACACAGGCTTTATTTGGCATATTACATTTTTTAGATAAAGGATCACTGATGAGGGTTAAGTACCCGATACGTGCATGTCTGGTCCACGTTGCCAATTTATCTGTTCTTAAATTATGCTATTCAATTTGAAGACGTTTACATTTATACCACATGGTGAGTGTCACTGCTGGTGGACCAGGAGTCCCCGAGGGCACATGTAGCCAAGTTCGATCAATATCCGTTGATCGTTTCTTCAACGCATTCTGAATTTGCTGTTATCAAAATTTCTTGAAATTTCTAAAAAAGTGGGTCCTGTAGCATCATATCCCACCCATCCTGCTACGTCTTTCGGTACACTTTTTCGACATAGTGACTTTCATGCGTTTTTGGCATATTACATTCTTTAGATATAGGGTCACTGATGAGGGTTAAGTAACCGAAACGTGCATGTCTGGTTGCCAATTTATCTGTTCTTAAATGATGCTATTCAATTTAAAGACGTTTACATTGATACCACTTGGTGAGTGTCACTGCTGGTGGACCAGGAGTCCCCGAGGGCACATGTAGCCAAGTTCGATCAATTTCGGTTGATCGTTTCTTCAACGCATTCTAAATTGTTATTAAAATTTTTTGAAATTTCTAAAAAGTGGGTCCTGTAGCATCATATCCCACCCATCCTGCTACGTCTTTCGGTACACTTTTTCGACATAGTAACTTTCATACTTTTTTGGCATATTACATTTTTTAGATAAAGGATCACTGATGAGGGTTAAGTACCCGAAACGTGCATGTCTGGTCCACGTTGCCAATTTATCTGTTCTTAAATTATGCTATTCAATTTGAAGACGTTTACATTTATACCACTTGGTGAGTGTCACTGCTGGTGGACCAGGAGTCCCCGAGGGCACATGTAGCCAAGTTCGATCAATTTCGGTTGATCGTTTCTTCAACGCATTCTGAATTTTCTGTTATCAAAATTTCTTGAAATTTCTAAAAAATGTGGGTCCTGTAGCATCATATCCCACCCATCCTGCTACGTCTTTCGGTACACTTTTTCGACATAGTAACTTTCATGCGTTTTTGGCATATTACATTCTTTAGATATAGGGTCACTGATGAGGGTTAAGTAACCGAAACGTGCATGTCTGGCTGCCAATTTATCTGTTCTTAAATGTTGCTATTCAATTTAAAGACGTTTACATGTAATGGTTTATTTGCAAACAGTCATTAAGGCCCATAAGGCTATAGCATACAAACGGTTACAATGTAATAAAGCGTATTTGAAACACTGTGAGTAGCCACAATAATAAATATGTATGAGAAAAAAATGGAGAGAAAAAGTTATTTCTTATGAATGAAGAAAACAGTAAAAGGAAAATAATTCTTATAAAATGTCTTGTACAAGTGGTGGAGGAAGAATGACATTGGCCATATTGTGTATATGCAAACAAGCATCACAAGATATATATACAACAATAAATGACGATATCTTTATAAAGATAAATTAAGAATTATAAAAATTTAAGAAAATAAAACGGGTAAACATGAGGATTTTTGCGGGCAATTCCTGGTCCCGGTAACTGAGCTGCGTTTGTAGGTGTAGAGAATGTCAAAGAATTACATTGTACATCGTTTGCTAAAACTGAATCATGTTCGAATACTCTCAAGAGGAATCTATTTGTCAATTTTTTTTTCAATTTCTCGGAAGGCCCGGACTCCCATCGATAGGAGGAACATCCTCCCATATCCTCCGGCCTCACAATTTTCAATAGCAAAGTATATGTACCCAACCCAAGTAAACATTTTATCTGAAATTCTATTTTCATCTATCTTGAACTCCCTCCGCTTACTCGATACATGTATTTCCCTGATCTCCCACAGCACGGAAATTCGAGTTTCCATATTTTGGAAACCACATAGAGACTGCATAGGTTGACAGTTTCCCAGTGGTTTCCAAGGCATGGAAATCCGGATCACGTAGTTTAATTCCACCAAGATTCCATTTTTGAAACTTAGTTGAGTGGTTTCCATTAGGTTCCATTTTGTAAACTACTAATCAAACTTTAACACAGAGTGAAGAAACTTTATTTATTTCTACTTCGATTTGGAGGAGGTGGAATTTTGTCGACTAGCGGACGCCATTCCGTGCGGCGACTTTGCCTAACATTCATACCATAGCAGCATGGTGATTTATTTATTTATTTAGTTTTTTAATTTATTTAGTTTTTTTTTTGTTTCTTTAAAAGAAACAAATAGATAACTGAAATATGCAACAATATACGTTTTGTCAATACCAATTAAAACAGAATTTTAGTTGGGAAACGGATTGAGAAATTAAAAAAAATGTAGTTCCTACCTCAATTTGTGCATAAATGTCATATTTTTCCTATTCCTTTTCTATATCAGAGACAAAATATATTTTCGATGGTATTTATTTTAGTTTTCTAGTCAAATTCCAGAAAATTTGACTATGAATCGTCTTGTACATCAGTGGCAAATTTAGGGTTGTGGAGGGTCTGCCCGTCCCCCTCTTTTCTTCCCAAGCCCTATATTTTTGGAATAGCAAATTTTCCTCTTGAACCTTCTCCGCCTCCTCAAAGCTAGATGACTCTTGATCTGCAAATATATAATTACGGTATCATTCTAATTTATGTATTTTACTAATAACAAGGACTTGTAAACACTTTTAAAGTCAACATGATTCAGCATTAATATTTATTAAGACATTTCTAGAAAAAAATATTTAAAAATTAATACATGTACGCAAAAACTAAATTCAATAGAGCTATAGCATTAGCGAAGTGCTATGTATACCTTTTGAAAAGGTCACAAATACCAGTTACGTAACGATTGACCCCATGTAAATTGCATGTCAATTGGAGGCGAGGGAGGTGTTGGGGAGGTGCGGCCGCGTACCTAGTTTGTTTTGACAAGTACATAATCACTGATGCATGCAATTTCGGCATGTCAATTATGCAACGCTATGCAGGTTCTATCAGAGAGAGAGAGAAAGAGAGGGGTCAAGACTGAGTTTTTTTATATTCAGCGCCAAACCGATAGAAAATGACTCTGCAAGTAAAGAAAAAGTCCGATAGAAAATGACTCGGCAAGTAAAGAAAAAGTCCAATTAAAACATCCTATCTCAGAAAATAAATGGCTCTAAATTCTTGCAGTACCTAATGAATTGAATGAGACTGAGCTTATGAATAAATAAAACGAAATAAAACAGTTATCCCTTTCCTTAATCGGAAATCTTCATAAACATCATTCAAATCTTGAGGGCGGATCTAGAAAATAGGTTGAAAGAGGATTCCGGACAACTGGCAAGCGAAAGCACAGGTCACCGAAAATTGGAAAACTGTAAGGAGATACTATTTCTGTGCTCCATATATATATATACCGTCCTACAGTGACCCCTACATTATGTTTGATGGGGAGGGGAGGCTGTATGATATCAGTCATAAAAGGTGGCGAGTAAAATAGAAAGCGTGAAATTTTACTTCAAAAATATTGTCAAACAAACAAAAAAGAAGAAGGAAAGAAGAAAAGGAATATATGGTAAATTAAAGAAAGAAATCGGACAAATTCAAGTTTTGAAGGAAAAGGTGACCGCATTCCCCCTCCCCCCCCCCCACACACACACACAAACAAGCACTAGAGTCCATTCCCTACATTCATTTGTGATATTATAGTTCGTAAGATCAAAATCCTAGAAATGAAAGAAAGCTCTCCAGAAGTTTTATTTTTAATTTACCATATATACGTCATTTAAATCTTCCAAAGTCGATAAAACCAATCAGATTCAGAATATATAAAAGGCTTGTTTTATAAATAGCAATTTTTTATCATCATGGTTATTTTCAAGTATCTCATTCAAACATAGAAAGTACCCCCCCCCCCCCCCAATTTACCTTATTTATCAATTTTGTACTGAGAATCAGATATAAGACGTAAAATAATAATAATATTGATAATACAAATATCAGAGAGACCTACGGTCAAAAACTCGGGATTCACCACACTCGGTCCCGGCCAGCATATTTTCTAAGGCCAAAAGACAGAGATCAGATTTTGAAAATATTATATATACATGTACATGAATTCGTAAATTATATGAAAAACTCCCCAATTGAGATCCCTTCAGGAAGGAAATTGTTTAAGTAACCGGCGATCTCTGGTAGAGGGTTGGACACTGTCACAGCCTGTCGGAAAGAGGAGATGGGGTGGTAGGTGGGATTTGATTCCAGCCTGTTTCAGAAAAAAAAAGAAAAAAAAAACGTAACAGGATTAACTTTTGGGAAAATTCAAAATATATTTCCCTCTTTTAGAAAATCTGTAGAAAACTGGCGGTTCCAGCGCCCCCTTTGCCGGGGGGTCAAGGGGCGAATTTTGCCGATTTTTACTGAAAATGGACAAAAATATACCTGTTTTTGGAAAATTTGGGGTTAGTGCGGGGGGGGGGGGGGAGGGCGGGCGCCCTCCCTGAATCCACCACTGGAAAATGATAATGGTACATGATACCTAGAGTTGATACAGACTTTTTGTGTTGAGCCCCCCCCCCCCCACTTCGCATTTATTTATACGTTGTACAGGTCTAGGCTCTCTCTTATCCATGCGGACCTTGAGTCCCGATGTGGGGATGGGGTCGATACAAAGGATTGGGTATCGAGGTGGATTCCTCTTAATTTTGACATATCAGTTCCCATAGTACTTCTAATAGCAGAGGGAAATACTAGAAATAAATAGAAGAGTGAGAGGACATTTTGGAACGAAGTGTACGATGACGAAGTCGAATAATATTAGAAGAAAGAAGATTAGCCAAGCCTGCTGTTATAGTCTGGGATGTATCACTGGGTTGGGTGCACCCCCCCCCCCCCCCCTTGATCCTCCAAAACCGGCCTAACTTTGTAGCATTTTTTGCGCTCTTTCAGATAAAAATTTCTCTCATGGAAATTTCCATTGCAAAAGTGGTGTTTTTGGGGAAAAACATGTTTTTTTAGTCAAAAATCACTGAAAATAGGAAAAAAATTATAACTTTTATATGGTTGATGTTTTTAAAAATTGAAAAGTGTGAATATATAGTATTTTTGATGTTCTTTCAGATGAAATAAGTTGCAAGTTCCAATTCCTATTTTTACTGTGTGTTTTGGGGTAAAAAAGTCAAATTTTTGCCAAAATTCACAGAAATTTGAGAAAATTTTAATTTATTCCTGCTTCTCAGCTCCTCAATATTGCATATGATCGTTCAATGATGATTCAAAAAACATCTTTAAATTCTCCTCTTTCAAATGACATATATTTTATATTCTTATTTTTTTGAAAAATCCTCGAAATTAATTATTTTATACAGAAACCTGTATTTTCAATCAGAAATCTCAGATTTCTGTATATTTATTTAAAGAACCCTTATTTGTTATGAAAGCAATGATTGAAAGCTATTTTCTAGTGTAACTTTTCACACTCTATCAGATTATATATGTTTTACTAACATTTCATTCAAAATCAAAGTGTTTTTGGGGAAAAACGTATTTTTTCATTTAAAAATAGCTGATTTCTGGAGAATATTTATTGAATCTATAGAGGTTCTTGAAATGATAGCAGGAATGTATTTTGAACTGTAATTATTTAGGTTCACTCATAAATTACATGTATGAAACATAAAAGGTATATTTTCTACTTCATTTTGGGGCAAAATGCCTGTTTTTTGTCTAAAAATTACAGATTTCTGGAAAAATTTTATTAATTCATTTTCTTGGCTAAAACTATATATTTAAAGCTATAATCATTATAGAAAGTAATCATCTTGTCAGATGATTGTGAAATTAAATGTAATAATTAATTAAAACCATCATTTTGGGGTAAAATATGCATTTTTTATGCAAAAACCACTTATTTTGAGAAAATAAATACTAGCTCTTTTAATTTGCCTAAATTGATATGTTTTAGCTTTGATATTATGTTCTTTCTCATTATAAATGGATAGGAATGTTATCTGAAAACTGAAATTTAATTTATATCTTATTTTGGTGCAAAAAACCTTATTTATGTGAAAAATTCACTTATTTCTGTGAATATTTTTTAAAATTTATATTTTTTATTTAATCAACACTGGAGAGGTTTCATATAATTGGATGGCGTAAATGTGATCAAGTTTAATGTGTTAGAAGAGATTTCTTTGATTATCTTGCTATTTTGGGTGGAAAATCTCGATTTTTATTTAAAAATCGCTAATTTCTGGAAAATCTTTATTACTATGAAATCAGACGCTATTATTTATATTCAAAAGAGTTCCTTGGTATATCATAGTTTGTCCTTGTAAGTCATATGCATTTGAAATATCCTCTGTTAATTTAATTGATATTTTGGGGCAAAAAACTTTATTTATGTGCAAAATTCCCTTATTTCTGTGAAAATTGTTTTAAATCTAAATTTTTCATTCAATCAAAGTTGGAGAGGTTTCATATAATTGGATGGCATAAAAGTGATCAAGTTTAATGAGTTAAAAGAGATTTCTTTGATAATCTTGCTTTTTGGGTGGAAAATCACAATTTTGATTTAAAAACCGCTGATTTCTGGAAAATCCTTATTACTATGAAATGTGTCGTTAATATTTATATTCTAAAGTGTTCCTGGGTATATCATAGTTTGTCCTTGTATGTCATATGTTTTTGAAGTATCCTCTGTTAATTTGATTGGTATTTTGGGCAAAAAATATGTTTTATATGAATATGTAGCCTATATCAAGAAACTTACAATAGAAAGTCTCATATTTCAAACTATGATTATTATCCTCTGTATTTCCTATTTAACTGAAATATAAAACTTTCAATAGTAAGTTTCTTGATATAGGCTACATATTCATATAAAACATATTTTTTGCCCAAAATACCATTTAGATTAACAGAGGATACTTCAAAAACATATAACTTACAAGGACAAACTATGATATACCAAGGAACTCTTTTGAATATAAATAATAGCGTCTGATTTCATAGTAATAAAGATTTTCCAGAAATTAGCGATTTTTAAATAAAAATCGAGATTTTCCACCCAAAATAGCAAGATAATCAAAGAAATCTCTTCTAACACATTAAACTTGATCACATTTACACCATCCAATTATATGAAACCTCTCCAGTGTTGATTAAATAAAAAATATAAATTTTAAAAAATATTCACAGAAATAAGTGAATTTTTCACATAAATAAGGTTTTTTGCCCCAAAATAAGATATAAATTAAATTTCAGTTTTCAAATAACATTCCTATCCATTTATAATGAGAAACAACATAATATCAAAGCTAAAACATATCAATTTAGGCAAATTAAAAGAGCTAGTATTTATTTTCTCAAAATAAGTGGTTTTTGCATAAAAAATGCATATTTTACCCCAAAATGATGGTTTTAATTAATTATTACATTTAATTTCACAATCATCTGACAAGATGATTACTTTCTATAATGATTATAGCTTTAAATATATAGTTTTAGCCAAGAAAATGAATTAATAAAATTTTTCCAGAAATCTGTAATTTTTAGACAAAAAACAGGCATTTTGCCCCAAAATGAAGTAGAAAATATACCTTTTATGTTTCATACATGTAATTTATGAGTGAACCTAAATAATTACAGTTCAAAATACATTCCTGCTATCATTTCAAGAACTTCTATAGATTCAATAAATATTCTCCAGAAATCAGCTATTTTTAAATGAAAAAATACGTTTTTCCCCAAAAACACTTTGATTTTGAATGAAATGTTAGTAAAACATATATAATCTGATAGAGTGTGAAAAGTTACACTAGAAAATAGCTTTCAATCATTGCTTTCATAACAAATAAGGGTTCTTTAAATAAATATACAGAAATCTGAGATTTCTGATTGAAAATACAGGTTTCTGTATAAAATAATTAATTTCGAGGATTTTGCAAAAAAATAAGAATATAAAATATATGTCATTTGAAAGAGGAGAATTTAAAGATGTTTTTTTGAATCATCATTGAACGATCATATGCAATATTGAGGAGCTGAGAAGCAGGAATAAATTAAAATTTTCTCAAATTTCTGTGAATTTTGGCAAAAATTTGACTTTTTTACCCCAAAACACACAGTAAAAATAGGAATTGGAACTTGCAACTTATTTCATCTGAAAGAACATCAAAAATACTATATATTCACACTTTTCAATTTTTAAAAACATCAACCGTATAAAAGTTATAATTTTTTTCCTATTTTCAGTGATTTTTGACTAAAACAACATGTTTTTCCCCAAAAACACCACTTTTGCAATGGAAATTTCCATGAGACAATTTTTTATCTGAAAGAGCGCAAAAAATGCTACAAAGTTAGGCCGGTTTTGGAGGATCAAGGGGGGGGGGGGTGCACCCAACCCAGTGATACATCCCAGACTAGTATGCTTGATCTGAAATTATACTAACTGACCATCGTATTTTTAGCTCGCCGAGACGAATGTCCGGAGAGCTATTGTCATACCCCCGGTGTCGGCGTCTGCGTTGGCGTTGGCGTTGTTGTCTGCGTCGGAGTGCGCGTGCACAAAAACTTTAACCTTGTTTATACCTTTTAAACCAATACAGATTTGGCTTTCATATTTCACATGTGCATTCCTTGTGACAAGACCTTTCCATGGATACCAATATTTTTGACCTTGTGACCTTGACCTTGGAGATTGACCTACTTTTGAAAAACTTTAACCTTGGCCATGTTTTTTGAATGGTAAGTGATATGGCTTTGATATTTCACATGTGTATTCCTTATGACAAGACGTTTCCATGGATACCAAAATTTTTGACCTTGTGACCTTGACCTTGGAGATGATTGACCTACTTTTGAAAAACTTTAACCTTGGCCATATTTTTTGAATGGTAAGTGATAGGGCTTTGATATTTCACACGTGTATTCCTTGTGACAAGACGTTTCCATGGATACCATAATTTTTGACCTTGTGACCTTGACCTTGGAGATGATTTACCTACTTTTGAAAAACTTTAACCTTGGCCATATTTTTTGAATGGTAAGTGATAGGGCTTCGATATTTCACATGTGTATTCCTTGTGACAAGACCTTTTTTATTGTTGTTGTTGCAATTTACATATGGTTGCCACCGGCGAGCGATGTTGTCATTCTGACAAGTCTGGTTAATAAACCCAATTATGAATACGATTGCCGAGTAATTGCTGCGATTTTTTTACAGGATCCAGATCCCGGTTATTTTTCAAGTACTTTCTTACCAAATATACGGAAAAAATTCTCAAATCGCACCAGCTCAAACACATTGACACTACTTTTAAATGATAGAAAAAATTATTTGAATCACACGGAGAAAATGCCGTAAAGATTCAAAGTACACAACTTTTTTAATATTTTTTCAAAGTTACGTACCCGGAAACGGACCGGAATTATTCGCATTTTACTGATCTGAGGATCCCTTTTCACACGTATTCTTTCACACATGTAGATGTCTTGCATCATATTCATCATTTTCTTTTAGGTATCTAGTATACATTGACGAAGAAAAAAAATCCAAGCTAGACATGTTATGCATTTTACACAAATTCTTCAAAAACATTGAAAAATAATAGGAACTACTTGACAGGACAATGACCTAGATATGCATTAATTGGGATCTGTATCCTACAGTTGCATAGACAACATAGGTAGCTCGAATTTCCTTTTACATATGACACATAGCACAGTACAGTTGTTTCACATGTTATATGTGTGCATTTAGGTGTCACATTTTTTTCACATTTGACAACCGTGTAGCAAATTATGAAAGAATGGGTATTCATATTGTTACCTTGAAGTTCATTACTTATTTAGTTTTCGCATAAATAAGCTGCGAGCCTACCTGCAGGCTACAAAATTCTCTTGTTCCACTCTCGACATATTAGGGCTGTAACGAATTTAAGTCACGGTACGATGTGAATCACTTTACTTTCGATGTGATTCGTATCTCAAGTCTTTGATTTCTGACTATAAAGGTGAAATCACACTTAAGAATGGGTTTCGAGCACTCTTACATTGAATTTTTAACTGTTATAAAAGAATAATCCCAATAAGAGAGCAATACTACGACGTGTCAATCACCTTAATATATCTTGAATTACTTTAATATCTTTAATGTACATGTTTTTCAAATGAATCGAAAAAGCTCAATATGGAGACAGTGGGGTACTGTGAATCAAACCGTTAACAAGAACTGTGGTTAATTGAAAACCATGGTGACTATTTGCAGCACTACAACATATACATGATACTTTTATAATATCACAGTACAGTTATTACTATGTTGTAGACAAACAGGATATATTTTGGTGTTCAGATCAGTTTGTATATAGATCTACAAGCATTGTGTCTTCCAGTTTTGATGTCATACTTCTATTCCAACTAAATCTTGCCTCTCAATAGTTGAAATGTCTTTTTCATAAAAATTCAATCTTAAACTATTTTGCTTTATAATCAATTATCATGAATATTGAGAGTCATATCATGATTATTGAGAGTCATAATCTATTATCAGAATCGAAAGCAATGATTGAGCAATAATCGATTATTAGCGATGATTCTAGTAGTACACCAATAATAAATACGAAATAGTACTATTGTTGATACAGAAAAACAAATGTATTCATATCTTTATTTCATGGACTATTTTCTTTTTCGTTAGGGGATACCCTCCTTTCTTGTATATAGAAAATGATGGCCCATTTTGTTTTTCTACGCTCTATTTTTAGCTCACCTCGACGAAGTTGAGTGAGCTTATGCTATAACCCCACGCGTCCGTGTCCGCGTCCGCTTAAGAAGTTTGGGTAGCTCAGTATTTGGCAAAGGACTGATGCTACAGTAACCAAACTTGCACAAGTGATTCTTCTTTGGATGCTGAGGTGAACCCATGCATCGGATGCTGCATCTGACCTACATTTTCCGCTTGAGTGACTTGGTTAAGAAGTTTGGGGTAGCTCAGTATCTTAAAAATTACTCATGCTACATTAACCAAACTTGCACAAGTGATTCATCTTTGGATGCTGAGGTGAATCCATGCATCAGATGTAGCATCTGACCTACATTTTCCGCTTGATTGACTTGGTTAAGAAGTTTGGGGTAGCTCAGTATCTGACAAAGTACTAATGCTACAGGAACCAAACTTGCACAAGTGATTCATCTTTGGATGCTGAGGTGAATCCATGCATCAGATGCAGCATCTGACCTACATTTTTCGCTTGATTGACTTGGTTAAGAAATTTGGGGTAGCTCAGTATCTGACAAAGTACTAATGCTACAGTAACCAAACTTGCACAAGTGATTCATCTTTGGATGCCGAGATGGACCCATGCATTGGATGCAGCATCTGACCTACTTTTTCCACTTGAGTGATTTCGCTTTTAAAAGCCTATATTGAGCAAAGTATAAGTGCTACATGTACCAAACTTACATATTGTATGTATCTTTGATCAAACTTTCATAAAATGACCTTGACCTACTTTTGCTGCTTGAGTGATTTTGCCTTTGAAAGCCAATATTGAGCAAAGTATAGGTGCTACATGTTCCAAACTTGCATATTGGATGTATCTTTGATCAAACTTTCATAAAATAGCCTTGACCTACTTTTTCCACTTGAGCGATTTTGCCTGTAAAAGCCAATTTTGAGCAAAGTATAAGTGCTACATGTACAAAACTTGCTTATTGGATGTATCATTGATCAAACTTTCATATGGTGACCTTGACCTACTTTTTCCGCATGAGTGAATTTGCCTTTAAAAGCCAATATTGAGCAAAGTATAAGTGCTACATGTTCGAAACTTGCTTATTGGATGTATCATTGATCAAACTTTCATATAATGACCTTGACCTACTTTTTCCGCTTGAGTGATTTTGCATCTAAAAGCCAATATTGAGCAAAGTATAAGTGCTACATGTACCAAACTTGCATATTGGATTTATTTTTGATCATATTTCATAAAATGACCTTGACCTACTTTTTCCGCTTGAGTAATTTTTCCTTTAAAAGCCAATATTGAGCAAAGTATAAGTGCTTCATGTACTTAACTTGCATATTGGATGTATCTTTGATCAAACTTTCATAAAATGACATTGACCTACTTTTTCCGCTTGAATGATTTTGCCTTTAAAAGCCAATATACATGAACTTAGAAATATGTTTGAATTGAATTTTGCTGCCACGAGGTGAGCTTCGTAATCTGTGATTACCTATGTTTATGTCTTGGTTGTGCTTGAGTTTTGCTATGATTATTTTATCTAAAGGCACTGTCACACTTCAGCGTTCTGGACAGTGTGTGGCAACGTATTAAATGTTATACAGCACGTTGCCGATCGCTCAGGTCGTTTATAAAAGGTCAAAAGAAGGCCGCTTTCTGAGCGTTTACCCGAACGACTAACGTGTAACGCGACTGCAAAGCGTTTACTTAGCGTGTGTGTAACGTGTTTATAACGTATGTCAGCGCATTGTAAAAAAGGATACATGTATAAACAATACCAAAAATGATAACTGATTAATAGTTTCTTTTACTTTTGATGTTATTCAACTTGAATTTGAAAAATTATTTTTTTTCAAATACTGAATTTGTCTAGTGGAAATGATTTGGTCGCTACTCGAACGTTTCGTACACGACAAGAACGCAAGGCAGTCGTTAGAGACACGCTCCATTTACGTTACAAACACGTTGCGCGAACGCAAGACTATTTTCAGGCTTATTTTGTGAGTGTGTTCGGAACGTGTATGAACGTGTGAGTAACGTTGATGCAACGTATGACAGCGTGTGCATCAAGACTGCATTGCGTTTGAGTAGTGATCGCGGAGCGTGTAACCTATACGTTCGGCACACGCTGCCGATTTTGTGCAGGCACAAATTTTTTCGAAGCCAATAGCGTTCGACAGTGTATAGCTCCTTGTGAGAGCGTTCTCGCAATGTCCTCATAACGTCCCCGGAGCGTGTACGACGATCTTCCAGCGTGTTAGCCAGCGACCTTACACACTGGCACACGCTGCTGTCAAACGCTTTAGTGTGACAGTGTCTTTCGTTTTGTTTGGAATCCTTTCAAATGAAATCTTACATTACAAAGCTATCCGAATTTACAAATATTTGACAGCTTTTTAGCTCACCTGAGCCATAGGCTCAAGTGAGCTATTGTCATAGTGTTGCGTCCGTCGTCCGTCGTCCGTCGTCGTCCGTCGTCCGTCGTCCGTCGTCGTCGTAAACTTTTCACATTTTAAACTTCTTCTCCAGAACGGCTGAAGGGATTTTGATGAAACTTGGTAGGTATGAAGTACTCATGGTCCCCTACAAGTGTTGTTGTTTTTCGTCCGGATCTGTCAACAGGTGGCGCCACCACAGCCAAAAGTAGGTCATGGGGGGTACCCTCCTTTGACAAACTTCTTCTTCAGAACCGAAGCATGTATCGACAAACCGAAAGCATCAGGATGATCTAGAGAGATGTCTTAAGAAGTGTTGTTATTTTTGGTTCCACTTCGAAGTCAAATTTTTGACGCGTTTTTGACGTCTTTTCGGACTTTGTCAGAAATGCACATTTTTGCACTATTTCTTTAAATAACTCAATAAGTGTATGATTTTACACACTCATTTACTACATATTTATCATATTTAACTTACTTAATGCTTTGATATGTATTTTATCCTTAAAATTTATTTTTTTGATTTTTTATGAATTTTTTTCTTATGTAAAAAGGAAGGGGGGGGGGGGGGTTGATTTTCATACATTTTCTGCTTCTTTTCTATAACCACTCTTCAGATTGTCATGACAATTTGTAGGTATGAGGTACTCATGCATGGTACCCTACAAGTGAAAGAATTTTGTCAAGATATCCACTTTTGGATTTTTAAGGAATATTTTTTAAGATTGTACATAGGTATAATGTATGTTTTCCATGCCAAATGGACCCATGGGGAGTAGCTTCAAACCCCGGCGGGACCCCAACAATTTTTTTCCCTTTTTCAGTTTTTTTCTCTTTCTATTTTTATATTTATCGCTAGAAATGAAACTGTGAAAGAATTTTGTCAAAATATCAACTTTTAGATTTTTAATGACTTTTTAAATAAGACAAGCTATAGCTAGTTTGGCTTTGTGTACTTATTTTCATACTTCGAATTAACTTGGCCACATACGCCATCAAATATACTCTGAATTCATTTTCAAGATGTTGACTTTTTGTGTCGCCTGCGAAGCACAGCGACACTTAGGGATCACTTTGTCCGTTGTTCGTCTGTCCGTCCATCCGTCCCTCCGTCTGTCTGTCACACTTGGGTGTCACACCCCATAACTTTTGATTGGTAAGTGATAGGGCTTTCATATTTCACATGTGTATTCCTTGTGACAAGACCTTTATACACATATCATAATTTTTTACCTTGTGACCTTGACCTAGATATTTGACCTACTTTTCTAAAAATCTAATATTGGCTATATCTCTTGATTGATTAGTGATAGGACTTTGATATTTCACATGTGTATTCCTTGTGATTAGACCTTTCTACAAATATAATGTTTGACCTTGTGACCTTGATCTAGATATTTGACCTACTTTTCTAAAAATCTAATATTGGCTATATCTCTTGATTGGCAAGTGATAGGGCTTTGATATTTCACATGTGTAATCTTTGTGACAAGACCTTTCTACGCAAACCATATTTTTTACCTCGTGACCTTGACCTAGATATTTGACCTACTTTTCAAAAAATCTAATATTGGCTATATCACTGCTGTTTGGAAAATAAATTGGCTCAATTTCTGCACAACTCACTTGAATTAATATTGTCCGCTAACAACTTGTCTGTGTTAATTGGATTAACACGATTTTTACTGTACGTTACATGTATTAAGATGAAATCAATACTATTCAAAAGCTCTCATTCATAGATTCCTGTATAATTTAATATGAATAAAGGCAAAACCGAAAAGTCTTTGTTTTTTATGCTTCCGGAATCAAAGATACGGGGGCATCTAGTTTTTGGCCTGTCCGTCTGTCTGTTTGTCCGAAAAACTTTACATTGGGCATAACTTTTGAATGGAAGGTGATAGAGCTTTCATATTTCACATGTGTATTCCTTGTGACAATACCTTTCCATTGATACCAAAATTTTTGACCTCGTGACCTTGACCTTTGACCTACTTTTCAAAAACTTTAACATTGGGCATAACTTTTGAATGGTTAGTGATAGGGCTTTCATATTGTACATGTGTATTCTTTGTGACAAGATCTTTCCATTGATACCAACATTACTCTGACCCTGACCTCTCACATACTTAACAGAAAATGGTGTTTATACCAACAAAGATGCCACCGCGGGGCATTCGTGTTTCACAAACACAGGCTTTATTATTTTCTGGCATACTAGCTATTAATAATGAAAGGTTTGGTGTTCAATTTTAAATAAACTTAATTTATGAAATCATTTCATTGTTTTATTCTGTTTCTGCTGCACATTAATGTGGAATTTTACAAAATGATTTTATTTTTGGTGTTGCATAATCAAACTATACTAGCTGGGCATATGACTTTGGATCGCATAATCCATCTTTTCAAATCAGTAAAAAAATGGTTGTTTTGAAATGTGACTATTTTCTCTTGTTTGTACTTTTAAAGGTTGTCTGTAAAAAAAAAACTTGTCTGCATCCGGCAAAAATCTTGTTAGAAAGGTTGTGGGCTAAAATCCTGGTACTGGCACTATCAGTATTCAATGTCAGTATGTCAATTAGAGCGTGCATGGGTATCAGGTGAGCGTTGTGCCCCCTGGGGCTCTTGTTTTAGCTCACCTGAGCAAAGCTCAAGTGAGCTATTGTCATAGCGTGCCGTCCGGCGTGCGTCGTCCGTCCGTCGTCCGTCGTAAACTTTTCACATTTTCGACTTCTTCTCCAGAACAGCTGAAGGGATTTTGATGAAACTTGGTGGGTATGAAGTACTTATGGTCCCCTACAAGTGTTGTTGTTTTTCGTCCAGATCCGTCAATAGGTGGCGCCACCACAGCCAAAAGTAGGTCACGGGGTGTACCCTCCTTTGACAAACTTCTTCTTCAGAACCGAAGCATGTATCGACAAACCGAAAGCATCAGGATGATCTAGAGAGATGTCTTAAGAAGTGTTGTTATTTTTGGTTCCACTTCGAAGTCAAATTTTTGACGCGTTTTTGACGTCTTTTTGGACTTAGTCAGAAATGCACATTTTTGCACTATTTCTTTAAATAACTCAATAAGTGTATGATTTTACACACTCATTTACTGCATATTTATCATATTTAACTTACTTAATGCTTTGATATGTATTTTATGCTTAAATTTTATTTTTTTGATTTTTTATGATTTTTTTGTTATGTAAAAAGGAAAGGGGGGGTTGATTTTCATGCATTTTCTGCTTCTTTTCTATAACCACTCTTCAGATTGTCATGACAATTTGTAGATATGAGGTACTCATGCATGGTACCCTACAAGTGAAAGAATTTTGTCAAGATATCAACTTTTGCATTTTTAAGAATTTTTTTTTAAGATTGTACATAGGTATAATGTATGTTTTCCATGCCCAATGGACCCATGGGGAGTGGCTTCAAACCCCGGCGGGACCCCAACAATTTTTAGCTCACCTGAGGAAAGCTTTGATATGTATTTTATACTGAAATTTTAATTTTTTGATTTTTTATGAATTTTTTTTCTTATGTGAAAAGGAAAGGGGGGGGGGGGGGGGATTTTCATACATATTCAACTTCTTCTCCAGAACTGCTGAACAGATTTTTATCAGTATTTTTTCAATCATGAATAGATATGTTTACTGTACACATGGACCCAAGGCTTGTGGGTTCAAGTTCTGGTACTTCTTTTATCTATATCAGGAATTATAAACCCTGGTAACTTTAGTTTCGTATAAGAAGCAGCAGCACTCATGTATGCAAGAGTTGTCTTTCTTTAATATAGATATATGTATTCTTGGATTATCGATTCCTTTGAATGTTATATATTTTAAATTATTAAATGAGTACGCAAAAGGAAATTAAATAATTCAAAAAAAGATGAATAAGTATTTTCAAATTTATCTTGTGAAGACTTAGATATATAACTTTGAAATTAAAATATTGAGAGCAGCTCAAAATATTAATGTAAAAACAGAACTTCACATTTACATAACGTAGTGAAAGGAGGGGGAGAAGGCTGTAATTTATCAGCAGGATTTTGCTTTAGCTCTGTCTCGGGTTACTTAGATTACTCAAGAAGAAGGGGGGAGATGTTTTTCATACATATTCAACTTCTTCCCCAGAACCGCTGAACAGATTTTCATGAAACTTGGTAGGAATGAAGTAATCATGGTCCCCTACAAGTATTGTTTTTTGTCCGGATCTGTGAACAGGTGGCACCACAACGGGCAAAAATAGGTCATGGGAAGTACCCTCATTTGACAAACTTCTTCTTCAGAACGGAAGCACGTATCGACATACCGAAAGCATCAGGATTATCTAGAGAGATGTCTTTAGAAGTGTTGTTAATTTTTGTTCCACTCTGAAGTCTGGTTATTTTCCTCTTACAAACTTCTTTTTGTTTGATATGCTTAGTTTACGTAGTTTTCAGGTGAGCGTTGTGGCCCCCTGGGCCTCTTGTTTCAGGAATTTCTAGTCACTCATACATTCTACCAATACTACATAATACCATACTCTATTTATCATCTATATTACTTTTTTCTATTGTAGGAAATCCTCAGAGTCATAAAGCATTATGGCATGATACCGCTAGATGTTGTGCTATTAAATCGTCTCTGCGAAGTAATTGATAACGAGAGTGACGTGTTTCAACACCTTAATTACATGCAGGTAGTACCAGAAAATTTAAGTAATGAATTTATCATTTATGAAACTCCCTATTTGGGATTTTCGATATACAGAGTTAATTGTCGATCAGGACGGTACATGACGTAAACCTATTGTGATGTCATCAAATTCTATGGAGACCAACTTTTAATTCAGGTGAAGAACGGTACAAAATAAATGTGACTATAAAAATATATTATGTCATAATGCTTTTACGTCAGATACCGTCCAAAATCGAACACAAGAGTACACCAACAAAAGACAGATAGATTACATAATGTCATATCATGAAGACGTTTAACATTTGAACTACTTGGTGTCTTGGACATAATAATTTTCATACTTTTTGGTCATATTACATTGCTTAGACTTAGACTGAGGATCACTGACGAGGGATTAGAACCCGAAACGTGCATGTCTGGTCCATGTCTGGTCCATGCTGTAAATTTATCAGATTTTAAATGATGCTATTGATTTGAAGACGTTTAATGTTTACACTATTGAATAGAAAGCTCAAGATCGGTTATACGTCACGAGAGAAACAACGATGTTGGTGCGTTTTAAATTAGTTTATTTAGAAAGATAGAAAGTTTGGGTTCCAACATTTTGATATTATTAAGCTAGCACTATAGAAATCATATTTTTATGCGACAGTCTAAAGACGGGACGTATTATGTTATGGCCCTGTGCGTGAGTCAAGGTGTCCGTCCGTACGTCTCCACATCCGAGGTTATGTTTTCCGGACTTTTTAGCTCGCCGGGACGAATGTCCGGAGAGCTATTGTCATACCCCCGGTGTCGGCGTCTGCGTTGGCGTTGGCGTCTGCGTCGGCGTGCGCGTGCACAAAAACTTTAACCTTGCTTATAACTTTTAAACCAATACAGATTGGGCTTTCATATTTCACATGCGCATTCCTTGTGACAAGACCTTTCCATGGATACCAAAATTTTTGACCTTGACCTTGGACTTTGACCTACTTATTAAAAACTTTAACCTTGACCATAACTTTTGAATGGAAAGTGATAGGGCTTTGATATTTCACATGTGTATTCCTTGTGACAAGATGTTTCCATGGATACCAAAATTTTTGACCTTGTGACCTTGACCTTGGAGATTGACCTACTTTTGAAAAACTTTAACCTTGGCCATATTTTTGAATGGTAAGTGATATGTCTTTGATATTTCACATGTGTATTCCTTGTGACAAGACGTTTCCATGGATACCAAAATTTTTGACCTTGTGACCTTGACCTTGGAGATGATTGACCTACTTTTGAAAAACTTTCACCTTGGCCATATTTTTGATTGGTAAGTGATAGGGCTTTGATATTTCACATGTGCATTCCTTGTGATAAGACCTTTCATGCCGTATCATAAAATTTGACCTAGTGACCTTGACCTTGAAATTTTACCTACTTTTCAAAAACTTTAACTTGGGCCATATTTTTTGAATGGTAAGTGATAGGGCTTTGATATTTGATATACTTGGGCCATAGCTTCTTTACCCCCGAATAGGGAGGGGCTTTCATATTTCACATATGCATTCCTTGCGATAAGACCTTTCATGCTGTACCATAAATTTTGACCAGTGACCTTGACCTTGAAATTTGACCTTATTTTCAAAAACTTTATAATGGGCCATAGCTTCCTTATTGTTGTTGTTGCAATTTACATATGGTTGCCACCGGCGAGTTATGTTGTCATTCTGACAAGTCTGGTTATTCTAAAGCCTTACACGATATTGGATTAAACTTTACACATGACTTGATATAAAGCGGCGTAAGATCCAGTTTGAGTTTCGGTAAAATTGACCTATTTTTAGCAGAGTTATGGCCCTTGAACATAGAAATTTTCAACCATTTTCATAGTTTTCCGGACTTAATTCCGCAGCAATATATATGCACAACCAATGTAAATCCCTTATATGTTACTATTGAAAGAAACGTGCTGCAATTCGTGTATTAACACTCGTGACGTCACAATGCATAAGATCTAAAGTTCTAACCTGCAAACTGAGCCCGCGGTGACCTGAATTTTAACGTCACCCTTTTACCTAAAAAAAAAAGAGATTTCAGAAAACAAGAATGAATTAGACAACTATGGCGCATATATATAGAATAGATGTCATAATTTGTGTTTTGTTAAGGGTATACAACACACAGCAAGTGCATTTATCGCATGAAATGCGCTAACGCACATTACATGAACGATAAATGCACTTGCTGTGTGTTGTATACCCGTAACAAAACACAAATTAAGACACTTATTCTCTATTGAATTGAACCTTGATACATGCCTTTATAATAGATAACTACAGATCCAGTTTCGGAAAAATTTACATATTTTTAGCAGAGCTAAAACCTTGTGACCTTGACCTTTGACCTAATTTTCAAAAACTTTAACATTGGGCATAACTTTTGAAAGGTAAGTGATAGAACTTTCATATTTCACATGTGTATTTCTTTTGACAAGACCTTTCCATTGATACCAAAATTGTTGAACTTGACCTTTCACATACTTCAACAGAAAATGAAGTTTATACTAACAAAGATGCCACCGGGGGCATTCGTGTTTCACAAACACAGGCTTTATTTTCATCAGGTTTAAAATGATGCTGTGCTATGACATATTTGAAATGTTAAAACATTTAAACATGCATTAGATTAATGCATGTTTAAATGTTTTAACATTTCAAATATGTCATAGGACAATGCTATTAAATTAAAAGACGTTTAATATTTATATTGTTTTTTTTTTTGTCTTGCAAAAATATCGAAATTTCTGTTTTTAGGCAGAAAATTTAGGTTTTTTATTTAATTATTTAAAGTTATTTTCTGGTGTTACTGCTTATGCTGTTCTTAACATTATAATTGTTCCGTGCATAATTTGTCCTTAAATTTTATTTTTCGGGGAAATGCAGTTTTTTATGCAAAAAGTGCTAATTTCTGAAGATTATTTATTGAATCTGATGCATTTCTTGAATTCGTAAGTCGTAAACTTCTTTTGGTCTATTAAAAATTCAGGGGATGTGATTGACAAAATGAAATCAAGAAATTTTGAAGCAAATACGATATCTTCATACGACTTTTCTAATATGTACACCACGCTTCCTATTGACAAAATAAATGATCGACTGTCCAAACCATTAAATGGTGCTTTGATCGAGAGGGGAAAACTTATATTTGTACTTCTGAATCGAAGGGTTTCTTTTCCGCCACAGATTACAAATCATACAAATTATGGACATGTGGTGACCTGTGCATTGCCTTGTCCTTCCTTTTGGACAATATTTATGTAAGATTTGGTGAGAAACTCTACAAGCAATTGTGCGCCTCTTGTTGCAGATTTATTTTTATACACGTATGAAAAGGAATTTATCCAAAATCTTCAAAAACAAAGAAAAAATGATGATGTGAGATGTTTCATTGGTACTTCTAGGTACCTGGATGATATTCTTACTATCGACAATCCTGTTTTTGAGAAATATAAAAATGTTATTTATCCACAAGAATTGATTCTAAACAAGGCAAACGTTTCAAACACAGAAACACCATTTTTGGACCTAAATATCAAAATTGTTAATGGAGAGATCCATACAAGTGTGTATGACAAAAGAGATGATTTTGGATTTAACATAGTAAATTTCCCCTGGCTTGACGGTGATGTTCCTAGATTATCGTCCTATGGTATCTATATTTCACAGCTCATCCGGTATGCTAGAGCATGTACTGATGTTTTGGATTTTCATAGTAGAAATTTACAAATTACCAAGAAACTTTTTTGACAAGGTTTTCGCTTTCACAAACTAGTAAAGACTTTCTGGAAATTTTACAAAAATTATTGTCAACTTCTTCTGAAATTCGGACCAATACAGGCAACAGAGTATATTACTTTGGGTATTTCACAACCTGCATTTTATGGTGACTTTATTAACAAGATAAGAAGGATAAAAGATAGACAACATCACTATCGAAAATGCGTCGAATCATCAAACGCCTTTTATACCGTGGGTATGATCCTAATGTCACCAGACGGACACTAGGCTTGGTACTTGACCAATCTACAGTCTTGTACAAGCGCATTCTTAAAACTTGCACTCTGACTGTGACGACGGGACTCCATGACGGGCCCTGTCCAAACCTCTTTAGATAAGACAGGGCCCCGACCACCTGTCCTCTCTGAATGTCAGTCGGACTCCTCGGGTGATAACATACATGAGCTCGCGGCGGCAGAGCACGGATTGTATTACGTACGCCCTCTTTTTATTCATCTGTGTTGCTTGGGCCCCTGCGTTTTGCGGTCTTGTTTGTGTGTGGTCATCTGACAGTGAGGAGGTTGTTTTACACCACAATTGTGCGTTCTTCGAGACCTCTGGGTAATCGGAAAAGTGGGAGGGTTGTGCGCACGTAATCCAGGATAACCATACCTTCTGCTATTTCCGTGGCAGATGGCCGTCCTAAGTCGGCACCGGTTGCCCATTGGTCTCGTTGGTTTATGTGTAGTCCTTTGTGTTTGATGTTTCTGTGTTGTGCGTTGACGTTCCTTGTCCCTTACGCGTCTCTTTCTGTGCTTGTCTGCTTTGTGTTTTTGCATTAGTGTTTTGGGGTTTTGCTGTGGGTGCTGCAACCTGGTGTTGTTGGAGATCCCCTCCTTTGTCGTATGTATATTCAAAGTCAGTATTTCAGATTTGCTCAAGCAGAATATGTTTTAAGTGAAAACAGTTTTTTCTTCACTATTGTTGCGCAAATTGTCCATTCTCCGATGAAAATTTTTGGTAAAAACTAAAAAGTCTATTATATTATCTGTTAAAACAGATTTGATAGCATTCTCACATGGGCAAACAATAACCTTATCAAATGAACGTAATTTAGTTGGAAAAATTTATTAAATGTCCAAGTTTTTTTTTTTTTGCACATTAAAAACCTTTTGTGTTTGTGAAACACGAATGCCTCCGTCGACATCTTTGTCAGTAAAACAGCTTTAATATAGATAGTAATTCAAAGTCAAGGCCATAAGGTCATTTTTTTTGTACCAATAGGTAGGCCATGCCACAATGAGTACAGTACACATGTGAAACATGAAAACCCTATCACCTACCCTTCAAATGTTATGATCAAGGTTAATGTTTTTGTTTTTCGAAAGAATCTCCGATTATTTTTTTTTTTTTTTGTGATAAAAAGTATTTTTTATAGAGAATAACATTATAATTTCTATTATCTTCCCTGATTGACGTACTATCACTTTCATGAGATGCAATTTCATATGATAAATGAATTGCAATGTCATTTTATCTATGAAATTCAATTTCGTTTTTATTTTGGGAAAAATCCTTATTTATGTAAAAAAGTCACTCTGTTGATAGTCTTCAGAACTTCTATCATATGTTAAATTGAAACATGGGAGATTAGTTTAAAAGGGTCGTTCAAGATGGTCTTGATGAGAAATCAATTGACATTTTTCATAATTTTGAAAATAAGACCATTTTTCCTTTAAAAATAATAAACTTCTGGAAAAATATCTATTTTCATAAATGCTCCATAATCATGATTATCTATAAAATTCATACATGCTTTTTTTTTTCTCCTTTCAAGAGTCTTAACTTTTAAGGTATCCATTGTACAAATAAATATCAAGTGTATTTTATAGATTTTTACCTAAATATACCTAATACAACATAAAAAAATGTTTCTATCATCAAATTGACATATTCAGAATCAGAAGGCATACAAAATCAGGATAAAACAGGAACCAAAGCAAATAAACAAAAACCTCCACAATATGAAAAGAAGCGACCTCCCGATATGGGAGTGAGACCAGGTGCCCAGGAAGAGTAAGCATCTCCTGCTTGCATGCAACACATGCCGACAGTCGCTCAAGCCACGGAAACTATCAAGACACTGCCGAAGATTACCGAGATAATTTTAACAATATTTAAATGGACGAGACGTCAACGAGATCTCCAATTGTACATTGGATACGTTAAGTACCCTTTAATGATTTTATATGAATTTGAGGGTTAAAAATATTTTTTTTATTTAAAAAAATCATGTAAAACTATAAAGTTATTTATAATCATCTTTCAAATCAACATTTTTCTTCATATATTATGCATTCCTTTGATTGTGATATTATATCGTAATTATAATTTATTTTCTTTTAATCACTGTTACATGTAATTGTAATAATTGTTTAGGTATGAAATTATCAGGTATCAAAATTTGAAGAAAAAAAAATATTTGTTTCGAATCTTTGATTCAATATTTAATTAAATATTTGTTTCAATTGCTTGTACATGTATTATTCATATATCCAATATGTCATTAATTATTTGTAATAATCAAGTTCATTTTGCAACTTGATCACTTGTTTATTAGAATTATTAAACAGAAAAGCAAGCTGTTCATGAAATTTAGACTAAATTTTCATCATTTGATCCTATGCATCATTGCTAAGTTGGTTTTTATTTTGGACGAATAATTTCCCCTTTTTGTGTCGCCTGCGAAGCATAGCGACACTGAGGGATCACTTTGTCCGTCCGTCTGTCTGTCTGTCACACTTTGGGTGTCACAGCCCATAACTTTTGATTGGTAAGTGATAGGGCTTTGATACTTCACATGTGTATTCCTTGTGACAAGACCTTCCTACACATACCATAATTTTTGACCTAGTGACCTTGACCTTCATATTTGACCTACTTTTCAAAAAGAAAATAAGAATTGGTGTATCTTTTGATTGGTAAGTGTTAGGAGTTTGATATTTCACATGTGCAATCCTTGTGGCAAGACCTTTCTACACATACCATAATTTTTGACCTTGTGACCTTGACCTAGATATTTGACCTATTTTTGAAAAAACGATAAGATTCGCTATATCTTTTGATTGGTAAGTGATAGGGCTTTGATATTTCACATGTGTATTCCTTGTGACAAGACCTTCCTACACATACCATAATTTTTGACCTAGTGACCTTGACCTTCATATTTGACCTACTTTTCAAAAAGAAAATAAGAATTGGTGTATCTTTTGATTGGTAAGTGTTAGGAGTTTGATATTTCACATGTGCAATCCTTGTGGCAAGACCTTTCTACACATACCATAATTTTTGACCTTGTGACCTTGACCTAGATATTTGACCTATTTTTGAAAAAACGATAAGATTCGCTATATCTTTTGATTGGTAAGTGATAGGGCTTTGATATTTCACATGTGTATTCCTTGTGACAAGACCTTCCTACACATACCATAATTTTTTACCTATTGACCTTGAACTACATATTTGACCTACTTTTGAAAACATTAAGAATGGATATATCTTTTGATTGGTAAGTGATTGGGCTTTGGTATTTCACATGTGTATTCCTTGTGATAAGACCTTTCTACACAGACCATAATATTTGACCTTTTGACCTTGATCTAGATATTTGATCTACTTTTCAAGAAAAGTAATATTGGCTATATCTTTTGATTGGTAGGTGATAGGGCTTTGATATTTCACACGTATTTTCCTTGTAACAATGCCATTCTACACATACCATAATTTTTTTACCTTTTGACCTTCTTTTCTAAGGTTGTATATATCTTTTAATTGGTGGGTGATAGGTCTTTAATATTTCTTATGATGAGACCTTTTTGTTACCAATTTTTACGTAGTGACCTTGACCTAGATGATTGATGTAGAACATAAATTTGACCTAAAAATACATAATTTAAAACTACTAAATGGATCTTTAAATGTATGTCTCTTTTATATATTGCAAGCAATGATATGCCCTCAAATATGTGTCATTTCATACATGATGTAGCATTTCATAATCATTTTTCCAGAAATTAGTGATTTTTGAAAGAAATAAGTTCTTTTATCTCAAATACCGATAATATCAATTGATTTCTCTTTTGGATCATTTAACTTTATTAATGGAGTATAATTACATTGAAATACAGTTGTCATATTTTCACGTAACAAAGGAAAGACAATTATAACTTATCCACAGAAATATGTTATTTTGTACTAAAATAAGGCAATTTGCCCCCAAAATGTTGTAGAAATTAATTTAAAAGGTCAATCAACGTTTCTTTTCATTTCCAAGAATAGTTTTATCCTTTCAGTTGTATGAGTCATCAAACAGAAAAGAGGAATTGAAATTATAATGATTTTCTCGAAATATGTACTTTTTACACAGAAAATCCTGTTTTCCCATAAAAATCACGGATATAATGAAGTATAGCACTCAGTATTACTGTAATGTGACAAGATAATTGACTTCACACGTGAAAATAGTTTTCAATGTGTAATTAAAGCTAATATTAAAAATTGATATTTTTTTTACCAGATATCTGTTATGTTTGAACGAGAAATAGGAATTTTACACCAAAATCGTGAAGAAAATAGACTCAATCAACTTCAAAATGTTATTCATGAGCGAATCTGAGAACTTACATTTGAAAATGCATATCAACTATCAATTCATGGATCATTTCAGATTTGATAAATTTCCTCCAGAAATAAGAGAATTTTGCATGAAAAATATGTATTTTACCCCAAAACGACCAAATAATGAAAACAATGAATATAAAGCAGGTATTACCCGAAAGAGCAAACAAAGTTACACTAGAATAAAAATTTTAGTAATTCATTTTGTGAGGAATAAGAATTTTATGCCCCCGGAATCAAAGACTCGGGGGCATATGTCCGCCTGTTTGTCTGCTTGTCCGAAAAACTTAAACATTGGACATAACTTTTGAATGGGAGTTAATAGGGCTTTCATATTTCACATGTATATTCCTTGTGACAAGACCTTTCCATTGATACCAAAATTTTTTACCTCGTGTCCTTGACCTTGACTTTTGACTTACTTTTCAAAAACTTTAACACTGGGCATAACTTTTGAATAGTAAATGATAGGGATTTAATATGTGTATTCCTTATGACAAGACCTTTCCATGGTACCAACATTTTTGACCTCGTGACCTTGACCTTTGACCTACTTTTCAAAAACTTTAACATTGGGAATAACTTTTGAATGGGAGGTTATAGGGCTTTCATATTTTACATGTGTATTCCTTGTGACAAGACCTTTCTATTGATACCAAAATGTTTGACCTCGTGACCTTGATCTTTGACCTACATTTCAAAAACTTTAACATTGGGCATAACTTTTGAATGGTAAGTGGTAGGGCTTTGATATTTCAAAATTGTATTCCTTGTCACAAGATGTTTCCATGGATACCAAAAATTTTTAACCAAGTCACCCTGACCTTGTCCTTTCACATACATGTTTATACTAACAAAAATGCTACCGGGGGCATTAGTGTTTCACAAACACAGGCTTCATTATAAATAATATACAAAAATCATTGAAGTTTAACTTAAAACACACTTAAAACAACGATTTGGAGGCTTGTGAATGAAATAAAGATACAAGATATATGTCATTTGAAAGAGGAGAGAATGGAATTATTTTTGAAATGACAAGAACATGATTTTAATCCATACCGTGAAAATGTGCGACAGATAAGAATTTTTTTTTTTCTTGAAAAATTTCCCAAAAATTAGCAAAAAAAATCACTTTTTTACCCCAAAAGTCACATAAAAAGTAAAATTTGGAACTGCAAACTTATATAATTTGAAAGAGCAAAATTAAACACTATGCATTCCAATGTTTTTATTTTTTGAATTACTATTTGTTTGAAATCTATTTGATTTTTCCTGTTTTATGTGATTTTTGCATGAAAAAACAGGTTTTGTCCTAAAAGACCTGTATTAAATCACTTTAAAATTGTCCAACAAGCAGAATCTGATAGAGCTCTGACCAAGCTTTCAGATGATATATTTCTCGAAAATTCCCACATGGGGGGAGGGTTTACCCCACTGGCCCACGGTCAATTACATCGGTTAACTTGAAACTTGATATGTGCCTTCATAATAAATAGTATTAGATCCAGTTCGAGATTCAGAAAAAAAATTTGCAAAGTTATGACCCTTGATCATAGAAATTTTCAACAATTAACACTTTCACAGACTTTTTTGCAGCCTTTTAAGCTATTTCAATGAAACTTAGTATATGCCTTTATGATAAATAATTACAGATCTATTTTAAGTCTCTGAACAGTTGACCTATTTTTAGCGGAGTTATGGCCCTTTAACGTTTAACGATTTCACAGTTTCTTGGACTTTTTTGCAGCCTTTGCAGCTATTGTAATGAAACTCGGTATACACCTTCATAAACTCGGTATACACCTTCATAAAGACATATTTTTGCATATTTTCGGAATAATCATGTTAATTGAGGAACTTTGTTAAGAGGTCAAGTCACTTTGCGACTAAAACTGACATAATTGCATTCTCAAAATTATTAATGAGAAATTGATACCCCGACGGGTGTATCTTGTAGCGTTGGCGTTTGTTAGAGCCTATGACATTAAGGGCCTCAGAGAAAAGGGTGTGGTCTTTTTGTCGGGCAGTTCGAAGATCTGTACATTTTCAATTATCTGCGTAAAATTCTACAGATAGAAAGTTAAAACCATTGCTGGGTTAGTATATTCCATTTTCAGCTCTACTGGTCTCAGACCAGATGAGCTTAATATGCGATCACCCTTCGTCCGGCGTCCGTCTGTCTCTCCTACCGTCTGTCCGTCTGTCCGTAAACAATTCTTGTCCGGACAACTCCTCTGAAACTGTTAGAGATAGAAAGTTAATTCTTTTTGCATTTTACTTGGACCATGGTCTAGTTGTGCACCTGACATTAGTTTCAGTCCCTGACCCCAAGGGTCTTAGAAAATTGGTGTGGTCATTAAATTCTATGTAATTTTGTCCGGACAACTCCTCTGAAACTGTTAGAGATATAAAGTTAATTCTTCTTGCATTTTACTTGGTCCATGGTCTAGTTGTGCACCTGACATTTAGTTTCAGTCCCTGACCCCCAGGGTCTTATAAAATGGGCGTGGTCATTAAATTCTATGTAATCTTGTCCGGACAACTCCTCTGACACTATAAATGAAGGATACTTAATTCTTTTTGCAATATGATGGGTCTTTGGTCTTGTTGTGCACCTGATATTTTGTTTGAGCCCCTGACCCCCAGGGTCTTATAAAATGGGCGTGGTCATTAAATTCTATGTAATCTTGTCATATTGTATATGCCAATCATGTTTGGCCTTTACCTCAAACAATGTAATGAATCACTTTCATGTTTTAGTACGATGTTGCCCATGACTCAAAGGTTTCACATCATTTTGCTTTTTGGCCTAAGGTCAAAGTAACTTAGAGGGAGGGGGGAGACATCTGTTTTTTTTATGAAAAACATTTTGTTTAATTTTTTTTTTGGTCAGAGCAAAGGAAAGGTTGATTTAATTTGCATCCTCTCCCACCCAAGATCTATCCGTTTATGAACATATATGTATTAATGATTTCTAAAAAACCTAAGTCTTTCTTTTCTTCTAATTCCTATTATTTTCCGAGTGGGGAAGAAGATGGATCAAATTTCTAAAAACCTAAGTCTTTCTTTTCTTCTAATTCCTATTATTTTCCGAGTGGGAAAGAAGGTGGATCAAAGTCTTGACATGACAAAACACAAACCCTGCAATTTTTTTCCTCGCCATTGTCATTGAAGGATTTAATGATTTTTTTTTTATTTAAATGTCTTTTTTTTTAAGATTACAACTATCATAACAAATGCATTATCTTCTATATAGCCATGGTATGCTTACTGCTACGGTGTCCTGCTTCTGACGAATCCATTACACATGTGATTAGCAGCAGGATGTAGCGATAAGACGCTCGGCGATTTCCCGCAGCAGGTGTAAATGGACACTAACATACTTAATTTCATAGGCTAGGCGCAAGAATTTTTGCAAACAGATTGTGCAATTTTATGTAGGGTCATATTTACTATCTGATTAGCCAAAAACATTCTGAGATGTTATGGCACTTTAATGCCTGTACATAAACACGTCGAGCTAATAATAAACGTAAGATAAAAATAGAAGAATGTACATGCGTGGCTGGATCATTGGCGGGGAGGGACCAAAGAAGTACGGGTCTTTTTATGTTTCATAACAAATTTCAAGTAGCTGTACTGATTCAATCCCCTTTTCTGTTGCACAACTACAATTTATCATAAACCACAGGCCGAAAGATCGTCTGGCAATTATTGGTATGCGCTTATAAAAAAATCAAGGCTAATAACACTGGCTTTACACTCTTGTCGAAAAAATTCTTGGGGGATACAGATATTTTCATCGTAAGCTGTTTTTACGGGAGACTTTTTATTAGCTCACCTGAGCCATAGGCTCAAGTGAGCTATTGTCATAGTGTTGCGTCCGTCGTCCGTCGTCCGGCGTCGGCGTCGGCGTCGTCGTCGTCGTCGTCGTCGTCCGTCGTCGTCGTAAACTTTTCACATTTTAAACTTCTTCTCCAGAACGGCTGAAGGGATTTTGATGAAACTTGGTAGGTATGAAGTACTCATGGTCCCCTACAAGTGTTGTTGTTTTTCGTCCGGATCTGTCAACAGGTGGCGCCACCACAGCAAAAAGTAGGTCACGGGGGGTACCCTCCTTTGACAAACTTCTTCTTCAGAACCGAAGCATGTATCGACAAACCGAAAGCATCAGGATGATCTAGAGAGATGTCTTAAGAAGTGTTGTTATTTTTGGTTCCACTTCGAAGTCAAATTTTTGACGCGTTTTTGACGTCTTTTCGGACTTAGTCAGAAATGCACATTTTTGCACTATTTCTTTAAATAACTCAATAAGTGTATGATTTTACACACTCATTTACTACATATTTATCATATTTAACTTACTTAATGCTTTGATATGCATTTTATGCTTAAAATTTATTTTTTTGATTTTTTATGAATTTTTTTCTTATGTAAAAAGGAAGGGGGGGGGGGGTGATTTTCATACATTTTCTGCTTCTTTTCTATAACCACTCTTCAGATTGTCATGACATTTTGTAGATATGAGGTACTCATGCATGGTACCCTACAAGTGAAAGAATTTTGTCAAGATATCCACTTTTAGATTTTTAAGGAATATTTTTTAAGATTGTACATAGGTATAATGTATGTTTTCCATGCCCAATGGACCCATGGGGATCGGCTTCAAACCCCGACGGGATCCCGACAAAATTTTTTTTCCCTTTTTAGCTCACCTGAGCCATAGGCTCAAGTGAGCTATTGTCATAGTGTTGCGTCCGTCGTCCGGCGTCGGCGTCGTCGTCGTCGTCGTCGTCGTCCGTCGTCGTCGTAAACTTTTCACATTTTAAACTTCTTCTCCAGAACGGCTGAAGGGATTTTGATGAAACTTGGTAGGTATGAAGTACTCATGGTCCCCTACAAGTGTTGTTGTTTTTCGTCCGGATCTGTCAACAGGTGGCGCCACCACAGCAAAAAGTAGGTCACGGGGGGTACCCTCCTTTGACAAACTTCTTCTTCAGAACCGAAGCATGTATCGACAAACCGAAAGCATCAGGATGATCTAGAGAGATGTCTTAAGAAGTGTTGTTATTTTTGGTTCCACTTCGAAGTCAAATTTTTGACGCGTTTTTGACGTCTTTTCGGACTTAGTCAGAAATGCACATTTTTGCACTATTTCTTTAAATAACTCAATAAGTGTATGATTTTACACACTCATTTACTACATATTTATCATATTTAACTTACTTAATGCTTTGATATGCATTTTATGCTTAAAATTTATTTTTTTGATTTTTTATGAATTTTTTTCTTATGTAAAAAGGAAGGGGGGGGGGGTGATTTTCATACATTTTCTGCTTCTTTTCTATAACCACTCTTCAGATTGTCATGACATTTTGTAGATATGAGGTACTCATGCATGGTACCCTACAAGTGAAAGAATTTTGTCAAGATATCCACTTTTAGATTTTTAAGGAATATTTTTTAAGATTGTACATAGGTATAATGAACGCATTCCAAAATCAAAACAGAAAATCTTTTTTTCTGTTTTAATCATTTGTCCTCAGGTTTTGATACGATATAAAGAAAATTGAGACTTTTACAAATTTATTTGACAATTTTAATACAAAAGGTAACAAGTTTTATAGAAGAAACAATTTATTTCATGAAATATAGCCAGCATTTCAAACGCATAGGCTTGATTACCAGGATGTTTGCGGGGTAAATTTCCTCTCAAACACACAAGACAATCAGATAAGAACATTTATTTAAAATATCAAAGTAAAGTAGTACTTAATTGACTGAATACCTTTACGTACGGGTAAATTTCCTATGAGATTCATTCCTTCCTGAAGTAAATGACATAATTCACAAACAAGATGTCCTCTTTGCTAAAGGGGAAATTTCCCCCGAATAATAATGTTCAATAAATGCTATTCGAAACAAAATTTCGACAATTCAAAAACCAAATTCCTGAAGTAAATGACAGAATTCACAAACAAGATATCCTATTTGCTAAAGGGGAAATTTCCCCCGAATAATGATGTTCAGTAAATGCTATTCGAAACAAAATTTCGAAAATTCAAAAACCAAATTTTACAGGTAAATTTTCCTCTTAGAGATACAGGTCTTTAAGACATTTCTTTTTTCGAAATAGATAATTTACAGTGTAAATTTCATGGAAATGACAAGCAACAAATACAAACTAAAATTTAAGTCTTATCGTCAATTACTTTTATATCACATTCATTCTTTTTAAAAGGAAAAATATGAAGCAATTTATCAAGCAAACACCAATAATTTCAGAGTAAGTTTCCCAGACATTCTCATAAATGCTACGAACATTGATATTTCATACTTCTTACGGGGTAAATTTCCCCTCAGTAACATAGAACCAACTTCCTTCCAGATTTCAAATAATCATCAAATTCAAATATAAGCAGTCCTTATACATGGTGTACATGTGAATTGCAGCACTTGCATTTACTACTAATTTGATACAGGGGAAAATTACCCCCAAATAACATGGATCCGAACAAACGTTTGAAAAAGCATTAAACACATTTCACAGGGTAAATTTCCTCCAAGTTACAAAAGTCAAAAGGTTAACTAAAAAGTAAAT
This sequence comes from Pinctada fucata, assembly GCA_028142955.1. NCBI lineage: Eukaryota > Metazoa > Mollusca > Bivalvia > Pterioida > Pteriidae > Pinctada > Pinctada fucata. The sequence continues at coordinate 41,382,802 of AP027114.1, forward strand.
GTCTTCGAAAGTATTTTGATACTATCTTATAGAAATGAAACAGTTTCTCAAGATCAAGAATTAGAATGAAATAGTCAGCCACATATCAAATTTGTTACGGGGTAAATTTCCCCCAAATGACGTAGGAACTTTAAGATTTACACTAAATGATTTATGTGAAAAAACCAAAATTCATGGAGTAAATTTCCGCTGGGAGACACAAACAGTTAACGTGGAATTTTCTTCAAAACATGTATTTTAATTATATTGAAAAGTAATGATGCAATTCATGTGAATTCAATTAAAACGAATCGACATGGAAACTTTATTGCCACGCGGATCAAGCGAATGAACGAAAAGGCAAAACAATTTTTTGAAAGCAAGTTCCTTCCTAGAGACACAAGCAAAAAGTAAATTAAATGGGTTTTTTAATCTATCTATAAAAAGATATTTCTTTTAGCATTATCAAGAACTAAATCATGAGCAATATAAACCAAATACACATCGGTTTTAAAAAGTTTAGAAAATTGCAGTACATACATTTCCAACATATCATCTACATGTATGTTATGTGATGGATCCTCCCCCAAATATGGCGAGTTTCTTATATTGCACACACAATGTTATTCTAAGCAAAAGTTCACAATAGGCAAAACAGCAAATTTATGTACAGGGTAAATTTCCTCCAAAAGAAACAAGGCGAAAAAAACATAACATACATTCAATTCAAAAAATGAAATGAAGTATTCCCGTACGAAATTTCAGAGGCGTAAAAAGAGAAAAATATCAGGGTGAATTTTTTCAGAAATCTAGGCGGATTTTTACAAATCTTGAAGTGACAAGTAGTAGAAAATAATCCCTTACTTTTAGAAAAACTGGCCCATGTGAGGCGTACAGGAGGCGTAAACATCTCAGTTTTTTTGCCGAAATATGCAAATTAGTACGCCTGGATTTTTAGAAAAATACGCCTCATTTGGAAGGGCGTATTTTCAGAAAGCGGGCTTATTTTCACTGGTAATTGACTGAGGCTTATTTTTCAACAGGGCGTATTTTTACAGAGGCTTATTTTTAAGGAGAGGTGTATTTTTGTTCAGCAGCCAGCTTAATTATCAGTGAATGAACATGATGAAAGTATGATCTAATCAATTTTTTTTAATTTTATCACTCTAATCCATGAATCATATTCCATAAGCATTTTAAGAGTCTCACTAAATAAAGAAAAAGTTACTTAGCAAAATTGAGAAATGTATTTGTATGCTATACAAATGTACACGAATAATTGATTTGATTTACTAATTGATAATGATATCATCTGTTTTGAAATATGTTAAACTTTAACATGTTTAAGGCTGACGGAACACTTTTCCTGAATGCTGCATGAATTTGCTCACATCACATTCATGATTTAACCACAGTCCTTTGTTCCTATTGGAAATCTGAGAAACTTCTGTCCAATTCACTTAATGTAGTAGACTAGTAATATATGCATGGTATATAAGTCGGTAGCACATTGTCACTTGAAGACACATGATTGGTTCCAAATATATCAAAATACTTGTTTAAAAATTCCATCAGGCCACATTTCACCTAATCAATATGAATTGATTATTTCCTTCTCAAAATATCATTATGCACTGATACTTCTTTTTGTCCACTTGTTTTGGATTATGATGTAACACCAGAGAATATTCCAAACAATTTGACATCTTTCCTGGCAGAATCCTGCATATTAGGCAAATGTCTTCCTCTGAAAAAGAAATATAATTAAATGGTTGAGAATCTGATTAGCAGAATGAAATGATAATTTAAAATGGGTATCAGAATTATATGAATACTAGTCATGCTAGTAGTGAAATATTTAATTAAAATACAGTACTTAAAAAAAGAAAGAAATGAGCATTACTATGAATACTATATAGACATGCTAGAAGAGAGGAATACTTTAATTAAAATACATTACTTCAAAAATGTATTTATGCTCTGTATTTATTGATTTTATATTTCATAGTGATTTACATACATGTATCGCCCGTACGAAATGAAGAGACGGAATCCAGCTGGTTAAGACACGTAAACCAACTGGATTCCGGTTGGTTTGGGTGTTTACGTGCCACTTACCAGGCGTACAAGAGCAGGACACGGAAAATTTGAAGGGTTCCGTCTCCTTCACAGAGACGTATTTTACTTGAACCAGGCGGACAATCTATCGACCAGGCGGAAATCTGAACTTAGAAATAATCAAGAGACGTAAATTTGGACTTAGAAAAAAATTTGAGGACACGGATTTTCTTGACTTAGAAAAATTTCAATAAATTCTTCGACTGAAAACAGTGTTTGTAGCTTAAATTTGTTGAAAAAAAAATGGATGTCAGTCAAAAATATTTAGAACACAAAAAATGTTTGAGTCTGGAGGAAAAGCCAATTAAAAGTTCGAGGAGATGTATGTGTGTGTGTGTGGGGGGGGGGTTAATTGACTGTCCAGTAAAACCTCTATCAAGGTCAAAGTGCGGATCGAGCCTTTCAATGGAATGACTCCCTGCCCCTCCCTCCAGTTTATCTTGGACAGAATCATTGGTTTGTGATGGTTTTATGATTAAAAGTATCAAAATTCAACAGTAGACATCTGTTATTTAACGACGTATGCACGGTATTTATATCATGTCAGGATCCTGGGGGGGGGGGGGGGGTTGTAACGAATGTATAAGGACCCACTCGATTTTGCCTAAAAACTAATACGGTATTCCAATCTTCAAATCATACTGGAACTCCCCGTCTTTGAATTATATTCAGTTTTGTGACCAGAATTTAGTTCAGCCCCCCCCCCCCCCCCCCCCCCAAATTACTAGTCATTGCCGGTAAATCCAGGTACCTTACCTTCGCTGTTTATGGTCACTGGAAAGCAGGGGGCGGGCGGTTATTCAACAGTTCCAGTCCTTACCCCTCGCCGAAGTGGAAAGTTATAACGTCATTTTCTGATCATGGGGAAACAGATTACATCCGCTTGGCAATCTTGAAATTTGACGCTTGGATTTATTCTTGAGACAGGAGTGGGGTTACAGGGGGAAGTGCTTTGATAATTATTTATCTTCGCCGCCCGCCAGACCTTACAAAAAGCAGACAAAGAAAGCAGATAAACATATAAAATACGTACGCGTATCTTTTAATTTCGGCCGAAAAGAAAGGTCAAAGGAGCATAATTTGTTATATAAATCAATCGGACCCCTGAATGTTCCCCTTCTGCTGTACATCTAATTCTGACCAGCTGGTCGTTAAACACGTAACGCGCACTCCTAGCTCTCCAGTTTAAATATTGACCTCGCAGCCACGCTCGATGGAAGAGAAAACTTTGAATTTTGCGATGTGGAACTTAACACATGGAGTTTATCCTCATATATCTTGTGTTTGGAGAAAATCAGAGAAGGACAAACATGGATAAGAAACGAAAACCAGCAAAATGCAACTCTTTCCGTAAGTATATGGTTACCAACATTTGCACAAATTTCAGAAAATTCGAAAAATCATTTGATTTTATTTTATGCTACATTTAATGTAATCATAAATGTTATAGTTTGTAACAATGATTGAACTAATACTTAAAGTGTTTTTAGCTCACCTGAGCCAAAGGCTCAAGTGAGCTATTGTCATAGTGTGGCGTCCGGCGTCCGTCGTCCGTCGTCCGTCGTCCGTCGTCCGTCCGTCGTAAACTTTTAACATTTTCAACTTCTTCTCAAGAACGGCTGAAGGGATTTTGATGAAACTTGGTATGCATGAAGTACTAAAGGTCCTCTACCAAGTTTGTTCATTTCGGCTCGATCCCTTCAGGGGTGGATCCAGGGCGGGGTCAAATAGGCCCCGGAGGGTACCCCTCTTCAAAAATCTTCTTCTCCAGTTCCACTGAATGGATTGAAAAACTAATTGTATCTATGTGATCTAGAAGGATGTATGATTCAAGTTTGTTCATTTCGTTAAAATCCGACAACTAATTTTTGACGCGTTTTTGACGTCTTTTCGGACTTAGTCAGAAATGCACATTTTTGCACTTTTTCTTTAAATAACTCAATAAGTGTATGATTTTACACACTCATTTACTACATATTTATCATATTTAACTTACTTAATGCTTTGATATGTATTTTATGCTTAAATTTTATTTTTTTGATTTTTTATGAATTTTTTTCTTATGTAAAAAGGAAGGGGGGGGGGTGATTTTCATACATTTTCTGCTTCTTTTCTATAACCACTCTTCAGATTGTCATGACAATTTGTAGGTATGAGGTACTCATGCATGGTACCCTACAAGTGAAAGAATTTTGTCCAGATATCCACTTTTGGATTTTTAAGGAATATTTTTTAAGATTGTACATAGGTATAATGTATGTTTTCTTACCAAAAAAGAAAAGAAATTCTCAAATCGCACCGGGTTATACACATTGATACTACTTTTAAATGAAGAAATTTTATTTGAATCACAAAAAAAAAAATGCCGTAATGATTAAAAGTACACAACTTTTTAAATATTTTTCAAAGCCATGCACCTGGTTCCGGACCGGAATTATTCGAATTTTATGATCTGAGGACCCATTTTCACACGTATTCTTCCACACATGTAGATGTCTCACACACTTTAAAACTATATTCAAAATTTTATTTCATCTGTCTAGTAAACAATCACGGGAAGACAATTCAAGATAAACATTGTGTGTATTTTCCACCAATTGTTGAAAATAATAAGAAAATAATCGGAACTATTTGACAGGACAATGACCTAGATACGCATTCATTCATCTTCGTCCCCAAGGCGCATCGTATTCCGCTAGGCGCTTCATTGCAATACAAACCGCAAAGCAGTACTGCGATATATTTCAGGAGATACAGTGCAAACGGAATAGATTTTTATACTTGGAACACTTTCATAATCTGTATCTGTATCTGTATGGGTACGTTGAATTACCAATACTGGCTTGTGATCAACGGAATGAGAGAGCGCATAAACTTACTTAATCGCGCTTCAGGCTGAATCTAAAGCCTTCCACAGTCCTTGACAGCACTTGATGGTTATCCAGTTCGTTCCACTCTGTGACTGTACGTATGAAGAATGAGTTCTTCCTGATGACGGAATTACATGTAGGTATGTTAAAGGAGCGAGTATGGTTTGAGCTATGAACAACGTTCATAATGGTTATCATTCATGTACTTGGAACACTTGCATATACTTGTTATTATGTATAAAGTTTGCTCGAATTTCCTCTGTCTTAGACTCTCTTACATGAAGTAATTTACGGACTGATTTCTTGAAGAAACGTCTAATGAGTAATCTCTTCCTCTGGATTTTGAGAATGCATAGGACATTTAATATCTGAAATTCTTGAAAATAAATAATTCCGTTCAGAGTTCCTGAAATCTTCCAATGAAATGTTGGACCACAGAAGCTGTTGTTTTAATAGAGAAAATAAATTATTATTCACAACCTTAAGCCACTGTGTTCGTCATCTTGTATGTATAATATTTCTAAGAGGAATACAGAGGCCTGAGGTTGTGAATAATAAAACATTTTCTCTCATAAAGCGACAGGATCCTGTGTTAAGACATTTGGGAATTTTTATCTGTTCAAATAATAGATACATAATGAGTTTTTATCAGACCAAATAACTTCTTGTCGGAAAATCCAATGCAACCGATACATTTCATGAACTCTCTCCGCTAACAACTTGCCCGTGTAACAGACCTATGATGAGGTAAAACAATTAGTTAACAGTAAATAACGATGTCGTAGGTCTGCTAGTTGGACAAGCTTAACAATTTCATGGGCCTTTTAATTTGTTTCAAATTGCGAAACCTTAGAGAAACCACTTGAGTTGTTGAACAGCGTATGCTGAAATGCGACGCTCCTTCTCGCCTGTTGAAATATGCATAGGCAAGAAGCGTCGCATTTCAGCATATTTACTGAAAATTATTTGTTCAAGTGGCTTCACTGGGTCATGAGGTTTGATACAACATACACTGCTTTTTTGGAAAACAAACTGGCACAATTTCTGCACAACTCACTTGAATTGATGAATATTGGATCAAAACGATTTTAACTGTACGTTTCATGTATTTGAGATGAAATCAATACTATTCAAAAGCATAATTCATAGATTTTAGTGAATAAAGGCAAAACCGAAAAATCTTTGTTTTTTATGCCCCTGGAATAAAAGATTCGGGAGCATAAAGTTTTTGGCCTGTCCGTCTGTCTGTTTGTCTGTCTGTTTTCCAAAAAACTTTAACATTGGGCATAACTTTTGAATGGAAGCTGGTGATAGAGGTTTCATATTTCACATGTGTATTTACCAAAATTTTTGACCTCATGACCATAACCTTGACCTTTCACGTACTTCTCAGAAACTTTAACATTGGGCATAACTATTGAATGGTTATAGTGATAGGGCTTTCATATTGTACATGTGTATTCCTTGTGACAAGATCTTTCCATTGATACCAATATTACGCTGACCCTGACCTCTCACATACTTAACAGAAAATGGTGTTTATACTAACAAAGATGCCGCCGGGGGCATTCTCGTTTCACAAACACAGGCTTTATAATTTCTGGCATGCTAGCTATCAATAATGAAAGGTTTTGTGTTCAATTTTAAATAAACTTAAGGAGCTGATAAGATAAGGGCTGTATTTAGCCCTGAATCTCAGCAAGTATTTATTCTACACAATGATCTGTACGCAAGAAAAACTTGATAATTACTAAAATGTAATGTATTTGGAGATTCCTCATACAACTTTTATTTTGGTAAGCTTATTTCTAGATACTTAAATTACAGTCTAAAGAGTAGGGGGTAGCCATGTTGAAAAGAAGCTAATATCGATAAAAAACGTTGAAAATTAAGAACAATCTGGCTAATATGGATATCTATAAACTTTAAAACAAAGTTATAGTCTAAACAAGATACTAGAAATTAAATTCAAAAGACTGGTCTCAATTTTTTTCCATAAATTTTAAAATCTTGAATCTGAAATATGGTTGTATTTTGTATTCATTGACTACAAAGTAGGCATTTTACCGCAAAATACACATTGTGTCGAAATAAACTGCACTCTCCTGTTTATTTCATTCCAAAATCTTGTGCATTTCATGTGAACATGTTTAGAATAAATAAATGAATGACTTAAAAAGGGAAAAAATTAAATTTTGCTTATATTATGGCCTAAAACACAGATTTGTAAAAAGCCCCCCACCCTCCCTTTTTCAGTTTTTTGTCTCTGGGGCATCGTTCCCCCCTTAGCTACAGAACCCCACTTTGTCAAAAGATGTGTATTAGTGATATACACCTTCTGTAAAAGTGGCGTTCTGTAGCTGAGGGGGGAACAATGTTTTAAAAAACTTTTCCATTTTCCATTGGTTTCTATAGAAAAAAGACATATTTTTCCTCAAAATTTAGAAAAACTATGTATGATACATCTTATCCAACTGCTGATTATGATGAAACCAATAACTGGCATCAATTTTGTGAAAGAATTTTTTTGAATTTCCCATTTTGAAAATTCCACTTTTTCAGGGCAGATTTTACGCCTTATCTTATCAGCTCCTTTGTGAAATCATTTCATTGTTTTATTCTTTTTCTGCTGCACATTTATGTGGAATTTTACAATATGATTTTATTTTTGATGTTGCATAATTGAACTATACTAGCTGGGCATGTGACGTTGGACCACTTTATCCGTTTTTTTTCAAATCAGTAAAAAAGTTATTGTTTTGAAATGTGACTATTTTTTTCTTTTTTGTACCTTTAAAGGTTGTCTGAAAAAAAAACACTTCTCTGCATCCGGCAAAAATCTTTTTAGAAAGGTTGTGGGCTAAAATCCTGGTACTGGCACTATCAGTATTCAATGTCAGTATGTCAGTTAGAGCGTGCATGGGTATCAGGTGAGCGTTGTGCCCCCTGGGGCTCTTGTTCACGTTTTTTTCTTTCAATCTTTCGCCCTTCAAGTTCAGATATTTTGACGATGTACGAGTAACTGCTCAACATGTTAAAATTTGATTTCGGCGCGCAAGCCTCGCTTGAATGCATTGCCATTGTGCAGGTTGAGTTCACCGGAAGTTTGACGGTAGATGCAACATGGGCGAATCTAGTATTGCTTTTCGTTTTTTTTTTTGGGGGGGGGGGGTTCCGTTTGACGGTACATATAGATGCTACATGGGCGATTCTCTAGTATTCCTGGAGGGTCCAAGTTGTCGTGGGGGATGGGGTTGTATAATCATAAAAACTTTAATGGAAAATCAGCATTTCTAGCAAATTCCAGGGGCTCCTGACCCCCCCCCCTCCCCCCCCCCCCCCAGATTCGTGCTTGTGCTAAATGAATTTATCAATTAATAATTGAGCCTTTAAAAATTGTTTTATTTAGCCTTCTTTTCTTTAATATAAAATAGATAGGGGAGGGATGGGTTTCAGTACGAGACCAAAAAAATGGGAGTAAGTGGGGGGGGGGGGGGGACTAGAGTATGATTTTACATACATGTACACGATGTACAGAGTTGGATTTATAATCTTTCAGGGATCCAATCTATCCAGGAGGAGGGGTTTCAAACCTAGTACATGTATTCACTAAATTGAGGAAAATAATTGATTATGCAGTGGTTGAATCAGGAAAAATTATTTTTGTCAAAGTTCAGAGGATGGGGCCCTGATTATAATAATCCCCTCAGCTAGGCTGTAGATCTGTGCTAATGTCCTGTATATATATAATGATATTAATAAAAGCAATGATTGTTTTAAAGTACTTGATCATGCTGATAAAAATTATGCATTAAATTCCAAAAATTACAAAAAGTGATGGTGGTGGTAGTGAGGGAGGCTTGCAGTACATGCTTATGAGTACCATAAATATAAGATTAACATAATTTGATTATGAACTACAATTGTAATTGTTCTGTATTTGATTTATTTCAGGAAAGAAGCCATCAATGGTAATAGATTCCTGACGTCTCCAAACTTTTGCACCAAAAGCATATCCTTCAATTGTTTGATGGCATATCTATAAGGAAGTGGCAAGTGTCATTAGGTCAAAGCACATCAAAAATGCAAAAGTGGACCTGAGAAAGTCTCAGGAGCTGGAGGTATATATAAATTTGCTACACAAGATAGAAAAGATCATCAATGGTGTATTGAAGTTTTTCACTCAATGCCTGATAAACGAGGGAATTATTAAAATTCCAGACAAGGGTGTAGTCATGTAGATCAGATGTATGCTATTTTATACATACTCATTGTCACAGGGTCTAGGTACTGCTGCATTATGGGCCACATACCCTTTTCTCCTCTTTAAATCATTACTTAAATAGTCTTACAGAGGAGGGAAGGTGGGCAGTGAAATCTAGACCCTGTGACACTCAGTCAAGTTTCTCTCTAAGTGGTAATACTATACTCTAAATATACTGACAATTAATACTTCTTGTTCGCAAGATTTAATACATGTAATGTCTTGTCCCTATATCATGTATATATACATGATATATATATATATCTATAAGAAGTAAAATTTTAAGCCACTTCATGACATGATCAGTGAAACATTTTGTATCCTTAATATGTAAAGTGATGCACTGCATGTATATGTTATTTACAGATTCATGTCCAGAGATTGTGAAAGACAAGTTTATCAGAAGATATGAAGATAAAGGAAGACTCTCCCAGAAGAGACAGTAAAATGCAGAACAGATACATGTGTATTTTACAATGCGTACAGGAAGGAAATGAAGATATGACGATAAATGATCCAAATTCTTAGATGGACACCAGAACAGAACTCTAAAGTTTGGTAACTGCATGTGATACATACATTACTCGAAGAAAATTATTGTGGGCCTTCACAGAAAAACAGGACATTTTATCAAGATGAAAGAATTTCTACTCCATTAATATGAAAACTTTCTTTTCAGCTTAGGGATCAGATATGATAAAATATAAGATCTAACAGAATAAACTTATTTATTTCAATTATGGCCTTCTGTTTGATTAATCATGTTTTCTGTCTGTCCATGTATAGACCTACATGTACAAACTACTAGCTATGCCTGGTCAGCAAAGCCGCCTGGTTGATGTTACGCCTGGCTTTTAGAATTTACGTGTCTGAATTTATTGTTCGCCTGGTTTTTACATGCTACGTGCTGCTATATACCGCCTGGTTATGCAAATTTTCCGCCTGGTTCTAAAATTCCAGGCGAACTCATTTAAATATTACGTTCCATTTTACGCCTGGATTCCGTGAGAATTCCGTGAGATTTCCGTGTCTTTGACGCCTGGTTCACAATATTACCTCTAATGGGCTGTCCGCCTGGTCTTTTCTACATTCTACGCCTGGTTTCCATGTCTTGACCAGGCGGAATATTTCGTACGGGCAGTAGCATGACATGCCTTGATTAGTTGTGTACAGGTATTGGGGCACAAAATATGATGATAATATACAAAGGTTTGTCACACTTGCATGTGCATTTAAATAAAATACGGTTAAAAAACTTACCTCTACTAGTATCTCCTGGCTCTCAAATGCCGGTGTTTTCTCGTCTGCGCACTGAAAGAAAGTACTAGTATTTAGATGCATTGTAAATTGAAAAGGTCTACATGTACATCAGGATCAGATCTAGCTGTGACTCACGTTGGCCAAATACAGCGCATGCTCAGTAATAGAATGGCGCGTCTGTCAAATTTAAAAAGTAGAACTAAAAGATTTTAATGGTTTTTTTTCAAGATATAGTCATGATACTGATAGTAGAACGAGGAACAAAGAGAGAGAAAGAGCTATGTCATGTAAAATTATTTTTTGAAAACAACGATAATGCCTGTCTTACCTTCATATGATGGTATGGGTTCTTTTCGCCCAATGTCCTGGCGGATTTTTTCATTCTCGTCATTGTTTTGTCTTTGATTTCATTCAGGTAACACAGGATCCCAATGCATGATAATATATCCTTTCAATCTCATAAATGTAGTATCATTACACACTTTGTTCTATTTAAAAATTCGATGAAATCCTCCATCCTTCAAATTTCAAACTGAGCTATGTACACATCCATGGACGTAATTAACTGGCCGCGCACTCTAATGTGATCTGGGAACTTGATGTAGATGGAGGTGCGGCCCCACGCTGGGAGCGGCATCAAATTTCAGCAAATGCGCGATAGCTAGCTTGATAAACCATCGAGGTCGGTAAACATGTGTCACAGTCACTTAATTCCTATCACCGTGTTTTCTACCAGTCTAGTTTTGGTTTTCTTTTCAACTTCTCCAGGTAACATTTAATTAATAGTTTCCGTAAAATTATGATCAGTAAACGTTTCTATCCATGTACCCATATGCGATCCAGCGTATCTCGTCGTGTAGTTTAGAACTTGTCAAAATAATGAATCCGATTTTGCACATAAAGATCTGAAAATAATCTACTCGTAAACTCCCCCCCCCCCTTCCGTCTTTTCAGGGAATTTTCTGCTTTTTCTCCGTTGTCCAGCCAGGAAATGTTGTCAACTAGCTAATCTTCTTTCCCGTTGGTTTTGTATTCTTTTTATTCTCGTAATTAATGGGATGGTCAACTTGGTAACTAACACCTTTTTTTCTGTTTTCAGCACACTCTGCCCCCCCCCCCCCCCCATAAGGTGGACCCCTGATGAGGCGGACCTTAACAGAAAACAAAAGTAAAAAAATTAAAAAAACCGCCGAAACACTCTGCTGTTCATATTTCACACACTTCCTTGAAATAAATATAAAAATCATATACTGGAATAAACAAAAAAAGAAAATCAGCCTAACACGGAGTGTCGGGTCCTTATAAATATTTATTTGCGTGGCTGATGGGTGCTGAAACTTACACACCCCACGCAAATAAATATTTATAAGGACCCGACACTCCGTGTTAGGCTGATTTTCTTTTTTTGTTTATTCCAGTATATGATTTTTATATTTATTTTAAGGAAGTGTGTGAAATATGAACAGCAGAGTGTTTCGGCGGTTTTTTTTAAATTTTTTTACTTTTGTATTCTGTTAAGGTCCGCCTCATCAGGGGTCCACCTTATGTAAGAGTTGAATTTGTAATCATGTCTCCAATATTTTTGTGTTTTGAAAATCCAATGATTGGGTCAGATTTAAATACCATTTTGCAATAATCATCATTTTGTATTGATTTCCAGTGTTTCATTATTCTATTTTTAAGACCTTTTATTCGTGGATCGTATTTTGTCACCAAGACATTCGGTATTGTTTTTGTATTCGATTTATTTCTGTTTGATTGAAGTAAGTTTTGTCTATCTAATGAAAGTGTTTCCTCTATAATTGGTTTGATTTCATGTTTCGAGTAGCCTCTCTTTGTTAATGTGAGGATCTCCCCTCGGTAGTGTATGCCAAAATGGCATCAAATTGTTATTTTATCATCTCCCCCCCCCCCCTTGACTCATGACCCATTATAAATCCGCCCATGTAGCTTTTTTCGTTCATCAAAATGTTCTTGCAAGGACCGTATATATATACAACATACATTCTTTGATGATTTATTATATATACCAAAGGATTTTTAATGACGGGTATACAATGTACGTATCAATGAAGTCAGATTTTCAACGCCGAAAAACGTACGGTAGTTGTATTGAGAATCGGTAGAGAAAAGATCAAGTAGAGTAGAAAGAAAAGAAGAAGAAGAGAAAGAGAGAGAGAGAAAGATATGAAATTTTCAGAGGAGCTTTTAAAATCGGCACCACCCATCCCCTTTCCCCGATCTTTACGATCGGATCGACCACTTCATATTTTCGAGCAGCAGAATTTATCTTTTTAATCACATACACAACACGTACCTCTGGTGAGCTCCATGTATTTTAAAACTCCCGGCTCGTCAGATGAGACACGTAAATCAAGGCACCTCATAGGATAGATGAGTGTGCTTTCTCCCAAAATTAAAATAAAAAGAAACCCAACATGATCGGATGGGATAAATAATTGAAGGGGACATTTCACAATGAATAAAATTTCTATAAAATAAATAGAAATACTTTTTTCTTTGTCACTTTTAAATTTTGGGAGAAATTTAATAGATTCCCCGTTGTTCCCCAGGCCGTCGTTCCCCAGCGTGGTTGATGATAAACAGCTGTGGGCGCGATCGATGCAGACTGACCCAGATTATCTCGGGAGAGTCATGATTTGGATATACATGAAGACGCACGCTTGTAAATTGCAACAGAGTAAAAATAAAATCTTGTGTCTCGGGATGATATATACTTGAGAATTGTGCAAACAATATAGAGTTTGAATGAATTCGTCAAGGAATTACACGAAGAGGTGACCGGTGATGAGAAAGAGATATCTCAACGATCAACAGCTATGAAAAATTATTTTGGGCCGGTAAGTTTTTATTTTGTACATACATGTATCTACATTTTCGTACTTGTATCGATATAATCTTATTTGTATTTCTTGGCTTTATTATAAAGTACATGTTGTGTAACTGATAACTGAATTGGCAGTTCTTTGAACAGCGGAAATCTGAAAATATAATTTGAATTTGTAAAATGATTTAAAAGGAGCGGTAAAATTACGCATGCGCACGACAATAGCTATAGTTTACAACGTTTGTTTTTTATGTAAACAAGGCAAAAAAAAGACACATTAATATTATTCTGACTGATTACCGATATGACACAACCTGCCGAGTCAATATACATACACGAAGCTATTGAATACTAGATGACTGATATGACACAACCTGCCGAGTCAATATACATACACGAAGCTATTGAATACTAGATGACTTTATATTTACAACTTAATTGATTGATGCAGCATTAATATTCAAGGTTACATTTATCTCCTTGTTTTTAACTTCAGAAGACGATTCCACTAAAACAGATACGACAATGTGTTGATAAATCAATCAAAGCTGAGAGATGTTTCCGTCTTCCTTTTTGATTAAACTAAGCTTCAAAACGTGAATTGGATGCCCATGAAGAGGTATATATATTTTGTGATACATCTTTCTTAATATGTTGAAGTTTCAAGTGTGTCGTCAATTGCACAAAATTCATACATATACACATAAAATTAATAAAGCTGAATTAAGTCACATACTGGTATATGTAAGCATGTTTTAAAAACATTCAAACAGTCCAATATATGTTTTGTTTTGTTTTTCTTTAAGAAAACATTATGCCAAGGGAGTGAATCTCGGATGGGAGCAGATAAATCCAAAGACCTTTACTCAAACCATTCAACATAAGATAAAACATGCGGTTCTGGAGTGCAAGCAAAGTGGCAGTTTTGAAAAAACATTAACATAAGTAACCATCTTTTACGGAATTTTGTGTGTCATATTAGGAATACATCAATGAAATTTCAAGTGTTATATTGAAACTACACGATCGGATTTAATATACTTCAAGTATGTATTTTTGAATAGTAAGGTTAACATTTTTTCTCTATTTAAATGATGCAAGATAAATGGATAAGTAGTAACATTTTTTTTTTCATTTATACGATGTCACTAAACTGGACAATCAATAAACCGGAGCTGCAACCATTTATTCTTCATTTTTTGTTGGTGTCATTTAAATGTTCTATCTCATTTGCATATTATGGTAAAAAAATGGAAACTGAATGGTTAAGAAAATGGTGTTTGAGTGAAAAATGGAATAAAAATGGTGGTTAGCAGTAGAACATTTCCATTTGTCTTAAAAATAAATGGCAAAGAAATGGAAAATAAATGAAAGAAAACAAATGGCACTGGAATGGAAAATAAATGAATTTCATTTCTCTAAGGGAAAGGCTCTAAATAAGCTATTGTTCTAGCTTTTGTCCGTTCTCCGTCCGATTTGTTTGTCCTTGTTTGTGCGGTTTCGGGTTAGAAAGTTTAGAAGTTTGAAACCTTAACAATTTAGCGGGGTATAGTGTGACGATTCAGTTATCTTCAGTCTGTAAGAGCGTCTAGCTGCAGGTCTCAGCTTCGACTTCGGGACCGGCCGCATTTCCCATTGAAATGAAAATTATCATGCTAACATTCCTTCTCAACTTCATTGTCAGGCAGACTGTGGGATAGTGCAGTATGGTGGATACTTTTACTTTGGAACTTTTGAGTCAAAAGACAAATTCGTTTTTTGTAAATCGCCAATGGCTGCAATTAACAAGAAAAATAATACCATTGCTTTTAATGAACGAGCAAAGACGGTCGAAATAAATAAAAGAGACTGTCAGACAGTGAATGAAGAGGACATCGTTATTGTGAAAAAGGGACGAATTGATGCTAAAGGAAAGGTTTATCTCAATCTAACAGAAAAGGGAGTCAAAGACGCAATTACAAACTTTATGAAAATATAGACATACGTGTACCTTTCTCTTTGGGAATTAATCTTTTGAAAAAGATCTTTAATTCCAACTCTCTGTTACAAACGCCAAAAAGTATATGCCACGCATGAGACCCGATTTTCATAAAATATACAAAAATTTGGATTGTAAATAAATCCTAGAGAAAATATGCCCTGTGTATAGATATTTTTAATTGGCAATATTTGCGTTTTCTGTGTATTGCATTAATCAATTTGGAATGTAAAATGCGACCCTGAGCTGTTCAGAGTAAATTTACTCCGTAGATCTTATGAATTTGAGTCAATAATTAAATGCAACGCAGCAATGAAATAGCTACAAACTGAAGTTAGTGTCAGAGGAAATTTACCCTGTGTATATAATGTATATATTAATTTTGGTGATTGCATTAAATCTTTTTGTCCATGAAATTGAACCGTTTTTGTTTGTCGAATTTGTAAACTATGTGTTGTTAAGGGGAAATTTACCCCGTAGATCTTGTAAATTTATTTTACCCAATACTATACTTTTAGATTTCAGTTGCTAGAGGAAATTTGTCCTGAAGAAATACACATGTTTTATTTCATTTACAAATGAATGACAGGGGAAATCCACCCTGTAGATCTTAGCAATGTTATTCTTCAAACACTTTTGTTTTGACTAGCATTTACCTTCTTTTAAGTTGTTGGGGGAAATTTACTCTGAAGGAATGTGCCTTTAATGAAGCTGTTTCATAGGAAATTCAACTTGTGTATTAAGATGTTTTGTTGACATTAACATCATGCACTTTTCAGGGGAAATTTACCCCATAGAATGTTTCTATACATCTACACCATACATTGAAAATATGTCATATTAGCAGATTTACTCTTAAGATGTGAGTTTCAAACATTTTGTAGAAATGTAACATTTTTGGATAAACTGATCAAATAAACCTATAAAATCTCTATATTTGATTGATTTTGTCAGTACCTAAGGGAAAGTTGATTAAAACAGAAAAAAAGATTTTCTGTTTTGATTTTGGAATGCGTTAATGTATGTTTTCCATGCCCAATGGACCCATGGGGATCGGCTTCAAACCCCGACGGGATCCCGACAAAATTTTTTTTCCCTTTTTAGCTCACCTGAGCCATAGGCTCAAGTGAGCTATTGTCATAGTGTTGCGTCCGTCGTCCGTCGTCCGGCGTCGGCGTCGTCGTCGTCGTCGTCGTCGTCCGTCGTCGTCGTAAACTTTTCACATTTTAAACTTCTTCTCCAGAACGGCTGAAGGGATTTTGATGAAACTTGGTAGGTATGAAGTACTCATGGTCCCCTACAAGTGTTGTTGTTTTTCGTCCGGATCTGTCAACAGGTGGCGCCACCACAGCAAAAAGTAGGTCACGGGGGGTACCCTCCTTTGACAAACTTCTTCTTCAGAACCGAAGCATGTATCGACAAACCGAAAGCATCAGGATGATCTAGAGAGATGTCTTAAGAAGTGTTGTTATTTTTGGTTCCACTTCGAAGTCAAATTTTTGACGCGTTTTTGACGTCTTTTCGGACTTAGTCAGAAATGCACATTTTTGCACTATTTCTTTAAATAACTCAATAAGTGTATGATTTTACACACTCATTTACTACATATTTATCATATTTAACTTACTTAATGCTTTGATATGCATTTTATGCTTAAAATTTATTTTTTTGATTTTTTATGAATTTTTTTCTTATGTAAAAAGGAAGGGGGGGGGGGGGTGATTTTCATACATTTTCTGCTTCTTTTCTATAACCACTCTTCAGATTGTCATGACATTTTGTAGATATGAGGTACTCATGCATGGTACCCTACAAGTGAAAGAATTTTGTCAAGATATCCACTTTTAGATTTTTAAGGAATATTTTTGGCCTAGGTCATCTTTGGCACGTATAAAAACGAAAGAAAAAAGGGGGTCATGCATACCTTTTCTGCAAAATTCACTTGTTTAATGACCCCTCCTTCCGAATTGAAAATTTGCTAATTTTTATATATTTTCAAATCGATCTATTGATTACATATAAGGCAAAATCATGTTCAAAACTCAATTTCTACAGACAGCAGGGAATCATACATTGATTTTATGTGCTATTTTTAAATTTTCAATAGTTATGTCCAATGAGGTGACACCTTCTATTCAGCCCGGTTCACCAGTCAAAAGGGAAGGGATTCCCTGCTAAAATGATTAACTGTAGTTACACCTTCGACGTATATCAAGAGGGATCGCCGACTCTAAAAATAGCACAATATGTTCACGTGTCCGCAGCGCCCCCACCGGGAGGCATAGAAAGTACTTTCACTTTCAATATACGTACCGAAACAACGAAGCGCTGTGAAGGTAAGTCAGCGATTTTTCACATAAATTAGATTAGTAACACTGTTATGTTAAAACAAATAGATGATGGTATAGTTCTTGAAGTAATCAATTCCTAGGTTTAAATTATTTTGATGTATAAACATGTTTTCGAGTTGGATCTAGGCCTACGGCTATGTATTCATATACGTAGTGTGACATGTTACTTGCTGCATGCTGATTTGGTTAAATATCCCATAGAAATTCAATATTAGGACTATAAGTAATATTTCGCTCTGAGCGACTATTGCATACAAAGATATATCTGCAAATGCGGGGGGGGGGGGTATGATAGTCAGAAAAATTTGATTTGGAGGGGGTTGCAAGGGAAAAAGTTATTGCAGTGGTAAGTCAAGTCTTAAAGATTCAAGTGTATGAAAATATTCCATTTTAATTCATCTTCCAAAAAAAAAATATTGTAAAAGTCCTAGTGAGTGTCTTTGGAAATAAGCTTTGTAAAAGCTTAAATGGGCTATCCTTGGATATAAATCAAAGTTATTTGGTGAAAAAGTTCAAATTTTATTATTGAATATAGATTTATTGTCTCTATAAGAACAGAGAGATCTGAACTAAAATTTACATTTCTAATGTCACTTATTATTTTATACTTACTTGGTTTTGTGTATTCCTTGTGACAATACCTTTCCATTGATACCAAAATTTTGACCTCGTGACCATAACCTTGACCTTTGACGTACTTCTCAAAAACTTAAACATTGCGCATAACTTTTGATTGGTTAGTGATAGGGCTTTCATATTTTACATGTGTATTCCTTGTGACAAGATATTTCCATAGATACCAATATTACGCTGACCCTGACCTCTCACATACTTAACAGAAAATGGCGTTTATACTAACAAAGATGCCGCCGGGGGCATTCTCGTTTCACAAACACAGCCTGTCAGGCTTTATAATTTCTGGCATGCTAGCTATCAATAATGAAAGGTATGGTCGTTCAGTTTTAAATAAACTTAATTTATGAAATCATTTCATTGTTTTATTCTTTTTCTGCTGCGCATTAAAGTGGGATTTTACAATATGATTTTATTTTTGATGTTGCATAATTGAACTATACTAGTTGGGCATATGACTTAAAAAAAGTTATTGTTTTGAAATGTGACTATTTTTTCTTGTTTGTACTTTTAAAGGTTGTCTGAAAAAAAAACTTCTCTGCATCCGGCAAAAATGTTTTTAGAAAGGTTGTGGGCTAAAATCCCGGTACTGGCACTATCAGTATTCATATAGCAGTATGTCAATTAGAGCGTGCATGGGTATCAGGTGAGCGTTGTGCCCCCTGGGGCTCTTGTTAGCTCACCTGAGCCAAAGGCTCTAGTGAGCTATTGTCATAGCGATCCGTCCGGCGTCCGTCGTGTGTCGTCTGTCGTCTGTCTGTCGTAATTTTTTCACATTTTCGACTTCTTCTCAAGAATGGCTAAAGGGATTTTGATGAAACTTGGTAGGTATAAAGTACTAATGGTCCCCTACAAGTGTTGTTGTTTTTCGTCCGGATCCCTCAACAGGTGGCGCCACCACAGGCAAAAGTAGGTCACGGGGGGTACCCTCCTTTGACAAACTTCTTCTTCAGAACGGAAGCACGTATCGACAAACCGAAAGCATCAGGATGATCTAGAGAGATGTATTAAGAAGTGTTGTTATTTTTGGTTCCACTCCGAACTCAAATTTTTGACGCTTTTTTGACGTCTCTTCGGACTTAGTCAGAAATGCAAATTTTTGCACTATTTCTTTAAATAACTCAATAAGTATATGATTCTACACACTCATTTACTGCATATTTATCATATCTAACTTAATCATTGCTTTGATATGAATTTTATGCTTAAATTTTATTTTTTTGATTTTTTATGAATTTTTTTCTTATGTAAAAAGGAAGGGGGGGGGGGGTGATTTTCATACATTTTCTGCTTCTTTTCTATAACCACTCTTCAGATTGTCATGACATTTTGTAGATATGAGGTACTCATGCACGGTACCCTTCAAGTGAAAGAATTTTGTCAAGATATCCACTTTTGGATTTTTAAGGAATATTTCTTAAGATTGTACATAGGTATAGTGTATGTTTTCCATGCCCAATGGACCCATGGGGAGTGGCTCCAAACCCCGGCGGGACCCCAACAAAAATTTTTCTTCCCTTATTAGCTCACCTGAGCCAAAGGCTCTAGTGAGCTATTGTCATAGCGATCCGTCCGGCGTCCGTCGTCTGTCGTCTGTCGTGTGTCGTCTGTCGTCTGTCTGTCGTAATTTTTTCACATTTTCGACTTCTTCTCAAGAATGGCTAAAGGGATTTTGATGAAACTTGGTAGGTATAAAGTACTAATGGTCCCCTACAAGTGTTGTTGTTTTTCGTCCGGATCCCTCAACAGGTGGCGCCACCACAGGCAAAAGTAGGTCACGGGGGGTACCCTCCTTTGACAAACTTCTTCTTCAGAACGGAAGCACGTATCGACAAACCGAAAGCATCAGGATGATCTAGAGAGATGTCTTAAGAAGTGTTGTTATTTTTGGTTCCACTCCGAACTCAAATTTTTGACGCTTTTTTGACGTCTCTTCGGACTTAGTCAGAAATGCAAATTTTTGCACTATTTCTTTAAATAACTCAATAAGTGTATGATTCTACACACTCATTTACTGCATATTTATCATATCTAACTTCCTTTTTTTCTTAGATTGTCATGAAACTTGGTAGGTATGAGGTACTCATGGTTCCCTACAAGTGAAAGAATTTTGTCAAGATATCCTCTTTTGGATTTTTACGGAAAAACATTCATAGGTACAATGTAGGTTTTCCATGCCCAATGAACCCAAGAGTAGTGGTTCAAACCCTGGCAGGACCCCACTTTTGCAGTTTTTTTCTCCTTTTTTTAGATTTATCGTGAGAGCAGAATGTGTGAAAGAATTCTGTCAAAATATCAACTTTTAGATTTTTCATGATTTTTTAAACAGACAAGCTAGTTTGGCTTTGTGTACTTATTTTCGTACGTCGAAATAACTCAGGCACATATGCAATCAAATATATACTCTGAATTTATTTTTGAGATGTTGACTTTTTCCATACATGCATATTATATAACAATTTCCCTATATAATGATTATTTTCTCGGCTTTATTTTTGTATCTATGGTAAACAAAGTCGCCATATATCTTGTGTTACAGATTTGATTGGTTAATTCCATAGTCACGGTCGGTAATCTCGCAACGCAGAACACTAGGTTTATCTAAAATTTCGTGTATTACAAATTATTTTTCGAAAAAAGGGGAATGTGATGCAGTGTAAGGATGCCTTAGATACGAGTTTTATCGAAAGTAAGAGAGGTAATATCCTTTTATAAAGCCGAAAAACTATCGGTATGATTGGTGTAGATGAAAGTGAAAGTAGAACGCCGATCGTGTTTGTGCAATATAAAAAGCTATAATATCCACCTTATTTTGGATTAATTTCAATGGAAACTGAGGAGCTTCTTTAATTTTTGTCTAGCGCAACAAGAGGTTGTGCTAGACAAAAATTAAAGAAGCTCCTCAGTTTCCATTGAAATTAATTTTGGATACAACTCATAGTTAGGACGTTGTTACACTGCATCACATTTCCCTTTTTGTAATAAATTATCTATTTTGCGCAAAAATATAGAAAAATAAATTGTTCTGCGTTGCGAGATTATCCACCGTGTTAGTACTGTACACGTGATACATTTCAGGAGATTAATAGATGATCTATCGTGCAAACAAAATAGTACTGCCGGTATTTAATAGATTTTATTTAATGTGCATATACTGGGAACACTTTCATGCTTGTTATTATTCATGTACTTGGAACAATTCCATACTTGTCATCATTTATAAACTTAGCTCGAATTTCCTTTGTCTTAGACTCTCTTGGATGAATTGTATACGGACTGATTTCTTGAAGAAACATCTAATGAGTAATCCCTTCCCGAGGATTTTGAGAATGTATAGGACATTTGATATATCTGAAATTCTTGAAAACAAATGAGTAATTAATTTCTTCCCGAGGATTTTGAGAATGTATAGGACATTTGATATATCTGAAATTCTTGAAAACAAATAGTTCAGTTCAGAGTTCTTGAAATCTTTCAATGAAATGTTGGACCACAGGAAGCTGTTGTTTTAAAAGAGGAAATAAATTATGATTCACAACCTTAAGCCACTGTGTTCGACATCTTGTATGTATACAACATTTCTAAAGATGAAAACAAGAGGCTTTGAAGGTCGTGAATAATAAGACATTTGGGAATTTTTATCTGTCCAAATAATAGATAGAACATGAGTTTTTATCGGACCAAATGATTTTTTATCAGCAAATCCGATGCAGCTGATACTTTCATGAACTCTGTCAGCTAATAATTTGTCCGTGTAACAGTCCTATCACGAGGCGAAACATAGTTAACAGTAAATAACGATGTGGTAGGTCTGCTAGTTGGACAAGCTTTACAGTATCATGGGCCTATTAATTTGTTTCCCTAAAAGCAGCATACACCAGAGTATTAGGTTTATTTCATTGTTTTATTCTTTTTGTCTGTTTCTTCATCACTTGCTGCACATTAATGTGGAATTTTACAAAATGATTTTTTTGATGTTGAATAATTGAACTATACACTAGCTGGGCATATGACTTTGGATCACATTATCCGTTTATTCAAATCAGTAAAAAAGATAATGTTTTGAAATGTTACTATTTCTTCTTTTTTGTACTTTTAAAGGCTGTAAAAAAAATCTTGTCTGCATCCGGCAAAAATCTTTTTCGAAAGAATGTAGGCTCAAATCGTGATACTGGCACTATCAATTTTACGTCTTATTCTTATTCAATGTCAGTATGTCAATTAGAGCATCCATGGGTATCAGGTGAGCGTTGTGCCTTCCTGGGGCTCTTGTTGTTGTTTTCCGTTTTAGAAAATGCGACGTAAAAAAAATTGAGAAAAATTATTTGTTCATTATTACCTTACATTATTACACCTGATCATTTTCTAGAAACTTTGCAAAAAAGCCGTGGAAAAAATACTAATATATACAGATAATCAAAAATTTAACGACTCGCGCCGCCGCTCGCCGCTCCGTAAAATAAAACTGTTTCTACAGAATACTGAATTAAGACACTATTTATTCTTTATTCGTAAAAATGTTCAGCTTGATACCCTCGGCATTTTTCATATCATTTTTTTTAGAAAGTAAATATAAAACACAAAGATATTTAGAATCATTTCGTTGTATGTACCGTCCCGTCCCGTTTCAACTTTCTCAATTTCGATCTAAGTCTTTAAAAAAATCGAGAAGATACGTACATTTTGTATTGTTTATATATCAAAAAGATATTTCTCAAACAAATCCTTCCAACGGGCAAACTTTTAATTAGAGGATAATAATTACCACTACCCCACGTCATGCGTAGACTTTTAAAATTAACATAATAAACGTCGCCAGTTTATCAGTTTATAGGCATTGATACATTCCAAACAACGAGAATACGTATGGAGTTTAAGATTGGAAATGAAGAATGTACCAAGGACGTACAAACTTAATGAAAATATAGACCTTGAATGCATTTTAATCTTTTTTCTCCTCAGAAACTGTCTCAGATCGCTCGACAACCAACTCCCCTCTTCCACTGTACTTACCTTCCCTACCCCTTTAGTCAACCCTCTGGGTCGGCCACTAGTATTAATGCTTTTGATTATGATAATTCGAGGACGATCATCTTTTAATTCTAATGACATAATTATGGATTAGCATTTCAGTATTATTCTATACATGTTGCAAGTTGCATAAACTTGTCTACGAAGGAATGTTTCATGACATACAGCATAATTGATACAATGTCATATTCTGATATTTAGCTATTCGCTCTCAGTGCTTTGAATTCTTTTACAGATGACAGGAATGCGCCCTAATGTCGTAACATTTCTAGAGCTTTTCCATCTACACTGGTCACTGTATGACTTTGCTTATAGAAAGAAACTTTTGATGGAAATGAGTTCGCTGAATATTTTTCCAGACGTGCCGATACTTCGCAAATTGAAGACAATAAACAAAAAGGTCAGCAGGGATTTATTAGAACAGGTATATCAATATCTATTTTACATTATTACCCAGAAAAGTGGGAAGGTTGTGCGCACGTAATCCATGATAACCACACC
The DNA here is from genome assembly GCA_028142955.1 of Pinctada fucata. NCBI lineage: Eukaryota > Metazoa > Mollusca > Bivalvia > Pterioida > Pteriidae > Pinctada > Pinctada fucata. Next base: position 41,406,635 of record AP027114.1, read on the forward strand.
AACTGTTAATATCGTGACTGATGGCCGACTGAAGTCGGCACCGATTGCCCATGGGTCCCCTTGGTTTATGTCTTGTCTTTTATGTTCGATGTTTGATGTATCCTTTGCTGTTCCTTGTCTCTTGCTGTGTGTAGCTTCTCTGTGTTTTCACTTGGGGCGTTTGCTGTTGGTGTTGCAACCGAGTTTTGTTGGAAATGCCCTCCTTTCCATTGTAAGCGCAACAATTTTCTAACATTGTTGTAAGTAAATTATATATTAAGCTCTTCTGGTCAAAGATCAGTCGTGACCGTCCAGCGCCCGTCCGTCTGTCCGTAAACTATTTAGTGCTAGCAACTCTTCTGAAACCGTAAGAGATAGAATATTTTACATTAACCATACGACTTAGAAGCATTAAACAAAAAAAAAATGCTCATTAACCAACGAGAAATATGGGTAGTCGATGCCGAGTTAGGACGGACATCTACCACGACAGTAGCAAATTGTGTGGTTATCTGGATTACATTCGCATAGCCCCTCCCCTCTTCTACGGTCACCCAAATATCCGGAGAACGCACAACATATAGAAAAGAAAATATCGAGCAACTACATGTATCAGCTCGCTTCACGAATAATTTACTTTAGGGCTGTCACAGGTAACCGAAAATTAGGTTACCCGCGGTTCAAGCTTGGTCAGTTCAAGTTGGATCGTGTTTCGGTTCTGCTCTTTCTTATTTTTTTATCCGCTAAGCAGTAGTTTAACGAATTTGTAATATACACGGACTGTGTTTGGCTATTTTGTCGTATTTTACCGACTGAAATGGGTATTTCACTCATTGACTGTAAACGTACACCTGTTTGTTTGACAGATAGGCAACTAAGAAGTCTTCTTAGTTTTCTAGTTTGGTTATTTTGTTGAATGTCGATAAGAACTCACAATAAAAATGCTGTCAAAGGAGAACACAAAAAAAACAATGTGTTGTTGATTTGTTATGCTTACCATTATTTCACTCTTTCATGAAATTAAATAACACAAACTCGAACCAAACCGAAAAAAAAAACCGAAAACTGCGGTTCATTTTCCTGAACCGACCAAGTAAAGCTAGGCTGAACCACGACAGCCTTACTTTACTTTGAGTTTAGCATTGAGTTGCAGTAAGAGTTGCCTCTCTAGTTACGGTGACAACTGCAGGCTAAAAGAATGGCGTTTCATCAGCTTCTCCCTCGGGCGACGTGATTTTTAGTGTACCTCGACGAAGTCGAGTGAGCTAATGCTATACCTCCGCGTGTCCGCGTCCGTGTCCGCCTCCCCGTCCGCGTCAGCGTCCGTTTAAGAAGTTTGGGGTAGCTCAGTATTTGGCAAAGCACTGATAGTACAGTGACCAAACTTGCACAAATGATTCATCTTGGGATAATGAAATGAACCCATGCATCGGCATCTGACCTACATTTTCTGCTTGAATGACTTGGTTAAGACGTTTTTGGTAGCTCAGAGTAACTTGGTTAAGAAGTTTGGGGTAGCTCATTATCTGACAAAAAGTACTGATGCTAGTAACCAAACTTGCACAAGTGATTCATCTTGGGATGCTTAGATGGACCCATGCATCGGACGCAGCATTTGACATACTTTTTGCAATTGAGTTATTTTGTTTTTACATGTAAAAGCCAATATTGAGCAAAGTAAAGGTGCTATATGTACCAAACTTGCATAATGGATTAATCTTTGATCACATTTTCATAAAATGACTTTGACCTACCTTTTCCCTTCAGTGAATTTACCTTTAAAATCCAATATTGAGCACAGTATAAGTGTTACATATAGCAAACTTGCATATTGGATGTATCTTTGAACAGACTATCATAAAATGATCCTGGCCTACTTTTTCGTTGGATTTTGCCTTTAAAAGCCAATATTGACAAGGTGGCCACAGACTCTGAAAAACAGGGAAAATGTTAAATTTAAGTTCTATGCAGGGACAAATCTGTGAAATTTGACAATTTCATGAAAATCAGGGAAAAATCTGGGAATTTCATTGACAGTGATTCAATTTTTTTTTTCTTGTAGATGATATTTGTGTTTATGCAGTGCCTTCTTGAACATCTAAATCTATAATCTACAAAATTTTCAGGCTCGCTTCGCTCGCAAGGTTCTGTCAAAATAATTATTTTATTTCAAATAAATCTTATTGAATTATTTCATATCTGAGCAAATAACAGTGTGAAATTATTCAGATTTTATGAACCCACTGCAAGGGAAAAATTTATAAGGGTCAGGGAAAATCATGGAATTGTCAGGGAATTTCATCTTTCAAATTGTGTGGCCACCCTGATTGAGCTTAGTATAAGTGACAAATATTGATAATGACCATATCCCTCTATACAGCACAAAATCGATAATTCAGAAAATCAGAAACCGAAGGTATACAAAATCAGGATAAAACAGGAACAAAAGCAAACAAACAAAAACCTCCACCACATGAAAAGAAGCGAACTCCCGATATGGGCTATATGTACGAAACTTGCTTATGGGATGTATCTTTGATCAAAATTTCATAAAATGACCTTAACCTACTTTTTCCACTTGAGTGATTTTGCCTTTAAAAGCCAATATGCACATACTTAGAAATATGTTTGAATTGCATTTTGCTGCCACGAGTTGAGCTTCGTAATCTGTGATTACCTATATTTATGGTTTGAACAAGTGCTCATGTCTCCGTTCCAACTGAACAATGAATGTATAGTATCAACGGAATATTCATTTTTCAAGAAAGACGTTTCAATTTGAAAGAAAAGCCCAATCACATACCATTCAAAAGTGATACCAAAAGGTGAAATTATTTTTACTGACAGACGGACAGAGAGTCAAACAGACTGAATATTTTATCCCCGCAGGGGAACAAAAGGTATTAGTGTTTGTTTGCTTTGGTTCCTGTTTTATCCTGATTTCGTATGCCTTCGAATTCGGTTTGTTATTTCTTGAATGATCGATTTTGTACTGTGTATTGGGTTTTGGTCATTGTCCATATTTGTCATCATTTTTAGCCCACCTGAGCGAAGCTCAAGTGAGCTATTGTCCGTCCGTAAGCCGTCGTCCGTCCGTCGTCTGTCGTTAACTTTTTATTATTTATGACTTCTCCTCTGAAACCGCAGCACAGAATATCACGAAACTTCACAGGATGCAAGTTCTCAATGCCCTCTACCAAGTTTGTGTTTTTCGAGCCGAACGGAAATCCAAGATAGCCGCCACAGGCTCCGATTGGTTGACACATTTTCGACCTCTCCTCTGAAACCGCTGCACAGAGTTCACGAAAATTCACAGGAAGCAAGAACTCAATTCCCTCTACCAAGTTTGTGTTTTTCGAGCCGATGGGAAATCCAAGATGGCCGCCACAGGCTCTGATTGACTTGCACATTTTCGCTTTCTCCCCTGAAATTTATGCACAGAATCTCTCGAAACTTCACAGGAAGCAAGTAATCAATGCCCTCTACCAAGTTTGTGTTTTTCCTTCCGATCAGAAATCCAAGATGGCCACCACTGGCTCTGATTGGCTAACACATTTTCAACTTTACCTCTTAAAACGCTGCACAGAATTTCACAAAACCTCACAGGAAGCAAGTACTCAATGTCCCCTACCAAGTTTGTGTTTTTCTAGCTAATCAGAAATCAAAGATGACATCTCAGGCTCTGATTGGCTGACTTATTTTCGACTTGAAGTTCTCTGAAATCGCTGCACAGAATTTATTGAAACTTCACAGGAAGCAAGCACCCATTTCCCTCTACCAAGTTTGTGTTTTTCGAGCCGATCGGAAATCCAAGATGTCCTCCATAGGCTATATTTGGATGACACATTTTTGACTTATGCTCTTAAACTACTGACAGAATGTCACCAAACTTTACAGGAAGTAAGTACACATTGTCCTTCTCAAAGCTTCACTAAAAGCTATTTACTTCAGGTCTTATACTGACTTTGATTAAAAACATACATACAGTCTCCTCAGGTGAGCGATGTTGCCCCTTGGGCCTCTTGTTGTTTCTATTGCGATCGCTGTTTAGATTATCGTCAGGATCTTCGTTAACTCATCTGTATCCATTTTGCTTACGAAAATATTATCTCGCATCAAGCAAGGTCTTTAAACATGCTACACCATACTACAGAAATGGAATCAATCCTGAAGAATTCTAAGGAATTTTTGGAAAATATAAAAGCCATTCATTTTAATCATATCACCACGATTAGGTCTATCGACTTTTCTATGCTCTACCCTACCATTCCATACCAAATGCTCTAAAACAGACTGACCAATATTATTCGCAACACCTTCTTTTTCTAACGTCGGCGCATGTCGGCAGCCAATGTTAAACGGATGTATTGGCCCAACGTTTGTCCAGTGTTTTCTATTTGTGCTGGCAGTCTAACATTGGTCCAATGTTATTTTGCTCTTTGGCCTCTCGTCGAGCTAACGTGTTGGCTTAACGAGGGGTCGATGTCATGGCCCAACGCTGGTCCTCTGTTTTGAACTTTCGTTGGCTCATTGTAACGTGGCCGACATTCTTAATTATGTTGTAGCAATGCGTTTCCAAAATAGGTATAAAGTATACATTGCACGAATATTAACCCGACGATGGACACGTTACTTGTTAGAGTATATTTTCGCTTTTATGAAATCGGTGAAACCATGAGTTGTAAAAACAAAAAAACTAGATAGTTCCAAAATGATTTATTGAATACAGAAATGTTTTATCCTATGCATAAGATGACTTTTCTTTCATCCTTTTCAATAATTTCTCTACTAATAAAAAAAAAGAACCAATATAAATAACTTCTTTAAATAACCTTGTTCTGTTTTAACGATTCCACGAGTTGATGCAAGAAGCATTCAGCTATAATATTTCTTTTCCGATAAAATAATTATTTAACGCATAGAAATCCACACTTACCTCCTCAGCACTATTATGCTGATTTTGATGAAATATATGTTAATCCAACAGCATTTATCCAACATCGCCATTGTTTGTCAAATTAATAACGTTGCGGTTGGGCCAACATCAGATATGAAGCAATAAATATAAAATAAAACATTTTAACCCTGGACCAACAGTGGGACATCGTGTCCAAAACAACATGCGCGGTATTTGCAGCACTTGGTAACGCTGAACCAATGTTGGATCAACGTATATCTTCTGTTATTATTGCAACGTTGGGCTAATGCATGGCCATTGTTCTATTTTCTTGAAAATTGGTATGGAAGTAAAAGATAGGTTACGACTTTAGTATTCTGGCAATGTAAAAGAAAGGAGTTTTGCTTGGACTGTGATTAAATCGACAGGCTGTCATATACTTTGAGCCATGATCGCTCTGTGCCAATATTGCATTTCGAACACCTTTTATTAAATACATGTACGTCAACATTGGAACGACGTCGAGCCAATGTTACATACAGACAATGAGTAAATTCAGTGAAATATGTTAATATCGCATCAACATTGGGCCAATGTACATGAAATTCACCACATACTTCTGTTATAAAAAAATTGTATTTGAAGACGTTTAACATTCATTTTGCATAACATTATAAACTCATTATGTACATTACTGACCGATCATATTGTCGAGATGATGAGACCAACGTTTGGCCAGTGTTATGTTTCTAATGCCAACAATGAGTCAACGTTTTATGAAACAACCATTTACTGACGTTGAGCTAACGTAGTCATGATATCTGGGACTGTTCCCCTGGAACTCTTCGTTTAAGGACATTGATAATTGTGTAGGTCTCGGAGAAAAAAATTATGCAATTTTTCACATAATGTTTTACAACAAAAGCCACACATCAAACCTCAGAAATTTGAAATAATGAATGACAAATATGGATGATGACCATATCCCTGTTTACAGCACAAAATCGATAACCCAGAAAATCAGAAACCGAAGGCATACAAAATCAGGATAAAACAGGAACCAAAGCAAACAAACAAAAACCTCCACCATATGAAAAGAAGCGAACTCCCGATATGAGAGTGAGACCAGGTGTCCAGGAAGAGTAAGCATCTCCTGCTTGCATGCAACACCCGTCGCTTCAATTCGGTAGAACTGTCACATCCGGCTACTTCCATTTTGGAAGATATAGAGTACAATTTTTGGTTGGATGGTTCAAATGGTCTATGACAGAATATCATCCACCATTCTGGAAAGTGGGACATCATAGTGTATGACGAGTTCCCCATATCGACCGTAGAACTTCCTCAGTGACGATGTTAGTCGGTCACAAACATATCCCTGACTGAGAAGCTTATCTGAAAGACGCCTAGCTCTCAGATTAAAATCCGTATATTTGGTACTTGCTCTGGCATAGCGTATCAACTGAGATATGAACACGCCATAAGCAGGCGATGAAGGGATGATGCTACTCAGAAAAGGAAAGTTTGTAATGCTGAAATTGAAGTCGTCACGTTTGTCATAGAGTGAGGTGTTCATGTGACCATCAGTGTCGTAGGACAACATTATGTCCAAATAGGATGCTGAATTATTTGTCTCTGTAGTTTCTTTGACTTCAAGTTCCGAAGGATAGATACTGCTCAGGTAATCCGCGAATTTTGGATTATTGATGGACAACACATCGTCTATGTATCTGTACGTGAAGTTGAAGTCAGAAGCTAAGTATCTTTTCCCTTCAGAGACCAAAGATTGAATGAATTCAGCTTCGTACGAGTAAAGGAAAATGTCGGCAAGGAGGTGGGCACAATTGGTCCCCATTGGAATTCCGACAATTTGCTGGAAGACCTTTTCTCCAAACACCACAAAAATGTTGTCGATCAGAAAGTTTAACATCTGAATAATGTCTGTTTCAGTGTACTTATTTTCAGAATCGGAAAGTTGGTTTGGACTTTTCTTCATGAAGGTATAGAGTTGGAACACTTCCGTATTATTATTTAAAATTTTGTTTTAGTATAACATATGTTTATCAGATTAAATTATTTCTTTTCCTTCTTTTTCTACATTTTTTCTTACGTTTTTTGTAATGGACATTCCCATGCTTTTTGATATTTTTAAAAAAAAAAAAGAACAAAAAAAAATGCTTCAATGTAAGATAGATTTCTGAAGATAAAATGACGGGATAGACTCCAATCGACGTGATACTTGACTGAACGTAACAGATTCAAAAAGGAGAGATTTTTCTTTTCGATTCTTGAAATTCAATTGCAGAAATTGCCTACCCTCCAACGAATTGCCTACTCTCCAACAATAAGTTACCTACCCTCCAACTATTTTTGTCCACCCTCCAACAATAAGTTGCATACCCTCCAACGAATTGCCTACCCTCCAACAATAAGTTACCTACCCTCCAACTATTTTTGCCTACCCTCCAACAATAAGTTACCTACCCTCCAACTATTTTGCCTACCTCCAACAATAAGTTTCATACCCTCCAACTATTTTGCCTACCCTCCAACTATTTTTGCCTACCCTCCAACAATAAGTTGCCTACCCTCCAACGATTTTTGACCATATTTTTCACTTAATTACGCTTCTGAATAAATCCTACACAAAATTTGGAGCCGCTCATTTTCGCAAGAAGAAATTAAAGCTCTGTATTATAGATGGCGCCAGGAAAATTCACTTGGCTTTATTTAAATGTTTGGCATGAAGTACTACTGACGAGGATTAAAATATCCGAAACACGTGTCTAGTACAACTAAATTGGTACTATAGAACATATATTTCAATATTTGACAGTCTAAAGTCTTTATACTCACTCGATTTATGTTTCAGGAAAATGGTATGATAAAGGCTGGATGCGACGATAAACCTTATATCAGCCGTGAAGAATTTGAAGACTTCATGACCTTCTACAACGAGTGGCTGGCAATGTACAATTTGCAATCATAGACAAAGCATCACCGTGTCGGAAATTAGTCGCTTTGACATAAGGAATTAGGCAATGAATGAAATTTAATTTACAAATTATTAAAAAGCAAATATATCATTCACAAAATAATTATAGTTTAAAGTTTTTTTACGAATACTGGCATACAATGTGCTCCTGTAATGTTCTTGTGAAAGAAGGAAGGGGAATCCCCAACAAGAGCCGAATGCAGTACATGTATACGTACCTACAGGGGAAAAAACGAACACCCTTATGTGAAAACCGAGTAGAGAAATGATATAAAGCAGATCCTGATGACAATCTCTACAGCACTAACCATAGGGACATGGAACAACAAATACGACATCAAAACACAAATGACTACACATGAATTAATGAAATTGGCCGACTTAGGACGACCATCTCAATGTAAGTAGCAAATCGTGTAGCTATCCGTATTATGTGCGCACAATCCTCCAATTTTACCGGTTACCTAGAGGTGTCGTAGAACGTACAATAATTATATGTTATAACCTCCTCATTGTTCGAAGACCACAGAAACAATGTAGGGGTTCAAGAAACACACACTGCAGATGAATGTGTATGTATGTAAATAGAAACAAGGTAGGGGTTCAAGAAACACACACTGCAGATGAATGTGTATGTATGTAAACAGAAACAATGTAGGGGTTCAAGAAACACACACTGCAGATGAATGTGTATGTATGTAAATAGAAACAAGGTAGAGGTTCAAGAAACACACACTGCAGATGAATGTGTATGTATGTAAACAGAAACAATGTAGGGGTTCAAGAAACACACACTGCAGATGAATGTGTATGTATGTAAATAGAAACAAGGTAGAGGTTCAAGAAACACACACTGCAGGTGAACATGTATGAATGTAAACAGCTTAGGACGTGCGAAAAACATTCCGTGCTCTGTCGGCTTGGGCGAGCTCATGCGCAGGTATGTTAAGGCGTCCCATGGAATATAACGTCAAAAATTTGCCGCGAAATAATGTAACGTCATTTGACGTCATAGACTCCGTGTCGTCAAGTACGGTAGCAACACATTATTTCAATTAATTTTTATGATATTTTGTGAATTCAAAGGATGAAAGTTATCAGTTATAAAAAGTCATTCACTTACTCAATCGCTGACACTCCGTCTATTCAATATACCTTTGAGAAGACCCCCAATCTATTGAGTGCACTTTGTGACCCCCTTGCGTTGTTAGGGAACTCTGCGTTACTGAGAAGCTTGAGAAGCGATGGAAGGTGCAATCCAAGTTTACAGGGCGGGTGATAAGAAAAATTGAGAAAACGGTAGGTATTTGTTAAAATTACACGAAAACAGAGATGCTGCAAAAAAAAAATATCCTAATATACTCAATCATATATGTAATCAAAGACAAAATTATTTAAAAAGGTACGAAATCATTCTTTTATGTACCCTGTTTACAGTAATGGCGGAGTACACGTGTGTCATATGATGCATGTGTCGTGTAGGAATTATTGCAGCAATGCTGTGAAAAAAGTATGGTTGTAACGCTATTGTTATTACTTTATTTTCCATATCATCAGTGTCTGCTACTATATATAAATTAAGATACAAGCATATTCATGACAAAGGTAAACTTTACGAGGAGATAAAATGGGGAAGGGGGTGGGGTGGGGTGGATGTGGAACATGCATGTGTACTGTTTCAGTATGTAACAATGAAACTACTTTGTATTTTACAATTTATAACACTTATTTTTTATTCATTTGTATTTCAGACTGATGAAAATTACATATTTAATCATCTCTGAGTCATTAAAAACAAAACAGAAATATTTTGGCACTGGATCAGTGTTGAATGCTGCCTTAGCCCAGAATCATAATTGAAAGAACTTTTCAATCACCAGGTATATATATGATATTTAATTTTTTTAGAGACTTGAGTGAAAAAATATCTTCCCATATATATACATAGTTGAAATTTGATATAAATCTAGATCTATCTATGAATATTGTCAGAACAAATCTATAACTGTTAACATGATTATTTGTGTCACTTTATTTTCTTTTATGTTCTAATAATTGACTTGTGAAGAAGTTAAATTAACAGTACACTAAAAACCCTAAAAAGGTTCTGTAAGAAATTACATTTGAATACAAAAAAAACATATTTCTTCTCCTAAATTTGAATTTTATTCTAATTTCAGAGATTTGCCTTTTGAAGAAATATACCTTTACCCGAATGCCAGTAAGAAGATGTCACTTCCAGTGTCTGTCAAATGTTAAAAAAATGTGTCAATAAAGATCCTTTATTGTACAGAAGTACATGTATTTGTGATATATTTAATCCTAAACTATAAAAGCCTACATTTGGAGTTTTTCTGATGTCTATAAACATAGGGATATCATGGTGTTTTATTTTAAACATGGGCTCTAGCCACTCTATCAGTGGCGTATCTTGGGCAAAACTAAGTTAATCCTTTCATTATACATTTGTACACTCAAGGAAAATGAGTTCAGAAGCTGGGGTCATTCGACTGGCAATGAAGGAGGTCGAATGCAAATAAAGATTAACCTCCAGCAGCTCACAAAAAGAAACCTCCAGAGGGAGGAACATTTTTACTGAATTGAGGAATTTTAGAGGAAAAGTGGATACTTTAACATACATGGTAGCTACGCCACTGTCTACTCAAAGATACTTTGTTATACAAGACTGACATGTTACTCTCACAAAGTTACAGTCCTAACGCATTATGGTTTTCACAGAGATATTCAATTCTTGTGATAAAGGATGCAATTCTAAATGAACAGGTACAAAGGAGTTCACGTCACCTGATAAATACAGAGCTGCTGACTTATTTATTTTGTTTTGTTTTGTTTTGTTTTTATTTATTTTAAAATTTAATGAAATTGATCATAGCAAATCTTCCGTTTTTCGTATCTAAATAATGTACGATCTAAATTTAAATAATAAGGAGTTATGAGGTGGGGGGAGGGTTCAAGCCTGCCCATGCAGGGTGATATAGCCTATAATACATGTACTGGGTTGTTGGTCTAAATATGACCATGGATTTCATCTTTAATTGAGGAAAAACAATGACCGAATGATTTTATACAAAGCTGAAAGATGGACCCCCTCCTCTCACGAGTACGAAAAACGTGATGAGAAAATAAAGAATATTATTAGCAGACAAAGTAAAAATTTTGTCGATGATGGCGAGATACAAGTTTCAATTAAGTATACATGTAAATATAGATTTATCTCGACAGAGTGGAGGTTTCTCCTTTCGGTACCCCTGACGTTGAGCATTGTATATTGCATAAAATTGTATTTTCCGGCTTTTTTTCTGAGAGGAGAGGTAATTGCAGTTACGACGTCACTTACATCCATTGTCAAGGGCATGGCCTGTCATGATTATGCGAGATTGGTACATAATTATAGTATTATAGTAGTACTGATCATATCCTTTTCCTCGAATCTGGATGCGTCTTTTTTTTTTCTTTTCTTTTCTTTTTTTTTGTTTGTTAATCTTCCCGATAAGCAGTAGATTGAAATATTTCTTCTGGAAGGAAAATTGGATAAGCTTGAACTTTGAGGCTTGAACTTAAATAAGAGCAATATTACATACATGTATAACAGGCAATATCACCCTGCATGGGCAGCCTTGAACCCCCCCCCCCCCCCCCCCCCCCCCGATAAGGATCCTTCCAACCCTTGTTGTATTTCTATCATATGCAACATGTAATTAAATGAAGGAATTACGAAATGAATATGCTTCATTTACAACGTATACTTGCTATCAGCACCGCCCCGCCACTATACAAATATATAAGCTAGTAATACCCCCCCCCCTCTCTCTCTCTCTCTCTCTCTCTCTCTCTCTCTCTCTCTCTCTTTGTCTCTCCCTCGTGAACACTTGTGCACTCGCTGATGGACCTGTATTATCACCAGCATAGTTTAAAAGTGTAAATAAAAAAAATATAAAGGTTTCCGGGGTGAAGAAAAATAATGTCTGAAGACTTGACGCTGCATCTGACCCCTCCTGCAAGCATTCTGACTAGCAGAAAGAAAAAATTGAAATGAATGGATAGTACAAATGTAACAGATAAAATATATAAATATAGTGATAAAATAATAAAACCGTTATTTAAAGATACAGTGTCCCTGAAAAAAAAAAATATTGAAAACGTAAAATTTATTTCGAAGGGTATAGATTGAGGAAAAAAGAAGCCATAAAAAGTTTTATTTAAAAAATATGCAGTAACGACCGTTATATTAAATTGTCGAATCTGTAAAATTAAATCTCCATATACATGTACCTCTGTTGTAAAAACGGAATATATTGTAGGTGGCGCTAGTGAAAAGAATTAGAGCTGCGCACCCAAAATTAAAAATAACGTTTTCAAACGGTTATGAGTGCGAATGTATGCGTAAGAATCGCATGAAAAATGAGAATGTAAAATTTAATTTGAAAGGAAAGATTTGGCATAATAAAATTCTGTTAAATTAATTAATTTTCAGGGACATTGTACCTTAAATTAAAATGATGCTTTTAAAATCAAATTATGAATTTGTTTAAAAATCAATAGAAACTTAAAATACATTGTCGCAGATAAATATTGCAATATAGGAAAGCAGAGGGACGCACAAAGGGTTCTTGAATTATGCGTAGAATCTACTGCATTGGCTATCATTATGATTTCTATTGGATTTGCACATTACTTTAAGTCTTCATCAACATATGTTAATAAATATTGACACTCTACACTTTAAATTCTTCAAGAAAAATTAAATTCTTGCCGAATTCACTTGATCATGCCGATTTTGAGACAGAAGAATATGAGTTTTCGTTGAAATGTACCTGTACTGAAACGTTTTTGAGAAATTATCTCCCCCTGACAATCGCGCATCATTTGAACGTTTGAAATGGTTCTCGGGAGGAGAACTTTTGGGGGTACTCATAGAAAATAGATTAGCGCAAGTTGTTCCTATAAATAAATTGAAAGAAGTTTGGTGTAAATCGAATCTTCCATGATTTATCTATATAGTTCTTGCTACGACAACTTGATTTTTTTCATATCAAACCTATACAGGGACGTAGTCATTGAAGGTGTAACGCAAAAACCAGGGTGCGCTGTAGAATTCCTTAATTTAATCCATAAATATATGGAATTCACGACTTGTCGTAGCAAGATATATGAAATTTGAACATTTCTCTACACAACATAAACCATAAGTTCACTGAGAAATTAGTGGAACAACTTGCGCTCGATGCTTCTTTTTCGTACTGTGTACATGTGCTATAAATAGCGATCACGTGATTTTCAACACACCTGCAGAACTCGCCAGTGACCCTCGACTTTCCTTCTGTTAAGTACATAATCATACTTTTGATTAAAGTATATTTTATTGAGGGAAAGAGGTGTCCATCACAAAGGTACGATGAAGGTGATGGTATTTCCATGGGACGCCTTAACATACCCGCGTGAATGTAATCTGACCAACATTCAGGAAGAACAAATGATGGGGCGATGGCTGTCTACTATAACGAGGCGAGGAGAGGGTCATGTGAATTTTTGGACGACCATCTCAATGTAAGTAGCAAATCGTGTAGTTATCCGTATTATGTGCGCACAATCCTCCAACTTTTCCTGTTACCTAGAGGTCTCGTAGAACGTACAATAATTATATGTTATAACCTCCTCATTGTACGAAGACCACAGAAACAAGGTAGGGGTTCAAGAAACACACACTGCAGATGAATGTGTATGTATGTAAATAGAAACAAGGTAGGGGTTCAAGAAACACACACTGCAGGTGAACAGCTTAGGACGTGCGAAAAGCATTCCGTGCTCTGTCGGCTTGGGCGAGCTCATGAATGTAATCTGACCGACATTCAGAGAGAACAAATGATGGGGTGATAGCTGTCTACTATAACGAGGCGAGGAGAGGGTCTGTCATGGAGTTATGTTGTCAGAGTCAGTCGGAGTGCAATTCTTAAATCAAATGCGCTGATACAAGGCAGTTGATTGGTCAAATTCCATGTTGAGAGTCCGTCTGATGACAACGGCATCACATTCACAATTTAAAGACGATTGACGATGATTCTGGTGCATTTCCTATGAAAATTATGTCTACCTTATCTGTCTTATCTTACAGGACGTATTATGGCATAACACTGTCTGTCCGTCTCCCTTTCTTGTTGGCAAGCTACAGCACAAACCGATATTCCTAGGAAGTTTCAATTAACCATATAGATAGCCTATAGTAAGATGAGGAAGCCTATTGATTTTCAAGGTCGACGGTCAAAGCATCGTGGGAAAGTAATGCTCGGTCACGCAAGCTCACCTGCCGAGGGTCATAACGGCAGAAGATTCGCTGGAAAGCATTACAATCTACTGCGAGTACTTGTCAGCATTCCAAGGGGGAACATGGCTATATACTTCCCCCATGTATATAGTAGACTTTCCAATTGGGGAAAACTGACTACATAGTAGACCTTTCCCTGTGGTAGACTGGCTATATAGTATACTATAGTAGACTTTCCCCGGGGGAACAATGACTATATACATGTAGTAGACTTTCCCCGGGGGAAAAATGGCTATATAGATCCTGGGGGAATACTGGCTATATAACAAGATTTAATGCTAATCATTAAATCCATTTATCAAAGCAAGACAAGAATAGCTTATTTTCTTTAGTGAACCAAATGCACTAACGATAAAGATCTATGTATCTATGTATTTCTGATCAATGAACCGTGATTAGATCAGGCTATTTTTCACCTGTTAAGTAAATGTGAACTTCGCTCACGGGTTATTTATACGCATGCTTTCACCACTCGGGTGTCACTTTTGTTTGAAAATTCAACAGGTAAGTTTCGTTTATTTAGCTTGTTATTTAGCAATGAAATTGAATTGACTTTGTGCATTTCAAATTTCCCTTCTTTATTTTTCTGTGTTTAGTTCTTTCTTTTGCTTTGATAGTTAAAAAAAAACCAAACTATTACTGTAGATTGAACTTGTATTTGAGAGTTGAAGCAGCTAAACGTTTCCTATTGAAATTCAATTTATAGTGATCATTTCTTTCTTATATCAAATAGGTCGTACGTTTCTTAGTTTTAGATATTTACACGCTTTTATTCAAATTATCTTTCTGTTTATACTTTGGTATTTCTATATTTGGTTCTGATGTATATCTCTAAATAGATAAGATCTTATGATAAATTTGATCTGTTTACGAGCATTTGGATCGAATTAGAGAGTGACGTTTATTTTGATAATCCACATGTATAACATATCTTAATTGGAATTTTATTTATAATCATGGTAATAAATCTTGTTCGACGTCGGGTGCTTACCAAAAAAAATTGAGTCATGCTAGTTCATTACGACATGTATTAGCTAAAGAAAGATATTAAGATCAACGATAGATGTCGCCACCTTGTTAATTCTTCGTTGAATTTTATCTGATTGATTTCTACACTTTAGTATTTTGTGCTGCAGTTCTCATCTTCGTCGGTTATCAATAAATATAGGGGAATATTCCATAATTGCTTGCTTCATTTATTCTTTTTTCTTCATTTATTCTATATCATATTCAGTTTACTTCTTATCACTCAGACCTTTACGTTTATCAAGAAGTTTAAATAATTTTAGTGAATCCATAAGGCTGGTAACATATGCTTTTGGCGAATTGTAATTTTCATTTCTATCAATTATAAGTTTGAAATAATTTTTCTGAACCAGGGGCATTAATCGTACAGATATTAGTTATATTCCCGTCATTTCAACTAGTTTATTTGAAGGGCCAAATTGGTTTGCATCTCCTTTATTGATATTTACATGATGGTTCATTATCGACTTTTTCAATATTCAGATCTAACAAATTATAACATTTAATGAGCTTCAGATTTGTCAACATAAACTTGAAGACCCGGAGGCTAAATAAAATTTTGCACATTGCATACAGATGGAGATCATACATCGACTTTTGCAGAATTTGAACTACGAAGGTAGTGTCATTTAAATTTACTTAATGTTGATATATATATTTTTTTTTTCTTCGATTTACAACTATTTCGATTTATGTCTATTTCAATTTATGAATATTTCGATTTATGACTATTTTAATTTATGAATATTTCGACCTATGACTATTTCGATTTATATCTCATTTATTTAAAAACCGCTTTTGGTACTATACCTATTGCGATTCTATTTCAATATAAGAAATTCTCTGGTCAATTTTTACATGATACTTTGTGATAAAATGATATACCGGTATATTGCAGTATTTTTTGTTCCCAATACGTAATGTGATTTATACGTTTCTGTGTTAGTTGATAAAGCGAAAGATTAAAATAAGTCTTTAAGTGATCATTGAAGTGATTTTAAGGAAAAGTTTTAACAAACAAGAATATCATCATAGTGAGTATATTAAATATTCCGGAGGTGCAACAAATTCATCACTCATTTGTCGACATCATGGACGTATTTTCGTTAGTTCTATTTTTATTTTGTCTTTGAATTAAAATTTTCCTTTGTAAGTTTACAATAATTCGCGATGACAATTTGGCAGATCGCAATACGCCTTTTTGACTGCGACACCCAACACTACAATTGTAGCATGTTTTCAGTTATTTATAATTATGTCAAAGGAAGTCTGACAACATGTTTTCTTGAAAAGGTAGCAAGAGTTGGTTCTAACTTATTTCTGTTTGTGAATTTAAAAAAAAAAAATAAGTATCACTAAGTTTTCTCGTAACGGATTTCATCGACAAATACTGTAATGTCTTTGTGTGAAGGAATTTAATCACGATGTGTTCATAATATGTCATAAGAGTATTATCACTAAACTATACTAGCTGCCCTCATTTCAAGTGTATAAATGAGCAAATTAAAACACACCTTTAATTAATCTCGGGGGATCATCCTAATCTATTTCTTGTTTTGAATACATGTATTATAAAATCAAAAGGTTTCTAAATTTTCAACAATATGTAGCTAAATATATATATATATATATATATATACCCCAGTGGATTATTGATTGATTACTGTTTGATTTATTACTTATTTTCTCGTTCAGTTTTATTAGATACGGTACCACATCCGATAAATATTAATAAAAATAAGGTTTATTGACTAGTTCATAAGTTTAATCATTAGTCAATTTCGCCTCTTTAATCTTTGATGATTAGAATTTTTTTTCTCTATGCAATTTTTTTTTCTCATTCTAAATTATAGACGATTTTCATGAAAGATATAAACAGTTTGATAAACTTATCTGCCTCTCCATCTTTGCTAGCGATAAGTAAATTACGTATGTTTATGACCATATACAAAAAATCTAAATAAGCTTGGTTCATGTGTCATTATTCCCAAAACACCATCTGATTTCAGTACAGAAATATTCCCATAATTCTATCTAACTTATTTGAAAAATATATACCTTAATTCTTTAATTCTGGCGGTGAGTAGGTGCTCAAGGTAGACGGACGTATTTGTGTTAACAGGAGAATTTTTAAAAGTAGTGATTTTGGCAGAAATAGATGCTTTTTAAAACAAGAAAAAAGAACATTATTATCATATAGGCAACATTTTTTCGTCATGCTGTACTATATATTTGCAAGTTAGCAATTCTTGATAACCAGCATTATACATATATAATATATACCTTTGTAAACATTGCTTCATGAAAAATAAATGATTGATTGATTAGCAGCTTTACACTCAAGGTATCTCTTCCTGTATACATTTTAATCAAGTTTCTAACACGACTAAGGTCCAATGAAAAATTCAACTTGTGTTATGATCAAATCGTCATCTATGAAGAAATTACTGGTATCGTATGGTTTACTCTTTCTTGTCTTAATCTCGAAACCATATTTATGATCGAGTATAAATAAAAAATAGTATGTAATAGTATTATTCTAAAAGTGAAATTAGTATAAATTCTCTTATTCCTCTTTAAAAAAAAAAACTTAATTTTAGTTACTACCCTTTGTTTCTTTAGTTTGATTAAAACTTCATTGTTTTTAACTAAATAATTTCTGAGGACAAGGGAGAGAATCGAATAAATCAAATAGATCAGTGTGATGATATACAGAAGATTCCTCCGATATATTGAATTATTATATATTGTTTTCTTTTCATTTACATATAGCTTAAGATATAAAATAGTGATGTCGTTTCTATATTCGCGCACTTTTAAAACATTTGATACTTGAACATATTGACTTTGATATCCTTAATAAATGTATTTCCATTTCATATATTCGATTGGCTGAATTACGAAACAAACGGATCACTGCACATGGCCTGGATCACACTGATTGACATTATTCTTTATGAAGAACTATCTTTATGCTACAAGTGTTCCATTAATTTATTACTCTTGGAATAAGTTTGTCTGCAAAATTTAAATCCTGCTAATTTTGTAATATTTTACGCTTAGGTACATAAAACTTTCATAGATTTCATTTCTCATTTTGCATGACATTGTTATATCTACATTTATTTTAGAAATATGAGATTTTGGCATTGCCAGCAATTTGATTATATTTTGTATTAATTTCGATTTGGATCTACTTTATCACTTCAGAATTTTAAGAAATGCTAGAGGAGGTGAGCCTCTGTCTCGATATAATTTGTTCTTGTACCAACAAAATATAATACAATAACATTTTTTCCTCAATCTATGGTAGTCAATGGCGATCAAATAAAACGAGTAGTTTATACGCGTAATTCAAAATACAATATTAACTTGATTAATTTAAACAGTATTCGGGTGTTTTTGTCAAGTAGTCTATAAACTATGCTTCCATATATCACGTAAATCTTAATATAATATAAATGTCCTTGCACTTGCAAGTTTAAAAATTTGATAAATTATGACTAAATTGAAAGCTAATATAAAAGATATGATGATTACCTATTGTGTTTAGCTTATGACAATAGAGAACAAAAACAATGAAACCTTTTTTAAGGTTTTTATCATTAATAAGACGGTAACGCTTCGTGCGAATGGTAAAATTCTGAGTATGTAAAGTAAATCAAGTTTTATTTGGACAATTTTAGCGTAGGTTTCCTTCAACAAATTGTGATCGATATTTTACAACCGGGTATATATAACTACATATTACCAATTGGGAGGATTGCACATCGATAATTTAAAATCTACTCAAGTTTAAGTTCAAACGATGCAGGAACTTATTAATGCATTTAGTCTAAAATCTTTGGATTTTCAGCAAGGTCAACGAATAATAACCTTCACGATATGTCCCTATTCAGAATGTTATTACTCAACAACAGAAAAATTAACAAGGGTACACTCGACCTTCTTAAATTATTTTAATGAAACTAAACTATACTAATATACATTTGTATACATTTATCATTAACGTTAATATTTAGGTATTGAACACAAATTCTTCGAACCCTTTAGTCGTTTCGCTAGCTGTTGATGATTTTTGGCGTGGCAAAATTGTACTAAATTTCATGATCAATTTGAATTTTCTTCGTTGAAATATCTCTCCGACTGTCTATTTTAAATTTATTTTTTATTCATACATGAATTTTCATTTCTGCAGTTGCATTTTATATCTCTTTCACTGGTGGAGGTGTCTAGCTTCGCTATCCAGATGGCATTTTTTCGCCTCACCAGTTCAGACATTTCACTTTTTCTAACAGATAATATTATATTTACATATCATTTTCGTTTCACTTAGCTTATCCAGAACGGCTGATCTCAGAGTTCGGATAAAGTTAGGCATTTTAATTATTGAACTAGGATGCCCTTTATGGCTCAATTTGAGTCATGGCTCCTGTTAGTGCAGCCGCGGCCAATAATCACCAAAACAGTAACGGATATGTTCTAAAGGAAATAATGTACAATAAATCATAAAAATATATCTGTTATTTTGTTTAATTTGCCTTGATATAAAATATCTGCTTTGTCTGTTCGTTATCAGTAGAACACCTGAAATGAATCTTGACCTGTCAGTCTGCCTGTGGTTTATTGAAATGTCTTGTCTGGGATAACAAGATTTAATGCTAATCATTAAATCCATTTATCAAAGCAAGACAAGAATAGCTTATTTTCTTTAGTGAACCAAATGCACTAACGATAAAGATCTATGTATCTATGTATTTCTGATCAATGAACCGTGATTAGATCAGGCTATTTTTCACCTGTTAAGTAAATGTGAACTTCGCTCACGGGTTATTTATACGCATGCTTTCACCACTCGGGTGTCACTTTTGTTTGAAAATTCACCCTCCCTCCCACCCTTTTTGTATCATTTAGGATTTGATTCTGCTCTTAGTTTATGTATTTTCAGCAACTATCTTTGACTTTGACTTCGGATTACTTCGAGACCAACGTGAAAGTGCACAGAATGATTCAATTGGATGAGAAGATTCTTGATGTCAAACTTCATCGTCATTTCTATTTGCGGATTGGTCCGAGTCAGACAGACCTTGTCGCGGCTGTACAACAGGTCAACAGTCTAGATGGGAAGACATGTGCTAATTTAAGATTTATGTTGTGTAACAGTGATATTATGGCATTTTTTCGCCTCACCAGTTCAGACATTTCACTTTTTCTAACAGATAATATTATATTTACATATCATTTTCGTTGCACTTAGCTTATCCAGAACGGCTGATCTCAGAGTTCGGATAAAGTTAGGCATTTTAATTATTGAACTAGGATGCCCTTTATGGCTCAATTTGAGTCATGGCTCCTGTTAGTGCAGCCGCGGCCAATAATCACCAAAACAGTAACGGATATGTTCTAAAGGAAATAATGTACAATAAATCATAAAAATATATCTGTTATTTTGTTTAATTTGCCTTGATATAAAATATCTGCTTTGTCTGTTCGTTATCAGTAGAACACCTGAAATGAATCTTGACCTGTCAGTCTGCCTGTGGTTTATTGAAATGTCTTGTCTGGGATAAAACACTTTTCCGACAGTCGATAAGTTGAGGCGTGACGCAGACAAGGTGTACAACGATATTTATAGCACGCCAAAGTCACATAAACTCGATAAACTAGGTTTCACAAACGTAAACCCTAGTTTACACATGGAAAACCTAGTTTTCCAAGTGAAAATTAGGGTTTACATATGGTAATGATAATTAATTCTAGGTGTCACAAAAATGAAACAATTTGCATTCACAAATGTAAACCTATGTTTACGCATGTGAAACTAGGTTTTGCACGTGGAAAAGTATGTTTTCATATCATTTTGGATAGAAAGCTATTGTTAACATAAATTAATTCTGATAATGATAATTAAAATCTGTGTTAAAGACATTTTAAATAAGTGTAAATGAAAATTCATAATTTCTGTTAACAAAAGTTTTAGCCAATCAGATCACCTGTTTCTTTCTGGTAATGGTAATTTTATCCAATGAAATTGCTTGATACAGTCTGATAATGGAAATTTTCCTAATTTCTGTTAACAAAAGTTTTAGCTAAGCAGATAGCCTGTTTCTTTCTGGTAATGGTAATTTTATCAAATGAAATTGATTGATACAGTCTGATAATCGGAATTTTCCTAATTTCTGTTAACAGAAGTTTTAGCGAATCAGATGACCTGTTTCATTCTGGTAATTTTATTCATATTTAGAATGAAACAGGTCATCTGATTCGCTAAAAATTTCCATTATCAGACTGTATCAATCAATTTCATTGGATAAAATTACCATAAACAGAAAGAAACAGGTTATCTGATTAGCTAAAACTTTTGTTAACAGAAATTGGGAAAAAATATCCATTATCAGACTGTATCAGGCAATAATAAACTTCCGTCAAACTAACATTTTGAAAACTTGTACACATGGATCGACATTCGCTGGCTGGTTTACATTAAATAGATTCTGTATTGGATCGTTTGAATAGTATTTTACTTGGTGAACAACGTAGTGCTCAACAAGGAAATTTTGACGACAGTTACTGTAAATAAAAAAAAAACACAAACTAATAATAAGCAGAGTAATTTACTTATATATATATATAGAAAGTATTTGTTAAACGCATTCTGATTGGATTGAATTTCCATTACCACAAGTAAAACCTATCCTGAATGGTCAAAATGTTAATTCTCAAACTTGGAAGAAAATTCCTTTACCACGAGTAAGAGCTCATTTGATTGGATGAAATATATATTCACATTCACATGAATGCATTTTGATTGGTGGAAAGTAGTGTTAACAAGAAATTATTAAGAGAAACCTGGTTTCACATTTGCTAATCATAGTTTAATGCAATAAAATAGGTTTTGGCGTGTAAACTATACTTTACGCGTTCTAATGATCAATAATTAGAATTCTTGTGCCGATGTGATGAAAATTAGAAAAACTAGGTTTTACGAGTGAAAAAGTAGGTTTTCGCTCGTAAAACTAGGTTTCACAACAGAAAAACTAGGTTTTACAGTAAGTACATGTTTGGTTCTAATTTTATAAACGACTTGTGTATTGATATCACTTTTGTATATTGAATAAAAGTAGTTCCATGAATCAAGATGGCTTAGTATTTGTTCTTCTGAACACACACAACATTTTGGCGACGAGTGCTGGACAATTCACATCTCTTCCCACATGAACTGGTAAAATGGGTGAACAAGAAGGCGCTGCTACAGTAGGACAGGTCCGATCGATTGGTAAAATCGGGGCATTGGATGAATCTATCGAAACATGGGAGGTCTACACAGAGCGTGTCGATCTATATTTCACTGCAAACGGTGTATCCGAGGATCTCAAAGTTCCTTCGTTTCTTGCAGTAATAGACATTTTTCACCGTGACGAACTTCGCACTTCGTACTTCGAACTTCGCACTTTAATTTTATAAATGGGTTGCCAAACTACGCGCCAATAGTACAGGAAGTCCCATATACCAATTCCATTGAGTATATTAATCAAGATGTAGATGACTCCGCTTATGAGTTTATACGTAAATGACAGCTACTCCAATGATTCTTCAATGTTCGAAGTGCGAAGTACGAAGTTCGGAGTGCAAAGTTCGTCACGATGAAAAATGTCTATTAGGTGCTAAAACTTACGGGTTACTAAAGAACATTGTTGCTCCAAGAAGGCCAGCAGACCTTACTTATGCACAAATTCTAGAACATTTGAATACACATTTGAACCCAAAGCCATCTGTAATTGCAAAGAGATTTCGCTTTCATAAACGTGACCAGCGTCCGAACGAAACTATTATGTCGTGCATTGCAGAATTACGTAAACTCTCGATACACTGCAACTTTGGCAAAACTGTTGATGATACTTTGCGTGATCGTTTTGTATGTGGGGGGGGGGGGGGGGGGGGGTAATGCATGAAAGTATACAAAAGAAACTCTTAGCAGAATCTGCACTCACTCTCGAGCCTGCGATTAAAATCTCGCATGCTATGGAAACCGCAGGCAGAGATGCTGTAGAATTACGTGAAAACGTCAAAATGTTGCTGTCAATAAGCTTTCTACGGGTGCTAGTAAGCCGAGAAAAAAAAAGGATACAAGCCACACCCTAATCAAGGTAAACAACAAAAACAACAGGTACAGGTGTAGCCAAAACCTGGACCTAAACCTATACCGTGTTGTAGATGTCTTGGTAACCATGATGTTGCGAAATGTTACCACTCTAACGCTATTTGTCATTATTGTTCTAAGGAAGGACACATAGAGAAAGCGTGTCTCAAAAAGAAGAAAGATGAATCGGGTAAACAAGCTGTTAAAGGTTTAAAATACTTGCAGGAGGATGACCCTTACTTCGATCCGATGTATCACATGCATAGTGTTAATACGCTTAACAGAGTAGATCCGATCGTGTTGCATCCAATTATTCAAGGTCATACTTTAGACATGAAGCTTGACACTGGATCCGCTATTTCTTTGATACCCGAGTCGTTTTATACGCAGTACTTGTCAAATGTACCACTTAAACGCACAAACACTCGACTAAAAATGTACACTGGAGAAGAAATCGTGCCATTAGGTACTGTTTGAGTTTCGATGACTCTTAATGATCACACTTCGGATATCGATCTTATGGTTGTCAGGCATACAGGACCGGCATTATTTGGTAGGGATGGACTCGCCTTATTCAAAGTTGACTGGCATGAAATTAAAGTTATTAAGTCACAGAACACAGAGGCAGTGTTACAGGACATACTTACACGTCACAAGCGATTATTTGAGCCAGGTATTGGTAAATTAAAGGATATCAAGGCTTCACTTCACTTACAGGAAAATGCTCAGCCTAAATTTTATAAGGCTCGACCTGTTGCTTTCACGTTACGTCCGAAAGTCGAAACTGAACTTACCAGATTGGAAAACGAAGGTACGTATTATTACGCCAGTTAGTCACAGTCAGTGGGCTTCTCCTATAGTCCCTGTAGTCAAAAGGAATGGACAAGTACGCATATGTGGGGATTATAAGGTTACGATCAATCCTGTCATGAAAATTGAACAATATCCGCTCCCGAGAATACACGATATCTTTGCATCATTAGCGGGAGGTAAGAAATCTTCCAAAATAGATTTAACTCAAGCGTACAAAACGATTGAAATGGACGAAGGATCCAAGGAATATCGAACAATTAACACGCACAAAGGTCTTTTTCGTTTCAACCGTCTTCAGTTTGGCGTTGCAAGTGCACCAGCACTTTGACAGAGAGCAATTGAACAAGTGCTCCAGGGCATACCATTTACCTCATGTAACTTAGATGACATGATAATCAGTGGCAAATATGATGAGGAACACTTACAAAACCTCAATGATGTACTAGATCGTCTTCAAAATTTTGGATTAAAGGTCAATCTTGAAAAATGCGAATTTTTCAAAGATCAGGTTTCATATTGTGGACACATAATTTCGGAGGAAGGTTTGAAGAAATCATCGGACAAGATGGAAGTTGTCATTAAAGCGGCGAAGCCAGAAAACGTACAGCAGCTACGTTCCTTCTTAGGCTTAGTAAATTATTACCGGACTTTCTTACCGAATCTATCCACAGTTCTAGGACCGTTAAACGAACTCCTACAAGGAGGGAAAACATGGAAATGGTCAACAAAATGTGATAAAGCGTTCACAAATGTCAAGAAAATGATGATGTCTAATCAAGTCTTATGTCACTACGACCCTAGCTAGCGTGTAAAGCTAGCCTGTTACGCGTCACCTTACGGACTGGGTAGTGTACTATCGCATATCATGGAAGATGGAACGGAACGTCCAATTGCATTTGCTTCGAGGTCATTAACGAAAGGTGAAAAAGGCTACTCACAGATAGATAAAGAAGCATTAGCTCTGTATTGGGTAGTATTGAAATTTCATACGTACCTGTATGGTCGTCATTTTACGTTGGTAACAGACCACAAACCGCCTGTCAGCATTCTGAATCTGCAAGCCGGTATACCAACAATGACCGCAGCAAGACTTCAGCGTTACACTTTATATCTAACAAGTCATACTTACGACATAGAATATCGCATACTAAAGCGCACTGTAATGCTGCTGGACTTAGAAGACTGCCGTTGTCTAACACAAACGATGATTACACTGATAACACATCAGCATTCTACGCTACACAGTTTGAACACTTACCGATTAGCAGCTCACAAGTCAGTACTGAAACTCAGCGTAACAGCGTTCTTTCACATGTACTGGATCATGTATCGAAGGGAGATAATCAATTACCTGATTATGAACATTTCAAGCCTTACCGTACTCGTTTTAATGAGCTAAATACACATCAAGGTTGTGTTATATGGGGAAATCGAGTAATTATACCGGGATCTCTTAGAAAGCAAATTCTACATGACTTACATGAAGGACACAGTGGCATTGTCAAAACAAAAACAATTGCCAGATCTTATGTATGATGGTCGAAAATAGATCAGGACATTGAAGAATTATGCAATTCATGTTCATGTTGTCAGAAAGTCAGCAACATGCCGCAAGCCGCGTCCATACATCCGTGGGATTGGCCCAGTAGTCCCTGAGAACGTTAGCATATTGACTTTGCAGGACTATTTATGCAATCTATGTTTCTAATCATTGTTGATGCTCACTCTAAGTGGTTAGAAGTTTACCCTATGCAATCTACACCAGCTTCAAAGACTATCGAGAAACTTCACATACGTTTTGCACAATATGGATTGCCGAAGCAGATTGTATCGGATAATGGACCACAATTTTTGGCTGATGAATTTCGTACCTTTCTATCACAATATGGAATTCAACATATAAACTCAGCTCCTTACAATCCGCGAACGAATGGTCAAGCTGAACACCTAGTTCAAGTTTTTAAGAATGCGATGAAAAGTGCAAAGGGAGATGACCGTAGTTTGAATCACAAGCTTAGCATATTTCTGTTCAAGTACCGAACAACTCCGCATTCCGTTACTAACGAAACACCGGCAAAGTTGTTATTAGGCCGAGATCTCAGAACCAGATTAGATCTTCTTAAACCAGATTTAGAAGCTAAAGTCACTTCAGGTCAAGAAAGAATGAAACTTTCTAAGCATTGTGGAAAGAAAGTTCGTGAATTCAGGCTGCATTCGTAACGCAGTTCCGCACAAGCAGAACACTGTTCCGAACTTTCGAACACGACAGAACAGTGTTTGGAACCTGTTCCTCTTGTTCTTTTCGCCAAGCAGGTGTAGCCGGCACAGAACAGAAACAACTGGCGGAAAATATGCTGGTCTAACGTGAATAAGGGACAACATTCACTTCAAATAAAGCAACGAGGGTGCATATCTCCCGGAAAGGTGTCATATATACTTCTACAAACTAACCATACATATTCCATTATTATATATGCTGTCCAACCCTTCAAACGTTGCAACGATGCAAGTGCAGTGACAGTTTTGCACGAAGGAAGTTAATTTTCCTAAGTAGTCGTCCTTCTTTCCTAGGCTTAAAACGTGTCTTGTACTTGCCTTCGAGCAAATTTTAATTTCTCAATTGTCTTTAATTATGTACGATAATATGTAAAGGACTATTCCAAAAGTAATCTGTTACCCCCCACCCCAACCACCACCATCATCACCACAACCAATGGAGAGGTATGCTTATCATGTAAAAAAGAAATTGAACATTTTAGGAAAATTTCTATGTTACCTTGGACATTTCTTTGGGTGACTTTTTGTGCCATAATAATTTAAGCATGTTTTTATACTGATGCACGTATTTTTTCTGTCTTTTTGTATGGTAAAACTCAAAACTTGAACATAACTTTTAAACATGTGTATTCCTTTTTGCAAGAATTTTTTGTTATGAGGATGAAAATTTGACCTTTTTTTTAATTCTGAGTTTGACCTACTTATAAAAACAGGGTTTTTGCTGATGAAAGTTGTGTACCAAGGCAAGGACTTATAAACTTGTGTAAATCCCTAATCAAAATTGAAATATGTGTGGGAGAGGTGAACATTTCAACAGAAATTATTCATTTTTTCATCTATTTTTCTTTCTATATTCTTATTATTTCTCAAACTCCTACCTTTATATCCTCTTTAATCGCTTTAAGAGTGAATTAAATATAGTGTGATAATTTCCAACAATGTTTATAAGGAGTGTAGTATCACTGCTGTCAAGAGGGTCAGTCCTCAACGCTGTTTTATCCCTTTTATGATGCGATTCTTCCATTTCTACTAATACCACTGTTCAAGTGCTGCCTTTTCAGCCATATTGGATCTGTTCCATCTGTTCTATCGCATTCGAAAGGCAGAACAAATGGAACAATCAGAACAGAGTTCTGCACAAGCGTTACGAATGCAGCCTCAGTAACAATCAAAATGCTATGGTTCGTGATTACCGCTCACATGAAGAAAAATGAATTCCAGCTACTATCAATTCGCGTACTGGACCATTTTCTTACAGTGTCGATACTGGATATGGTACTTCATGGCGTCGACATGCAGATCAAATTCGTTTTGGAACATGCGAACGTGAAGATCCGCAAATTGATGTTGTTCCGCACACTCCGATTAGTGTTACATCTGATGTTACATAAGAGTTTTATCATTAACAGACGGTTGTCGACCGACGAAGTACGTCCGAACGAAACTCGCCAAACTGAAGGGGTCGTGTATAAAAAAAAACATGATGTATCTTTCAAAAACTTAAATAAAACTTTATTGAGACGAATACATTTAAAAACTATATATGTATGTATGTTTTTTATTACTGACTGCAGTACTAACAGAGTTTTTGTTTAGATTTTTAAAAGACATATCATGATTTTTATACAAGACCCCTTAAGTTTGGCGAGTTTCGTTCGGACGTACTTCGTCGGCCAACAATCGTCTGTTATTGGTAAATCTCTATGAAAACCACACTTTTTACCGGAGAAACTGTTACAAATTTCTGATACGTCACAGAAGCAGCCTGAACCGACACAAGTTGCTTCTACTCCGCAAAAGACAGTGCAAATCCGTCACTATCCACAGAGGGAAAGGCGTGGTCCAAAGTATTGAAGTGATTATGCGTAATTTGTGAAATTATGTGAAAGTGAAAGGGCATAATAATCCCTTTATTGTGGAAAGTGAAAATCAGTGAAAAGGGCATAATAATCCCTTGTTGTTGTTATTATTTCATTGTGTAGTGAGAACCCAAACAGGTTCATGATAATGAGTTCATATTTCATTCCATGTGTACATATTTATTGTATAATGTATATCTATTGAAAATTGATAATTATTTGATTTTTGTGTCGCCTGCGAAGCGACTCTTAGGGATCACTTTGTCCGTTGTTCGTCTGTCCGTCCGTCCGTCCTTCCGTTCGTTCGTCCGTCTGTCCGTCCGTCAGTCCGTCTGTCTGTCTGTCACACTTTGGGTGTCACAGCCCATAACTTTTGAATGGTAAGTGATAGGGCTTTGATATTTCACATGTGTATTCCTTGTGACAAGACCTTTCTACACATACCATAATTTTTGACCTATTGACCTTGACCTAGATATTTGACCTACTTTTCAAAAAAAGTAAGATTGCCTATATCTTTTGATTGGGAAGGGATAGGGCTTTGATATTTCACACATGTAGTCCTTGTGACTAGACCTTTATACACATACCATAATTTTTGACCTAGTGACCTTAATCTAGATATTTGACCTACTTTTCAAAAAAGTTAAAATTTGCAATATCTTTTGAAGGGTTAGTGATAGGGCTTTGCTATTTCACACGTGTATTGGTTCTAACAAGACCTTTCTACACATACCATAATTTTTGACCTAGTGACCTTGACCTACATATTTGACCTACTTTAAAAAAAATTTAGATTGTATATATCTTTTGATTGGTAAAGGATAAGGCTTTGAAATTTCACTTGTGTATTCCTTGTAACAAGACCTTTCTGCACATTCTATGATTTTTGACCTTGTGACCTTGACATAGAAATTTGACCTACTTTTCAAAAAAGTTGGGACTCGCTATATCTTTCGAAAGATTAGTGATAAGTCTTTGACATTTCACGTGTGTATTCTTTGTGACAAGACCTTTCTAAGCATACTATAATTTTTTGACCTAGTGACCTTGACCTAGTTATTTGACCTTTTATTCTAAGGATTGCGTATATTTTTTGATTCGTAAGTGATAAGGTTTTAATACTTCACACATATATTTCTTATGATGTGACCTTTGTTTTGTTACCAAAATATTTACGTAGTGACCTAGTTGATTGACATCATTTTGTGAAAATTTGAGATTGACCATATCTTTCGATCGGTAAGTAAGAGGTCTGATATTTCACATATGAATTTCATTAAACAAGACTTTTATAGTGATACCAGTAATTTTGAACCATGTGATCCACCTCCTAGAATAAGCCGCTTCGCAGGCGACACAAGCATTCCTTGGATTGCTATTTTTATACATTTAATTCTCTTGATTAAAGAAATATTTTCTAAAGACATTCTACTACATGGACAGTAAATAAAATTTCATATTTATAATATTATTATATCCGTTATGGACTTCTATAATAGAAAGGGAGGAATGTAGTGTATCCGGATTTATAAGTACATGTTTGGTTCTAATTTTATACACGACTTGTGTATTGATATCGCTTTTGTGTATTGAATAAAAGTAGTTCCATGAGTCAAGATGGCTGAGTATTTGTTTTTCTGTACCCACACAACAGTATGGTGTGTGTGAGTGCTGTTTTGAAATGTATTAATGGCTAATAACATTCAGATAGTTACTGCGAACTGTCAAGGTCTTGGTAACGCACAGAAAAGAAAGGATGTATTAATTTTTTACAGAATTTTTTTTTACAGAATTAAAATATTATTTGCCTTCAAGATACCTATTTTATCACTGAACTTGAACCATATATACAATCCCAGTGGGAATACAAGTACATCTTTAATTCGTTTATTTCTAACTCAAGAGGAGTTGCTATTCTTTTTAATAATAACTTTGAATTTGAACTACATAGAGAAAGAAAAGATTCAAATGGCAACATATGAGCTTTAGATTTAAGTATTGAAGGCCAAAAATGTACACTAATTAACATATATGGACCAAATTCAGACAACCCTATTTTCTTTGAAGACATAAAAGAAATTTTTGAAGATTTTGATAATGAACACTTGATTTTGTGTGGCGACTTTAATATTGCACTGGAACCATGTCTTGATACTTTTAATTATATTAACACAAACAATCCAAATGCTAGAGACAAATTGATACAAATCATGAATGAGTTAGATTAAATAGACTATTTTAGAATTTTGAATCCTGAAGCTAAAATTTACACATGGCATAGAAAAAACCCTATAAAATATGGCCGCTTAGACTATTTCCTTACTTCTAGTGATCTAGCAAATTTTATTCAAAAGATAGATGTAAAAGCAGGATATACAATGTAGATCAGATCACTCTTCATTTGTTCTAGAACTGAAACTTAATGAATTTGAGAGAGGCAGGGGTCTATGGAAATTTAATAATAACTTACTTAAAGATAAAGATTACATTACCAAGGTTAAGGAAACAATAGATAAAGTTAAGTATCAATATGCCAATATTTTATATAGGGAAGAAGCTATAAAATATATACCAAATGAACTATTATGCCTTTCAAAAAGTATTTTTAAATTTTCCTCTTGTACAGAATTTATGGACATGCAGAGCTAGCTCTAATAATAAAAAACAAAACTAATTTGGAAATAGATATCGAGCCTTAAAAAAATTCTTTTTGGAGAATCTTTTTCTAGAAATAATATTGCTATCAATTTCATCTATTTATCAACTTAACAGTATATTTATATTAAATTAAAGAAAAATAAACTTGTTAACACTAATCAACTTATAAATGTCTTAAAATTAAAATATAAACTTGAAAAAACAATTTCACTTCGACACTTAAGATTAAATTATTTTTTATCAAATTTGGTCAAACTGGCGACCTTTTTTTGAAGATACATCATAACTTTGTCTTAGAGTAGATTCCTCATGTGATTATAATTCGCTATATCTCTACTTATTACTAGTATATTATTCTCTATTACTGTTGTGTTACATAACAGTATTATATCCCTACATATTACTAGTATATTATTCTCTATTACTGTTGTGTTACATAACAGTACTATATCCCTACATATTACTAGTATATTATTCTCTATTACTGTTGTGTTACATAACAGTACTATATCTCTACATATTACTAGTATATTATTCTCTATTACTGTTGTGTTACATAACAGTACAATATCCCTACATATTACTAGTATATTATTCTCTATTACTGTTGTGTTGCATAACAGTACTATATCCCTACATATTACTAGTATATTATTCTCTATTATTATATCTCTACTGATTTTTTCCTATATAAAATGAGACTCATTAAATTTAACTAAATCCCTGAAAATCGCCTGATAAGACTATTTCCCTGCAAAGGGGTGCGTTAGTTGAGAAGACTATTTCCCTAGGGAGTTAGTTTCAAAATGGGGCGGAGCTTCTTTTAGGGGTGTGTCAGTATCAGCCAATCAGCGCCGTTGAAGGTTGATCGGTGATCGGATGACGCTATCAATACGCGAGCAGAGTAATCCGCCCCCTATCCGCTTAGCACATAAATTAATCCGCAATGAAATAAAACAATCAAAAATTAAACATGTATGAGTATGATAAATGATGTTTCTGTTTATCTTATCATCAAAAATTAATATTTTCCGTTACTCAGTCATTCAGTCGAGAAGGCAAGGCAAAATCATTAGAATTTCCATTTGAACCCTGTGAACCTATTAAGAGATATGTTTGTTTCAGTATAATGTTTGTTTCTGTATAACTAAGACATATGTTTGTTTCAGTATAATGTTTGTTTCGGTATAATAAAACAGTTAAAGTATACCATTGAGGGAGTTAGCACGATTCTGGTTCCCCTCGACCAGACCTATTTCCCTCGGCTTCGCCTCGGGAAATAGGTCTGGTCTCGGGGAACCAGAATCGTGCTAACTCCCTCAATGGTATACTTTAACTGTATATTACTGTTGTGTTGCATAACAGTACTATATCCCTACATATTACTAGAATATTATTCTCTATTACTGTTGTGTTACATAACAGTACTATATCCCTACATATTACTAGTATATTATTCTCTATTATTATACCTCTACTGATTTTTTCCTATATAAAAAGAGACTCATTAAATTTAACTAAATCCCTGAAAATCGCCTGATAAGACTATTTCCCTGCAAAGGGGTGCGTTAGTTGAGAAGACTATTTCCCTAGGGAGTTAGTTTCAAAATGGGGCGGAGCTTCTTTGGGGGTGTGTCAGTATCAGCCAATCAGCGCCGTTGAAGGTTGATCGGATGATGTGAAGGTTGATCGGATGACGCTATCAATACGCGAGCAGAGTAATCCGCCTCCTATCCGCTTAGCACATAAATTAATTCGCAATAAAATAAAACAATCAAAAATTAAACATGTATGAGTATGATAAATGAGGTTTCTGTTTATCTTATCATCAGAAATTAATATTTTCCGTTACTCAGTCATGCAGTCGAGAAGGCAAGGCAAAATCATTAGAATTTCCATTTGAACCCTGTGAACCTAAGAGATATGTTCGTTTCAGTATAATGTTTGTTTCTGTATACCTAAGAGATATGTTTGTTTCAGTATAATGTTTGTTTCGGTATAATAAAACAGTTAAAGTATACCATTGAGGGAGTTAGCACGATTCTGGTTCCCCTCGACCAGACCTATTTCCCTCGGCTTCGCCTCGGGAAATAGGTCTGGTCTCGGGGAACCAGAATCGTGCTAACTCCCTCAATGGTATACTTTAACTGTATATTACTGTTGTGTTACATAACAGTACTATATTCCTACATATTACTAGTATATTATTCTCTATTACTGTTGTGTTGAATAACAGTACTATATCCCTACATATTACTAGTATATTATTCTCTATTACTATTGTGTTACATAACAGTACTATATCCCTACATATAACTAGTATGTTATTCTCTATTACTGTTGTGTTACATAACAGTACTATATCCCTACATATTACTAGTATGTTATTCTCTATTACTGTTGTGTGTTACATAACAGTACTATATCCCTACATATACTTAGTATATTATTCTCTATTATTGTTGTGTTGCATAACAGTGCTATATCTCTACATATTACTAGTACATTATTCTCTATTACTGTTGTGTTGCATAACAGTACTATATCCCTACATATTACTAGTATATTATTCTCTATTACTGTTGTGTTGCATAACAGTACTATATCCCAACATATTACTAGTATATTATTCTCTATTACTGTTGTGTTGCATAACAGTACTATATCCCTACATATTACTAGTATGTTATTCTCTGTTCTAATTCATTCTGTTTATTTCACGCATTCTGATTGGTTCACAGGATTTCTACAAGCATGTATAACGACGATATATATGCCGCAAACCGACTCACTTGACATACTTTAAAATGTATTCCTACGAAAAGTTGCACGTTACAAGCTTTAGCTTTTAGGTATTAGCTTGTAAATTGCGTTCTCCACATGTAAACAACAGAGCAAGTAAGTTTATTATTGATAACACATTGATTTTTCGCTATTGTAATAAATACGAAGGATTTGTATTTCATATTTTACAGCGCAATAATTTCTGTTGGTCGTTGTCAGTCCTCCGTAGCAACGTCACCTCTAAAGCGATGCATGAGACCCTCTGAGGGGTATAAAAAGTTTAAATATGTCAATTGAATTAGAATAGGGATAAACGTGCCGTGTTTTGTGGTTCCGACAGGTATATGTTGGATATACTGTTGGAAACATACGTTATACCGTCGGGGACAAGCCCCGACGGTATAACTGCGTTTCCAACAGTATATCCAACATATACCTGTCGGAACCACAAAACACAGTACGTTTATCCCCTAATTACTGTTGTGTTGCATAACAGTACTATATCCCTACATATTACTAGTATATTATTCTCTATTACTGTTGTGTTACATAACAGTACTATATCCCTACATATACTTAGTATATTATTCTCTATTACTGTTGTGTTACATAACAGTACTATATCCCTACATATTACTAGTATATTATTCTCTATTACTGTTGTATCTGTACATGCTGTAGATGTGAACAAAAAAAAAAAAAAGAAAACAAAAAAACCCCCACTTTTCCTGGGGGGGGGGGACTTATTGTATAGAAGACTTTCTCCGAACGACACTTGGTATGTAGTAAGCTTTCCCAATGGGATCTGAAGAATATATCATGTGAAAAGTGTAGACTTTCCAATGGGGGAATACTGACTATATACATTGTAGTAGACTTTCCCCTTGGGAAGACTTACTATATACATGTAGTAGACTTTCCCCGGGGGGGGGGGGGGGGGGGCAATGACTATATAGCAGACTTTCCCCAGAGGAAGACTGGCTATATAGCAGACTTTCCCGGGGGCAGACTGACTATACTCCTGACTTTCCCCGGGGGAACAGTATATAGTAGACTTTCCCCGGGGAAGGCTGGCTATATGGTCTACAGACTTTCCCTCAGGGAAGATTGGCTACATAGTAGCTTACATGTAAATTGCCCAAGTTCCTCGCATACTCTACTTGGCATTTCTATCGCGTCTACAACGTGTCTACTACATGTACTCCGCTGCATTTCTTTACAAATCGGCATGGAAGACACTTTTTAAAGTCGTGAAAATCGCCAACTTTGCAAAGGAATATTGTATGCATTCATACGAGTATGAATCACGCATAGATTGCGTAAGAACTGCGTAAAAATTACATTCTAATGCAACGTCGCTATAACGTCGAATTTCATTGGTTGTTTGCTCCTCAGTTATCAGGCTGTAAAACGAGAACATACTATGCTTTGACGTTGCTAATGTCCCATTAATTTCGCCTAATATTCACAAAAATATAGATTGCATAAGAATGGGAATAACTAGATACTGACGTTATGTTTGCGGACGATAAATGCTTAAAATCAGCGTTAATTTTACTGTCCGCAAACATAACGTCAGATGCTAGTTATTCCCTAATTAATTTAACGCATATATCGCGTAAATCCAAAAAGTCGAAAAATTTAGTGTCACTTAAAACAGTTTTCACGTATGAGAGAAACTTAAACGTGTAAGTTCCGATGTCCGTACCATTTACATTTATTGATTGTTTAACGCACTTTCAGGTTCTGTAAATTCGAACATGTTTATATTATAGTATTTGTTTTTATTATATAATTAAAATTTCCGGTAAAATTGAGAAATTGTGATGAAAGATACAATAACTACTTGGAATAAGGACCCATTTTTAGACATAAAATAAACAGAAAACCTGCTTTACGAAGTAAATGACAAAAACTTCGCGATTGTCTGTACAAATCCATAAATACTCCAATCAATACGGAATCGAATCGAATTAAATATATCAGAAAATTTGTGATACAATAATTATGCATTTTTACAAAACATCTTTTTAAAACTATCTTTCGTGTCAACACTTCTTTGTCTTCCATTATTTCTCTCAATATCCATTTCAAAATGATGAAAAAAAAATTAATTTGAGGAAAATTAATTTTAATGACGGAGGGACCAGACTCGTCTGCAATTTTTAATTTTTAATGTCTTTTATTGACTAAGTTTTACGTCTTGAATAGTTAGTAACCCCCACCCCAAACCAATCTGATTTCTTCGAGAAAAAAAAAGTTATAAAGAAACAGAGATGAAAATACACATTTTTTTTCTTTTTTAACCATTGTTTAACGTTTCTGCTAGAGCTTCGTCTTGTAATTTTTTTAAAGTTGAAAGGACGTAAAACATACAATAAGAGATACTATTTTGGATAAATAACATACTCCAATACACAAAACCACATGGAGTATCCCCAATTAAGTACACTAATTGTCAAACTAATAGTAGACGGTGATAGAAAACAACATAATTAGTTGTTTTATGGATAATTATCACTTTATCCTACATATTCATTGTGGACGGATCATCTGGGGACGGATCGTCTGGGGACGGATCGTCTGGGGACGGATCGTCTTGGGGACGGAAAGACCTGGGGACGGATTTATTTGTGGACGGATCGTCCTGCTACCGATAATTTACATACCGGTATACGTCTGATACCAAACATCGTCGGAAACCCATGGCATCTTCTCCGTTCATCGTAGGGCAAAAGGCTGTGGGTTTCCGACTATGGATACCAAATCGAGCGTCACATTTATCATAAAGGAAAGAATGCTTATAAAATATCTTGGGTTTTGTGCGTCCACTGCACATTCAGTGAAACATCATCATACAGTCAACAAGCATATTCAAATTTCAGATTTATTTCACCATTCTGTTTTATCAATGGATAAACATTTCAACAAAATAACATCAACGACAAAATTATTTATAAATAACACAAATTTTGCTGGTATACAAATTCAGTTACACAAGTATTCTGTACATCATGCATATTACAAGTAAACATCAGTACTTCATGAACGAATCTGGAAAAAGGATGGTCGGGATTGCCAGGTCAACCCCCCTCCCCTCTTCCCGGAACACTACAAATAATGCATATTTTCCGAACTGTTTGTATATGATTTTCTAGCGCTCTTAACACATAATTGATTCAATTGTTGGATTGATTAATATATATGAGGGGACGACCATTTGATCGGAAGGGGGGAGGGGGGGGGGGGGGGGGAGTTGGCATCTATTTTCATCACACAGCCGGCCAGATTATCTATTTTCCAGTAACTCAAGGTAAGACAATTCTGATAAGCAACAAAAAAAAAATAACAAAAAAAAAAAAAATTAAAAAAAAAAATTAAAAAATTGAAAAAAAAAATATATAAAATGAAATAAAAGAAAGAATAAAAAGAAAATGATAATAATAAAACACATTAATCATAGGTAGCCTAAAACTTTTGTCAGAATTTCGATCATGTATTAATTGACTTCAACTGAATAATGTTAATTTTGTCTATATATATATATATATACATGTATGCTTGTATTTAAAGAAAATGCATTGCATTACAAATTTATTTTAGACTTATTCTTAATAACAATTGATATGAAATATCATGGATCAGGAGGGGCGAGCGGAGGGAGCCTGAAATCTTTTGAGTGTATGGCGAACGAAGCGGGCTAGGGTGTTTTTGTAGGTGTACCGCTTACGCGAAGCTTAGTGTACCATGTATGGCGAGAGAAATTTTTGAATTTTTTAAAGGATGAGGGCCAGAATATTTATTTTCTGCTACATGTACCAAGAGGGTCAGAACCCCCCCCCCCCCCCCAATATCAAATGTTCTCATCATGTTGCTGTTGGTTCTTTATCCGAGTCCGGCTGGAGATCCCATCCTGTTTACTACACAGTCATTCTACAACTCCATATAAGATCGATAAAAAGTAATGTACATGTACTTTAGAATCAAAATGAATACTACAATAATAAATTGAAATGTCTATGTCAAGGATATCCCAAATCTTCGAAAGAAAAATCCGTATAGATATTAAGTGAAGAAGGGAACATCAATATGAAATTTCGTTCCCAAAATTGCATGTACATTTATATGTTTGTGTGAAAGTGTTTTTAATATGAAATTGCTATCAAGATATATTTTCAAATTAATTTTAAAGCTAAATGTATGCACTTTGATGACAGCAATTCTCCTCGGAAAAGCTATTTCTTACTATTTCAGAATTACAGCTATTTCTAGAAACAACGAACAGAAATTCTAGCAGATCATTTAAAACTGCAGTTTCCTCAAGCAAGAAAAGAAATTTTTGCTGGTAAACATGGAATACCAATTCCAGGTTTGTTTATTATTGCGTCAGATGTAAGTTTGCACAAGACTTTGTACGTATTCTTGACAATTCGCACTATCACAAGGAAAGTCAATCAGGCCAGAAAGTTCAAATTCGGTCATCATTGTAAAGGAATTTAGAGACTAGAGCAATTAAACAGCACCGGTGTTAATTCCTTAATTAATTTTAGTGTATAATTTACACGCATGGCTAGGTACATTCTGATATTGATATATCGTCTCCATCGAAATTTTCAACTTCAACCTTGTCCTCCTCATTTGAATTCTGATTGCTCTTTTCGCTGCATGTTTTTGATTCGATACTTGACCGCGAGGTGGCGCTGTTTGGTGATTTCCGGACCCATGTCTCGCCGTCGTCTTCTGGAACTATGTTGATCTCTTGTACTTCCGTTGGTTTTGTCTTCCTCCGCAATCGTATGTGCCGCTTCACATAATTGAAAAATTTTCTTGACTGCAAAAAAACAAAAAACAAAAATATATATATAGAAAATTACAAACTACGATTTAAAAGTATCACAAACAAATCAATGGGTGTAAATAGTTTAAATTAAAAAATATTTTACAAAGAATGAACCAGTTGTACCGCTACCACGTTGTTACGCGACATTGTCTACTTTTCATAGCGCTTCCCGGTTGTTTGATTTTAATAACCCTGGAAGATCATGTAACCGAGAAGCGCGATAAAACCCTGTGCTTTTCATAATCTATATGCTTTATTACTGTATATCTGGGTTTATTATTATCATTATCATTATTTTTATTCATAATATACAAAATGGAAGTAAGAAATTCTATTTTTAGAACGATGACTGAGTTCAGAACTTGTCTTGTGTTATAAAAGACAATAAAATTGCATTCATTTAGTTCTAAGTGTGATTAGAAAAAAATCTTTTATTTTTCTTGGTACATGTATATTTTAAGTTAATCTGATCTACATAAATTTGCTTCTTGAATGACTTACTCCACTCATTTCGTTGTCGTTTTTGTCCTTGCTGCTTGTTTTCTCCTTTGGCTTTTTATCATCAACAAATTCACTTTTGAGCTCCTGAATTAAAGAAATAATAATAATTTCATCTAAACGCCTAGACTTGCATGTTTCAATTTCCACCTATTGATAGTACGTGTTATGCATTTTTACATAAGATTTAAAATTACAAAATATAGCCAAAGATAAAAAAAATTAACATACAAAGGTTTATTATTTACCATGTTTACCTTCAAGCTGAACACTTTTTAAAATTTAAGTTCCTTTAAAACGTGAAGATTCGATCACAATTATTCGTCAATCTAGCAAAAGTTGACATATTTCGGAGGGATTTCAATTGCGTTTTCACTTTTAGACCACTTAAAAAACAGGACTAGATTTTAATACAATCCTTGTCAAAATCAAGAACATTCGCCTGATGCATCATGGGAGGTATCACAGACAGCACTTGACGCAATCAAACCATTTATATTTATTATTCATAACTTAATACCTTGGATACACATTATGTGTATTGTAGTTTCCGATTTTGTTTACATTAGATCTATTATGTTACACCTATAATAAGCTTAAGAGGTCTAATAAAGGCATGAGTCAAGTTTACAATACATGTTCATGGGATAATTTACAAGTTTTTCTAGTTATAGATATTTAAAAATATCCTTGCTATAACCTCTATAGATCTAAATTTATTCTAAAGAAATAATAATAAAAAGGCCGTACTTTTGAAACCTGGCTATGGGGAAATGTATGGGGTCTCTAAAATTATTGGGGCTGCACGTTTGCATGCAATATGGTCAGCTAGCTCAGCAAAAACAGATTTTTTTTCATAAGTTCGTATATATTTCGAATGTTCTAGTTCAATTTTATCAAAATCTCGTTCAATTTTAT
Organism: Pinctada fucata; assembly: GCA_028142955.1. NCBI lineage: Eukaryota > Metazoa > Mollusca > Bivalvia > Pterioida > Pteriidae > Pinctada > Pinctada fucata. The sequence continues at coordinate 41,446,665 of AP027114.1, forward strand.
CAAAATGTGCAAGTTACGGGTATCCAATCCCAATTCCATCTAATATTTTGTGCTACCCCGCCCCCCCCCCCCCCCCCCCCCCGCCTCCCGTTCAATACAACCAGAAATGCTGGATCTGTACCTTACTTGCCCTAATTTGATATTCACAGAAAACTTGGTTTCTCTCCATTATGGCCTAATTGCCTTCCGTGATAGATAAGGCATGTTGAATCTTTAATGATGACGTGACCATAACCGGGATATTGTTATACATAATTCATCGGTTAGATCGTTTCATAGAGGGGTCGAGACATTTCTATTTGTTTATTTCACTTACAGCAACGGTCAATTTCCCATAATAAACATAAAATTTTCCCATAAATTCGTTATTTCAAAGGGCATGTTTATCAGACCAGACAGATCGTTTCGAAAGTACAAGCGTACTAACTAAGAACGAGGGCTTCGCAAGGGCGGGGGATGGGGGTGGGGTCGGGAAATCTGATTTTATTCATTTCTATTTTTTAGGGTACAAAAACCTGGAAACGTAGTAAAAATTGCTTAATGTCCACCAGAATTCACCATTTTGAAATAAAATTTACAAAAATAAGGCTTCGGTATTATGAACATCAGTGAATGAAAGCCGTAACCAGATTCCAAAAACCACAATAGAAAGTCCTACATGTATACGAATATTGGCGGAAAAGTACGAAACAGAACTATCTCACGTGAAAAGAAAATAGGACGAACAGACGGAGACAATGTCACAAGCTCTACAGAAACACGAGGGACGAACAAACGGAGACAATGTAACAAGCTCTACAGAAACACGAGGGACAAACAGACGGAGAAAATGTAACAAGCTCTACAGAAACACGAGGGACGAACAAACGGAGACAATGTAACAAGCTCTACAGAAACACGAGGGACGAACAGACGGAGACAATGTAACAAGCTCTACAGAAACACGAGGGACGAACAGACGGAGACAATGTAACAAGCTCTACAGAAACACGAGGGACGAACAAACGGAGACAATGTAACAAGCTCTACAGAAACACGAGGGACGAACAAACGGAGACAATGTAACAAGCTCTACAGAAACACGAGGGACGAACAGACGGAGACAGTGTCACAAGCTCTACAGAACCACGAGGGACGAACAGACGGAGACAATGTAACAAGCTCTACAGAAACACGAGGGACAAACAAACATAGACAATGTAACAAGCTCTACAGAAACAGTAGGGACAAACAGACGGATACAATGTAACAAGCTCTACAGAAACACGAGGGACGAACAGACGGAGACAATGTCACAAGCTCTACAGAAACACGAGGGACGAACAGACGGAGACAATGTCACAAGCTCTACAGAAACACGAGGGACAAACAGACGGAGACAATGTAACAAGCTCTACAGAAACACGAGGGATAAACAGACGGAGACAATGTAACAAGCTCTACAGAAACACGAGGGACGAACAGACGGAGACAATGTAACAAGCTCTACAGAAACACGAGGGATAAACAGACGGAGACAATGTAACAAGCTCTACAGAAACACGAGGGACGAACAGACGGAGACAATGTCACAAGCTCTACAGAAACACGAGGGACGAACAGACGGAGACAATGTAACAAGCTCTACAGAAACACGAGGGACGAACAGAAGGAGACAATGTAACAAGCTCTACAGAAACACGAAGGACAAACAGACGGAGACAATGTAACAAGCTCTACAGAAACACGAGGGACAAACAAACGGAGACAATGTAACAAGCTCTACAGAAACACGAGGGACGAACAGACGGAGACAATGTCACAAGCTCTACAGAAACACGAGGGACGAACAGACGGAGACAATGTAACAAGCTCTACAGAAACACGAAGGACAAACAGACGGAGACAATGTAACAAGCTCTACAGAAACACGAGGGACAAACAAACGGAGACAATGTAACAAGCTCTACAGAAACACGAGGGACGAACAGACGGAGACAATGTAACAAGCTCTACAGAAACACGAAGGACAAACAGACGGAGACAATGTAACAAGCTCTACAGAAACAAGAGGGACAAACAAACGGAGACAATGTAACAAGCTCTACAGAAACACGAGGGATAAACAGACGGAGACAATGTAACAAGCTCTACAGAAACACGAGGGATAAACAGACGGAGACAATGTAACAAGCTCTACAGAAACACGAGGGATAAACAGACGGAGACAATGTAACAAGCTCTACAGAAACACGAGGGATAAACAGACGGAGACAATGTAACAAGCTCTACAGAAACACGAGGGACGAACAGACGGAGACAATGTAACAAGCTCTACAGAAACACGAGGGACGAACAGACGGAGACAACGTCACAAGCTCTACAGAAACACGAGGGACGAACAGACGGAGACAATGTAACAAGCTCTACAGAAACACGAGGGACGAACAGACGGAGACAACGTCACAAGCTCTACAGAAACACGAGGGATAAACAGACGGATACAATGTAACAAGCTCTACAGAAACACGAGGAACAACAAATCTTGTCTACTTAATATGGTGGCTGATTTGTGCCATGTCGCGTTGTTTTAAACAAGAAAACAGACATTTTGCCCCAAAATAAAGTAGAAAATATACCCTTTTTGTTTAAAACATTTAATTTATGAATGAATCTTTCTAAACAAATACAATTGAAAATATATTCCTGCTATCATTTTAAAGGCGACAACGCGACAACGCAACAACGCGACAACGCGACAATGCGACAACGCGACAATGCTCTACAGAACCACGACAACGCAACAACACGACAACGCAACAACGCGACAACGCGACAATGCGACAACGCGACAACGCGACAATGCGACAACGCGACAAAGCGCGGCGCGACAACGCGACATGGCACAAATCAGCCACCATAAATATATACCATTTTGATGTGTATCTTATATTATAATATCCTCCCTTTCAACTCAACAAATAGGTCTGTTCAAGAACAAAGAATTATAAGCAAGAAGGACAACTCGGAAATAAATGTGGCTTTAGCTTCATGCATATCTTTTTCTAAATACTAGCTAGAGTTTGACATATTCAACCTGTGACAATGGCGTAGCTCTGCCTGTAAAAGTGGAGGGGCACAACATTCCAAAATTTCAAACAAGCAAAAAAAATAAATAGATATATAAATAAAAAAAAGGAAAAAGAGGAGGGGGGGGGGGGTTGGAAGAGATGAAAAAAAAATTGGGGGTTTCATGTTCTGTATGCACAAATTTTAAAATTATTGGTGCAATTCTAAATTATAAGTATAGAGAATAAGTGTCTTAATTTGTGTTTTGTTACGGGTATGCAACACACAGCAAGTGCATTTATCGTACATGTAATGCGCGTTAGCGCATTTCATGCGATAAATGCACTTGATGTGTGTTGCATACCCGTAACAAAACACAAATAATGACATTTATTCTATATATATGCACCATAGTTCTCTATTTCATTCTTGTTTTCTGAAATTGCTTTTTCTTGGTAAAAGGGTGACGTCAAAATTCGTCTCGCCGCGGGTTCAGTTTGCAGGTTAGAACAGCCGTTGCGGCAAGTTTCTTTAGATCTTATGCATTGTGACGTCACGAGTGTTAATACACGAATTGCAGCACGTTCCTTTCAATAGTAACAACCCATGGACTTACATTGGCTGTGCATATATATAGGAATAAATGTCTGGCGAGCGGTAGCCCTCTTTCATAAACAAGTACATGTAATATTATTTTAAATAGTTTGATTTAAATGTCTTCATGTACATTGATAATAAATAAAGTCATAAGTATAAAGGATGGGACAGAATAGCTAAATTATTCAGGAAGTCTATAAAGAACTGGCGAGCGATAGCGAGCCAAGGAAAAATTTTGAAATTTGACCGAAAAATTGTAGATTTATGGTACAAAATGTTGTTATTTTAAACAATGTTAATGCATCATGAAATTTTGTTATTTGAAAAATGGGGGGCACAAACATGGTTGTGCCCCCCACTTTTCAAAGGGGGGGGGGGGGGGGCATGTATCCCCGCTGCCCCCTTTTCCTACGCCCTTGTGTGAGATACGTTCATGTTTGTATGATTATGTACAATTTTGCATCTGTACTTTTTTAAAGTCACGTACTCTTTATCACATTATACTTAACGAAAATGTACAAATAAAAACAATACACATTTTGATTCAAAAATAGTTTGAATTTACCTTAAATAGAATGTATAATAATTATACATGTAAACCATCCACTCAATCTTTACTTTCGAACTCAATGATTTAAAGATATGAGATAAATGAAGTTTTGCACCAAAATTCTAATTTTGCAATACAATAGAGGGAAGGGCCTTCAGAAACGTACATTGTAAATAGTAGGGGGTATTAAAAAATAAAAGCCCACCCCCTCGATGAACAATAGTAAAGCAAGTATATATTAAGTGGTTACTCATGGTTACGTTGTATTTTATTTTGACTCTCGCCAAGTGCAACAAACATATATTGTTCAGTCGATGAATGAGCTTGCACATTTCATGTGCGCGGTGAAAACTTAGCATCGATATACATGTATTTATAAAGAACTGTTTGCATTTTACGTTATGAACTTCAGAATTTAGATTTAAATCTACGGAATAGTAATTTTGATTCATTGACACCACCATAATGGTATTTTAAAGTTTGAAGGGCTTGTGAATTTTTTTAAGAGCGTAGGGCATACATGTAGCTAGGGGGTCGAGAGATTGACATCGGGGGTGAAAAATCGTTTGGGATGGGATTGTAATCTCCCCCTTTCTTTGGGATTTTTTTCTTCTTTTTTACAACTTTAATAAATTTAATCATCTGAGTGTACAATCAGGAAATTGATTAATAAAACATTACAAGACTATTTTAAGACTAAACCTAATTACATATGTAACAGATTTAGGTAACACGAATTATTTTAATTATTGGACGGTACCCTTAACTTTGATCATTTTTATCATTTGTGCCATATTTACATAGAACATATCAAATAATTTTAAGGCCAAAAGGACTTAGGAAGAAACAAACAGTAATTTTCTATATTCAGGCAAACATGTTATATTAATTTTAAAGAATGGGCCAATCATTATGGAATGAAATATCTCTCTCTGTGTGAAGGATAGTAGGAAATCAATTGACTTATAAAAAAAATTACCTCCTGTGTGACCACATCGCAATACAAACAGCAGTTACAAACACACAGACAAAAAAAGCCCGTGTTTGTATAACACGAATGCCCCCGGTGGCATCTTTGTTAGTATAACTCCATTTTCTTTTAAATAGGTGAAAGATCAAGGTCACGAGGTCAAAAATTTTGGTATCAATGGAAAATTTAAGGTCTTGTCACAAGGAATACACATATGAAATATGAAAGCTCTATCCCCTTCCTTTCAAAAGTTATGCCCAATGTTAAAGTATTTTGGAAAAACAGACAAACAAACGGACAGGCCAAAAACTATGTGCACCGCCGAATCTTTGATTCCTGGGGCATAAAAGAAAACATTGATCCCATAAAAGCGTATGGAAATGTCTACATGTCACGAAAGCATCATGACACATATAGATGAATATTAACTTACCTTCAATTTTATATCATGCTCATAACAGGTGAGAAAAATGTCATATCTCGAATTGTCTTTTGGCGAGTTGTCCTGCATCTTTGATTATGTAATTTTCTACGAATCGCAATATTTTTTCCCTCTTGAGAATGACGAAACGAAATGCCAGGTTCTGTGAATCCGTGTAATTTCACATTTTCAAGAATATGTACGTCTTAAACCACAAAATCTCTATGTGGAAAAATAATTATCTGGGCGTTTCGACTAAAGCATAGAAATATCAATTACAATTAATCCATCTTAACATGCAATGTTCATGTTTTTCCGAATTACACTGTGGAAGATCAATTGTCCTGTAAGAAATTGGTGTCAATACAATAATGTGATGTTCAGTACGATGGGGTATTTACAAAACATGTAGAGGTCTACCAGACCATAACTTCAATTAATATAAAAAGAATGGGTTGATATATAGACTTATTTATCACGAGATCTATGCTAATTCAGCGCAGTGTCCTTTTAAAAAATCTGTTATAGGTCGATACTGAATCTACTAAACTACGAAGTATCTTAGCTACGATTGTTCCTTTATATACCGTAAGACATGGACTTGTCTTTTGATTCGGTAAAGATAAATAAAATTGGAAGGCTAATAAAATAAATGTAGATCTAAATTGTTTTTGTACATGTACATTACAAATGTGTGATTGAAAATCAGAATATCAAATGTAATTTTGAAATGATCTCCTTTTTTGTGCCCCCGTAATCGAAGATTCGGGGGCGTATAGTTTTTGTCCTGTCCGTTTGTCTATCTGTTCGCAAAAACTTTAACCTTGGCCATAGCTTTTGAATGGTAAGTGAAAGGGCTTCGATACCTCACATGCGTTTTCCTTGTGGCAAGACCTTTCCATGGATTTCAAAATTTTTCACCTCGTTACGCCTTGACCTTGGAGTTTGACCTACTTTTGAAAAACTTTAACCTTGGCCATAACTTTTGATTGGCAAGGAATTGGGCTTTGATGTGTATTCTTTGTGACAAGACCTTTCCATTGATACCAAAATCTTTGGCCTCGCAACCTCGACCTTTGAGTTTGACCATTATACAATTTTTACTGACAAAGATGCCAACAGGGGCATTCGTGTTTCACAAACACATGTTTTTTTTTTTATTCTAAAGTAAAGTTGACAATCTTCTTACTTTATTGATACAGGTCCGTGTAACACTTAAAAATTCAGGTCCGTGTCACACTTCAAAATTCCAAAACGTTTTGGAATTTCAGATTTTTCATATTTTAACCAAAATCCTAAAATATCGAGATTTTTTTTTTAACATTTCGAACTTTTGGAACTCTAGATTTTTGCGTAAAAACCTAAAGTTTCAAATATTCAAAACCTTTTTAGATATTTAAGTTTTTGTACATAGTTTAACACTTAGCAATAATTTTTTTTTTATGTTTAAGAATTTATGATATTAGACATTTTGATCAAAAACCTAAAGTCCAAAGAAAAAAAAAAAAAAAAAAAAAAAAAGAAGAAGAAGATTAGATTTTTTCGTAAGATATAAATTTTTTAAAACGTTTTGAACATTTAGAACATAAGATTTTTGACATAAAACCAAAACTTCCAAGTATCCAAAATCACAAATATCGTTTTAGGTTACATCATGTGACGCAATATGCACATACATGTATATTCATGTACGTCAAATGGCACATGACGTCATAATTCGTTTTAAATATCTTTCATTTGTATCTTTCCGAGGACCAAAATATGTATTTGACCTAAATACATTCAAGAGAACTTATCATATATAGGTCAGTATTAGTTGCACAACCAAAAAGATATCTTGAAAACATTTTACAATGTCTTGGCCTGAAATTCTGATAGTCATGCTGGAAACAAAAGGTCTTTTTAATGCGCGGCACTCCAACATCGACGTCTAGCTGCCCCCTTCTAGGGTATTACATGACAATTAGCATATCAAGATGTTTATTGTATGATATTACTGTAATACAGATTGTTTTGAATGTGTTTTCGAAATATTCCCGACAGCACCAGAGATGAATCAAATGCGCGCGCATGAGTAATTCCCTTACGATTTAGTTAAATGTAAACTGATATATATCGGAATAGAGATCTTTTTGTTTTAGGTGTCATTAAATTAATTTATACCATGATGATATTCATGATAAAAGGACATCTCGTTTCACATTGCACATGGTCCAAAAAGGATTAGGTCACACGTGCTACGTCACACGTACCCCAGCATGAATCTACATCTGTTTACTGCATTTTTCACATGTTTTGTGATTTTATCGTATTGTTGTTTTCAAAATAACGCAATAAGGGACATAACAAAGGAGCTCAATAAAAATGTGTGAGAGAGAGAGAGAGAGAGAGAGAGAGAGAGAGAGAGAGAGAGAGAGAGAGAGAGAGAGAGAGAAGAAAAAAGAAGCTGATAATATATGAAAATCGGCCTTTATATCTTAATTTTTATGTTCATGCATGTCAACATCAAGACATGTAAAATGCACAACAAGGATGATCTTTCACTTTATGGAAGATGTTGCGATGTAGCTGAGAATGAAATGTAAGATATGTGTGTCCAGATATGAGGAGGGGATGTCCCTACCCTGATAGATTTGAGCAGGTTTTAATGTAATGTATTTAATACAAATGCATAAAGTGTTGATAAAAACTATGTCTTTATAACACTTTATAATATGAAATATTATGATTAGACGAGCGAAGCGGGCCTAATCAAATTTTCAGTAAATAGCGAGACGAACATTTTGGGTGTATTGCGAGCGAAGAGAGCTGACAATGTTTTAACATAAGGTATAATTGCGTACTTTGGTGAAGTGTTGGTCAGAATATTTATTTTAAGCTACCAATAGGGTCAGATTATTTATTTTCAACATTTTCAGGGTCAGGATATTTATTTCCAAAAAATTCCACCCCCACCCCCCCCCCCCCCCCCCCCCCCCACTCAGAATCAAATGGTCATTCCCTGTAGTGTACATGTCGTCATCACTTTTTTGTGATTTGTAGATTCGCATATGTTACTTTTCAGGCAGCGAGGCCATTAGGTTCGCCTATATTTAGAAGGGTTGATAAAATCATTTGGAAAGAAAATTAGAGAATATTTCCAAATTCTGTTTTATATATGACAGAATAATCATAATCGTCGCAAATTATAAAGCAAAGTCAAATGTACATGTAGATAATTATATGTGGTGTAAAAAATCAAACTTAAGGTAAGGATTGCGACTTTTAATAGAAATAAGGTAGAAGAAAGATGGATATGTCCATATGTAGAGGAACATCTCCTCGAACTTATCAAAATTTGCCCGTCTCGTTTTTTTTTTTTGGCTATAAACGTCCATTTTTGGCCTGTTTTAATATTTTCGTCTTGGTTGAGAATACCACATCATAACTTTACATACCTCTGCAATGCATGAAATTAAAAAAAAAAAAATTCATATATATCCCTATTTTTCGGGATTCTTATAGCTTGTGTATGAATTAAATGCTATTTTGAGAAATTCTGCCAAAATAAACAGTTCTAAGGAAAGTATTTTCTTATAAATACGACTTTGCTGGTGGCAACAACTCGTAATTTTTTTTATTAATATCTAGAAAGTATACAGTTGCACAATTTTTTTTCTACGTATAGAGCTTTGGTATTATGGTATATTTGGTAATATGTACCCGAATTAGTTTTCTAGCAAAATGACTTTCTATCAATAGCACAATAATTTATGCAAAAAAAAAAAAAAAAAAAAAAAAAAATCAACATTTAGACTCCAAAACGTTGAGTTTATCTCGATGTTTGAATTTCTAATTATCTCGCTTTTAAAGAATGTAATGAATAGTATATATTCTGATGTTTGAATCTTTGGTAAAAATGATTTTTTTTCCCAATTTTCGGCGATTTTTCATTGAAAAATCCAAAAATACCTCTTCAGCTATGAAAATTTCAAGGAGCATTAATTTGTTTTCTGAAAAAAATGTAACAAACTGAGGTTATATATACCATTTATCGTTTATGTCGGTTTCAAATATTACATTATATAACAAGAGAGTTATCTCCCTGTAGTCGGAATCCTTACCTAAATATGATCAGAGCATATAAAGGTGAAAAATAATTATTTGTCGTCCTTTAAAGACTTTTTGTACAAAGCGTCCAGTGCAGATTGGGCTCTTGATTTCTTGAATTTCAACATGAGTAGTACTACTCCAAAGATTACAATAAAACTTGCTAATAAAACCAATAGCATTATAATCATGAGATACAGATGGCGTTCACTTATGGAAGACTTGTCACTTGTAACACTCATGCTTTGTAGACATTTTTCCTCTGCACTGCATTTCAGACTTTCTTTTAGGATATTGAATTTCCGGTTTCGATATTTTCTCGGAGATTCACATATTATGTTGTCAATATCCGTTTGCGTTTTTGATTTGGTCGGCCATTCCATCAACCATTTCAGTTTGCAATCGCATCGAAAATTATTTTTAGATAGTTTGACGACACTGATTTTCTCAAGCTGATTGAAGCTGCATTTACTAACTGTTGTTATTTCATTTTCACGAATATCGAGGTATTCCAGCGAATGCTCTAATCCCTCGAAAGCGTCTTTTGATAAAATTGCAAGTCTATTGCTTCTTAATGACAGATGTCGGAGTTTTGAATTGTCTTTAAATATCCCATCGATATGAGTCACGCTAGAATTGTCCAACTTTAAAATCTCAAGGCTTGGTAAGTAAGGAATGAATTTCTCAAAAGTATCTTCTGAAATCTTCGAATTGGATAATATTAATTCTTTCCAGTGTAAATGTGATGTATGTTGATTTGGAGACGCAAATTGAAAGTTAATAGTACTTTTCATTTCGCTCAAATTCATCATTAGAATTCCGTCCAACTTAGTGAAAAAGTTTACATCTATCAAAGTAATGTGGTTTCCAGACAACTTTATCGCCTCGAGTTTCCTCAAATAGGTCAAATTAAAAGACGAAACTTTCACAATTGCATTGAAAGATAAATCTAGAGAAGTTAGCATGGGCATCTTGTTGAAACAACCATTCGGAATATCTCGTAAAGCATTATTGGAAATATCAAAATGGCGAAGTTTATTCCAATTATAAGATGATAAATCTGCCAAGTGAGTTTCATTCAGCCCCGTATGTGATAGAATCAGATGTTCTAGTGTCGGAGATATCCCATAAAAGCTTTTTCTTTCGTAAGTCTGCAAAGGATTGTGGGATAAATCTAGATGAACCAACTCTTTTGCGTTCATTAAGCTCCTTGATGGGAAGATTGTGAATCCGTTGTTAGCTAGAAACAGGTTTTGAAGATTCGTGAGCCTCGTGAATGCCAGTGTCGGGAATGTTGCATGAATCATACATGAATCCAACTGTAGTGTTTGTAGCTTCAGATTTGAAACAAACGCTTGACTTGTAATGAAATCAATTCTAACATTAATTAGACGAAGAGTTCGTAATGATTGTAGACAGCGAAAGTTTGTATTGACGTCAAGTCCGGTCACTGTGAAATCCTTCAGGTAAAGTTCCTCCAGAACTGTCAGATTTTGGAATGACGGAAAGGGAACCAGAACTTGTCTATTTCCTTGCATTTTAAGCTGCTTCAGTTTCGTCTCCAGTCCACAAAATGCTTGTCTGTCTATGTGCTCCAGTTTATTTTGCATGACGTCCAAATATTCTGTCCTCGCCGATCTGAAATTCCCTCCATCAAAACGCTTAATGTCGTTGTTTCGTAAAGAAATCTTTTCAAAGAGTTCAGGCGACGTTGATGATATCAAAGGGACGCTTGTCAAATGGCGGTTCTGACAGTCAAGAGAACGTTTAGAAGGGTCTGTCGCTGATACGTTGCATACACAAGCTGGTAAAGGACATGGACCGAAGGCAAAAACTAGAATATGTCCCAAATTGATGTAGAGTAGAATGAATATTGTCTCCATTTTATCGTTCCTTCAGCTATGGGTCCTGCGCAGCGATTGACCTCGTGTCATGTTCTTGAATCTTCACCTATTTGTGAAAAGTGAAAGCCATACAACCATATCATTTACGACAATATTGTACCTTAGATATATGAGTGCGTCAAACACATAAGATTGCGGATGTCAAACCGATGATAATGTTTTTTATAAAAGCATTTTCCGCGTCATAAAATTTTTTAAAAATTCACACTTCAATTTAGTATATAAATAAAGTTATCATTTGCACTTCAAAATATATCTCTTTCCTATAATTGCATTTTGAGTTTTTATCATTATTTCCATCAATTTAAAATAAAAATGCTGAATATACTGAATCATTTCTTTTTGTTATTATTATTAATTATCTTTTTTAACAAGCTACAAAATGACGTTTCGCTATCATAATTTATCAATGAAAAAAAAAATTGTTTATTTGAAAAAAAAATATTAAAGGGAAAAATATCTATTCATATATTAAAGCATTCTCACTGATTTTTTTTCAGTAATGAAATTTCTTACCATTGTCAATGAATATGTAGCTGTTCCAACAATTCCATTTCCAAATTTCTAATTGAATTTGTTTCTTTTAGTACATGCATGGACTCGATATTCAACACCTACATGTATCAGATATCACATAGCTACTTCAAACGAGTTTTGACAACTTTGTCCACCAAAAAGGGTCATCATATACATTCAGTCATTAAAAATATCTACATAATGTAAACACAGAATGTCATCTGAATTCAAACATTGCTTTAACTATTCAAAATACTGTTAAAACGGCGTACACAATTATTTATATGTATAAAATTATTTGACCGAAATACACACTTAATTTTCCTTCTACTTCAATGGTTTTTATCGGGTTCACCTCATACCAGTACCCTTAAGCCATTTCTTTAATACTTAAACCGTAATGAAAATGAGAGTATTTATTTATTATTATATCCTCTCCAATTTCTATTGGTAGTTACGATTGGTGTCAACTTTTATCAAAATTGCGATCTGATTCGACCAACTGACCATTGAACAAATCTGTACCTGTGGTTAAACATCGTAAAATTGTTGGTAGTTAAGCCATGAAAAACGGCACTGTAAAATGGCAATGCACTGTTAGAACTAATAATTTTTTTTTTATTCTAACACGCGACTAAAGCTAGTCACAAAATGCACCAGGAGCGGGTTTAATGGGGGGGGGGGGGGGGGGGGGGGGGTGTCAGTGCACAGTGTAGCTGGTCAAGCAACGTTTGACCTTCGACAACACAGTATTGAATGTTAACCTCCCTTGTAAGAAAATTAGATGACGTGTTTCGTGTCATGTATGGCACAATATCAAAAAAAGTGCGTATTTTTGTCCTTTTGAGCCTGTTTCATATATAACTGAAAAAATACAGAAATAAGTACTGGTAATGCTGTGCCTCATCCTATTTTACCTATATCCATGATGAAAAAGTATGAAATTCGACACAAATATGTAATTACAAGAGGTTAATATGTCGATCATCTGTCAAAATCGGATGTCCTGACTAAGGGTACTTTAGTTTTACATTGGTATAACTTTTATTCTATTGGAATTTAAACTTGATTTTTTTCATGGGATTTGTTTATTATATGAAAGAGATTCTGTAAACATCCTATATATCCTATGTATATTTAGGATGAGCAATTTTTTGTGATTGATATCACTGTCACTGATTATTTTGTCAGTTGTGTTACCTTTGCATAAAGGAGAGAAATCACACAAATAATTCAAATATATTAATTAGGTTCACATGTTAAAATGTTTTATAAAGATTTATCAATTATATATTAAATAAATTTTAATATTCCGCCAGCTTCAACTTAGATGTTTAAAAGACCTTGGTTAGCACTGAAAGGTTACCTTTTTCACATGTCAATTATGTTACCATTATTGTATGATAAATGGAGGCATTTTCTGTCTTTTCCTTTTGCTTTTGAAATGAAATTGTTGAACCTTGTTTAAGAGGGCAAGAAGTTTGAACAGTTTTGCTTCTCAGATTCTACAAAGTGTCTATTTGTACGAAAAATTCAGTTGTGTTACCGTCATTTGTGTTACTTTTTAAAAAGTAACACAACTGAAATAATTAGTAACATAACTGACACTTAATTGGAAACACAATGGACATTTGACTATCTAAATTGAAACCCTCATCAAAGGAATATTAAGATTCCAAAATTTTATTGATCTTTCGCTCATATTATTTCTTACACATCTTTTAATGTTTCAATTTACGCTGTGAGAAGAAAATGAATGAGGTTCAATTAAGTGTTTCTTCACTTGATAACACAACTGACATTTTATGGTAACACAATGTACATTTCATGTTTTATATGGTAACATAAGTTTAATTAAGTGATTGTGCATCAACTTGACAATATTTTTGTGTGATTTGTTTAAAAGAGTGCCTATTGGAGAAGCATAATTCTTTAATTGACTAAAAGTGAACAATTATCATATCATTTCATAAAATGATAACACAACTGACATTAAGTGGTAACACCAATGACATCACTTTATGCCAACTTCTGAATCTAGTGTGGCAGAAAGGTTTCATTTTGTTAACAGTACGCTCAAGGTGACATAACACTTCAGCATAGGGTCCCTTTCAAACACATGAAAGAAACCTACAAGTAAGACTGTACAAAACACAGATTCCTGGATGAACATTGTGGGCAATGACAAAGAGTTAATCGTAACATAATGGACATTTGATGAAGTCAAAACAGATAACTTATTTTCTGTAATATAAAGAAGTGACAAGATTGAATGGTATACAACTGATCTTCTCAAAAGTGTCTTATTCTTCTCGCAATTTGTGCTTTTCATTTTCAATTTATTGATCGATTATCACTAGTTAATGATTGGTAACACAACTGACATGATATGATGATTCACAATATTTCTTAATGCAGACTATGTTAACCTTATAGTATAACATAAGAAAAAAATGAAGACAAGTTAGCTTCCAAAATTTGTAAATACACTATTTTCTTTGTTTTTCTGATAAAATCAGTCACATTGATACTAGTCAATATCCATTTCAGTTCAATATCATATGCACCAATATCAACAAATGCTCACATAATGAATAGTAAAGTAAAATGGAGTCTATATAATTTGTACACTCTAATAACGTTTATGAAACTAGCTTTTCGGTATCACAGAATATTCTTTTTCATTATTTGCTGATTTGCATGCATAAGTTCAATGATAGAGACTTGAAACAATCGCTTTTTGATGGAATATCTAAAGCAAACCCAAAGCTATATGACAAAACAAGCTAATTCCATCAATGTATTACTCAGAACATCTATAAGTAAAAAAAAGTCAGAAAATGAGTGTTAAGCTGGGCTAAATAACAAAAAAAAAAAATTAATAAAAAAACCCAGAATTTTTATTAGAATTACAAATACAATATCATGATTGATATGGATCTATAAGACTGCTTATTTTGAAATAATTCAAGCATGCATTGTCTGTGTTACAGGTTTTTGGTACACTTAAATGTTCATGAATTTTGTTTCCAAAAAATTAGAGCAGTCTTATTAACAATCTTATTGCCTAATTATTCTTAAATATTCTTATCTATTTTGAATAAAATCTGAAAATAGAAGTAATTCTGATTACATAAAGTGATATTTAGATTGTAAAAAAATATATATTCAGTTGAAAATTGCTAACGTTTTCTTCAGCTTCTTATCACCTTATGGTACTATTTTCCTATTACTTTTGTCTGTTGAGATGATAAGTACATTCTTAATTTCTTCCATTTTGATAATCTAAACATCATTTTATGGGGATAATCTAAGATAATATCAACTGAAGTTGTGAGCAGTATGATGCATATCATCATAAAATGTCATTTGTGTTACAGTCTGTCAATTGTGTTACCATGAATCATTACTACTATACTTAAAATGCTGATCAAGAGTTCCAAACAGATTAAATAGTTTTAGAATAATGTCAGATTAAAATGACTAGCATTTAATTTCCCTTTCATCTTAAAAGAAACTCCATTTTGCTTATATAAATCTGTATGTGTCATTTGTGTTACCATTTTGTCCATCGTGTTACTGCTTAGTCATTTGTGTTACCTTCAGTATTTTTGAGGGGAAATTAATGAAGTAGTGCATATATCCTTTTAAGATTGCGTTTAGTTTAGTTTGCGTTGAGAAAACGGCATCATATCATAAATTTTCCTCAAGAGGCTGTTAAAATCTATACATTTTTAGAGAAAAAAACATAGAATAAATTCTGAAAATAATTATTGAAATTTTTATTACAATTTTTTGTTTGGTAACACAACGGACATTTCAAATCAATGCCAAGTATGTAATGACCTCCATCTCAATATCAAAACAAGTTTAAGCTCTCATATTCTAGAATTTGTCCCTTTGGATGTTTACAAATTGATATTAGAAAGAAAATTCATTGAAATCAAAAATCAATTTCTCAGATTTATGGTTTGCAAAATATGCACTTTTTTTGATATTGTGCCGTATGCTGTTTGTGCACTTAAACCGGACTTATTTTGAGAAGGAATACCTTATACTATAAATGCACATCATTTGCAATAGAGTATATAATTGTACTATCGATATTAATAGTAATATGTGTTATCAAAGACCAAACGTTGATTGACCGGCTACACTGTTATGTGCACGACTTTGCTCGATAATGCAGCAATTTTGGGTGCTTGGGGCTTTTTTGTATCAATATGTGAATATATTACGGGTTCCGTGACGTCTTAGATCTGTCGAATCGTCACACAATAAGTGAAAAAATCAAGCTTACAGCATCCAAGTTGTATGTTTCCGCCATTTTTGTCAGTAACCGGGACTGTTAGTTTCGTTTAACCTCCCCCAGAACTTTTAACCGGGATCAAACACTTTACCAATGTGGTTACTAGACTCCTAAATTTTATATCAATTAAAGAAAAAAAAAAAATGTACTGATGCCCCCTCCAAGATCAAACCCGAAATCCAGGTTACTAAAAATAGAACGAAGATATTTGAAAAAGAGATTGATTTAATTTCTTATATTTAGAAAAACACAGTATTTTGAGCTATTTCTTTCGCATCGAACAAACTGACAATAAATTCTACAAACAAGACTTGGTGTTTCAGTAGTCTGTAATATCTTTATAATTGTTTCCATGATTTCATGCTTCCCGTTTGTCACCCTATATTGAAAACATGTACCAACCATAATGTAACGTCATGGTAACCATGGTAACAAGGTTACATAAAAGGAAGTTTATCGGTATTATTTCTAGAAAGTATGCGATTTTATTAGTTTGTCGGGCCCCTGTTCTCTACATCTTTTCGTATCCCTGTTTCCTACATAGCGGGCCATCGAAAATTGGAAACCATCCTGGAATTAGATATATATATAGTAACATTATTTTGAAAGTTGATTTTGCCATATGTATTTCACCAACCATTACATGTAATATCTTCTATAAAGGTACATTTCTATATTGCAGAAATCGTGAACGGAATTATGTTTTTAATGTAGAAGAGAGGTTGGCTAGTATTCATATCTCAATTAATACGCTATGCCAGAGCAAGTACCAAATATACGGATTTTGTTCTGAGAGCTAGGCGTCTTGCAGATAAGCTTCTCAGTCAGGGATATGTTTGTGACCGACTAACATCGTCACTGAGGAAGTTCTACGGTCGATATGGGGAACTCGTCATACACTATGATGTCCCACTCTCCAGAGTGGTGGATGGTATTCTGTCATAGACCATTTGAACCATCCAACCAAAGATTGACAAGTACTCTCTGTCTTCCGAAATGGAAGTAACCGGATGTGACAGTTCTACCGAATTGAAGCGGCGGGTGTTGCATGCAAGCAGGAAATGCTTTCTCTTCCTGGGCACCTGGTCTCACTCCCATATCGGGAGTTCGCTTCTTTTCATGTGGTGGAGGTTTTTGTTTGTTTGCTTTGGTTCCTTTTTTGTCCTGATTTTGTATGCCTTCGGTTTTATCGATTTTGTGCTGTATACAGGGATATGGTCATTATCCATATTTGTCATTTAGAGTTGTACATCCCCAATTGCTAAAATCACTGTAACTTTCAATCATGACAAGATCAACAAAACTTATTCATCTTGAAGGATCGACCCTGTGTCAAGTACAGTCTATGTTATAAGTGATATATGTATCATCACGTGTTATAAGCGATATAAGTATCATCTCGTGTTATAAGTGATATATGTATCATCACGTCTTATAAGTGATATATATGTATCATCACGTGTTATAAGTGATCTATGTATCTTCACGTGTTATATGTGATATATGTATCATCTCGTGTTATAAGTGATATATGTATCATCACGTGTTTTAAGTGATATATGTATCATCTCGTGTTATAAGTGATATATGTATCATCACGTGTTATAAGTGATATATGTATCATCACGTGTTATAAGTGATATATGTATCATCACGTGTTTTAAGTGATATATGTATCATCACGTGTTATAAGTGATATATGTATCATCACGTGTTATAAGTGATATATGTATCATCACGTGTTATAAGTGATATATGTATCATCACGTGTTTTAAGTAATATATGTATCATCACGTGTTTTAAGTGATATATGTATCATCACATGTTATAAGTGATATATGTATCATCACGTGTTATATGTGATATATGTATCATCACGCGTTATATGTGATATATGTATCATCACGTGTTATATGTGATATATGTATCATCACGTGTTATAAGTGATATATGTATCATCACGTGCTATAAGTGATATATGTACCATCACGAAGGTGACAACTGAAATTCAGCCTAGTATGCTTCGCTATGCTTCAAATCCTTTTTCATGCATCCTTTACCTAGGTCAACTACCAAAGAAATAAAAAAAGCTATTTTTGTTCCTATCTTCAAAAAGAGATTCCGAAGAATGTCAGAGAAAACACTTGCCTATCAGCATTACCAATGACATGAACAAATCATCTTTCGAGCTTATGGACATGTTCCTATATCGGCATAAATCGTCGACGCAAAAAAAGGTCACTATTTCCAAAAACAGCCTTAATGTGAAAACCAAATGATTGCCGCTGAGGACCTTGACAAGAGTATTGTTGACGGCGATGACATCGACCTAAGTTTACACTAAAGAATTTTTCGAGGACCTTTCATAATGTTTCAAGCGCGAATTTTCCTCATAGGGATATAGAAAAAACCTCCAGCAAGACCACCTTACGTTTTCACAGCGGAATAGATAAGCAATTAGAGCAGACACAAAGAGACATATAAATGAAGTGAATTGAGCAGAGACCCATGTACAACCAACTAAATACCGGTACATGTATGATTCCATATAACTGCAACTTTTTTCTCCCTTTTTGATTGTTGAAGTCATTTTTGTTGCACCCTGTGTGTGTATTCCGCTGTGGTCAATTCAGGGTTGTTTTGCTAAACTAGTGATAAATCCGCATTCTACCAGCTATTAGAAGAATCATTCATTGAGAGGATGGTGAAGATACTTATTGTTTTTGGCTTTAGGATCACTTACGAGGGTATATATCCGAAACGTGCATGTCTGGACCTGTTTTCATTTTTGTAAATATGACCTGTTTTTATGATGATGCGATTTTTGGGAAAATTTTCTTGGCATAACATGGAAGCTTATTCTACAAGATTGTACCAACTCTAACATTGATCAATACTTAAGTACAGGTCCACGTAAGGATCAGGCAGTTGAAAAACCTTTAAAATTTTCAACTTTTTTCTCCTGAAATGTGTTCAGATCAGCCTCCATAGGAATGTTCTGAGGGAAATTTCCTTATACTTGGATGGTGAAGAAAGTTATAGGGGTAGCAAATTTGGTTAAATTATATAGAGAAAAATTTCCCGCTATTATTTCCTTCACAATCCTTTATTAATTATGAGGTGAATATCTCGCTTCACCATCGCTACCTCGAGAAATGAATTATATCATATGTTTGATTTGTACCACATATATGTCTCAAAAAAGAAATAAACAGTTTTACACACAAAAAAAAAATTGATGTATCACCCCTGCCTGATTCTTACGTGGACCTATACTTAAGAAAACCAAACCAAAAGCGTGTTCTCTCTCCGTAAGACACTTCATCCAACTATTATATGGAAAATTAATACAAAAACATTATTACAAATGTAACCAAGAAGTTGTAACACCACTAACTGAATATAGAAAAAAAATATGTACCAATCCGTGCATCAATGACATTTAACACGTTTAAAAATAATGCTCATGGTGTGCTGTGTGTAATACCTGAACGGAAGACGACGATGAAGACGATGATTCCAGCGACGATATAAAGAAAAACGATACAGGCAAATCTGGAAGACATAGGTTGATTGGTCAGTTCACTCAATTAATTAATAACATTACAAAAATTCTTAACAGTTTCTGTTACCCTTCATATTTTGTCATCAGAAAAAAGTACACGCTACATGTATATTTTTCAAAAGTTGAAAAAGATATTTCAGCAAAAGAGGTTGGTACTTAAAATACTCTAATTTCGAATAGAAAATGGCAAAATGTTGTTTAAACAAAAATGGTACCTAAAAACAATAATATTAAACAGGTAATTGTAAAACGAAATATGAAGACTGATCTTACAGGATGCATAACCAGGTTCCCACTGTCAGTCCCCCCTCTTGAACCCCTCCGGATCCGCCATTGTTACCCGGCGATTGTGTGGTTGTGGTTACCGTAGTTTGTGGTGGCGGTGTTGTGCCACACATATTTGGACATGCGCATTTTGTTGTTACTGTTGAACTCTAAAAAATCGACATAAAGCCATAGTTCAGATACATATTTGCTTTTCGTCCCGGTAAGTTTATGAAAAGTTCCCTCCAAAGCACACACACAATTGTACATTTTCCTAGAGGGATTGAAAGAAAAGAGAGAAATGTTAAACGTCTTCAAATTCAATAGCATCATTTAAGAACAGATAAATTTGCAGCATGGACCAGACATGAACGTTTCGGGTGCTTAACCCTCGTCAGTGATCCTCAATCTAAACAATGTATTATGGCCAAAGAGAATGAAAGTTATTATGTCCAAAAATGTACAGAAAGACGTAGCGGGATGGTTGGGATACTATGCTCCAGGACCCACGTTTTTGAAATTTCAAGAAATTTCGATAACAGAAATTTTCAAATGCTTAGATGAAACGATCAACCGAAGTTGATCAAACTTTGCTATATATGTGCCCTCGTGGACTGCTGGTCCACCAGCAGTGACACCCACCAAGTGGTACAATCCAATACACTTTGACATATTAAGCTGGACTTCGTAAAACGGATTTTGCTTGATTTGAAATGGATTTTGGTAAAGAGTTGTTTCTGGAAAATATGTTGATGTTTTCTTCTAGTGTATATTTTCCAAAAAGTTACCCTCCAGGGGATAAAAAAACAAAACATTTTCTTACTATGTCCTTATTATATTCTTTTTCAGAAATGCATTTATATTCTAAATACTAAAGTAAAAAAAATCGGTATATAAAGAGCTAGTCGAGAATATAATGCTAAGCTTACATATTGTCCGCTTCCAGGTGATGCTTCACCAGAAGGTACATAAGTGGGGCTGTCTGCTGTTAAGTCACATTGTAACGTCACGTCAAAATTTCTGTGGGAGACAAATATTTACCTATTAAAGCCCGTTGAAGTGGTGTGTCGTGATGACCTAATGTAGATGTTAGATGTATTGGTCTTATGTAGTGGTCAGTTGTGATGACCTGATTTAGTGGTCAGATGTATTGGTCTTATAAAGTGGTGAGATGTGATGGACTTATGTTGTGGTAAGATGTATTGGCCTTATGTAGTGATGAGTTGTGATGGCCCTGTGTAGTGGTGAGATGTATTGGCCTTATGTAGTGATGAGTTGTGATGGCCCTGTGTAGTGGTGAGATGTATTGGCCTTATGTAGTGATGAGTTGTGATGGCCCTGTGTAGTGGTGAGATGTATTGATCTTATGTAGGTGTGAGTTGTGATGGCTCTATGTAGTGGTGAGATGTATTTGTCTTATGTAGTGGTTAGTTGTGATGGCCCTATGTAGTGGTGAGATGTATTGGCCTTATGTAGTGGTGAGTTGTGATGGCTCTATGTTATGGTGAGATGTATTGGCCTTATGTAGTGGTGAGTTGTAATGGCCCTATGTTATGGTGAGATGTATTGGCCTTATGTAGTGGTGAGTTGTGATGGCCCTATGTAGTGGTGAGTTGTGATGGCCCTATGTAGTGGTGAGTTGTGATGGCCCTATGTAGTGGTGAGTTGTGATGGCCCTATGTAGTGGTGAGTTGTGATGACCTAATGTAGTGGTGAGATGTATTGACCTTATGTAGTGGTGAGTTGTAATGGCCCTATGTTATGGTGAGATGTATTGGCCTTATGTAGTGGTGAGTTGTGATGGCCCTATGTAGAGGTGAAATGTATTGACCTTATGTAGTGGTGAATTGTGATGACCCTATGTAGTGGCGAGATGTATTGGCCTTAAGTAGTTGTGCATTGCGATGACCCTATGTAGTGGTGAGATGTATTGGTCTTATGAAGGGGTGAGTTGTGATGACCCTATGTAGTGGTGAGATGTATTGGTCTTATGAAGGGGTGAGTTGTGATGACCCTATGTAATGGTGAGATGTGATAACCTAATGTAGTGGTGAAGTGTGTTGGTCTAATGTAGTGGTTAGTTGTGATGACCTGATATAGTGGTGAGATGTATTGGACTTATGAAGAGGTGAGTTGTGATGGCCCTATGTAATGTTGAGATGTGATAACCTAATATAGTGGTGAGATGTGATGGCTCTATGTAGTAATGAGATGTATTGGACTGTTGTAGTGGTGAGTTGTGATGTCCCTATGAAATGATGAGATGTGATGACCTAATGTAGTGGTGAGTTGTGATTGCCCTATGTTATGGTGAGATGTGATGGCCTAATGTAGTAGTGAGATGTATTGGACTCATGAAGTGGTGAGATGTATTGGACTTATGTAGTGGTAAGATGTATTAGACTTAAGTAGTGGTGAGTTGTGATGACCCTATATAGTGGTTATATGAAATGGACTAATGCAGTGATGAGATGTCATGGACTTATGTAGTGGTGAGATGTATTGGACTTATGTAGTGGCGAGATATATAGGACTTATGTAGTGGTGAGATGTATTGGACTAATGTAGTGGCGAGGTGTATAGGACTTATGTAGTGGCGAGATGTATAGGACTTATTTAGTGGCGAGATGTATAGGACTT
This sequence comes from Pinctada fucata, assembly GCA_028142955.1. NCBI lineage: Eukaryota > Metazoa > Mollusca > Bivalvia > Pterioida > Pteriidae > Pinctada > Pinctada fucata. The sequence goes on from AP027114.1 coordinate 41,469,539, forward strand.
ATTTAGTGGCGAGATGTATTTGACTTATAAAGTGGTGTGTTGTGATGGCCCTATATAGTGGTGAGATGTATTGAACCTATGTAGTGGTGAGATGTATTGGACTTATGTAGTAGTGAGATGTATTGGACTTATGTAGTTGCGAGATGTATGGGACTTATGTAGTGGTGAGATGTATTGGACTTATGTAAAGGTGAGTTGTGATGGCCCTATGTAGTGGTGAGATGTGATGGCCCTATATAGTGGTGAGATGTATTGAACCTATGTAGTGGTGAGATGTATTGGACTTATGTAGAGGTGAGTTGTGATGGCCCTATGTAGTGGTGAGTTGTGATGGCCCTATATAGTGGTGAGATGTATTGAACCTATGTAGTGGTGAGATGTATTGGACTTATGTAGTAGTGAGATGTATTGGACTTATGTAGTTGCGAGATGTATAGGACTTATGTAGTGGTGAGATGTATTGGACTTATGTAGAGGTGAGTTGTGATGGCCCTATGTAGTGGTGAGTTGTGATGGCCCTATGTAGTGATAAGTTGTATTGAACCTATGTAGTGGTGAGATTTATTGGACTTATATAGTGGTGAGATGTATTGGACTTATGTAGTGGTGAGATGTATTGGACTTATAAAGTGGTGAGTTGTGATGGCCCTATGTAGTGTTGAGATGTATTGGACTTATAAAGTGGTGAGTTGGGATGACCTAATGTAGTGGTGAGATGTATTTGACTTATGTAGTGGTGAGATGAATTTGACTTATGTAGCGGTGAGATTTATTGGTCTTATGAAGTGATGTGATGTGATGACCTAATGTAGTGGTGAGATGTAACGGCCCCATGTAGTGGTGAGTTGTATTGGACTTATGTAGTGGTGAGATGTATTGGAATTATGTAATGGTGAGATGTAATGACCTAATGTCTTGGTGAGATTTGATGACCTAATGTAGTGATGAGATGTATTGGTCTTATGTAGTGGTGAGTTTTGATGACCTGGTATAGTGGTGAGATGTATTCGTCTTATTTAGTGGTGAGTTGTGATGGACCAATGTAATGGTGAGATGTATTGACCTTATGTAGTGGTGAGTTGTGATGACCCTATGTAGTGGTGAGATGTATTGGTCTTATGTAGGTGTGAGTTGTGATGGCCCTATGTAGTGGTGAGATGTATTGGTCTTATGTAGTGGTGAGATGTGAAGGCCCTATGTAATGGTGAGATGTATTGGTCTTACGTAGTGGTGAAATGTGAAGGCCCTATGTAATGGTGAGATGTATTGGTCTTGTGTAGTGGTGAGATGTGAAGGCCCTATGTAATGGTGAGATGTATTGGTCTTATGTAGTGGTGAGATGTGAAGGCCCTATGTAATGGTGAGATGTATTGGTCTTATGTAGTGGTGAGATGTATTGGGGTTATGTAGTGGTGAGATGTGAAGGCCCTATGTAATGGTGAGATGTATTGGCCCTATGAAGTGGTGAGTTGTGATGGCCCTATGTAGTGGTGAGATGTGAAGGCCCTATGTAGTGGTGAGATGTGAAGGCCCTATGTAATGGTGAGATGTATTGGCCCTATGTAGTGGTGAGTTGTTATGGCCCTATGTAGTGGTGAGATGTGAAGGCCCTATGTAATAGTGAGATGTATTGGCCTTATGTAGTGGTGAGATGTATTGGCCTTATGTAGTGGTGGGATGTGAAGGCCCTATGTAATGGTGAGATGTATTGGACTTATGTAGTGGTGAGATGTATTGGCCTTATGTAGTGGTGAGTTGTGATGGCCCTATGTAATGGTGAGACGTATTGGTCTTATATAGTGGTGAGTTGTGATGGCCCTATGTAATGGTTAGATGTAATGGCCTTATGTAGTGGTGAGATGTATTGGACTAATGTAATGGTGAGATATATTGGTGTTATGTAGTGGTGAGATGTCATGGCCCTATGTAGTGGTGAGTTGCATTGGACTTATGTAGTGGTGAGATGTGAAGGCCCTATGTAATGGTGAGATGTATTGGTCTTATGTAGTGGTGAGTTGTGATGACCCTATGTAGTGGTGAGATGTATTGGTCTTATGTAGGTGTGAGTTGTGATGGCCCTATGTAGTGATGAGATGTATTGGTCTTATGTAGTGGTGAGATGTGAAGGCCCTATATAGTGGTGAGATGTATTGGACTTACGTAGTGGTGAGTTGTGATAGCCCTATGTAATGGTGAGATGTATTGGTCTTATGTAGTGGTGAGTTGTGAAGGCCGTATGTAGTGGTGAGATGTATTGGTCTTATGTAGTGGTGAGATGTGAAGGCCCTATGTAGTGGTGAGATGTATTGGCCTTATGTAGTGGTGAGATGTGAAGGCCCTATGTAATGGTGAGATGTATTGGACTTATATACTGGTGAGATGTGAAGGCCCTATGTAGTGGTGAGATGTATTGGACTTATGTAGTGGTGAGATGTATTGGCCTTATGTAGTGGTGAGTTGTGATGGCCCTATGTAATGGTGAGATGTATTGGTCTTATATAGTGGTGAGTTGTGATGGCCCTATGTAGTGGTTAGATGTATTGACCTTATGTAATGGTGAGATGTATTGGATTTATGTAATGGTGAGATATATTGGTGTTATGTAGTGGTGAGTTGTCATGGCCCTATGTAGTGGTGAGTTGTGATGGCCCTATGTAATGGTGAGATGTATTAGACTTATGAAGTGGTGAGATGTATTAGACTTATGAAGTGGTGAGATGTATTAGACTTATGAAGTGGTGAGATGTATAAGAGTTATGAAGTGGTGAGATGTATTAGACTTATGTAGTGGTGAGATGTATTAGACTTATGAAGTGGTGAGATGTATTGGTCTTATGCAGTGGTGAGATGTATTAGACTTATGAAGTGGTGAGATGTATTGGCGTTATGTAGTGGTGAGATGTATTGGACTTCTGTAATGGTGAGATTTATTGGCCTTATGTAGTGGTGAGATGTGAAGGCCCTATGTAATGGTGAGATGTATTGGTCTTATGTAGTGGTAAGATGTGAAGGCCCTATATAGTGGTGAGATGTATTGGCCTTATGTAGTGGTGAGATGTGAAGGCCCTATGTAGTGGTGAGATGTATTGGTCTCATGTAGTGGTGAGATGTGAAGGCCCTATGTAATGGTGAGATGTATTGGTCTTATGTAGTGGTGAGATGTGAAGGCCCTATGTAATGGTGAGATGTATTGGCCTTATGTAGTGGTGAGATGTGAAGGCCCTATGTATTGGTGAGATGTATTGTTCTTATGTAGTGGTGAGATGTATTGGTCTTATGTAGTGGTGAGATGTGAAGGCACTATGTAATGGTGAGATGTATTGGCCTTATGTAGTGGTGAGTTGTGAAGGCCCTATGTAATGGTGAGATGTATTGGCCCTATGAAGTGGTGAGTTGTGATGGTCCTATGTAGTGTTGAGATGTGAAGGCCCTATGTAATGGTGAGATGTGAAGGCCCTATGTAATGGTGAGATGTATTGGCCCTTTGTAGTGGTGAGTTGTGATGGCCCTATGTAGTGGTGAGATGTGAAGGCCCTATGTAATGGTGAGATGTATTGGTCTTATGTAGTGGTGAGTTGTGATGGCCCTATGTAGTGGTGAGATGTTAAGGCCCTATGTAATTGTGAGTTGTATTGGCCTTATGTAGTGGTGAGATGTATTGGCCTTATGTAGTGGTGAGATGTGAAGGCCCTATGTATTGGTGAGATGTATTGGACTTATGTAGTGGTGAGATGTATTGGCCTTATGTAGTGATGAGTTGTGATGACCCTATGTAATGGTGAGATGTATTAGTCTTATGCAGTGGTGAGATGTATTAGACTTATGAAGTGGTGAGATGTATTGGCCTTATGTAGTGGTGAGATGTATTGGACTTATGTAGTGGTGAGATGTATTGGACTTCTGTAATGGTGAGAGGTATTGGTATTATGAAGTGGTGAGTTGTGATGGCCCTATGTAGTGGTGAGTTGAATTGGAATTATTTAGTGGTGAGATGTATTGGTCTTATGAAGTGGTAAGTTATGATGACCTAATGTAGTGGTGAGATGTAATGACCTAATGTAGTGGTGAGATGAGATGACCTAATGTAGTGGTGAGATTTATTGGACTTATAAAGTGGTGAGTTTTCATGACCTGATATAGTGGTGAGTTGTGATGACCCTATGTAGTGGTGAGATGTATTGGTCTTATGTAGTGGTGAGTTGTGATGGACCTATGTAATGGTGATATGTGATGACCTAATGTAGTGGTGAGTTGTGATGGCCCTATATAATGGTGAGATGTGATGACCTAATGTAGTGGTGAGATGTATTGGACTTATATAGTGGTGAAATGTATTGTACTTATGTAGTGGTGAGATGTATTAGACTTATGTAGTAGTGAGTTGTGATGACCCTATGTATTGGTTATATGTAATGGTCTAATGTAGTGATGAGATGTGATGGATTTATGTAGTGGTGAGTTGTGATGGCCCTATGTAGTGATGAGTTGTATTGAACCTATGTAGTGGTGAGATGTTTAGGACTTATGTAGTGGTGAGATGTTTAGGACTTATGTAGTGGTGAGATGTATAGGACTTATGTAGTGGTGAGATGTATAGGACTTATGTAGTGGTGAGATGTATAGGACTTATGTAGTGGTGAGATGTATAGGACTTATGTAGTGGTGAGATGTATTGGACTTATGTAGTGGTGAGATGTATTGGACTTATGTAGTGGTGAGATGTATTGGACTTATGTAGTGGTGAGATGTATTGGACTTATGTAGTGGTGAGATGTATTGGACTTATGAAGTGATGAGATGTATTGGACTTATGTAGTGGTGAGATGTATAGGACTTATGTAGTGGTGAGATGTATAGGACTTATGTAGTGGTGAGATGTATAGGACTTATGTAGTGGTGAGATGTATTGGACTTATGTAGTGGTGAGATGTATTGGACTTATGTAGTGGTGAGATGTATTGGACTTATGTAGTGGTGAGATGTATTGGACTTATGTAGTGGTGAGATGTATTGGACTTATGAAGTGATGAGATGTATTGGACTTATGAAGTGATGAGATGTATTGGACTTATGAAGTGGTGTTTTGTGATGGCCCTATGTAGTGGCGAGATGTGATGGCTTAATGTAGTTGTGAGTTTAATGGCCCTATGTAGTGGTGAGTTGTATTGGACTTATGTAGTGGTGAGATGTATTGGACGTATGTAGTGATAAGTTGTGATGGCCCTATGTAGTGGTGAGTTGTGATGGACTTGTTTGTAGTGGTGAGATGTAATGGCCCTTTGTAGTGCTGAGATGTAATCGCTCTTTGTAATGGTGAGATGTAATTGCCTTATGTAGTGGTTTGTTGTCATGGCCTAATGTAGTGGTGATACGTGATAGCCTTAATTAGTGGTGAAATGTAATGGTTTAATGTAGTGGTAAGATATGATGGCCTTATTTAGTGGTGAGATGAAATGGCCTAATGGTGTGGTAAGATGAAATGTCTTCATGTCGTGGTGAGTTCAATGGACTTCAATGTAGTTGTGAGATGTAACGGCCTAATGGTGTGGTGAGATGAAATGTCCTCATGTCGTGGTGAGTTCAATGGACTTCAATGTAGTTGTGAGATGTAACGGCCTAATGATGTGGTGAGATGAAATGTCCTCATGTCGTGTGGTGAGTTCAATGGACTTCAATGTAGTTGTGAGATGTAATGGCCTAATGGTGTTGTGAGATGAAATGTCCTCATGTCGTGGTGAGTTCAATGGACTTCAATGAAGTTGTGAGATGTAACGGCCTAATGATGTGGTGAGATGAAATGTCCTCATGTCGTGGTGAGTTCAATGGACTTCAATGTAGTTGTGAGATGTAATGGCCTAATGGTGTTGTGAGATGAACTGTCCTCATGTCGTGGTGAGTTCAATGGACTTCAATGTAGTTGTGAGATGTAACGGCCTAATGGTGTGGTAAGATGAAATGTCCTCATGTCGTGGTGAGTTCAATGGACTTCAATGTAGTTGTGAGATGTAACGGCCTAATGGTGTGGTAAGATGAAATGTCCTCATGTCGTGGTGAGTTCAATGGACTTCAATGTAGTTGTGAGATGTAATGGCCTAACGGTGTTGTGAGACGAAATGTCCTTATGTAGTGGTGAGTTGTTATGGACTTATGAAGTGGTGAGTTGTAATGGACTTATGTAGTTGTGAGATGTAACGGCCTAATGGTGTGGTAAGATGAAATGTCCTCATGTCGTGGTGAGTTCAATGGACTTCAATGTAGTTGTGAGATGTAACGGCCTAATGGTGTGGTGAGATGAAATGTCCTCATGTCGTGGTGAGTTCAATGGACTTCAATGTAGTTGTGAGATGTAATGGCCTAATGGTGTTGTGAGATGAAATGTTCTTATGTAGTGGTGAGTTGTTATGGACTTATGTAGTGGTGAGTTGTAATGGACTTCAATGTAGTGGTGAGATGAAATGGCCTAATGGTGTGGTGAGATGAAATGTCCTCATGTCGTGATGAGTTCAATGGACTTCAATGTAGTTGTGAGATGTAACGGCTTAATGGTGTGGTGAGATGAAATGTCCTCATGTCGTGGTGAGTTCAATGGACTTCAATGTAGTTGTGAGATGTAACGGTCTAATGGTGTGGTGAGATGAAATGTCCTCATGTCGTGGTGAGTTCAGTGGACTTCAATGTAGTTGTGAGATGTAATGGCCTAATGGTGTTGTGAGATGAAATGTCTTTATGTAGTGGTGAGTTGTTATGGACTTATGTAGTGGTGAGTTGTAATGGACTTATGTTGTGGTGAATTGTACTGACCTTATGGAATGGTGAGATTGAATTGCCTTATGTAGTGGTGAGATGTAAAGGTAAAGGACTTATGTAGTGGTTATATGTAATGGACTTATGTAGTGATGAGATGTGATGGACTTATATGTAGTAGTGAGATGAAATGTCCTTATGTAGTGGTGAGTTGTAATGGCCTAATGTAGTTGTGATATGTATTTGCCTAGTGGAGTGGTGAGATGTAATGGTCTTATGTAGTGCTGAGATGTGAGAGACTTACGTAGCGTTAGTTGTAATGGCCTAATGTAGTGGTGAGATGCACTGTCCTTATGTAGTGGTGAGATACGATTGTCTTACCTATGGTGTGGTGAGATTACCACTCATGGTGATGAAATGAAATGAATAAAGTGGCAAATTGTGAATACTTTATCTGATCGAGAAATATGGTGGTGAGGTGTAATTCAGGGATATAGTATTGAGGTATAATTGAGTGATAAACTTGTCATGGTGGTGATGTATGAGGCTATAATACTGACGAGAGGTTTGATTCCATGATATTATGGTAAGATATAAAAAAAAAACCCATTAGATTCCATATTCGATTAATTGATTAATCGAATTGCACATATAAAATCACATAACATTTTATTTATCACAGAAGATTCAATTATGAAAGACACTTACGAAGGGATTTAATGTAAAATATTATGTAGTTTTTGTCCTTTGCAACCCTAAAAGTCGTAATATACAGGTTCGGAATTCTATACGGGACAGAAAAATCTCGGTCGTTGTCGCGTTAGACAGGTTGTCGTTATATACAGGTTAAGTTGATTGGAATATTGCTCGGGAGGAATTAAAAAGGTCACATAAAGCAGGAAGTCGCTAAAAAGAGGGTCAATTTAAGACAGGTTGACTGTACAACTTTCTCGCCCCGAGGGCGTAGCCCAACTCATTTGTTGCACGACAATAGCTAGGTCGACGTCATCAACAATGATCACAAATCATTGAATAATTCCTCCTTGCTAGTTAAAGAATACTAATGGTGGTCAGTCAAGGACACAGTCAATCATTCAATCATTACTTCAATGATTAATCTAACCATTGCTATACAGTAAAAATAATCCATCGTCGGAGATTGTTAGACCGTGCAACAATATGGTTTTGAGATGTGATTGCATGATAGCGTAATCAGGCCTATCATTCGGATTAGCCTCGACCTTTTCCTTCCTTTTTATGCCATTACAAATAAAGGGCGAGGGGATCCGAACGAGGCCTAATTAGCTCACCTGAGCCAAAGGCTCAAGTGAGCTATTGTCATAGTGTGGCGTCCGGCGTCCGTCGTCCGTCGTCCGTCGTCCGTCGTCCGTCCGTCGTAAACTTTTAACATTTTCAACTTCTTCTCAAGAACGGCTGAAGGGATTTTGATGAAACTTGGTATGCATGAAGTACTAAAGGTCCTCTACCAAGTTTGTTCATTTCGGCTCGATCCCTTCAGGGGTGGATCCAGGGCGGGGTCAAATAGGCCCCGGAGGGTACCCCTCTTCAAAAATCTTCTTCTCCAGTTCCACTGAATGGATTGAAAAACTAATTGTATCTATGTGATCTAGAAGGATGTATGATTCAAGTTTGTTCATTTCGTTAAAATCCGACAACTAATTTTTGACGCGTTTTTGACGTCTTTTCGGACTTAGTCAGAAATGCACATTTTTGCACTTTTTCTTTAAATAACTCAATAAGTGTATGATTTTACACACTCATTTACTACATATTTATCATATTTAACTTACTTAATGCTTTGATATGTATTTTATGCTTAAATTTTATTTTTTTGATTTTTTATGAATTTTTTTCTTATGTAAAAAGGAAGGGGGGGGGTGATTTTCATACATTTTCTGCTTCTTTTCTATAACCACTCTTCAGATTGTCATGACAATTTGTAGGTATGAGGTACTCATGCATGGTACCCTACAAGTGAAAGAATTTTGTCCAGATATCCACTTTTGGATTTTTAAGGAATATTTTTTAAGATTGTACATAGGTATAATGTATGTTTTCCATGCCCAATGGACCCATGGGGAGTGGCTTCAAACCCCGGCGGGACCCCAACAAAATTTTTTCCCCTTTTTATTAGCTCACCTGAGCCAAAGGCTCAAGTGAGCTATTGTCATAGTGTGGCGTCCGGCGTCCGTCGTCCGTCGTCCGTCGTCCGTCGTCCGTCCGTCGTAAACTTTTAACATTTTCAACTTCTTCTCAAGAACGGCTGAAGGGATTTTGATGAAACTTGGTATGCATGAAGTACTAAAGGTCCTCTACCAAGTTTGTTCATTTCGGCTCGATCCCTTCAGGGGTGGATCCAGGGCGGGGTCAAATAGGCCCCGGAGGGTACCCCTCTTCAAAAATCTTCTTCTCCAGTTCCACTGAATGGATTGAAAAACTAATTGTATCTATGTGATCTAGAAGGATGTATGATTCAAGTTTGTTCATTTCGTTAAAATCCGACAACTAATTTTTGACGCGTTTTTGACGTCTTTTCGGACTTAGTCAGAAATGCACATTTTTGCACTTTTTCTTTAAATAACTCAATAAGTGTATGATTTTACACACTCATTTACTACATATTTATCATATTTAACTTACTTAATGCTTTGATATGTATTTTATGCTTAAATTTTATTTTTTTGATTTTTTATGAATTTTTTTCTTATGTAAAAAGGAAGGGGGGGGGGGGGGTGATTTTCATACATTTTCTGCTTCTTTTCTATAACCACTCTTCAGATTGTCATGACAATTTGTAGGTATGAGGTACTCATGCATGGTACCCTACAAGTGAAAGAATTTTGTCCAGATATCCACTTTTGGATTTTTAAGGAATATTTTTTAAGATTGTACATAGGTATAATGTATGTTTTCCATGCCCAATGGACCCATGGGGAGTGGCTTCAAACCCCGGCGGGACCCCAACAAAATTTTTTCCCCTTTTTATTAGCTCACCTGAGCCAAAGGCTCAAGTGAGCTATTGTCATAGTGTGGCGTCCGGCGTCCGTCGTCCGTCGTCCGTCGTCCGTCGTCCGTCCGTCGTAAACTTTTAACATTTTCAACTTCTTCTCAAGAACGGCTGAAGGGATTTTGATGAAACTTGGTATGCATGAAGTACTAAAGGTCCTCTACCAAGTTTGTTCATTTCGGCTCGATCCCTTCAGGGGTGGATCCAGGGCGGGGTCAAATAGGCCCCGGAGGGTACCCCTCTTCAAAAATCTTCTTCTCCAGTTCCACTGAATGGATTGAAAAACTAATTGTATCTATGTGATCTAGAAGGATGTATGATTCAAGTTTGTTCATTTCGTTAAAATCCGACAACTAATTTTTGACGCGTTTTTGACGTCTTTTCGGACTTAGTCAGAAATGCACATTTTTGCACTTTTTCTTTAAATAACTCAATAAGTGTATGATTTTACACACTCATTTACTACATATTTATCATATTTAACTTACTTAATGCTTTGATATGTATTTTATGCTTAAATTTTATTTTTTTGATTTTTTATGAATTTTTTTCTTATGTAAAAAGGAAGGGGGGGGGGGGGGTGATTTTCATACATTTTCTGCTTCTTTTCTATAACCACTCTTCAGATTGTCATGACAATTTGTAGGTATGAGGTACTCATGCATGGTACCCTACAAGTGAAAGAATTTTGTCCAGATATCCACTTTTGGATTTTTAAGGAATATTTTTTAAGATTGTACATAGGTATAATGTATGTTTTCTTACCAAAAAAGAAAAGAAATTCTCAAATCGCACCGGGTTATACACATTGATACTACTTTTGAATGAAGAAATTTTATTTGAATCACAAAAAAAAAAAATGCCGTAAAGATTAAAAGTACACAACTTTTTAAATATTTTTTCAAAGCCATGCACCTGGTTCCGGACCGGAATTATTCGAATTTTATGATCTGAGGACCCATTTTCACACGTATTCTTCCACACATGTAGATGTCTCACACACTTTAAAACTATATTCAAAATTTTATTTCATCTATCTAGTAAACAATCACGGGAAGACAATTGAAGATAAACATTGTGTGTATTTTCCACCAATTGTTGAAAATAATAAGAAAATAATCGGAACTATTTGACAGGACAATGACCTAGATATGCATTAATTCATCTTCGTCCCCAAGGCGCATCGTATTCCGCTATGCGCTTCATTGCAATACAAACCGCAAAGCAGTACTGCGATATATTTCAGGAGATACAGTGCAAACGGAATAGATTTTTATACTTGGAACACTTTCATAATCTGTATCTGTATGGGTACGTTGAATTACCAATACTGGCTTGTGATCAACGGAATGAGAGAGCGCATAAACTTACTTAATCGCGCTTCAGGCTGAATCTAAAGCCTTCCACAGTCCTTGACAGCACTTGATGGTTATCCAGTTCGTTCCACTCTGTGACTGTACGTATGAAGAATGAGTTCTTCCTGATGACGGAATTACATGTAGGTATGTTAAAGCAGCGAGTATGGTTTGAGCTATGAACAACGTTCATAATGGTTATCATTCATGTACTTGGAACACTTGCATATACTTGTTATCATGTATAAAGTTTGCTCGAATTTCCTCTGTCTTAGACTCTCTTAGATGAAGTAATTTACGGACTGATTTCTTGAAGAAACGTCTAATGAGTAATCTCTTCCTCTGGATTTTGAGAATGCATAGGACATTTAATATCTGAAATTCTTGAAAATAAATAATTCCGTTCAGAGTTCCTGAAATCTTCCAATGAAATGTTGGACCACAGAAGCTGTTGTTTTAATAGAGAAAATAAATTATTATTCACAACCTTAAGCCACTGTGTTCGTCATCTTGTATGTATAATATTTCTAAGAGGAACACAGAGGCCTGAGGTTGTGAATAATAAAACATTTTCTCTCATAAAACGACAGGATCCTGTGTTAAGACATTTGGGAATTTTTATCTGTTCAAATAATAGATACATAATGAGTTTTTATCAGACCAAATAACTTCTTGTCGGCAAATCCAATGCAACCGATACATTTCATGAACTCTCTGTGCTAACAACTTGCCCGTGTAACAGACCTATGATGAGGTAAAACAATTAGTTAACAGTAAATAACGATGTCGTAGGTCTGCTAGTTGGACAAGCTTAACAATTTCATGGGCCTTTTAATTTGTTTCAAACTGCGAAACCTTAGAGAAACCACTTGAGTTGTTGAACAGCGTATGCTGAAATGCGACGCTCCTTCTCGCCTGTTGAAATATGCATAGGCAAGAAGCGTCGCATTTCAGCATATTTACTTAAAATTATTTGTTCAAGTGGCTTCACTGGGTCATGAGGTTTGATACAACATACACTGCTTTTTTGGAAAACAAACAAACTGGCACAATTTCTGCACAACTCACTTGAATTGATGAATATTGGATCAAAACGATTTTAACTGTACGTTTCATGTATTTGAGATGAAATCAATACTATTCAAAAGCATAATTCATAGATTTCAGTGAATAAAGGCAAACCCGAAAAATCTTAGTTTTTTATGCCCCTGGAATAAAAGATTCGGGAGCATAAAGTTTTTGGCCTGTCCGTCTGTCTGTTTGTCTGTCTGTTTTCCAAAAAACTTTAACATTGGGCATAACTTTTGAATGGAAGCTGGTGATAGAGGTTTCATATTTCACATGTGTATTTACCAAAATTTTTGACCTCATGACCATAACCTTGACCTTTCACGTACTTCTCAAAAACTTTAACATTGGGCATAACTATTGAATGGTTATAGTGATAGGGCTTTCATATTGTACATGTGTATTCCTTGTGACAAGATCTTTCCATTGATACCAATATTACGCTGACCAAGACCTCTCACATACTTAACAGAAAATGGTGTTTATACTAACAAAGATGCCGCCGGGGGCATTCTCGTTTCACAAACACAGGCTTTATAATTTCTGGCATGCTAGCTATCAATAATGAAAGGTTTTGTGTTCAATTTTAAATAAACTTAATTTGTGAAATCATTTCATTGTTTTATTCTTTTTCTGCTGCACATTTATGTGGAATTTTACAATATGATTTTATTTTTGATGTTGCATAATTGAACTATACTAGCTGGGCATATGACGTTGGACCACTTTATCCGTTTTTTTTTTCAAATCAGTAAAAAAGTTATTGTTTTGAAATGTGACTATTTTTTTCTTTTTTGTACCTTTAAAGGTTGTCTGAAAAAAAAAAACACTTCTCTGCATCCGGCAAAAATCTTTTTAGAAAGGTTGTGGGCTAAAATCCTGGTACTGGCACTATCAGTATTCAATGTCAGTATGTCAGTTAGAGCGTGCATGGGTATCAGGTGAGCGTTGTGCCCCCTGGGGCTCTTGTTGCATCTTGTCACACTGCAAATAAATTTCTAGGAATCTCATTGGTTGTTTAGCCGTAATTATGAGACTATGTGACCCGTCTGCAGCCGTAAATATGGAACTTTGTGACGTCATGGATACCTTATTGTTCATTGACGTCATAGCGAGCTTTTCCCGTAAAAACGTTCAAACGTTTTGAATTTTCCTCTCGCTTCAGAACCTTTAATTTTCTGCTAAAATGAATTTCATTCGTGGTTTATTCATTTTGAATAAACCATTTACGGGTACGATCTTTTTAACGGTGAAGAAAATTTTACAATCCGTCAACAAATAAAAAAGTTAGAAATATTACTGTCGACGCCAATTTGAAATGACAGTTTATAAGCGATTTGCAATATGACAAAAATGTTATTACGGTTCCAGACAGGTAATATGGTCTGATATACCTTGTCTGGAATTCATATAAATTCCAGACAAGGTATATCAGACCATAATACCCGTCTTGAACCGTAATAACGTATAATATAGTTTTGAGATGTGATTGTATGATAGCGTAATCAGGAGTCATTGTATCATGAAGTTTTGAGATATGTTTGCCTTATGTGGTTATGAAATTTGATTGTATAACTAACTGGACTGACCTTTGAAAGCCTGTGTCGTCCGTGTGAGTATAGGCTATATGGACGTTTGTTCCATCATAAGAGAAAGTAGCAGACGTAGGATCACCTATAATGTATTGAGAACTCTGGTCACCGGAGACTTGGCAGGCCTGAAATGAAAGAAATTTTGATATTGAAATTAGGGGCTACTATGCGTGTGTTTTACAAAAACTGACAGGGTATCGGCGAATCCCCTGTCAGAAATTGAGTTTTACCGCGAGGCGTTTTTGTAAAACATCAGTATGGTAACCCTATTCTAATGCTTTGGTCAGTAAGAAACTAGAAAACGTCTGCTTTTAAAGACTTCGCCATAGCAACGCATGACGTCATAGCAAAAACTGCTGTGAAACGTGAATCCCCTTGCAGTTTGTTAATCGCTTAGCCAATCAGAATGCTCGTTACAAACGGAATATATGAATTAAAGAAGATCCTGACGATAATCTCAACAGCACTCACAATAGAGCACCAAATTGAGCATCGACGGACCCCTAGCAAGCTAGAGGTGGGATCAGGTGCCCGGGGGGAGTAAGCATCCCCTGTTGGCTAGCCGCACCCGCCGTCGATGTTCATGCACGAATTCAAACTGAAAATATATAAAATGCATGCGCTGTCTGAGGCCGTCTATATAGAAAGTGCTATGGCGATAATGTCAGGGAAAATTATTCAAAACACTTACTGTCAAACCCCTCGCTGGGAACTTTTTTACGAGCTCCACACGGCAAAGGGCATAAGTGTGACACAAATGAGTTAAAGAAGATCCTGACGATAATCTCAACATGTTTCATCGTAATAATTCAATGCAGTAAATGCGCATTTAAAAAAACAATGTATCATCAGTGATGCCCGAGATAAAACGAGAGGAAATCATAAAAGAGAAAACAATTCTAAACCTGACATAAAATACCGTATAACCAGAAATTTTCGCGAGTATCAAATTTCGCGATTTTATGGTAAATTATGGTGTCTTTATTTTCGCTAGTACAATTTTTTTGCGACTACAAACAAATATGTACATAAGATTTCAGTGCTTTGTACCTTCCATTATTAGTGTTTTAGTTATTTCTATCAGAAGAATACACTGGTCCTGGACTTTCTTCTATTTATGTTCAATCGGGATCTCTTAAGAACGACACATGTACAATAAGAACAAAATGTTGCTGATATACCAATTTACATTATACCTTACAATACATAATTTTTCGCCAGAATAATTTTTTGCGATAATAATTTTTCGCGAGAATAATTTTTCGCAAATCCAAATCACTCGCGAATATAGCAAAAATAAGATGATCACATGAACACCTCACTCTATGACAAACATAACGACTTCAATTTCAGCATTACAAACTTTCCTTTTCTGAGTAGCAACATCCCTTCATAGCCTGCTTATGGCGTGTTCATATCTCAGTTGATACGCTATGCCATAGCAAGTTCCAAATATACAGATTTTATTCTGAGAGCTAGGCTTCTTTCAGATAAGCTTCTCAGTCAGGGATACGTTTGTGACCGACTAATATCGTCACTGGGTAAGTTTTACGGTCGATATGGGGAACTCGTCATACACTATGATGTCCCACTCTCCAAAATGATGGATGGTATTCTGGTATTGACCATTTGTACCGTACAACCAAAGATTATACTTTATATCTTCAAAATTGAAGTAATCGGATGTGACAATTCTGCCGAATTGAAGCAACGGATGTTGCATGCAAGCAGGAGATGCTGACTCTTCCTGGGCACCTGGTTTCACTCCCATTTCGGAAGTTCGCTTCTTTTCATGTGGTGGTGGGTTTTCTTTGTTTGCTTTCGTTCCTGTTTTGTCCTGATTTTGTATGCCTTCGGTTTGTGATTTTCTGGATTGTCGATTTTGTGCTGTGTGTAGGGATATGGTCGATGTCCATGTTTGTCACCCCTTGGACTAACAACAACCTAGTGGGTGAAATCAGATTGAAATGTATATCTATGGTAATAGTTTAATACACAATAGTACGAGGACTGATTGATATGTTGTGAGCCTAGAATTTAATATATGAATTTTATCAGATATTTTGCATTATTTGTCTACATAATCCTCTCCAGTATCTATACATTTTTGCCACCGATGTTTAAGGGCCTCAACACCACTTTTTAAGAAATCATTATCTTGACTGATACTCAAACAATTTAAAGCCACAATCATGAATGACAGTCATGGCAGTGACAGATTTGTAAACAGAAGCATTGTCCTGATGCAACATCATACCTTTATTAAGTTTAATGTTTCCCCGTAACTGTGTCGGAAGTGAAGCATATTATATGCCATTGATTGTTTGTCCTTTTTGGAGATAATCTATCAGAATAATACCCTCTCAGAAACCCGATACTCACAACATATTAATCAGCCCTCGTAAGATTTGTGTGACAAGACATGTACATGTAATATTAAATAATGCACAGATGTTGATCATTTATTCTTAGAACAAGTATAAAATAACTTTTGCAAAAATTTCGCCGTCAGTAATGAAAAATTGTTTACTTTTTTCTGTCTTGTATTGGTATACGTAAATAACCGTTTGAGATTGATCAAAATTCTAATTCATTCTGTTTGTTTCACGCATTCTGATCGGTTCACAGGATTTCTACAAGCATGTATAACGACGATATACATACCGCAAACCAACTCACTTGACATACTTTTTAAAAAATGTATTCCTACGTAAAATTGCAGGTTACAAGCTTTAGAGCACTTTTTGCGTATGATGTCATGCTTCCCTTTGTTCTTCGCTCCTGTGACGTCATACTGTGACGTAAAACTACAAGGTATGAGCTTGTAAATGGCGTTCTCAGCATATAAACAAGAGAACAAGTAATTAAAGTTTATTATTAATAACACTTTAATTTTTCGCTATTGTAATAAATACGAGGCAGTTGTATTTCATATTTTGCAGCGCAATAATTTCTGTTGGTCATTGTTAGTCCTCCGTAGCAACGTCACCTCTAAAGCGATACGTGAGACCCTCTAAGGGGTATGATTAGTTAGAATATGTCACATGAGCTAGAATAGGGATAAACGTACTGTGTTTTGTGGTTCCGACAGGTATATGTTGGATATACTGTTGGAAACATACGTTATACCGTCGGGGGCAAGCCCAGACGGTATAACTCCGTTTCCAACAGTATATCCAACATATACATTTACCTATCGGAACCACAAAACACAGTATGTTTATCCCCTAATTAGGTCGCTCTTGTTAAAGTTATTATATGCAAATGCATGGGTCAATTTTCATCCCTTAATATATTGTCAAGCATGATAAACTGTTATATAGCAATATCGCAAAAATCTGAATGGATCATTATTGAGCTTAAAAATGAAAGTAGATATACACAAGTGGAGTTAATATTGTAAAACAAGGATCGTTCCTAAAAACGGGGAGGGGACGTATAAAATCCGTTTTAGTGGCCAAGAGAGACTTACTGCAACGTTAGAACAGCTGCCCTCGTTAAAGCCGAAGCAGGGGTTGTAGGAGTAGAAATAACCATCTTTGGCATAAATGTCTGGAAAACTAGAAATGAAAGTAAGTATATTCTAAGACTATTATTATGTTTACGAACACGCGTACGTCGAACAAATGAAAGCATTTGGAGTACTTATAAAACATTTGTGTTGCAATTACATGTATTTCGAAACATTGCATTTTTCTAAAAATAAAAGTTATAATTCATATAAGATATGCGTGAAAATCTCGGACTAGACATCATGTACAGTGTAATCTAATACATGTAAGACCTTCTGTCTTTGAAGAAAATTAATACTGTCACATTCATTTTACATTTCTAGTTAATATGATATTCATCGAGACGGTACGGCAAATATGAAAACAACACACTCACGCCGGTGTTCCGTCGCTATGGGCTATTGATGAAATATCTATAACACCTGAACCGTCACTCAAAGAACAAGAACAAATTCCAAGGCGTTTACAAGTTGTCTGCCCCTGGACTCCAGAAAATATGGCGGCAATAACAAAAGCCAGTACTTCCGGGTTACTCATGTTCAATATCCTCCGTTATAATTCCATACCCCGAGATTTTTCAAAATTCGAATTTCTTTTGTAATTTTGAAAAAGCTATCAGTAGATATTCACAATATTGAAATTTGTCTATTCCATCAGTTATAGACGATAAAATGTGTCAGATTATGAAAGATACTTTAACGTTAAACATAATATCATATACCTCCCATATATTCATATCACGATATACGTATCTTATCTAGTCTGTATGTACTTTAAAATCTTAAACAAATAAATATGATAATGTACATGTATACGTTTGTACAAAACATATACTAGTATACTATATATATAATACGGAAGTGTTCCAACTCTATACCTTCCTGAAGATAATTTCAAACCAATTTATTATACACCAGAAACATGTTTCGAATATTAAATCCTCATCAGTGATGCTCCCAGCCAAAGTGATTTTCAGAAGCCGCCAAAATTCATAATTCATACAAGTGTATATGACAAAAGGGATGATTTTGGATTCAACATAGTAAATTTCCCCTGGCTTGACGGTGATGTTCCAAGATTACCGTCATACGGCATTTACAAATCACAGCTTATCTGGTACGCTAGAGCATGTACTGATGTTTTGGATTTTCACAGTAGAAATTTACAAATTACCAAAAAAAATTTAGGTCAAGGTTTCCGCTTTCATACTAGTTAAGACTTTCTGGAAATTTTACAAAAATTACAGTCAACTTCTTTTAAAATTCGGACCTATACACGCAACAGAGTACATTACTTTGGGTATTTCACAGCCTGTCCTTTATGGTGATATGATAAACAAAATACGAAGGTTCAAAGGTAGGCAGCATAACCATCGAAAATGCGTCAGAATCACCAAACGCCTTTTATACCGTGGATATGATCCTAATGTCACCAGACGGACACTAGGCTTGGTACTTGACCAATCTACAGTCTTGTACAAGCGCATCCTTGAGACTTGCACTCTGACTGACTGTGACGACGGGACTCCATTCCATGACGGGCGTTGTCCAAACCTCTTTAGAGCAGACAGGGCCCCGACCACCTGTCCTCTCTGAATGTCAGTCGGACTCCTCGGGTGATTACATACATGAGCTCGCTACAGCCGGCAGAGCACGGACTGTATTACGCATGCCCTCTTTTTATATTCATTTGCATATTCATCTGTGTTTCTGGGGCCTCTACGTTTCGCGGTCTTGTTTGTGTGATGTTATCTTACAGTTAGGAGGTTGTTTTACACCACAATTGTACGTTCTTCGAGACCTCTGGGTAATTGGAGAAGTGAGAGGGTTGTGCGCACGTTACCCAGGATAGCCACACCATTTGCTACTTGCGTGACAAATGGCCGTCCAAAGTCGGCACCGGTTGCCCATTGGTCTCGTCGGTTTATGTGTAGTCTTTTGTGTTTGATGTTTACAAGTCGTGTGTCTCTTTTCCGACTCGTGCTGTGCTCGTCTTTTGTGTTTTTGCATCGGGTGTTTTGGTGTTTTGCTGTTGATGCTGCGGTGGGGTCTTGTTGGAGATCTCATTCCTTCTTTTAGTAGCTCAGTCTGGTTTATTTTTTGTTTTAATTTAGATTTGTCCATTTACTTAAAAGAGAGTGCGTGGCTCCAAATTTCCTGTTGGATGATCAGAAACATATCCAAATAAAATCTATGTTCAAAATTGCTGCATTGGAGGGATGGTGCTAAGTTATTAACCTCCTTTAATTGCGATGATATTTTTCGATGAAATGACAAGTTTCCGAAATTATAGGGAGGGCTTTTGCTTCAACGTAGTTAAATTTCCTTGGCTTGATGGCGATGTTCTAAGATTGCCATCGTACGGTATTTACATTCCTCAGCTCATCAGATACGCCAGAGCTTGCTCCCATGTTTTCAGACTTCGATGATGAAAATAAACAAATAACAAAAAAACTCAGAAGTCAGAGATTAAGATGTTAAACGTCTTCAAATTCAATAGCATCATTTAAGACCTGATAAATTTACAGCGTGGACCAGACATGCACGTTTCGGGTACTAAACCCTCGTCAGTGATCCTCAGTCTAAACAATGTAAAACGGCCAAAAAGTATGAAAATTATTATGTCCAAAAATGTACCAAAAGACGTAGCAGAATGGGTGGGATATGATGCTACAGGACCCACTTTTTAGAAATTTCAAGAAATTTTGTCACTGAAAATTTCAAATGCGTTAAAGAGACGGAAGATCAACCGAAGTTGATCGAACTTGGCTACATGTGCCCTCGGGGACTCTTGGTCCACCAGCAGTGACGTCATAAACTTGTAAAATCAATTTGGAAATTTGACCATAACCATTCTGAACTTCTTTCAAAATTTGGGAGAACTCCAGTATTAGAGTATGTATATTTGGGAATTTCAGTGCCTTTGTTTTATGGTGACCTCATTAACAAATTCAGAAGGATCAAAGTTCAAAAACCAGAATTGTAAGAAAGTAGACGGTCGCCTGATTTACCAAGGATATGTTAAAAACACGCCGGACATGGTACTGAACCAATCTACTGTTTTGTACCAGTGTCTTCCCTAACATTGCACACTGCCAACCGTGACGACGTGACTGCATGGCGGGCCTTGTTCAATATCTCGTCAGAGAAAGCATGGGTCATGTAGCATCATATCCCATCATCCTGCTACGTTTCTCGGTACATTTTGGACATAATAACTTTGAAATTCACACTATCTGGCCATATTACATTGTTTAGATTTTGGATCACTGATGAGGGTTAAGTACCCGAAACGTGTATGCCTGGTCCATGCTGCTAATTTATCTGTTCTTAAATGATGTTATTGAATTTGGAGATGTTTTAAAACACATGAAAACACCATCACTACAAGTAAAAACAAATCATCCAAATTGAAACATGAATTCGAATCAGTACCTACACATTTAACTTTGGACAAACATGTACTTTATCCATAGCAAAAGGTGTAGGTATCCGGATTATTTGCCTAGCGTCTTAAAATCGTGACACATTAATATCTTATAATTATTACAAACAAAATACATTAAAATTCTTTTTATTCTGAAAGTATGAAATTGAATTGGTACTCGCTGAATAAAGATTTCACTGACAGTATATTCTGGCAACCTTCAGTCAACAAGAAATATAACCTTAACCTGCTAAGTTTTGCTTCTTTAATAAAAAATATTCGTCATAGATTTTACACAAGTGTACCGACTTAGTCATGTTTTTCAGAGTACTTCCAATTCAGTAAAAAATAATGGCTAAAATGTCTTATAATGGTAGGTCTTTTTTTTACGAAATACACAGAAATAATAGACTATTAAAAGACTCATTATCATCATCTTAAAATTTATGCAAATAATATAAAATAAATCGCTAGAAAATAATTGTATTTGAACAGTATAGTTCTTAAGAATAATTGTCCAATCCCCTGCTCTCTACACTTTTCCATATCCAGGTCTTCGACATATTTTGCTGAATGTAAATTGGAAACCTTCCTGGAGTGAAAAAAGAAATTGTCAAAATGATTTTCTGACTATGTTTATTGAAACATGCTACATTCTAATAGTATTAATTCTAAAGAAATAAAATATTAATTATACTGCACAATGTCTCACTTCGGAATTTTATTCATTCCGAGATGGCTATTTCTAATGAGTTTGCATTGCCTTTTCGACTTTGAGACTGAATAACTGATACGTGCTTCTTTCAGGTTTATTTGTTCTACGCCCCAATCTCTTTCCGAAAGGTACCCTCACGCCATGCATGAACACACACAAACACATGATTTATGATATGAAGAAATTTAAAAAGGGAGGCTGAAAACATACAAGAAAAATTTGTTACGCAACTGAGATGGATGATTCCTACTTAAGGGATTTTCTAAAATCACTATTATTCCCCGATATGCCAATGATGGTAAAGATATTATACGGCATTCAAGATCATTTCCTTTTTTACCTGAACATGTGTGCTTGTGTGTGTGGTGTTTTTCTTTTTCTGAACAACTCTCCTTCAAGGTACCACCACGGATGTTATACAAAATATTTAATTATCACATGACTGTATCAATATATATATATATATATGGCCTTAGTATTTATCTTCTCTACGTCCTCTGCGTGAAGTACGCGTATTTGTTTATTTCGAATGGTCCCATGCTCTCACGTTTTAAATTTAGTTAATTGATTTGTTTGGTTTATTAAATTTTCACTGCAGTATATGAAGAAAAAAAAAAACGTGCAGGAAGGGAAAGCATATCAAGTTCTAAAATGGTCACCAATGACATATACCAATGAAATTAGTTGGCCGTTTTCATTACCTTAACAAGTCCAGGAAATGCTAGCCAAAAACTTGAATTCGGCATGACTTCTTTTCCGTTTGCTTTGCGCACTCCTTTTTGTATGACTATCCCGCCGACAATATAAAGGAAGGCCACAGAGAAAAATCTGAAAGATGTTAATTCTTAAAATTGGTCAATTAACTCAATTAAAAATCCATAAAGATAGCAGAGAGGAGATGCTTATCTCCCAAAGCACTGATCTCATCTACACTGAGGATTCACTATCCTCTTTTGAAGAAATTTATAGTCAGTATTTTTTCTTAAGGGGGGGGGGGGGGTGAATTTTTTGTAATTTCAGCGTTTGCTTTAGATTTTATGAAAGTAATGGCAAATCAAGAATTTTATGTACGTATACTCTCTCTCTCTCTCTCTCTCTCTCTTGATTGTTGTTTTTTATGTTGCAATGACCGTATTAGGAAAGCATAAACAAGAATAGGATATTTACTTACATAATGCATAACCAGGATCCAATTGTCAGTCCACCTTCTTCAACTCCCCCTGATCCACCATTGTGTCCCGGGGAATGTGTGGTAGTTTGAGGAGGAGGGGCGGAGCCACAAACATTGGGACATGCGCATTTGGATGTCAATGTTGCAGACTAAAAAACAGATAATTTATTCATGTAGTATGACCCAAAAAATGAAAAAAAAACATGGACTTTGTAGTAGGAAGAAAAAAAAAACAATTTTAATGAGAGCCTTTTAGAATTTATGGAATATATAAAGTAGGAAAAATACTTATTCAAAAACTAACATTTTGAACAAGTTTCTCATTTCATTACGTTAGAGATTTCTGATAAAAGTATATCAAGAGATACTAGTTAAGTAACTCAAAAATCAAAACAAAAACGAGGCGAGAGGGACTGACCTGAATAAATATTCAAATATGGTATATACACGGTCGCATAACACGTGATACGCAAATAATCTAGCACGAGAGAATGCCCATGAATGAAAGTAAATACTGTCTGAATCTACTTCATATGTTTTTAGTCCATTATAAACAGTACACGAAGGCAGAAAATTTTCGATGCTCGAGCATCACATGTTGTGATATGGTGCACAGAAAAAATCCACCAGAACATTTTGCCTATGTGTTCTCTGTATATATCCCTATTCATGACAAGAATAAATGACCATCTTATAATTGATAATAATGGTCAAACGATAGGCCATAGAATAAATACATATAAAGTATATTTAGACCGCATTTACCTTGTCAATCGAAGTGGATCCCCGTACACTAGAGATTATTTTCATATCTGATTCACTTGTTAGCGATTATGATATTAAAAGTGACGAAATAAAGAAGGAAGAATGCATTCAACATTCTATAAAATACTGCAAAATATTCAAGAATGATTATTTTAGTCAAGCTTACATATTGTCCCGTCGATCCCTCACCAGAGGCTACAAAAGTGGGCGGATCCGCTGTTTGATCACATTGTAGTGTCACGTCAAAATTTCTGCAGAAGATAGTTGTTAGATATTTACGGTGACATAATGCTTATCGACTGAGGCTGGTGAGATAGATGCGTTGTTGAGATTAAATTAATGCTGTTAAATTGTTAAATGTCTTCATATTCAATAACATCATTTATGACAAGACATGTATTATTTCCATAGCACAATCTAGCTGTGAAACACAGAGAGGAAAGAGACCAATAGGAAATATGTAAAACACCGCATACATGTACATCTTCCCATGACATGTTCGCCATAGCACTTTCTTTATAAACAATATCTCAGAAAATGCATGTATCTTAGATATTGTTTTCATTTTCGTGCGTGAACATAGACGGCGGGTGCGGTTCTATTGTAGGTTCTGTTGAGATTATCGTCAGGATCTTCTTTAACTCATTGTTGTCCACAATGTAAAACGATATTCTATTCAGAACTGTCCACAAACATTGCATGCAAGCAGGAGATGCTGACTCTTTCTGGGCACCTGGTCTCACTCCTTATTGGGAGTTCGCTTCTTTTAATGTGGTGGAGTTTTTGTTTGTTTGCTTTGGTTCCTGTTTAATCCTGATTTGTATGCCTTTGGTTTGTGATTTCCCAAATTATCAATGTTGTACTATGTATCGGGATATGGTCAATATTTGTCATTCACCGGTATTGACCTTTCCTGTATTCATGTAAACTCGTGACTTCAATTTTTTCTACCGATATGCTGATTTATGTATTCTTTGTACTTTTTGCGTGTCAGTGCGTGTCTGCACTGTGTTTTTAAGTGTGTCTTGGTGTTTGATTAGGGTGCAGCCGAGGTGTTTGAGATCTGCTCATCCCTTTTACATCTCTTGTAAAGCAAACAAAACGACATAGGAGTATATAATCTATTATAGAAGAGACTGAAGTGTAATTCAACCTTTGGAAGCCAGAGCCGTCCGTGTGAGAATAGGCCACGTGCGCATTGGTTCCATCATAAGAGAAAGTAGCAGACGTAGGATCAGCTATAGTGTACTGAGAGGCCTGGTCACCTGATACTTGGCATCCCTAAAAGGTAAGAAAACATACCGTTAGGCTTCTTTGCAACAATGGTGCAATACCAATAGATTAAAAAAGATAAGGTAAGAAAGATTATAAAAGACTTTTGAATCTTATTTCTGAAAACGTTGAAATCAATAAGAGGGATATTTAAAAGATATTGAAATATAAATTTAGTGCACATTACATCCTCCCTATCTTCATTTTGTTTAAAGTATATTTTTCAAGAGTTCGTATGTTTATTGATTGTAATTTTTTGGAGCCTGATTTTGAGTTTTGTGTTAAAATTTTACTCACTAACGTACTTACATGAGTTAAAGGCGCTAATGACGATTATCTCAACAGCACTCACAATAGAGCACACAATTGAGCATCGACGAACCCCTAACAAGCTAGAGGTGGGACCAAGTGCCCGGGAGGAGTAAGCATCCCCTGTTTGGTTCCATGCATACGAAATACCAAAATAAAGCAGCAATGAAGTTACATCGGAATGACGCAAACTCTATTTATGGTATACCTAGAGCAGTCCTGTACTTATATAGACCCCATACTTACAGCCACATTTGAACAGCTTCCCTCGTTGAAACCACTGCAAGGGTTGTAGGAGTAAAAATATCCATCTGTCGCATAGTTGTCTGGGAAGCTGGGAAGATAAATGAAGAATAAATATATTATTGTCAAGTAGATATACAAATATGGATATGATTGTTATATATTGGTACATAAACGATGTTGAGAGGATCAAAGCATGGTCACCTCGCACAGACTAAAGCAGGGCAATCCACATGGTTGCATCAAACAATATATGACAAATATGGACAATACACAGTATAGATTCAGGATAAAACAGAAACCAAAACAAACAAACAAAACCTCCACCACATGAAAAGAAGTGTACTCCCATGATTGGAGTGAGACCAGGTGCCCAAGACAGAGTCAGCATCTCATGCTTATATGCAACACCCTTCTCTTCAGTTCGGCAGAAATTCCGGATGGCTCATATGGTCTAAGATAGAATTGTCAATATTGAAAAATCTGTTCTGTAGTACCAATTTTGTTGTACTAGACGCGTGTTTCGGATTTTTAATCCTCGTCAGTAGTACTTCATGCCAAACAGTTTAAATAAACCCAAAGTGAATAGTATATCGTCCACCATTCTGGACATCCTAGTGTATGACGAGTTCCCCTTATCGACTGTAGAACTTCCGCTTCCTCAGTGACGATGTTAGTCTACCAAATAGGATCCTTGACTGAGAAGCATATCTGAAAGACGTCCAGCTCTCAGGACAAAATCTGTATTTTTGGCTCTTGCTCTGGCATAACGTGTCAATTAAGATATGAACACGCCATAAGCAGGCGATGAAGGGATGTTGCTACTAAGAAAAAGAAAGTTTGTGATGTTAAAACAGAAGTCGTTGCGCTTGTCATAGAGTGAGGTGTGCATGTGACCATCAGTGTCGGAGGACACCATTATGTCAAAATACAATGCTGAATTATTTCTCGCTGTAGTTTCTTAGACTTCAAGCTTTGCCACATAGATTTTGCTAAGGTAATCCGCAAATTTTGGATTGTTAATGGACAGCACATCGTCTATATATCTGTTAGTGAAGTTAAAGTCATACGTTAAGTATCTTTTCCCTTCAGAGACCAAAAATTGAATGGATTCAGCTTCTTACGAGTAAAGAAAAATGTCGACGAGGAGTAGGGCACAACTGGCTAGCCAACAGGGGATGCTTACTCCTTCTGGGCACCTTGTCCCACCTCTAGCTTGCAAGGGGTCCGTCGATGCTCAATTTGGTGCTCTATTGTGAGTGCTGTTGAGATTATCGTCAGGATCTTCATTACCTCATTTATGATTTTTGCGAGTCTTTCTTTCAATTTAGAATGCGGTATTGTTGTGTAAAGTGTCGAAAAATCAAAGGCGTTGATCGAATGGACTCTACTGAAATCCCACCCATTCTGCTACATCTTTTGGTACATTTTTGGACATAATAATTTTCATACGTTTTGGCCATATTACATTGTTTAGACTGAGGATCACTGGCGAGAGTTTAGTACCCGAAACGTGCATGTCTGGTCCATGCTGTAAATTTATCAGGTTTTAAATGATGCTATTGAATTTAAAGACGTTTAACATTTGAACTGCTTGGTGAGTGTCACTGCTGGTGGACCAAGAGTCCACGAGGGTACATGTAGCCAAGTTCGATCAACTTCGGTTGATCGTCTGTCTCTTCAACGCATTTGAAAAGTGCTGTTACAAACTCTCTTGAATTTTTTAAAAACATTTTATTCAGATTTTATATCGCCCGGTTTAATAACAAATGTATAAACCGGTATATATGTATAAAGATCCATCAGTAGTAGTACTATATCGTATAATTCTTATAATTCTAATCTTATTTTCAAATGCGTACTATTTCTTATGATTTTAATATTAGAAGAATGAACAATATATTTTTTTTATTTTTACTAAATTGGTACATAATGAAATTGAAATTTCTTAAACATGGGTCCTGTAGCATCATATCCCACCCATTCTGCTACGTCGTTTGTTACATTTTTGGACATTATAATTTTCATACTTTTTGGCAATATTGCATTGTTTAGACTGAGGATAACTGACGAGGATTTAGTACCCGAAACGTGCATGTCTGGTCAATGCTGTAAATTTATCAGGTTTTAATTGATGCTATTGAATTTAAAGACGTTTAACATGAGTGGATTTCAGATGATATAAAGGTTCCTTCGAATTCTTAAAAATCGACATTTGGTTAATACCGCTTCAAGAATATACTGTCGAACAATATTTTTAAAGTCCAGATTTGATTTCAGATTAAACTTTGGTGAGTAAGATCGATACGGATTTGGTAGAACATTTTGAGGAACAAGCAATGAAACGTTGTTTGTACGGGTTTTTATCCATTTTAGGTCTACAGTATATGGTTAATCTTAATCTAATATGTTTGATTGTTTGCTTTGGTTCCTGTTTTATCCTGATTTTGTATGCCTTCGGTTTATGATTGTGTCAAAGCCAACTTTAGGAACCGAGAGCAATACATTACAATATATATTAGATCATAACCCCAAAGACACACGAGTGACAGTGATACACACAAATACACTCAGACCATCAAATATACCGGATGGAGGTATCTGTATTGACATACTTAACTTGTGACAGGGAATTCATACGCTCCCCTGGCGCCAGATCTTAAATCTCGTTACCAGAGTTACTGTTGACCTTAGGTTTATTTTTGATATGCTTCTTTTGGTTTTCCTTGATTTGTCGGTCCTTGCATTCGCAGATTTTCAATAGACGAACATGTTGTTGTTTTAAGGATCGTGAAGATGTGCGATCCACTTCTTATTCACATTATTTTGGATTGTTGATGGACAGTTCACTCCCATATCGGGAGTTCGCTTCTTTCATATGGTGGAGATTTTTATTTGTTTGCTTTGGTTCCTGTTTTATCATGATTTTGTATGCCTTTCAGATTCTGATTTTCTGAATTATCGATTTCGTGCTGTATACAGGGATATGGTCATTGTCCATATTTGTCATTGTAAAATTATGATGTCATTCATTTTCATGACCACGTACATAGAAATTGAGGATTCAGAAATGAAATGGGACATGAAATAAAATATCAATGGTTGAAAAGCATAATGATATGCATAAGAAAAAATTACAATTTTAAAACTTTTTTTTAAAGATACATATCCTTGGTAATAATTATGAATACTTACGCTGCAGTGCCGTCACTTTTGCCTAATGATGAAATATCTATAACACCTGACCCATCACTCATAGAACACTGACATAATCCGGAACCGCTACAAGTTGCCTGTCCCTTAACTCCCGGAAATACTAAACACAACACGGAGACAATCACAAATATCATAACTTCCGGTTTTCTCATTGTCTAACTATTCCTTAAGTCCTGAGCAAAGTGTGGTATGTGTTTCGAAGTATTACAATTTGAAACGAAGGAAATAGGTTTTAGGCCCAAAGCTATTTCATTAGCTTTAAAAAATCATCCCTGAGATTCAATGAAAGAGAATTTGAAGATGTAGAATACAAATTTGCTACGACCGACAAAATTAGAGAGATACGAAAAACGTGATATCACATGGTCACCTGTGTGTGTAATATAGATACATATCATGAAAATCTGATATCTGTTTGTATTTACTTATTTAAAATAAAATGTGATAACGTATATGAGGTGTAGCTTGGATACCTATATCTCTACATATACACGTCAAAATATATGACATTGCAAGTTTTACCAAACATTCATCTTAGTAAAGGACCGTGTATGGTTTCTGTTCAAATTTGCCCCCAAAAATTGACCTCTCCAAAATTAAATTTTGTTTCTTAGGAAGAGAAATACCAATATCTTCAGTAAACTAGTTTGAAAAACTCCTCCTGGCCGTCTTATACAATGTGAATTTCGCATAAACATCTTGAAAATTCAATTTGGTGATTTTGTCAATTTTTCAAAATAAACAGCATAATTTGTGATAATTTTCTCCAGAAATACAGAGCGGGATTGTGAATAAATTTTTCCTTTTGCATGCACAAAAAGATGTACAAATGCGACGACATATCAAAATATTTGTTGTTCAGAAGCCCGCTCAATATATCTATAAAACATTTTTGACAAAGAGTTTTTCAATACATTTTGGTACAGTATACCTTTTTTGAAGCCAATATTCGATTAGTATGTAATTGAAGAAGGCAGTGCAAGTTTATGTACATGTATCATGAATATTGATAGAAATGCATTTACACCTTGAAAATTTCAGACTGTGCCTAGAAAGGGGTCCACTTTACAATATAAACCATATTTACTCCTTACATTATCTTATCTTTTCATTCTTAGACGTAGCTTTTTGTAGTTGACAGAACAAGACATGAGGTCTACCAGAAGACGAATTAATTGACGGGTCTTGAAAATGTTTTTGTGGGAGGTCAAACAGATGACATAAAGTGCATAAACATGATCAACCGGGAAAACAGAATTTTTGGCAAATTCTAGGTGGGGGTCCTTAAACCCCTTAACCCTGAACCTTGCGAGGTATACATGTACTTTGTAGGTGTTTGTAATCGTAGATAACTTAGATGGACAATTTAATCGACAAGGGGATATGATAAGGGGAGAGGGTGACCGTGTGTTCTCATTTGGCTTTCTTCTTAGACGTCAAAGGCCTCTATAGATTTCATGAAACTGATGTGCTGCTTATCGTCAGCCGCTGATATCAATAATACCAAAAATACATATTTCTAAATCGTCTTTCAAATCAACAAAACTGAAATCTGTTTAACTACATGTACGCAAATTTAGAAGCAGTAAATAAGTTATATTTCAAGATAACACGCCTACAAAAGTTTTAACAAATATGAAAATTATCTGACTCAACAAAACTGATAAATTATGTCAACACGTCTCGTTGATGTGAGATAGCTTTATTATGAGGAATAAGGATAAAGAAGAATTTCCTCTGTCTAGCGGCGTTGAATTATACGGTTACAATTTCGTTTTGAAGCATCCCAAAGTTTTTCGATCATATTACATTATATTGGCAATGATAATGAGGAGTATCACGTATTATAAATAAATGTTACTATACATAACCGAAATGATTCTGTGTGTCACGACTTGTTTTTAATTTTCTGTTTACTTCTCACGTTTTTTTTTTTCTACAGTTTATGTCACAAGAGTAGTAATACATATGTTACAAAGCATAGCTTCAGATCACGTAAGGAAAAATATCATTGAACTGCGTTTTGTCAATGAACAAATAAGATACATGATTTCTCTGATGAATACAAGTGCATGTATTATATATTACTTAAAATATTTGTAGTAGTGTTTATCGGTCAGTCTAAGTGGAAGCTGTAGAGACTCACACACGTCAACTTTTAAAATGTAAGCACGTCATATATAACTTTATAGATAATGTATAGACATCACAATAAATACATGTAGTTCAAGTGGTACAAATGAAACAATTAAAATACGTTTTCTTTGTTCTTTAAAGAAACAAATAAATCAAAACAATCAATCCCATCTTCCCATGATTGTGTGACATTATACATATTTTATCATGCAATGCATCACCTATCCACACGCTCTGTCAAGCACTCAAAGTACTTTCGTACGCGGGTACAGGTACCTGTGAACTATTAAGTTGTCATGTGTGTTATTAAAATCGACGAAGCGCTGAAACTGATCATTACTGATACTGAATCAACTAGAAGTCAGAGGAAATGAAGACCGTTAGCTTTTTAGTTCTAGTCCAACTTTCCTCATCTGCATTTGGTCAGTTCAGGCCAAATATTCTATTTATAGTAGCAGATGACCTAGGTAAGTTTTAAATATCATTTACACAGTCTATTTACACGAATAAACTTGACATTGGATCGAATGTAATTTTGAAAAGGACGTAAAAAAGATTCCAATTTCAGTCACACACGTACAACATGTACAAAAGACAAATTTTGCAATTCCGTGTACTAGTTTTCCTTTCTATCGCTTTAATATTTTTAATCCAAAATCCAAAATTATCAATCAAAATAACATTCGGTATAATGCGTAGAGTGTATATAAATTGGACCCTTAACATGCATGTACATATGCCCTGTCAGTATGAGGACTAAAAGAGAAACCTTTTTCTCTTAAAAAATATAAAATGCTTGTCTGCACAACAGTTTTTTTTCACATTATTTCACATATGCTATATTTATAATTTCATTTTTTTCAGGATGGAATGATGTAGGTTTTCGGAATCCAGATATGATAACTCCAAACATTGATAAACTTGCGCATTCCGGTATAATCTTAAACCAGTCTTATGTCCAACCGGTCTGCTCTCCGTAAGTATGAATTCTCAACAGTACACGTATACATTGTATAAGAATAAATATGTTTTGTAGAATCACATTAATTTTCGAACTAAAGATTTCCATATTCAGATGATATGTAAACGATTTCCAACAAAATCCCCTGACATTAAACACAGCGGAACACACCCACAGAATTGTACCAAGTAAAAAAACATCTCGAAACAAAAACTACAGAAGATGTCCATGAAACTCACAACAACTGCCATGCAAAACGGTTAAAAATACGAACAAAGCAGACACACCGAAAAATGAATTACCATATATACTCTGAGGAAAACCTATGTGCTTCAAACGGTCATCCGCTTCACTGTACGTCATACACAATGGTGTAGTTATCGGGGATACAGCGGTGTACATCCTTCCAAACATTTACACAGATTACTGAGAGATGCATAACTGTTGTTGAAACTAAACGCCATCTCACTTAAAGATGACATCACATATAATTATAAGGGCCCTGATAAAACAAAAGCTATGCAAGTGGATATTCATCTTAATAAATCGCGGTTCCGATACGTCCTTACTGTCCTACTCTCCCCCTTGATATATTTGCCGCCTCGAGTATGAATAAAAACCAAGTCATATCATTGGACGCAGTCAGAGAGGATAACCCAATCAAATCGTATCTTACTAACGAACTGTTTATAATTAAAAAAAATTTAATGACTTTCCGGCATCTATTAATTCCAAGGATCTATAGAGATCAAGTTAAGCGTATTTGTAATGATCTCTGTCATTGTTTATTCCTAGGACAATAAAAGAGAAATAACTCTGTTGATTCGCTAGAAGGCAGTACGTGAATTTCAAATACGAGGCGGTAAATATATCAAGAAGGAGAGTAGGACGGTTAGAACGAGTCGGAGCCGCGATTTATGAAGATGGTGGATTTTATTCGGAAAATAGACCATATGTAAAGTAGAAATTGCAGTGTTGCTAAATATACATGCACATGAGTCGACCTCATAGCAGATATATTTTGATGAGTTGTTTATTTCTTCTTTTTACAGTTCCAGAAATTCTTGGATGAGTGGATATTACCCATTCAGATCAGGTCTACAGGTAATGTATACCTTTGATTCTCCTAGTTTTATTAAATATGGGGACTGTACAAATACCATGATTATGGACAGACGGAATTCTATTATGTCGTATGTCCATGTTGTGTCTCTTGCTGTTTTTGTCTACTCTCTGTTTTTGCATATAATGTTTTGGTGCTTTGCTGTGAATGCTGCATCTGAGTCTGGTTACACAGCCAATTGTGCCTCACATGAAATTCATATGAAATGAGCATCATGTAAATTTCACATGAAAGTTCATGTAAAATTCATATAAATTTCACATAAGATTTATGAAAAATATGTCACATGAATTTCACATAAATTTCCTTCACATGAATTTCACATGAATTTTTCTAAGTGACCTTCACAGGAAACTGAATTCACATAACATCCATGTAAAAATCTTCACATGAATTTCATGTGAAAAATTTCATGTAAATTTCATGTTCGTGCTCATTTCACATAAATTTCATGTGAACTTTCATGTAAATTTCACATGAATTTCATATGAGGCACAATTGGCTGTGTAAAGATCCCCATCTTTCTTTTGTGAATATAATTACACATCCGACAAACAAGCAAATTTTTGTCATCAT
This sequence comes from Pinctada fucata, assembly GCA_028142955.1. Taxonomy (NCBI): domain Eukaryota; kingdom Metazoa; phylum Mollusca; class Bivalvia; order Pterioida; family Pteriidae; genus Pinctada; species Pinctada fucata. The sequence continues at coordinate 41,502,751 of AP027114.1, forward strand.
GATTACTTGACTAGCTAGCAAGGTTTTTTTTTAATTATTACTGCCATTCATTTTTCAACACAACTCCTTTTTTGTTTGCTTGATCATTGTATGTTGGTGTCCTCATGTGCCTCGATCTATGTCCCCAGAAAATACTTGATGTAATTGTTTTGACTGATATCCATTGTTTATTTCAATCTTGCGGGTTAGTTCCGCCGTCATTAATACAGAGTAGTAATTCTGAAGATCGTTTCCAATTTTTTCAACAACATATCTTTATTTTCTCTTTCAGCATATCGTAATACGACCGGCACAGCCCGTTTGTGCTCCTTTGAATAGGACCTTCTTACCACAAGAGTTGAAAAAGCTAGGATATAAAACACACATGATCGGAAAGTGAGTAAATTCAACCACGTTTTTCTATGATAAGTTGTTCGTAGTCTCCAAGGAAGCACACTGTTCGACTTATAAATAAAATTCCCATTGAAAAAATAAGAACACAAAATCGTCAACGTAACCAAATAGTTTTAGTTTTGATAATTGTATCAAACGACACTTTATTTTGACTATCATGTATCTACATGAAGGAAAGGAGTTGATCTAAATCATGACTCGGTTGCAGCACTCTTAGCAATAAATCGAAACATCCACATACGGTAAAACATCGTCGACAAGCACAACATGAGACGCAAAGGGGACATGCAAAACCAATAACCAAACACGAAATCAAAATGCTAAACACAAAAATTGACACTTGAAGCAACGAGACCAATGGTAATCTATTCCTCCTTCGACAGACAAACAAATTACATGTACATAAATAGTACGGAAGCGCTTCAACTTTCTTTTTCGGTCAAGAATTGATTGTGCTACATGCATATATTCCTCTATTTTTGACTTTTACAAGATGACAAACATTATTCCGAAGTGAGACCAGTTTCTCGGGGAGAGTCAGCGTCTACTGTTTACATACAACACCCATCGCAACAGTTCATTGAAAACTTGTCGAATTCGTTGATTCCTAAATTACATGTTACGCTTTTATGTATAACAGATGGCACCTAGGTTTCTGTAATGTTGCTTGCACTCCCAACCTCCGTGGATTTGACACCTTCTTTGGATATTATACAGACGCCGAGGACTATTACACTAAGATGAAAGGTGTGTTACTATTCCAAAAATTTAATGATATGTGATAATACATGTATGAGCTTAAAAGAAAGGAGAGGATCTACAACTAGACTCGGTGCCAGCATCAAAAGCAAAGCACCAAAACACCCGATTGGAATACACAGAACAGACAAGTACAGCAAAAAAAAAAAAACGGTAAAGAGACACGCGACATAAAAACATCATACAGAAAAGACTACACATACATGTACATGTAAGCCAGCGTGACTAATGAGCAGTCGGTGACTAAGTTTATATTGATCACATTCAGGTATTATTTGAAAGTAGTTTTGTTTTATGTGATTCTGCTCCGAGTTTTTTTTTTTTTTTGGCGGTCATGCTGAATTTGTACTCAAAGATGAAGGATTTAATCACTATAGGAAAGTTAGACACAAGTCGATCTTCGACACGAGAAATGGCGTAATTTTATGATGATTTTATGTGAGTGTATTTTATGTGAGTGCTGTTGAGATTATCGTCAGGATCTTCATTAACTCATTTGTGTCACACTTATGTCCTTTGCAGTGTGGAGCTCGTAAAAAAGTTCCCCGCGAGGGGTTTGACTGTAAGTTTTTTGAATACTTCCCTGACATGGTCGCCATAGCATTTTCTACATAGAAATGGCCTCAGACAGTGCAATTCATGTTTTTCATATGTTTTCATTTTCGTGCATGATCATCGACGGCGGGTGCGGCTAGCCAACAGAGGATGCTTACTCCTCCCGGGCACCTGGTCCCACCTCTAGCTTGCTAGGGGTCCGTCGATGCTCTCTTTGGTGCTCTATTGTGAGTGCTGTTGAGATTATCGTCAGGGTCTTCTTTAACTCATTTTTATATATTTTTGTTTTAATGAATAGGTGATGGTATAGATTTTCATGTGAATTTTGAAAAAGCAAAACCAGACGGTGAATACTCAGCGGTAAGTAAACAATAAAATATTAGCAATAAAAAGTCAATCTTGTAAGAAACTGAAGTGATTTTCTTGTACATAATTTCACATGATACACGTCTTCAAATTCCTTTAAGAACAGATAAAGGAGCTGATAAAATAAGGGCTGTTTTTAGCCCTAAATCTCGTGCCGTATTTCTTCGACATGACGGTACATATGCAGACAAAAGATAATCATTATTTTCTTAAATGATGCTATTCAATTTGAAGACGTTTACATTTATACAACTTGGTGAGTGTCACTGCTGGTGGACCAGGAGTCCCCGAGGGCACATGTAGCCAAGTTCGATGAATTCCGGTTGATCGTTTCTTCAACGCATTCTAAATTTCTGTTATCAAAATTTCTTGAAATTTCTAAAACGTGGGTCCTGTAGCATCATATCCCACCCATCATGCTACGTCTTTCGGTACGCTTTTTCGACATAGCAACTTTCATACTTTTTGGCATATTACGTTGTTTAGATTTGAGGATCACTGACGAGGGTTAAGTGCCCGAAACGTGCATGTCTGGTCCATGTTGCCAATTTATCTGTTCTTAAATGATGCTATTCAATTTGAAGACGTTTACATTTATACAACTTGGTGAGTGTCACTGCTGGTGGACCAGGAGTCCCCGAAGGCACATGTAGCCAAGTTCGATCAATTTCGGTTGATCGTTTCTTCAACGCATTCTAAATTTCTGTTATCAAAATTTCTTGAAATTTCTAAAACGTGGGTCCTGTAGCATCATATCCCACCCATCCTGCTACGTCTTTCGGTACGCTTTTTCGACATAGCAACTTTCATACTTTTTGGCATATTACGTTGTTTAGATTTGAGGATCACTGACGAGGGTTAAGTAACCGAAACGTGCATGTCTGGTCCATGTTGCCAATTTATCTGTTCTTAAATGATGCTAATCAATTTGAAGACGTTTACATTTATACAACTTGGTGAGTGTCACTGCTGGTGGACCAGGAGTCCCCGAAGGCACATGTAGCCAAGTTCGATCAATTTCGGTTGATCGTTTCTTCAACGCATTCTAAATTTCTGTTATCAAAATTTCTTGAAATTTCTAAAACGTGGGTCCTGTAGCATCATATCCCACTCATCCTGCTACGTCTTTCGGTACGCTTTTTCGACATAGCAACTTTCATACTTTTTGGCATATTACGTTGTTTAGATTTGAGGATCACTGACGAGGGTTAAGTACCCGAAACGTGCATGTCTGGTCCATGTTGCCAATTTATCTGTTCTTAAATGATGCTATTCAATTTGAAGACGTTTACATTGAAATAAAATGTTTTTGAAGACTTTTTGTATGTTTTACTTTTCGAAGAAATACTCATAAGATTCTAAAATGATGGTCCAAAGAGGTAGGGGGTACTCGAGTAATAAAACTGATAATATCGACCAAAAAACGTAGAAATTTTAGAATATTTTGCCAGAAATTGATAAATATTAACTGAAATACACTGCTCAAAATAATTAAGGGAGCAACGTTTCTACTTTCATATCACACACCTTTGCAGCTGCTTATTCTATGTTATCAACATAAATGTTTTAAGATATATTTTTTTAGTCATTTCTTAATTACTAATATCTGTATTGAACAGATTAACCATACACACATGATAAAACTTGATGATGTAGCCTTGCTTATTCCAAAAGATATTACATTCTATGTACCATTGTATTGCAATGGAAAAATCGCTCCTTTAATTTTTTTTGAGCAGTGTATATCAAATACATTTACATTGTATCTCAGAAGTACATTTCTAAAGTTCTGTTTCCTCTAATCGGTAAATAATGAAACCCGGAACTCAAAATAAGGTCTTATTTTGTAAGTAATGGCTATAATAGAAGCTTTTTAACGCGAAATACACATTAGCGGAGAAATCCACATCGTTCTTGCTTATTTCGTTCCTAATTGTTGTACATTTCATTCGATCGTATTTAGAACACATTTTTTGATGGATTAAGGAGAAAAAATAGTCAAATTTTCCATATTCAATGATCTTAAAGATCGATTCTTTAACAAAAGCACCCCCTTCCTTTTTTGGTTTTTCGTCTCTGGGGTAGTGTTCCCCTCGGAGATACAGAACCCCACTTTTCCAGAAAATTTGTATCATGGATATACATCTCCAGTATAAGTGGCGTTCTGTATCTCCATGGGGAAGAATGTTCAAAAAAACTTTTCCGATTTCTATTGATTTCTATAGGAAAAGACAAGTTTTGACCCAAATGCATAATAGATCTTAAATAACTTCAGAGTTTGATGGGATACTGTATTCGTATTAAATTAACGAACGATTTTTCTTAAAATTTCCATTTTCAAAATTCGAGTTTTTAGGGCAGATTTTACGTCTTATCTTATCAGCTCCTTTGCAGCATGGACCAGACATGCGCGTTTCGGGTAATAAACCCTCGTCAGTGATCCTCAATCCAAAAAATGAAATATAGCCAAACACTTTAGAAGATATGGTCATATTTCATAGTTTAGATTGAGGATCACTGACGAAGGTTTATTACCCGAAACGTGCATGTCTGGTCCATGCTGTTAATTTATCTGCTCTAAAATGATGCTAATGAATTTGAAGACGTTAAACATTTGTACCACTTGGTGAGTGTAACTGCTGGTGGACCAAGAGTCCCCGAGGGCACATGTAGCCAAATTCGATCAAATTCGGTTGGTCGTTTCTTCAAACGCATTTGAAAATTTCTGTTTACAAAATTCTCTTAAATGTCTAAAATCTGGGTCCTGTAGCATCATATCCCAGCCATTTTGCTACGTCTTTCGGTATATTTAGGACATAATTTTCACAGATTTTGGTCATATGTCATAATTAAGATTGATGATCACTGACGAGGGTGTATTACCCGAAACAAGCATGCCTGGTCCATGCTGTTAATTTATCTGCTCTAAAATGATGCTAATGGATTTGAAGACGTTAAACATTTGTACCACTTGGTGAGTGTCACTGCTGGTAGACCAAGAGTCCCCGAGGGCACATGTAGCCAAGTTCGATCAATTTCGGTTGGTCGTTTCTATAAACGCATTTGAAAATTTCTGTTTACAAAATTCTCTTAAATTTCTAAAACCTGGGTCCTGTAGCATCATATCCAAGCCATTTTGTAACGTCTTTCGGTATATTTAGGACATAATTTTCACAGATTTTGGTCATATTTCATAGTTTAGATTGAGGATCACTGACGAGGGTTTATTACCCGAAACGTACATGTCTGGTCCATGCTGTTAATTTATCTAGTCTAAAATGATGCTAATGAATTTGAAGACGTTAAACATTCAAAAGGTACAGAAAGACGTAGCAGGATGGGTGGGCTATGATGTTACAGGACCCACTTTTCAGAAATTTCGAGAAACTTTTGTTAATAGAAATTCTCGAATGCCTTTAAAGACAAGATCGGTAACGGACATGGCTATAAGTGCCCTCGACGACTCCTGGGATACCAGCAGTGACACTGACGAAGACATACATGTTGTCACACGTCTTCAAATTCATAGCACCTATAAGAATAAGATAAATTTGCAGCAGACACGTAATTCGGAAATTAAATTCTCATCAGTGGTACTTCAAGCCAAAAGTGATTTTAAGACAAGCCATTATTTGAGTTGCACCTTCTAGTTTGATTTGGTTTGAAACATGTAATGTGATATATAAAGTTTGACTTTAACAAATACTAAGGTCATTTCTTGTTTTTATTCTGTTTTGTGTCATTTGGAAAAGAAAGCTACCAGCCGGCCATTAAAAAAGAAGCATGTAAACCAAAATTGCAATTTTATAGTATGTGACTTTGCGAAATCTGACAACACTTGCATTATTTCATTATTAACAGATTTTAGATAAGAAAAGAATGATATATAATTTAATGTCTTCAACCATTGCAGTACATCTTTTTGTACCTGATATATTAAAAATTAAACAATTCATCTTTATTTTTTTGTAGAAACACATTTTATATGCAAATAATTTTGAATATCTTAATTTTGTTTTGTTTTATGACTTTGGACCCAAAGCCGATCACTAAACAATAAAACAATTGCATCGCAAATTGTCCTTATGCAAAACTGATCGTTATTATATGAAGAGTTCATTGAACCTTTTTCTTCCCTTCCGAAATGGAAGTAACCGGATGTGACCGTTCTACCGAATTGAAGCGGCGGGTGTTGCATGCAAGCAGGAGATGCTTACTCTTCCTAGGCATCTGGTCTCATTCCCATATCGGGAGTTCGCTTCTTTTCATATTGTGGAGGTTTTTGTTTGTTTGCTTTGGTTCCTGTTTTATCCTGATATTGTATGCCTTCGGTTTCTGATTTTCTGAATTATCGATTTGTGCTGTAGACAGGGATATGGTCATTATCCATATTTGTCTCTTCATCCATGTAGGTATTGACCATTGATCGTGTAATTCAATCGGAATCCATCATATATCGTTGTATGGAGATGATATCATTTTTATTTCAGAATCAGTTTGCGAAAAGAGCACAAGAAATCATCAACAACCATAATTCGTCAGAGCCATTTTTCATGTACTTGCCGTTCCAATCTGTGCATGAGCCAATCGAGGTACATTTAGTTGATCAAATGGGGGTACTAATGTGACCTTTTGAATCCAACGAATTTTGCAGATTCATGATTTCTTTGCGTGGTTATATTTGCATCCCTAAAATCAGAAAATAGTTACGGTCAAACCAGCTGGTCACGAAGCCATCTAGCCAGGCAAATACAAACATAACTTTAAAAGCATGTGAACGAAAATGATATGTCGTAGTTTTATAATGCAACATATATATAACAAATCTTGGATTGTACTAATTGAATTGGTATTCAATTTGGAATTAATTAGATTAGTCGGTTTGCATCCTCTCAAATGTTATCTTATGAATCATAAGCAAAGTATTAAGTAAATCTGATCCAGTCACATTTTTTTTTGTGAAGAGAAAAACATAACTTAATCATTCATTCATTAATTTTTCTCGACGTTTCTAATTAGGTACCAAAGAAATATGAAGACATGTACAAACATATCAAAAACAAAGGCAGGAGACAGTTCAGTGGTAAATAAATTTCAATTCACTAAATTCTAAGATTTACATGTGATTTGTGTCACAACGTGTACATATGTATTTCAAATGTTAATCAATTGTTTTACACAAAGCATGACGTATATAAAACGTAAACGACAATTGCATTCACATTTCGAATACTGTTGGGAGTTGGAAAACGACTCAAACATATTTGTCAAATTGATTATCATATGATCATTATGCATATTTCCATCAAAATGGTTATTTGAGATTTCAGGAATGGTCAGTGCATTGGACGAAGCAATAGGAAATATCACAAAAACTTTAGAAGAACAACACCTTATGCAAAATACGTTAATACTCTTTACTGCTGACGTAAGTGTTTTGTGTTGGATGTGAGGGAGGGTGTGTGTGTATGTGAGAGGGTGTGTGCGTGTGTGTGGGGGTTATTTTGATGAAAGTTTTTGTTTTCTATCTTTTTATTTTACTTTTGGCTTTTATTTGGCCCTTCAGCTGTAAACGGATCAGGGATATTCATTAGGATGACTGAGTGCTGAAATTGTTTATGGTGGCTCCGCTGGGGGCATCACTGGTCGGAATTTAATGTTCGAAACACGTGTCTGGTGCATGGAAATTGGTTCGGAACTTTCTTCGGAAGGGTGTAGAGTTGGAGCCCTTCGACATTGTTAGTCTTTTATTTTGTGGCTATGATTTTGACTACAGTTTGTTTCTAAGTTAAATATTGGAAACGTGGAAATATGTTCGTGGTGATAATTTTCGCGCTTTTTGCGATTAAATCAATATCCCCCGTGTGGCGATTACAACCACATTGAATATAAAATACAATATGGAATTCGCGTAAATAACCACTACGCGTATTATGGGAATGGTTCATTTCGCGAAAATAACTACATTTAAAGTCTAGAAGAGATCTCAAACATAACTATGCTCAAGGGACCACAGCGGAACAAACACACATAAGAAGAGTAAAACGGAACAAAGAAACGGATATTAATCGAATAGAAATACACACTGCTAAAACAATTAAGGGGACAAGGTTTCTACTTCCATTGTTCATTCAATCAGATATTTGCAGTTGTTTATTCTATCATGTAATGAACGAAAGTGCATGAAGACATATTTAATGGTCATTGCTTAATTAGACATGTCTTTATTGAACAGATGAACCGTTACACATGATTTGACACCATTATATTGCCTTGCTGATTCCAAGTACTATTTTATTCAATATACAATTAAATAACAATGTGAAGATTGCTACTTTGATTTTTTAGCAGTGTAGTATATACAAAATCGCATCAGAGTAGCTTTTTTAAAACAACACAAAGTTATTATTGTTGACACAAATGAATTTTTTGTTGTGAAGATGTACAAATTCAAACCTATTCGAACGAATACAAAATAAATCAACATGATTATGTTGTTGAACTATTGCCCCTTATCGAATCTTGGAAAATGTAACTTCAACTTTCAAAATTTATTCTGACTGTATGGAATTGGTCTAGAGGCAGAAAGCTCTGTACTCATACACCAGCATTAAAACAATGGTAATAGTCCATGAACACAACTTACACATGATCATGTATGACAGATATCATGATTACAGAAGTACATTAAAAAAGATCTTAAATCTTAAAAAAATATGGTGTCTAATTATTTTGAATATGCTTATTAGAATATCATCAGAGAAGAGGTGAAAATACTCTTATTCAGCCATGAAAGGACTTAAGTATATGCTATATTTATATATATAATTATATCTTCTTTTTTCGTTAATGTTAGAATGGAGGCTGGATCCCTTACTTTGGTAATAATTACCCACTAAGAGGAGGGAAAATCACCGTATTTGAGGGAGGGACCAGAGCAACAGCCTTTATAACCGGAGCTGGAATCACCTATCGAAATGCAACCTATAACGGGTAAGTACTACTTATATATATGGTAATGAACCTATAACGGGTAAGTACTTCTAATATATGGTTTATGTTATCCGAAATGTAAAAGAAAGACACGTGAGAATTATTAGTCAAACCAATGAAAATTGAACTACACGTATATGTTTAGTTGCATGTCTACTTTGTGTTTCCATGTTTTGCTGTGGGTGATGCAGCCGTGTCTTGTTTGAGATCCCCTCGGTTCTTTTCCTAGCAGAATATACAAAGATAGATATGCAGGAACTGTATCCAGATAACTTATATTCGTCTTCAAGAAGTACAAAAAGCTAAGGGTCGGAAACATATTTATAACTCCTCAAAAACAAAAATTAAGCATTTTTCGGCAAAATTATACTGTATGCCGCGAACGTACCATCTTTGCATTGAAATTCACATGTTTTCAAGTTTCTTCAATTTTCAGCATGCGTTATGAGCAAACCGAATATTGGTAAATTGTTAAAAGAATACTAAGGAAATCTTTAAAGTTAGCAAGTTGAACAAAACTGACCGGGTCTTATTTTCTCATTCTTAGTCTCTTTTTCTGAAAAATAAGACTTCAAAGAATTAATTTCCGTAAAACATTTTCTTTGGTTTAGAATAATCCATGCTGTAGACTGGATGCCCACATTAATAGGAGCAGCAGGCGGAGATCCGAGTATGTTTTGACTTAATTTGATATATTCTCCATCTTATCTGTTATATCCTTAGCATATTGCCATTCCTTAGTTCTGATGTTAATGTAATACATGCACGTTTACGCCGTCTATGTTTTCTTTTCCTCTCCTTTGTATAAGACATTGAAATTTGGATCAGTATGACTTTGTAAGCCAATTAGGTTCATAATATTTTTTCATGATGGCGCTTTTATCCGTCAGTTATCTATAAGACATTTTTCATCGTGACGAACTTCACTCTTCGAACTTCGTACTTCGCACTTCGAACATTGAAGAAAAAGTGCCATAGCTGCGTATAAACTCATGACCGGAGTCATGTAGATCTACATTTTAATAAGTAAACTCAATGGAATGGTATATTGGACTTCCTGTACAACTGGCTCGCTTTTTTTGGCAACCAACTTATGAAATTAAAGTGCGAAATGCGAGGTTCGTCACGGTGAAAAAAGTCTATTAATATATCCATCATTATGTTTAAGTTTATCTGATGACGTTGTTCTTCTGTATATAACAGTTATGTCTTCAGTTAACAAATCGTACTTGGGAAGCTTGTGTCGTGCGTTTCTTTGATAATTTGTCAAGTCTCCCTTTGATTCCTTGCCATTTCGAGATCATTGGCACGTTAGTGTAAACATGTCCATAACAAAAGAGTCTAAACTGAAAATATTATAAAGGGTATTTGTATAGTTTTATCCCTCTGTCCTAAACAAGTATAAAATTTTCTTCTACAATAGCATATGATGGCATGGATGGTATCAACCAATGGATCTTCATACAGACCCTGTCAGATTCTGCTAGATCCGAATTTATTTATAATCTGGATGATACACCGTTCCCCCTAACTGGAAAGGCTGCAATAAGGTAACACTGAAAGCAACGAGTATTGATTATAATAATAAGAGATAAATAATGGGAAGTACATGTAAATGGCATTCCTTGATGTTAACAAAAGTTGAGTTTTATTTAACATAACAAATATACGAAATGATAACTTATTGGTATAAATAACAGATATGTCGTTTAATGATTTATATTTTGTATGACTCTATATGTTAGTTGAAAAAAATCAAAAATTCTCAAATCTTAATGCAAGCTGACTTGAAATGGAACATCACATTGTGAATAAAGACTAAAGTACATATTCCTGATATCAAAACGGTCAACGAAGAGGTTTGATCGTAATATGAATTCTTTACCTAAGTATGATCATTTTACCATATTTACGATATATAGATCTGGGGATTACAAACTTATAGAAGGATACCCAGGCCCTTACCCGAACTGGTACAAACCGGACACGGTGTATGAGGGATTGTACAACAAAAGTCTATATGAAGAACAAAGCATTAGTGAAGTTGAGTTTAAGATGTATGCAGATAAAGTAATGCTTTTCAATATTGAAGGTACGTATATGTGAGATTTTATTATTCACTTGAGGGGTTTGACAGTAAGTGTTTTGAATATTTTTTCCTGACATGATCTCCATAGCACTCTCTATATATATGGACATAACGTCAGACAATGCATGTAATTTAGATTTTGTTTTCATTTTCGTGCGGAAACATCGACGGCAGATGCGGCTAGCCAAACAGGGGATGCTTACTTCTCCCGGCACCTGGTCTAGCTTGCTAGGGGTCCGTCGATGCTCAATTTTGTGTTCTATTGTGAGTGATGTTAGGATTATCGTCAGGATCTTCTTTATCTCATTTGTTCTATATGACAAATATGGATAATGACCATATCCCTGTATACAGCACAAAATCGATAATTCAGAAAATCAGAAACCGAAGGCATACAAAATCAGGATAAAACAGGAACCAAAGCAGACAAAGAAAAACCTCCACCATATGAAAAGAAGCGAACTCCCGATATGGGAGTGAGACCAGGTGCCCAGGAAGAGTAAGTATCTCCTGCTTGCATGCAACACCCGCCGCTTCAATTCGATAGAACTGTCACATCCGGTTACTTCCATTTCGGGAGACATAGAGTACAATCTTTGGTTGAATGGTTCAAATGGTCTATGACAGAATATCATCCACCATTCTGGAGAGTGGGACATCATAGGGTATGACGAGTTCCCCATATCGACCGTAGAACTTCCTTAATGACGATGTTAGTCGGTCACAAACATATCCCTGACTGAGAAGCTTATCTGAAAGACGCCTAGCTCTCAGAACAAAATCCGTATATTTGGTACTTGCTCTGGCATAGCGTATCAACTGAGATATGAACACGCCATAAGCAGGCGATGAAGGGATGTTGCTACTCAGAAAAGGAAAGTTTGTAATGCTGAAATTGAAGTCGTCATGTTTGTCATAGAGGGAGGTGTTCATGTGACCATCAGTGTCGTAGGACAACATTATGTCGATAATGATTGTAGATAATATTCAATTGTTGAACATAAAGAAAATACCAAAACTACTAAGTTTTTCAATGTCTTGCTATTAAACACGCTTTTTGATGCAACATATAAGGATGGCCTATAGTCATGAAGGATAGATTGCTGGAATATTTAAGGTCACAATTTTATTGAATTAAAAAAATATTTCTACGATATCTATTTTGTCAAAATTCAGACGTAATTCAATGTGAACCAGAGAAGAAGTAACAATCGTAGGGATCAAAGATCCAGAGGAATATGTCTTTACTTTGTTAATCGCCGTTGTTATAGAAGGCATCGCAAATCCCCGAATTAAGACATGACTAGATACCCGAGAGGATATAGCGTCCACTGCGTAGTTTCAAAAGGAGACTTACTGCTCTTGTGTACATGTGTGTCACTACTTTGTCATTTTTCTAAGCTTAAATACTCTATGTCTCTCTTCAACAGAAGACCCAACGGAGCACTATGATCTTTCAGAAAAGCGTCCAGATATAGTAAAGAATCTACAAGCCAGGCTGGATGAGTACAGGAAACAGATGGTGAAGGCAAACTATCCACCTAATGATAAGAATGGCGATCCTAAATACTATGATGGCTACTGGTCGCCAGGGTGGTGCTGATTTAGTTTATTTGTTTCTTTGTCATGTGCAGATAATTATATTTATATGATCCCTGTGATGAAATTAAGTTTTGTCTGATTTGGAAATGCACATATGGTGCACTGAAATGTTAATTTATAATAGAACATATATTTCAACATTGACCATTATTTATTTTTAGCATTCTTGTATTTTCATATGAAGATGAATATACTTGTAACGAATTTGTGCTGATATTTCTATGATGCCTGCGCAACGAATGTTCTTGGGGTTGTTACATGCTGGGATGTGGTCTGTTGTGGTCAATATAGGGTACTCATACTGGAGATACCTTCAGGTTTTAAATGATGCTATTGAATTTAAAGACGTTTAACATTCTATATCCTGTGATTAGATTTACTTTCACTTTTGTTCATTATTATATTTTTTTTTCATTTGTCGTATGATTCCTCGTTTGGAAGAAAAACTAAAAGTGTTCATTTGTCATTGGTATGAAAGATTAAATATCATCTTAATCTTTAAAGCTGAAATATTGTGTAAACCTGTACAAAATGGTTCAAATCGTTTGAAGGAAGGAAGGGAAAATATTTTAAGATTTATCACTAACCTTACTCTCTTCCATGTGATTAGGTGCAAAAAAAGGCTTTTGAGATATTTGTTCTATCTGCTCTATAGTAATACAAACATGGATAAATGAAACGGAATGTCCGACTCTGCAGTCAGAGAACAGCCTTAATGACACACATTTCTAAATGCGATACACAAGACATACATGTTTCACAAATTGAGCATCAGAAAATCATTGAAGAAGGAGGTGTAGCTTTGAAGTAGTGAATTTGAAGACGTTAAACATTTGTACCACTTGGTGAGTGTCACTGCTGGTGGACCAAGAGTTCCCGAGGGCACATGTAGCCAAGTTCGATCAATTTCGGTTGGTCGTCTCTTCAAGCGCATTTGTAAATAACTGTTTACAAAATTATCTCAAATTTCTAAAAACTGGGTCCTGTAGCATCTTATCCCAGCCATCCTGTTACGTCTTACGGTATATTAAGGACATAATTATCACAGATTTTGGCCATATTACATTGTTTGGATAGATTGAGGATCACTGACGAGGGTTATATACCCGAAACGTGCATGTCTGGTCCTTGCTGTAAATTAATCTGCTCTAAAATGTTTCTAATGAATTGGAGGACGTTAAACATTATGATGGCATACTTCTGACCACTTCATGCGAGATATTCGTCTTCAGATTATGTCAACACGCAACTTGTTTGTGCCAACATGCAAATTATTTTTGTTAATAATGCGGAAGGGTTCCAACTCTATACCGTCTATAAGTCACGAAATATTAGGGATATAACTGATATATACAATTTTAATCAACTGATAGATACCCCGACACGAATAACTAGAACAAGTAATACTTTAATTGATCTTGTCCTTGTTTCTCAGCCTATATCATGCATGCACAGATAAAGGAGTTCTAGATCCATTCTGAAGTGATCATTGCCCAATTTTTGTCTCCACAAACTTCATTCACATACAAAGTCATAGTTATAATGGAAAAATTTGGTCCTGTGATAAAGCTAATTACAATTTATACAGAAAAAAACTCCAAAATAGCGGTTGGGATTTCAGGAATTTAGACTGACAATTGCGTTAGAAAAATCACTGATAATATACTAAATGTGGCAAAAGTTTCTATTCAACAAAAGCGTAATAATAAGAAGCAAGGATCCTCCTTGTATGCACAAAGAAGTGCGGAAAGAAATAAGAAAAAGAAATAGATTACACAGATGGGCAAAATGCAGCAATTGTTGGGAATCTTTTAAACATCAACGTAATAAAGTAAATAATTTAGTCCGAATTTCAAAAATAAATCATTAAAAAAAATTTGCTACGTCCTTACAACAGGGAAATTTAAATTCTAAGCAATGGTGGACAATAACTTAACAGTTTTTTCAGCAAAACAAGGATTCCGATATACCAATATTAATCAAAAATGATAGTTATTATACCTCTCCTCCAGATAAATCAAATGTTTTAAATAACCATTTTTGCATGCAAAGCAATGTTGATGACAGTAATGCTACGCTCCCCCCTCTACAGGAACCTTTAGCCTCGGTCAATATTACAAATTTCATCGGGTCTTTATAATGACATAATGACCTCGATCAAGTCCATATTTATATTATATTATATTATATTATATTATATTATATTATATTATATTATATTATATAATATATAACCAGCTTGTAACGTCGATTCTGATTGGCTGTTGCGCGAGTCATTATTTTCCGATAATGACCGCTGACGGAAAATAATGACTTGGTGTGCTATTCTTCTCGATTTCAGTACTTACAATGAAAATCAAGATTGTTTTTTTTTTTGTTAGTTCTAATAAGTTTTTATGCACTTTTCACAAAAAGCGCATTTGATTGTTGAATTCTTTACAAAATTAGAATATTCCTATTGCTTTGAATCATTATTTTAATGTTATAGAGTGCTACTTGTCGCTATATAATATAACAAATATGGCCTCGGTCGATATTACAAATTTCATCGGGTTATTATAATGACATAATGACCTCGACCAAATCCAATTTGTATGCAACATACATTCAAAGAGTTGAGGAAGTAAAGATAGAATGAAAAAAAAAAGAGAACAAACTAGATCGAATTTTATTTTGATTTTCATTTAGGTAGGAAAACTTGTCTTGAGACCTGCAGACGCTTGTATATTTATTTAAAGTGCACCACATGTATTGAGTTTTCTTCCACGCGTCGGTAAACACGGAAGTTTCCGTTTTTGACCTGAGTCAACGGAGGGATTTATCAATAGGGTAAATCACATGGCTCAACAGTATATATATAAAGAGAACTTTTACGATGATTGTGTGAAATAGAAATATCTACCTGTGATCTCGCAATTATGGAGAAAAGGGTCTTTACCTGTTTCTTGTTGTATTTTGCTATATTATCATTATGTTCAGCAAAGCCTCGGAACATCCTTTTTATCGTTGCAGACGACTTGGGTAAGTATAATAATTCGACATTGAGTACGTATTATTGTGGAATAGATCACAGCTACATATCTCAATATGAATCTATTAAAATAATCTTGGTTTTATTTTAAACTGATTTTTTCTAATTGCATTTAATTGCTTGATCGGCCATTCTCTTTGAAAGGGTGTTTCTGTTTTTTTGTTTGTTTTTTTTTTCTTAATTTGAAAGGGCAGTGTTGCAACTGATATTTTTTGTCAAAAGTCAGAAAATTAAGAGAAAATGACGGAATCCAGAATTTGTGGTTATGTCCCCCCTCCCACTTTTTAGCGCAAGAACGGACATAATACATCCTGTTTCAATTATTTTTCAGGATGGAACGATGTTGGCTTTCACAATCCTGACATGATCACACCTAACATTGATAAATTGGCTTACTCTGGAATCATACTTAACAAGTCCTATGTACAACCAGTCTGTACACCGTAAGTCCTTTGTTACACCAAACGTTGATAAATTGGCTTACTCTGGAATCATACCTAACAAGTCCTATGTACAACCAGTCTGTACACCGTAAGTCCTATGTTACACCTAACGTTGATAAATTGGCTTACTCTGGAATCATACTGAACAAGTCCTTTGTACAACCAGTCTGTACACCGTAAGTCCTATGTTACATCTAACATTGATAAACTGGCTTACTCTGGAATCATACTTAACAAGTCCTATGTACAACCAGTATGTACACCGTGAGTCCTATGTTACATCTAACATTGATAAACTGGCTTACTCTGGAATCATACTGAACAAGTCCTATGTACAACCAGTCTGTACACCGTAAGTCCTATGTTACACCTAACATTGATAAACTGGCTTACTCTGGAATCATACTTAACAAGTCCTATGTACAACCAGTCTGTACACCGTAAGTCCTATGTTACAACTAACATTGATAAACTGGCTTACTCTGGAATCATACTGAACAAGTCCTATGTACAACCAGTCTGTACACCGTAAGTCCTATGTTATTCTAAAAATATAACTTTCCTCAAGAAAAAAAAAGTTAAAACAGTGAAGCAGCATATTTTCAAAAAGTGGATCAAGGTCACTTGGTTCAAAGTTTTTGATATCAGTAGGAAAGTCTTGTCAAATGAAGTTCACATGTGAAATAGCAGTATTGACCTCATTAAAAGGTACGGTAAACTTAAATTTTTCAGAATCAAGGTCAAGGTCACCACGTAAAAAATGTCACAAAACATAGGTATATTCGTAAGAATGCATGTGTGGTATATCAAATCGGTAACACCTGCCAATTTATCTGTTCTTAAATGATGCTTTTCAATATGAAGACGTTTACATTGCCAATCAAAGATTAAGCCAGTCTTAATTTCTTTGAAAAGTAGTCCAATATCTAGGTCAAGGTCACAATGTTAAAAGAATTAAGGTATAGAAAGGTCAAGTCACAAGAAATGCGCATGTGAAATTTCAAAGTCCTATCATTTACCAATCAACAATTATGGGCTGTGACACCCAAAACAGACAGACAGACGGACAACAGACAAAGTGTTCCCTAAGTGTCGCTATGCAGGCGACACAAAAGCAAGTTCAAATCTTAAAAAAAAAATCAAATTTTGAAAAAGGGAAATATCTTCATTTTTTTGTTTGCTCAAGTTTTCAGTTTGTTCATTTTTTCCTATCAAAAAGAGAAATGTTTCTACAAAAGGTCAATCAGAAAAGAAGTGAGAGAGGGTTAAAAAGAGGAAATAAATACAAGTATGTTTTATACATGTAGTTCCATGTACCTGATGTTTTGTTTTTGTGTTTTGATTTGTAACATATTACATGTACAGGCAATCCATTATTTTATCGTTTTCACGTATCTGCATAATTGTAATTGAATTGTGATTTTTTTTTTAAATGTTTCCTTTACCTTTTTTGTGATTTGTTTGTAAGGTCAAGAAACTCGTGGATGAGTGGATATTACCCATTCAGATCCGGACTACAGGTAAGGTCATTTTTTTCAGAAGCCAATAATTACCTAAATATATTTCGCGTTTGCTTTCCTCTTTACTTTCATTCAACAGAAGTGCATGTACGTAATGACACATATCATAAAAACGAATACATATCTGTAAGCATGTTTTGATGATACCTCTTTTGAATTTTTGACATAATGTGAATTATTACTTTTTTTAGCATGGGGCCCTTCTTCCAAAACAAGCTGTATGTGCACCGCTGAACAGAACATTTCTACCACAGGAACTCAAAAAGCTGGACTACGCCACACACATGATCGGAAAGTAAGATGAATTACTGCAGTCGTAGAATTTTGTCCAGGGGGGGGGGTGGGTTCCAGTCCTCTGATTCAAGCTTATGATATTGAAAAAAATAATAAGTACACAGAGGAAAAACGAAATAAGAAAAGGATTATTCGATGATTCAAGGTGATCGCGACGGGACTTAACACCCCCATCCTCACACACACATACACCCTCTCGTACTAATACATGATCAAATATGGCCGCCGAGAGCTCTGATTGGCAGACACATTCTCGACATTTCCTCTGCAACAGCTGCACTGAATTTTACATAAGCATAATTTATTGACATATTTTTCCAAAGTTATGGCTACTTGACCTAGCAAATTTCATGAATTTGTTAGTTTTCAAGACCTTTTCTCCTACTCATATTGAGCTGATTTTTGGGTGTGTATTCATCTTTTTGTGTAAGTACAGGTTAAGTTTAAATTCATGTTTAAGTAAAGTTTTCTAGCGAAATTGCAGGAAATACGAGTAGATTTATACCGGTAGGGGACTTACAATGTACGTATATCGCGAAGCAATAAGAATATTTCAATTTACAGATGGCATTTAGGGTTCTGTAGTTGGGATTGTACGCCAACATACCGAGGTTTTGATTCCTTCTTTGGATATTACAACGGTGCTGAGGATTACTATTCACATGTCATTCGTAAGTTCAACATTTGTATCATTGCCCTAGCACTATATGTATTGATACTCCTACCCCCATTAAATTTGTTGTTTCTATACCATTGTATTTTTTTACAGACTTCTAGATGTTCCTTCCACAGGTCTATCCGTCCCCAGACTATCCGTCCCCTTGGTTATTCCGTCCACAGTAACCGTAGATGATCCGTCCACCGTGTAATTATCTTAATAAAATCGTAATAATTATTTTGTATAGCCGCCCACTTATTAATTGACATAATAGAATGAACAGTTAAGTTCCAAATAAAGTAAAAATCAGGCGCTAAAAGATTGAAATACTGTTGATAAAAGACATAAACCAATTTTTCAGTATACTTTTCTTTATATATTTTAAGCTGTATTTAAAACTGTTTAATGGACGTAGCAAAAGAAATAATGAATTATTTCTTTCTTTTTATTGCGCTTTCCATTTTATTTTTATTTTTGATCTATTATTCTAAAAAATATTCTGGTATTATCATGTATCTTATATCAAAGTGATGAAAATATCAGTTGTTTTTGGTAAATTGAAAATTATTTCTTTTGTTCTTTTCTTTATTGTGACAAATATGGATAATGACAATATCCCTGTATACAGCACAAAATCGATAATTCAGAAAATCAGAAAACGAAGGCATACAAAATCAGGATAAAACAGGATCCAAAGCAAACAAACAAAAACCTCCACCATATGAAAAGAAGCGAACTCCCGATATGGGAGTGAGACCAGGTGCCCAGGAAGAGTAAACATCTCCTGCTTGCATGCAACACCCGCCGCTTCAATTCGGTAGAACTGTCACATCCGGTTACTTTCCTTTCGGAAGATATAGAGTACAATCTTTCTTTCTTTTCTTTCTTTTCTTCTCTTTATTTTTTAAAGAATAAGTCAAAAATAAATAACGTACAGTAGTACTCCATTGCATAAAAACACATAAAATGATTCTCAATTAAGTACACTCTTTTGTCAAACAAATAGTGGACGGTGATCATTACCAACATTGTTTTTATTTTCGTACGTGAACATCGACGGCGGATGCGGCTAGCCAAACAAGGGATGCTTACTCCTCCCGGGGACCTTGTCCCACCTCTAGCTTGCTAGGGGTCCGTCGATGTTCATCTCGCTGCACTACTGTGAGTGCTGTTGAGATTGTCACCATCATCTTCTTTATCTCTTGGATAATTATCACATTATGCTATGCATTCATTGTGGATGGATCGCCTTGTGGACGGAAAGACCAGTGGACGGATCGACCTACTTACATTTCTTACATTGATGATACTCTGTTAGGATTTCTAAGTTTTAATTACAAAAATCTAGTTATTTAATTTTCAGTCTTAGAAGCTTTTCTTCATGCAATAAGTTTAAATGATTTATTATAGTATGAAAATAGTATTATTTCTATCAAAGACATATATGATGTTTGATGTTCAACAGAAAAAGGCAAAGATTTCAGGGCTGACAAGATACCTGTCGAAGCCGACGGAGAATACTCTGCAGTAAGTATCCTGGATCGTTACCAGTTTAAGATTTCCGCCCTTCAAAGAGGTTCACATGTGCGTTAGACATTCGTAACTTTCATTGATTTATGTATCATGGCCTTTTGGACAAGCTATATGTTCTCTATTCTTAGATAGGATTACGCAGATGTAATAGCTGTGATTATGTGACGGGTGTTGCTAGCAAACAGGGATACTTACTTTTGCTCCTTTGACACCTGATGTCATCTCCCTGGGCACCTGATGTCATCTCCCCGGGCACCTGATGTCATCTCCCTGGGCACCTGATGTCATCTCCCCGGGCACCTGAGGTCATCTCCCTGGGCACATGATGTCATCATCCCGGGCAATTGATATCATCTCCCCGGGTACCTGATGTCATCTACATGGGCACCTGATGTCATCTCACTGGGCACCTGATGTCATCTCCCCGGGCACCTGATGTCATCTTCCTGGGCACCTGATGTCATCTCCCTGGGCACCCGATGTCATCTCCCTGGGCACCTAAAGCCATCTCCCCGGGCACCTGATGTCATCATCCTGGACACCTGATGTCATCTCCCCGGGCACCTGATGTCATCTCCCTGGGCATCTGATGTCATCTCCCTGGGCACCTGATGTCCTCATCATGGACACCTGATGTTATCTCCCCGGGCACCTGAAGTCATAATTCCGGGCACCTGATGTCATCTCACGGGCAACTGATGTCATCTCCCTGGGCACCCGATGTCATCATCCCGGGCACCTGATGTCATCTCCCTGGGCACCTGATGTCATCTCCCTGGGCACCCGATGTCATTATCCCGGTCACCTGATGTCATCTCCCTGGGAGTCTGATGTCATCTCCCTGGGCACCTGATGTCATCATTATGGGCATCTGATGTCATCTCCCTGGGCACCTGATGTCATTATGCCGGGCACGTGATGTCATCTCATGGACAACTGATGTCATCTCCCTTGGCACCCGATGCCATCTCCCCGAACACCTGATGTCATCTCCCTGGGCACCTGATGTCATCTCCCTGGGCACCTGATGTCATCTCCCTGGGCCCCTGATGTCCTCCTTATGGGCACCTGATGTCATCTCCCCGGGCACCCGATGTCATCATCCCGGGCACCTGATGTCATCTCCCTGAGCACATGATGTCATCTCCCTTGTCACCCGATATCATTATCCCGGGCACCTGATGTCATCTCC
Source organism: Pinctada fucata (assembly GCA_028142955.1). Taxonomy (NCBI): domain Eukaryota; kingdom Metazoa; phylum Mollusca; class Bivalvia; order Pterioida; family Pteriidae; genus Pinctada; species Pinctada fucata. The sequence continues at coordinate 41,524,179 of AP027114.1, forward strand.
CTTGGAGCTGATGTCATCTCCCAGGGCACCTGATGTCATCATATTGGGCATCTGATGTCATCTCCTTGGGCACCTGATGTCATTATCCCGGGCACGTGATGTCATCTCATTGGCAACTGATGTCATCTCCCTTGGCACCCGATGCCATCTCCCCGGACACCTGATGTCATCTCCCTGGGAGTCTGATGTCATCTCCCTGGGCACCCGATATCATCATCCCGGGCACCTAATGTCATCTCCCTGGGTACCTGATGTCATCTAACTGGATGCATGATGTTATCTCCCTTGGTACCCGTTGTCATCATTCTGGGCACCTGATGTCATCTCCCTAGGCAACTGATTTCATCTCCCTTGTACCTGATGTCATCTCCCTAGGTACCTGATGACACCATCCCGGGCACCTGATGGCATCTCCCTGGGCACCTGATGTCATATCCCTAGGCACCCAATGTCATTATCCTGGGCATATGATGTCATCTTCCTGGGCTTTCGATGTCATCATCCCGGGCATCTGATGTCATCTCCCTGGGTACCTGATGTCATCTCCCTGCGTACCTGATGTCGTCTCCCCGGGCACCTGATGTCATCGCCCTGGGCACCTGATGTCATTTCCCTGGGTACCTGATGTTATCTCCCCGGGCAGCTGATGTCATCTCCCTTGGCGCTTGATCTCATCTCAATTGGAGGTTTACTATATATCTTCTGTGCATAATGTTGCAGTTTTTGTTTTGTTGAATTTGCAGGTTTTTTTTAAGGTTTTGTATGTTTGTTTGATTTTAAATTTACGATGAGACTTTGTGTTTGACGTTCGCTCTTTTGATATCGAAGCAATAAATGGATGTACTATCAGTGCTATAAACTTTTCTTTTTGTTTTTGCAGCATCTCTATGCTAAGAAAGCCCAAAAAATCATCCAAGATCATAACTTGAATCAATCACTATTCCTATACTTACCGTTTCAATCGGTCCACGAACCAATTCAGGTATATATGCTTACTAAAATATTTACTAGGAGTTTTAAGATGTCAAATATAAAGCTTGAAATAAATTATTCTAATGTCCATCTTACATTATTGCATTTCGTTCTCGGTTACACGTACCCATTCCTTTTTTTCACTGGAATGAAGAGAAATAAGATATAAGGTGCTCGAGTCCAAATTAACTTAACCATTTGTACTTTCAATACTATACATGACTATCTTTCTTTTTCAACTGAATCATTAAGCATTTTCTTAAACATTTAAAGATGCGAGGGGAAAGAGAACAAGAAAACAAGGTGTCATAGTGATTTAATTTCCTTTTTTTATCTTTCATTTTTCCAAAGGTGCCAAAGAAATATGAAGACATGTATGAGCATATAAAGAACAAGAATAGAAGACAGTATAGCGGTAAATAATTCTAATATTGAAGTGAATCTTAAATTACCATGCTGTACATGTAGCAGTATCATGGTGAATATAATTGTTCAATAAAACCACTCCTACCACATGAACTATTGAGGAAAGGAGAGAATCTCCAACAACACCTGGTTGCAGCACCCATGAGTGCACTTTCAATAATATCCTATTCTTTTCAAACAACAGGTATGGTGACAGCTATGGATGAAGCTATCGGAAACATCACACAAGCTCTTAAAGATAGGAACATGTTTGACGACACTCTTATCCTATTTACAGCAGATGTCAGTATTATTATCTTTATTCTTTCAGTTATTTATCATCTTTGAATTTTTCATTAATCGTTTTAATTTCATTAAGCAACACATCCTTCTCCATTTCGCTTCCTTGCTCAGGAAATGTATGTTTAAGTAACTAGATAACAGAAAATTCAAATTATTTGACCAATTTATCACTTAATTAATTGAGATGTTGTATTAGACGTCAACATTTGGCACGGATATTCAATTATGTATATACACCGAGTGTAATTCTCCTAAATTCCACAAACCAATCTACCCCGGGGGTTCACACGATGACATGCATACTGAAACTGGGTCTAAAAGCATTGGAATTGCATATATGTTATCTATTCTGCTAATCAATTTAACATATCTTTTATAATTTCTAGAATGGCGGATGGCCGACATTTGCGGGAAATAACTATCCGTTGAGAGGTTCAAAGATAACAATTTTTGAGGGTGGCACTAGGGCTGCCTCCTTTATCACTGGATCTGGCATTGATGCAAAAAACAAAACATATGATGGGTAATAAAGCTTTATTTGAGGCACTTAAAATTAATTATGAAGTTTGTGTAAAAAGATATCATGATGGAATTTGGAAAAGGAAATTGAAAATTGTTTGACGCCCGACTTAAATAATCATTATTTCATAGCTTTGCCAAATTCGATCAACTTCGGTTGATCGTCAGACTCTTCAACGCATTTAAAATTTTCTGTTAAAAAATCGCTGGAAATTCCTAAAACGTGGGTCCTGTAGCATCATATCCCACCCATTCTGCTACATCTTTCGGTACATTTTTGGACATAATGATTTCATACTTTTTGGCCATGTTACATTATTTAGACTGAGGATCGCTGACGAGGGTTATGTACCCGAAACGTGCATGTCTGGTCCATGTTGTAAATGTATCTGGTCTTAAATGATGTTATCGAATTTAAAGACGTTTAACATTTGAACTACTTGGTGAGTGTCACTGCTGGGGGACCAAGAGTCCCCGAGGGCACATGTAGCCACATTAAATCAACTTCGGTTGATCGTCTGTCTCTTCAACGCATTTGACATTTTCTGTTAAGAAAAATTCTGGAAGTTCCTAAAACGTGGGTCCTGTAGCGTCATATTCCATCAATTCTGCTACATCTTTCGGTCCATTTTTGACATAATAATTTCATACTTTTTGGCCATATTACATTATTTAGACTGAGGATCACTGACGAGGGTTAAGTACCCGAAACGTGCATACCTGGTCAATGTTGTAAATGTATCTGGTCTTAAATGATGCTATTGAATTTAAAGACGTTTAACATTTCATGTGCAAAATGATTGATGAATTTGTTACGGTTAAAGGAAAGTGGTCATCTGGAGTGGTCATTTGCAAGGGTCCTATGCAAAAATTTATGCAATCGTCTTTACAAAGATGAGTTCAAACAGAAGAATAATATAACAAAAGGGAATAGATCTAAGAGTTTCTTTTTGTAATTTCTTTTGTTACAATACATGAATTGAAATTTCATTGTACAATGTTCATCACAGAATGTTACACGCCGTAGATTGGATGCCAACATTAGTAGCTGCTGCTGGGGGTAGTATATGTAAGTAAAAAAGACAATGGAGAACATTTTGACGCATGTCATGCTTTTCTAATAATGAATTCTGAATTCATATGCTGAATTTCCATTGTCACAAGGAAATAAATACTTGACTTAAATACTTGAACATGATTTTCCAAAAAATATGTCTACTAGTAGCATGTGCAGAACGTTAGGGTTTCAAATGAAGTTCAATTTGTAGATTTTGATAAAATTGTTTTTATTCTTTTGTAATATCCTCTTCCTCTCTGACTAAATTTTTTTTTTCTTTCCAGCCAATCCTGACATGGACGGAATTAACCAATGGGATAACATTAGGAACCTTCGTCCTTCAGATCGCACAGGATTCGTATACAATCTAGACGATAAATTTCCACCTGTAAATGGGCACGCGGCAATCAGGTACATGTACAATGTACCTAATATGGTCAATGTTTCTGATTTTGCTGAAATGCAGGTCAAGCTTTTCCTTGGTGCATCATTTGAAAGTTGAAATCGTAAGAATACAAATAATATGATAAATTGTATACAAGACTCAAAACTTTTATCTGTTGCTTTGTTTGCATAGAGTAATAACAGAAGATCTGATATGTTAACCTCCTTCAATATTATTTTGCAAAGTATGTCATTTTGCAAAGTATGTCCAGATGAACACTAAAGCTCACTTAAAATACTTTTTATTGTTAAACGTCACCAAACAATGTGCCATTTAACTGTAATGACGTCATGAAGTGACGTCATTTTGACGTTATTGACAAAATATGGCGAAAATTGCTGGGAATTTTGTCTTTTGTCGTAGAATTAGATGTGGCCGCATGCGTTAACTGAAATAAAACGTTTATGACAAAAGGATATAATGATAATCTTTCACATATAAATTTTTCATCATAGTTAATGCATGCAGCCATTGCTAATTTAATAGAAATATTGAGTTTTTGCATCAATTTCGCCGAATTTGACCTATTTTGGTGTTTGCATCAATTTCGCCGAATTTGACCTACTTTGGTGTTTTCAATGGGCTAAAAGGTGTTGATAAAAGCAAATAACAGTTAAAAATTCTATGAAGTACAATGTTCAAAATTTATCAATCTTAGGGCCAATATCGGGCTTCGTGGCCCTACCCCTTTTAATAGCATCTATGTTATCTAACTGTGACTTGAACGTTTTGCGGTCTCGTTTGTGTGAGGTCATCTAACAGTGCGGAGGTTGTTTTACATCGCAATTGTACGTTCTTCGAGACCTCTGGGTAGTTGGAGAAGTGAGAGGGTTGTGCGCACGTAAACCAGGACAACCACACCGTTTGTTGCTTGCGTGGCAAATGACCGTCAAAAGTCGGCACCGGTTGCCCATGGTCTCGTCGGTTTATGTGTAGTCTTTTGTGTTTGATGTTTATATGTTGTATGTCTCTTTTCCGTCTCATAGTATGTTCGTCTTTTGTGTTTTTGCATCTGGTGTTTTTGGTGTTTTGCTGTTGGTGCTGCGACAGGGTCATGTTGGAGATCCTCTCCCTAATTTTGAAGAAGAGTGATTTTATGTTCATCCTGGGGAGGGGATACAAATGTTGATAGAATTCCGTATTATTTAAAAAAAATCTACCATAAGCACATGGATGGAAATGGTTATACATCATCTTCTTTTGTGATGTACACAGACTCCATATACTCATATTTATATTCTTTCGTCATAAAGGTTAATTGTGAATACTTTTCATATTTACAGGGATGGAAAGTTTAAGTTGATTAAAGGCTTTCCTGGTCCATATCCTGGGTGGTATAAGCCTGACACTGCTGAGATAGGAAAGAAGATTGAAGAGATACACTATGACCTTAAAAACAGGACGAGCTGGGAACTTGGCTATATGTTGTTTGATTTGGATGGTATGTCGACAACTTCAATAAAGCTTCAGCGTATAATTATCTCTGTGATTATCATTAGCGATTAATGTTTATTAACAAAGGAATACCTAGCTTCTGACGTAATTTTTGCGGACGATAGATGCTGATTTCACGGTGACAAACTGAGTTGTTCTGGCGACGCGTAAGTTTTATACAAGGTGCAATGTGAGGTTAGCAACGTCAAAGCCTAGTCTCGTTTTTGTACCAAGGAGCAAACAACCAATGAAATTTGACGTTAAAGCGACATTGCATTAGAATTTATGATTTCAGCTAGGAAAATATGGAAGAGATCTACATTAAGACTTAGTCGCGTGACCAACAGTGGAAAACACCCTCATGACGCGACAGACAACGAATATAAACCAAATAATCTTCAATAAAGAGTAGCGGACAGAGGTCTTAAAGACTAACAGCTGTTATATAAACAAAGTAACCTTCTTACCTTAATGCGATATCACAGACAAGACAACTATTTGTAGTTCCGGACACTGGGCAACTAAAAAAAAGTAAATTATTATAGTTAGTACCAGGCGAACGAAAAACTGGCTGAAGTAGGCTTATGAAACCAAGAAATACACTTTTGGCAGGTTTGCGGATGGGTATTGGATATTCAAGGCCCAGCCTGGTCGTGGTTATGTTGGAGATATCCTTATCGCTTTCTGTTTTTGTGAATTTCATTTTTATTTTTACTGTTCCGCTCTGTTTCAGCAACACCATCCTCTTGCAAACCATTCACTCATTTTTTATTGGTCATCTTCTGAACATAATTCATTTACCTTTGTGGAATACAACAATCTCAGATATGGAATGAAAAAATGAAGGATAAAAAACCGACGTCTTGGTAATCGAAAAAGTGGGAGGGTTTTGCGCACGTAATACGGATGGCGTCGGGTCGTTTCGCCCTTTTTCCCCTTCGCCCCAGGGTCGTTTCGCCCCTTTTCCCCTTCGCCCCGGGTCGATTCGCCCCTTAAGGTGGGTCGATTCGCCCCTCAAGCTGGGTCGTTTCGCCCTTCAAATGTGAGTCGTTTCGCCCCTCAATGTGGGTCGTTTCGCCCCTTAAGGTGGGTCGTTTCGCCCCTCTAGATGAGTTGTTTCGCCCCTTAAGGTGGGTCGTTTCGCCCCTCTTTCTAGGAATACTCTCTCTGCATGGTGAGTCGTTTCGCCCTTATTTTTTTTTTTGTTGTTATTGATGGGTCGTTTCGCCCTCATTTGATAATTATTTAATTACGCAATTATATTGGGCTTGTGTTGTGACATTAATATTTGTTTATTGGCGGCTTTAATGACGTGTTGTTAATCAAACAAAAAATTAATTGAAAAAGAAATCTGTAGGTGAACAAATGAGAATAAAAGACCAAAAAAAATTAAATTGAAAAAAAAGATAGAAAATTAATGAAATAAATAAGTAAGTGAAGAAATGTGCAGGTAGGTGAACAAATGAGAATAAAAGAAGAAAAAATGTAATAAAAAAGGAGATAAAATAACTAATAAATGAATAAAGATGTTACGTATAGAGGGTAGAATTGACTCAAATAGATTAAAAAAAAAAGAAATAAATAGATAAAGAAATATATAGGTGAAGAAATAAGAATAAAAGAAGAATTTGAAAAAAAAATACCAAATAGATGAAATAACAAATAAATAAATAGATTAAGATGTTACGTATAGAGGGGCGAAACGACCCACCATTCAGAGAAAGTGTTCTTTAAAAGGTGAGCGAAACGACCCGCCATGTGGGGCGAAACGACCCCCGATGAGAGGTTAAACAATCCATCTTGAGGGACGAAACGACCCACCTTGAGGGGCGAAACGACCCACCCTGGAGGGGCGAAACGACCCACCTTAGGGGCGAAACGACCCGGGTCGAACCGACCCGGGGCGAAGGGGAAAAGGGGCGAAACGACCCGGAACCATACGGATAATCACGCCGTCTGCTACGGCACTGGTTGCTCGTTGGTCCCATTGGTTTATGTGTGGTTTTCTGTGATTCACGTTTCTATGGTGTGAGTCGGTATCGTTGGTTTATGTGTGGTCTTTTGTGTTTCATGTTTCTATGAAGTGAGTTGGTACTCCTTGTCCCTTTTGTGTCTCTTTATGTGGATGTCTTCTCAGTGTCTTTCTTCATTGGGCGTTTTGGATTTTTGCTGTGCGAGCTTCAACCGAGTGTTGTTGGAGATCCCCTACTATCTTCAAGAATAACTTAATTAAGGAAATAAGCAGTATTTCCAAGGGTAAGTATCAATTAAAAGGTATCTATGTGATTGTTTATATGTATCATATTTCTCACTGTGGCTTATTTTCTATTACGAGTTGGGCTAAGTACCCGAAACGTTCATGTCTGGTCTATGCTTCAAATTTATCTGTTCTTAAATGATGTTATTGAATTTGAAGACGTTTAACATTACCTTAGAACGGAACGACTCGAACATTTTATCTTATTATACTCGAAGATTTCATTACTTTTACCATAGCTGATCCCACTGAACACCATGACCTGTCAAGGAAACATCCAGAGGTTGTATCCAAAATGTCAACAATGATTGAGGAGTATAAAAAGAAGATGATTCCGGCAAACGCTCCAGGAAATGATCCGGATTCTGACCCTTCTAAATATGATGGATTCTGGACACCAGGTTGGTGCAAACCTTCATCGTTACAGGATGGTGTTAATATCCATAATGACAGATTAGACATTTTAAACTAGAAAGTGTTGCTATTTAACATTATATGATTTGTATTGTTTATTTTGAAGAGGAATGGTGCGTGTGTGAAAATAATCAGCTTTAAGATAGGTTCGATTTCTCTTCAAGTTGAAAAGATAGTGGTCAATTTTATAAGTATGTTGTATTGTTTTTGTCATTTTTCATCTCATAATAACATCATTCTTATGAAAGACGAAATAAAGTGTTCCAACAATTCCAATTCTTATCTTTGATATAACAAAGTATAAATGCACATTATCTTTTAATATATTTTTATTTTCATCTTTATGTTTATCATATTTATGTCTTAAGGTTAGGATTGTAACTACAGGGAAATAACTCTGTTTTATATATGAAATATATGAAAGCAACACACTAACGACGGTTGAGTGCCCGAAACGTGCATGTCTAGTCCATGCTGTGCATCTATCTGTTCTTAAATGCATTTGAAGACGTTGAAAATAAACGATAAATGACATGTTCTCCATTTGTTATATTATTCCAGAAAAAATACTCCTTGAAATGTTCAATGCTAAATGGGTATTGGTAAGGAAAAAATGATTTGTAATTAATATTGCAGTAAATAGGGAAAAAATCATTTCCACATGAGTTCTAATATCAAAGATCCAAACATTAGGATATATACTTTTTAATATACTCCTTAAAACAGAGATAATTCGAAATTTAAACTTCGAGTTAAAAGCTTAATTTTGGAGTCAAAGAGTTGATTTGTTTTGCATAAATCATTGTGCTATTTATGGAAACACTCATTTCGCTCACAAACGAATTCGTATACGTACCTCTTCTGCTATTTCCGTGGCAGATGGCCGTCCTAAGCCGGTTACCCATTGGTCTCGTTGGTTTATGTGAAGTCTTCTGTGTTGTGTCCTGTACCTTATGCGTCTCTTTCTGTGCTTGTCTGCTTTGTGTTGTTGCATTGGGTGTTTTGGGGTTTTGCTGTGGGTGCTGCAACCTGGTATTGTTGGAGATCCCCTCCTTTGTTGTACATGTATTGGTTTGACTGTTTAGGATAAAGCAATCCATATCTCAATGCGTAGAAACCATTACACAACTGTTAAACTTCTAGCTATTAAAATAAATTGCAAGTCGTTGCCATGGTAACCAGTAAACTCGTATTTATAAGAAAATACTGTCCATAGGACTGTGCATTTTCCCGACATTTCTCAAAATACCATTTCAGTCATACATGTACACAAGCTATAAGAATACAAAAAAATATGGGTATATATGAATTCTTGAAATTTCATTCATTATAGAAGTGTGTAAAGTTATGATGTTGAATCCTACAAAAAGATGAAAATGTCAAAATAGGCCAGAGATGTACGATTGTTGCCCAAAAATGAGATGGTTAAATTTTGAATTTATAGTCTGAATAGCTCGAGGGTATCTTTCTCAACACATCCATCATTCTTCTAACTCGCTTAAGCTTCAAATGTCAAAAATGATCATATTGCAATACCGTAGTGAGTTAAAGAAGATGCTGACGATAATCTCAACAGCACTCACAATAGAGCACAAAATTAAGCATCGACGGACCCTAGCAAGCTAGAGGTGGGACCAGGTGCCCGGAAGGAGTAAGCATCCCCTGTTGGCTAGCCACACCCGCCGTCGATGTTTAAGCACGAAAATGAAAACAATATATAACATTCATGCACTGTCTGACGTAATGTCAATATAGAAAGTGCTATGGCGATAATGTCAGGGAAATATATTCAAAACACTTACATGTACTGTCAAACCCCTCGCGGGGAACTTTTTTACGAGCTCCACACGGCAAAGGGCATAGGTGTGACACAAATGAGTTAAAGAAGATCCTGACGATAATCTCAACAGCACTCACAATAGAGCACAAAATTAAGCATCGACGGACCCCTAGCAAGCTAGAGGTGGGACCAGGTGTCCGGGAGGAGTAAGCATCCCCTGTTGGCTAGCCGCACCCGCCGTCGATGTTTAAGCACGAAAATGAAAACAATATATAACATTCATGCACTGTCTGACGCAATGTCAATATAGAAAGTGCTATGGCGATAATGTCAGGGAAATATATTCAAAACACTTACTGTCAAACCCCTCGCGGGGAACTTTTTTACGCGCTCCACACGGCAAAGGGCATAAGTGTGACACAAATGAGTTAAAGAAGATCCTGACGATAATCTCAACAGCACTCACAATAGAGCACAAAATTAAGCATCGACGGACCCCTAGCAAGCTAGAGGTTGGACCAGGTGCCCGGAAGGAGTAAGCATCCCCTGTTGGCTAGCCGCACCCGCCGTCGATGTTTAAGCACGAAAATGAAACAATATATAACATTCATGCACTGTCTGACGTAATGTCAATATAGAAAGTGCTATGGCGATAATGTCAGGGAAATATATTCAAAACACTTACATGTACTGTCAAACCCCTCGCGGGGAACTTTTTTACGCGCTCCACACGGCAAAGGGCATAAGTGTGACACAAATGAGTTAAAGAAGATCCTGACGATAATCTCAACAGCACTCACAATAGAGCACAAAATTAAGCATCGACGGACCCCTAGCAAGCTAGAGGTGGGACCAGGTGCCCGGGAGGAGTAAGCATCCCCTGTTGGCTAGCCGCACCCGCCGTCGATGTTAAAGCACGAAAATGAAAACAATATATAATATTCATGCACTGTCTGACGTAATGTCAATATAGAAAGTGCTATGGCGATAATGTCAGGGAAATATATTCAAAACACTTACTGTCAAACCCCTCGCGGGGAACTTTTTTACGAGCTCCACACGGCAAAGGGCATAAGTGTGACACAAATGAGTTAAAGAAGATCCTGACGATAATCTCAACAGCACTCACAATAGAGCACAAAATTAAGCATCGACGGACCCCTAGCAAGCTAGAGGTAGAACACACAAGACCTAAAAGAAAGGAGGGGATCTCCAACAACGCCTAGATGCAGCACCAACAACAAAACCCCAAAACACCCAACGTAAAAACAAAAAGCAGACTCACTACAGAAAGAGACGAAATAGGTACAAGGAACAAAAACGATATGCACATACATAACAGTGACACCAACAAAGAGCTAAATACATTAAGGTAACAACAATAACTCATATGAAGAGGACTAAGAAACAAAAAAATACTCACACAAATTGTAATGAGACGGGCAACACAAGGAAAAGGATACAATACGAGTGGGAACACTTTCATTATTATACACAAATCATCCAAATAACCAAGTACCGTTAGCTCTTTCGGCAGCTTTTTAACCTCCAGACATCATGTTAAGTAATTATGCCAAATATATAAATCTACAAAGATATCTCTTGTAATAACTAATACCGGTAAAACGTCGCTACAAAGAAAAATGCAAGGCGACACACCATCTTAAAATTTCAAATTTAAAATTTTCCTTTTCGATTCGTTAGAGGTGTTTTAAATAATATCGAAGGGTTCCAACTCTATACCTTCTTGAAGAAAATTCCAAACCAATTTCCATGCACCATACACGTGTTCCGAATATAGAATCTCATCAGTGATGCTTTCAGCGGAGCCACCAAAAATAATATCAGTAGCGCCCTCTTTGTCTTTTGAAGTAAGATTTGTACATAAATTTCCATTCTGGCTATTTTGTGCGTTTCTTTCTGTGCGTGTCTGCTCTGTGTTTTGGGTGTTTTGGGGTTTTGCCGTGGATATTGAAACCGGCTATTCCATCTTTTCGATTTTACAGTCCTACGTTCGATTTGTGCAGGTATCTGACGTAAAAGCATTGTGACGTCATTAAATTCCTTTGAAAAAGTCATATATGTGACCCTGTTTCCCGGAATTTCATGCTGGTTTCCATACAATTTGATGACGTCACAATGCGTTGACGTCAGATACCTGCACAAATGGGAAGTAACTCTGTATTTCGAAAAGACCGAATTGTCTTGAAGAGTGAAGTAATTCCAAGATACCATTACAGGTACAGTTGATCCTCTTAATTTGTTAATTAAGTCGCCATGAAAAGAAAAGTGAAAAGAAAAGAAATACCACAAGGAAGTGACACATAAATGACAAGAAGAAACTCCAAACCGCATAAAAGACGCAATATTCACCTGAATATCATACAAATCAATCGAAACAGACGTACAAATACATCAAACATTAATGACAACACATAAAATTATGGAGACCAATGTGCACTCAGCGCCGACTTTGGACGGCCATCTGCTAAAGGAAAGGATGTGGTTATCCGGATAACGTGCGTACAACCCTTCCACTTATCCGGATACACAGAATTTTCCATAGACGCACAATTGGTATGTAAATATAAAACTTCTCACTGTAAGGTGACAAACGAGAAAGTTAAATGCAGCGACCACTTGTAACACAGATTCTATGTAAATGGATCTCAAAAATTCTATGGCATGCGTAAAATACGTGCTCTGTTCTGGTTGAAGCGAGCTCAACCGACCAATTTTCAGATTGGACAGAGAATCAGGACACAGTCGCCTCTGACGAGATTTAAACAAGGTCCGTCATGGAGTCCCGTCGTCACGGTTGGTCAGTATGTAACGTTGGGAGAACCACTGGTGCAAAACTATAGATTGTTCATCGGTTAAGCAGGCAATTGAGTATTTTCTTACATTTGTGATTGAAATTAAATCTGCCTTTGATTCTTCTGATTTTGTTTATTAGGTCAACGTAAAATGAAGGCATGAATTTCCCAATGATACATACTCTAATGCTTGAGTTGTCCCAAATCAAAAACAAAATCAGAATAGTTATTGTAGAATGTCCAAAAGATTTACAATTTTATGATATTTAAATTCTTGTCTGATTAGTTTTTGTTGTAATTTTGTTTTTATCTATCATAGAAGTCCGAAACATAGGAGCACGCTCTACCGTATCTGATCAGCTGAGAGATAAAACATTTCAGGTAGTCAAATTTTTTGAGTTTTTTTTAAGGCATGGACCCTTCTTCGTATGTGTATAAAAACAAACTCCAACTGGAGGCGCAAATTACCCATTTGGAATTCCAATAACTTGCCTGTATAGAGTATGAGCAAAATTTACAAAAATGTCGTGTAAACGCAATGACAAGGCCTTGCACAACTCAGCTCGAGTCCATGATTTGTACGAGGGTATTCTACTGAGGAAAAGACTCCTACTGTGTCAGAAGTACATATACATGTTTTACCCTCTCGATCAGCTCACCATATGATTAGTTTTGATAAGCGATTTTCTATCTTCTCATTAGGGAGGGTAGTGTACATGTTGGAGAAGTCGTTGGATGAGATAGATTCGGCTTTAAAATAAAATGATTTAAATTTCTAAATCACATCACTAGATTTCTTTATTGACCAAAAATAATTGATTTCGCTATTATTGAATGCAGTTTCACAATATTTAAAAAAAATATTGTTTATGTCTTACAATGTGATAAATGCAAGGAAGAATACATAGGTTCCACTTGACAGTTAAACCAACTTATTTCCCTTCATAAAAGTAATATTACTCTCCCTTAAAATAGGATTCTTTTTGTATCAAAAAATATGTTTGAATGTTGTAAAGGGAATTTTAGAGTTATGCTAATTTATAAAACAGATGATTACTCTATAATTACAATTAAAGAGCAGGATTTTATTGATAGATTTAGACCTAAGTTAAACCCTTATAAGATGTTCACTTGACCAATCTATCTGATCAGCACTTCCTATAGGTAGAACTGATAGTATCATTTATTTACTTTTTTTCTTGAAGTAAGCATACGTTACCAAAGAGTACATAGTACTTAATCTTATTTACTTATCATGCTATTTCATCAACATTTTACATGGGTTAATACTTTGTTTGGCACATACTTGTCTGAAGCGGCCTTTGTTACGGCCTAAACAGTGAAAACATCGTTTTTGTAGTGCTTTAATTTAATTTAATTTTATTCTTCTTTACGTTGGATCTTTAATCATATTTTGGATATATATATATTATATATTCAAATGTTATTGCGTGCAAAGAGTTGAGGAAGTAAATATAGAATGAAAAAAACGAAAACCAACAAGACCGAATTGTAATTTGTTTTCATTTTGACGGGAAAACTTGTCTGCTTTTGAGACCTGAAGACGTTTGTATATTGATTTTAAAGTACACTATATGTATTGAGTTTTCTTCCACGCGTCGGTAAACACGGAAGTTACAGTTTCTGAACCTGAGTGTATAAGGAGGGATTTATAAATAGCCAGGGTAAATTACATGACTCAACATTGTATCTTTTACGATGATTGTGTGAAATAGAAATATCTGTCTGTGATCTCGCAATTATGGAGATGAATGTCTTTACCTGTATTTTGTTGTTTTTTGCTATATTATCATTATGTTCAGCAAAGCCTCCGAACATCCTCTTTATCGTTGCAGACGACTTGGGTAAGTAATAATTTTACACTGAGTACCTACATGTTTTATTGTTGAATAATTCACAGCTATATAACTCAATATGATTAGAATAAACTTGATTTTATTTTAAACTGATTTTTTTAAATTGCATTGATTGCATGATCCGCTACTCTCTTTGAAAGGGCGTTCTTTTTTTTTTAATTCGGAAAGGTATGTGTTGCGGCTGATATTTTCCGTCCAAAAGGTCTTTTGAATGTGGCGAAAATGACGGAATCAAGAAATTGTGGTTTTGTCGTTTCCTTTATATGAAAAAATAACCCTACTTTTTATTATTGAAGTTAATAAGTTTCCCATCTATTGAAGTAGTTAGGTGACAATTGTCGTAAAGATAACATAGGATTCAATACTATAAAACACTTGTCTGATAGATACGTGTCACAATATTTTGATACATGATCCGCATGATCAGGATGAGATAGATTCAGCTTCCAAATTAAATGATTTTAATTTCTCGATCACATCACTAGAATTCTTTATTGACTAAACATAATTGATGTAGCAATTATTGAATGCAGTTTCACAATATCTTAATACATGATCTTTAATTGCTGTTAATGATAAATATGGATAATGACCATATCCCTGTATACAGCACAAATTCGATAATTCAGAAATCAGAAACCGAAGGCATACAAAATCAGGATAAAACAGGAACCAAAGCAAACAAACAAAAACCTCCACCATATGAAAAGAAGCGAACTCCCGATATGGTAGTGAGACCAGGTGCCCAGGAAGAGTAAGCATCTCCTGCTTGCATGCAACACCCGCCGCTTCAATTCGGTAGAACTGTCACATCCGGTTACTTCCGTTTCGGAAGACATAGAGTACAATCTTTGGTTGGGTGGTTCAAATGGTCTATGACAGAATATCATCCACCATTCTGGAGAGTGGGACATCATAGTGTATGAAGAGTGTCCCCATATCGACCGTGAAACTTCCTCAGTGACGATGTTAGTCGATCACAAACATATCCCCGACTGAGCTTATCTGAAAGACGCCTATATTTGGTACTTGCTCCGGCATAGCGTGTTAACTGAGATAAACACGCCATAAGCAGGCGATGAAGGGATGTTGCCACTCCGAAAAGGAAAGTTTGTGATACTGAAATTGAAGTTGTCACGTTTGTCATAGAGTGAGGTGTTCATTTGACAATCTGTGTCGTAGGACAACATTTTGTCCAAATAGGATGCTGTATTATTTGTCTCTGTAGTTCCGACAAAATGTTTGACGAGTTCCCCATATCGACCATAGAACTTCCTCAGTGACGATGTTAGTCGATCACAAACATATTCCTGACTGAGAAGCTTATTTGAAAGACGCCTAGCTCCCAAAACAAAATCCGTATATTTGGTACTTGCTCTGGCATAGCGTATCAACTGAGATATGAACACGAATTTAACATCTAACAAATCAGATGTTAAATTCCTAGATAAAACTGTAGTCAGTTGTACAATTGCTCGAGTTAGCACTACATCGAAATTTACAAAGAGATTTGTGAATTTTGGGCAGACAGTAAATGAAAAATATAGACATTGACCATATCCCAATACACAGTACAAAATCCATTATTCAGGAAATCAGAAACCGAAGGCATAAAAAATCAGGATAAAACAGGTACCAACGCAAACAAGCAACGACCTCCACCAAATAAAAGAAGCGAACTCCCAATTTATGCTAGGTTTACAATTATCCACGATGCCCTCCGATGTCCACGATTCTATAAAGAAAATTGATTTTTACACGCTCTCCGACGCTCCACTACGCTCATAGTACATGTTGTACGATTAGATACGCGCTAAAGCGATTTGTTAAGATTGAAACTGGTAGTCAATACGTCATACAATATCCGAACAAGTTTAAGCTTAACATTCAAGAGATGAAGACTTTATATATATCGCAAAACGCTGGAAGTGGCATTGATGAACCTTATTGTATCTTTCTTTTTTCGATTATTAAAGGTAGCATTTTTGTTGAGCTATTCAAATCTTTGATTGCCTGTATATATTTAAAGTTAATACAACACTTCACTGATTATCAATATTTCTTTTTTAGGCCTCTTCGGATGTTAGAAATTATTGAGGATGTTAAAAACTCTTTAAATCCAACAAAAACAGATTGTCTTATAAAAATTTTCATCAGTGGAATATTGAAGTCGCAGCGCATCTTGTAGATCGTGGACTGAATCGTGAAAACCGTAACAAGCCGTCAAAGAGCGTGAGTGAAATCGTAGTGGATCGTAGGAGACGTGTTAAACCAAGATCTCCTAGATCTGATATCACGATCTGCTGCGCTTTATCAAGGTCTGTCACGCTCTACTACGCTCCATTACGTTTACTACGCTGCATTACGCTCTCAAACGATGTAAGGATCGATAGGGACAATCGTAGCAATTATTTGGAGAATCAACAATTTTGCCACGATCTCTGCAATTTCCGACGATCATCATGATTCCACCACGCTCTCTTACGATCGTCACAATTCAACCCCACGCTCTCTTACAATCCCTACGATTCATCTCATTCAGTGGTCGTGGCTAAGTGAAAACTTAGGATTAGGAGTTAGAGGAATCGGTACGTCTGATTTCAAAATAGAGAGTCAAAATGAAGAATTTCATCATGGTGCTTTAGTAAATGTAAAGGATAGTTTCATTGCTTTTCATATAAGTATTGGTGGTAGAAAATTCCGAAAGTAAAACTGATATGTAATAGCGCTTTAAAAAGATTAATTTGGCCACATTACATTGTTTAGATTGGGGATTACTGACGAGGATTAAGTACCCGAAACGTGCATGTCTGGTCCATGCTGCAAATTTATCTGCTCTTTAATCATTATGATGCTGTTGAACTGAAGACGCTTAACATAGTGTTGTTTGATGCCTTGTCTGCCGGAGCAAAGGCATACTTACTGTGCATATCGTGAAGTTAAGATTTACAGAATTAAGACGATCTTGAGGACGCTTCCGAATAAGAATTGCGATTTTTTAAATTGTCAATTTGGATATCTACAATGTCTAAAATAATGCTTTTTCCAGACATTGAGAAAGTGTGCACGTGGTTAGACTCCCTCTAACTATACACCATTTTCGTACATAAACTTCCAACGCCTCATCCCGACATATCTTGAAACTATCTCGTGGAAGGAATTCTATACTTTGACCCTTTCTTTAAAAGTCTAGGAAGCCTCGAGTCTTGAATGATTGACAGGTCCCCAGTGATTGTGTGACCAGCTGGTTCGTAAGGATATGCAGAGCTAGCGCATTCGCATGAAGTTTTACATAACTAATTGACATTGACATCAAATGTGACTTTATAGTAATTAAAAGTTAAACTTCGTACTGGTATTTTTATATTCATAATAGATAGTAGGGTGTTCTTAATTTTCAATATATTGGGGTATCTTGCTTTGCACACGGTTACTTCGGAAAATATTCAACATGTTTAAAAGTCCATATTTTTGTAATACGCTAGTTGAGCCTCATCCGAGACAGATTTGAGTTGAACGGCCGGAATCGAAGACAGTGCGTGTAGTAGTTCATGTATTCCGTTATTGCGTGTTATTATCAATACTTCATTTTATTGCTATCTCGACACTACAGGAAATTTGGAGCCGCAAACTCCTTGTAAAGTAAATGTACAAATTTAGATTTTGAAAATAAATCCAGAGGGCGCTATTGAAATTAATTTGGGTGGCATATGAAAAACACTGATGAAAATTTAATATTCGAAATACGTGTGTGGTGCATGACAATTGGTTTAAGATTTTCTTCAAGAAGGTATAGAATTGGAACCTTTCCGTATTATGACTAGTAATTTGACTGGTATACGATATGTTCTAGATTGCCTTCCTAGTTTTATGTTGCGCCGTTTTCCGTACGACCTGTGTTTCCTTTCAATTGTAGGGCGGACAGAAAATGCATTGATGTTTGTAGAGGATGAAGAAATATTTCCCTGTCCATAAATGAAAGGACATTGTTCAATTCTACGAATTCCAAAAGAAGTCGAGGACAAGTTTAGTCAAATTTCAAGAAAGTCATTACAAGTTTATGAAAACGGAAACCTTGGCAATATAGTTGTCAGGTGTTTTATTACTCTTCCACAATGAAAATCCAAAACATACGATCATGTTCTGGTGTATCAGTTGAGATATGTGAACACCGTATGATAGCTTGGAGCATCCCTGTAAAACTAGGGAAAATTAACCGTCTTCTCCAATTTTGCTCGTACCCTGTGAGACAGCCTACGTGAGACACATAAGTTGTCTCAAAAGCTCCAATTGACCAATGGTAAAAGATAATCTAATTGTGACGCAACAGTTATGTCGCCAGAAAGCATGACAACAGATGGCATAAAACATTGAATTCTCTTTTTCTTATTTTTCATGGAAGAAGAAATAGATTCTATCACTTTCTACTGAGTGAGACATAAAAAAATATCCTCGTGACGGAAATGTTTCATCTTTTCCGCTTCGCTCCACACCGGAATATACGAAATTTCCGTCACTCGTGTAAATATATAAGTCTCACTCAGTAGATCATGATCGAAACTATTATTGTTCTATCCAAAATAATCATCTCTTTTTTCATGCTCCCTGGTATGAATTTCTTTGTTTATTATTTTGATATTAATGTCCAAAATGGGTTTTTGTGCATAACTTTTGCAATTTACTTGATATTTGACAAGCTTATTCTGAGATATCAAAGATTCAAAATGTTACATGACATTTAACCTGTCTATATTTCTACTTACAAAATTTCTCTGATCAGTTGCTGCTTTGCAATCAGGCCAAACCATATTTTGCGGTTCTTTTGTGTTGCGTTTTTTGGTCCAATCTTTATATTTTACTCTCATATACCAACTATAAAATCTGATCCACAAACAATCACGGACTGTGATTGGCTACTTTGTGGTATTTCACCGACTGGACTAGGTGTTTCACTTTGACTGTAAACGTGTACCTGTTTGTTTGATAGATAGGCAACTAAAAGAAGTACTCTTAGTGCTTAATTTTAGTTAATTTGTTGAATGTTGTTAAGGTATCACAGAAAATGCTTTCAGGGGAGAAAAATGAAAAAAAAAGAATTGCTGATATGTTATTGTTGCCATTATTTCACTCTTTTATGGAATTACATAAAAAGCACAAACTCATATCGAACCCCCCTCCCCCCCAAAAAAAAACAACGAAAAACGAGGTTCATTTTCCTGAACCGAACCGACCGAACCGAATAAAGACTAAACCGTGGCAGCCCAACTGTTTCTTAATTGCTGATTGGCGATATGGGTACATGAATATACATGCATTATGCACGTACACAATTAGTGAATAAAAACAAAAAGCTCGAAAATCTGCAAACCACAATCAACAGGCGATAATCAAACAAACATATGGAGGACGTTTAACAGAGAACAAACAGACAGACAATCACACAGAGAAAGCAAATAAAGCTTCGTGGAATCTTGAAGGACAGTGCTTTGTAATGAATAATCTTTTCAGAGTCCAGTATGAGAAAGGAATTTATTATACATGTACGTGGTGCTTCGAAATGCACTCGCAGTATCAATTGCAAGGGTTGTACTATGACCAAGAGATAAGAAATTAGTTTACAAAAACTATAAAAACATGTTATAATCGTACAGAATCAATGCAGAGAATGAATTTTGTTAGAAATACAAAACAACCAAGACATAACACTCAATAATCTCTATTACCATTCCGGAATTAGTTGTAAAGGCAAAACCGAATAAGTTAGATAAACAGATAATGACGTACGCTATAATCAAAGTGTGCTTTCAAGGCCAGTCAAATATAATAATTTCTTATGGAAACTGCTGTTTCAAAATAGAATCACAATGAACACTTAACACTACATGTACTGTACCAACAAAGAGTAAACAAAAGAGTAAGCACTCCCGGAATATACTATGGAATTACAACGTAACCTTAACAGTCTGTAAAGAAGCAAAAGTTAAATCCCTGTTAAGATGAAATATCCGGGTGTGAAGCATCTACTGTTTGCTAGCGACAACATTCTTAGGCCTTGCAGAAAAAGTATATTTCTAAAAGCCAATAAGAAAAAAGTTTCAATTAACCTTTGCTACCATGATAACATGCTGTCACTAGATGAGCTCTGTAATTGTTGATTATATCTATAATACGGAAGTGTTCCAACTCTATACCTTCTTGAATAAAGTTCCAAACCAATTTTCATGCACCAGACACGTGTTTCTAATATTAGATTTCCATCTGTTATTCTCAAAGCTGCAACCGGGGGCATTTATGTGTCACAATCACAGAGCTTGTTAAGGTTACCCTCAGAACGAAATCGTAGTTAGTTCAGCTCATTCTAGAAGAAGCAATGGAATTTTGATCGGAGCCTCTACAGCGGAACACCGAAAACCTTATAATGAACCATAATGTAGACAAACTCAGCAATAGAGGATAAAAGGACAATGGACACCAAATACGATATCACTGGACACAAAAAATTACACATACTTGCATGGAATAACGAAGACAGGAAACGAAAGAACATTAAAGATATGTTACAGTGTTGCGGTTAATGTTCTAAGAATCGCTCGTAATCGGGAGTTCGCTTCTTTTCATATGGTGGAGGTTTTTGTTTTTGTTTGCTTTGGTTCCTGTTTTATCCTGATTTTGTATGCCTTCGGTTTCTGATTTTCTGAATTATCAATTTTGTACTGTAGACAGGGATATGGTCATTATCCATATTTGTCATCGTAATACTTGCCGTAATACTTATTGGATAATGCTTGTTTCATCAACTTGAAGTATTTTGTTTTGTAATACTTGTTGTTCGTAATACAAGTTCGTAATACTTGTTGGAGATCCCCTCCCTTCTTGTCGTAAAATGAGGTATTCAGGTGCAAAAATACAAACGTGAATCCCGAAATTGGACCAGGTGTATGAGTCAACACCCGTCCCTTTGGTCTGTAGGAAAAGGCTTAACCGCTGATTGTATCAAATTCCATGTTTTGGTTTATACTTTCCTGAGACATCTTTATAAAAAGTATTTGCGAAATGTTATAATAATAGAATTTTTGTTTCTTATTAAATTGTATCGTCCATAGTTTTTTATAGGGAAAATGTCATTTGCTTTATTAAAGACACCTTGTTGAGTACTTTAACTGTAAGTCGCATGTCTGATCCATGCTGTAAATCTATCCTTTAAAATAATGCTAATGAATTTGAAGACGTTTAACATTTGTACCACTTGGTGAATGTCACTGCTGCTGGACCAGGATTCCCCGAGGACACAACTATCTAAGTTCGATCAATTCATTTCTACATACGCATTCGAAAATTTCTCTTTCTGTTTACATTTTTTTTCAAATTTCTGAAGCCAGGGTCCTGTAGCACCATATCCCAGCCATTTTCGATTTTGCTACGACTTTTGGTATGTTTCGGACGTAATTTTGACAGATTTTGGTCATATGGTACTGTTTGGATTGAGGAACACTGACGAGGGTTAAATTCTCGACACATGCATGTCTGGTCGATGCTGTAAATTTCTTTGCTTTAAAATGATGCTAATGAAATTGAAAACGTTTTTACATTTGCACTCAGAACGAAGACAATGATATCTGAGGTTGCAGTTCTTTGCTTTTTGAATGAACCAAAGGTATAACAATATCAGTGTTGCTAAACATCAGTTTATTAAAGATGTTACCACGTTTGTCATCTTTTGAAGTAGTTAGTTGGCGTAAAGTTAAAATACATTATAGGATTCAATTATATATAGCTCTTGTCAAAAAGAAATAAAATAACGCCATATGGTTAATTAAATGACATAGAGCACGCGACAAATCACTATCATATACTTTATATTAAAATTGTTCTTGTATTTGAACTACCTAGCACATGGCGCATTACTGAACGAATGTGATAATTCTCAAGCCCCATGTGACCTATATTATATGTATATGTATATATAAAGGGATATCATCGCGTCAGTCAGACAATATTCCGGAAAAAGGAGAAGATATGGAGAAGTTAACCAGCTTATTTTTCCTGTTGTGTTTTACATTTTTGTGTTCTGCAAAGTCGCCACATATTCTTTTTATAGTGGCAGATGACTTGGGTAAGTAAAAGTCTAACAGCGATTACACATATACGTACATGTACCTAAATGATTTAAACTACTTCAAAATAGAAGTCCTCTGTGAATGTCGGTCGCACAACTCGGGTAATAACATACATAAGCTCGCTCCGTTCGGCAGAACACGGACTGTCTTTCATACATCCTATGTTTTTTTTTTAAAGAATTGAACGTTTATTTTCGCCATTTTATTAGATCATGAAATGTCAGTTGTCGTATCGCAAATTCTGTAAAACCGCGTAGCGTAGGGAAATGTTCCATGTAAATGTTTCATACACTTATGACTTATTTGAAACCACGCGGTAATGAGAAAAGTGGGAGGGCTGACCTCACGTAATCAGGATACCCGAACAATTTGCTATTTGCATTTCTTGTCCGGGTTGTGTCACTTTCTTTTATGTCATTAGTTATTTTTCTTCAGGATGGAATGATGTTGGTTTCCATAATCCAGACATGATCACACCAAATATAGATAAACTAGCGTATTCTGGACTTATCCTTAACCAAGCTTACGTCCAACCTGTTTGTACTCCGTAAGTACTGATATTGTCATATAGATACACACTAGCGTATTCTGGACTTAGCCTTAACCAAGCTTACGTCCAACATGTCTGTACTCCGTAAGTACTGATAATGTGATTATCGATTAAATCTTTTTCTTCGAAATTTATAAATAACTATTCGTTATATGATTTTGAGTGAGTCTACAAATAGAATAATTAAAAGCTTGAAGCATCGATATGAACGACCGATCAATTCATTAAATATTGCATTGTACTGTCCTCGTTAAATGCGTCTTTGCTTTGTTGAGTCAATGTAAGAAATAATGTTATAATGTCAATTTTGATAGATCAAGAAATTCGTGGATGAGTGGATATTTTCCATTTAGATCTGGACTACAGGTAATATTTCTATTTTTTTGCTCTTAGTATTATACAAGTCATGAAAGACTATATCATGAATTTAATCAATTTCAATTTCTTTAATGGAAATTATCAAATTTGATTACTTTAAATGTACACTCGGTAAAATATGGTCCATGCTGCAAATTCATCTCTTAATAAATGATGCTATTGAAGACGAATTTGAAGACGTTAAACATAGAAGTTGTCCAGAAGAAAAATGAGCTTATTATTAAAAAAATTAATCAATTTCGATTTTGTCTCTTTTACATTGTACATAAGATTTTGATGGCTTTTACCGTTGCTAGCATTCATCTGTTTTAAATAAAACTTGAATTCATGTCTTACCTTATACTTTTGACAGGACTAAATGTTTTAATTATTTAAGCATTTGGTGATATTTCCGCAACAAGCAACATGTGCACCATTGAATAGGACGTTTTTACCACAGGAGTTGAAAAAGTTAGGCTATACAACACATATGGTTGGAAAGTAAGAAAAATCATCTTTCAACTCAAGTATCAAAATAAATACCATACAGTTATTAAAAAAGGAGCCGACATGTTTGGTTACCACACTTTTTTTCTGAAAGAAACAGTTTCCTTTTATAAGAATTTTACAGCATTATTATCTACACCGTTTCGAATATTCCAATATATAATATAGCATTTGATATAACTTTGATATTGTAGTAATCCTTTTTAAGTATATTATACAATTATTGACTGGGAATGAGGGCGATATATGATTTGTTGGACGTGAAGACAAAAATACCCAAGGCCGAGGGCCGATGGCTATATTTCGTCTGGTGGTCTAACAAATAATATGTTACCCGAATTCAAAGTTTGTTATAATAATCTCACTTAAATACTGCAGCAACGAACCGAGTGATCCATCATGTTTACATTCATGATCATTTACTTAAATGGCATCATAAAAGCACCATAGAAATGTAAAACAAAGTGAAATACAACGATGACCTACTGTGAGTTTGATGACGTTTAGCTTCCTCAATTTTCAGATGGCATTTAGGATTCTGTAGTTGGGATTGTACACCAACATACCGAGGTTTTGATTCCTTCTTTGGATATTACAACGGAGCTGAGGATTACTATTCACATGTCCTTCGTAAGTTTTTGTATACGGTATAACCTATAATACTAAGACAATAATCTCTAAGGATGTGAATAAAGTAGTCTTATTCTTGACTTTAACGCCTCATTTTCGGTGTTTCCAAAATCGACCATTTTGATATATTTCTGGTAAAACGTTGAACTTTACTTGCACGAGCTGTTCCATTAGGTCACTTATTTGTGGAGTACACTAAGCAAATAAATAAAGCTTAATTGATGCAAAATCAAAATCAGAAAATTCATTCACACAAATTTTCGGCCCTTTGGCCTAAATCGCGCATTTTCTATTTGTACAATTAAGTCGTAGGAGCCGAAAAAAGTGTGTAAGTGAGTGTTTGTGTTTTTCATTTTGCTTCAAAATCCGGCTAATGAGATGGCGATGTCCGTCCGTCCGCCTGTGCGTCAGTCCGTCTATGTCAACAACTTGGTTTAGCTGTTGCGTTTCGTTTTGAAAGAACTATAAGGGGTACAATCATCAAACTTGGTTCAAAGATAAAGCATGGCTAGAGGATCCTAACGCATGTATTGCATTTGACCTTGACCTTGAGGTTTGACCTTGGAATTGGAAATTGTAATTTTTTATTTAAGTTACTTGTGAAAGAACAATAAGGGGATCAATATTCGAGATTTGTATTGAGATAAAGCAGAGTTGAAGGGGTTTTTACCTTGACCTTGTGGTTTCACCTTGAACTTGGAAAGAAGGGAGGGAATCTCCAACCAGACCCCGTTGAAGAACCAACAGCAAAACACCAAACGCCAGATGAGAAAACACAATGACAAGCACATAAAGAGACACACGATACAGAAACATCAAACACAAAAGACTTTGAATAAAGCAACGAGATCAATGGGTAACCGGTACCGACTTAGGACGGTCATTTGTTACGCAAGCAGCAAATGATGTGGTTATCCGGATTACGTGTGCATAACACTCTAAATTTTTCAGTTACCAACAGATCTCGAAGAACGCACAAGTGTAGCTTAAAACAACCTCCTCACTGTTAGTTGACCACACAAACAAGACAGCAATACATAGGGGCCCAAGCAACACAAATGAATATGTAAATTGGTATAAAAAAGGGGCATAACGTGCTCTACCTTCGTAGCAGATGGCCGTCCTACATGTACTGATTGCCAATTGGTCTCGTTAGTTTATGTATAGTTTTTTTTGTCTTAAATGTTTCTATGCCGTATATCTCTTTCTTCATCTTTTGCTATGCTCTTCATCTCTGTATTTTCGTGTCCGGTGTTTTGCTGTTGGTACTGCAACCGGGTCTGGTTGGAGATCCGGTCCTTCCTACAAAACACAATCTGCAGCCAGCAATCCGGCCATTTATACCTTCTTTAGTGGTGTCTTGTTATATTTCCTTTCTTCGAAGAAGTACTTAGTATTTGAGGTTGATTTTTTTCATAATATTCAAAGAAAAAGAACTTTGGTCAGTACAATACACAGCACTCAGAAATCTGTATTAAATCGTACTCATTTGACATTGTAAACGTGATTATTTTTTGCTGGGGGATAACTCACGATCAAAACCTCGTGGGGGAAAATTCATTGTAAGAATACAGCAGAGTTATTTTCGCGTGCGGCAAATGTTCTTGAATCGTAAAAAATGCAAACATTACCTCAATGCAAGAATTTCCACGTTGACATTTTTCAATTCCAGTGAATGGTAAAGATTTCAGAGATGACAAGAAAGCCATTGAGTCTAATGGGGAATACTCAGCAGTATGTATTGATGTTGCTTTGTTTGCTCTTTAATAACAGTTCGTTGAAAGTATTTTGCATATAGGCTGAGTTATACCTTTTTCCCCTTCTTGGCTTATCCGAAAATCTCTAAATAGAAGGTTTGAATTAATGTACTTTGGAATAGTATCACATGATCTATATCAAACAAAAGGAAATGGAATTCTCACATCAGAATATACGTACTCAAAATTTTAAAACATTCGTCAATAAAAATAGGTAATTTTTGAAAATTACGCCAACATTAAAAAATAACAAATTATAGATACTCTTATAATTATTTTTTTTTTGATATGAAAAATCTGAAACTCGGGGAAGTTACAAATAATGATTTCCATTTTTCCAGCACCTTTTTGCGAAGCGGGCTCAGCAGATAATATATGATCATAATGCTACACAACCGATGTTCCTTTACTTACCTTTTCAATCAGTCCACCAACCAATTCAGGTAAAATAACACTTCCAATAATGCCTATGATACAAACTATGATACAGGAGACTTCAATTACTATTATGCCTACTATTCATTACTTAATGAATCAATAGTTTTGAAAGTTAGGACAGTATGTCTCAGTTTGGCACTTTCATAAGCACATGTTAGGGATGAGTTAGTACCATACTCTCTTGGTATTCCTTCTGTCTGCACAGCTCACTTCAGAAATCGGAAACTTGAACTTTTCTCTATTTTGTCGGCATATTTTTCGATTAAAATTTATATTGAGTGGGGGAAGATCTCGAACTCTCATAACTAACGATGTATCAAATATGTCTGTACGATCAACACTATACTCACTGTGAAAGAAAAAAATTTAGAAGGAAAGATGTCCATGTTAATTCTGACGTGACGTCGTCGACGTTCTCCATACCTCCTTAGACTCAATGTTAAACATTGACATCTTCGCGCTAAAATGAACATAGAAAACTCGCTATCTAAAGTATTCTCTTTCACTGTGCGCGTAGTATTAGTCGTAGTTACACATACTATGCACCATTAGTTCTGGGAGTTTGCGATCTATCACCCAAAATAAGTTTTAAACGCAAAATTCGTCGACAAAAAACAGAAAACTTCAATTTCCAGATTCCTGATGTGAACTGCGCGGACGGTAGAAATAAGATATATATACATATACGAATAAAATATGTTAAGCTTTGTGTACGATCATGAGTCGATCCTAAAGATATTAGAAATGAGCTTCCCCCTTTTTCCCTATTCACGTTCATTTATATTGATTATAAAAACTTAAATATATAATTGCTTTCTAGGTACCAAAGAAGTATGAAGACATGTACAGCCATATAAAGAATGATGGAAGACGCATATATAGTGGTAAAAATCAATGAGATTTTGTTATCTTTCAAGTCGATTAGTAGTTGTTTTAAAATATGCATAATATTGTTGAGCAGAAACCCCGTGTTTTACAATATCAAACCCCTTTTCTTTTTTCGAAGGATATAAATAGACAAAGAGAACACATTTATTATGAAAATTAAACAGCGGTTAAAAAAAAAACAGAAAAAAGTTTGTCCTCAGATTCAAATTCTATTTCTGTTTTTAATAAATTTATTATTATTTCTCTTACTTAAAGTATGAGAATACACTTTTCGTCTTTCTACGAAACAGGTATGGTGACAGCTATGGATGAAGCTATAGGAAACGTCACACAAGCTCTTAAAGATAGAGACATGTTTACCGATACTCTTATTTTGTTCACTTCTGACGTATGTATACAAATCTGAGCAAATATCTGAGAGATATAAATAGAATTTAAATAAAAAATGTTAAGGACTCTTGTGAAGTTTGCAGTTTTTGTTTAGTTCAAGATTAAAATAATTGACACTGTGACTTTAAAAAACATTTTGAATAGGGCATTTGAGCCGCGCATTTTCTGCAATGTAATTGCATAAATTTTAATTAAAAAATACATTTTGTAATAATAATAATAATAATACAACCAGAAGGTGCTATCTAAATGAAATTTGGCTGTGTCTGAAAATCACTTTGGCAGGAAGCATTACTGTTGAGGATTTTACTATCCAATCACGTGTCTGGTGCTTTAAATTTTCTCCAAGAAGGTAAAGTGTTGGATATTATTAGTAATAAACGCTATGTACTCGTACCTTTTGAAGAATTCTTGAAGAAGTTCTTTGGACGATACGGGAATATTATAAAAGCATACCGTATAACCAGAAATTTTCGGGAGTATCAAATTTCGCGATTTTATGGTGAAAAAGGGTGTCTTATTTCGCGAGTACATTTTTTTTCGCGATTCCTTAATAAGAACAAATATGTACATATGATTTCATTGTTTTGTACCTTCAGTTACTGAAGTTTTAGTTATTTTCATCATTAGAATTCACTCGATATTCTTCTATTTATGTTTAATCGAGATAACATGTACAATAAGAAAAAAAATGTGGCTAATATACCAATTTATGTTATACCTTACAAAACCCAATATTTCGCGAGAATAAATTTTCGCGATTCCAAATCATTCGCAAATATAACGAAAATTAGTATCTCGCGAAAATTTCTGGTTATACGGTATCAGATCCTTATTTCCAGAATGATCGGTGACATTCTGGATTGGGATTAAATGGCTATCATCATCACTAAGCATGACATATTTACCTGATATGTACATCGAGACAATCACCGAAGTTTTCATGGAGCTGTTGCGACTCATGTTGCATGCAAACAGCATGATAAAGAGACGCTGACTCTCTCCGGATAAGTTGTCTCACTTCGGAATTTTTTTATTCCAAGGATCGCTACGATTCAAATGGATATCCATATATTATCCATCCTCTGGCTTTCTTGCAATCTGATTGGTCGAGAAGAACCGAATATTATATTGTATCATTTTACTGACAGGATATTATTTTAATATCCTGCTTCTACTAAGACGCTTTACGATATTTACGTCACCGAGATGCTTAAGAATATGTTGACGTTACAAACTCAAGCCAATAGCCATCGGTGGGATACATAAGTTATACAGTGTTTTACATGGGGGATACAAAATATATTGGTTCGCCTCGCCCAATACAACTTTTTTCATCGACCCAAAATATTTATGTATCCCCCCTGTAAAACACTGTATAACTAATAGTATTGCCTTACCTTCTTGACTTTGAGACAAAATGACTGATAGTTACTTCTATTATGTTTATTTATTCAGAATGGAGGATTTCCTAAGTATTCCGGAAATAATTACCCATTACGTGGTTCTAAAACTACAGTCTTTGAAGGCGGCACCAGGGCAGCTTCTTTCATTACTGGAGCTGGAATAGATGCAACGAATGAAACCTATAATGGGTACACTTATATTCAATAGCTAGTTGAATACACTTATTTATGTCACTACTCACGTTTCCTCCGTATATTTGTTTTCTTTTCATGTGAGCATGAGTTCCGGTATTATTGTTAATATCATTCGTATTGAAAATCGCCTTCTTTTCTTTCATGGCACTTAACATCGTTATCAGAAGGAATTTTTCCAACTTAAAACATAAATGGCTTGACATTAATTTAGCAATTTTCCGATATCTTTAATTATCAAGAGATAATAGACATTTTCGCGCACATAGCACTTCGCACTCCGAAGGGACTATGTCACAAAAGCACATTGTTGATTTTATTCCAATGAACTCGGAATACTTCGCGCGAAGAATTTATTTGTTTCCATTTGTGAAAATACAGATACAAGGATGTCAAGTGTAACTATTTGTTCAGGTTTTACTTTTCTAATTGCATCTGATCTCTTTCATATGGCCCCTAAAGTGTGAAGTCCGGAGTGCAAAGTCCGGAGTGCGAAGTTCGAAGTACGTTTATTTGAAAAATGTCTAATTAGAGAATATTACATGATGTTCTGTTTCATTTGATATTTATGATACATATCCCTTTGTAAGGATATTCAATAAAGAATTTGTGTTATCCCAATAGAAGATTAAACGATTCCCCTTTATGGGATTTTCACGCCGAACGTCGTTGCAGAAAGGAAGCAAAGGACTTGTATCACATATTTCATACACGCCTGTAACTTCTTAACACATCCACATTTGTGTCAAATGCCATTTGCTATACCCATGGCAGATAATTGTCCAAGTTGACCCCGGATGTCTGTCGGTAGACTTTTTTCACCGTGACGAACTTTGCACTTCGCACTTTAATTCTATATGCGGGATGCCGAAAAAGCGCACCAGTAGTACAGGAAGTCCAACATACCAATTCCATTGAGTATACTAATCAAATTGAAGGATGACTCCGCTGATGAGTTTATACGTGAACGGCAGCTACGCCACTGATTCTTCAATTACGAAGAGCGAAGTACGAAGTTCGAAGTGCGAAGTCCGTCACGAAGAAAAATGTCTGGTCTTGGTTGGTTTTTTTGACACATCAGACATGTAAACAACGCACAGACAACGACATTTTTTTTAAAGTATATAACAGAGAACATACAAGAGTATACTTTTACGTCGGCCGACCCATGATCCTAGTGGGGCTCGAACCAGCAATCTGTCGGTCACTTGCCCGACGCCCTATCCACTAAACCACGGTACCATCAGGTCTCAGTGGTTCATGTGCATTATTTTTATGTCTAGTGTCATGATGTATTATTTGATGTTTCGTGTCATTGTTCCTTTGGTGTCTCTAAAGCAATCAGGAGACGCTGACGCTCCCCGGCGACCTGGGCTCACTTTGGAATGTAGTTCATTCCGGGGTTCTCAACCGTTCCGATGGGATTTATCATTATTTTGCCTTGCCTTCTCGACTTTGAGACTGAATAACTGTTAGGTACTTCTTTGATGTTTATTGATATGCTTGTCCACTCTTTGTTGTCCAATTTTTGTTATTTTGGTGTTTTGCTGTTGGTGCAGAACTGAGTCTTTTTTGGAGACATTCTGAAGTATACTATAACTTGCACTTAGCTAAAATTCTCTAGTATTCCATATCATTAGACGTTGACTAACGAACCAGTTACTACTATGATCTAAAAAGTTTACTCATGTTGAATGATATTCTTTTTTCTATTAAATATATATAATGCAATTAATTCACGCAGCATGAATATAGAATTTAAAGGAAGATAATATTTCAGAATGTTACACGCCGTTGATTGGATGCCGACATTGGTAGCTGCTGCCGGTGGTAGTATCTGTAAGTATCATAAGAAAAGAAAAGGATCTCTATCATGACCACCCTGCACTCACCCAGCGAGACAAACCAACAAGAAAGTGACACATAAAAAGAAGGGAGGAGATCTCCAACAAGATCCCGTTGCAGCATCAACAGTAAAACACCAAAACATCCGATGCAAAAACACAAAAGACGAGTACAGCACGAGACGGAAAAGAGACACACGACATGTAAACATCAAACACAAAAGACTACACATAAACCGACGAGACCAATGGGTAACCGGTGCCGACTTTGGACGGCCATCTGTCACGCAAGTAGCAAATGGTGTGGTTATCCTGGATTACGTGCGCACAACCCTCTCACTTCTCCAATTACCCAGAGGTCTCGAAGAACGTACAATTGTGGTGTAAAATAAATGACATCAGACAAAACAAGGCACAAAAGGATACTACACAAACAAAACAGATGTACAGAAACATCAAACAACCATGACAACACACGAAACGAAGGAGACCAATGTACAAATGTACACCTTGCACCAGCTTTAGACGGCAATCTGCTATAAGCAGACGGTGTGGTTATCCGGATAAAATGATATCATAATGTAATCCGGTAAAATATCATTTTTGTATTCTAAGAGGTAACAAACGTCTTACTGAGTGTGTTCTTTCTTTACAACTGGACTTAATTTTTTTTTAAAAACTGACATTCACAATATGCATGTTAATATCTTTTTTGAACAAAATTTGCCTTAAAGTTTGATTTAGCATCCCATAAACTCAAATGTGCGAGATGAGTGGGCGATGCTACATCAAGGTATTTCAACATAGTCATTAAGAAATATTACCCTGATTCTTCTAAATCTTTTAAAAACCATAAAAGCATCTTTACTTTCAGCCAATGCCGATATGGATGGCATGGACCAGTGGGCTAACATTCAAACGCGTACACCATCTAAACGTACTGGATTTGTTTACAATATGGATGATATGAATCCTCCTGTGAATGGGCATGCCGCTATAAGGTTCTTAATCTGAATTAAATAAAAACTGAACTGATATCGTTATCTTAAAAAAAGTTCAAAGATGATAAATTTCTATGCCGAAATTTTTGCGTTCAGGTTTGGAAATGCTTATGTACTTCTTAGAAGGTCACGGTGAATAAATCAAAACAAAATCGTTATCTATAAGCTAGTTATGGATAGTTTGCGTGTCGAGTGATTGATTGATTGAAATATGTACTTTCACTTTCATTTCAGAAATGGAAAATACAAACTAATTCAAGGCTATCCAGGTCAATATCCAGGCTGGTATAAACCAGATACTGTGAAAGGAAACCAAGACATAGAAGAAGTACGATATGACTGTTGCGATAAAAAGACTTGGGAAGCACAAAATATGCTGTTTGACTTAGAGGGTAGGTATATGTAGTTAGATCTCATCTACGCGCGGTGCTGCTAATGCATGAATAAGACCTACAGGCAATTCAGTAATATAGCCAAGTCCGATCAACTTCGTTTCTTTAAACGCATTTGAAAATTTCTGCTCACAATATCGATTTTGCACTGTGTATTGGGATGTACGGTCATTGTCCATATTTGTCATTTTTCGAAGTATCTGAAGTGTTTCCAGTATCATCATATCCAACCCATCCGGTTACGTCTTTGTGTATTTAATGGATTTAATATTAAGAAAGGGTTCCAAATCTTTACCTTCTTGGTGAACATTTCATACCAATCTACGTGTACCAGACACGTGTTTTGGATATTAAATCCTCATCAGTAATGCTTCCATTCAAAGTGTTTTTCATGAGCCGTAAAAATTCATTTCTGTAGCGCCCTCTCGTCACACTTTAAGAATTTAAAATTTGTGCATTTACTTAACAGAGAGTGCATGGCTCCACATGGGATCGATTCAGTGGTATATCCAAATGAAATCTATGTTCAAAATAGCATTGAAGGGATGGTGCTAAGGTGTTAAGCTCTTTTAATTTCGATTAAAGTTTTGGGTGAAATGACAAGTTTCCGAAATAGCTAAATATCTATTATGTCAAATTGTTAAAGGGCCAAGACAAAGCTTCTTCTTGATTGATAAATTTGAAGACCTAAGAATTGTACCACTTGATGAGTGTAAATAGTCCCCGACGGCATATGTAGCCACTCCGATTAAGTTCGTTTGATCGTTCCTTCAAACGCATTCGAAAAGGGGTAGGTTCACTAACTCCAAAAATCGGCCCTGAATTTTTGCGAAAAATAATTTCATGAAAGTTACGATTCAGCATCTCTTATATTTATCTCAAATACCTGCGAATAGAAAGTAAATATTTTTCATGGTCACAACGTCACGTGCGTTAGTTATGACGTCACATATTGACGTTATCTGCTCTGCATGACGGCAAATGAAGGAAAATCGACATATTTTGTGCATAAATCTTCAAAATTAGTATAGGCGACAACCTTTACCCAACATGAATTTTATGTATATCGAAAGATAAATTGCACATTTACCTTTTTTGTGAAAATTTTTCAAAATGTGCGTTCTTCGAATCCTCAGTGAAATCGGAAAAGTGGGAGGGTTATGCGCACGTTATCCAGGATAACAACACCGTCTGCTTTTTTCTTGGAAGATGGTTGTCCTAATTCGGCACCGGTTGCCCATTGGTCTAGTTTGTTTATGTGTAGTCCTTTGTGTTTGATGTTTCTTTGTTGACTTTTCTTGTCCCTTTTGTGTCTTTTTCTGTTCGTGCCTGCTCTGCGTATTGCATTGGGTGTTTTGGGGTTTTGCTGTTGGTCCGGCGATCTGGTGTTGTTGGAGATCCCCTAGCTCCTTTGTCTTATTTTGGGTTCATAAATTTTGACCAGAATTATGCCAGTTTCTCACGATTTTTCAGTATTTTAGGACGTAAAGCCGATTTTGAAGCCGTATCTTTCGGTGTATTGCACTTATATTAAAATATTTATATTTGGTATTTCAAACAACCACACATTGAACTTCCTTGATGCGAAATACAATCGCATTCCAAAACATTCTTAAATTAGAGCCGAGTTTTCATGTAACCGAACCTGCTCCTTTCTGTTCACAATATTTTCTCGATGTTTCTGAAAAGTGGGTCCTGTAGCATCATATCCAACCTCTCCGGAAGCGTCTCTCGGTATTTTTGTACATGATTTTCATTGTCGTTGGTCTTATCTAATTATTTGGATTAAGGATCACTGAACATAGTTCAGAAACCGAAACGTTTATGTCTGGTCTAAGCTGCAAATTTATCTGTTCTTAAAAAATTTATGAATTTGAAGACATAACATTCACATCATGAGGACTTTTTCATGTTTTATCTATATTTCAAGACTTATTTTTGCCTAGATATTCGTAATTGTTTGGATTTTAAATAATTCATTATTTTCGACAATAGGTAATGGTCGACATCTGTACAATAAAAGTATGTAAAACAATTAGTGTTATACCCCCCCCCCCCCTTGAAGTGAATTTTAAGCTTATAAGCTTTATATATGTATACGTACGTGTAAGAATCAGGCAGTTTGAGAAAATACCGATTCATGCAAAATTAAAACCCAAAATTCACCAGCTAGGTCCACAAACACTGAAAAACAATGTCATTTTTCACTATCTAGTTTGCGCATTTGAGATACGAACATTTCAATATCAATGAGTTATGAAGAATTTTTGTCTCTTGCAATTTGCAATTATCCAAATTGTCATATTTCCTATACATTCTATAGAAAAAATGTCTCGAGTTTGCAACAGTGCCTATACATTCTATAGAAAAAATGTCTCGAGTTTGCAACAGTGCCTATACATTCTATAGAAAAAATGTCTCGAGTTTGCAACAGTGGATTTAGGTAGTAGAGGTATTTTTGTGAGTTTATTATAGTATCTATAACAATTCAATTGCAACCCTCGTGGATTTTTTTCTTTATTAATCGCCCCCTGCCTGAATTTTATAAATAACCGTAATTAATTCCTATTATAATTTCTCTTTCTTGTATGTAGCTGATCCAAATGAATACAACGACTTGTCGGCAAAGTATCCTGACATAGTTCAAAAGATGTCTGATATGATCAAGGCATACAAAACAAAGATGGTTCCAGCTAACTTCCCTGGAATGGACCCCAAATCAGATCCTTCTAACTATAATGGATTTTGGACGCCGGGATGGTGCTAACTGACTAGATTATCAATGACATGAATAAACTGAAAATAAAGCATTACATATGTTAGTTTTTTAAGCCTTATTACGCATCACGACAGTATGAGTTAAAGAAGATCCTGACGATAATCTAAACAGCACTCACAATAGAGCACCAAATTGAGCATCGGCGGACCCCTAGCAAGCTAGAGGTGGGACCAGGTGCCCAGGAGAAGTAAGCATCCCCTGTTGGCTAGCCGCATCCGCCGTCGATGTTCATGCACGAAAATGATAACAATATATAAAATACATGCACTGTTATGGCGACCATGTCAGGGAGAATATTCAAAACGCTTACTGTTCAAAACCCTCGCGGGGAACTTTTTGAGTACCAACTGTTCGTGCTTTATTGAAATTTTCTAGGTCTAAAATAAACCCGACAAGAAAGAGAAAGAAACGCACATCATATTATATAGTGTTTTTTTTCAATTGATCTTAAATAGTCAGTCAGACAATTGATTATATATTTCTTTTTATAGCACTCGAGTTATCGAGGATTTAACACGTTTCGATCATTTGTTCGAAACATATCACAATGAAAATGCTGAATTAAACGTATTGTTTAATTTTATGCTCCTGGTGTATGGCTGCTGATTTTTATATACTTTTGATTTTTGTTTGTTTGACCACTTTTTTTTCAATTTTGTCAGTAAAATTGTAGATGAACACTAGTTTCTCTATTCAAAGCTATTCAAAATATGTCATCAAATCTGAAAATTAAGTGTCTTAAAGTTACTGAAGGTCTCGTTAAGATCAAACCATGAGTCAACTATTTATGTCAAAATTTTAACGCAAACGAGTCTATCGTACACGTAATCCAGGATAACCATACCTTGTGCTATTTCCGTGGCAGATGGCCGTCATAACTCGGCACCGGTTGCCCATTGGTCTCGTTGTTTTATGTGTAGTCCTTTGTATTTAATGTTTCTGTGTTGTGCGTTGACGTTCCTTGTCCCTTATGCGTTTCTTTCTGTGCTTGTCTGCTTTGTGTTTTTGCATTGGATGTTTTGGGGTTTTGCTGTGGGTGCTACAACCTGGTGTTGTTGGAGATCCCCTCCTTTGTTTTAGTAATTAGAAACTCGCTGGTTACAATAGTCACATATGCCCTCACTTACGAGCTGTCATTAATTACTGCATATAAAATGGGTACCCTAATATAACTTACTTTTCTCCGTAGTAGACCAATTGTGAATGCATGTAAGCACTTATTTGCATAAGGCTAGAACCGTAGTAAAACAAAACAATATGGCGGACGAAAAGGAATCGACAATCGGTGTTATCAAAATCCAGAAAGAGAAATGTAATGAACGATAAAAGAAAAGGAATAGTATTGGCTTGGCATTGGAAAGATATAGAGACCTAGCTTGGAGGACGACTGTGAAATTAAGACTCAAGTCGGAGGAGAATTTAGCTAAAGGAAGCTACAGTATAGTTCTCATTTATATTGATCTATGAGATCTATATGTATATAAGTTTGACGTGTATATATATCCACAGAAATCTTGATATGTGTATATAATATATATATTCACAGTCTATATAAAATATAAGAAAAAAGAACAAAAAAACATACGTAAATAAAGGTTAATCTTCATTCATGATTTGACAAACAAACGCACATGTGTACATGTATAGCAGACTTCAACTGCCTCCCATTCAAGCAGTCATACACTATTACACGCTGTTACTCATTTGAAAGTGTTCGATTATTCACGTTTAAAAGGGTTATTTGATTTAACCGTGATATCTATACATGTGATCAACCTTGTATTAGTACAATCCAAAGAAAGTTTTTTTTTCAGAATTTCAACTGTGTATATGTGGTTTACACGTTTCGTAGTAACCCCAGGATGTAAAGTTCATTTATGCGAATGGCTGATCCTTGTAGCTTGCTCACTCTGACCTTAGTAAACATGACATATTTCTACATGCTGTATATGCAAATAACAATTTCCGAGGTTTACCGAAATCGTGTGTATCCAAAGAAAAAACGATTATTAAACAAAAATGAAAGAGATGATTTATGCAAGTAATATATAGATGTTCAAATGGTAGTACTTAAAAGTCATTTACAATACAGGATATTGTTATTTTGCATTTCCGATCCGAAAGGAACACTCATTGCGTCTTCAGCCATTCTCATCTATCTGTTGCAGATTTAGGTTCAACATCGCATTGAAATAATCATATGAAACATCAGAAAAGCTTAAACCTCACGTCAAAAATAATTGAAAATGAACGTAAATTATGTAGTGTCAAGGTCGAGGCATTGTTTCTAAAAACTGCGCTTGCGGAAAAATGCCAGATACTAGTTGTAGTAAGTTGTGCTTTGCAACGCATGTAGTGAAAAACATCAAACCACGGACTTCATATTCGAAGGAATTAATGTTTGGGATGCTTTTTTTTTCAAATGTAGATTTTCTGTTTGGTGACGTAATTTGAAGCAATTAAATGAATTTGTATTTAGGAAAATTGTTAAGAAAGGAGGGGATCTTCAACAACACTCGGTTGTAGCTAGTGCTGTATGTTGAATTTTTTTTTCAATACAATGCAATACAGTAACTGTAACAATCCTTTTCGCTTCAATACTCAATATTTTCAATACAACACGCATTTTTATTTCATTTTTCTCACGTAAATCATAATTATGAATCAATAAATTGGATTTTTTTGTTTTAATCAATGAAAACTTTATAAAACAACAAAAATAAACAACTGGTTTTCCATTATAATTTCAATGAACAGAAAAAGAAAAAGGAAATACAATAGCAGATATGGAAAGTTGTTCTTTGTCTACCTAAGGATTCTGGTTGATCAGTCATTTGTTATACGTATATTTACATTTTTACTCAATATTTACACCTTTTTTTGCATGAACATCGCAAACACAGCTAATTACAGCTTCAAAAGTATTCTTACGTTGGGAACAAAAATTGGAAAACAAAGGAGGGGATCTCCAACAACACCAGGTTGTAGCACCCACAGGAAAACCCCCAGAACACCCAATGCAAAAACACAAAGCAGACAAGCACGGAAAGAGACGCATAAGGGACAAGGAACGTCGACGCACAACACAGAAACATCAAACACAAAGGACTACACATAAACCAACGAGACCAATGGGCAACTGGTGCCGACTTAGGACGGCCATCTGCCACGGAAATAGCAGAAGGTGTAGTTATCTTGGATAACGTGCGCACAACCCTCCCACTTTTCCGATTACCCAGAGGTCTCGAAGAACGTACAATTGTGGTGTAAAACAACCTCCTCACTGTCAGATGACCACACACAAACAAGACCGCAAAACGCAGGGGCCCAAGCAACACAGATGAATATATTAATGGATATAAAAAGAGGGCGTACGTAATACAACCCGTGCTCTGCCGCCGCGAGCTCATGTATGTTATCACCCGAGGAATCCGACTGATATTCAGAGAGGACAAGTGGTCGGGGCCCTGTCTTCTCTAAAGAGGTTTGGACAAGGCCCGTCATGGAGTCCCGTCCTCACAGTCAGTCAGAGTGCAAGTTTTAAGAATGCGCTTGTACAAGACTGTAGATTGGTCAAGTACCAAGCCTAGTGTCCGTCTGGTGACATTAGGATCATATCCACGGTATAAAAGGCGTTTGATGATTCTGACGCATTTTCGATAGTGATGTTGTCTATCTTTGATCCTTCTTATCTTGTTAATAATGTCACCATAAAATACAGGTTTTGAAATACCCAAAGTAATATACTCTGTTGCCTGTATTGGTCCGAATTTCAGAAGAAATTGACAATATTTTTTTTTAATTTCCAGAAAGTCTTTACTAGTTTGTGAAAGCGAAAACCTTGTCCTAAATGTTTCTTGGTAATTTGTAAATTTCTACAATGAAAATCCAAAACATCAGTACATGCTTTAGCATACCGGATGAGCTGTGAAATATAGATACCATAGGACGGTAATCTAGGAACATCAACATCAAGCCAGGGGAAATTTACTGTTAAATCCAAAATCATCTCTTTTGTCATACACACTTGTATGTATCTCTCCCTTAACAATTTTGATATTTAGGTCCAAAAATGGTGTTTCTGTGTTTGAAACGTTTGCCTTGTTTAGAATCAATTCTTGTGGATAAATGGAAGTGACGTCACAATGCCAACATGATTCATTGGAATATGATTTTAAAAAATAGAAGCTTTATTTGAACTTATTTGTCTAAACGTTCAAGTGATCAGAGAAGATTCGGAAGAAATATAATCATAAGAACCAAAATCGGATTTCATATTTTATCAAATGTATTGAAAGTATCGATACTCAGCATTTGTGTATCGATACGTATTGAAAATCTAAAAACATCGATACTCTTCAATATTCCAATATCAATATACAACACTAGTTGTAGCACCCTTCAAGACACCCAAAGCAAGAAACACAGAGCAGACATTCACAGAAAGAGACGCAAAAGGGACAAGGAACACCAACACATACCATAGAAACATGAAACATAAAAGACCACACGTAAACCAACGAGACCAATTGACAACCAGCGCCGACTTACAAAAATGAAGGACGGTCATCTGCCACGTAACCAGACGGTGTGCTTATCCTTGATTACGAGTGCACCCCCTATAACAAACACACTTTTCAGATTAGCCAGAGGTCTCGAAGAAAGTACAATTATGGTGTAAACAACCTCCTCACTGTCAGAAGACTACACACAAACAAGACCGTAAAACGCAGAAGCCCCAGCAACACAGATGAACATGTAAAAATGAATATATAAAGAGGACGTGCGTAATACAGTCCGTAATCTGCCGGCTGTAGCAAGCTCATATATTTTATCACACGAGGAGTCCGACTTACATTCAGAGACAGGTGGTCGGGGCCCTGTCTAAAACTGACGCCGAAACTATCAAAGCTATCAGTCTGTCTGTCTGTCTGTCTGTCTGTCTGTCTGTCTGTCTGTCTGTCTGTCTGTCTGTCTGTCTGTCTGTCTGTCCGTCCGTCCGTCCGTCCGTCCGTCTGTCTGTCTGTCTGTCTGTCTATCCGTCCGTCCGTCTGTCTCTCTGTCTGATCCTGTGACCTTGACCTTCACCGTATACAACATCTTATGTTAAGAAGTTTTGAATGCAGTTTTCTTTTACACTTTTAATGGTAGGCCTTTCATATTTCATACACATATTCACCATCAACAGTACTACATTTTGGTACCATGACTTTTGACTCTGTGACCTTGTGAACTTGACCTTCACCCTGTGCAACATTTTATGTTAAGATATTTTGAAAGCAGATTTCTTTTATACTTTAAATGGTAGGCCCTTGATATCTCATACACACATTCACCACAAAGGGTACTACAGTTTGGTGATTGTGACCTTGACCTTAACTTTTGGTTAATGTTGAAGTTAGAACAGGTTTAGAAATTTTGAAAGCATATTTCTTTCATACTATAAATGGTAGGTCTTTCATATTTCATAAAATCATACACTACAAAGAGTACTACAGTTTGGTGTTATGACTTTTTTACCTTTTGACCTTGACCTTGACTTTGGAATTATGTTGCAATTTAGGTTAAAATGATTTGAAAGCAGATTTGCATACTATAAATGGTAGGCTTTTCATGTTGTATCATAAAGGGTCCTCTTTATAAAAAACGTCCCGCGGGAGGTATAATTCGTCCACTTTGGGCAGTTCTAGTTTGGATATTTTACTGAATCGACCCTACAGGTAATTTCGAGCCGAGCATTCTTTGTAAAGTAAATGTACACATCTTAATTCAAAACATGATGATATTCTGTCATAGACCATTTGAACCATCCTACCAAAGATTGTACTCTATGTCTTCCGAAATGGAAGTAACCGGATGTGACAGTTCTACCGAATTGAAGCGGCGGGTGTTGCATGCAAGCAGGAGATGCTTACTCTTCCTCGGCACCTGGTCTAACTCCCATATCGGGAGTTCGCTTCTTTTCATGTGGTGGAAGTTTTTGTTTGTTTGCTTTGGTTCCTGTTCTATCCTGATTTTGCATGCCTTTGGTTTCTGATTTTCTGAATTATTGATTTTGTGCTGTATACAGTGATATGGTCATTATCCATATTTGTCATTAAAGAGGGCGCTTCTGAAATGAATTTTGGCGGCTCCGCTGGAAGCATCACTGATGAGAATTTAATATTCGAAACACGTGTCTGGTGCAGAAAAAATTGGTTTGGAATCTTCTTCAAGAAAGTATAGAGTTGGAACACTTCCGTATTATAATTCACTAAAGAGGTTCTGACAGGGTCCGTCATGGAGTCCCGTCGTCACAGTCAGTTAGAGTGCAAGTCTTAAGCCCCGTTCCACTGCAATCCCGCTGTACCTACGTTCATTCCCGACCTCGAAAATTGCCAGGTCGGGAGAGAACTGCTCTTAGTCGTATCTTGGTCTGGTACAGCGTATGTTGGTCTAGAATCGATCGGTATTAGAGCGGGCACGCTTTAGAGGTCGGGAAAAGTTTCCCGTATTCTTTCAACCGGTTGAAAGAATACGGGAAACTTTCCCGCTCTCTTTGTGGTCGTGAAATAGTCGGCGCTTGGTCGGGATAGTCGGGGGTACAGCCTAGGTTAATCGTGTCCTGGTCGGGCAGGAGCGTGGTTTGAGCGTGATCTGATCGGCATTTACCTAAACCCCGCTCTCTTCACGCATCAGATACGCTTTAATTACGCCCTGTTCCCGATCTTTACCCGTCTATTCTACGCTCTTACCACGATCTATCCACTACAAATTCAATGTTTGCTGATCTTACCAAGACCTTTTCATGATCATCTTGCGACCTATTCACGATGACCAAGTTACGACCAAACGACGCTTAAAATAGAATGTGTACATATTTCATTCATTTTCTCGCACTGATATTAATTTTTTCGAAATATCTATTATTAAAATGTCGCCGCGACGATTCTTGGCTATCCAATGCCACGTTTTAAGTAAGGAAAATTTTTAATTTTGATCGCGACACCTTTGGGTAAGGCTTGGTCAAAACGAGAAATACAGACTTCTTCTTGGTCGATACGATCATTGGATGACAAATGAGATCACTTTAAGTTAGAAATTGTGTTTTGAGCGGGAATGCGTCGGGGACAGTAGGTAATAGATCGGGATTGCATCGGGAATAGATCGGGTTTTGGTCGGGAATAGATCGGAGTTTGATTGGATAGAACGGGACTTGGTCGGCAATATGATTGTGGGTAGAGCGGGTAAAGCGTGAGTAAGTCCGCGATGAAACGTGATTCGGTCATAAATTGATCGGGAGTCGGTCGGGAATAGAGCGTGATGTCAAGAAAAAAATGAAAAGGTCGGGAAAGTTTTACCCGCTCTTGTGAAAATTGCGGTCGGGAATGGTCGTAGGTACAGCGGGATTGCAGTGGAACGGTGGCTTTAAGAATGCCCTCGTACAAGACTGTAGATTGGTCAAGTACCAAGTCTAGTGTCCGTCTGGTGAAATTAGGATCATATACACGGTATACAAGGCGTTTGCTGATTCTGACGTATTTTCGATGGTTATGCTGTATACCTTTAAACCTTCTTATTTTGATAATTATGTCACTATAAATTGAAGGTTGTGAAATACCCAAAGTAATACAACCTTGGGTTTGTATGGGTCCAAGAAAGCTGACCATAATTTTTTTGTTTATTTTCCAGAGAGTCTTTACTAGTTTGTGATAGCGAAAATCTTGACCTCAAAGTTTCTTCGTAATTTGTATTTCTACTATGAAAATCCAAAACATTCTACAATTTGACTGTCAAAATGGGACGAAATAAATGTCCTTCTTCAGCATGGTTACCAAGGCAACAAAAATATTTTTTCGAAAATGATTAATCTACTTTATTTACTACGTCACTGGATAAAATTTACTTCGTATTGTGCTATATTGATTTATAAAATAAAGACCAAAGTTGGGACATTGTTTTAGAAAACATGTGCGGAGTTGCCTCTTTTTTGTGGGTCGGTATTAAGGAGACAAACGGCTACACTCTTTTTTTCATGAAATATTACAATCGATGAAGGAAGGGGTATTCTCTTATATATATACAATTATTTTCAATTTCTATTATTCCCTGAAAATGCGGCTCACACTTCTACCTCCTTAAGTCGGCATCTAAGGCTTCTTATTTCTATTGAAACTCCGTGTCATTATAGACTGATAGGATGAAGTAAGCAATCTTGAAAAACTAGAAGTATAAGACAAATTTCCGGTCGTTGCAGTTTTATAAAAGAAAACTGGATACAACGCCCATATACAAAGATGAGATAGCCCGTCATATAAATCGCTAGGCGAGGTACAGAGGACAAAATCATATCCAAAAATTTCAGCAACCTACAATCTCTTTATCCAAAAGTCATATGATTAGTAAGGTGTTTGATATCAATTGGGATGTTTATATGTTCGATCTAGCCACGTCTTAGAACATCGAAAGATATCCTCTAGTCTAATCAACTTGCGGCAATAGCAGTGACTCAATTATGACGATAAATTACAATACGTTGACATGATTAAGTATTTCAAAGTAATATCTTTACAAGTGGGTCATATGGTTATCAATTCAAGAACTTTTTTTTTAATTCTTAAGTTTATGTACAAATCAATGTATCAAATTCAATAGTAAGGTCCAAGCATTTTCTCATCATTGCGCTCTCTGGGGTGGTGAATCCTATATTCTTTGTGGTTTCGGATCTGGTCCTATAAGCATCGGATTCTTTTCCCTTGAACTTTCTTGAAAAGTATTAAATGTAAACGTCTCCAAATTGAATAGCATCATTTAAGAACAGATAAATTGGCAACATGGACCAGACATGCACGTTTCGGGTACTTAACCCTCATCAGTGATCCTCAAATCTAAACAATGTAATATGCAAAAAAAGAGTATGAAAGTTACATGTCGAAAAAGCGTACCGAAAGACGTAGACGGATGAATGGGATATGGTGCTACAGGACCCAAGTTTAAGAAATTTCAAAAAAATTTGATAACAGAAATTTTAGAATGCGTTGAAGAAACGATCAACCGAAATTAATTGAACTTGGCTACATTACTTCCGGATTGGATTAAATATGAGCACCGTAAAATTCTTAAACAAGACGATATCTTTCAATAAGAGAGTAATTCACGGGACATTGTTCCCTCAATC
This sequence comes from Pinctada fucata, assembly GCA_028142955.1. NCBI lineage: Eukaryota > Metazoa > Mollusca > Bivalvia > Pterioida > Pteriidae > Pinctada > Pinctada fucata. Next base: position 41,568,863 of record AP027114.1, read on the forward strand.
AAGTTTAGTAAAAAAAAAACATGATACAGCCAGACTCGTCCCAAACCATATTTTTGAACATCTTAATTTGAATTCATATTAATTTCTTGTTGCATAAAATTTATATATAAGTAAAATCGAAGAGTATTATGGTGATTTTAATATAAAAAATAAAAGTGAAATAAAAAGCGTCATACAGTCAAGTCCGTCCCGAAATTTATCGGGACCTTAAACTCTAAACCACTTTCGTTATAATTAATAATAATGAAAAATGTCGCTTCGGAAACTGTCCCTAGTTTTGTTATGACCTGTAACGTACTGTCACGTTTCGGTGCGGTTTCTAACGTAGGCCATCTACGTCGTGAGCTGACGACACAAATGTTTTGACAGTTTAAACATTACCACGTTATCCCGGCAATCACGGCTGAATACATTTGTCAATACCGTTCCCCATACGTTGTCTTTTGGTTACATTGTACCACGTTTCGTTCTTCGCGGCTGTTTGCATAACAATTGAAGACAAAACTCTTGTTGCTTTGTTATTTAAGATAGTTGAAGCCCTCTTCTCCGTCTTTGATGAAAATGTCTTTATCAAAACTAGTTAAAGTTTCTACTTTGAGTTGAATTACAGTAGACTTCAGTATACACGGGTTTTTTCAGTATGTTACAGCAGATTCCACAAGTAATTATTCTGTTTGCCAGGATTGAGGATCTATGGGATTGCATTTCTGAATTATAGTGTACATATTGTTTCGCCATTGACTTAATTCAAGGAAGCGCCACTACAATGATTTTGGGGTAATTTTCTTGACCTCGTTCTGATACTTTGGCCGAGGAGATTTTCCTCTTGATTTTGAGTTATAAAGAAAAAAAACGATAAACTTCAATGTCGGTCATACGTACTTGCATACCATAACTTGATAGATAGATAACTACCACAAAAATCCTCATAATTTTGAAAATCAAAGTTCTAAATCTGAAAGATATTTCAAATACAAGTTACGTAATTTACATGAAAAATATGTCTTTGTGCCTGCAGACAAAGCAGCCAACAACACCATAATTATTTGAAAACGCTACAGCACTACATGTCAACTTTAGTTTCGGAACTTTCCTCTACTATTACTTATATCGAAAGCAATGAAAGTGTTTCCAAATATTTTGAGCAAACGTTTAACATTAGTACCACTTGATAAGTGTCACTGCTGGTGGACCAGGAGTCCCCGAGGGCACATGTAGCCAAGTTCGATCAACTTCGGTTGATCGTCTCTTCAATGTATTCGAAAATTTCTGATATTAAAATTTTTTGAAATTTCGAAAAAGTGGGTCCTGCAGCATCATATAACATCTATCCTAATACATCTTTCGGTAAATCTTTGGACATAATAATTTTCACACCCTTTGGCAATATTACATTGTTTAGATTGAAGATCACTGACGAGGGTTAAGTGCTAGAAACGTGCATGTCTAGTCAATGCTGAAAATTGATCAGGTCTTAAATGAAGCTATTGAATTTGAAGACGTTTAACATAACAGTGAAATTTCTTCTTTTAACATCCCTATTTCTAATTTGGATCTCCCTACAATACACTGCATACCAAAACTTCACAAGTCTCCTATCAAGTTTCGATACATTGCTAATTCTAGCAACTCCTCAACTACAATTTTGTCTAGAAATCTGACGTCAGCACTCACGGCTATAAAGGAACACGTGGCCAAATACTGTGAAACTGTCATGAACAGGAATGGTGTAAACTTCTTTTGGGGTATAAAAAATTCAGGGGATGAGATTGACAAAATGAAATACCATTTCTTCATACGACTTTTCTAATATGTAGACCACGCTTCCTCACGACAAAATAAATGATCGACTGTCCAAACACATTAAATGGTGTTTTATCGAGAGGGGAAAGCTTATATTTTTACATCTGAATCGAAGGGTTTCTTTTCTGCCACAGATTGCAAACCATATAAATCATGGAAATCTGGTGACCTGTGTATTGCCTTGTCCTTCCTTTTCGACAATATTTATGTAAGATTTGGTGAGAAACTCTACAAGCAGGTTGTAGGGATTCCTATGGGTACTAACTGTGCGCCTCTTGTTGCAGATTTCTTTTTATACACGCATGAAAAGGAATTTATCCAAAATCTTCAAAAGCAAAAAAATAATGATGATGTGAAATGTTTCATTGGCAATTCATTTACCTGGATGATATTCTTACTATCAACAATCCTGCTTTGAAAAGTATAATAATATAATTTATCCACAAGAATTAATTCTAAACAAGGCAAACGCTACAAAAACAGAAATACCATTTTCAGACCTAAATAGCAAAATTGTTAATGGAGATATTCATACAAGTGTGTATGACAAAAGAGATGATTTTGGATTTAACATAGTTTTCCCCTGGCTTGACGGTGATGTTCCTAGATTACCGTCCTATCATTTCTACATTTCACAGCTCATCCGGTATGCTATAGCATGTACTGATGTTTTGGATTTTCATAGTAGAAATTTACAAATTACAAAGAAACTTTTAGGACAAGGTTTTCACTAGTAAAGACTTTCTGAAAATTTTACAAAAATGATCGTTAACTTCTTTTGAAAATCGGACCAATAAAGGCAACAGAGTATATTACTTTGTGTATTTCATAACCTGCATTTTATGGTGACATAATTCTCAAGATAAGAAGGATCAATTATAGACAACATAACTATTGAAAATGCGTCAGAATCATCAAACGCCTTTTATATCGTGGATATGATCCCAGTGTCACCAGACGGACACTAGGCTTGGTACTTGACCAATCTACAGTCTTGTACTAGCGCATTCTTAAAACATGTACTCTAACTGACTGTGACGACGGGACTCCATGACGGGCCCTGTCCAAACCTCTTTGGAAAAGACAGGGCCCCGACCACCTGTTATCTCTGAATGTCAGTCGGACTCCTCATGTGATAACATACATGAGCTCGAGGCGGCAGAGCACGGATTGTAATAAATACATCCTCTTTTTAAATCTATTTACATATTCATCTGTGTTGCTTGGCCCCTCCGTTTTGCGGATTTGTTTGTGTGTGGTCATCTGACAGTGAAGAGGTTGTTATACACCACGATTGTACGTTCATCGAGACATCTCGTAATCGGGAAAGTGGGAGGGTTGTGCGCATGTTATCCAGGATAACCACACCTTCTGCTATTTCCATGGCAGATGGCCGTCCTAAGTCGGCACCGGTTGCCCCTTGGTTTTGTTAGTTAATGTGTAGTCCTTTGTGTTTGATGTTTCTGTATTGTTGTGCGTTGTTGTTCCTTGTCCCTTTTGCGTCTCTTTTTGTGCTTGTCTGATCTGTGTTTTTGTATTGAGTGTTTTTGGGTTTTGCTGGGGGTGCTGCAACCTGGTGCTGTTGGAGATCCCCTCCTTTGTTTTACAATACATCACTCATGGATAAAATTGTTCCCCGTGTAATACGCTGCTGTATTATTGTCTCCGTTTGATTTTAGATTTTTCTTTTCTAGTGAGAAAGTTCTTTCTTTATTTTTTTTTCAAGAATTTTTTAGCCCTTTGATTTTGATTTCTGGTTTCGAAATTTGTGTTTTATCTTCATTAACTTAATATAAAGGTTTCAGTAAACGTAGGTAATAAATGTACCAAATCCAAAGTTTCAATACGAAAGAGAAATGCATATAGAAGAAGCATTAACATATAATCAAATCTGACAGGTTATAGTTCATATCATCTCTTAAGAAATGTACTATAAACAACTATTGAAATCAACTATTAAAATCGTAACATTATCAATTCTTATTTGATAGGTATATATTTAATGAAACAATTTTAGTACTAACAGAATTATGTGATCTTGTGACAAATCACTCCATAAATACAATTATGTAATATTGTTTCTGTATTTGAACCACCCGGCACACATTTTAACCTATCCATACGCATCATGATTTTGATGAACGAGATAAATCTTAAGTGTCATGTGATCTACATCATATATATATATAGTGATATCAACAATTGAGTCAAACACTATTTGGAAGAAAAGAAGTCATGAAGACGTTTACCACCTTATTGTACCTCTTTTGTTCTGCCTTAGTGTGCTCTGCAAAGTCGCCACATATTCTGTTCATAGTTGCCGATGATTTGGGTAAGTTTCTAATTTAAAATTGTTTTACATAGAGGTCTTATCCTTAAGCGTATGACATCAACAAACACGCATCTAACGCGTATTGACATGCAAAATCTTACTTGAAATAGCCCATTGGTTTTAGTGAAGGAGTAGATATCTAAACATGTAAAATAAATACACATTTATAATAACGACTCTTACACCGTCTTACTAGACATGTGTAAGTCGACCAGAAGTTGCATACAGCGTCGCGGGGATATAGCTTTCTTGTTAAATACTGTGTATAGAAATACATATCTGACATATCCATACATGTCCCATTGTGGAACCGTTTATACACAGCATTTGCGTATTATTCGAGACGTCAAGGTAACCGGGGGATTGTGCACGTAATCTATAACCACACCATTTGCTACTATCGTTGCAGACGGCCATCCTAAGCACCGACTGCCTATTGGTGTCGTTGGTTTTATATTCGTCTTTTGTGCTTATGATATTTTGATGTCGAACTGGGTGTTCTTTTTCCCATTAGCGTCCCATTTTGTACTTGTCTCCACTGTTCTCGTACAGGATAGTTACGTTGTTTTGTTGTGGGAACTACACCGAGTCTCGTTGGAGATCTCTTTCTTTTAGCAATATTTACATAACAACGAGATTTACAAACAGTAATTGTTGTTACATTCTCGACGGATCAAAGTTTTCTAAGCTCCCAATTCGTGCTCTGCCCAGCCAATACAAATTCTGCCTTTCATTCTAAATCTATTTTTCTCCAACATATTTGATCTAATTCAGACTGATTATGCTGATTTTTGACACCTTTTATTCTTCTCTTTCACTACCACTTGTTCTCCTTCCGCAATGTGTAATTGCTGCCTCACTATACTAATGCAACGTGTTTGCAGTCAGTCGCCAACTGAGAAAACTAGGTTACATAATGGTATCCATTCTATAAGCAATTAGTTATCATGGTTTAGTGGCCAGAGCCTATTTGAATATTGCAACCACATTGATCCTAGTTTTTGTAATATGATAGACTTTCTTCCTTTCTTGTTTTGACAAAAATAGATCAATCGTGGTTAAATCCTGACGAGACCATATGCATCTTTGACGGGTGAAATCTTAAATGATACGTTCTTATAACCACAGCAATTTCCCACAAATAAAACTGGTTATGAATAATAAGAGCTTTCCAATAAGAGACAATTGTTCCGCGACGAGGTTCATTTATTACTGGCTCATTACAGCTGAATTTGTAGTAATTGAGTTAAAGGTTGATTGAATATTGCTTTCCTCAAATATTAGCTGATGTAACATCTCTATTTTGTATTATTTAGGCACACTGGACTGCATACAACAAATTTAGACGATCTTTTAATTTGATATGATCCCTCTTTTTCTTTTTCTTTTTTATTTGTATTGAATTACTATTGGTTTGTCTACTCCTGCAAGATTTGGATTTGACTAGTTTTAAAACTGTAAAAAATCATTCTTTTTGATAATGTCTTGCTATTGCAAATGAAAGAAGAGTTATGTGAAATATTTTAAATACATAATTTTTACTTGCTCAATTTCTTTATCAAATAAGTATAAATACGTCATTCAGTCAGCGTAATTATTTCAGGTTATATTTTTGAAAAATACTTGGTTGCCAATTTTGTACTTTCATCAATTAACATTGTTTATTTTGTTTGTTATATATTTTTGTTTTAAAGGCAAATATCACTCTTCCATGATGAAGAAAAATATGATAAAAAGCTAAAAACACGATTAAATTCTACAAATTAATGAAGAAATTCAATTGTTTAAATCGAAAATTTTAGAATGAGTTTGTCAAGTTCATTCTAAGTGAAAGTCAAACACAAATCATAGAATCAGAGAACAAAATTTCATAATGAAACACAAAACCCAGTATCAAACCCAAATCAAACAAAAACAAAACCCAAAACCTAAAACAAAACGAAATGAAAGAAACTAAAATCCCAAACAAAACCCAAACATCATAATTAATAGGCATACTGATTCATGAAAAATACGAAATCATGGATAAGTTCAAAATGATACACAACAACTTAATACTTTACAAATGAGCAAATGTTAATCTCATAATAAGATGATATAAGGTGTCCGTGGTAGTGTACATTTTGTAAGTATGTCTACTTGCTAGCAACAACAGATACTGTCTTTTTAGCCGTACACAAAAGGTCAAACCCAGACAATTGATCAATTCATTTATTTTGTTATTTCTTATCTTAATTTTTTCCGTTGATATCGATGACAACAAATGATACATTTATGCATACTTTATTACTTTATATATTGTTTTTTTTTTCTTCAGGGTGGAATGATGTCGGTTTCCATAATCCAGACATGATCACACCAAATATAGATAAACTAGCTTATTCAGGACTTATCCTTAACCAAGCTTACGTCCAGCCTGTCTGTACACCGTGAGTACTGATAATGTCATATTATTTTGCTAGCGGGATAAACTTAATCTCATAATATAAAAAGATACCTTGTCTATAATGAGTTAAAGAAGATCCTGACGATAATCTCAACAGCACTTACAGTAGAGCACCATATTGAGCATCGACGGACCCCTAGCAAGCTAGAGGTGGGCCAGGTGCCCGGGAGGAGTAAGCATTCCCTGTTTGCTAGCCGCACCCGCCGTCGATGTTCATGCACAAAAATAAATACAATTCATAAAATACATGCAGTGCACTGTCTGAGGTTATATCTATATAGAAAGTGCTATGGCGACCATGTCAGGGAAAAAATTCAAAACACTTACTGTCAAACCCCTCGCGGGGAACTTTTTTACGAGCTCCACACGGCAAAGGGCATAAGTGTGACACAAATGAGTTAAAGAAGATCCTGACGATAATCTCAACAGCACTTACAATAGAGCACCACATTGAGCATAGACGGACCCCTAGCAAGCTAGAGGTGGGACTAGGTGCCCGGGATGAGTAAACAGCCTCTGTTAGCTAGCCTAACCCGCCGACGATGTTGACGCATGATAATGAAAACAATACCTAAAATGCACGCACTGTCTGAGGTTGTTATTATAAAAAGTGCGATGACGATCATGTAAGGGGAAAATATTCAAAACTCTTACTGTCAAACCCCTCGCAGGGAACTTTTTACGAGCTCCACACGGCGAAGGTCATAAATGTGAAGCGGCGGGTGTTGCATGCAAGCAGGAGATGCTTACTCTTCCTGGGCGCCTGGTCTCACTCCCATATCGGGAGTTCGCTTCTTTTCATATGGTGGAGGTTTTTGTTTGTTTGCTTTGGTTTTTGTTTTATCCTGATTTTATATGCCTTCGGTTTCTGATTTTCTGAATTATCGATTTTGTGCTGTATACAGGGATATGGTCATTATCCATATTTGTCACAGGAAAGTTAAAGAAGATCCTGACGACAATCTCAACAGCACTCACAATAAAGCACAACCTTTAGCATCGACGAACCCCCAGGAAGCTAGAGGTTGGGCCAGGTGCCTGGGAGGAGTAAGCATCCCCTGTTTGTTACAGTGCTTTCGGAGCACCTGGTCCACCAGCGGTGACATTCACCATGTTGTACATATGTTGAACGTCTACAATTTCAAGAACCGGACAAAACGTTAATGAACGGACATCCGTTACTGGTCTGTTGGCCTCTGGTAGGTGTACCTTACATCTCAGATTTATCCGTTTCACGTCTGTTAGATTTTCGTTCTTGACTCGAATCTATCGTACATAGACAGACACATGCCGGACAGGTATTGGAGATGTAACGGACGAATATCGGACGAGTATCGGACGATACCAGAAGACACGTAACGTACAATTAACAAACGCCGTAGTCCGTTATGTCCGCTGGAAAATTTGTACTGGACGGAGACCAACGGACACCGCTGGACGAGTAACGGATTCAATAGAGACTTGAATTTAAAATTCTTAAGACGGCAGAATAAATCTCAAAAACAGGTTGTTCATTATGTTTAAGTATTAATCATTTTGGACTTAAGTAGCACTGATGAGGATTCATTTTAAAAAAAGAAACATGCATGTCTGTTGCAAAAGACATAGTAATTTCTGTCCGGAAGGAAGTTTTCTTGCTGCTGAGTCGGACACTTCGTTTTTTCTCTGAATATTTGCCTACTCTTGACGTATGCCTCACTCAATTGTGTTAAAGAAGATCCTAACGATAATCTCAACATCACTCACAATAGAGCACCAAACTGAGCATCGACGGAGCCCCAGTAAGCTAGAGGAGAGACCAGGTGCCCGGAAGGAGTAAGCATCCCCTGTTGGACGGCCGCATCTGCCGTCGATTTTCATGCACGGAAATAAAAACAATTTATAAATATACATGCACTGTCTGTGGTTATGTCTATATACGCAACATACATAACATAAATACATGTTAACTTGATACTATATTGTATACATTTGTACTTATTACTAGAATTTATTTTATAATACCTATTTTCATAGATCAAGAAATTCGTGGATGAGTGGATATTTCCCATTCCGATCCGGACTACAGGTAACATTGTTAGCTTCATGTTTGTTGTTTATTTACATCTTAATAGATACATTATCAGACCTAAACAAATAACTGATAGATAATGAAACAATTGATAGATAATATGACGATAAGGCGATAAACAGCTATATATGAGATACACAAGAATGTACGTTCGCATCTCAAACTTGTCAATGCGTTATAGAAATTAACCTCTTTCCATGTGAATTCTCGACAATAAGAATGATATTTGTTCATCCTTTTTCCTTATAGAAAAAAAAGAAAAGCAGTGTTAAAATTGCCTATTGAATTATTTTTTTCCAAATACATGTTATACGGAAGTGTTCCAACTCTATACCTTCATGATGAAAATTCGAAACCAATTTTTCTGCACCAGACACGTGTTTCGAATATTAAATTCTCATCGGTGATGCTTCCAGCGGAGCCACCAAAATTCATTTCATTAGCGCCCTCTTTAATTTTTTGAAATAAGATTTGTACATTTACTTTGCGCGGCTCCAAATTTCCTGTAGGGTCGATTTAGTAGTATATCCAAATAAAATATATGTTCAAAATAGCATTGGAGGGGTGGTGCTAAGATGTAAACCTCCTTTAATTCGGTGAAAGTTAGAATGGAATGACAAGTTTTCGAAATCGAAGTTACAGTCTGTAAAACATACTACTCTTGAGTATTATTTAGTATACATGTTTTCAGGAAAATGATATGGCGTTATAGCATACAGTTTCACTTGCTTTAATATCGACCTTTTTTGGCAATGATATATAAAATCTTGCAGTACATGCGTGCTACGTAGATTAAAACGACTCAGTGTGGAAATTTAGAAAACATTTGCCACTGACACTTAAATTTATCAAAACTTGTCAATGTAATGTTTAGAAAGAAGACAAAAAAATTTGAATGAACTTTCTTTAGTTGTCAGATGAAAAAAAAAACATATCTAGATGCAGCATAACAGACAAAAACTATTAATTAGAAAATATAAATTCAACTTATGCTGTAATAAACTAATCAAAAGGCAATATTTTCAATGTCTTTAACTTTATTCAAACACTTTTTTTCAACGGAAGACGAAAATATCGCTACAGAATACGAAGCAAACTTTGCAGCACTACAATGTTATATTACAATGTCGTTTTAATAAGGTTGAAGATTTTTTGCTATCAATCATGGACATCCATTATTAGATGTGTTTTTACAAAGAGAAAATCTTGATATAAGCATAAATTAATGTCAATTAAAATCTAATCTAATCCCACTTCTGACACCATGTTGTAGTTTGTGCTACTAATAATATGGTACTACAGAACCTATTTGGGCATATAATTTATTCACAATATGTACATGTTCACAGTAAGGCAATACAAATACAACTGCCTAATAAAAAGGCGGGGTTAGGTGGTGATTAATCCTAACATTGTTTAACATAACTCTTTTCATAGAGTAACAGGTAAATGTCAGTCTGCTGAGAGGCACGGCTCCAGCGGATATTGTTGTCACAATTAGTTATCAGGAATTAACCATAAATTCAACCAAATTTCATTACAATTTTTATTATACCTTTTTCGCTAAGATGAAACCTTTTTCTCTTTGTCCTAGCATTTGGTGATTTTACCACAGCAAGCAACGTGTGCGCCATTAAACAGAACATACCTGCCACAGGAATTGAAAAAGTTAGGCTATGCAACACATATGATAGGAAAGTAAGAAGATAATGTCATATTGTTCCAATCCATTATATCGGCCATAAGATTTTCCAAAACAGCAGGTTTGAAATACGCATATTGCTAATATTCCTTTCTTTTCGTCAATACTGAACAGATCATTAAGACATCTTTTCTAGTTCTTTCTTGATTAAAACGTTATGCTCAGGTAGGCTCCAAGTACTCAGATTTTGTTCTAAGAGCTAGACGGCTTTCAGTTAAGCCTCTCAGTTAAGGATACATTTGTGACCGACTTACATCGTTACTGAGGAAGTTCTACGGTCGAAATGGGGAAATGGTAGTGCCTTATGGCGTCCCCTTGGCGTCCCCCTGACGTAGACCTTTTATGCCATGACATACATTTATACGTTTGTCTTCCATTGTGAGAGTTACCGATTGAGACCTTTCTATCAAATTGTGGGATTTACAGATTTTGACCTTTATACCGAATTGAATTGACGGGCTTTGCATGCAAGCAGGAGATGCTCACTCTACCTGGGCACCTGATCTCACTCCTTCGTAGAGAGTTCACTTATCTTGATATAGTACATATTTATTTTATTCCTGTTCCTTTGACTTACTTCTGGTCCGGACAGTATGGTATAATTGTAAATTCTACCACTTTTCAAATGCCCTTGTCTCAGGTCAAAATACCAACTCAAGAATAAAATTTTGGCCTGTTCTCGGTCTATCTACAAATGAGCAATAGTGAGTTGATATTGGACAAGGCTCCCGAGAAGAGTCATCATCTCCTGCTTGCAACACTTCCTTATGTAAAGCTGTTATATGGAGTTTGCCCTGGCGCTCATCCTGATGCTGAGTGTACGAATAGTCTACATTTGTCTTTTTATGCAGATGACATTTATCATTCCCTAGATGGTTTTATCTAAATCATTAAACTCGCACCCCGCGATTGAATGTTTACAATATAATAAATAAGTACTTGTTTCCAGCTCTGTCGCATAAAAGAGACATTGTTTTGGTCCTTTTTAATTGAACATCATATATTATTTTGTTACTTGGAGCACTTGAATTTTAAAAAGAACGTATTCCTCTTTTAATAAACATATAGAAATTGTGATTCTGATGGAATTTTATTATGATCCAACCTAACGAGGATATGATAATGACAAATATGGATAATGACCATATCCCTGTATACAGCACAAAATCGATAATTCAGAAAATCAGAAACCGAAGGCATACAAAATCAGGATAAAACAGGAATCAAAGCAAACAAATAAAAACCTCCACCACATGAAAAGAAGCGAACTCCCGATATGGAATGTAAACGTCTTCAAATTGAATAGCATCATTTAAGAACAGATAAATTGGCAACGTGGACCAGACATGCACGTTTCGGGTACTTAACCCTCATCAGTGATCCTAAATCTAAACAGTGTAATATGCCAAAAAGTATGAAAGTTACTATGTCGAAAAAGTGTACCGAAAGACGTAGCAGAATGGGTGGGATATGATGCTACAGGACCCACGTTTTAGAAATTTCAAGAAATTTTGATAACAGAAATTTAGAATGCGTTGAAGAAACGATCAACCGAAATTGATCGAACTTGGCTACATGTGCCCTCGGGGACTCCTGGTCCACCAGCAGTGACACTCACCAAGTGGTATAAATGTAAACGTCTTCAAATTGAATAGCATCATTTAAGAACAGATAAATTGGCAAGTGAGAATTCATACTAATCCGATATTGGACATGTAGGAATCGTAGTTGGGATTGTACACCAACCTACCGAGGATTTTATATTCCTTCTTTGGCTATTACAACGGTGCCGAGGATTACTATACACATCCTAGATGTAAGTGTGTGTGTATATATGTTATGAGCTTCATCATATATCATATATTTGATATTGTAGATGGCATCTAGGATTCTGTAGTTGGGACTGTACACCAACCTACCGAGGATTTGATTCTTTCTTTGGGTATTACAACGGTGCCGAGGATTATTATTCACACGTTATACGTAAGTTTTTTGTGTATACTTAAAATAAAACAGACTAATTTATTCATGACTCAAGTACAATAGTGTCAGTATCTATTTTTATGATCCTGGATTTTCAATATTGAAATATAATGCTCTATTGTAAAAAAAATAATGCACCATATGCGCATTTCAACAAGTGATGTCTCATAAGTGGTGTTCGAGGCCGAAAAAGAGGAAATAGAATAATAAAGAATCATGAAGAACAAAATGCTTAATGTGACTTAACATTTCTGCCAATCAAAGCAATACCATATGGAGAGGAATTCAAATTTGGTCAGGGTATGTCATGGTACTAACATGTATCTCCGAGGCTGCGGATACTTACTGCAATGAACATGTAATACATGTACAATGGGCTAAGATTACATAGAGTTGTATGCCGAAAGAATAAATTAAGAAACAATTGCGCACCGTATCGGAATAACCTCACCATTTCCTACTTATGTAACGGATAACAGTCCTACACCAGTTGTCCTTCGGTCTCGTGCGTTTATGAATAGTCTTTGTGTTTTCTTGTTGACTTTGGTACGTGGTCTTTCTTGTCCCTTTGTCATGTCCATTTTGTGTTTTCGCGTTTAGGTTTTTCAGAATTTCTCTTTGGATGCTGCAACCGTGTCCCGTCGGATATCCCCACCGTTCTCTTATATTATACAAGAAAGGAGGGGATCTCCAACAACACTAGGTTGCAGCGCCCACAGCAAAATCTCAAAACACCCAATGCAAAAATAACACAAGAAAGAGACGCAAAAGGGAAAAGGAACACCAACTTACACCATAGAAACATTAAACATAAAAGACCACATATTAACCGACGAGACCAATGGGCAACCGGTGCCGACTTAGGACGGCCATCTGCCACGTAAGTAGCAGACGGTGTGGTTTTCCTTGATTACGTGCGCACAACCCTCCCATTATTCCGAATTCCCAGAGGTCTCAAAGAACGCTCAATTATGGTGTAAACAACCTCCTTACTATTAGATACATACAATTGTAAATGTATTCAAGAGTTTTTTTTTAATTATGAAAACTACCTACATAACGTTAACCTCCAAAATAAAACATCAAAATTCTCCAAACTAACTACTCATTCATAAAACCTGAGAAAATCCAATGTTAAAACCTAGCATGTGTTATCCACTTTTATAATTTTCATTGCCATTTCGTAGTCAAGATATTATTTTCTTTGATAATATATGATCAATAAGCTTGATCAATTACATGAGTCGAGTATACTCTCATTTAACAATTTTAAATTTCTTATTTTAGAGAAAGGTAAAGACTTTAGAGATGACAAGAAACCAACAGAGGCAGACGGAGAATATTCAGCAGTAAGTATTGTCTGTGATTTCTTGTGATTTGTTTGTGATACTCAGTCATAGGGATTGTTTGTGATTTCTTGCAATTTATTTTTTTATACTCAGCAGTAAGTATTTTCTGTGATTTCTTGTGATTTGTTTGTGATACTCTGTCATAAGTATTGTCTGTGATTTCTTGTAATTCATTTTTTATACTCAGCAGTAAGTATTTTCTTTGATTTCTTGTGATTTGTTTGTGATACTCAGCAGTAGGTATTGTCTGTGATTTCTTGTGATTTGTTTGCGATACTCAGCAGTAAGTATTGTCTGTGATTTCTTGTGATTTGTTTGTGATACTCAGCAGTAAGTATTGTCTGTTATTTCTTGTGATTTGTTTGTGATACTCAGCAGTAAGTATTGTCTGTTATTTCTTGTGATTTGTTTGTGATACTCAGCAGTAAGTATTGTCTGTGATTTCTTGTGATTTGTTTGTGATACTCAGCAGTAAGTATTTTCTGTGATTTCTTGTGATTTGTTTGCGATACTCAGCAGTACGTATTGTCTGTGATTTCTTCAATAGTAATGCCTTTGAAGTATTTGCTTGACTTACATTTGTTACTATTGTGGAGAAATCAAACATATTAGAAACAGGAGGTGTGAATTGATGTATTCTTGAGAGTCAATCAAACAAAATAAAAATTTAAGAAAGTGTAGCAGCAAGAGGAAATTCACGTCCGAAAACCAATAACAAACATTAATGATTCCATTCTCAAAAGAGTAGGTTTATTTCAGAAATGAATTTTTTTCTGTTGATGCAGGTATCACCCGAAAAATGGACCAGAAAACTGCATTAATGCGCGTAGTAGAATTGCTGTTTGATGGCGTCATCTGAAGCAATTGAATTAATTTGATTAAGCGAAATCTGTAAATACATAGAAGTGGACGAAAACTTACTATAATCATAATACTTAATCTTCAAAATAATGTCTGCTTTTTGTGATTATACTTCGTCACAGTGCCATGAATATTTATTTTTCCACTTTTTGGGGGAATTAAACTATACTTATATATGAATCAAAATTAAACAATTTGCTGAAATGCGCAAATTGTGCCTTACATATAATTCATACAAAATGAGTACCATATTAATTCCATATGAAAAATGATACGGTTGTTCAGTTTGATGTAAAAACTGAAGAAAGATAGGAAAATGTAGTACTTCGTGTTGAAATGATAAAAATAATTTGTTGCATTGCATATTTGATTTTTAAATTATACACCAATACCATATCAAGATGGACGACAATATTTTGTTCATTTCCCTTACATTTCTATATTTCCGAATCTTCCACCAAATGTTTGTCGGACTCAAAATTATGAATTTTGCTTTTTGTCATGCACACCCATTTGAGTTCCTCTTCGCAAATAAAGGGTTGGCTTAATATTGAAGATTAGGTCCGTTAAGCTAGCTAGCACTAGGCAGTTATCTGAAGTCATTCTTGGGCGATTCTCTTTTATTAATGAAAAACCGTTCTGAATTTCGGATAAAAACAGTACATTAAACACCAGGAAGGTTTTCTCCTAATAGCAATAACTTTGCTTATAGAAGTGCTTCTTATTTTCTTTTTTTCAGCATGTTTATGCAAAGCGGGCTCGGCAGATAATAAATGACCATAATGCCACACAACCAATGTTCCTTTACTTACCTTTCCAATCAGTGCATGAGCCGATTCAGGTATAAAAAGAATTTTGTATGATCATTTTCAGAAATATCTTTGACATCAAAATTGTTATTGTTTTAAGGGATATTTCAGATAGGAATTAAAATGGTTACCAGTACTCTACGTTTTCAATCTTTTCAAATGTTTTTCTTTGTAGTAAGATAAAAGTTAATTTTTTTAGACTGTCTTAAATTGCCGTATTCGTTTTCTTAACTTGCTTATATACTGTAAATGAGTTACTTTTCGCTTGGACTAATTTTCGGGTTTTTCGCGAATCTATGGACGTCGTGAAAATTTTCCCGCGCGAAAATATTCCCGCTGCATTCTTACAATGGGAAATGCATTTTTATCGCAAAAAATCTCTCCCATGCGTTATAACTTAATGTTTAATCGCGAATTTTTTCCCCAGCGAAAATAACCACGTTTACGGTAGTTTATCTAGAAATATAACGATTGTTTAACAGGTACCCAAGAAATATGAAGACATGTACAGCCAAATAAAAAATGACGGAAGACGCAAATATAGTGGTAAATATTTATATGCCATTGTTTTCAAAAAGAATGATTTTATCACTCTCTTATACAAAGTTGATCATGTTGCTATGGACATCTTAAAGTATTCTAAAGCGGATAACATTTTTACAGATAAAAACAGATGAAAAAGGAATTTACTTCCCGGTAAAAATAGAAGTAAAATAGTAGGAAAATTAAGTTTGACAAATCACAATTGAATTTCCTCGATACAACTGGATTCATGGTGTCATTTTATTCCTTATTTTCGAGAGTTACTTCCCGTTTTGGACGGTATATGACGTAGACTAATTGTGACGCCATAAATTCTATGGAAACGATACTAAAACTCTTGGAAATGACGGTATAAAATCGGCTTTATCAATCCATTTTCATGACGCCATAATAGTTTTACGTCAGATACCGTCTCAAATAGGAAATAACTCTGTTTTCTGCAAAGGCTCTATATGTGACTAGTTCTCTTGTATTTTACTCAGGTATGGTTACAGCTATGGATGAAGCTATAGGAAACATTACACAAGCTCTGAAGGAAAGGGACATGTTTGACGACACTCTTATCCTATTTACTGCTGATGTATGTTTACAAATCCTATATTTATCAAACAATAAAATAGTCAAAAAGAAAAAAAAATCAGCCAGTGATAAACACCTTTATTATTACATCGTCATCTCTCCGTGTTACTTTGGTTTCTGCGTTTTGCTGTCTTGTTTGTGGTTTCGTCTAAAAAAGGGGAGGTAATAATACACAACAAGTGTGAGTTCTTCGAAATCATTGGATGGATGTAGCTGAAAAATTGAACGGTTGTGCGCACGTAATTCATATAACCAAAACATTTATAACTAGCATGGCATATGGCCGAACTTAGTCGGCACCGATTGCCTATTGGTGTCGTTGGTTTATATATATAGTCTTGTTGTTTTGAAGTCGTGTTTTCTATTCCTTTTATGTCTCCTGCTTTGAGTGTCTACCTTGTGTTTTGCGGACTGTATTATGGACGTCCTCTTTTTATATCCATTTACATATTCATCTGTGTTGCTTGGACCCCTGTGTTTTACGGTCTTGTTTGTGTGTGGTCATCTAACAGTGAGGAGGTTGTTTTACACCATAATTGTGCGTTCTTCGAGACCTCTGGGAAATCGGAATAGTGGGAGGGTTGTGCGCACGTAATCCAGGATAACCACACCGTCTGCTATTTACGTGGCAGATGGCCGTCCTAAGTCGGCACCGGTTGCCCATTGGTCTCGTTGGTTTATGTGTAGTCTTTTATGTTACATGTTTCTATGTTGTGAGTTGGTGTTCCTTCTCCCTTTTGCGTCTATTTCTGTGGGTATCTGTTCTATGTTTTTTGCATGGGTGTTTTGGGATTTTGCTGTGAGTGCTGCAACCTAGTGTTGTTGGAGATCCCCTCCTTTCTTGCATAGTAGTTTTTCTATTTTTTTGCTGTAGGTGTTGCCCGGAGTTGGAGACCCCATCTTTTTATTTGATGAACTTGCCCCATATAATTTGACAAAGTCCTTGATACTTTATTGAAACTTTAAGCCATTGGCTCATCAGCCATACATATGATACAATATAAAAGTATATGGAGAACGGACAAATACAAACATGATTAGCATAATTATAAGTCTACAACATATTATCAAAGTCACATGATACACATACAATAATCACATGAAATTACAACAATGAGAGTTTATAGGCACTTGCTAAATATTTTCCTAAATTCCTAAGCGTCTTCACATTTGTTGATGAAAGTAACTGAACTTATTAAAACAAAAAGCTTTCTTCCAAACATATGGTTTAATAAAAGTCACGACATCTATATTTTTTGTTTTATAGAATGGAGGATGGCCTACATATTCCGGTAATAATTATCCACTACGTGGATCTAAAACAACAGTCTTTGAAGGTGGGACCAGAGCAGCATCTTTTATTACTGGAGCCGGAATCAATGCCAAAAACGAAACTTATAATGGGTATCAAATCGTTTAGTCGTTCATTCATATTAAGTCGTGTAATTTCTATTTAAGCCGTTTAATTCATATTTATATTGTAACGGTTTATTTAACATTCTAGCTGTTTAATTCATATTTATGTCACTTCATTCCTATATAAGTCGTTTCCTGTTTAAGTAGTTTCATTCCTATTTAAGTCGCTTCCTATTTAAGTCGTTTAATTATTATAATAGTCGTTTCATTAATACTAAAGTTGTTACATTCCTATTTAGGCCGTTTAGTTCATATTTAAGCCGTTTCATTCCTATTCAAGTCGTTTCATTCCTATTTAGATCGTGTAATTCACATTTAAGTCGTTTCATTCCTATTTAAGACGTTTAGTTCATATGTAAGTCGTTTCATTCCTCTTTAAATATTTCATTACTATTTAAGTCGTTCCATTCCTTTCCATTTAAGTTGTTTCCTATTTAAGTCGTTTAATTATTATTATAGTCGTTTCATTAATACTAAAGTTGTTACATTCCTATTTAGGCCGTTTAGTTCATATTTAAGCCGTTTCATTCCTATTTAAGTCGTTTCATTCCTATTCAAGTCGTTTTTATTCCTATTTAAATCGTTTAATTCACATTTAAGTCGTTTCATTCCTATTTAAGCCGTTAAGTTCATATTTAAGTCGTTTCATTCCTATTTAAGTCGTTTAATTCCTATAGTATTTAATTCCTGTTTAAGCCGTTTAGTTCGTATTTAAGTCGTTTCATTCCTATTTAAGTCGTTTCATTCCCATTAAAGTCGTTTCATTCCCATTTAAGTCGTTTCATTCCTATAGTATTCAATTCCTATTTAAGTCGTTTTATTACTATAAAATTCGAAGAAGGAGTTGAAAATTGTTCATCACTGTTCTGACAGTCAGTACAATTTGATTGTACGTAAGCAGTACGTTCCGCCTTCATGCGAAAATATGCTTTATAAAACAGAAAAAGGGCAAATCTGTATTTTTCCTGGATGGTAGAAGTGCTTATACCAAAATTTGGAACGAAAGGTTCTTGGAGTTATCCCAAAAATAAATTCAAAATTGTGGCACGTGTTCGATGCGGATCTTCGTGTTGTATACATCAAAACAAACACAGAAGCGGGTACCCCATATAAAAGAAGGAAAATTGTACCTCAGATTTGGATAGAGAAAAAAGAAAAATAAGACAGATTGTGAAAGAACTTAAATAGGAATAAAAAAAAAACTTAAAAAGGAATGGAACTACTAAAATAGTAATGAAAGATTTAAATAGAAATGAAACGACTTAAATATGAACTAAACGGCTTTGGAGATCCCCTCCCTTCTTTGGTCACCATAGCACTTTCTACATATATATAGACGTTACTTAAGACAGTGCATATTTGTTGATATTGTTTTCATTTACGTGCACAAACATCGATGCCGGATGTGGCTAGCCAAACAGGGGATGCTTAATCCTCCCGGGCATTTGGTTCCATCTCTAGCTTGCTAGGGGTCCGTCGATGCTACATTTGGTTTTTTTTTGTTGGTACATTCTTTGTGTTCTTGAGATTGTCGTCAGGATCTTCTTTATCTTATTTCAGAATGTTACACGCCGTAGATTGGATGCCTACGTTAGTTGCTGCTGCCGGAGGTAGTATTTGTAAGTGTCCCTAAGCAACACATTATATTTTAGTTTTCATTGAATTGATATACATTTCATAGTTCTCTAGGGATAACTTGTTGTTCTTTCTAACATATAGTCATGTACATCAAGCGATGATGATTAAAAATAAAAATAAGTAAAAGTATCTTTTGAAGCATTGGAAATCCGTGAAAGGGACATGTGTATTATATAGTTTAACATGTTTCAAGAGACCCTTCAGGGGAAGGTCGCATTAGACAGGTGGTCTCCTAATACAGGTTCATTTACACAAAAAATGTTTCCATAGAAAATGAAAGTATTAGTAACATTTGACAGAAAGTCTCTAACACATCGGGTTGCTAAGGCAGGTTCAATTGTATCGTCCCGGTGGGGGACTAAAATAAAAAGGACTATATTCGGTCAGCTTGAAATATTAATCATCTCCTTGTTGAATGAAGCATCTTTCAGTTTAGTTAACACATTTATCTGTGTGTACAATTTCATGATAATACTGAATACTCAAAGTAACGATTCCAGTTAAATTGAGTCAATAAAACAAATATACTGGACAACCCATTTGAGCTTCATTCATTTGAACGCATTACACCCATCATCAAGAGTTCACAGAGAATGACTCTTGTGAGTCAATGGAGCATTCTAGACAAATATAGTATATGTAGCGATGATAATTAAAATAAAAATAAGTGAAAGTATCTTTTGAAGCATCGTTAAGGCCGGGTTAGCGCAGTGGTAGCGCGCTCGCTTCTCACCTCTAAGGTCCCGGGTTCGAATCTCAGATTCGGCGAAGGGGTCTTATGTGGGAGGGTAGGTGGTCCCCCACCCAGGCCTCTGCAGGGGGTTTTTCTCCGGGTACTCCGGTTTCCTCCTGCTCCTTGGACCCCCTCACGCCAACATCTGAGCCAACGTGAGACATTTATATAAGTTGTGTAACTTGTTTGTTAAACGTTGTAAAATAAATAAAGTTTAAAATATAGTATATGTGAAAACAGAGTAGACGAACCAAAATAAAATGTCGACAGTTCTTTACCGCTTTTTTATTCATAAAAGTTCACTGTATCAGGCGATATAAAGAATCATCGAACTTTATATACAAAATTGTTCTTGCTGTGAGCAATGTTCATATTTCATGAGTTATACGAAAATTCGAATATATACTTCAAAAGATTAAGAGGTCAATAAATGCACCTAGTATTGTCCAGCTCTTTATCACCCTTCGTCACAGACTTAATGTTATTTGTGTATTTTATGATTAAAGCCAATGCCGACATGGATGGCATGGACCAGTGGACTAACATACAGACACGTACACCATCCAAACGTACTGAATTTGTTTACAATCTGGATGATATGAATCCTCCATTAACTGGACATGCCGCAATCAGGTTCACGATATTATCTTATTATAGATCATTTTAAGATTGAGTTATTCTATAATATATGAATAGTAGAAAAATTAATTTCATCCAGATAATCTTTGCAATTAGTATATTAAGAGCAGTTTTCCATTTAAAAGATCATATTTGATGATACTATGAACCTAGACAAGATTTTGAAATTTGATAAATTATTTTCAAACAAAAAACATTTCCATCAAGGTATGGAAACTACAAACTAATTCAAGGCTATCCAGGTATGTACCCGGGATGGTATAAACCTGCTACTGTAGAAGAAAACCAAGAAATCGAAGAATTACCGTATGAACGTTATGACGAAAAAACCTGGGCAGGACAAAATATGCTGTTTGACTTGGACGGTAAGTAGAAAGAGTTAGTCTTGCGAGTATATTCAATATCATTTGATTTTATGTGATATCAACATATATACATGCCTATTCTCTACATGTATGATATATAAGATTTATCAGCTGGCAAAGAAATGAGCAACTATTAGGTGGAGACAATACAATACATTTGGTATGCCCCTTTTGGTCTGACCTCTATGATGCTCGTAAACTTTCCACGCGTTATCTTGGGCCCCTAAGAAACTTCCGATATCGAAAAATTTCAAAATTTGTAAGAGAAAATCAGTTTTCAATACATAGCGGTATTATTGGAATAATGGTTTACATTTGCTTACAATCATGATTAAATAAGGTAGTCTAATAAACGTATGAATGAGCTACGTACATTTACATGTACATAATGCTTAAAACAAGTATAATTCATTTCACCTTTAGCTGATCCAAACGAACACAATGACTTATCAAGGGAGCATCCTGACATTGTGAAGAAGATGTCTGATATGATCCAAGAATACAAAAGAAAAATGGTTCCAGCTAATTATCCAGCAAATGACCCGAAGTCCGATCCTTCCAACTATGATGGGTATTGGACGCCAGGATGGTGCTGATGGTTAAACAATGATAATTAAGAAACTCAATTGTACCAAGAACAGAGTAGTCATTTCTAATCTTTTTTTTTTTCTTAAAGCATTTACAGATATTTTCAAAATTTCAAATGAAATCGCTACAAACCCATATGTAGTCTGGTACTTGCTATTTCATTTCATTTTTGCCATTTCATTTTATGTTTGTGGTATTGTCTATCCATTATCCGAAACTGCTTATGAGGAATAAATGTATCTAGACCAGTGATCTTAACACTATCGAAAGCAGGCATATTCCTTTAAGCTGTCTTAAAATAACAAATTGCATGCATAATTTTTACATACGTAAAAGAATAATTAAAATGATAATTAACACAGATTATGTTTATGTTTATCATGAAAGAGATTTGGCATTCTTTTTTCTCCGCAACTCGTATTACATGAGACGTCCGATTAAAAGAAACATCGAAGAAGTACCCATCAGTTATTCAGTCTCAAAGTCGAGAAGGTAAGGCAAAATCCATTCGCAACGTTTCACTCCCTGGAATAAACAACAGTCCGAAGTGAGACCAAGTTCCCGTGGAGAGTCAGCGTTTTCTGTTTCCTTACAACAGCCGTCGCAACAGTTCAATAAAAACCTGTCAAATTCAGTGGCCACCAAAATGTACATCAGTAAAAGATGTCTTGTTTGGTAATTATGACAGCCATTCAATCTCAATCCAGAATATCACTGATCGTTCTGAAATGAGGGATGGTATATGTTAAACGTTCTCAAATTTGATAGCACCATTTAAAACCAGATAAATTTGCAGCATGGGCCAGACATGCACGTTTCGGGTACTTAACCCTCGTCAGTGATCCTCAGTCTAAACAATGTAATATGGCCAAAAAGTGTGAAAATTATAAAGTCGAAAAATGTACCGAAAGATGTAGAAGAATGGGTGGGATATGATGCTGCAGGACCCACGTTTTATAAATTTCAAGAAATTTTGTAACAGAAAATTTCAAATGCGTTGAAGAGACAGACGATCAACCGAAGTTGATCGAACTTGGCTACATGTGCCCTCGGGGACTCCTGGTCCACCAGCAGTGACACTCACCTAGTAGTTCAAATGTTATAATGCTTATATAAATGCTTAAAATGCTTATATAAAACACATGCCAAATCCAAACAAGACATTTCAAAAGATCTGAAATAAATAATACCTTCAGTGAGTGAAGCCAATATTAAAAATTCAAAACCACTATTGATATATATATATAAACATTTTAAAAATATAATCTCAGAATTCTAACATAAGTAAAACAAATATAAGAAAGGAAGGGATCTCCAACAAGACTCGGTGGCAGCACAAACAACAACACAACAAACACCCCAAGTGAAAACACAGAGACGACACACAGCAAGAGACAAGGAACAGCAAACGAGACACCAAAGATCGAACATAAAAGACGACACATAAATCGAAGAGACCCATGGGTTATCGGTGCCGACTTAGGGCGGCCATCAGCCACCTTAGTAACAGAGTATGTGGTTATCCTGGATTACGTGCGCACAACCCTCCTACTTTTTCTGTTACCCAAAGGTCTCGAAGAACGCACAATTGATGTGTAAATAATCTCCTCGCTGTAAGATGACCATATAAACAAGACAGTACAATACAGGGGCCCAAGGAACACAGATGAATATGCTAATATATATAAAAATAGGGTAGGGGCCTAATAATATCACAAATATGATTTATAAACGTCAATCCCATTTGTGATATTATTGGAACGCTATCTCATGAATGGAGAAAAAATGGAACACGCTGAGAGAGATAACGCTATCACACCATCGGATCAGTAGGGACACAACGGCACAGTATATCAATTATGTCCTTAGTCAAAGTGTAAGGGCGTGATTCATAAACGTTACACGAGAAAGGAGGGGATCTTCAACAAGACTCTGATGCAGTAGCAACAGCAACAGAAACAGACTACAACATGCGAAAACCAGAGACGTGCTCAGAATGAGATGAAAAAGTGACATATGACATAGAAACATCAAACACAAAAGACTACCCATAAACCAACGAGATCAATGGGCAACCGGTGCCGACTTGCATCATTCAGAAAAAAATATAATTCACAAAGACATCATACCAGATTCCAGTTTACTTTCAAATACCCTCAGGTGATCACAGAGAATACCCATTCACAATGGAAGACAAATTTCCATTTTGAAAAAAATACATGTCCAAGAAGCTTTGTTAAACAGATAGGATTAAATTAATTTACTTAAAATTCTACCTTAGCGCTTAAAAAATGTAAATTTTTAAATGAATGTCAAACACAAAATCACAATCAGTAGGCATATAAGTTCTTGAAAAGTACACGAATCACAACAAACAAAGGGGAGAAATCCCCCACAGCTAAATCAGCAGACGCTAGGGAGCATTTTCGCTTGGGAAAATTACGCGATTATTACATCAGAAACCAAAGGCATACAAAATCAGGATAAAACAGGAACCAAAGCAAACAAACAAAACCTCGAGCTCCACCATATGAAAAGAAGCGAACCCCTGATATTGCCTGTTTTACAAGCTTTGCATTTGTTTTTGTACATTTGGATGTCGCATGCGTCGATACCTTAAATTTAAGATGGAGGAACAATGGATTTTTCATTACATTTTGATGTTTCAAATATCAAATTGATCTTTCCTCGTCTTGTTCCATATTATTCTGTGTCACTATCATTTTGAAGAATACCACATCATAACTTTACATACCTCTGAAATGCATGACATTTGAAAAATTCATATATATCCTTATTTATCAAGATTCTTATAGCTCGTGGATGAATTTAAGGCTATTTTGAGAAATTCTGATAAAATAATCAGTTCTAAGGAGAGTATTTTCTTATAAAAACTATGTTGCTGGTTGCCATGGCAATAACTCATTATTTATATTAATAGATAGAAGGTCGCCAGCTACACATTTTTTTTCTACATATATATCTATGGTATTGCTTTATCCTAAGGCAGTCAAATCAATATGTACCCGAATTAGTTTTTGATCAAAATGACTAGTTTCTTTAAATAGCACATTAATTTATGCAAAAAATCAACATTTTGACCCAAAAACATACTAGAGTTTAACTTGAAGTTGGAATTTCTAATTATCTCACTTTTAAAGAGTATAATAGATAGTTACTATTCTGATGTTTGAATCTTTGGTAGCAGAACTTGTGCGAAAATGACACATTTTTTCCTATTTCCGGCGATTTTTCATTGAAAAGTATGCATTTTTCCCAAAAATATCCATTCAGCGATGAAAGTTTCAAGGATTATTATTTTTCTAAAATAATGTAACAATCTGAGCTTACACCATTTATCGTTTATGTAGGTATCAAATATTATGTGATATGAAAATAGAGTTACCTCCCTGTAGTCACAACCCTAACCTTAAAGTCTGCCATGGACTGAAATTTACAACTCATCTGGCTCATGAACATATCACGTTTGTTACATGAGATATTTTCTTTTAAAAGTTCAAGGATGACTATTAGTTTGAATATGATGAAAATAATTTTATCTTGCTGCATCTATCTTCCGGTGTCCTCTGTAATTGACCTGTATTTCCTTTATTAGATTACCACGATTCAAACATTTTTACACAATATCCAGGTTTTGACTTTCTCCTTATAAGATTTATCCCATTTGTGCTTGAGTTCCTTACAGACTCATAATTGGCGCAAGTAGTCAAACCACCTAGATAATTCGTGATATCAAACTCTTTGTTCAGTAGTTCTTTATTATAAAGCTTATTTCGTTGCATATGACCCTCCATATTCCCTGCGCGGGTAGTTTGATGAATAGCGGGAATAGTTTTTGTAGCATCTATCACTGCAACTCTATGCGCACGAGCATGCATGATGACGTAGTTATCATACGCGATTCTACCAACGACAACATCTGGAAAGTCTTTCAGAGGAAAATCCTTAGAAATGATGAAATAATCTATAGCATCGGGTTCATTTAGTTTACCATTGTGCAAACCTTTCTTTATAATATAGGAGAAGTTATTTGGAAAGGATACATTCACAACAGAAAAATCTATTCTTTGACCAACGACTAGAATCGGTGAAGTGTTGTTCTGTTTAAATGAGTCTATCTTTTGAAGTGTCTTCGTCAACGAGGGTGTGAATAATATATCACTATTTGCATAACCATAAAATACGGAAGACTGTTGTTTCATTGCCTGTATGAACATATCTCTAAACAAAGGAATTTTATCTTCCGTTACTGTCTTTGACTTCCAAATTTTCCAGCCATGTTTACGAGCATAACGATGCGAACGCTTCACAGAGTTAGAAAAGACAACCGTGGAAATATTGGGATGGAATGTCCTCCAGTTTTGAATGGTATTTCTGATCACAATCGCCTTCTCTTTTGTATTCTTCCATGTTGTAAATAATGTAAGTAAGAGTAATGTCTTTGCCCCATCAAACGACTGATTATGCAGACCAGGTGTTACACCCGTTTCCCTTGAATTGACTTTAGATGCGGTTGAGTTAGATATGCGTCTTATGCCAGAAATACCATGACTATTCTTTATATAGATGGCGACACTCACTAGGAGACACACGAGTAGTAAGACTCTAATAGATTTTCGGTTCATGTTGAAGCCTTCAAGTTGCTTTTTATAAAACGACAGCCACAAACATTGCCCTGAAAGAAATTGTATGGATTTGTTATTATATTGGCATAAATTTCAATATTCCTTTTATTGTCCCGTTCACTTAATCCAGAACTACTACTTGTTATGACAGTTTTTTTTCAATATGATTTAAGAAATGAATCTCATATTTTTTTCTGTTGATGCAGGTATCACACGAAAATCGGACAGAAAACTGCATCAAAAGTTTATTTGGTTGCACTACACAGTATTGGCCATTGAAAATTGAGCGTGTTGAATGAAAGGCATGCAATAGTTGACGTTATATTAATAATGTTATATTGCTCATACAATATAAAGCTACATATCAATAAAAAGTACTCTTATTGCTGATTACTTCTATAATTCCTGATTTCATCTGAACAAATCCTGTTAGTCAAACATGCTGCTCAAAGTCATAGCAGTACATAAGAGTATGACATGGAAATGGGCCTTGACCCCTCAATGTGACTCAAAATTGACATCCTTCTCAAATGATTTTCTTAATAAACTGTATGTTTATTTGCTGTGTATGTCTTAATCTATAATATGTGCAATTTATTTAAATTTTCTCTTGATACAATTCGAGAAATATGACGTCAAAGTTTTCTTACCTAAAATACAGAACTCATTTCTTTGCCCTTGGCTAGTCACATGACCTCTTACTTTCACATCCGGTCATACTATACATATGAAGTATACAATAGAAATGATGGGGGCTTTTCTCAAGACAACAAGCTAATTATTTCTTTCAAATATAAAACATCATAGTATTTCAATTATAAAGCTCACATAATGAAACCGGACCCCATCTGTCCCCTATTTAAAAAATCATCCCTGGCCAAATTCCAAATGCGACACTGCGGATACTATGTAGTGTAACCTCTGTCCAAATTTTCGTTTGATATCTGCACCAACAGAAAAAAAAGATTTATTTCTTATCATTCAATTATCATCTTTTTATGGAAAACAGACTGTTTTCTTGGATCGAAAAACATCAATCACCACACTATATTTCCTAGGTCGGAGAATTTCGCAGTGATAGTCTGCCAAAACAAATTATGGCAGCCGCCATGATTCAAACAGCGAACGATCGTCTCTCTATATCTTTGGAATAAGGACCAGTTTGAGCAAATTCTACATGCACTGATAATTTTTGAGTTAGTAGAAAAGAAATGGTACCCTTGAAAATGATAAGCAAACATCAACAAATTGTATTTTCAGCAATGAGTTCATTCGTGTTTGAGGGAACCCCCGGTTCAAAAAATAGTGCTATAAATAGACTTCCGTGAAAAATTGTGTTGATCGATGTATCAAAAAAATTTCTCAGCCACTCAGATTCTTCGTTTCTTGAAAATGACAATGGAAATTATATGATTATGATTATCTACTCTTCTCATCTTTGAGATTATCCCCCTACCTTTGTTTTGTTTTAATTATTTCAAGAAGAATTTGTACCCCAAAGTGTCGCATTGATAGTGATAATACATTCTGATTTTGGTTTTGATGTTCACAGGATATCCTTTTTAAAAAATATCCAGTCCCTAAGTCGCTACAGAAAAAGAACGCCGTTCGGGGGTGTATTCTAAGTAAAATATAAAGACGATAAATATAATATTTACGGGGATTTTCTTATGGAAAAATGAATGACATCAGACATCATGACGTACATGTATCTGTTAATCACTATGGACATTGAAAACAATATTGTGGCTGTCTATAAATAACGTGAAATTTATCCGTTGACATTTTATTGTTCCTTGATTATAGAAGGTTAAAACAGATGTCAATCTACGGAGGCAATAGTCAAAATCCGTAAACGGAAGAAAAACATTCCTAAGCAAGTTACGCAGGTGCGAGAGAACAGGGCCGTAGCATCGGGCTTCATATTTGTCTGAAATGAATAACAGAACTACCCTTTCAAACATGATATTATTTCTATCTAAGATTATGAATTATTTCCTTCAAATTTTACTTTTTTGTAAAGTATCCCTGACGAGGGTTCAAAAACCCAAAACGTGCATGTCTGGTCCATGCTGCAAATTTATCTGTTCTTAAATGCTGTTATTGGATTTGAAGATGTGTTTAACGTCTTCAAATTCATTAGCATCATTTTAGAGCAGATAAATTTACAGCATGGACCAGACATGCACGTTTCGGGTAATAAACCCTCGTCAGTGATCCTCAATCTAAACAATGTAATTTGACTAAATCTGTTAAAATTATGTCCTGAATAAACCGAAAGACATAGCAAAATTGCTGGGATATGATGCTACAGGACCCAGGTTTTAGAAATTTGAGAAAATTATGTAAACAGAAATTTTCAGATGCGTTTGAAGAAACGACCATCCGAAATTGATCGAACTTGGCTACATGTGCCCTCGGGGACTCTTGGGCCACCAGCAGTGACACTCACCAAGTGGTACAAATGTTTAACGTCTTCAAATTCATTAGCATCATTTTAAAGCAGATAAATTTACAGCATGGACCAGACATGAACGTTTCGGGTAATAAACCCTAGTCAGAGATCCTCAATCTAAACAATGTTACTTGACCAAAATCTGTTAAAATTATTTCCTAAATATACCGAAAGACATAGCAAAATTGCTGGGATATGATGCTACAGGACCCAGGTTTTAGAAATTTGAGAAAATTGTGTAAACAGAAGTTTTCAAATGTTTGAAGAAACGACCAACCGAAATTGATCGAACTTGGCTACATGTGCCCTCGGGGACTCTTGGTTCACCAGCAGTGACACTCACCAAGTGGTACAAATCCTCTTCTCCACCTTTGATTCATTGTTTTCGACAACAATCCACTATAGTTATTGTTTTGTTATCCGGACAACGTGTGCACAACCCTCCCTCTTCTTTGGATGCACAGAGGTATCCAAAGACGCATAACCGTTATAGCAAAAGGAATATCTAGAAACGTTTGCATTCATCCGTATTCTTCATTTCATTTGAGTTGAAGAGTTTTTGTTACTCTGAAAAGTTTATCACATTGTTCTTAAAGTTTTAACATATCCAACACTCTTGTCAATATTGAGCATAAACACGCTTACCTTATAAGACACTGTAGCAAGTAAGCTTTATTTAAAGTGTTTTCAACGGAAACCTCTATGATTTTTAATCCCTTTTTCAGTATACCGGCATTACAAGGACTTCCGAATCTGATCGATTTTTTGTAAAGGAAGCAAATTAAAAGCTCATTATTTTACTGTTCTTCCTTTACTCCTGATAAGAGACTGGCAGTGTGGTTACGAGATCCTGCTTTAATTTCCTTACACCGTAGTTATAGAAGATAGGAGAGATTACATGTTATTTCAGTCGCTAAAATTACAAAATCTATCACATTTTTCTTATTTACAAGCAGTTTCCTACAACGCATCTTTTTATCGAATGGATCCTATATTTGGGTGAATTGATAGTCTGGCTACCAATTGTGAGATTTTGTTCTTCCAAACTTTCGTCCTTACTTTGTAAATCGAAACAGCACAAGTATCTTTATGTCAAAGGTCATATATAAAATCATGGTAGTGTGCCCTCTTATGTCTGCAATGAATGGATTTTCTATCACCCCATTTTTATATTCTCTAAAGGTTATCTCTTTATGAAGTTTGCTTAAACCGAAACAATTCTGTACAACTTAGGTATTTTAGTATATTGCCCTCCACGTATCTGAATATAATGGTATAATTTTTGCCGAATCCCATTCGTGTTTTAGAAAACAAAATATGATTAAACATCTAAATCTTCTCTTTCACTCTGAAAAAAAATCGAAACTGTCAATGTTTTAAAATCAATGTTTGTTTTATGCAATTTTGAATTTTGCATTATGACTCCGCGAGAAATCTAAACAGCACAATCAAGAGGAATTTAAAGACAGACCTGGGTGACACTTTGCCGTCGCTTTCCACATTGAAGAGTTTTAACAGATTTGACCCTATGAACGACAGTTATGATATGTTATATTTATGTTATATTATGATATGTTATATTTAAAGACAGACCTGGGTGACACTTTGCCGTCACTTTCCACATTGAAGAGTTTTAACAGATTTGACCCTATGAACGACAGTTATGATATGTTATACTTATATTATATTATGATATGTTATATCTATGTTATATTATGATATGTTATATTTATGTTATATTGTGATTTGTTATACTTATGTTATGTAATGATATGTTATATCTACATTATATTAATGTCATATTATGATTACATCTTCTTTAACTCATGTATGATATGTTATATTTAAAGACAGACCTGGGTGACACTTTGCCGTCGCTTTCCACATTGAAGAGTTTTAACAGATTTTACCCTATGAACGACAGTTATGATATGTTATATTTATGTTATATTATGATATGTTATATCTATGATATGTTATATCTATGTTATATTTATGTTATATTGTGATTTGTTATATCTATGTTATATTATGATATGTTATATCTATGTTATATTATGATATGTTATATTTATGTTATATTGTGATTTGTTATATTTATGATATATAATGATATGTTATATCTACGTTATATTAATGTCATATTATGATTACATCTTCTTTAACTCATGTATGATATGTTATATTAATGATATGTTATGTAATGATATGTTATATTTCAGGTATGTTATATTATATAATTACATGTATGATATGATATATTTTCAGGTATGTTATATCATAATTATAATACGTTATATTTTTAGGTAGCTCTGTTGATTAGAATGGTTTTCCATTGAATTAAAGATAGTGGGCTTGTGTTCCAGTTCGTTCGATTGTTGGTTTCCCTCGCCTCTTACAATTAGTCCAATAAGGAAAAAACTATTTATTGTTTGCATTTTGTCCCGCTTATAATTTGTAAACAAATGTAAATTATATTTGTCGTGCATTTTGCTTACCGCTGTAGTGTTTATAAATGCAAGGCCGTTATTTGCAACATTTGAAAGAAATATTCAACAATCGTTGTTCTCAGGAATTCCCTTATACAATTTTACGTATGATATTCACCATGTTAGTATTTCTGATTTTGAACTATGGTTATCCTTATATAATTCCAGTTTCCCATTGCTTCTGCACCACACCGAAAAAACTTTTTCATCTCTTTAACAAAATTGTAAAAAAATAATTTAACATTAAGGGGTATCACTTTTGCGAATTGCTTTATCAATTGATATCTCTTTGCTTCATGATCTTAGTCAATAGTTCCTTACAATTAACATGGACATAATGTTGTCCTACGACACTGATGGTCACATGAACACCTCACTCTATGACAAACGTGACGACTTCAATTTCAGCATTACAAACTTTCCTTTTCTGAGTAGCAACATCCCTTCATCGCCTGCTTATGGCGTGTCCATATCTCAGTTGATACGCTATGCCAGAGCAAGTACCAAATATACGGATTTTGTTCTGAGAGCTAGGCGTCTTTCAGCTAAGCTTCTCAGTCAGGGATATGTTTGTGACCGACTAACATCATCACTGAGGAAGTTCTACGGTCGATATGGGGAACTCGTCATACACTATGATGTCCCACTTTCCAGAATGGTGGATGATATTCTGTCATAGACCGTTTGAACTATCCAACCAAAGATTGTACTCAATATCTTCCAAAATGGAAGTAACCGGATGTGACAGTTCTACCGAATTGAAGCGATGGGTGTTGCATGCAAGCAGGAGATGCTTACTCTTCCTGGGCACCTGGTCTCACTCTCATATCGGGAGTTCGCTTCTTTTCATATGGTGGAGATTTTTGTTTGTTTGCTTTGGTTTCTGTTTTATCCTGATTTGGTATGCCTTCGGTTTCTGATTTTCTGGGTTATCGATTTTGTGCTGTAAACAGGGATATGGTCATTATCCATATTTGTCACGTTAACCTTCAAACATGATAGCCTTACATAGGTGCAACCAGAAAATACTCACAAATGACGCTTTTCGTAATTGATTTAGCAAATCAAGCATATAATTAAACATACGAACCTTTTCTTTAAAATACGCTTTTTCCACTTGCATGTAAAAAATACCAACAACAAATAACCAAACTCTATAACGGATATCAAATCGATTAAACTTTAGATTATGCATGTATGACGTGTCCAACCAGTATCCGGTATTATGATTTTCTTTCTTGTTTTTCATTTTCCTGTTACCATATATCGTTTCCCAGAAGGCATGATTACTACATACAAATTATCATTTGTTTGTCTTTCATTCTAACGTTTCAACATGTTCAATAAAAAAATAGAATTAACGATAATGATCAAAGCAACAATGGACGTAACCTCCATGCATCTATTCATTTACACCTCAACTTGACACCGTGTGTCATTCGTTCGGAGTACATGTGTAAACAAATTAAAGAAACGGCAGTAAGAAGGTGGACAGAACCGAATACGAATCGTATGCGCTTTTTTGATACTTGTTTTAATCAGTATGCCAGTATTCTTTGATGAATATCTTGACTGTACATTTCTTTCACATGTCACAGTATGAAGTATGTGATTTCTTACAAAAATTAAATCTTTTTGATGATGATTTTATTTCATTTTTAAAATTTTGTTTTAACCAATTGCACTGTAGGACTTATCTAAAATTATTTAATGTCCAACAAAACATTTCAGTGTTTGACCAGGGACGTGCGTATATAATTAGATTGTTTTCAGAGGCTCTTGATTACGGCCACGAGAGGGGGTTTCAACCTGTACTTTGAAGACAATAATATTGAGGAATGGTAAATTAAGCATTTTCGCAAACTTTAAATAACCTCCTCCCAGATTAGGACATGTGTAACAGGGCGGAAGAGGTTCTTTAGACTCCCCCAAGGGGCATGTACATTGTAGCAGGTTTTGTTTTGATGAAACTCACTGGCGGTTTTACTCATTCATGACAAAATATTCTGCATGTTAATTAGCGAAGTTAAATCGATGTGCATTTATTCTAAGATTGTCGATATTGAAATATACGTTCTAGTATAAAATTTCAGTGCACCATAAGAGCATTACAACAAGTTATGTCTCATCAGTGATGATCGAGGCCGAAAAAGAGGAAATACAAATAATTAAAAGTTATGTAGAGACAATGTCATTCAGTTTATTTCACCGTTTCGTTTACAGTAAGTAAGTGAAAGTAAAACACGAATTTTTAATGACAAAAGCGGACAAAAGAAGACGATAATACAACACAATTAGAAATAAAACAGACATCACTTCATAATGAACATTCTCCACTCCCTAATGAACAAACTTCCTAATGAACATACTTCCTAATTAGCAGTCCCCACTTCATAATGAACACAATTCCTAATGATCAGACTTCACTTCCTAATGAACAGGTCACATCCTAATGAACACACTCCACTTCATAATGAACTGACATCACTTCCTAATGAATAGAATCCACTTCCTAATATTTCCATTGCAGAGGAATCCCCATGTTAAGCTCCCGTTAGGCAAACGGATTTATAAACTATAATTCTGGTTGCCTACTATGACGTCACGCGTTAGTTTTGAAAGTACGGAGAATTTACCAACGTTCAGATACTTTTGACGTTATAACATGCAAAAGGCTCATTATAAATGCCAAACGGGGTGTCCGATATTTAGTACAAATGGAAATATTAGTAATGACTGTCTTACTTTGGGTGTTCATGGTAGTATAATTCTGGTTGTTGGACACGTGCAAATTATCCGAGAATCGCTTCGCGATTCACGGAATTTGCACGTGACCAACCAGAATTATACTACCATGAACACCCAAAGTAAGACAGTCATTTCTTAAATGAACACACTTCATGATGAGCAGCCTTCCTTATGAACAGACTCACTTCCTAATGAACATACCCCACTTCCTAATTAGCAGCCACCGCTTCCTAATGAACACAGTCTACTTCCTAATCAACACACTTCAAAATGAACATTCTCCACTTCATAATGAGCAGACACCACTTCCTAATGAACACAGTCTTCTTCCTAATCAACACACCTACTAATGAACAGACTCCACTTCCTAATTAGCAGACACCACTTCCTAATGAACACACTCTACTTCCTAATCAACACACTCCATAATGAGCAGACTCAACTTCCTAATGAACATAGTCCATCATAGGAATGGATTTGTAGACGGCTTGTTGCCATGGGAAACCAAACATACATTTCACCAGGGCATGAGACGTGAATGACTTTGATTTTTCTCCCCGTTAGTGTCAATATTGAAATGTATGTTCAACTGAAAAAAAAATCCAGAGCACCAAATGCGCATTTCAACAAGCTATGTCTCATAAGTAATGCTCGAGGTCGAAAAAGTAAAAAATCTAAATGATATAAAACTTTGAAGATCCAAATTCTAAACGTTACCGCAATTTGCTGTAAAAGAACCTGAAAGAGCTATGCAATCTTGAAGATATCCAAAAGTTTTTGGAAATTTTCATTAAAGAAGGGAGGGGATCTCCAACAAGACCCCAACAGCAAAACACCAAAACACCCGATGCAAAAACATTAAAGACGAGAATAGTATGAGACGAAAAAGAAACATTCGACATGTAAACATCAAACACAAAAGACTACACATAAACCGACAAGACCAATGGGCAACCGGTGCCGACATTGGACAGCCATTTGCCACGCAAGTAGCAAATGGTGTGGTTATCCTGGATTACGTGCGCACAACCCTCTCACTTCTCCAATTACCCAGACATTAACTTGTATGACAAAAGAATTCAAAATGATTATATATTTTAAGTAAAGTGCCGGAACACTGTGAAACCAGGCCTACGGTACGTATCCTCCAGTACTAAACAATCCACTAGAAGAGATACAAACCTATTGGTTGGACCTGCAAATTCGAAATATATGTTTTATTTTATTTTATTTTATTTTTTATTCTTAAAGGTTTTTTTTAGATATATATATATACCAAAAGTCTATGAATATAACACACATTCCTCTGATTACAAAACTTTCTCTTCCTTTCCTCATACACCGAACTCTAAAACGGATATCAAATTGTTCGATCAACTTTCCGATCTTGATTTTCAATTCCTGTTACCATGTATTGTATCCCGGAAGGCAGGTTGGCTTTCTACTAAATATTTGTCCCGTTCTTTCATTCTTACTTTTCTATTGAACATATAAAATTACGACAAATCATCAAAATAATGATAGCGGTACCTTTCATGCATTTCTGACATCGAAGGTCTTTGGTTCAGAGTACGTGTTCAAGCAAACAAAAGGCAGTGAGTGGAAGCACGAAATCCAATACAAATCGTCAAATGATTTGAACCTTTTCATTCAACAAAATGATCCACTATTTGAAAAGATATAAAATGTGAATTGATTTAATAAGCTTTTTTTAATCTTGCATTCTTTATACTTTGATAAAGTATTTCAACATGTTCAATAACAGATGTATCTGCTCTAATGCTTTGTTTCCGTGATCAGTACTAGACGGAAATGATTACATAAGAACGTAATCTATCGTCTTCCGTGGCATTTTGAAAAGAAAATGTCGCTTGTCTGTTACTAACCTTGTGATCAATATAGATAATAAAATTTGCTTTCTTTAGTCATGATTTCAATGCAACCCACAGGGATTTATCGCTCTTCGCGGTAGCTGGATAGCTCTATGGGTTTTGTAAAGGGATCTGACTAGTAGGCGTCTATCGAAAAATTGACATGTCATCGTTTCCGTCTTCAAAAATAGGCTAATCAATGTCAAATCAAATACTAATTTTCTTCGATATATTTCGATAGAGTAATTCAAACTGAAGAAAATTTTGAATATCTATATTGATTTGGGTTGTGACATTGACTTTTCTATGTCTGAAGAATTAAATGATGACTTTTCGATTTTTCGATAGACGCCGAGTTAGATCCCTTACCTAACCCTTAGTACTATCAAGCAACAGGGGAGCGCGATAAATCCCTGTGGTGCAACAAACATTAAAATTGTACTTCGCCATTTCAAATAAATGTTGTCCAGTTTTGTTTTTTGTTTTTTTTTTTTTTTTTCATGAAAGCAATTTGATTCCAATCTTCAATTCTCCAATCAAATCAAATATCTTACCATTTCATGAGGAAGCCATACGGCATCCAAACAAAGAAACACTTTTATCCAAAGTGTACTTTCCTTACACAAAATATACAAATGTATTTAACTAATGCCAGACATTGGTAGAAATATACATTCCTATTCCATTTAATTAGCTATAGAACTTCGTCAATATTATACATACTCATTTATGCAATACTACGCCGTTGAACAATACAAAGTGATATAAGTAGGCTCATATTTTGGGGGGAAACACAAATAAGGGTTTTGACTCGTTTAAAGAGACTTTATTGAACTGAGCAAAAAAATCAGAACACGACGATTAAATTGGGTTTTCTTTTTTTCTATCGAACTACCAATGGCATAATGGTTTAATAACACTGGATTTCGAAATTCCTCAAATGGGGAAAGATAAAAGTACCTATGTATACAATTATCTTTCTTATGAATAGAGACTTAAAACCCGATGAATGCACCTGACTGTGTTTTGTTAAAAAAGGAATCTCTACAAAATAGAATTCGATATAGAATATTTTGGCTTTCTATACTTCATCGTTTTATTGTACTTTAAAATAAATTCTATTCTAATTTCTATAGATTATGGTGGCATACGTCTGCCTCCTACATGCAAGATATTTTTATAGATATTATGTCAACATGCAAGTTAAATATGTTGACATGCAACTTAATTATGTTGACATGCAACTTATTTTGTCAACATGCAAGATAACTATGTCAACATGCAAGAAAAATATGTATACATGCAAGTTTATTAAGTTGCATATTGACATTAATAAGTTGCATGTTGACATAAATAAGTCGAATGTTGACATAATTATCATGCATGCTCACATAAATAAGATGCATGTTGACATATTCTGAAGGAAAATATCTTGCATATAGGAGGCAGAAGTATGCCACCATAATAGATGAATTAACAGCTCATGCTTTACCTGAATGTTGACATTCAAGATAGATATGTTGACATTCAAGATGATTATGATGACATGCAAGATAATTATGTTGCATGTTGACAAATTTAGTTGCATGTTGACAAATTAAGTTGCATGTTCACATAAATAAGTTACATGTTGACATAAAAAAGTTGCATGTAGACATGAAAAAGTTGCACGTTAACATAAGTAAGTCGCATGTCGACATATTCTAAAGAAAAATATCTCGCATATAGGAGGCAGAAGAATGCCACCATAAATAACACTTCGTCTTCCGGTACATTATTGGACATAATACTTTTCACGCTCTTTGGCCATATAATATTGTTTAGATTCAGGATCAGTACCCTAAACGTGTACGTCGTCTGTTCCATGCTGAAAAGGACTAGGTGCGCTAACCCTTTATATTGGCCCTATAATTTCGACGAAAATGCTTTTGATAAACAAACTATTAATTATCACTTTTTGCAATGTTGAATAGTTGAGCAAATACCGCGTCATCTTTTTGAGCCCTCGTAACGTCACGTGCGTGATGTATGACGTCATCGCAGCACATTTAAGGCCTTCCATAGAAATGACGTAGAAGTTTTTTTCCGCCAAATAACGTAACGTCATATGACGTCATGGACCCCGTGTCGTCAGGTTAGGTAGCAACACATTTATTAGCTTTCGTTATCGTTGATACCTTTATTTACTAGATAAAATTGCATTTATACAAAAAACAAAACATATTGCTTCATCACTGACACATCGCCGGGTCAATATACTTTTGAGAAAACCCCTAATCTATATCTGTACTCTGTGACCCCGTACACCGAAGAATGCGATCTGCGTTACTTAGAAGCTTGAGGTGACGAACAGGTGCGAATCAACAGTTTACAGAGCGGGTAAAACGAATAAAAAGGCAGATTTTGGTAAGTACAAGCGATATCAAACTTCAATAACTGGTGCTGTATGAAGGAAATATCTTAGAATTAGTACAATTACA
Organism: Pinctada fucata; assembly: GCA_028142955.1. Lineage (NCBI taxonomy): Eukaryota > Metazoa > Mollusca > Bivalvia > Pterioida > Pteriidae > Pinctada > Pinctada fucata. Next base: position 41,607,409 of record AP027114.1, read on the forward strand.
TCATGGAATCAATTTATTCATAGAGATAAAAGGAAACTCCTTGGATTACCAAGAGACATGTGTGAAATATATGTGTAAATGACAGAATTTCAACGCTTTTTACTTAAGTTACATTGTTACTGCAAAGCTGAGTAGTAGCTAAACTTTATGTGAATAGTTTAGACACTTGTAGATTATGATATCAGTTCGTACGAAAGTTGAATGATGAGGAAAAAAGGGTGAATGTGATATCATACTAATGTGCCCATGCCCATGTATATGTTGTTTTCATAACATGTACCTATAAAAATGTTTACATCTGAGTACACTTGTAGTTGTACAGTAAGTTATACTTGCAGTAGTATGTGCACCGAAATATCGAAATATTCAAATACCAATTATTAATTTTTTTTTTTCTTCAGAATGTTAACTAAATTTAGAATGGATTTCACACCAGCTGCTGCATGAAAAGAAATATTGTCACACACTGTGAAAGTTTCAGAAACACATGCATGTATCTTAGCCACACAGTACTGTTCATTTTGGATATTTTTGCAGGTACAGAATTTTTAAATTTATGTGTGGAGTAACATTTGTTTTGCCTATTAAGAATATTATAATGATTTAAAAAAGAAGTCAAAAAAATAAATGCATTTACTATCTATAGTGAATAATCTAAAACTATAGCCATACCAGGCTTATTTAGCTATTCATGAAATAATAACATATCACTGCGAATTCTTTGTAATTTATGTCGCTAGGACATACATGTATATTACATAACTATTAAATTTATAAAATTATGAATTTTGAGTCCAAGCTGTACCATACACTTTGGATTTTAAAAGCTAGATTTATATAGTCAATATTTTTTTTCTATTTCAGATCCTTGCCTTGAAGAGTGAATGCTTGGATAATAACTTTGAACAACCACACACATTACAGATGAAGAAATGTTACTTTGAATATATAATAAATAAAATTAATAAAATTCTCCTAAAATTGATCTGTACTAGACTTCATGCTCCAATCTCCAAGAGCGGGGAGGGGGGGGGGGGGGTTAAATTGCTTTTGTTTTGATAGTTGTCTGCCTGAAGCATTTAGCCGAGCATGAGAGGGCTTTCAAGGTCAACATGTACACAAATCTCTATGTGCATGGCAAGAGCAGATACGAAGATTTGAAATTTAAGCTTGACTTTGCTTTCAAAAGATACATGTAGCTACTGACACCTGCATGGTATGTAACAAAGACACGTAAATAAATTATTGTTGTACTTGCAGAACATCTCGTACAAGGTGGCTGTTAAGGAGAGGTCCCATAATACCAGTTATTAAAATGTCGATCACTCTTATGGTGTTAGGAAAAAAAAATGACATATAATCTCAAGCTCCTGGCAAGAGTTATTCACGCACCATTAATTTGTTCAAGCTTTACAATTATTTTATTTGATATCTGCAATGCAGAAAAAAATAAGATTGGGTCATCGGTCAAATAACAAATTTGAAATACTGAAAATATTCAAAAAATTTGCTTAATGCTTACATCAAATTTGTCATAGGAAAGTCGTTTATCTAAATTTTGGTGGATCACTTTGTCTGTTGTCCCCCCCCCCCCACATCATGTTGTCACGAAAATATCGGGAGTTATGAAACAAGGTAGGATTGCTACTCGACCATTCCGAGGCACATTTATTGATCATATACGTACAAATGTTTGTAACGACAAGGATCCGATATTATAATAAAGGAGTAACCTTTCAAATGTTTTGAAAGGCGAATTAAGGGAAACATGATTGCTGCATGAAATCCGGCTATAGATTTGACCCAAAAAAATCTCTGAATTTTGAATCTGCTGTAAATAATAATCCTGTCTGGACGACTATCAAATAAATTCATGATCTGAAAATGCAAAAAAAAGGAGAGAAAACAAAACCACCCAAAACAAAGCCGTTATACATACACTGAAAAGTCCTCCAGCCCGACCCACCCCCTTTCCCGGCCCCATATATCAATGACCGCTCTTTAAATTTCTGTCAAACACGCTACCATGTATTTCGTCGATCTCATGAAGAATTTATAAGTACTAATTCACTTTCAGGGGACATGGAATTCAAATAAAACATATGAAATCTAATTAAATAAAATCGAGCAGAAGATTCCCAATGTCAGTGCAGCGTGGGCGATGAATAGAAACTCGAGGTCACGCTTTACTTTCAATTTTCATCAACTTTTGCATGCAAGTTGTCAATTATAAGTGCTTTTCAATGTCAATGTCAGCTACGCTTTTACATGGGTTGTGTTTTTATTTATTTATTTTTCTTATAGAAAATATACACTGAAAATGTTTTAAAAAAGAAAAAGAAAAGAAACAGTGCCTTTGCGTCTTCTGACACATTGAAATTAAATTTAAAATCAGTATGAAAGTATACCTAAATTTTAATGTTAATATGACAATGGACATCATCCACGGAATTTGCCGATTCCTCTATTTGCAATCTAGATCAAATTTTGTTTTGTTTTTTTTTTTCTGCTGAGAAACAAACATCAGTTTCATTATTTTTTTACCCTTATTTTTTCCCCGATGTCTAGAAAAAATAATATTGGATCTAGAACTACCTGTTGTCCAGAGACCATAGGACTATAAGGTATCGTTTCTTAAAATAAGAAACCAGAGAATCCATAAAATAAAGAAATTTTGGTATAAACAGTGAAGAATTTATGTATGTTATCGATCCCATTGCGGTCAAAGGCGTCATAAGTCGAACAAGGTTTTTTTTTCTTTCACGGTAATGATTATTAAAGGGACGTATAATGTATGTAAGTAAATATTACGAGTTAATATAATCAATCCATGCAATTCCTATGCATGTCCGATATTATACAGCATCATGTTAATCTCATGTATATTGGGTTCATGGGTTAGTACGGTAACCGGCAAGACCGACACCCCGGCGTTGCGCCCTCTCCCCCCCCCCCCCCTTTTTCCGCGATTCACCCCTCAATATACAAAAAGTGAAATGAAACTTTAACAGAATTAAATAAATATTGCATTTTTTCATAAGTTGAAATGAAAATTTTATTCAAATTAACATTTATTTAAAAAATTAAAACGGGATTTACAGAGAGCGCGATTACGTCCCTTGAATAAATCTGATTCCACAGAACGTTTATTTGGTAAACGAACGAACTACCGATTAGCACCTGTCAGAAAAACTGCAACGGCGCAAGATGTTACCGTACATAAATTTAAGTGAAATTTGGCACACATTTTAAGAGATAGGTGTTCTTCAATAATTCAACTGGGGGAAACGTTTACATTCTATATTTTCTTTTAAATTTTCTGCCATTTGTGCCAGTGTCGATAATATTTTATGAAATGGGTATATTTTTCTCGATTTTTCAAGTAGTCGTTCTTTATCAAAGATTTCCCCAGCAAGAAATAGGTAAATGAAACCCCCCTTTGTAGTATGGTATCAATATTTTCTTTGAATGATAAGGTTTCACCTTGCGCCATCTGATTTTGTATGACCAATGTTGATCTACGAAAATATACGTGTCACGTGACAACCCGGCGTTCGGGGAGCATATATCAATAATTAACAGATAAATTATGATATAGCATCTATACTGATACATGAACTATTTCAATCCATCTTATTTGGACAATTTAATAATTCCTTGAAAATAGCTATCAAAACTGACATCAAATTTTGTCAATGACGTCATGGAAGGCCTTAAATGTGCTGCGATGTTCTGACGTCATTTTCCCTGGATGACGCAAAACAAAGGAATATCATCGTATTTTACATACAAATCTTCAAAATTCATCTATGATCCAGGCCTCACCCACGATATTTCTTATGCAAATTTAAAGGCCGATTAGATATCCATCGATTGTTACATAAATTATCATGGCCAAGGCCTGGATCGATACTTAATATCATAAATTTCTATCGAAATTTCGCTCATTTATTGATATTTTCAATAATTTCATCGTTTTTCGACATTTTTAGCGACGTATTATTATTATAGGACTGTGATATCAAAATAAGCTTTCCTGATATGGATTCACCATATATTTGACATTTTAAAAGCTAGAATATTATGGAAATATAAACAACTTTGAAAATAGGGCTGATATTGCAGGTTCCCGCACCTACTTCTTTATCTGTTATCTGTTCTCAAATGAAACTACGATGTATAACAGAAAAAAAAGCAATCAAATGAATGCTTGTGTCGCCTGCGAAGCGGGTGGACTTTTTTTCTAGAAAGTGGATCAAAATTATTGGTATCAGTAGAAAAGTCTTGTCAAATGAAATTCATTTGAAATATGAGACCTCTTAATTACAAATTAAAAGATATGGTCATTCTCAAACACATGTGAAATACCAAAGCCCTATCACGAACCAATCAAAAGATATATACAATCTCAATTTTTTGAAAAGTAGGTCAAATGTCTAGGTCAAAGTCACAAGGTAAAAAATTATGGTATGTGTAGAAAGGTCTTGCCATCAAGATTGCACGCGTGAATTATCAAAGTTCTAACACTTACCAATCAAAAGATATATACATTGATTTCTTTTTTTTTTAAGTAGGTCAAATATGTAAATCAAGGTCACTATGTCAAAAATAATGGTATGTGTAGGAAGGTCTTGTCACAAGGAATACACATATGAGATATCAAAGCCCTATCACTTACCAATCAAAAGTTATGGGCTGTGACACCAAAAGTGTGATAGACAGACAGACGGACGGACGGACAGACGGACAGCGGACAAAGTTATCCCTAAGTGTCGCTATGCTTCGCAGGCGACACAAAAATGTAACGATATTGGTCGCTCGAAACAAAATTCTTGATCGGAAAACTTAATGTATGTTTGTTCAATTCTTTTCTATATCAATTGACCAAAGGGCAAATAACCAACGGACAAAGTTTTTAAAATACGAGAGCCCTTTATTTATTTGTGGTCCTTTACTTTTGCCGGTGTTATAAATGAGTTTTCCCTCATAGTAGCTCTTTCCCCCGGTAAAACTGCTATATAGTAGCCCCCCCCCCCCTCCCTGTCGAAAAAAACTGCGAAATCATTTTATTATATTGAGTTCAATGAGATTTTCAATGGGTCATGATATGGATCTAACCCTAATATCTCTGCTTGTCTGATAATCTGTCTGTGTATCTGTCCATACGTCCGTCTGCGAGTCCGTCGTGTTTCTTTCGACCAATAAAAAAAACTTTTATATAAATCTTTCAATGTTTTATATGTCTCTGTGTGCTTCCTGTCTGCGTAAAGGGTCTGTGTCTTTTTTCTGTTAGTCTTTCTGTCTGTATCTTTCTGTAAGTATAAATCTTTCTGTGGCTGTATGTGTGAAAGGGTATGTCTGTAACAGTTTTTTGTCTGTCTGTCTGTCTGTCTCTCTAACAGTATGTCTATCTCTGTTTGTCTGTCTGTCTGTCTGTCGGTCTGTCTCTATTTGTATGTCTGACTCTTTCTATTTGTGCTTGTTATGTGTCTATATATTGGTGCTTTAATGTGAGTGTCTGTCTATGTGTCTGTTAGTTACTGTCCGTAATTGCTTGTGTAAGTTTGTGTAAGTGTTAGTTTTTCCGTCTGTAAATGAGTTAATATGTCTCTCTGTCCGTCCGCACGCCCGCCTGTCCGTCCGTCCTTTAGTCCATCTGTTTGAGTGTCTGATTTACTGTTTTTCTGTTCTTCAATCTAACTGTATATCTACATAATCTGTTTGTCTGTAGGGATATCTAAATAAATCTTACGCAAAAACATTCTCTGAGAGGTAAAGAATGAATGTCTGGATACATGTCAATATTAAGTGAAGGCCAATTTTCTATGTTAAAGTCAATACTTGAAATAAATCAAGTCTAACCATCATGTTTATTCATAGGTTCATGTAATATTACAAATATATTTGTACAAAATAGTTCATTTTAAGAGATCAAGTTCAAGGTCAAATCTCAAAGGGTAATAACTGAAATGAGGTCTACCTCCATGTTAAGTTTAAATGTTATATTTTGAATTATTTTATGTACGATTCTACGATGTAGTGAAATCTAAAAAATATATCGCAAATGTCAATGTCTAGGTCAAGGTCGATATTTGAAATAAAGTCAACCCAATATTTTCCTTGTATTGGTACAATAGATCTTTACATTTTTCAAGGTCAAGCAGTAAAAGTAAAAACTCTGCATGAATACAAGATCCCACAGGAAAATAAAAACTCCTGTGATATTTTTTCTTTTCTAATTAAAGGTGAATATCTCGAGTACAAGCAGTGTACACTAGGTAAAAGAGATGTTGAACATGACTCAGTAAGTTATCCCCTACCTAATAAAAGTATTCATTGAGGTATCCTCAAAGAAGTATGGGTTAATTTTAAATGAAAAAGCACGCTCACAATTATTTTGCCAACTATTCTAGGACTATGAATAAAGCGTTTGCTTTTTTTGAGACAAGGAAACTAAGAACTAATAAAATGAAATTCCTGGCTATATAGCAGTTTTTCCGCGACGGGGGAAAATCGACTACTTGGTGAGTGTCACTGCTGGTGGAGCAGGATTCTCCGATGGCACATGTAGCCAAGTTCGATCGATTTCGGTTCATCGTTTCTTCAACGCACTCTAAAATTTCTGTTATCATAAGTTCTTGAAATTTCTAAAACGTGGGTCATGTAGCATCATATCCCACTCATCCTGCTACGTCTTTCGGTACGCTTTTTCGACATAGTAACTTTCATACTTTATGGCATATCACATTGTTTAGATTTGAGGATCACTGACGAGGGTTAAGTACAAGAAACGTGCATGTCTGGTCCATGCTGCCAATTTATCTGTTCTTAAATTATGCTATTCAATTTGAAAACGTTTAACATTTCTACTAAATGTTTTTCTTGTTCTTTCATTCTTACTTTCCTATAGAACATATGAAATAACGACGAATCATCAAAATAATGATAGCGGTAATTTTCATGCATTTCTGAAATCGTAGGTCATTGGTTCAGAGTACGTGTTCATATTTCATAGTTAAGATTAGGGATCACCGACAACGCTTAGATAACCGAAATGTGCATGTCTGATCCATGCTGCAAATTTATCCGTTCTTAAATGTGAAGACGTTTAACATCTGTAAAAAAATATTATGACTTTGTATAATTTCATTGCTAGTACATGTGCCTTTAGATAAAATTTCCGTTCTAATTTTTATAGATGAATAAAGAGCACATATTTTAATCTCTTTTCTAATAACATGCACTGATTTACCTTAACAACGAAAAACTATAACTGACCCGCTTTGAACACTTAGATAAGCACATGTATCAAATACGTTGACGGAAATTGAATAGTACTACGTCTTAAGTAAGATTTGAAAACAAAGGTATTGATAAATTGAATCTTGGTCAAATTTTGAATCACAAAACTGTCACAGAAAAACCCCACCATATTTCAAAAGAAAAGAAACTCCTTGTATTTCTTATAGCTACACACCAACAGTTGCATCTAAAATTTACAATTACAAACGATTCCTGCAGTGTATTGATTTAAGTAATCCCTCACTACATCCACTTGCGAATGTTCTTTATCGGATTTTAACTACTCTCCTTGTGGACACGTTATTACTGGTGACCTTAGTATATTCAAGAACGACAAGTTGAGAGAATTGTTAAAATAGGGTCCCAAATACAGAGAAAGTTACTCCTATACATTTAACCAAATTTTCAAAATTATCATGGACTCTTGTGAGGAATATGCAGGGATGGGCAAAGAAAGAGGACGTACAACTCGACACCCTTTCCGAATGGATAAAATCCATCAGAGGGTTACTTGTATCTAGAATTTACCGATTAAAATCAATTGTGAACACCAGATTCGAGTCAATTTTAAAGACCCTGAGGTTATCACAGGGCTTACCTACCTCTAAGAACATTACGTCATCACACCAGCAGACCAAGCCTCAAATAATTACACATTTTCTTGCAAAAAGTACTTTTTCGAAAATCTTGTTAAAAGTTGTTTATAAATTCGACACCTTGAAATTCCACTTACACCCCAATAAACCTTTCTATCTCTGAAATGATAGATAACCACAAGCTTCCTTTGGCTTCGACACAAACAATTTAGATTTAGATTTACCATACTTATAATGTATATCTAAAATGCATAAGAATCCGTACAAACAACGTACATGTATCATCGCTGGTTCCTCAAAATGTTCTACTAAATCTAAATCTTACTCACCAAAGTTTTGTCTGAAATCAAATCTGGATTTCAAAAATATTGTTCGACAGTATATTCCCGTAGCAGTATCAACCAGATGTGGATTTTAAAGAATTCGAAGGAACTTTTAGAACATCTGAAATCCATTAATTTTAGTAGAGTCCATTCAATCAAAGCCTTTGATTATTCGGCACTTTACACTACAACGTTCTAAATTGAAAGAAAGACTCGAAAAAGTTATAAGTAATGCGTTTACAAACAAGAACGACAATCGCGAATACATGTACAAATTTATTGTTGTTAATCATGACAAAACCTACTTTAGGGTCCGTCGATGCTCAATTAAGTGCTCTATTGAGAGTGGTGTCGAGATTATAGTCATGATCTTCTTTAAATCATTTGTGTCACACTTATGCCCTTTGTCGTGTGCAGCTCGTAAAAAAAGTTCCCCGCGAGGGGATTGACAGTAAGTGTTTTGAATACGCGTGTTCATATCTCAGTTGATTCGCTATTCCAGAGCAAGTACCAAATATACAGATTTTATTCTGAGAGCTAGGCGTCTTTCAGATAAGCTTCTTAGTCAGGGATAACTATCTGACCGACTAACATTGTCACTAAGAAAGTTCTACGGTCGATATTGGGAACTCGTCATACACATTGATGTCCCACTCTCCAGAATGGTGGATGATATTCTGTCATAGACCATTTGTACCATCCAACCAAAGATTATACTTTATATCGTCCAAATGGAGGTAACCGGATGTGACAATTCTTCCGAAATGAAGCGATGGGTGTTGCATCCAAGCGGGAGATGCTGACTCTTCTTTGGCACCTAGTCTCACTCTCTATCGGGAGTTCGCTTCTTTTCATATGGTGGAGGTTTTTGTTTTTTGCATTGGTTCCTGTTTTACCTTGATTTTGTATGCCTTCGGTTTCTGATTTTTGGAATTATCGATTTTGTGCTGTATATACGGATATGGTCATTATCCATATTTGTCATTTCACCACATTGTTGGACATACTAACTTTCACAATCTTTTGGCCATATTATTACATTGTTTAGATTGAGGATTACTGACGAGGTTTAAGTACCCGAAACGCGCACGTCTGTCGTCCATGCGGCAAATAAATCTGTTCTTAATTACAGAATGCTATTGAATTTGAGGAAGTTTAACTATGACATAACAGAAAAATGTAACGATGTCGCTCTCTCGAAACAAAACTTCTTGAACGGAAAACTAAGCGTATGTTTGTTTATCCTGTCTATATCAATTGACCAAAAAACAAGTAACCAGCTATATTTTTTTAAACGACACTCAATCACTAACATGGGGACCGTTAGTTATGCCGATATATACCAATATATGCTAATGATATATACCTATCAAAAACAGAAAAGCACATCATATTCTAATATAGTGATTTTCTCATTGATCATAAAAAACAGTTTTCTTTTTACATCGCTCGTTTAACCACGGATAAAACAAAATTTGACATGCATTTGTGAAATTTGAGTGGATCGAGGGTACCTGGATCCCCTCCCCTCTTTTTTAATTAATATTCTATTATAGATTAACAGTCATTTCTTATTTCAATGGTCATTTTTATAGTTAAAAACATTAAAAAAAATCTATCAATTCAATCAAATGAAAGTCAAACACCACAGCCGAAATAAGATTCCAAAAATAACAATCGAAAGGCTTACAAATTCTTCAAAATATATAAAACAGAACTTTCTCACGCGAAAAGAATAATCGGACAGACAGACAGACAGACAGACAGACAGACAGACAGAGACAATGACACAGCTCCATTGAATCACGATGGACAACTTTATTTTAATAAGAATTTCTAGAGTTCAGCGCAAATGTGGAATGCACTGTAATTGGCGGTATTAAAACGCTCCGTGTTAATTTGCAAAGTGAAACATAATCATTCAGATATTACAAGAATCTTGTTACTTATTTTTTGCAAGTAAAGTGTCTATGTACTTAAAACCAAAAAGGAAGCTTGACGCGTATTTTAACTGTCTTCGAATTCGATTATACAAACACAAGGGGAGGTAGTTTGGCCACAGTATAAGAACCTAGTATAAGAAAATTACCAAAATGACTGCATGTAGCGCCACCCTGACAAATTTCGATGAAGAAATTATTGCGCACACTGTCACTGAAAAATACAATTCCATTGATCCTAAAGCCTGCCAAACAAAATAATTTCTTTGGGAATCTCCTATTAAAAACCAGAACACAGCGATCAATGAAGAGTAAGAAACTTGGAAATCATTTCCACAACAAATAAACGAATCAACTTTGTATAGATATTTTAAAACTATATACAAAATTCTAGACTGAAGCTGTTTACATGAGTTCTGCGTCGCATAAATTGATTTTAACAGCGCCACCTACAATGAATTTCAATTTTACAAACACCTCTAAGGAGATTGAAATAAAATAATCAACTTAGACATTCTGCAAAGAGGCAGAAATGAAATCCCCAACTAGACGAGATAGATAATTATATAATGTCCCGGGGAGAGTAAGCATCTCCTCTTTGCTAACGAGACTCGTCTTTATGCCGTGCAGAAAAAGTTATATCCGGTAAATTGTTTTGGGTGGCTCAAACCTTAAATACCTTCAAACATAGAGGAATACGGAATGTTATAATTTTCAATATTTTCAATGAATCGTCCAAACACGTTTGCAGTGACAAAGTCAGTCGATGATGCATAATGGTTATGCATGTTCACCGCGTGGGATCGAAACGTATGATGTTACGGGTGTTTTTATTATTTTCTCATTATTTAAGTGATACTGCACAAAATTGATGAGACGTTGCAGTAGGGTAATGCCTAATAAGTAACTCCATATCGTTTATATACCTGAAAAGTCTATAGTTTTTGCAAACACTTCAAGAGTTCGTCAAAGGGCATGGTTTTCTGTCATCGACAAACTATTGAAGTGTTTGCAAAAACTATGAAGTTTTCATATACCTGGATCATATGGATTGTATTATTAGGCATCGCCCTGCTGCAACGGCTCATCAGTTTTGTAAAGTTTAGTTTAGAAAATGAAAAAATACCAAAAAACTATGTAAAGAATCACAACACCATACGTTTCGATCCCACGCGGTGATGTTGATCTGGTGACATGGATAGTCCAATTTTACAATTCTTTTCTTGACAACAAATTGAAATCAAATATCTTACCATTTCATAAGCAGGGCCTATATCTTAATGACTTTTCTATATATATTGAAATCGTACGGAAGCCATACAAATAATACCTGACAGTTATTCGGTCTCAAAGTCCAGAAGGCAAGGCCAAATCGCGAGAATTCCCATCAGAACGGCTGCGAACTCCGGAATGAACAAAACTCCGAAGTGAGACCAGGTGTCCGGGGAGAGTCAGCGTCAACTTTTAGGTAACATTTTTGTCAAAATACGCTTTCCTCATAAAATATATACATGTATTCAACAAAGGGAAGAAACCGGTAGAAATATACATTCCTGTTTCATTTTATTTCAACTTCATCGACATCACACATTCTTATTTTTGTAATACTATGCGATTGAAAAATAAGCTGTACGTGATGCCAAAATTCATATTTTCTGTTGCACTTGAATAAAGAGACTTTATTGAAATACAAAAAAATAAATATATGTTCATGAAGATCATAAACGTTTCCTTTGTCCTATCGTGGTACCAAGGACACATTTACATAGAACACATGTAGGATAGGATGTTGAAACTCTTGAAAGAAAAAAGGAAATATCTACATACAGTTCATATTTCTTTTTATTGATTATGTACCCATATAGAATTAAGTGACTTTGTGTAAGAAAGAGTTCAAACCCGAAGAATGTACCTGTACTTAATTAAAATGGACAACTTACAAAATAAAAATTTAATTAAGAGCACAAAAATATTATATCAGGCATAATTGTATTGCTTGTGCTTTTAAATAAAAGCTCCGTTCTATTTTCTTGTCAATTCTGTAGTTGAATTTGGTACACACAGCTGGGTCGAAAACTTTTCTTGTATAACAAGAGGAATAACTCCAGATCCGACTCCGGAGACGAAATTTCCGTTTAAAAGGAGAGCATATCAAATAAGGAGCTTAAAATCTGTTCTGAAAAGACAAAATTCAAAATGCAAAATTTGAGAAAATGTTTAGGTAAAAGTAATAAGTATGTTGATCCACATAAGAATCTAGTGTCATTCTGCTACGTCTTTCGGTACATTTTGGACATAATAACTTGTTGTATCTGTTGTGTAAAGTACAGTACTCCAAAATACTTGAACTCATCGTGGAATTTCACATCACGCTTCTAATTACGCTGAGCTTGTGTTTTGGTGTTCCTTGTCCCTTTTGCATCTGTTGTTGTGCTTGTCTGCTCTGTGTTTTGCATGAGTTGTTTGGCTTTAATCATCTCCCTTTATTGAGATAAATTATATATGTAGTGTCGCACTTCGTGGTTCATTGATGTGATGTTATTATCGTTGTATCCGCCTTTTTTGTTTCTCTTTGCTGGTCGTTTTTATGTGTATGTGTTCCGCTATAATCATTCCCATGTCATCATCTCGGCGATCTCATTCTTATCTATAAACATAACTGTAAATTTTAAAAACATTGTCAAGGGGTCTTGGCATAAAGCGAATGTCATATTTAGTAAAAAAAAAATCTTTTTAGAAGAATGCACTATTGCAAAAGAGAGACATCGATGTATTCGGATTGACATCGATGTATTCGGATTGACATCGATGTATTCGGGCTGACATCGATGTATTCGGGTTGACATTGATTTATTCGGGTTAACATTGATGTATTCGGGTTGACATCGATGTATTCGGGTTGACATCGATGTATTCGGGTTGACATCGATGTATTCGGGTTGACATCGATGTATTCGGGTTGACATCGATTTATTCGGGTAAAGGCTGTGCGCATGTTATCTGGATAACCACAAAGTTTGCAATAAATGTAGAGTAATGTAGTGCAATTCGGCTCCAAAAGCGAAGTGGCATAACTCCTTTCATGTGTATTTGCACGGTTTGCTTACATGTTGATGCTCTTGGCACGAGTTCCTTTTGAACTACTTGGTGAGTGTCACTGCTGGTGGACCAAGAGTCCCTGAGGGCACATGTAGCCAAGTTCTACCCATTCTACTACGTCTTTTGGTACATTTTTGGACATAATTTTCATACTTTTTGGCCGTATTACATTGTTTAGACTTAGGATCACTGACGAGGGTTTAGTACCCGAAACGTGCATGTCTGGTCCATGCTGTAAATCTATCAGTTCTTAAATGATGCTATTGAATTTGAAGACGTTTAACATTTGTTTGACCTATTGAGCTGTTTATTGGAAAATAACTTTGTTTTGCATGTTTGTTTTTTTTTTCATTCTGTCTAGTGCATGTGTATTCCATCATGGTCACTGCCATGTAGTCTTGTTTGAGATCCTCCATTTGATTCTATTTCAACATTTTCCATTTGCTCTAACATTCCTGATGAATTAGTGCTCAGCGCAGAAAGGTACATTGATCTATCAATGCATTAAATGGGATGGGGAAAAATGCGGGATTGTCCGATCGTGATAGGGTAAACCTGTTCTGAACTACTTAACATTGTCAAAAAAATTCCGAATATAACATGCACTGATCTACCTTAGCAACGAAGCATGGTTCCCATCCCGATAAACTCATTAATCAATGTCCAAAAGGGGAGATTTGACGGAAATTAAATATTAATTTACGTAACAACACAAAGACCTTCTTGATCGGGAAACTAATGTCTGTTTGTTCTAACCTTGCCTTTACCAAACAGACAAAGCACTTTGCCTTTTTTATCAAATACGAGACCTCTTAATATTCACATATTTAAGTTTCGTAATGGGGTCTATCCATATTTTAGCCGGTAAATAATATAATTATGCTTATGATGTAAAGCCTTTTTTCTGTTTCAAATTCCATTTTTTAAATGAATTTCGAAATGCCGTCCAAGTAAAATCTTTTAACAAAAATCATTTGAGGTTTTCTAGAAGTAATGAATCCATGAAGTTATGAAAATTCCCAAGTCGCAGATAAGCAGACTTTTATTTCATAATAGACATAACGAATTGCCATATAATGTTATGTACGCACAAGTCATTATAGCGCATAAAAAAAAATAAAAAATTAAAAAAAAGTCTATGAAAACAATTGTTTGTATATATAATACAAAATTTACTGGCAAGACATTTATTATGGTCACAAACAAAGCAAAAATTTCACTGTAAATCATTTTTATAAAAAAGTAACAAAAACAAAATTGAATAAATACTCACATGATTCATTTACCATGACTCGAACATATTTATACACTGAGGTGATTTTGTGGCCTTTTTGTAAACAGCAACTTGTTGCGTAAGTGTGCTGTAATTGGTTGCAAAGTTACTACAACTTATCAAACCACCATCGTAATTTGTTATTTCTAGTTCTTTTTCAAGCAGTTCTCTATTGTAAAGTTTGTTTCTATGGAGATGACCTTCAAAGTTTCCAGCACCTGTGGTTTGATGAATGGACGGATTCGATTCGGTGGCATCAATAACTAGCACCCGGTTTGCGCGCGCATGCATAATTATATAATTGTCATAAGCGACTCTCCCTACTACAACTTCCGCTAAATCATTCAGTGGAAAGTCAGGAGAAATAATGAAATAGTCCACGGCGTCGTCTCTTCCGATAACACCGTTATCGATTCCAAACCTTAGAACTGCACTTTCGTTTTCAGAATATTTTACTTCTTTTATGTAAGTGTCAGTACGTCTACCAACTATTAAAACTGGACGTTTGTTTTCCTCTTTGAATGCTAAAATTTTAAGTAACGTTTTCATCAATAAAGGAGTAAAAAGAATATCACTATTAGAATAACCATAAAAGTCAGTTTTCTTAGTTTCTATCGCTTGTTTAAACATGTCTTTGAAAAGCGGAATATTTTCGTCCGTTGCGGTTTGTACTGGTAGAATTTTCCATCCGTTTCCTTTTGCGTGATTATGCAGCTGAATAGTTGAATTTCCAAACACTATAGAGGTAACACAAGGTCCGAATGACCGCCAGTTTCGTATTGTATTACGTAATACAGTCGTTTTGTTACGATCATTGCCCCATGTAGTGAATAATGTCAATAAATTCCTATCCAACTTTTCATATTCATTCCAGGGAATTTGGTAAGATTTCATGATATTTCTTTTCTCTGTCGTTTGGACAAAGATATATACAGGTATATATAAGTATGTCAAAAGTGAACATATCGTGATAGAAATTATAAGGTGTGACTTCTTCTGCCTTTTTATGATATGAAACACCTGCGATGCTGCGTTTTGAATCATCTTTATCTTACATTTCTGTCACATGACCTGAAATAAAATGTGAAATTACTATGCAATTTTTCACTTTAATTTTTGTAACGAATGATTGCGTTTGAGAAGCAACATGTAAATTCAAACAATAAAATCTGTGTTTGTGAAACACGAATGCCCCCGTTGGCGTCTTTGTCAGTAAAACAGATGAAAAATTGTTTCACATTTGACGTCAAGGTCACAAGGTCAAATTAAGTATCCATGGAAAAGTCTTGCCACACGGAATTCATACGTGAAATATGAAAGCCCTATCACTTACATTTCAAAAGTCATAACCAAGGCTAAATTTTTTTCAAAAGTAGGTCAAACTCCAAGGTCAAGGTCACAAGGTCAAAAATTTTGGTATCCATGGAAAGGTCTTGTCACAAAAAATGCGCAGGTGAAATATGAAAGCCCTATCACTTACCATTCAAAAGTTATGGCCAATGTTAAAGTTTTTCAAAAAAGTAGGTCAAACTCCAAGGTCAAATATTTTGGTATCCATGGAAAGGTCTTGTCACAAGGAATACACATGTGAAATATGAAAGCCATGTCACTTACCATTCAAAAGTTATGGCCAAGGTTAAAGTTTTTGCAGACAAACAGACAAACAAACAGACAGACAGATAGACCAAAAACTATATCCCCCGAATGTTCGATTACGGGGGCATAAAAATATTTGTAATGAAGGTAATTGATATGTAAAGGTTAGAGTCAAGGAGTTTTGATCATTCAATTACATAAATGTATTTAGAAATTAAGGAGGGGATCAGGATCCAGTTGGAATTTGCTAAAAATGTTGATTTCACCGGGGTTTTTTTTAATGCGTAACTATACCTTTTCTCAAAATCATAGGAAGGATCCCCCACTTGCAAATATTATATATCCGTCCATGATTTTTGTACACTATCGCAAAGAATTTGAATTTAAAAAATTACCATGCATCTCTATTTTTTTTTTTTTGTATGTGAAATGATTCATAAAGATATTGTCAAGTAGAAAATACGCCAGCCAATCAAACGGAGTCCTTATAGCGGTCATAGATGTACAATCCACACAAAACACGGGCATAGTAGAAGCTGTCTATTGCATTTGCGGAATACAAGTCAATGATTAAAAAGAACATATAATGGTATTTTTCTGCCATCAAGTTAAATTATCTTGGTATCTAGCTAATAGGTCGACCGCGTAATTGCCCACTTATGACATGCACTTATCTTATTTAACAAGTGAATGTCATAAGTGGGCAGTAACACGACCTATAAACTATATACCAAGATAATTTAAGTCAACTTTTATTTTATAATGAGTCGACTCAAATATCTGACAAGTCGACTTAATCATTTCTTAATCGATATAATTATCTGACAAGTGGATGGCAGAAATATGCCACCATAAGAACATACCATAGGTGGACATAGATATGAATCTTCGCGGGCAAGACTGATCCACATGCGTTACTGTACCAGATGTTATAAGGCAGATAGGCAGGCAAACGGACGGACAGACAGACACCAGCTCAACATAAAAGGAAAGTCACGATAGGAAATAAAACTGTCTTAAGAGTCCTTGAACATCTTTATCCCTGAAATTTAAGAAATAATATGTCAATTAGATACATATAAGTAGGGCATGCACTTAAAATTTCAAAATTTCGTCATCTCAGTATTTTTCGAAAAAAAAGCTGACGAATAGTTAACGAAACTTTCGCATTTAGCTTTCAAAATTTCGTCATCTCGGCGTTTAGCTTTCGACTGGTCGGGCTGTAGACAAACAACTTCATCAAGAAGCATTAATTGTCTTTTTATGGGTAAGCTTCGTAATCGATCCGCTTTCTTCATTTCTCAAGAGAAGAAAATAAAAGTGTATCGATCAGTCTGATGTGAAGATGAGTACAAGTGGCATAAATTAAAATATGGAGCATGAAACAGTTTATACAGATATCCATGTGTTACATATATGATATGATATAATATAATATAGCTGCAACAAGATCATTATCAAATGATACCGTAACATGGTAACTAATAATTATTAATAAATGTGTAAGTAATAACTCGGTATTATCAAAGCAAATAAAATCCGTGACCTTTACTTCTGACATTGTCAACCTAGAAATGATAAACAATCTTTTCCTTGCAAAACCAATAGTAGAGATGTCGAAATCTGTTTCTCTCTTGTCAGACATTTAAGTTATTTTGTCAATCCAGACTGACTAAAGTACTCAAACTTTTGTCAGTCCGAATGAATTTTTGTCGGACATTTCTTTCGGACTGACACTTTTCGACATCTCTAGTGTTACATTACATCTACAGGCTGTGACATTCTCATATCTCAATAACTAGAAGTGTATACTTATCACCAAGTCACCCTACTAGTCTATAAAGAACGCTAAATGTTTCTTTCCTTGCTTTTTCGAATGCCCCTTCTGTTTCATAACAAAAGTTAAGACATTGACCTTGAAAATCTTACGGGTTCTTTCCTGAAAATTTGTGAACACCATTGTTAAGTTGAATATGACCTAGACATTTTACTTTTTTCCTTGAAAAGTAATATAATTTTCTGGTGCTGATGATGATTGTGGTTGTGGTGGTGGTGGTGGTGGTAATGATATCGTGGTGATGGTAGTGGTAATGATTGTGAAGATAGCGATGGTGATGGTGGTAGTGGTGATTGTGGTGGTGGTGGTGGTGGTGGATGATGGTGATGGTGGTGGTGGTGGTGGTGGTGGATGATGGTGGTGGTGATGGTGGTGGTGGTGATGGTGGTGGTGGTGATGATGGTGGTGGTGGTGATGGTGGTGATGGTGGTGGTGGATGATGGTGATGGTGGTGATGGTGGTGTTGTTGGTGATGGTGGTGGTTGTGGTAATGGTGGTGATGGTGATGGTGGTGTTGTTGGTGGTGACGGTGAAGGGGTGATGGTGATGGTGGTGGTGATTATGATGATGATGATGGTGGTGCTGGTGCTGGGGAGATGGTGGTGGTGGTGACGATGATGATGATGATGATGATGATAGTGGTGGTGCTGGTGCTGGTGCTGGGGAGATGGTGGTGGTGGTGACGATGATGATGATGATGATGATGATGATGATGATGATGATGATGATGTTGGTGGTGGTGGTGCTGGTGCTGGTGATGGGGAGATGGTGGTGGTGACGGTGATGGTGATGATGATGATGGTGCTGGTGCTGATGATGATGATGATGATGATGATGGTGGTGGCGGTGGTGATGATGATGATGATGATGATGATGATGATGATGATGATGATGATGATGATGATGATGATGATGATGATGATGCTGGTGGTACTGGTGGTGGTGGTGGTGGTGGTGGTGGTGGTGGTGGTGGTGGTGGTGGTGATGATGATGATGATGATGATGATGATGATGATGATGATGATGATGATGATGGTGGTATATGGCACGATATAAAAAAAAGTGCAAATTTTTATCCTTTTGAGCCTGTTTCATATTTAAATGAAAAAATACAGAAATAAGTACTGGTAATGCTTTGCCTCATCCTATTTAACCTATCCATGATGAAAATATATGAAATCCGACACAAATATGCAAGTATGAGGGGTTGATTTATCCATTATCTGTCAAAATCGGATGTCCCTAACTATGGGTACTTTAGTTTTACATTGGTATTACTTTTATTCCTCTGAAATTTAAACTTGATTTTTTTCATGGGATTTGTTTTTTATATGAAAGAGATTCTGTAAATATCTTATATACCCTAAGTATACTTAGGATGAGCATTTTTTTATGATTAATATCACTGTCACTGATTATTTTGTCAGTTGTGTTACCTTTACATAAAGGAAAGAAATCACACAACTAATTCAAATATATTAGTTAGGTTCACATGTTACAATATTTTATAATTATTCATCAATTTATATATAAAATGAATTTTAATATTCCGCCAGCTTCAACTTATATGTTTAAAAGACTTTGGATAGCACTGTAAGGTTACCTTTTGCACATGTCCATTATGTTACCGTTATTGTACAATAAATGGTTGCATTTTCTGTCTTTTCCTTTTGCTTTTGAAATGAAAGTGATGAACCATGTTTACGAAGGCAAGAATTTTGAACAGTTTTGCATCTCAGATTCTACAATGTGTCTATTTGTACGAAAAATTCAGTTGTGTTACCGTCATTTGTGTTACTTTTTAAAAAACCAGAAGTTTCTGACGAGACTGTAGCTCTCCTGGTTGTTTTGTTTTAAAAGATCAATTTCCTTTCTTTTAAACCAAAGACCATTATAAGGAAGCAGGCGCTTTGATAAATTATAAGGAGCATTGCACAACAAAACAACATATCCATTAAACTGCAACTAGAGTATCACTCATGGAATTCATAATATCCAAGATAAGATATTTCAAAAAAGAATGCCATGACAATTTTTCAATATCCTAGTGGCCAGGGGCTGCTAGCTCAATGACACAAAAAATAAGATTCAAAGAGTTATATAGGAGAAAATGACCACATCCATTTTCTAAGACCCTGGGGGTCAGGTGCTCAAATAAAATATCAGAATAACAACTAGACCACAGACCCATCATATTGCAAAAAGAATTAAGTCTCTGTCATTTATAGTGTCAGAGGAGTTGCGAGCACAAGATTACATAGTTATATAGCCATTATAGGTGAAAATGACCACACCCATTTTCTAAGACCCTGGGGGTCAGGGGCTCAAACAACATATTAGGTACACAACTAGACCACAGACCCATCATATTGCAAAAAGAATTAAGTCTCCATCATTTATAGTGTCAGAGGAGTTGCGAGCACAAGATTACATAGAGTTATGTAGGTAAAAATGACCACACCCATTTTCTAAGACCCTGGGGGTCAGGGGCTCAAACAAAATATCAGGTGCACAACTACACCACAGACCCATCATATTGCAAAAAGAATTAAGTCTCCATCATTTATAGTGTCAGAGGAGTTGCGAGCACAAAATTACATAGAGTTAAATAGGTAAAAATGACCTAACCCATTTTCTAAGACCCTGGGGGTCAGGGGCTCAAACAAAATATCAGATGCACAACTACACCACAGACCCATCATATTGCAAAAAGAATTAAGTCTCCATCATATATAGTGTCAGAGGAGTTGCGAGCACAAGATTACATAGAGTTATATAGGTGAAAATGACCACACCCATTTTCTAAGACCCTGGGGGTCAGGGGCTCAAACAACATATTAGGTACACAACTAGACCACATACCCATCATATTGCAAAAAGAATTAAGTCTCCATCATTTATAGTGTCAGAGGAGTTACCAGCACAAGATTACATAGAGTTAAATAGGTGAAAATGACCACACCCATTTTCTAAGACCCTGGGGGTCAGAGGCTGAAACAAAATATCAGATGCACAACTACACCACAGACCCATCATATTGCAAAAATAATTAAGTCTCCATCATTTATAGTGTCAGAGGAGTTGCGAGCACAAGATTACATAGAGTTATATAGTTGAAAATGACCACACCCATTTTCTAAGACCCTGGGGGTCAGGGGCTCAAACAACAAATTAGGTACACAACTAGACCACAGACCCATCATATTGCAAAAAGAATTAAGTCTCCATCATATATAGTGTCAGAGGAGTTGCGAGCAGAAGATTACATAGAGTTAAATAGGTGAAAATGACCACACCCATTTTCTAAGACCCTGGGGGTCAGGGGCTCAAACAAAATATCAGGTGCACAACTAGACCACAGAACCATCATATTGCAAAAAGAATTAAGTTTCCATCATTCATAGTGTCAGAGGAGTTGCGAGCACAAGATTACATAGATTTTCATGACCACGCCCATTTTCTAAGACCCTGGGGGTCAGGGGCTGAAACCAAATGTCAGGTGCACAACTAGACCACATACCAAGTAGGATGCAAAAAGAATTAACTTTCTATCTCCTATGGTTTCAGAGGAGTTGCGAGCACAAGAATTGTTTACGGACGGACGGACGGACGGACAGACGGACGGACGCCGGACGACGGGGTATCGCATAAGCTCGACTGGTCTGAGACCAGTAGAGCTAATAACACAACTGATATAATTGGTAACATAATTGACACTTTATTGGAAACACAATGGACATTTGACTATCTATATTGAAATCCTCATCAAAGGAATATTAAGATTCCAAAGTTTTATTGATCTTTTGCTCAAATTACTTCTTACAAATCTATTAATGTTTCAATTTTCTCTGTGAGAAGAAAATGAATGAGTTTTAATTAAGTGTTTATTCACTTGATAACACAACTGACATTTTATGGTAACACAATGTACATTTCATGTTTCATATGGTAAAATAAGTTCAACTAAGTGATTGTACATCAACTTGACAATATTTTTGTGTGATTCGTTTCAAAGAGTGCCTATTGGAGAAGCATAATTCTTTAATTAAATAAAAGAGAACAATTATCATATTATTTCAGGAAATGATAACACAACTGACATTAAGGGGTTACACCAATGACATCATTTTATGCCAACTTCTGATACTAGTGTGGTAGAAAGGATTAATTTTGTTAACAGTACGTTTAAGGTGACATACCACTTCAGTATAGGGTCCCCTTTCAAAAACATAATAGTAACCTACAAGTGAGACTGTGCAAAACACAGATTCCTGGATGAACATTATGGACAATGACAAACAGTTAATCGTAACATAATGGACATCTGATGAAGACACAACAGAAAACTTTTTTTCTGAAATATAAAGAAGTGACAATATTGAATGGTATACAACTGATCTTCTCAAAAATGTCTTATGCTTTTCTCAATTTGTGCTTTTCATTTTCAATTTATTGATTGATTATAACTAGTTATAATGATTGGTAACACAACTGACATGATATGATGATTCACAATATTTTGAATGCAGGTCTCACTCTCATATCGGGAGTTCGCTTCTTTTCATATGGTGGAGGTTTTTGTTTTTGTTTGCTTTGATTCCTGTTTTATCCTGATTTTGTATGCCTTCGGTTTCTGATTTTCTGAATTATCGATTTTGTACTGTAGACAGGATGGTCATTATCCATATTTGTCATTTGTTAGCCTTATGGTATAACATAAGAAAAAATGAAGACAAATTAGCTTCCAAAATTTGTAAATACACTATTTTCATTGTTTTTGTGATAAAATCAGTTACATTGATACTAGGCAATATTCATTTCAGTTGACTATTATATGCACCAATATCAACAAATGCTCACATCATGAACAGTAAAGTGAAATGGAGTCTATATCGTGCTAACGCTCTAATAGAGTTTATGAAACTAGCATTTCGGTATCACTTAATATTCTTTTTCATTATTTTCTGATTTGCATGCATAAGTACACTTGAAACAATTGCTTTTTGATAAAGTATCCAAAGCAAGCATAAAGCTAGATGACAAAGCAGGCTAATTCAATGAATGTGTTACTCAAAACATCTATAAGTAGATGAAACCAGTTTGATTTTCTGATATTAGATAAGGTAAAATTGTTTTGAGTCTGTCAGCTATACATGAAGAAGCTATTTTGTACACTATATTTACTAGGGTGATTGGTCTCAAATTCTTAATAAATATTCTTGGTTTATTTTCTTTTGGAATGCACGTTATAATACCGAGAGATTGAGAGGAAGATAATTGATTTTTGTCATAACCGTCATTAAGAGACTGTAGATCGAAATCTGATATGTCACTATAGAAAAACTTATAGAACTCTATTGGGTATCCATCGCTGCCGGGACTCTTGTTATTTTTCATATTTCGTATTGCATAACTTAATTCTTCCTTTGTTATTTGACTGTTCAACCGTGAGTTAAATTGAGTTTATTTAAATATTCATCTGGTATATCATGTATATGTGATATTAAAGCTTCATTTAGGTCAATTTTATCCGTGTCTTTTTCTTGAAATAGTTGTGCATAGTATTCTTTCAAGGTCACGAGGTCAAAAACTTTGGTATCAATGGAAAGGTCTTGTCACAAGGAGTACACATGTGAAATATGAAAGCCCTATCACTTCCCATTCAAAAGTTATGCCCAATGTTAAAGTTTTTGAAAAGTAGGTCAAAGGTCAAGGTCAAGGTCACGAGGTCAAAAATTTTGGTATCAATGGAAAGGTCTTGTCACAAGGAATACACATGTGAAATATGAAAGCCCTATCACTTCCCATTCAAAAGTTATGCCCAATGTTAAAGTTTTTGAAAAGTAGGTCAAAGGTCAAGGTCAAGGCACGAGGTCAAAAATTTTGGTATCAATGGAAAGGTCTTGTCACAAGGAATACACATGTGAAATATGAAAGCCCTATCACTTCCCATTCAAAAGTTATGTCCAATGTTAAAGTTTTTCGGACAAAAAGACAGACAAGCAGATAAACAGACAAACAGACAAACAGACGGACAGGCCAAAAACTATATGCCCCCGAATCTATGATTCCGGGGGCATAAAAATGAAGAAATATGAGTAATACTATACAAGGATTTAGCACAAATATAAGGATGCATGTGAAAAGAACCATTTTTTAGTAACACTCTTTGAAAAAACACGTATGAACAAAAATGTGACATCATGTAGGTATAAATGAAAATACAGGTAAATGTTTCTGAACGCTGGTCTTTCTTACTACGACTTACTCCCTTCACGTAAGTCATACAGGTGCATGTAAGTATTATAAGCAAAAGGAAAAAAAATAATCCTGATCATGATAGTAGTGATCATTATGACCGTTCAAGCATATCACTAATCTATGTGTCTCTTTCTAACGTTCCCCCTTATAAATGAAAGCGAGCACATTACTACTAGTAATGGTGGTGGTGATAATTATTGTGATGGTGGTGGTGATAATTATTGTGATGGTGGTGGTGGTGGTGGTGATAGTGGTGGTGATAATTATTGTGATGGTGGTCGTGGTGGTAATAATTATTGTGGTGGTGGTGGTGGTGGTGGTGATGGTGGTGGTGATAATTATTGTGGTGGTGGTGGTGGTGGTGGTGGTGGTGATAATTATTGTGGTGGTGGTGGTGGTGGTGGTTATTGTGATGATGGTGGTGGTGGTGGTGATGGTGGTGGTGATAATGATGATGATGGTGATGGAGGTGGTGATGGTGATGATAATGATGATGATGGTCTTGATGATATCGTGATGGTGATGATGATGATGATGATGATGATGATGATGATGATGATGATGATGATGTTGGTTGTGGTGATGATTGTGGTGATGATTATGATGATGGTGATGATGGCGGTGGTGGTGGTGATGGTGGTGACAGTGATGGTGATAATGGTGGTGGCGGTGGTGGTGATGGTGGTGGTGATCGAGTAATGTGATGGAAGACATTTGCAATGATTACTTAGACCATAGGAATTAAATATTTTGTTTTATGTTCAGAACAGGCATGAAAATATATTAATATGAATATGATCAGTATGAAGAAATATGGAGAGGAATACTGAAACATAAAAGAAAAGTATCTTCCTTCAAAAGAGATCGATAATTCTGATTTCATTTTTTTTTAATCACTATATAATCTCCTGATATTGATGTTGGTTTTCATGCATTTTATGTCATTAAAGCTCATTTACTGATATTTCTTCCACTGAAAAATGCATGTTTATGTGTGTGTGTTTTCTGAGCAATTCTCCTTAAAGGTACCCGTCCGCGGACGTAAAACAAAATACTTAATTGTCACGGCCTTACGATACTTATAACCCGCAATGGCTATTTAGATATATCGCATAGCTACTTGTACATCGCACCTGCTGGCAGACTTTAATATTGTGATGACCCCTCAAACAGTGTTCTGACAAACTATTATTAATTAAAAGATTTATAACTGACCTACTATGGAAATTTGGGGGGTAAGCTGTGACCATGGTGGGGCGAGGCGAAGCCTCAATGGTAGATCAGTTATAAACTTTATTACGAAATTTATTGTTTCGAGGACAATTTCTATTTACAAATGAAATAAAACTGAAAGATTATTTCAGGAGACTTGTCATTTGGCGCGCATTCGCTTGCCTCCGACGTAACGTAGCGTAAGAAGCATAAGGTTTCCCTAAATTTTTGGTGTTGATACCTCAATCAACCAAATAAATACTACATTGATTACTTATCATTTCATTTTGTCGCTTTTCAACGTATTTGCTGTTTTGAAATAGTGTTGCTTATGACGCTGCTAAGCGCGTACTTCTGTTTTGTGTTGATACAGGTATCAACAAAATTTCTCGGCCAATCAGAATCGTCGTTTCTTAATAATAACAATGGAAATTAAATGATAATGACGTCATACCTCATAGATACGTCAACCTGCACAATATCGGACTTTTGGCGATCCTTTAATTATATTATGCCATGTCTGGTCAACTTGCAACAAGGTCATAGGCGGCACAGGCTTGCAATATAACCTTGCCGTCATCGCTTTTTTCCTACGCCATTTCACGCGATGATAAAACCCGAGAAGCAGCGCAGGTACGGTATGTCGTCACAGTGACGTCATTCGGACGTCTGACGTAAACAGTGCAAAAAATTCAAAGGCAGAGGAACATATTTTAGTGTTTAGGGGAGAGTAAATGGGCAATGAAGGAAACGAATCTTATCTTGATGTAGGAAAATTTACAAGACACTCGTCTAAAGACGGTAGGTTTCGATTTATAGCTAGAATTTGTATTTTTACTGGAGACTTCTCGCTCAGCTGATCGTGTTGGCAACGTACGTATGAAGAAAGAATCCCTGATCCTGCATCGTATTGCATCGAAAGAAAAGCATTGCATGTACACTGTATACCTCATGATGGCATTTACTTGCAATACTTTATTTACAAATATGAAGCTCCAGTTCCAGTCTGCAATAATCTTGCAGACAAACAATATGCGATGACGGCAGAGGTAGATTTCAAGTGAAGAAAAGCGGAACTGAAATCGGACGCATGCGTAGGAGATTGCATGTCTGGTATTTCTTTAGAACTTGGTAAAATCGATTTGCATCATTAAATTTGCATAAATCGATATTCAGAAGCCAAAAGATTTCAAATTTATGCAAAAGCAAAAAAATACGCAAAGGACAAAATGCATGATATTCATTTATAAATCGATATTAGTCATGCCTAAACTCATTGTAAAACAGTTTTTAAACTTTGTAACTTTTATGTAGATCTACTCCCTCCCATCACTGACAGCATTCAAAGTGTGTGTGTTTCTTTCTTTTCTCAATACTTGTCTTCTTCTTTTTTTTTTCTTAAATTAATTTATTTAAGAAATGAATCTTTTTTTTCTGTTGATGCAGGTATCACCCGAAAAATTGAACAGAAAACTGCATCAACTGCGCGTAACGAAGATTCTGATTGGCTAAGAAATTTTGTTCATACAATCAACATCGTCATGATAGGAAGTCTATCTATAGCACTACTTTTAGAACCTGGGGTTCCCTCAAACACGAATAAACTCGTTGCTGAAAATACAATTTGTTGAAGTTTGCTTAACATTTCAAGGGTACCACTTCTTTTCTTCTTACTAAAAATTAAACTGTGCATGTAGAATTTGCTCAAACTGGTCCCTATTCCAAAGATATAGAGAGACGATCGTTCTCTGTTTAAATCATGGCGGCTGCCATAACTTGTTTTCTTCTATCACTGCGCAACCCCCCGAACTTATGAAATATATAGTGCGGTGATTGATTGTTTTTAGATCCAAGAAAACAGTCTGTTTTCCATAGGTAGATGATGTAAAATGATAAGAAATGTATCTGATATTTTTTTTCAAGGAAAAGTACGAAAAATGCGGCGAAATATGGTCACTTGCTCTACACTAATTAGATTATGAAGAACAGATTAAATTAAGACATACCCGACATTCGATTCCATTTATCCTTTTCAAAAATTACAAACAAAGCGTCATCAAGATAAGTCAGCCTTAAAGTGCAAAAGGGTGAAACAAGCACTAAGAGGTGGGATTAAACATGTTTACAAAAATCTATTTACTGTGTTGGGTTTGAGGGGTTTTTTTTTTTTGGGGGGGGGGGGTAGGGTTTTTTTAATTCATGGTACCATTCATTACAATATCATTTGTGTGGAAATAAATGTATTCTAGAATGAGGTCATTTTTTTCTGTTTTGTAATATTTTTATTCCTTGAATTTTACAACATCAAATAAGAAATGAAATGAAATTTACTACATTGTGGGGTTTCTCTCTCTCTCTCTCTCTCTCTCGCTGGAAGGCTTTTAAGAAAATGTTTTAGAATAACTTCAATCATAAAAGTACATGTATGTTGAGTTCTTGCTATGCTGTTTTAAAAAGATAAGATTCGTAACCACACAAGGATTATAGTTGTATACATGATACTTGGTGCATTAAATATATTGGGGTTAGTGTGAGTGACAAATATTTTTGAAGGGATAGGATATTTTTAAATAATTATTTGTTTCAAATCAATCACCCCAATGCAAAAACAGGCCGGGGACATTGACACCAAAATTATATACCGCCCACTTGAAAATATATATTCATGTACATTGCATCATTTAATGAATGGAAGAGATCTTATTTATTTATTTATTTATTTATTTATTCATTTATTTATTTATTTATTTATTTATTTATTTATTTATCTAATTTTATTTTTTTTATTTATTTATCTATTTATCTATTTATTTATCTAATAATCTGATTTGATTTATTTATTTGTTTATAAATTTACAAATTTATCTATAATCATGATAATCATTTATTCTTTATAATTTCATTCATTTCTCTGTATTTGGTATGAGAGCATATACATGTATACACTCGTATATGTACGCGACGTTGATTCAGCACGATAAGTAGCACCTTTAACAAACAGCCTTTTGTTCATGCAGAAAGAAATTTGAATAAAATTTGCATAAATAGCCTAAAATTTGTTACAAACTTACGCTTCTCTTCGTATTATAAAAGGGCTTTTTCTCAACATTAAAGTGAGGGTAACATAACACCCCATGTAGATTTTTATCACACGCTTCATTTGTGTTTATGAGAGAGTGACAAAAAGCATTATCCTTTGGGATGTGAAAATGGGTATTATTAACATCGTCTCGTGTTAGTACAACTGGCTCTTTCTATATGTGTAGATGCACGTAAAATGCATAAATAGACTATACTAGTATTGACATAATATGTTTCAAGTGACGATATATGTTATAAAGCTATTTATCATATGATACACCCTTTATGCACTGTAATAATTTTTCTGTCTATCGATGTATAAAGAAAAACCGAATGCGCAAACTCTATTCAAGAAGCGGATTATATTTTGTTTGCATCGGTTTTCATTCAATTTTTGTTGATGAAAATTTCTTTATCCTAAGGTTTTATTTCAAAAATATCCGTTTCAATTGATTTTGTACATACACAAAACGAATTAATTTTGTACTAGATCTAGTGCATTCCTTAATACAAAAATTTACATAAATTGTTTTATCGGGCAAATGAAGTTTACAGTAAATGGAACTCGCTCTATTTTATTTATAATTCATGCATTGATTTCATTGAATCCGCTCTTTTTTATTACTAATTCGGGCATCGGTTTTATTCACTTTTCCTCGGACAGAATAAGTGAATTTCATTTAATTCTGATTCTAGCACGCATGTATGGACATCGTTGAATAGAACCGTCATGGAAGCATGGCTTTCGGAATTAACTTTCGCTATTTTACCTTTGTCCTGAACAGCTATAGTCGATCTAAATCTAATAGAATCCTTTTATCGTATTTTGTACAGAATATGGGATCCGCTATGTCTGACTACCCAAATTATAATACAAACTCATACATGTAAGTTAGATTTCAATTTCTGTTTTTGAGTAGATAGAAAATTAATAGAAATGGAGTACATAGAATTTAACATTCGTTGCTGTTTTAATAGATTTATCATGTTTATCCCTCTCAATTTTCGAATTTCTAAAACATGGGACCTGTAGCATCATATCCCATCCATCCTGTTTCGTCTTTTGGTACATTTTTGGACGTAATAATTGTCACACTCTTTGGCCATATTACATTGTTTCGATTGAGAATCACTGACGAGGGTTTAGTACCCGAAACGTGTATGTCTGGTCCATGCTGTAAATCTATCAGGTTTTAAATGATGCTATTGAATTTGAAGACGTTACTTCTGGATCAAATCCCATCAATCTAATGATGAAACGTCCTGCATAAATCATTTGATGAACCATGCAACAATAAAATTTCTAATGTAGCTATGATAAAGTCACAATTTTGTGAGTTTATTGTCTACAGAACACAGCCTCAAGCGAAATTCATATGAAATGAGCATCATCTGAATTTCACACGAAAGTTTATGTGAAACTCATATAAATTTTCATATAAGATTTATGCAAAAAATATTTCACATGAATTTAACATAAATGACTTCACATGAATTTCATATGAATTTTTCTATGTGGCATTCATTCAAAATTGAATAAATATGAAATTAATGTCAGAAACTTCACATGAATTTCATGTAAAAAAATTTATGTAAATTTAATGTTCGTGCTCTTTTCACATAAATTTCAGGCGAACTTTTACGTAAAGTTCATGTTAATTTTACATGAATTTCATACATTTGTATGAGGCACAATTGGCTGTGTAAGTCTGAGTTTAAATGCATGTGATAAAACTGCTGATGTATATGTTCTGGAGCTTTTTTATGTAAAGTTGAAATATTTCAGTCTTACTTCCGGTAAGCACATATGAAATAAAGCCTGTGTTTGTGAAACACGAATGCCCCCGGTGGCATCTTTGTTAGTATAAACACTATTTTCTGTTAAGTACATGTATGTGAAAGGTCAAGGTCAGGGTCAATGTGTCAAAAGGTCAAAGGTCAAGGTCACGAGGTCAAAAATTTTGGTATCAATTGAAAGGTTTTGTCACAAGGAATAGACATGTCAAATATGAAAGCTCTATCACTAACCGTTCAAAAGTTATGCCCAATGTTAAAGTTTTTGAAAAGTAGGTCAAAGGTCAAGGTCAAGGTCATCAGGTCAAAAATTTTGATATCAATGGAAAGGTCTTGTCACAAGGAATACACATGTGAAATATGAAAGCCCTATCACTTACTATTCAAAAGTTATGCCAAATGTTAAAGTTTTTGAAAAGTATGTCAAAGATTAAGGTCAAGGTCACGAGGTCAAAAATTATGGTATCAATGGAAAGGTCTTGTCACAAGGAATACACATGTGAAATATGAAAGCCGTATCACTAACCATTCAAAAGTTATGCCCAATGTTAAAGTTTGTTTTTAAAGTAGGTCAAAGGTCAAGGTCACGAGGTCAAAAATTTTGGTATCAATGGAAAGGTCTTGTCACAAGGAATACACATGTGAAATATGAAAGCCCTATCACTTACCATTCAAAAGTTATGCCAAATGTTAAAGTTTTTTAAAAGTAGGTCAAAGGTCAAGGTCAAGGTCACAAGGTCAAAAATTTTGGTATCAATGGAAAGGTCTTGTCACTAGGAATACACATGTGAAATATGAAAGCTTTATCACTAACCATTCAAAAGTTATGTCCAATGTTAAAGTTTTTCGGACAAATAGACAGACAAACAGACGGACAGGCCAAAAACTATATGCCCCCGAATCTTTGATTACATGTCCCTGCTTCTGGTATACTCTTGGTTCCAATTTAATTAGAATTTAAATTGCTCCCGACTTATAAGAGACGTAGCAAATCAATTTAAGGAGGAGATCATCTACTAAAGAGCACAATGTGAATGTTAAAATTCTGTGACGTCTTCTAGATGAAGCTATTTCAGTCAGAAGTGTTCAGCCATCTTGTCAAATTTCTTATTTCGAGGCGGAGCGTGCGACGAAAAGGCCCGAAAATGTGCAATTGGCGAACTTCAAACAAGGACGGACTTGTGACTGAAGCGATATTTATCGAACAATCCGTGCATGAATGACAGTCGTAACACAGGAGCTTGATGCCAACGATCCACAAGAATATCCGCCCCTACTTTCCTAATAGAGAGATGTGAAGGGGCGGGTGTCATTGAGGGTTGTTGGCATCGAGCTCCTGTGAGTCGTAACTAAAGGCAGATGTGAAAGGGTCTTTATACAGTGTATTGTTTGAATCTTTATTCATTTTCACTCAAATTTAATCTTAACTGGGGAAATTAAATTAAACAAAAAAATTGTTTTTACAGTGTTCCTTGATATCCCGTGTCACCCCCCCCCCCCCCCAAAAAAAAAAAAACTCTTGCGCTTGTGTATTGGGTACTCAACAAACACGATTTGCATCTGCAGCAGGTGTAAAGGATTCTAATTGACAGCAGTTGTATCTATATATCGAATATACATTTTTCAGGCGAGGTTCTAGAGATTGGCAACAGGGGGTAGGGAGTCCCTATAAATTCATTAAATTACTCGTTTTTTTCTGATATTTGAGTATATCTTCTTAAACTCATACCCTTGACCCCTAAAAGTGCATCAATCTCCCCCTCCCCCTCCAAGTAAATCCTAGATCGATGCATTGAATTTTGTTTTATGTATCAATTAATAATGTTATTTCCATGAACTTCGCTATAATGTTTAGGTAATTGGCTTAAGCAGGTTAAAATTCAGTTCATGCTCTCGTACATACATGAAACGATAACCTATGGTACCCTCACCTTACCTTCACACAGGTTTCATCTTCTGCTAAAAAAAAATTCTTTATTCCGAATTTGCTGTACAAAATGTACCTGGTTGTCATGGTTACGATTCACTAAAATAAGTTCTGATGTAGTACAATAACATTCCATATGTAACGACCAGCTATATACATGTAGGTAATGTGTTATTCACTACATTCACGTGAAAATAATGATAAAATCGACGAATCCATCAATTCTTCATCAACCCTACAACATTTGGATAATAACGTATGCGACACGAGGCGCATGTTGGATTACGACGCATGACATTAAAGTTGCCTTTAAAGTATCATTATTGGGTGACGACGGGATGCCAGATGGATACGCCCAGACGCGGATGCAAGAAGTGGGGAAGGAAACCGTTTGACAAGAATGATATATAGGAAAGAAAACAAGAAATTCTCAAAAATGATGTTCACGCACAATGTACAGTATAACATCGGTTTGACCATATATACCCAGAAGCGAATGCAGAAAGAGGACGTAGATAGTCGTGGGTACATGTAAGTGCCAAATTGTCGAGCCAAATTCGGGAAAAAACGAGTCATATTTACGTATTAAAAAATATGTTCACGTAATATCGGTTTGGTCTACAGGGGTAAGGTATTATTGGTCACAAACCCAACACTGTTCTCTACAAATCTATATTAGAAATATGTATAAGTAGAGTAAAGAATTTGTGCTAAGGAAATGGTTTTTGACCAGGCTATGATACCTCACCCCTGGGGTTTGGTTCTGTTAGGGAAGTATCCTATGACATTTTAAAATCAAAATTTAAATAAAGTCGTCATTACTGCATACTTTAATTTAAATTTTAATATGTCATAGGACAGAGGCTTTTAGTTTTTGTTGGAACCCCTGACGGAAATGACTGGATCCGCACCTGGGATTGTGATAATAGTCATCCCAAGGTGATCATTATCGATCGGTCCATCTAGACGCTGTGGATCCCTTATTTCATCGTGATAACCCAAGGATAATGCGAAAAAAAATTATCATTAATATCAATGTTTTCATTACAAGTGAAATAGAAATTTTTATTCTCAATACTGACAAGATGTATGCTTAAATCAGTTGCATGTTTCCTTCGGGTAAAGGTAGTTCTAATACGGAATCAATAAAATCAAGATAAGAATGAGGTTGTTCTGTGGGACATTTGACTTTGAGTGTCAATGTATAGGTTAGAAGGTAATTTGAAGTTTCTACATGAATAAGAAGTGGGCGGATATACTATTTGAGCAGCTTTAGTAGGATGTAGGATCTATGAAGACGATTTCTTCACAGATTCTTCACAAATAAGAAGAGCAATTTCAGAGCCTGTGATTGGCTTAGCTCAAATGTTGCCATCTAAGTGGATGATATAAAAAAAATGTCTGAAATCTTTCTAGAAGGAAAGGCAAATTGAACATGATATATGCGATGACAGAAAAAAAGAATGATCTAGCAAAATTACCGTTTTTCAATGACTTAATATGATGATTTTGTTTTATACTTTCATAAGTTTGTTTTTCTCCCCCCCCCCCCCCCCCCCCCCCCCCCCCCCAATTATAAAATGTTTCAATTCCATAACAGTGAAAGATGACAATGTCTGATATTAACTTGCACTTAGAATAAGAACGGCATAAAGATACACAAATTTTCGGCCCAATTGTGCATTTTTAGACTGAATAAATATCCAGTGTAAAAAAACGGCATACAAAAAACACTCTAATACAGATATTTTCGGCCTCTTGGCCTTCATTCGGTGTAAAAAAAAAGACATTTTTTTACACTGGATAAAAGCCAAGGGGCCGAAAATTTGTGTATAAGAGTGTTTCTGTTTTTATTCGTATCATCCCTTGAATCCCTTCCCTCTGGAAGAAATATTTCAATTTATTATAAAATGAATAAATAATAAATTCAGCTGAAAAAAAATTAAATGAAGCAAAATATTACCTCGATCTTGAATGTACTTCACACACCTACATGTAAAGACGGTCGCACAAATCACACCTTGTTGGTTGTCTGTTTCAATTTCTATCAATCAGTGAATTATTGATTTTCCTAACGCTGCATCACACACTGTGGGTCCCAAGACTTGTGCATGGGTTGCGTATGAATTTTGCATTAATCAACTCTATTTTGATCCCAAAAAATGTGAAAATTGACAACGCGGCGAACGTTTAAAGGAAGTGAGAGTTATTAAAACCAATAAACTGGGTAAAAAAGATTCGTCCACATGAACAAGAGAAGGAAGTGGGTTTTTTTTATGCCAAAACCTTGATGAACGTTTTTATAAAGAGTTGAGAACAAGAACTTGAAAATTTCGTCCTAAAGGGTGGGCGAGTCGAAATGAATCAAATTTAAACTTTGTGGTTTTAAGCCATGTTGAGTTTGATGTCCATGTTAATTAGGCATCCATTTCTTTAGGACATTTTCTAAATTGACACTCTTAAATTATATATGTTAATCTTTATAATTCGGCTCTTTTGATAGTGTAATCCTTCCTTCTTTCCACTTTTAGATCAACTACGATAAATACCCGAGGCAGTGCTAGTGACATTAACAAAATCAGACATTAAGAGAGGGAATCACTAACCATAGAGCATTCCCTATGAAAATCACGGAAACTGCAAAAAATTACATTTCAAATTTTCTTATTTCATCGAAAGAAAATGTAGGATTCTTAAACAAAACGGTGCATGATATTGATATTGAGTCAATTTTTCATAGTTTTTATGGCATTTAAATTTGTTACCATGGATACCGCTTTTTTGTGTATATCAAAATGTCTAAAACAGCAAAAATGTACACTATGTTTTCTTTAGTTTAAATGAAAGATGTCATTATTTCAGAAATGTGATATCATTGTTTGAGGTTTGGTCTTTAAGAATGATTATTAAAAATCCTCTGCATATATTGAATATGTTGCTATGGTAACCGGAAGTTGACCTAGTTTTCATAAAAGGCCTCAACTAAATTTTTATAATTTTTTATGGTCAGCTAGTTCAAATCTGCAACCAGGTACAAACGAAAATAAACTGATTCAGTATAGTACTAAAGTTTATTGAGTTATTTCAAAAATAAAATTGAGAAGCCTCTTAACGGTTGCTATGGAAAAGAAGCTTAAACTTTCTTAATTTTGTGTAAAAACAAAAACGACCAAAAATGATATCTTACTCTTTTTCATCTGTATTGACTGGATTCATTCGTCATTTTGCCGTAAAATCAATTTATAAATGTTACTTTGGTGCTGAATGAAATAATTGAATCCTTTTATATATTCTTTTTGTTTCCATAGCAACCATTACTCGATAGCAACTCCTCAAAATAAGAGTTTAACAGAGATTTTGAGACCAAAAAATTAACATTATGTTTTAGTTTTATGCCGTTTAGAGCGAATCAGTGACACACAACCTACGCTCTGCATAGCAACCATTCATGGCATCCATAGCAACCATGAATATCCCATAGCAACCGTTGTTGTTTCTTGAATTAAATCCGATGTAACCATATTCCTAACAATCATAAATCTCTATTAGCCAAATTGTACCATAAACTTTTGAAAAAACTTCAAGAAAAATGTAAATTAAACCCATGCTCTCCTTATCAGTATTTTATATGTCCTTAGCAACGGATAAGAGTGTAAAATAAAAGGCTATAATGACTCTATTTTATAAACCAAAAGCTGATATGTCTGGGAATAAAGATCAAGAATAACTGATGAGGGTAGAAGTCAATTAGGTATGTGAAGTTTCAACAAAATCCAGCACCTCCATGTGCCAAATTATTTTGATCCTTACATGGAACAGTACTTAATATGGATTCCCTGTAAAAACCTAAAACAGATGGCCACAGCATGTCATGGATTTTGATGAAAACTTCTGTAATTATCAAACTTAATCTTAAAACAATGAAAACAAACTACATAATTGTATTTGAACCATGGTTACCATGGTTATGGGGTCCATCTATTCGACACTATCAAATATATGAGAAATAAGACATATTGTGGCATTCTGTTGTCATGGAAACCATGGTCAAAATTAAGGTCTATCTTTAGGGTCATTTTTTTTTTTTGCCTAATTTTGACTAATTTGAAGGTTGAAAACCATAATTTGGCACATTTTATGGGTATTCGATGTCACCTAGACAAAATCAATGTCCATTGCTGAAAAAATCAAGAACAAAAAATTAGGGTGAAACTCACCATTTTGTCATCAATACTAATCAAAAACTGTTGCTATAGCAACTTTGAATCAAAATTTCCGTGTACCGCATATTTAAAAACATTGTTTTTCCCCATTTTTGAGTCTATGATTATGAAATAGCATACCTGTATACAAATTGCGTTTATCATTATCACTTGACATTCTAATCATTTCAAGGTCATCTGTCCAAAGCTCAAGATCATTTCTAACTTTAGACTCAAATTTACACAAAAAACACGATTTCCAATTATTTTGAATTGATTTTTCTAACTTGTTTTATTAGATATTTTGATTTTGAATATTGACAGTTGAACAATCTATCAAAAGAAGTAGAATTCATCACAGTTTTGTTAAATTAGATTTCACTTCTATGTATGACATACTTTCAATAAAATTGAGTTTTCTACATTTTTCTCATAAAAAATGTGACATTTATTTGGGTCGTCAATGGTATTCGATATTTTTCATACTCATCCGAACAAATAATGCATTTATCATACTTTGACCCCTTATTGATTGTTCCATACCGTTTACTGTTAATCATATTCATATATAAAATTTGGTCTGAAAGTAGCAAATATATTTCAATGACCTTGAAAATTGATCAAATAACCTTGACATTTTCTCAAGGTCGTGTTAGCATCAAATTATCTTAATACATCTACATACCAAGTTTTGTAACGATAGCAGGGATACATCTTTAAAGAAGTTCTCTACTCGTGGGTATTTTCACTTACATTTACTCGGACAAACTCAAATTTCAAAGTATTGGTAGTGCCATAGAAATATATTGTCTTGTTCATCCATGAAACAACGATTTATAAGCCCATATCCACAAGCTAGCGATTTAACACAGAACTAGTCTGCAACTTCCGCCGAAATTGAAAGTACAAATTCGTGACGTCAGAAGTGTGTATACACTACACATTCACACGTTGACGTAATGTAAAATATAGTACACGTGTCTCCTTGTTTATATGGTAAATTTATAATTATTTTTCGGTTTAACCATTTTCAAAGTAAATTAGACTTCAGTGTTCTAAAAGACCTGTACATATTCATTGACGGATCCATCCAGGTGGAGGGAGGGGGAGGGGGGTTCTTCCCAATACCTGGTAAGACTGACATGGACACGGAAAATAAGAAATAATGAAGGCAGGGTGAGAGATCGAAACTTTAAAGGATATGAAATCTAAAGTAAAGCCTTTCCTAGCTGTCTAGATGGGATATCAAATTGATATTCTAATCAGCTTATAGGATTGGGGGGGGGGCAAATGTATTAGGAAGAGTATTAATGATTAAAATTAATGTCATTAAATTGACGACAATGACCCGTTTCAGGTAATATTAAATTTATTTTCTGATGTTATATATAAGTTATGAACTTCAAGATAAAAAAAATTAAATGATATGGGTCGACAAAAAATTAAATGATATGGCCTGGAAAGTTGTCTGCTAGCTCCGCTCAGCGCGGATTTCAGGAAAAAAACTGACTTTCTTGAAATTCAACACCGGGAGAAGTGATCATGTAATGAATATCGAATAAAATGAAATTATAATCGTCTCAGAATTAAACAGAAAGTAACGAACGTTCTTCGTCAACATTAGATTATCGAGTATCTCAGTACGAGAGAGAGAGAGAAACATTTTCATTTCCGAGTTACATTACAAGAATTCAAGACAGACTTACTTTATTAATAATACTATCTCCGCTCCAAAAGAATGTGATCACCGTGTTGCCCAGAACAATAAGAAAATAGATACCCGGAATACATATACAAATATTTGATATGGTATCTTGTTTATGATTATCAAATATATTTTTTTCGAAATTCAGTCGCAGCTCCTTCCGCAGTTAAAATTTACGTTCCCATCCCAATCTATCGAAACATTTCTAAACATGTAACAGGTCATGCTTTGCATATTGAAACTGAAGTTCTTGCGTATTTCGATGTTCCACGTACACGGATCCGTTTCATGAAACATTTGATGGACATTTATTTGTTTATATTCATTAAAAATTTTTGTTTTACACATCAATAATCATCATACATCGTATCGTTATTTATGAGGGGGGGGGTCTGGAGACGAGAGTTATGTCTGGAAATTCGGGCGGGAGGAAGATGTTAATATTTTTCTTTAACAATTGTTGCATACTGACTTTTTTGTCGGCACTTGGGGCCTGTATATATGTAAAAAAAAAATCTAGCTTGTATCTTTCCCTCTTTCTTTTTTCCCCGCTCACACAAATAAGTACATGTACATTGAACATGTCGATGACTTACTTGTATATGCCAGGGAAATTATAGAATTTTGAAAATAGGATACCCTCCACCCGAACAAAACCATCTACAAGCGTAATATAGACGGTTAGAACGTCAGGTCCCTTTGGATTTGCCAAAAATGCAGATTTTTTCTTTGTCAAAGTTTTACTAGTATGTATTTTTTCCCGAAATAGACGACTTACCCCCCCCCCCCCCCCCTCCTTCTTTCTGGGGGGGGGGAAGGGAAGGATAGATTTCATTAAGATTTTTTAAATCTATATATGCCTTAGAATCCCTTTCTAAGATAAACTTTAGGATTCTGGAAGTCGTTTAAAATATATCAACACATGTACATGTACGTAGGTATATAAATAAATTATGTACATTAGTTGAGCCTTATAGTTTTAATGTAAATATTTAGGTTTCATTATTAAATGCTCTTTTATCATATTTATCACTCATACACTCTCATTTGATATGTCCTTTATTTTGGCATTTATAAGAGTACATTAGTACATGTATCCACGACATGCATGTACAATTCTATATATAGCGTTATGAAACGTGGTTCCCTTTTACACACTTCTGACGTACTTCCGGTGTGTACAGCTATTTTAAGAAATTGGAAAATGTGGTAAAATATAAATTGGTCTATATCAGCTCTGAAAGAGATTACATGATGGGGAAATTTCTTGTTGGAATTTAGTTTGATATGAACTGTAATATACATGAAAATCTCCACGACTAGAGAACTTCTTTAAAAATCAGCTTTTTACTTATGACATGTATTTACACCTTCGTATCAAATGTTACCATAGTAACCTATTTCAAAGGCAAAAAAAAAACAGAAAAATCTCATTTCTACATAAATTTCCTTCGATTCCCACGAAGTCCTAGGATAGCATTATTCAGGAAATAGGCAACTGTAATTCTAATCTTGTGCAACTGCATTATTACTAATGTCAAAAGTAAATGAAATACAGGTAAAATCAGGTCTAAATTTGCCTAAAATGGCACATTTTGAATAAGCAATTTTCCTGAAATTGAAGCAAATTGATATAGCGACATTAAGAAGGAGCATTGAATAATCAAATTATATTAACTTAAGAGAGTTTTAATAATCTGTTCAGAAAATTGCATATACATTCAACATTCGTTTCCATGGTAAAGGGATGCATAAAATGGCCTTATTTCATGGGTTTTTATACAAAACCTTGGTTAACATGGCAACGAAATGTCAGAGAAAAGAATGGAAGGTCATTTTGTTCTGAGGACATCATATACACCTTGTACACAAAAAATATCCAAAATCTGAGACATGTCTTGGCCAAACATAACATATTTTTTTTAGGTTTTTATAAGAGAATCCGTATTAAAATTCTTGTATACAGCCCAAAGGTTGCAGTTTTGACTTGATCTTCACCAAACTTCATACAATAATTGTTTAGGACATAGAAAGAAGCCAATTGATTTTCAAGGTCAAAGGACAAGGTCACAGACTGTTAGTGTTTTAAATCTTTGTATACTGCGTAGAGGGTACATCTTGGAATGGGTCTTCACCAGACTTCATACACTTATTGCCTATGACTTGTGTAAGACTACTATTGATTCAAGGTCAAGGTCACAGATTGGAAATGATAAAAAAAATATATGTATACAGCCATGATGGCACAATTTCGATTGGAGCTTCTGACGAGCCAGTAAGCCTCGTCCTGGAGTTCACTGTAGCATATCCTACTCCTCCTCCTCCTCCTCCTCCTCCTACTCCTCCTATAGGAGGAGGATGAAGAGGAGCAGGATATTCTTCAGCGATCCCCGGACCATTTTATATCTGACACTTTTTCTATAAAAGATATCGAATGGTCCCTCACAGAAATATTTGATAATATGAAATAAATCGGTATTATGCATCTTTGGAGCTGAAAGGTATGGTAAATAAGGCGTATATCTCGTTGTTAGGTAAAATGGGCAATTTCTGTGACATTTTAGATAAAAGAAAAGATCCAACTTTTAAAAAATGCACATATAACTAGATAAAACCCCGTCATAAATAGTTAATTTCAATTATTGGAAATGGTTGCTATGGAGTACGTATACAATTGGTTGCTATGGAGGATTTATCACATCTTATATATACAATTACTCATTTCTCTGCATATCACTGTATGACTCTTATATATATACAATTACTCATTTTTCTGCATATCACTGTATGACTTTCCATAATGAGTACACAATAGATATCCATACGAGGTAATATTTATAAACAAACCGGTATCATGTATCTACTGAACTGAGAGGTATGGTAACTAAGGTGTACATCTCGTTGTTATGTTAAAATGGGCAATTCTAATTACCTTTTTGATAATAGATACATTATTTGCAACATAAGAAAATATCCTTTTATGAGTCTAATAAAAAAATTGCATATATAACTAGATAAAAGCCAGTAATAAAATGATAAATCTAATTAATGAAATTGGTTGCTATGGAATAAAATTGGTTGCTATGGAGGATTTGCCACATCTTATGTATGGAATTTCTCATGTTTTGTAATTTGCGTATTATTGTAAAACTTTCAGTACATTAGTACGGAATAAATATCCAAACTTGGTAATATAAGATAAACCGGTATAATGCATCTACGGAGCTGAAAGGTATGGTAGCTAAGGTATATATCTCATTGCTAGGTGAAATAGGCAATTCCTGTGAAATTTTGGATAAAAGATGAAATATTAAGCTGTAAATTTATCATGTCTTAAATGATGCTATTGAATTTGAAGACGTTTAACATGCAACTTAAAATATCCTCACATGAGCCAAACAAAAATCCATATACATAACAAGTAAAAAAAACTTGTCATAAATAATAAAATTTAATTATTGAAAATGGTTGCTATGGAATAAAACGGTTGCTACGGAGGATTTTTTCCATATTACATATAAATACTGTATGTCTCCCTTAGTTTACTTATACAAAATAAGAGGGAAAATTCATTTGTAAATAAGAAAAGTCATTTAAAATTATTGGTATTGAAAATAATAAATTTTGAATTTTACTGAAAAAATGGACTTTTTTAAACATTTTTTTTCCGAGTTCCCTCAAAAAGGCTTCCCAATTTTTTTCATGATCATAATAAAGTTATGACTGGTTAATCATTATATGTCCTGACTGTTGCAGATTTGAAATATTGAATTATGTTTTGGAGACACAATTTCAATTTTTCAAAATTTAAGAGATAGGCCTACTTCAGGTTACCATAGCAACGGAGTCACTTCAGTCTAATGCATGTTATTCAATTTTTCTTTAACACTATACATTTGTTTGATACTAAATTCAATTTAATTGAGCAGTGGGAAACATGAAATAAATACGTTGGAAATCTAAAAAAAATATGGAATTTTTTTTTGTCTCATTGGCAGGTTTCCATGGTAACAACTAAAACACAGGCAAATATTCATTTAAAAAGTTTAAAAACCTTTTTATTGCTATAAATGGTCAAGGAGCATCAAAATGATTACAAAAAGGTGGAAAAAAAGGAAAATCAAAATTTTGAAGTTTCCATGCATGCAATGCTCGATGGTCAGTGATTACTCTTACTTGTTATATTAAGGGGTAACGAGTGTCTGCTTGTATAAATGACAGAAAAAATTAAAAATCTGAATAATTTTTTTCAGTTATTTGTTATTATTTACTGAAAATATGAGTGACTTTGAAGCATATGACAGTAATTTTGATACACCTTTCCATCAATACTTCATCAGAAACTGATATTGAAGATGGTGACAGTCTCATGAGACAATGCACAAAATTTGTACACCTAATAGAAATCTAAAAAAATTACTGTTGCAGAATATTTTTGGGGGGATGCAACTTATGTAATATTCATGTACTGGGACATAAAAAGTAGAAAAAATCATTAAACACTGAGGTATCCATCAATACTTTTATGTTACAGCTCGGCAAATCTGATCAGCTTCAAAGTTTCAAATAAAAAAGTTGCTAGAGTTATCTTTCCTGTATAATATATTCTTGTGAAGTAAAGGCAATCACACGACATGTCATTTTCTTCTCATTTTCGAATAAAAACCTGATCCTCTTTAGAATTATTTAGACTTTCTAAATGAACGTTATTAGATTTTTTCCTAGGCGAGGGGAGGGGGGGGGGTTCCAAGCGAATGAGGGGGTGTTCTCTAACCTTTTGTTGTTATAAAATTTATACGTATAAAGACGAGAAAAATCAGCCAAATAAAATAAAATTTAAGGTAATGGGAATACGATTTTGAGGAAATCATCGGAAAAAAGAATAAGTCCTGACGATTTCCACTGATCCAGAGCACCAGACGTGATAAAAACTATGCTATATCAAAAATAGATGCCCTAGTCTTTTCGTTTAACCGTAAAATTATAAGTGAATATTCCCATTATTTAGCGATCAAGTTATTTGGATTTTATCCTCAATGTTTTAAAAAGTTGTGCGTGCATTCCCGCGTTTGACTAGTAAAGGGTTGTCAAATGCGAATATTTCCAGTGCGAAAACGTTTTGGTGCGAGTCAAACCACAACCTTTTTATGTAACTCTTTGTTAAAGAGTTCCGATAATTTGTAAAATTTGACTCTGACTTTAACGGGAAAACAGTTCAACACGGATTGAAACGAAGTTATTGACTGTGCGAGTTAGCTCGCTTACCAGCCACTCGTTACCCCTTAATTGTTGTTATGTTGTTTATATACCATTTTGTCTATGTGAAAAGTATAAAGTGATCACGTAAGATACAGTAATCGGAGTTTTCCCTTCTTATTGTGAAAATCTAGACAACCGTGTGCTGAGGTGCAAGGACTGCACTATTAGACACCTTGGGAGGTCATAGTATCGTCGGTCGCTCTGTTTTATGAGCTATCTCTGATCATACTACACTTACCGATATGTAAGTGTGCCAAGGGACAATAGAGGGTACTTGATAAATACTCTTAATGATGTTTATATTTATATTTCTTCCTTTCAAAACACGGTTTCTTTACATGTATATGTACATTCTAGTATGTTAACGTACATGAAATAAATGTTCATGTGGATAACGAAAACCTCTGAGTATACATGTAAGTCACATAATTACTAACGAGGAATCGCACCAGTGTCTCAAATAGTACTCCTTGAAAATATTCGCCGACACCATCACTGCCAACCTGCACTCAAGAATATAGGTCGTATCAGGGATTCAACCCGGAATTAGTGTTAGATGCATCGTTGCACAAAGCATCTGAACAACACTGATGCTTGCAAGTGCTTAAAAAATGTCCGCTACATTAAATTTGGAGATTTCTTATTTATTTCACATCAGATTCTACTTATTTCAAAATCTTTCAAAATAATTTTACGTATTATCGTATCATCTTTTCTGCAAAGTCTTTTTTTTCTCTCTCTCTCTTTAAATAGGATTTTACAATTTCCTTAATGTTTTAATGATTTTTTTTTGGGGGGGGGGGGGGGGTCGAGAAATGGTAAAGGAAGGAATAATTGAATAAACATCCTCCCACTCTTCTCTCCTGACATCATAAGTACTCATTAAGCATCATTCAATTATCAGTGGCAGAGCTAAAATATGTCACAAGACCTGGATACCTCTCAAGGGGAATGCTCTTAATCATACAAAATCGCTGGAAACTAGTGAAAACTTTGTCGTCTAAATGGATCTGTCCATCATGTTATTGATTGATTAGCAAGATTGGATACACACATGCAATGCATTTATTAATTGATTGAATGAATTTTGACATGTTTTCGATGCAGTAAAGTGCATTTGAGTAATTTCTCCTTACGTTCACCATTTATTCAAACTGAAAAAATGCCATCATGTCATTATTTCTCCTTTCAGATTGTCAACATCGTCTTTCGAAATTTTCTTAGGAATTGCCTTTTTGGATAAAAAAAAATACCAAAGAATTTGAGTTTGAATAAACCTTCATTTACATAATTATGCCATTTATCATTCAATCTGAATCGAACCAATAGCCCAATGACGTACGTTGTATATATATCTACGACAGTGGCGAAGCTACTACATGTGTA
Source organism: Pinctada fucata (assembly GCA_028142955.1). Classification (NCBI taxonomy): domain Eukaryota; kingdom Metazoa; phylum Mollusca; class Bivalvia; order Pterioida; family Pteriidae; genus Pinctada; species Pinctada fucata. The sequence goes on from AP027114.1 coordinate 41,652,202, forward strand.
TGCTTGTACAGTATGCTAAATCTAAATACACACCTGTACTGTCTCGGCAGTTAACATGATGCTCTGGAGTGGCTATTTTTCGTGAATCTACCATGCATGGTCAAAACCCTGCTAAACCCCAACCAAATGCATTGATCTGGGGATGATAGAGCCTTTTTTAAATGCCTAAACCCGGGCAACTAGCTATGCCGCTGATCCACAGGTTGATCGTTCGTGTACACGTAAAAACGATAAACCTGATAACATGAAGGTTAAAATGACCATAAAAATGACCGACAATTTAGCTTCTTGACTATTGTCCTATGACAAATTTGAAATATTAAAAATATTTAAATTTGCTTAATGACTAAAATAGTCATTAAGCAAATTTAAACATTTTTAATATTTCAAATTTGTCATAGGACACTATGTACGAACTGCATTTTCTTACTTGTGTGTACACATCCAATCTAATATCAGGCTGTCAGGTGTAAGCTCCCCATCTTATCAGAATGGTATCGATACGCCGACACACAACAGTTTCTCGTATCCTATATGATCACTACCCTAGTGGGCTTTACATGTTTCGATAACCAAAGGGGTAACTGTTATCATCACGTGTAAAGTGAAATCAAACGAATTTGTACGTCACATTTCTTAAAGTTAATGGGCGGACCTAGAATTTTTTTTCCGTGGGAGGGGGGGGGGGGGTTGAGCGTATCGAAGGTTGGTGTCCAGTCAATGATTTTGAAAAAGAATAGTTTTTAGGAAACAATGCATAAAAGTGAGAACAACATTTTTCTTTTCTTACATTCTAGGAGGAGGGGTTAACCGGTGCTGAAAAGGTGACACTTGTTTTGTTTTTTTTTTCTTTTAGGAAATTATACATATAAGGCAGAACAATTATAATTAAAGGAAGAGGGTTCAACCTGACCAAGTCTCCTCTTTATTCGTACTCGTTCTTTTAATATTCAATGGATCCTCCTATATAAGCGACATGTAAAAGTCGATGGTTTTCATTATGTATGGAAGGAATATTTACCCACTGAGCCTGAAGAGATATTGGTGCTGCATTACAAAGATAACATTATTAATATTTCATCATGATTGGTTTATCACACGTTTCCCAAGGCATAACCAGATTGATGAAAATGTCAAACAAACATGTATCAAGGTTAAAATGTTACAATATTGCCCGTAGACTTCCATTTTACGGGTTCCCTAGTGAACATTCAAAATTCTGTGGAGATAGACGATATGTAAATGAACAATTATCTACATTCTATACATGTACCTTTTAAAGATATATATGCCATAAAGGAAGAGATAATTGCTGTCTCCGTTGAGAAGAAGAAGAAGGTCGCAAAGTAAACGCACAAGATTATAACAAACATCGGACAACATGAAAAAATCACCACATCAATAAACAACGGACAACATGAAAAAATCACCACACCAACAAATATAGGACGACATGAAAAATCACCACACTAACAAAGAACAACATTAAAAATCACCACACTAACAAAAGACAACATTAAAAATTACCACACCAACAATCAACGGACAACATGAAAAATTACAACGCCAACAAACAAAGGACAACTCACCACATCAACATTCAACAGACAACAGGAAAAATCACAATGCCTACAATCAACGGTCAACATCGTGCCAACTATCAACGGACAACACGAAAAATCACCACATGAACAAACAACGGACAACATGAAAAATCACCACACTAACAAACAACAGACAACACGAAAAATCACCACACTAACAAACAGCAGACAACACGAAAAATCACCACACCAACAATCAACAGACAGCACAAGAATCATGCATGGCATTGCATTAAGGTATCCGATGTACAATAGGGCATTTTTCCATGCCTGGTAAGGTACTATATAAACTATATTTTCTGAAAGGTTATAATGCCCACTGCTTAAAATCAATAATATTGGGGTCAGAAAAATAAAGGGGAATAATTGGTGAAGCATTTGAATTGTCTATTTTCTCTGTATAATCTATGCAAAATGACGAAGTTGTTAAGAGCCGAGAGTCTTATATCTGTACCCAGGGCATCATTACCTTTCAGAAAATATATAGTTTATAGTACCTTACCAGGCATAAAATTTACCATACATGTACTTTACGATGGAGATGATTAAAACGCTATGTAAAATGACTATTGTGCAACGGATCCTTTGGAAAGCTATTTCGTAATCATATGGCCGTTTATGGTAATGTGGGGGAATTCGCACATTGTAGAAAGAGGGATAACTCTAAACTAAATCGTGGCATTCGATCTGAATGATACGTACAGTAAGTGACCCATAAGCTCATATAATTTCCAAATATGCTTGTTTACTCGAATCTACGCATATTGATTGGTCCAAAATACACGTTCATACCCCCAATGAACACGATAAAATACCGGATGAGCCGGAACTACTATCATCAAAATCATTTAATGTTGCTAAGATCGGCTTTTGAATGATAAAAATGCAAAAAAATATATATACACATGTATATATTTGTTAACCGTAGTCCTTAGATATAAATACGATATCAGAATTAATGAAAATTGTGTGACAATTTCGATGATGTACCGGTGTACGCGGTTCTGACAGCGTTTATAGGTTCCTATGCGCCTGTTTTTGAAGCTCCTTAGACCATTCCCTGTCCTTAAATTTTGATGATAGAAAGAAAATGCAGTAAAATCATGAGAGAAACCGAATCTCCAATCTATTTTCTTCAAAATTACAATCCTATCGTAACAGTTTCCCGCGTTTGCAATTTTCCAATGGCTGACGACTGTCAACGTGCAAAAAATCTGAATGAAAAGGACCGAAGATCACTGTTTCAAACAATTTCTATGAGATACAGTCGTTCTGAACATATGAATTAACTTTTCCTGTGATGTGTAAAACCGCGTAGCGTAGCGAAGCGGTTTTACGCAAAATTTGTGATGCGACAAACCAAAGTTCATACTCCAATAAACTGTCAAAATTGAACAGTCAATGCTTATATAAATATATTTGAAACGAGATTAGAATTATATTCAAGAAATTCTTGAGTTTTTCTCAGTAAAGATTAACTTTCGCGCATGCAATTAACTCTGTTCAACTAGAACATTTATTTAGAACTATGTTTTAAGCTGCAATTAAATCGCAACGCGAAGCATGGCTTGTAAGCCCACATCATATATTCATAGCAAATGAAGTGGTTATCCGGATTGCAGGCGGAATGAAATGAGGAACAAGGGGGAGGATTATATATGAACATAAAATAATTGAACATTTATCATTTATAACATTAATTTCGAGGTCCAACAACACACAGGCACAGATTCCTAAAAAATCAAAACCCCATCGTTAACGCCCTCTTCTCTTCTCGAGAAGAGGGCGTTTAAGATAGCGTTTTAATTTTTGTTTTTTCTTTCTTTTTTTTTTTTTTTTTTTTTTTTTTTTTTTTTTTGATTTTTTTGATTTTTTTAAGGAATCTGGTGCCTGTAGTCCAACATTATACAAGTCATTTGCATTTTTGGTTTCAAGTACTAGTCCAGTCAAATTTCAATTTAACCCTGAAAAAATTGCAACAGAAATAATTTTTGTTGTAAATAATAAAATGATATGTACTAAATGACATATAAAAAAGAAAATCTAATGAGGAGGGGAAATACTTTTTTTTCAGAAAAAGATATCTTTTTGTGCAAAAATCGCTAGAAATGGGAAAAAATTTTATAACTTTAATATGGATAATGATTTTTAAAATAAGAAAATGTGAATTTATAGTATTTTAGGTGCTCTTTCAGATTACATAAATTTCAAGTTTCAGATCCTACTTTAACTGTGTGTTTTGAGGTAAAAAAGTCAAATTTTTGTAAAATTTCATAGAAATTTGAGGAAATTTTAATTACTCTCTGCTTCTCAGTTCCCCAGTTTTGCAAACATTCATTCAATGATGATTTAAGGATATTTTTAATGTATCTTCTTTCAAATGACATATATTTTATATTCTTATTTTTTTTTTCAAAATACTCGAAATTGTCGTTTTAATACAGAAATCTGTGTTTTAAATTAAAAGTCTGAGATTTCTGTATATCAATTTCAGCAAACCCTATCCATTATGAAATCAATGATTGAAAGATATTTTCTAGCGTATTTTTTCATACTTTTTCAGATTATATATTTTTACTGGTATTTAATCCATAACTGAGGTGTTTTGGGGGGAAAAGGTATTTTTTTCATTAAAAATCACTGATTTCTGGATGATATTTATTGAATCTATTGGATTTGTTTAAAATGATGGCAGGAATGTATTTTCAACTGTAATTGTTTAGATTCATTCATAAATTAAATATTTGAAACAAAAGGGTATAATTATTTTCTACTTCATTTTGGGCAAAATGCTTGTTTTCTGTTTAAAAATAACAGATTTCTGGACAAAATCTATAAATTCATTATCTTAGCTAGAATTATAGAGTCAATGCTACTTTCATATGAAAAATAGTAATCTTATTAAATAAAGGTAAAAGAATGAAATAATTCATTAAAATCAGGATTTTGGGTGTAAATTTGTATTTTTCGTGCAAAAACCACTTATTTTAGAAAATAATTATTATTTCTTCTAGTCTACCTAATATGACACATTTTAGCTTTGATGGAGTGCTATTTCTTATTAAAAGTGGATAGGAATGTCATCTGAGAATTGAAATTTTATTTATATGCTTTTTTTGGGCAAGAAAACTAATTTTTGTGTTAAAATCACTTATTTCTGTGAATAAGTTGTAAAATTTATATATATTAGTAAATCAAAGCAGGAGAGGTTTCCTGTAATTTGAAGGCATTTAAATGATCAAGTGAAATGATTCAGGAGAGATTGGTTTGATTATTTTGCTATTTTGGGGGGAATGCGTGAATTTTTATTTAAAAATCGCCAATTTCTGGAAAATCTTTATTTCTATAAAATGCTACATTATTTATGATATTCAGAAGAGTTGACTAGGTACATGTAATATCATAGTTTGTCATTCTAAGTGATGTAATGTAATGTGTACTTGATGGTATTATTCGTTCATTTGTTTGATATTTTGGCAAAACATATGTTTTATGTAAAGAAAAAGCTAAAATCAAGAAAATCACTACAGAAAGTTTTATTTTACAAACTTTGATTTTCTATCAAATTGTTAATCTTTTCTTGATTTACCTATCAATATATTCAGTTCAATTCAATTTCTTTATTCTCACAAGTTGTACATGGTACCGGTACATGGTATTTACAACATATTCAAATCTTGTGAAGTATTGTTATATTTGTGATAAAAATATAAAACCAAATGGAAAAGCAAGCACTTAACTGAAAATGCAATAAACATATTTAGAAGTTATATGTTGCAAGATCTCTAAAGATAAATGCTTGCTAATATGTACTTTGATGTAATGTATTTTAACCCAAATATAACAATATTACACAAAATTGAAGTAAAATGATGAATAAGTATAAAGAATAAACTGTTAAATAGCAAATAAAGATACAATGTAATTATAGTTGTAATTTGAAAAATGAGACTTTCTATAATAAAGAGATAGGGGTAAAATCTGCTGTTTTTGGCCCCTTTTTTTTTGCTATTTTCATATTGATGTTTATTAAAATTGAATAGAAAAATGATAGTGTAAATATATATAGTGTTGCTCACTATTACCAAAATTAATGATAAAATGTTAACAACAAGATTTCTTATCAACATCATACTTTAAAGTATATATAGAGCAAGCACGTGTGACAAAGTCATACTTTTCATGTACATCTAGAATATTGAAAGTAATGTCTCATGTGAGTTTGAACCTGTTACACCCTGTTAGAGCGCACGTAGGGGGTTTCGGCTATGTGTCAACAGGGGTTTCGGTTCCGAAGCGAGCTGTAGACGGACGTAGCGAGTTTAAGTTTTATTTATGACTACACAAATCGAGTTTTTCACAAATGAGTATGCTGACGAAGTGGAGGCAATCATATTCAATCTACCCATCACTTTAAATTGTCTCCATACGGTCAGGTTCTGCAAAACACTTCGGTACAGTTTTGCCGATTGGACAATTTTCAACGTCACCTCAACATTTTGGTTCATTTTCTTCACTGCTAGAATGTTTATGTTGCTTGATGAGGTTTGATTATGTCATATATAACTATCCAAGTCAAATCACCTTAAATTTACCCACTAAAAAAGTATATTTCTTCATCAAATAATACTTTTGAGTGGATTAATGCATGTGTCCACCGGGGTTTCAATTCATGTGTCCAACGGGGTTTCGACACTTCATCTAGACATTGCATTAAATGGTATCACCGTTTAGGTTAGAAGGTAGTTTGAAGAGGTTAAAAGGTATTTTGAAGTTTCTACATGAATGAGAAGGGGGCGGAACATCAGCAAAGCCCTTCTTATTCATACATAAGCTTCTAAATACCTTCCAATCGCCCCAGATGGCATCTAGATACCACGGTGGCTCAACTGGTACTAGGACACCCGCCTAGCCTGCAGCAAGTCCCGAGTTTGATCCCCATCTCCAGTGAACATTTGTCAAGTTTTACAATATGCACGATCAATTTGAGAACCTGTGATTGACTAAGCTTACATGTTGCCATTTAATTTGATTTAGAAGGCATAGGTTATATGTTGACAATGAGAGAGATATTTCTAAAGTTATGGGAAGGGTATTATAGTGGAAATCATCACTGAACAGGCATGTTAAACCTCACTACAACCCTCTCTTAGAGTGTCATTCTCATGAGTGTGGAAATACATTTAAGACTGTGCACCTATTTCAAAATCATAATAATTAGACAACACTGACCGCAGGAGCCTCACGACCTAGTTGAATAACGATATAGATCTATAGTCGCAGTTCAGGGAAATAAAAAAAAATTCTTAGCTTTATTAATCTTTTAGCCTTATGGATAGAGGGAAGTGGTTCTTGAATGATTTAATGGAAATAAAAGTTCTAGCATCGAGCCCCTGTATTTCAATATGAGATTTCTTTAAAAGATGTTTAAGATTCTATGCAGTGGTAGCGAAGGAGAAGCTAGCCAATCAGATCCTCCTGCCAATGTTTATTGACCGATTGCCTTGAAAACACACACTTAGAAGAGAACCTTTAGGCTGGTACTTGTTTCTTTGAAGTTTCGTGAAATTCTGTGTAACAGTTGCAGGGGGAAAGGGGGGGGGGTCGATGTTTTAAAGACACGATTAGTGTACTATATGTCATTGACATAGCAGTAGTTCACGTTCATGAGTTTCCTACAGTAACAGTGTTTACGAAAACAACGTTTTTTTCCTCTCCATGTGCATGAAAAACCTTACTTTAATCAGCATCATGTACTATATTATGTGTTATCATCAATACACATTTTACACAAGTAATTATTGGACATACTGACGAAATGGGATAAATTCAACCAGGTTTGTCGATTTAACGGATGTACACTGTAACACACAAATTCTATCTACAGTCATTTGGGAGGGTATTATGTTGCATTCGTCTTTGTGGTGACATTGCCGTACTGACAATGCCCCTCTTTGTGAAGCCACATAACCTCTCTGTGCTGGAGAGAACAGAGAACAAGAAGTGTTCCTTCTCTCTATTCACTTCAGCACAAATTTCTATCGCCTTAGAGGCGAGATTGACGTCCAGATACAGCACTGCATTTATGATATATAGCTCAATTTAGGATGCATTTTTCTTTCGAACCGAAACCCCGTGTCACACGTGATACCGAAACCCCATGCTACACATAGAGTTTCTTTATATAATTTCAATATTCAAAGCATTTAAGGAGGGTTTTTGTATTCATAATGTTTGAAATATGTTTATGGTCTTTGTATTCCAACAAACATGTACAGAAATGCATTGTAATAAGAGATTTTTTAGCTTTGTGCAGAGACATGGCCAAATTTTTCCAGACGCCGATACTGTACCGGAGTGTTTGAAGTATCTGAGACTATTTGAACTGCTTCAACGTCATCAGTAGGTCACTATATAATCCTGTCCTTCTGTGCACTATGCTTTATCACTGTAAAACGGATAGAAATGAAGAAAATTTAATTTCTACTTACAATTGTTGTCTGATCTCCGCTTCAAAACCGAAACCCCTGTTGACACATAGCCGAAACCCCCTATGTGCGCTCTAACAGGGTGTGTTACATGCCCTTGCTTTAGGGCCTACAATGGTAGGTATGTATGCCCCTTGCCGCAAAATATAAATTTCTATTGTGAAGACATAGACCTAAACTTTCAATGGTTTTGCTCTAAAATGTAGGGTTTTAGAGAAACCACATGAAAAATGTGCTTTTTTTTGTTTACAAGAAGCATGCTGAATGAGAAAATATGATATTTCAAAACTTTTGATCAGGGCCAAAAGTTGTCACTTTTGCCCCTACCCTTTTTCTATGTCTTTATATAAAACATCTTTTTTGCCCCAAAATTCAAACAAATTAACAAAGGATACCTAAAACTCATATATCTTACAAGGACAAATTATGATATACCCAAGATTACACTTTCGAATATAATAAATAATGTAACATTTCATAGTAATAAAGATTTTCTACAAATCGGCGATTTTTAAATTAAAATTCAGGCATTCCCCCCAAAATAGCAAAATAATCAAACCAATCTCTTCTAGCTCATTTCACTAGATAATTTAAATGCCACTAAATCATAGGAAACCTTTCCTGCTTTGATTTACTAAAATATATAAATTTTAAAAATCGTTTTAAGAATAAGTGATTTTTGCACAAAAAATTGGTTTTTTGCCCAAAAATATATAGCATATAAGTTCAGTTCTCACATGACATTCCTATCCCTTTATAACAAGAAACAGCATCCTATCAAAGCTAACACGTGTCAATTCGGGCAGATTAAATGAAATAGTAATTATTTTCTCAAAATAAGTGGTTTTTTTAACAAAAAACACAAATTTTCACCCAAAATGCTGATTTTATTGAATTATTACACTCTTTTTACATTTATTTGATAAGATTACTAATTTTCAATATGAAAATAACTTTATGTCTTTAATTTAAGCTAAGATAATAAATCTATAGAATTTGTCCAGAAATCTGTTATTTTGAAACAGAAAACAGGTATTTTGCCCAAAATAAAGTAGAAAATATACCCTTTTTGTTTCAAATATGTAATTTATGAATGAATCTTAACAACTACAGTAGAAAATACATTCCTGTTATCATTTCAAACAAATCCAATAGATTCAATAAATATTCTCCAGAAATCAGTGATTTTTGAATGAAAATTACCTTTTTTCCCTAAAAACACTTCAGTTATGGATTAAATATTAGTAAAACATATATAAAAAAGGTACACTAGAAAATATCTTTCAATCATTGATTTCATAATGGACAAGGGATTTTTAAATTGATATACAGAAATCAGAGATTTCTGAATGAAAACGCAGGTTTTTTAAAAAAACGACAATTTCGAGAATTTTGCAATTTAAGAATATGAAATAAATGTCATTTGAAAGAGAAAACTTTTAAGATATTTTTAAAAACATCACTGAACAAATTTGTACAATAATGCGGAACTGAGAAGCAAGAAGAAGTTAAAACTTCCTCAAACTTCTGTGAAATTTGGCAAAAAATCTACTTTTTTACCCTAAAACACACAATAAAAATAGGAATTGGAACTTATAACTTATTTCATCCGAAGTAATATCAAAAATACTATACATTCACATTTTCTAATTTTTAAAACCATCATCCAATTAAAAGTAAAAACAAAATTCCTATTTTCGGTGATTTTTATTTTAAAAAGTCACATTTCCCCCAAAAAATAATATTTCCTCACATATTTGAGTCTTAGATTTTTTTTATGTTATGCTCTACATAATTATGTGACAAAAAAAGCAAAAACTATTTCTGTTGCAATTTGTTCAAGGTTTGGCTATTTTTTCCTCAAAATTGACTGGACTATACTCTTATGGGTAAATATGGGTTCTTTTGAATAAAAGAACGAATTCAAACAGATGTTTTATAGACTCTTGAAAATCTATTTTCAAATCACTTTGTTGTCGCATTCCATGACCAAAATAACAAACAGATATCTTTAAAATTAATGGAACATGTTCAAGGCTTGAAAATATCTAAAGCAGTCGATCTCCTTTTCTAACAGAGAAATACAGGTTTCCGTGCATTTAGAGAATATCATTATGTACTTCAAAACATAATTTTTAATCATTGAACTTCACAAGTACTTACCAGTACACGTATTTCAGGCCATCGCTATTAGGAAAAGAAGTTAATTCTTGATGTCGGACTGGTCACATGACCAAATTTCCGCCATGTTAACAGGGGGATGTGCCTCTAGATTTTTCACTGTGCCCTATGAAAAATCCGTAATTTTGTTTGCTCCTTCTTCAAATCTCGTTTTATACTTGGATGGATTTGAGGAGCTAAGAGCTAATTCATCAATGGTTCCTTCAATGAATTCTAGTAGATTTTTCCTTGATATAAACGTTAGATTCTAGATATAAAGCAATTTCCATACACTATGCTCTACGATAAACACCGAGTTTATCCCCCAACTATTTTCGGAACTTCTCTGTGCTTATCTCTAATTGAACCTTTGTGTGACATCACGCCGACATAGAGAATTGATGTCTAAAACCAAAGTCCCCCTGATTTGTTATTATCATTATAGTATTAGATGTATTGTCATAAAGGCGAATCTATTTACAAAATACAGAAGCATTATTATCTGAAACTTTTGCCTGTGTGTGAACTTCCTTGTGTGTCAAGTGGTTTGTTTGATTAATTTCCTATTAGATAAACTTATCAATTTTCAATTTCATATCTGATAAACTCATCAATTTTCATTTTTCTTTTCGATAAACTTATAAACTTTGAGCCTTTTCGTCACTCTTAACATTTTACTTATTGCTAAATGACATATATTTTTTTCACTAATCCCTATGTATATACACAACCAATGTAATTCTCTGAGATGCAACTATTTGAAAGGAACATGCTGCAATTCGTATATTAACGCTCATGACGTCACAATGCATAAGATCTAAAGAAACATGCCGCGGCGGCTGTTCTAACCTACAAACTGAACCCGCGGTGAGATGAATTTTAACGTCACCCTTGTACCTAGAAAACGCGATTTCAGAAAAGAAGAATGAAATCGACAACTATGGTGGGTATATATAAAATAAATATCATAATTTGTGTCTTGTTACGACCGGGTATACAACACACAGCAAGTGCATTTATCGCATGAAATGCGCATAACAGATAAATGCACTTGCTGTGTGTTGCATATCCGTAACAAAACACAAATTAAGATACTTATTCTCCATAAGAAACCACCTCGCCCACTCTTATTCAACTTTTCCTTCGAACAGTTACAGAATCTTGAGTATCTTATATTATATATACCAAGTTTGTGATTTATAATCTAGAAGGTAAAGAGTTGGAACACCTTGGCTCTGTTTGAAATCCAATCTGTCTTGGAAAAGGCACAGATGAGGATTTATTATCCGTGATACGTGTGTGGTGCACTAGAAGATAACAAGTGGGAACACCTCATTGAATGACTATAAGGCACGGTCCATTTGATATTCTGGGGGGGGGGGGGGGGGGGGGCTTGGGGGTTTTTTTTTCGAAAAAAATAATTTTGCTCTGAATTTTGATGAAAAAAATAAATTTGCTTATGGTGTGACAGAAAAAAAATAATCTTGCTCTTACAAATAATCTGAATTTGAAGAATTACCTATAATTTCGCTAAAATTCATGAAAAATTTCCGGCTCGCTTCGCTCGCCGCATTGTTCAAATTGTATAACAAATTTTTGGCTCGCTTCGCTCGCCATAGTATTATATCGAAACATTATTTACTTATGGCAATGTTCATATATTTGAAGATATCAAAAGTTATACATGTATGTGAATGAAAAAGGGCTTCCATAAAAGCTTAAACATATCATCAATATTTATGTATTGCTATTAATACATGCTGCATGTATCCCATACAGTCTAATTTTATGTTCTTGTAAGCTTGGAAGAAGAACTTCAGTTATTCACCAATTTACAAATATTAGTAACATTTAAAAATTTGTCTGGGAGACCTTCCCCTCAGACCCTCTTATACATGTTATATATACATGTAACTTATATAGAATATTGAGAATTGTATAAAAGTCTTTTATCTCTCTGTTTAAACTTTAAAAGTGAATTGAATATAGTAGCATAAAAATAAACTAATATATTAATATTTAAAGTTTTGAGTAAAAATATAAATAATTTCTATTGATAAAACACAAACATTCTTTAAATAATAAAAATTTCCTTGCTCCAACTTTGCAAGAAAAAAATAATTTTGGCCCGGTCCGGGGCGAAAAAAATAATCTTGCTCCGACAAAAAACCCAAGGCCCCCCCCCCCCTGAATATCAAATGGACCGTGCCTAAACGTATCCTAACAATAGGCAAGTACTCAGGGTCCTCTACAAGTTTGTGATTTTCGTGCCGATCAGTCAACACATAAAGCCGCCGCGGGCTCTGATTGGCTGACGCATTTTTGCCTTCTCCTCTGCAACTGCTGCACAGAATTTCACGAAACCTTACAGGTAGCAAGTTCGCAAGGTCCTCTACTAAGTTTGTGGTTTTTCATGCCGATGGGCCATAAATATGGCCACCGAGGGCTTTCATTAGCTGACGCATTTTAGACTCCTCTTCTGGAACCGCTGCACAGTATTTCACGAAACCTTACAGGAAGCAAGTAATCAAGGTTCTTTACTAACCTTGCGTTTTCCGTGTCGTTCGGTCCACAAATATGGCCGGCAAGGGCTCTTATGGGTTGACGCATATTTGATTTCTCTGCAACCGCAACACAGATTCTCACGAAACCTTACAGGAAGCAAGTACACAGTAAGTATGGTCGCCGAGGGCTATGATTGGCTGGCGAAATCTAACAGGAAGTAATATTATCCTTTTCAACGTTTTTGTTTTTCGTGTCGATTGGCTTACGAATAAGGCCTCCGAGGGTTCTGATTGGCTGACGCATTTCGACATCTCCAAAACTGATGCGCATAATTTCAGGAAACCTTAGAGGGAGCAAGTACTCAAGGGCCTCCACCAAATTGTCCACTATTATTCTTTTGTCTGCAACTCAGGAGAGCGATGGGGCCCCTTCAGCCTCTTGTTTTAATTCTTAATTGTATGGATTCTAAAATAATATCAAACCTAAGACTTTTAAACAATTATTTTATATGAGACAGTTTTGTTATTCTATAGCTCAGACATGAATCATTATAATTCAGGTAACTATATATATTCCATCGTAGAATTGTATATGCATTTGTCTTTTTATGGCAAACATATTTTGGAATACAGTTGACAGTTGACAGTTGACGATTAAATTGTCAACTGCATTTCAGAATACAGTTGACAATTCGACTAAGAAACATTTGTATTGAAAATGTATGCATGATAAATTTTCTGTATTTTACTATTTCATCACACCAAAAACACATATGGCACCCATACCCCGCCTCCACATCTTACAGAAAAAATAAATAAATGAAGCAACGCATCGACACATCCTGTTGGTAATATTCAAACTTTTATAGTATTCCCCTGGTTACGATACTGAAATTTTCAGGGATTCATGCCAAGGCATTGATTCAAACTCACTTTAAATTTGGTGAGGTTACATGACCTTGTTACCGAGGAATAAGGCCGAGAACTTTGCCAATATTTCTACAATTCAGACAAATTCTGAAAAAAAGTTCTAAGTCCAAACTTTTATAGTATTCCCCTGGTTACGATACTGAATTTTTCAAGGAATCATGCCAAGGCATTGATTCAAACTCACTTTAAATTTGGTGAGGGTACATGACCTTGTTACCGAGGAATAAGGCCGAGAACTTTGCCAATATTTCTAAAATTCAGACAAATTCTGAAAAAGTTCTAAGTCCAAACTTTTATAGTATTCCCCTGGTTACGATACTGAAATTTTCAGGGATTCATGCCAAGGCATTGATTCAAACTCACTTTAAATTTGGTGAGGGTACATGACCTTGTTACAGAGGAATAAGACCGAGAACTTTGCCAATATTTCTACAATTCAGACAAATTCTGAAAAAGTTCTAAGTCCAAACTTTTATAGTATTCCCCTGGTTACGATACTGAAATTTTCAGGGATTCATGCCAAGGCATTGATTCAAACTCACTTTAAATTTGGTGAGGTTACATGACCTTGTTACCGAGGAATAAGGCCGAGAACTTTGCCAATATTTCTACAATTCAGACAAATTCTGAAAAAGTTCTAAGTCCAAACTTTTATAGTATTCCCCTGTATACGATACTGAAATTTTTAGAGATTCATGCCGAGGCATTGAGTCAAACTCACTTTAAATTTGGTGAGGGTACATGACCTTGTTACCGAGGAATAAGACCGAGAACTTTGCCAATATTTCTACAATTCCGACAAATTCTGAAAAAGATCTAAGTCCAAACTTTTATAGTATTCCCCTGGTTACGATACTGAAATTTTCAGGGATTCATGCCAAGGCATTGATTCAAACTCACTTTAAATTTGGTGAGGGTACATGACCTTGTTACAGAGGAATAAGACCGAGAACTTTGCCAATATTTCTACAATTCAGACAAATTCTGAAAAAGTTCTAAGTCCAAACTTTTATAGTATTCCCCTGGTTACGATACTGAAATTTTCAGGGATTCATGCCAAGGCATTGATTCAAACTCACTTTAAATTTGGTGAGGGTACATGACCTTGTTACCGAAGAATAAGACCGAGAACTTTGCCAATATTTCTACAATTCAGACAAATTCTGAAAAAGTTCTAAGTCCAAACTTTTATAGTATTCCCCTGGTTACGATGCTGAAATTTTCAGGGATTCATGCCAAGGCATTGAGTCAAACTCACTTTAAATTTGGTGAGGGTACATGACCTTGTTACCGAGGAAGAAGACCGAGAACTTTGCCAATATTTCTAAAATTCAGACAAATTCTGAAAAAGTTCTAAGTCCAAACTTTTATAGTATTCCCCTGGTTACGATACTGAAATTTTCAGGGATTCATGCCAAGGCATTGATTCAAACTCACTTTAAATTTGGTGAGTAAGGCCGAGAACTTTGCCAATATTTCTACAATTCAGACAAATTCTGAAAAAGTTCTAAGTCCAAACTTTTATAGTATTCCCCTGGTTACGATACTGAAATTTTCAGGGATTCATGCCAAGGCATTGATTCAAACTCACTTTAAATTTGGTGAGGGTACATGACCTTGTTACAGAGGAATAAGACCGAGAACTTTGCCAATATTTCTACAATTCAGACAAATTCTGAAAAAGTTCTAAGTCCAAACTTTTATAGTATTCCCCTGGTTACGATACTGCAATTTTCAGGGATTCATGCCAAGGCATTGAGTCAAACTCACTTTAAATTTGGTGAGGGTACATGACCTTGTTACCGAGGAATAAGGCCGAGAACTTTGCCAATATTTCTACAATTCAGACAAATTCTGAAAAAGTTGTAAGTCCAAACTTTTATAGTATTCCCCTGGTTATGATACTGAAATTTTCAGGGATTCATGCCAAGGCATTGATTCAAACTCACTTTAAATTTGGTGAGGTTACATGACCTTGTTACCGAGGAATAAGACCGAGAACTTTGCCAATATTTCTAAAATTCAGACAAAGTCTGAAAAAGTTCTAAGTCCAAACTTTTATAGTATTCCCCTGTATACGATACTGAAATTTTCAGAGATTCATGCCGAGGCATTGATTCAAACTCACTTTAAATTTGGTGAGTAAGGCCGAGAACTTTGCCAATATTTCTACAATTCAGACAAATTCTGAAAAAGTTCCAAGTCCAAACTTTTATAGTATTCCCCTGGTTACGATACTGAAATTTTCAGGGATTCATGCCAAGGCATTGATTCAAACTCACTTTAAATTTGGTGAGGTTACATGACCTTGTTACCGAGGAATAAGACCGAGAACTTTGCCAATATTTCTAAAATTCAGACAAATTCTGAAAAAGTTCTAAGTCCAAACTTTTATAGTATTCCCCTGGTTACGATACTGAAATTTTCAGGGATTCATGCCAAGGCATTGATTCAAACTCACTTTAAATTTGGTGAGGGTACATGACCTTGTTACAGAGGAATAAGACCGAGAACTTTGCCAATATTTCTACAATTCAGACAAATTCTGAAAAAGTTCTAAGTCCAAACTTTTATAGTATTCCCCTGGTTACGATACTGAAATTTTCAGGGATTCATGCCAAGGCATTGATTCAAACTCACTTTAAATTTGGTGAGGTTACATGACCTTGTTACCGAGGAATAAGGCCGAGAACTTTGCCAATATTTCTACAATTCAGACAAATTCTGAAAAAGTTCTAAGTCCAAACTTTTATAGTATTCCCCTGGTTACGATACTGAAATTTTCAGGGATTCATGCCAAGGCATTGAGTCAAACTCACTTTAAATTTGGTGAGGGTACATGACCTTGTTACCGAGGAAGAAGACCGAGAACTTTGCCAATATTTCTACAATTCAGACAAATTCTGAAAAAGTTCTAAGTCCAAACTTTTATAGTATTCCCCTGGTTACGATACTGCAATTTTCAGGGATTCATGCCAAGGCATTGAGTCAAACTCACTTTAAATTTGGTGAGGGTACATGACCTTGTTACCGAGGAATAAGGCCGAGAACTTTGCCAATATTTCTACAATTCAGACAAATTCTGAAAAAGTTCTAAGTCCAAACTTTTATAGTATTCCCCTGGTTATGATACTGAAATTTTCAGGGATTCATGCCAAGGCATTGATTCAAACTCACTTTAAATTTGGTGAGGTTACATGACCTTGTTACCGAGGAATAAGACCGAGAACTTTGCCAATATTTCTAAAATTCAGACAAATTCTGAAAAAGTTCTAAGTCCAAACTTTTATAGTATTCCCCTGTATACGATACTGAAATTTTCAGAGATTCATGCCGAGGCATTGATTCAAACTCACTTTAAATTTGGTGAGGGTACATGACCTTGTTACCGAGGAATAAGACCGAGAACTTTGCCAATATTTCTACAATTCCGACAAATTCTGAAAAAGATCTAAGTCCAAACTTTTATAGTATTCCCCTGGTTACGATACTGAAATTTTCAGGGATTCATGCCAAGGCATTGATTCAAACTCACTTTAAATTTGGTGAGGGTACATGACCTTGTTACAGAGGAATAAGACCGAGAACTTTGCCAATATTTCTACAATTCAGACAAATTCTGAAAAAGTTCTAAGTCCAAACTTTTATAGTATTCCCCTGGTTACGATACTGAAATTTTCAGGGATTCATGCCAAGGCATTGATTCAAACTCACTTTAAATTTGGTGAGGGTACATGACCTTGTTACCGAAGAATAAGACCGAGAACTTTGCCAATATTTCTACAATTCAGACAAATTCTGAAAAAGTTCTAAGTCCAAACTTTTATAGTATTCCCCTGGTTACGATGCTGAAATTTTCAGGGATTCATGCCAAGGCATTGAGTCAAACTCACTTTAAATTTGGTGAGGGTACATGACCTTGTTACCGAGGAAGAAGACCGAGAACTTTGCCAATATTTCTAAAATTCAGACAAATTCTGAAAAAGTTCTAAGTCCAAACTTTTATAGTATTCCCCTGGTTACGATACTGAAATTTTCAGGGATTCATGCCAAGGCATTGATTCAAACTCACTTTAAATTTGGTGAGTAAGGCCGAGAACTTTGCCAATATTTCTACAATTCAGACAAATTCTGAAAAAGTTCTAAGTCCAAACTTTTATAGTATTCCCCTGGTTACGATACTGAAATTTTCAGGGATTCATGCCAAGGCATTGAGTCAAACTCACTTTAAATTTGGTGAGGGTACATGACCTTGTTACCGAGGAAAAAGATCGAGAACTTTGCCAATATTTCTACAATTCAGACAAATTCTGATAAAGTTCTAAGTCCAAACTTTTATAGTATTTTCCTGGTTACGATACTGAAATTTTCAGGGATTCATGCCAAGGCATTGATTCAAACTCACTTTAAATTTGGTGAGGGTACATGACCTTGTTACCGAGGAATAAGGCCGAGAACTTTGCCAATATTTCTACAATTCAGACAAATTCTGAAAAAGTTCTAAGTCCAAACTTTTATAGTATTCCCCTGTATACGATACTGAAATTTTCAGGGATTCATGCCGAGGCATTGATTCAAACTCACTTTAAATTTGGTGAGGGTACATGACCTTGTTACCGAGGAATAAGACCGAGAACTTTGCCAATATTTCTACAATTCAGACAAATTCTGAAAAAGTTCTAAGTCCAAACTTTTATAGTATTCCCCTGGTTACGATACTGAAATTTTCAGGGATTCATGCCAAGGCATTGATTCAAACTCACTTTAAATTTGGTGAGGGTTCATGACCTTGTTACAGAGGAATAAGGCCGAGAACTTTGCCAATATTTCTACAATTCAGACAAATTCTGAAAAAGTTCTAAGTCCAAACTTTTATAGTATTCCCCTGGTTACGATACTGAAATTTTCAGGGATTCATGCCAAGGCATTGAGTCAAACTCACTTTAAATTTGGTGAGGGTACATGACCTTGTTACCGAGGAAGAAGACCGAGAACTTTGCCAATATTTCTACAATTCAGACAAATTCTGAAAAAGTTCTAAGTCCAAACTTTTATAGTATTCCCCTGGTTACGATACTGCAATTTTCAGGGATTCATGCCAAGGCATTGAGTCAAACTCACTTTAAATTTGGTGAGGGTACATGACCTTGTTACCGAGGAATAAGGCCGAGAACTTTGCCAATATTTCTACAATTCAGACAAATTCTGAAAAAGTTGTAAGTCCAAACTTTTATAGTATTCCCCTGGTTATGATACTGAAATTTTCAGGGATTCATGCCAAGGCATTGATTCAAACTCACTTTAAATTTGGTGAGGTTACATGACCTTGTTACCGAGGAATAAGACCGAGAACTTTGCCAATATTTCTAAAATTCAGACAAATTCTGAAAAAGTTCTAAGTCCAAACTTTTATAGTATTCCCCTGTATACGATACTGAAATTTTCAGAGATTCATGCCGAGGCATTGATTCAAACTCACTTTAAATTTGGTGAGTAAGGCCGAGAACTTTGCCAATATTTCTACAATTCAGACAAATTCTGAAAAAGTTCCAAGTCCAAACTTTTATAGTATTCCCCTGGTTACGATACTGAAATTTTCAGGGATTCATGCCAAGGCATTGATTCAAACTCACTTTAAATTTGGTGAGGTTACATGACCTTGTTACCGAGGAATAAGACCGAGAACTTTGCCAATATTTCTAAAATTCAGACAAATTCTGAAAAAGTTCTAAGTCCAAACTTTTATAGTATTCCCCTGGTTACGATACTGAAATTTTCAGGGATTCATGCCAAGGCATTGATTCAAACTCACTTTAAATTTGGTGAGGGTACATGACCTTGTTACAGAGGAATAAGACCGAGAACTTTGCCAATATTTCTACAATTCAGACAAATTCTGAAAAAGTTCTAAGTCCAAACTTTTATAGTATTCCCCTGGTTACGATACTGCAATTTTCAGGGATTCATGCCAAGGCATTGAGTCAAACTCACTTTAAATTTGGTGAGGGTACATGACCTTGTTACCGAGGAATAAGGCCGAGAACTTTGCCAATATTTCTACAATTCAGACAAATTCTGAAAAAGTTGTAAGTCCAAACTTTTATAGTATTCCCCTGGTTATGATACTGAAATTTTCAGGGATTCATGCCAAGGCATTGATTCAAACTCACTTTAAATTTGGTGAGGTTACATGACCTTGTTACCGAGGAATAAGACCGAGAACTTTGCCAATATTTCTAAAATTCAGACAAATTCTGAAAAAGTTCTAAGTCCAAACTTTTATAGTATTCCCCTGTATACGATACTGAAATTTTCAGAGATTCATGCCGAGGCATTGATTCAAACTCACTTTAAATTTGGTGAGTAAGGCCGAGAACTTTGCCAATATTTCTACAATTCAGACAAATTCTGAAAAAGTTCCAAGTCCAAACTTTTATAGTATTCCCCTGGTTACGATACTGAAATTTTCAGGGATTCATGCCAAGGCATTGATTCAAACTCACTTTAAATTTGGTGAGGTTACATGACCTTGTTACCGAGGAATAAGACCGAGAACTTTGCCAATATTTCTAAAATTCAGACAAATTCTGAAAAAGTTCTAAGTCCAAACTTTTATAGTATTCCCCTGGTTACGATACTGAAATTTTCAGGGATTCATGCCAAGGCATTGATTCAAACTCACTTTAAATTTGGTGAGGGTACATGACCTTGTTACAGAGGAATAAGACCGAGAACTTTGCCAATATTTCTACAATTCAGACAAATTCTGAAAAAGTTCTAAGTCCAAACTTTTATAGTATTCCCCTGGTTACGATACTGAAATTTTCAGGGATTCATGCCAAGGCATTGATTCAAACTCACTTTAAATTTGGTGAGGTTACATGACCTTGTTACCGAGGAATAAGGCCGAGAACTTTGCCAATATTTCTACAATTCAGACAAATTCTGAAAAAGTTCTAAGTCCAAACTTTTATAGTATTCCCCTGGTTACGATACTGAAATTTTCAGGGATTCATGCCAAGGCATTGAGTCAAACTCACTTTAAATTTGGTGAGGGTACATGACCTTGTTACCGAGGAAGAAGACCGAGAACTTTGCCAATATTTCTACAATTCAGACAAATTCTGAAAAAGTTCTAAGTCCAAACTTTTATAGTATTCCCCTGGTTACGATACTGCAATTTTCAGGGATTCATGCCAAGGCATTGAGTCAAACTCACTTTAAATTTGGTGAGGGTACATGACCTTGTTACCGAGGAATAAGGCCGAGAACTTTGCCAATATTTCTACAATTCAGACAAATTCTGAAAAAGTTCTAAGTCCAAACTTTTATAGTATTCCCCTGGTTATGATACTGAAATTTTCAGGGATTCATGCCAAGGCATTGATTCAAACTCACTTTAAATTTGGTGAGGTTACATGACCTTGTTACCGAGGAATAAGACCGAGAACTTTGCCAATATTTCTAAAATTCAGACAAATTCTGAAAAAGTTCTAAGTCCAAACTTTTATAGTATTCCCCTGTATACGATACTGAAATTTTCAGAGATTCATGCCGAGGCATTGATTCAAACTCACTTTAAATTTGGTGAGGGTACATGACCTTGTTACCGAGGAATAAGACCGAGAACTTTGCCAATATTTCTACAATTCCGACAAATTCTGAAAAAGATCTAAGTCCAAACTTTTATAGTATTCCCCTGGTTACGATACTGAAATTTTCAGGGATTCATGCCAAGGCATTGATTCAAACTCACTTTAAATTTGGTGAGGGTACATGACCTTGTTACAGAGGAATAAGACCGAGAACTTTGCCAATATTTCTACAATTCAGACAAATTCTGAAAAAGTTCTAAGTCCAAACTTTTATAGTATTCCCCTGGTTACGATACTGAAATTTTCAGGGATTCATGCCAAGGCATTGATTCAAACTCACTTTAAATTTGGTGAGGGTACATGACCTTGTTACCGAAGAATAAGACCGAGAACTTTGCCAATATTTCTACAATTCAGACAAATTCTGAAAAAGTTCTAAGTCCAAACTTTTATAGTATTCCCCTGGTTACGATGCTGAAATTTTCAGGGATTCATGCCAAGGCATTGAGTCAAACTCACTTTAAATTTGGTGAGGTTACATGACCTTGTTACCGAGGAAGAAGACCGAGAACTTTGCCAATATTTCTAAAATTCAGACAAATTCTGAAAAAGTTCTAAGTCCAAACTTTTATAGTATTCCCCTGGTTACGATACTGAAATTTTCAGGGATTCATGCCAAGGCATTGATTCAAACTCACTTTAAATTTGGTGAGTAAGGCCGAGAACTTTGCCAATATTTCTACAATTCAGACAAATTCTGAAAAAGTTCTAAGTCCAAACTTTTATAGTATTCCCCTGGTTACGATACTGAAATTTTCAGGGATTCATGCCAAGGCATTGAGTCAAACTCACTTTAAATTTGGTGAGGGTACATGACCTTGTTACCGAGGAAAAAGATCGAGAACTTTGCCAATATTTCTACAATTCAGACAAATTCTGATAAAGTTCTAAGTCCAAACTTTTATAGTATTTTCCTGGTTACGATACTGAAATTTTCAGGGATTCATGCCAAGGCATTGATTCAAACTCACTTTAAATTTGGTGAGGGTACATGACCTTGTTACCGAGGAATAAGGCCGAGAACTTTGCCAATATTTCTACAATTCAGACAAATTCTGAAAAAGTTCTAAGTCCAAACTTTTATAGTATTCCCCTGTATACGATACTGAAATTTTCAGGGATTCATGCCGAGGCATTGATTCAAACTCACTTTAAATTTGGTGAGGGTACATGACCTTGTTACCGAGGAATAAGACCGAGAACTTTGCCAATATTTCTACAATTCAGACAAATTCTGAAAAAGTTCTAAGTCCAAACTTTTATAGTATTCCCCTGGTTACGATACTGAAATTTTCAGGGATTCATGCCAAGGCATTGATTCAAACTCACTTTAAATTTGGTGAGGGTTCATGACCTTGTTACCGAGGAATAAGGCCGAGAACTTTGCCAATATTTCTACAATTCAGACAAATTCTGAAAAAGTTCTAAGTCCAAACTTTTATAGTATTCCCCTGGTTACGATACTGAAATTTTCAGGGATTCATGCCAAGGCATTGATTCAAACTCACTTTAAATTTGGTGAGGGTTCATGACCTTGTTACCGAGGAATAAGGCCGAGAACTTTGCCAATATTTCTACAATTCAGACAAATTCTGAAAAAGTTCTAAGTCCAAACTTTTATAGTATTCCCCTGGTTACGATACTGAAATTTTCAGGGATTCATACCAAGGCATTGAGTCAAACTCACTTTAAATTTGGTGAGGGTACATGACCTTGTTACCGAGGAAGAAGACCGAGAACTTTGCCAATATTTCTACAATTCAGACAAATTCTGAAAAAGTTCTAAGTCCAAACTTTTATAGTATTCCCCTGGTTACGATACTGCAATTTTCAGGGATTCATGCCAAGGCATTGAGTCAAACTCACTTTAAATTTGGTGAGGGTACATGACCTTGTTACCGAGGAATAAGGCCGAGAACTTTGCCAATATTTCTACAATTCAGACAAATTCTGAAAAAGTTCTAAGTCCAAACTTTTATAGTATTCCCCTGTATACGATACTGAAATTTTTAGAGATTCATGCCGAGGCATTGATTCAAACTCACTTTAAATTTGGTGAGGGTACATGACCTTGTTACCGAGGAATAAGACCGAGAACTTTGCCAATATTTCTACAATTCCGACAAATTCTGAAAAAGATCTAAGTCCAAACTTTTATAGTATTCCCCTGGTTACGATACTGAAATTTTCAGGGATTCATGCCAAGGCATTGATTCAAACTCACTTTAAATTTGGTGAGGGTACATGACCTTGTTACCGAAGAATAAGACCGAGAACTTTGCCAATATTTCTACAATTCAGACAAATTCTGAAAAAGTTCTAAGTCCAAACTTTTATAGTATTCCCCTGGTTACGATGCTGAAATTTTCAGGGATTCATGCCAAGGCATTGAGTCAAACTCACTTTAAATTTGGTGAGGGTACATGACCTTGTTACCGAGGAAGAAGACCGAGAACTTTGCCAATATTTCTAAAATTCAGACAAATTCTGAAAAAGTTCTAAGTCCAAACTTTTATAGTATTCCCCTGGTTACGATACTGAAATTTTCAGGGATTCATGCCAAGGCATTGATTCAAACTCACTTTAAATTTGGTGAGTAAGGCCGAGAACTTTGCCAATATTTCTACAATTCAGACAAATTCTGAAAAAGTTCTAAGTCCAAACTTTTATAGTATTCCCCTGGTTACGATACTGAAATTTTCAGGGATTCATGCCAAGGCATTGAGTCAAACTCACTTTAAATTTGGTGAGGGTACATGACCTTGTTACCGAGGAAAAAGATCGAGAACTTTGCCAATATTTCTACAATTCAGACAAATTCTGATAAAGTTCTAAGTCCAAACTTTTATAGTATTTTCCTGGTTACGATACTGAAATTTTCAGGGATTCATGCCAAGGCATTGATTCAAACTCACTTTAAATTTGGTGAGGGTACATGACCTTGTTACCGAGGAATAAGACCGAGAACTTTGCCAATATTTCTACAATTCAGACAAATTCTGAAAAAGTTCTAAGTCCAAACTTTTATAGTATTCCCCCTGGTTACGATACTGAAATTTTCAGGGATTCATGCCAAGGCATTGAGTCAAACTCACTCTAAATTTAGTGAGGGTACATGACCTTGTTACCGAGGAAAAAGACCGAGAACTTTGCCAATATTTCTACAATTCAGACAAATTCTGAAAAAGTTCTAAGTCCAAACTTTTATAGTATTCCCCTGGTTACGATACTGAAATTTTCAGGGAATCATGCCAAGGCATTGATTCAAACTCACTTTAAATTTGGTGAGGTTACATGACCTTGTTACCGAGGAATAAGGCCGAGAACTTTGCCAATATTTCTACAATTCAGACAAATTCTGAAAAAAAGTTCTAAGTCCAAACTTTTAAAGTATTCCCCTGGTTACGATACTGAATTTTTCAGGGATTCATGCCAAGGCATTGAGTCAAACTCACTCTAAATTTGGTGAGGGTACATGACCTTGTTACCGAGGAAAAAGACCGAGAACTTTGCCAATATTTCTAAAATTCAGACAAATTCTGAAAAAGTTCTAAGTCCAAACTTTTATAGTATTCCCCTGTATACGATACTGAAATTTTCAGAGATTCATGCCGAGGCATTGATTCAAACTCACTTTAAATTTGGTGAGGGTACATGACCTTGTTACCGAGGAATAAGACCGAGAACTTTGCCAATATTTCTACAATTCAGATAAATTCTGAAAAAGTTCTAAGTCTAAACTTTTATAGTATTCCCCTGGTTACGATACTGAAATTTTCAGGGATTCATGCCAAGGCATTGAGTCAAACTCACTTTAAATTTGGTGAGGGTACATGACCTTGTTACCGAGGAATAAGGCCGAGAACTTTGCCAATATTTCTACAATTCAGACAAATTCTGAAAAAGTTCTAAGTCCAAACTTTTATAGTATTCCCCTGGTTATGATACTGAAATTTTCAGGGATTCATGCCAAGGCATTGATTCAAACTCACTTTAAATTTGGTGAGGTTACATGACATTGTTACCGAGGAATAAGGCCGAGAACTTTGCCAATATTTCTACAATTAAGACAAATTCTGAAAAAGTTCTAAGTCCAAACTTTTATAGTATTCCCCTGGTTACGATACTGAAATTTTCAGGAATTCATGCCAAGGCATTGATTCAAACTCACTTTAAATTTGGTGAGTAAGGCCGAGAACTTTGCCAATATTTCTACAATTCAGACAAATTCTGAAAAAGTTCTAAGTCCAAACTTTTATAGTATTCCCCTGTATACGATACTGAAATTTTCAGAGATTCATGCCGAGGCATTGATTCAAACTCACTTTAAATTTGGTGAGGGTACATGACCTTGTTACCGAGGAATAAGGCCGAGAACTTTGCCAATATTTCTAAAATTCAGACAAATTCTGAAAAAGTTCTAAGTCCAAACTTTTAGTGTATTCCTCTGGTTACGATACTGAAATTTTCAGGGAATCATGCCGAGGCATTGATTCAAACTCACTTTAAATTTGGTGAGGGTACATGACATTGTTACCGAGGAATAAGACCGAGAACTTTGCCAATATTTCTACAATTCAGACAAATTCTGAAAAAGTTCTAAGTCCAAACTTTTATAGTATTCCCCTGGTTACGATACTGAAATTTTCAGGGATTCATGCCAAGGCATTGATTCAAACTCACTTTAAATTTGGTGAGGGTACATGACCTTGTTACCGAGGAATAAGGCCGAGAACTTTGCCAATATTTCTACAATTCAGACAAATTCTGAAAAAGTTCTAAGTCCAAACTTTTATAGTATTCCCCTGGTTACGATACTGACATTTTCAGGGATTCATGCCTAGGCATTGACTCAAACTCACTTTAAATTTGGTGAGGGTACATGACCTTGTTACCGAGGAAAAAGACCGAGAACTTTGCCAATATTTCTAAAATTCAGACAAATTCTGAAAAAGTTCTAAGTCCAAACTTTTATAGTATTCCCCTGGTTACGATACTGAAATTTTCAGGGATTCATACCAAGGCATTGAGTCAAACTCACTTTAAATTTGGTGAGGGTACATGACCTTGTTACCGAGGAAAAAGACCGAGACATTTGCCAATATTTCTAAAATTCAGACAAATTCTGAAAAAGTTCCAAGTCCAAAATTTTATAGTATTCCCCTGGTTACGATAATGAAATTTTCAGGGATTCATGCCAAGGCATTGATTCAAACTCACTTTAAATTTGGTGAGTAAGGCCGAGAACTTTGCCAATATTTCTACAATTCAGACAAATTCTGAAAAAGTTCTAAGTCCAAACTTTTATAGTATTCCCCTGGTTACGATACTGAAATTTTCAGGGATTCATGCCAAGGCATTGAGTCAAACTCACTTTAAATTTGGTGAGGGTACATGACCTTGTTACCGAGGAAGAAGACCGAGAACTTTGCCAATATTTCTAAAATTCAGACAAATTCTGAAAAAGTTCTAAGTCCAAACTTTTATAGTATTCCCCTGGTTACGATACTGAAATTTTTAGGGATTCATGCCAAGGCATTGATTCAAACTCACTTTAAATTTGGTGAGTAAGGCCGAGAACTTTGCCAATATTTTCTACAATTCAGACAAATTCTGAAAAAGTTCTAAGTCCAAACTTTTATAGTATTCCCCTGGTTACGATACTGAAATTTTCAGGGATTCATGCCAAGGCATTGATTCAAACTCACTTTAAATTTGGTGAGGGTACATGACCTTGTTACCGAGGAATAAGACCGAGAACTTTGCCAATATTTCTACAATTCAGACAAATTCTGAAAAAGTTCTAAGTCCAAACTTTTATAGTATTCCCCCTGGTTACGATACTGAAATTTTCAGGGATTCATGCCAAGGCATTGAGTCAAACTCACTCTAAATTTAGTGAGGGTACATGACCTTGTTACCGAGGAAAAAGACCGAGAACTTTGCCAATATTTCTACAATTCAGACAAATTCTGAAAAAGTTCTAAGTCCAAACTTTTATAGTATTCCCCTGGTTACGATACTGAAATTTTCAGGGAATCATGCCAAGGCATTGATTCAAACTCACTTTAAATTTGGTGAGGTTACATGACCTTGTTACCGAGGAATAAGGCCGAGAACTTTGCCAATATTTCTACAATTCAGACAAATTCTGAAAAAAAGTTCTAAGTCCAAACTTTTAAAGTATTCCCCTGGTTACGATACTGAATTTTTCAGGGATTCATGCCAAGGCATTGAGTCAAACTCACTCTAAATTTGGTGAGGGTACATGACCTTGTTACCGAGGAAAAAGACCGAGAACTTTGCCAATATTTCTAAAATTCAGACAAATTCTGAAAAAGTTCTAAGTCCAAACTTTTATAGTATTCCCCTGGTTACGATACTGAAATTTTCAGGGATTCATGCCAAGGCATTGATTCAAACTCACTTTAAATTTGGTGAGGTTACATGACCTTGTTACCGAGGAATAAGGCCGAGAACTTTGCCAATATTTCTACAATTCAGACAAATTCTGAAAAAAAGTTCTAAGTCCAAACTTTTATAGTATTCCCCTGGTTACGATACTGAATTTTTCAGGGAATCATGCCAAGGCATTGATTCAAACTCACTTTAAATTTGGTGAGGGTACATGACCTCTTTACCGAGGAATAAGGCCGAGAAATTTGCCAATATTTCTACAATTCAGACAAATTCTGAAAAAGTTCTAAGTCCAAACTTTTATAGTATTCCCCTGGTTACGATACTGAAATTTTCAGGGATTCATACCAAGGCATTGAGTCAAACTCACTTTAAATTTGGTGAGGGTACATGACCTTGTTACCGAGGAAAAAGACCGAGACATTTGCCAATATTTCTAAAATTCAGACAAATTCTGAAAAAGTTCCAAGTCCAAAATTTTATAGTATTCCCCTGGTTACGATAATGAAATTTTCAGGGATTCATGCCAAGGCATTGATTCAAACTCACTTTAAATTTGGTGAGTAAGGCCGAGAACTTTGCCAATATTTCTACAATTCAGACAATTTCTGAAAAAGTTCTAAGTCCAAACTTTTATAGTATTCCCCTGGTTACGATACTGAAATTTTCAGGGATTCATGCCAAGGCATTGAGTCAAACTCACTTTAAATTTGGTGAGGGTACATGACCTTGTTACCGAGGAAGAAGACCGAGAACTTTGCCAATATTTCTAAAATTCAGACAAATTCTGAAAAAGTTCTAAGTCCTAACTCTTATAGTATTCCCCTGGTTACGATACTGAAATTTTTAGGGATTCATGCCAAGGCATTGATTCAAACTCACTTTAAATTTGGTGAGTAAGGCCGAGAACTTTGCCAATATTTTCTACAATTCAGACAAATTCTGAAAAAGTTCTAAGTCCAAACTTTTATAGTATTCCCCTGGTTACGATACTGAAATTTTCAGGGATTCATGCCAAGGCATTGAGTCAAACTCACTTTAAATTTGGTGAGGATACATGACCTTGTTACCGAGGAATAAGACCGAGAACTTTGCCAATATTTCTACAATTCAGACAAATTCTGAAAAAGTTCTAAGTCCAAACTTTTATAGTATTCCCCCTGGTTACGATACTGAAATTTTCAGGGATTCATGCCAAGGCATTGATTCAAACTCACTTTAAATTTGGTGAGGGTACATGACCTTGTTACCGAGGAATAAGGCCGAGAACATTGCCAATATTTCTACAATTCAGACAAATTCTGAAAAAGTTCTAAGTCCAAACTTTTATAGTATTCCCCTGGTTACGATACTGAAATTTTCAGGGATTCATGCTAAGGCATTGATTCAAACTCACTTTAAATTTGGTGAGGGTACATGACCTTGTTACCGAGGAATAAGGCCGAGAACTTTGCCAATATTTCTAAAATTCAGACAAATTCTGAAAAAGTTCTAAGTCCAAACTTTTATAGTATTCCCCTGGTTACGATACTGAAATTTTCAGGGATTCATGCCAAGGCATTGATTCAAACTCACTTTAAATTTGGTGAGGTTACATGACCTTGTTACCGAGGAATAAGGCCGAGAACTTTGCCAATATTTCTACAATTCAGACAAATTCTGAAAAAAAGTTCTAAGTCCAAACTTTTATAGTATTCCCCTGGTTACGATACTGAATTTTTCAGGGAATCATGCCAAGGCATTGATTCAAACTCACTTTAAATTTGGTGAGGGTACATGACCTTGTTACCGAGGAATAAGGCCGAGAACTTTGCCAATATTTCTACAATTCAGACAAATTCTGAAAAAGTTCTAAGTCCAACCTTTTATAGTATTCCCCTGGTTACGATACTGAAATTTTCAGGGATTCATACCAAGGCATTGAGTCAAACTCACTTTAAATTTGGTGAGGGTACATGACCTTGTTACCGAGGAAAAAGACCGAGACATTTGCCAATATTTCTAAAATTCAGACAAATTCTGAAAAAGTTCCAAGTCCAAAATTTTATAGTATTCCCCTGGTTACGATAATGAAATTTTCAGGGATTCATGCCAAGGCATTGATTCAAACTCACTTTAAATTTGGTGAGTAAGGCCGAGAACTTTGCCAATATTTCTACAATTCAGACAATTTCTGAAAAAGTTCTAAGTCCAAACTTTTATAGTATTCCCCTGGTTACGATACTGAAATTTTCAGGGATTCATGCCAAGGCATTGAGTCAAACTCACTTTAAATTTGGTGAGGGTACATGACCTTGTTACCGAGGAAGAAGACCGAGAACTTTGCCAATATTTCTAAAATTCAGACAAATTCTGAAAAAGTTCTAAGTCCTAACTTTTATAGTATTCCCCTGGTTACGATACTGAAATTTTTAGGGATTCATGCCAAGGCATTGATTCAAACTCACTTTAAATTTGGTGAGTAAGGCCGAGAACTTTGCCAATATTTTCTACAATTCAGACAAATTCTGAAAAAGTTCTAAGTCCAAACTTTTATAGTATTCCCCTGGTTACGATACTGAAATTTTCAGGGATTCATGCCAAGGCATTGAGTCAAACTCACTTTAAATTTGGTGAGGGTACATGACCTTGTTACCGAGGAATAAGACCGAGAACTTTGCCAATATTTCTACAATTCAGACAAATTCTGAAAAAGTTCTAAGTCCAAACTTTTATAGTATTCCCCCTGGTTACGATACTGAAATTTTCAGGGATTCATGCCAAGGCATTGATTCAAACTCACTTTAAATTTGGTGAGGGTACATGACCTTGTTACCGAGGAATAAGGCCGAGAACTTTGCCAATATTTCTACAATTCAGACAAATTCTGAAAAAGTTCTAAGTCCAAACTTTTATAGTATTCCCCTGGTTACGATACTGAAATTTTCAGGGATTCATGCTAAGGCATTGATTCAAACTCACTTTAAATTTGGTGAGGGTACATGACCTTGTTACCGAGGAATAAGGCCGAGAACTTTGCCAATATTTCTACAATTCAGACAAATTCTGAAAAAGTTCTAAGTCCAAACTTTTATAGTATTCCCCTGGTTACGATACTGAAATTTTCAGGGATTCATGCCAAGGCATTGATTCAAACTCACTTTAAATTTGGTGAGGGTACATGACCTTGTTACCGAGGAATAAGGCCGAGAACTTTGCCAATATTTCTACAATTCAGACAAATTCTGAAAAACTTCTAAGTCCAAACTTTTATAGTATTCCCCTGGTTACGATACTGAAATTTTCAGGGATTCATGCTAAGGCATTGATTCAAACTCACTTTAAATTTGGTGAGGGTAAATGACCTTGTTACCGAGGAATAAGGCCGAGAACTTTGCCAATATTTCTACAATTCAGACAAATTCTGAAAAAGTTCTAAGTCCAAACTTTTATAGTATTCCCCTGGTTACGATACTGACATTTTCAGGGATTCATGCCTAGGCATTGACTCAAACTCTCTTAAAATATGGTGAGGGTACATGACCCTGTGACCGAGGAACTTTTCAACTTTCCAAGTCGAAACTTTTATAGTATTCCCCTGGTAACGATGCTGAAATTTTCAGGGATACATCCTTAGGCATAGACTCAAACACACTTTTATTTTGGTGAGGGTACATCATGGCCTTGTTACCAAGGTTCAAACTTATAATATTCCTAGGTTACGACACGACAAAGTCTCAAAGTTTTCTAGGTCCAAAATTTTATTTTAATCACCTGATAAGGGATCAGATACAAAATTATGGACATTTAGATCTCTGATTCAAAATACCAATTCACTTTTGACGACATTACCAAAATGCTTAGCACAATATTGTCGTTGATTTTTAATGCAAAATATTCCAACAAAGTATTGGAATTTCACTGGGCACAAACTGTGCCCCTCTTCTAAGTGACATACTCTTTTATTCATACGAGGCAGAATTCCTATAGTTTCTGCTTTGAAACAGCATCACATGTCAACTGGATTACATTGATGACGTACTCTCCATCAACAATCCAGCCATTCAGGGTTGCTTTGGTGCCATCAGCCAAGAGAATTTGAAGTCAAAGAATTAATTGAGAGCGCAACACTTTACCCTCCTACCTAGACATACTACTGTGATACAATCGATCAGTCTTCTCTTTTTATGTCAAACGTGACGATTTTATTTTCACAATTACAAATTTCCCCTTCATGTGGCGCAAAATTCCTTTTTTGCCTGTAAATGGCGTATCATTTCACAACTAATATGCTATGCAGGGTATGTTCAAGTATGAAAAGTCGAGTGCATTAAGGCTCACCAATAAGTGGAGTAGAAGTTGAGTCGTAGGAATCCGTATTGGGCTTTACGATGGCTAATTGATATGTCTGAACGATTTGAATTGTGTTATTTTCTACATTATCCCCTTCTGTATCTCAACACTTTTATTAAACCGGTGTTTAAGGCCTCAATACCATTTTTAAAGAACTCCTCATTTGGACTGGTTAGAACGCCAGCCACTGAAAGTATGACGTCATCATAGGACTGAAAGTGGGTGCCAGAAATGAATGTACAAAATGTAGCTGCTTTCAGTATTTGGGAATAGATGAAAATTTGATTGAATATCAAATTAAAGCCACAATTATGAATGGCAGCCATGTGACGGACTTGTGAACAGGAGCATTGCCCTGATGGAACAGCACACTTTAAACTAGTGAGCTTCCGCAACGCTTTAGTCTAATATTTTCCCGTAACTGTGTCAGATGTGTAGCATGCAATTGATTGTTTGTCCTATTTGAAGATACTGTAAACCGCTTTTATTAATTCGCGGCGTCTTATGTTCGCGAACACGAGTGAAGTGACTGATTCGCGGTTATTTATTTTCGTGACATCGCATATATACTACACATGTCGTAGGACATATACACGGCGTTTTACTTTCGCAAATGGAATGATCTCGCGAAAATAATACGCCCGCGAACAAAAGAAGATTTACTGTAATCTATGTGTAGAAAATCTTCTGCACCCAGATATCAGAGGCTCAAAGCTTATCAATCAACTCTCGTAGCTACGCGTAACACATCAGTTGCAATCCGTTGCCATTCTTTATGATAAAAAATAATTCCACCACTCCCCTACGGGTATCTACGACTCGCCTAAGGGATTGCTACAGATAGCCATGTATCCGACAAGGAAAGGCTATACATAGCTACGGATTGAGTTTCTTTGGTCAATATATGAGATAATATCTCATCCATTCGTTTTCAAATAAATATATATATGTATGGAACCCTGAAACTGTTACAAAGCAGCTGAGACTGTCTCATCTTGAAACTCTTGGGTGTTTTAGTTATAATAAGGACGTAAATATATAGGGGATTCAAGCCAGTCCAACCAATCTGTAGTGCAGTCGGAGCTATCCGTATGCCATTCGTGGCTATCAGAATGTATCCGCACGCGTGCCCTTATCTATCCGAACAAAATTAATATCAACCCGTATCAATCAGTAACACAGTCGTAGTTTAATGGTTTAATTGGAACATTTTGCGTACCGATTCGCCTCAGTTTGATCCAATTCGAAGTCGCAGCGAAAGTCAAAGTAAAAAGGGGGATTTACCGAATTATACCATATTCCCCTGGATCTTTGAATCATGAACAAAGATTACTACTTCGTCAGAATTTCAGAAATATTGGCAAAGTTCTCGGTCTCATTTCTCGGTAATTAGGTCATGTACCCTCACAAAATTGTTAGTGTGTACGTGTCTATACCTAGGCATGAATCCCTGAAAATATCAGCTCCCTAACCAGGGGATTACTATGAAATTTTGAACTTAGAAAATTTTGAGACTTCGTCAGAATTTCAGAAATATTGGCAAAGTTCTCGGTCTCATTTCTCCATGATTAGGTCATGTATCCTCACCAAATTTTTAGTGTGTACGTGTCTATACCTAGGCATGACTCCCTGAAAATATCAGCTCCCTAACCAGGGGATTACTATAAAATTTTGAACTTAGAAAATTTTGTGACTTCGTCAGAATTTCAGAAATATTGGCAAAGTTCTCGGTTTCATTTCTCGGTAATTAGGTCATGTACCCTCACAAAATTGTTAGTGTGTACGTGTCTATACCTAGGCATGAATCCCTGAAAATATCAGCTCCCTAACTAGGGGATTACTATAAAATTTTGAACTTACAAAATTTTGAGACTTCGTCAGAATTTCAGAAATATTGGCAAATTTCTCGGTCTCATTTCTCGGTAATTAGGTCATGTACCCTCACTAAATTTCTAGTGTGTACGTGTCTATACCTAGGCATGTATCCCTGAAAATATCAGCTCCCTAACCAGGGGATTACTATAAAATTTTGAACTTAGAAAATTTTGAGACTTCGTCAGAATTTCAGAAATATTGGCAAAGTTCTCGGTCTCATTTCTCGGTAATTAGGTCATGCACCCTCACCAAATTTTTAGTGTGTACGTGTCTATACCTAGGCATGAATCCCTGAAAATATCAGCTCCCTAACCAGGGGATTACTATAAAATTTTGAACTTAGAAAATTTTGAGACTTCGTCAGAATTTCAGAAATATTGGCAAAGTTCTCGGTCTCATTTCTCGGTAATTAGGTCATGTACCCTCACCAAATTTTTAGTGTGTACGTGTCTATACCTAGGCATGAGTCCCTGAAAATATCAGCTCCCTAACCAGGGGATTACTATAAAATTTTGAACTTAGAAAATTTTGAGATTTTGTCAAAATTTCAGAAATATTGGCAACGTTCTCGATCTCATTTCTCGGTAATTAGGTCATGTACCCTCACCAAATTTTTAGTGAGTACGTGTCTATACCTAGGCATGAAACCCTGAAAATATCAGCTCCCTAACCAGGGGATTACTATAAAATTTTGAACTTAGAAAATTTTGAGACTTCGTCAGAATTTCAGAAATATTGGCAAAGTTCTCGGTCTCATTTCTCGGTAATTAGGTCATGTACCCTCACCAAATTTTTAGTGTGTACGTGTCTATACCTAGGCATGAAACACTGAAAATATCAGCTCCCTAACCAGGGGATTACTATAAAATTTTGAACTTAGAAAATTTTGAGACTTCGTCAGAATTTCAGAAATATTGGCAAAGTTCTCGGTCTCATTTCTCGGTAATTAGGTCATGTACCCTCACCAAATTTTTAGTGTGTACGTGTCTATACCTAGGCATGAAACCCTGAAAATATCAGCTCCCTAACCAGGGGATTACTATAAAATTTTGAACTTAGAAAATTTTGAGACTTCGTCAGAATTTCAGAAATTTTGGCAAAGTTCTCGGTCTCATTTCTCGGTAATAAGGTCATGTACCCTCACCAAATTTTTAGTGTGTACGTGTCTTTACCTAGGCATGAAACCCTGATAATATCAGCTCCCTAACAAGGGGATTACTATGAAATTTTGAACTTAGAAAATTTTGTGACTTCGTCAGAATTTCAGAAATATTGGCAAAGTTCTCGGTCTCATTTCCCGGTAATTAGGTCATGTACCCTCACCAAATTTTTAGTGTGTACGTGTCTATACCTAGTCATGAATCCCTGAAAATATCAGCTCCCTAACCAGGGGATTACTATAAAATTTTGAACTTTGAAAATTTTGAGATTTTGTCAAAATTTCAGAAATATTGGCAACGTTCTCTTTCTCATTTCTCGGTAATTAGGTCATGTATCCTCACCAAATTTTTAGTGAGTACGTGTCTATACCTAGGCATGTATCCCTGAAAATATCAGCTCCCTAACCAGGGGATTACTATAAAATTTTGAACTTAGAAAATTTTGAGACTTCGTCAGAATTTCAGAAATATTGGCAAAGTTCTCGGTCTCATTTCTCGGTAATTAGGTCATGTACCCTAATCAAATTTTTAATGTGTGTACGTGTCTATACCTAGGCATTAAACTCTGAAAATATCAGCTCCCTAACCAGGGGATTACTATAAAATTTTGAACTTAGAAAATTTTGAGACTTCGTCAGAATTTCAGAAATATTGGCAAAGTTCTCGGTCTCATTTCTCGGTAATTAGGTCATGTACCCTCACCAAATTTTTAGTGTGTACGTGTCTATACCTAGGCATGAAACCCTGAAAATATCAGCTCCCTAACCAGGGGATTACTATAAAATTTTGAACTTAGAAAATTTTGAGACTTCGTCAGAATTTCAGAAATATTGGCAAAGTTCTCGGTCTCATTTCTCGGTAATTAGGTCATGTACCCTCACCAAATTTTTAGTGTGTACGTGTCTATACCTAGGCATGAAACTCTGAAAATATCAGCTCCCTAACCAGGGGATTACTATAAAATTTTGAACTTAGAAAATTTTGAGACTTCGTCAAAATTTCAGAAATATTGGCAAAGTTCTCGGTCTCATTTCTCAGTAATTAGGTCATGTACCCTCACCAAATTTTTAGTGTGTACGTGTCTATACCTAGGCATGAAACCCTGAAAATATCAGCTCCCTAACCAGGGGATTACTATAAAATTTTGAACTTAGAAAATTTTGAGACTTCGTCAGAATTTCAGAAATATTGGCAAAGTTCTCGGTCTCATTTCTCGGTAATTAGGTCATGTACCCTCACCAAATTTTTAGTGTGTACGTGTCTATACCTAGGCATGAAACACTGAAAATATCAGCTCCCTTACCAGGGGATTACTATAAAATTTTGAACTTAGAAAATTTTGAGACTTCGTCAGAATTTCAGAAATATTGGCAAAGTTCTCGGTCTCATTTCTCGGTAATTAGGTCATGTACCCTCACCAAATTTTTAGTGTGTACGTGTCTATACCTAGGCATGAAACCCTGAAAATATCAGCTCCCTAACCAGGGGATTACTATAAAATTTTGAACTTAGAAAATTTTGAGATTTTGTCAAAATTTCAGAAATATTGGCAACGTTCTCGATCTCATTTCTCGGTAATTAGGTCATGTACCCTCACCAAATTTTTAGTGTGTACGTGTCTATACCTAGGCATGAAACCCTGAAAATATCAGCTCCCTAACCAGGGGATTACTATAAAATTTTGAACTTAGAAAATTTTGAGACTTCGTCAGAATTTCAGAAATATTGGCAAAGTTCTCGGTCTCATTTCTCGGTAATTAGGTCATGTACCCTCACCAAATTTTTAGTGTGGACGTGTCTATACCTAGGCATGAAACCCTGAAAATATCAGCTCCCTAACCAGGGGATTACTATAAAATTTTGAACTTAGAAAATTTTGAGATTTTGTCAAAATTTCAGAAATATTGGCAACGTTCTCGGTCTCATTTCTCGGTAATTAGGTCATGTACCCTCACCAAATTTTTAGTGAGTACGTGTCTATACCTAGGCATGAAACCCTGAAAATATCAGCTCCCTAACCAGGGGATTACTATAAAATTTTGAACTTAGAAAATTTTGAGACTTCGTCAGAATTTCAGAAATATTGGCAAAGTTCTCGGTCTCATTTTTCGGTAATTAGGTCATGTACCCTCACCAAATTTTTAGTGTGTACGTGTCTATACCTAGGCATGAAACACTGAAAATATCAGCTCCCTAACCAGGGGATTACTATAAAATTTTGAACTTAGAAAATTTTGAGACTTCGTCAGAATTTCAGAAATATTGGCAAAGTTCTCGGTCTCATTTCTCGGTAATTAGGTCATGTACCCTCACCAAATTTTTAGTGTGTACGTGTCTATACCTAGGCATGAAACCCTGAAAATATCAGCTCCCTAACCAGGGGATTACTATAAAATTTTGAACTTAGAAAATTTTGAGACTTCGTCAGAATTTCAGAAATATTGGCAAAGTTCTCGGTCTCATTTCTCGGTAATTAGGTCATGTACCCTCACCAAATTTTTAGTGTGTACGTGTCTATACCTAGGCATGAAACCCTGAAAATATCAGCTCCCTAACCAGGGGATTACTATAAAATTTTGAACTTAGAAAATTTTGAGACTTCGTCAGAATTTCAGAAATATTGGCAAAGTTCTCGGTCTCATTTCTCGGTAATTAGGTCATGTACCCTCACCAAATTTTTAGTGTGTACGTGTCTATACCTAGGCATGAATCCCTGAAAATATCAGCTCCCTTACCAGGGGATTACTATAAAATTTTGAACTTAGAAAATTTTGAGATTTTGTCAAAATTTCAGAAATATTGGCAACGTTCTCGGTCTCATTTCTCGGTAATTAGGTCATGTACCCTCACCAAATTTTTAGTGAGTACGTGTCTATACCTAGGCATGAAACCCTGAAAATATCAACTCCCTAACCAGGGGATTACTATAAAATTTTGAACTTAGAAAATTTTGAGACTTCGTCAGAATTTCAGAAATATTGGCAAAGTTCTCGGTCTCATTTCTCGGTAATTAGGTCATGTACCCTCACCAAATTTTTAGTGTGTACGTGTCTATACCTAGGCATGAAACCCTGAAAATATCAGCTCCCTAACCAGGGGATTACTATAAAATTTTGAACTTAGAAAATTTTGAGACTTCGTCAGAATTTCAGAAATATTGGCAAAGTTCTCGGTCTCATTTCTCAGTAATTAGGTCATGTACCCTCACCAAATTTTTAGTGTGTACGTGTCTATACCTAGGCATGAAACCCTGAAAATATCAGCTCCCTAACCAGGGGATTACTATAAAATTTTGAACTTAGAAAATTTTGAGACTTCGTCAGAATTTCAGAAATATTGGCAAAGTTCTCGGTCTCATTTCTCAGAAATTAGGTCATGTACCCTCACCAAATTTTTAGTGTGTACGTGTCTATACCTAGGCATAAAACCCTGAAAATATCAGCTCCCTAACCAGGGGATTACTATAAAATTTTGAACTTAGAAAATTTTGAGACTTCGTCAGAATTTCAGAAATATTGGCAAAGTTCTCGGTCTCATTTCTCGGTAATTAGGTCATGTACCCTCACCAAATTTTTAGTGTGTACGTGTCTATACCTAGGCATGAATCCCTGAAAATATCAGCTCCCTTACCAGGGGATTACTATAAAATTTTGAACTTAGAAAATTTTGAGATTTTGTCAAAATTTCAGAAATATTGGCAACGTTCTCGGTCTCATTTCTCGGTAATTAGGTCATGTACCCTCACCAAATTTTTAGTGAGTACGTGTCTATACCTAGGCATGAAACCCTGAAAATATCAGCTCCCTAACCAGGGGATTACTATAAAATTTTGAACTTAGAAAATTTTGAGACTTCGTCAGAATTTCAGAAATATTGGCAAAGTTCTCGGTCTCATTTCTCGGTAATTAGGTCATGTACCCTCACCAAATTTTTAGTGTGTACGTGTCTATACCTAGGCATGAAACCCTGAAAATATCAGCTCCCTAACCAGGGGATTACTATAAAATTTTGAACTTAGAAAATTTTGAGACTTCGTCAGAATTTCAGAAATATTGGCAAAGTTCTCGGTCTCATTTCTCGGTAATTAGGTCATGTACCCTCACCAAATTTTTAGTGTGTACGTGTCTATACCTAGGCATGTAACCCTGAAAATATCAGCTCCCTAACCAGGGGATTACTATAAAATTTTGAACTTAGAAAATTTTGAGATTTTGTCAAAATTTCAGAAATATTGGCAACGTTCTCGGTCTCATTTCTCGGTAATTAGGTCATGTACCCTCACCAAATTTTTAGTGAGTACGTGTCTATACCTAGGCATGAAACCCTGAAAATATCAGCTCCCTAACCAGGGGATTACTATAAAATTTTGAACTTAGAAAATTTTGAGACTTCGTCAGAATTTCAGAAATATTGGCAAAGTTCTCGGTCTCATTTTTCGGTAATTAGGTCATGTACCCTCACCAAATTTTTAGTGTGTACGTGTCTATACCTAGGCATGAAACACTGAAAATATCAGCTCCCTAACCAGGGGATTACTATAAAATTTTGAACTTAGAAAATTTTGAGACTTCGTCAGAATTTCAGAAATATTGGCAAAGTTCTCGGTCTCATTTCTCGGTAATTAGGTCATGTACCCTCACCAAATTTTTAGTGTGTACGTGTCTATACCTAGGCATGAAACCCTGAAAATATAAGCTCCCTAACCAGGGGATTACTATAAAATTTTGAACTTAGAAAATTTTGAGACTTCGTCAGAATTTCAGAAATATTGGCAAAGTTCTCGGTCTCATTTCTCAGTAATTAGGTCATGTACCCTCACCAAATTTTTAGTGTGTACGTGTCTATACCTAGGCATGAAACCCTGAAAATATCAGCTCCCTAACCAGGGGATTACTATAAAATTTTGAACTTAGAAAATTTTGAGACTTCGTCAGAATTTCAGAAATATTGGCAAAGTTCTCGGTCTCATTTCTCGGTAATTAGGTCATGTACCCTCACCAAATTTTTAGTGTGTACGTGTCTATACCTAGGCATGAATCCCTGAAAATATCAGCTCCCTAACCAGGGGATTACTATAAAATTTTGAACTTAGAAAATTTTGAGATTTTGACAAAATTTCAGAAATATTGGCAACGTTCTCGGTCTTATTTCTCGGTAATTAGGTCATGTACCCTCACCAAATTTTTAGTGAGTACGTGTCTATACCTAGGCATGAAACCCTGAAAATATCAACTCCCTAACCAGGGGATTACTATAAAATTTTGAACTTAGAAAATTTTGAGACTTCGTCAGAATTTCAGAAATATTGGCAAAGTTCTCGGTCTCATTTCTCGGTAATTAGGTCATGTACCCTCACCAAATTTTTAGTGTGTACGTGTCTATACCTAGG
This sequence comes from Pinctada fucata, assembly GCA_028142955.1. NCBI lineage: Eukaryota > Metazoa > Mollusca > Bivalvia > Pterioida > Pteriidae > Pinctada > Pinctada fucata. The sequence goes on from AP027114.1 coordinate 41,692,716, forward strand.
CATGAAACCCTGAAAATATCAGCTCCCTAACCAGGGGATTACTATAAAATTTTGAACTTAGAAAATTTTGAGACTTCGTCAGAATTTCAGAAATATTGGCAAAGTTCTCGGTCTCATTTCTCGGTAATTAGGTCATGTACCCTCACCAAATTTTTAGTGTGTACGTGTCTATACCTAGGCATGAAACCCTGAAAATATCAGCTCCCTAACCAGGGGATTACTATAAAATTTTGAACTTAGAAAATTTTGAGATTTTGTCAAAATTTCAGAAATATTGGCAACGTTCTCGGTCTCATTTCTCGGTAATTATGTCATGTACCCTCACCAAATTTTTAGTGAGTAAGTGTCTATACCTAGGCATGAAACCCTGAAAATATCAGCTCCCTAACCAGGGGATTACTATAAAATTTTGAACTTAGAAAATTTTGAGACTTCGTCAGAATTTCAGAAATATTGGCAAAGTTCTCGGTCTCATTTTTCGGTAATTAGGTCATGTACCCTCACCAAATTTTTAGTGTGTACGTGTCTATACCTAGGCATGAAACACTGAAAATATCAGCTCCCTAACCAGGGGATTACTATAAAATTTTGAACTTAGAAAATTTTGAGACTTCGTCAGAATTTCAGAAATATTGGCAAAGTTCTCGGTCTCATTTCTCGGTAATTAGGTCATGTACCCTCACCAAATTTTTAGTGTGTACGTGTCTATACCTAGGCATGAAACCCTGAAAATATCAGCTCCCTAACCAGGGGATTACTATAAAATTTTGAACTTAGAAAATTTTGAGACTTCGTCAGAATTTCAGAAATATTGGCAAAGTTCTCGGTCTCATTTCTCGGTAATTAGGTCATGTACCCTCACCAAATTTTTAGTGTGTACGTGTCTATACCTAGGCATGAAACCCTGAAAATATCAGCTCCCTAACCAGGGGATTACTATAAAATTTTGAACTTAGAAAATTTTGAGACTTCGTCAGAATTTCAGAAATATTGGCAAAGTTCTCGGTCTCATTTCTCGGTAATTAGGTCATGTACCCTCACCAAATTTTTAGTGTGTATGTGTCTATACCTAGGCATGAATCCCTGAAAATATCAGCTCCCTAACCAGGGGATTACTATAAAATTTTGAACTTAGAAAATTTTGAGATTTTGTCAAAATTTCAGAAATATTGGCAACGTTCTCGGTCTCATTTCTCGGTAATTAGGTCATGTACCCTCACCAAATTTTTAGTGAGTACGTGTCTATACCTAGGCATGAAACCCTGAAAATATCAGCTCCCTAACCAGGGGATTACTATAAAATTTTGAACTTAGAAAATTTTGAGACTTCGTCAGAATTTCAGAAATATTGGCAAAGTTCTCGGTCTCATTTCTCGGTAATTAGGTCATGTACCCTCACCAAATTTTTAGTGTGTACGTGTCTATACCTAGGCATGAAACACTGAAAATATCAGCTCCCTAACCAGGGGATTACTATAAAATTTTGAACTTAGAAAATTTTGAGACTTCGTCAGAATTTCAGAAATATTGGCAAAGTTCTCGGTCTCATTTCTCGGTAATTAGGTCATGTACCCTCACCAAATTTTTAGTGTGTACGTGTCTATACCTAGGCATGAAACCCTGAAAATATCAGCTCCCTAACAAGGGGATTACTATAAAATTTTGAACTTAGAAAATTTTGAGACTTCGTCAGAATTTCAGAAATATTGGCAAAGTTCTCGGTCTCATTTCTCGGTAATTAGGTCATGTACCCTCACCAAATTTTTAGTGTGTACGTGTCTATACCTAGGCATGAAACCCTGAAAATATCAGCTCCCTAACCAGGGGATTACTATAAAATTTTGAACTTAGAAAATTTTGAGACTTCGTCAGAATTTCAGAAATATTGGCAAAGTTCTCGGTCTCATTTCTCGGTAATTAGGTCATGTACCCTCACCAAATTTTTAGTGTGTACGTGTCTATACCTAGGCATGAAACCCTGAAAATATCAGCTCCCTAACCAGGGGATTACTATAAAATTTTGAACTTAGAAAATTTTGAGACTTCGTCAGAATTTCAGAAATATTGGCAAAGTTCTCGGTCTCATTTCTCGGTAATTAGGTCATGTACCCTCACCAAATTTTTAGTGTGTACGTGTCTATACCTAGGCATGAAACCCTGAAAATATCAGCTCCCTAACCAGGGGATTACTATAAAATTTTGAACTTAGAAAATTTTGAGACTTCGTCAGAATTTCAGAAATATTGGCAAAGTTCTCGGTCTCATTTCTCGGTAATTAGGTCATGTACCCTCACCAAATTTTTAGTGTGTACGTGTCTATACCTAGGCATGAAACCCTGAAAATATCAGCTCCCTAACCAGGGGATTACTATAAAATTTTGAACTTAGAAAATTTTGAGACTTCGTCAGAATTTCAGAAATATTGGCAAAGTTCTCGGTCTCATTTCTCGGTAATTAGGTCATGTACCCTCACCAAATTTTTAGTGTGTACGTGTCTATACCTAGGCATGAATCCCTGAAAATATCAGCTCCCTAACCAGGGGATTACTATAAAATTTTGAACTTAGAAAATTTTGAGATTTTGTCAAAATTTCAGAAATATTGGCAACGTTCTCGGTCTCATTTCTCGGTAATTAGGTCATGTACCCTCACCAAATTTTTAGTGAATACGTGTCTATACCTAGGCATGAAACCCTGAAAATATCAGCTCCCTAACCAGGGGATTACTATAAAATTTTGAACTTAGAAAATTTTGAGACTTCGTCAGAATTTCAGAAATATTGGCAAAGTTCTCGGTCTCATTTCTCGGTAATTAGGTCATGTACCCTCACCAAATTTTTAGTGTGTACGTGTCTATACCTAGGCATGAAACCCTGAAAATATCAGCTCCCTAACCAGGGGATTACTATAAAATTTTGAACTTAGAAAATTTTGAGACTTCGTCAGAATTTCAGAAATATTGGCAAAGTTCTCGGTCTCATTTCTCGGTAATTAGGTCATGTACCCTCACCAAATTTTTAGTGTGTACGTGTCTATACCTAGGCATGAAACCCTGAAAATATCAGCTCCCTAACCAGGGGATTACTATAAAATTTTGAACTTAGAAAATTTTGAGACTTCGTCAGAATTTCAGAAATATTGGCAAAGTTCTCGGTCTCATTTCTCGGTAATTAGGTCATGTACCCTCACCAAATTTTTAGTGTGTACGTGTCTATACCTAGGCATGAAACCCTGAAAATATCAGCTCCCTAACCAGGGGATTACTATAAAATTTTGAACTTAGAAAATTTTGAGACTTCGTCAGAATTTCAGAAATATTGGCAAAGTTCTCGGTCTCATTTCTCGGTAATTAGGTCATGTACCCTCACCAAATTTTTAGTGTGTACGTGTCTATACCTAGGCATGAAACCCTGAAAATATCAGCTCCCTAACCAGGGGATTACTATAAAATTTTGAACTTAGAAAATTTTGAGACTTCGTCAGAATTTCAGAAATATTGGCAAAGTTCTCGGTCTCATTTCTCGGTAATTAGGTCATGTACCCTCACCAAATTTTTAGTGTGTATGTGTCTATACCTAGGCATGAATCCCTGAAAATATCAGCTCCCTAACCAGGGGATTACTATAAAATTTTGAACTTAGAAAATTTTGAGATTTTGTCAAAATTTCAGAAATATTGGCAACGTTCTCGGTCTCATTTCTCGGTAATTAGGTCATGTACCCTCACCAAATTTTTAGTGAATACGTGTCTATACCTAGGCATGAAACCCTGAAAATATCAGCTCCCTAACCAGGGGATTACTATAAAATTTTGAACTTAGAAAATTTTGAGACTTCGTCAGAATTTCAGAAATATTGGCAAAGTTCTCGGTCTCATTTCTCGGTAATTAGGTCATGTACCCTCACCAAATTTTTAGTGTGTACGTGTCTATACCTAGGCATGAAACACTGAAAATATCAGCTCCCTAACCAGGGGATTACTATAAAATTTTGAACTTAGAAAATTTTGAGACTTCGTCAGAATTTCAGAAATATTGGCAAAGTTCTCGGTCTCATTTCTCGGTAATTAGGTCATGTACCCTCACCAAATTTTTAGTGTGTACGTGTCTATACCTAGGCATGAAACCCTGAAAATATCAGCTCCCTAACCAGGGGATTACTATAAAATTTTGAACTTAGAAAATTTTGAGACTTCGTCAGAATTTCAGAAATATTGGCAAAGTTCTCGGTCTCATTTCTCGGTAATTAGGTCATGTACCCTCACCAAATTTTTAGTGTGTACGTGTCTATACCTAGGCATGAAACCCTGAAAATATCAGCTCCCTAACCAGGGGATTACTATAAAATTTTGAACTTAGAATATTTTGAGACTTCGTCAGAATTTCAGAAATATTGGCAAAGTTCTCGGTCTCATTTCTCGGTAATTAGGTCATGTACCCTCACCAAATTTTTAGTGTGTACGTGTCTATACCTAGGCATGAAACCCTGAAAATATCAGCTCCCTAACCAGGGGATTACTATAAAATTTTGAACTTAGAAAATTTTGAGACTTCGTCAGAATTTCAGAAATATTGGCAAAGTTCTCGGTCTCATTTCTCGGTAATTAGGTCATGTACCCTCACCAAATTTTTAGTGTGTACGTGTCTATACCTAGGCATGAAACCCTGAAAATATCAGCTCCCTAACCAGGGGATTACTATAAAATTTTGAACTTAGAATATTTTGAGACTTCGTCAGAATTTCAGAAATATTGGCAAAGTTCTCGGTCTCATTTCTCGGTAATTAGGTCATGTACCCTCACCAAATTTTTAGTGTGGACGTGTCTATACCTAGGCATGTATCCCTGAAAATATCAGCTCCCTAACCAGGGGATTACTATAAAATTTTGACTATTACCGATCAAAAGTATTTTCATTGTGTGTATGTGGGGATTATGTACATGTCTGAATTTTATTGTGTGTATGTGGTGATGGGGGGGGGGGCTGCTTAGATAAGAAAATGGAACGTTAAATCAGATATGGTAAACATTTAAGACTTATATATTATTATAACATTCATCTCTAAGTCGAATTGTCAACTGTATTCTAGAATGCAGTGGACAATTCAATTGTCAATTGTCAACTGTCAACTGTATTCCAAAATATATTTGCCTCTTTTTATATGTATTGGGCTATGAACATGTTTGTTTGATGCCAATAAATCTGAGTTGAGTGAGTTGAGGTAAATATTTATGTATTTTGTCATGCATATCCTTGTTCTATCTTCCCTTCGTCTTTAATTATGTGATACAATATTTGTTGAATGTTGTTTAAAGATGTATTATAACCCTGTTATCTTCTAGAAAATGGAGTATATTATCTAATTTTATCATTTTGGTCTAATTGGGTAAAGAAACATGCAAAACGTTCACTTTCCCAGGTATATATACATAGCATATTATATTCATGTGTGTTAGCCATCGAATTTATAATGTTTACAAACACAATATTTATAAATAAAGTCATGTCGTAAAAGGTGAGCTTTATCTCACGAAGCTTTCTATTCATCAATCTGGAAAGGTTTGAAAGTTTGTTAACTACCTATACTAAATAATCTGTGAAAATCTACCCTTATTACCCTATATTAAGTTGAATAATATATATCGTTATTATTTCAAATTTGTAATCACGGTAATGCACATGCGTAACTTCGGGCTTTTCCCTTTTCGTAGTAAATATTGTGAGCCAGAAATATCTTTATATTTTGATATCTTGGAGGGCTTTGGTGATAAAATTTTGTAATTAACGGAAAGTAAATAACTTTGGCAGTGCTAGAAAAATAAAGTTTGTATTCTGCAAGTTAGATTTTATCCAATTTTTGACGATTACAGGGTCTACAACTTTAAGAGAACAAATATTTGTCCTAGTTACATTATTATAACATCTAGAAGACATTGCATGACGGTATTACAAAAGTAGGCTTTGTATATATCATTACAGGTAACAAACTCTGAAGCTGTTTGGTTAGAATGTAAATTAGTAAATGACCTTTCATCATTCCGTCAATCTTCAATATGCTAGCCCCTGATTATGTACGTGATGTTTTTGGGATTTTTGTCATATAAAGCACGTGTATTTTTGCAAACTGGAATTGTTCCCCTACTTCCCTGCAACCTTTACTGTAACATACTTGATATAGCCATCGTAAATAGATAAAAGGAGTATGGTGTTTCTATTTCTTCTTAAAGATGTAAATGCCAAATGAAATATTACGTAAAATCTTTCAAAAAAATCCGATTGCCACATAAACAATTTCTCCTAATTAATAATCCCGTTTTGATCTTAACTAATCTATAACGATTATAAAAGAGAACTTGCTGTACATGTCTCTGGTGCGTCATCTTCCGTGGAATAGTGGTACATGGACTTATATTTCTTTCTTTTTTTTTCAATATCAGGATAATATGAGTAAACATTAAACTGCCCTCGCACCGTGGAGTAAACTGCTCTCGTGCCGTGGAGTAAACTGCTCTCGCGCAGGCAGAGCACGGATTGTATTACATACGCCCTCTTTTTATATCTATTCACATATTCATCTGAGTTGCTTGGGCCCCTGTGTTTTACGGTCTTGCTTGTGTATGGTCATCTGACAGAGAGGAGGTTGTTTTACACCGCAATTGTACGTTCTTCGAGATCTCTCGGAAATCGGAAAAGTGGGAGGGTTGTGCGCACGAAATCCGGAATAACCTTCTGCTATTTTCATGGCAGATGGCCGTCCTAAGTCGGCACCGGTTGCCCATTGGTCTCGTTGGTTTATGTGTAGTCCTTTGTGTTTGATGTTTCTGTGTTGTGCGTTGGTACTCCTTGTCCCTTTTACGTCTCTTTCTGTGCTTGTCTGCTCTGTGTTTTTGCATTAGGTGTTTTGGGGTTTTGCTGTGGGTACTGCAACCTGGTGTTGTTGGAGAACCCCTTCTTTTTCTTTCAAAGAATTTAATTCGGCAATCTTTGAAATGATCGAGAGGTAAGAATGTTTAGATCATTATTTTTTCTACATAGTAGTCTACTATTGGCATATGGTGCTTTATACTTTAAGTTTCTTGTTATATCTGCTTTAAACTGATATTTTTGCTCATTTTGTCTCTAGTTTAAGTCAGTATCGAGCGAATTAAATTACTGTTTGTCAATATATACTGGAAAAGATACAGTGCATGTTCATTTTTCAATGTTTCTATATTTTCTGTTGCAGAAATTTAATAAATATGAAGGCATATATTCTCGCAGTTACTGTTATTTGCGTTCTGAATGTTGCAAAGTCTGGTCCAAGTAAGTATTTTTCATGTATATTTCAATAAAACTATTATATGTTTATTCGGTAACTCTTTTGGACAAATATATCATTTTAAATGGTGAAAATTAAGACAAATTTATTTTTTAAAAAAGAGCGCTTTAATTACACAGCAAATTAATATGAAAATCCCTGATTTGATCCCCATGTATTTATACTGTGATCGTATGGATTAGTATTCAACGGGAGAATTCAAGTGCTCATACTCAGTACTTAATTGAACAGCATTTCAAACCAATTCTTACGCAGTTGAATCGTGTTTCGGCTAGTAAATCCTCATCGGTAGTACTTTAATTGTTAAACGTCTTTAAATTGAAATGCATCATGATGCATTTGCAGCATAGACAAGACGTTTCGGGTACTAAACCATCGTCAGTGATCCTCAGTCTAAACAATGAAATATGACTAAAGAGTGTTTAAGTTATTATGTCCAAAATGTACCGAAAGACGTAGCAGGATGGGTTGGATATGTTGATACAGGACTACATCAATGTTTCTATTTGACACAGCAACATCAATTAAAGCAGCGCCCTCTAGTTGATTTTGTGTATCTTCTTTGTAAAGAGTGCGCAGCTCGAAATATTCAGTAGCATAGTTAAAGAAATAAATACAAAAATGTATACGAACAAAAGAGAGATGGAGGGATGGTGTTATGGTATTAAGCTCTCTATTGTCGATGATATTTTAGAATGAAGTGATCATTTTCCAACTACCAAAGTATTTTTTATGCACCAGACACGTGTTTCGAATATCAAATCCTCACTCTATCTATTCCTAATTCTATCTCACTCTCCTTTGCTGTTTTATACGATTCTTTGAACTTTTTTTTTGCAAGTTCTTTGACTCCTGAACTATACGATTGGTACTCTTCTCTGGTATACTTTGAACTGATCTTTTTTAAGTTCTTTGACTCCTGAATTATATGATTGGTACTCTTCTCTGGTATACTTTGAACTGATCTTTTTTAAGTTCTTTGACTCCTGAATTATATGATTGGTACTCTTCTCTGGTATACTTTGAACTGATCTTTTTTAAGTTCTTTGACTCCTGAATTATATGATTGGTACTCTTCTCTGGTATACTTTGAACTGATCTTTTTTAAGTTCTTTGACTCCTGAACTATATGATTGGTACTCTTCTCTGGTATTAAAATGTACTTTGAACTGTTTTTTTGCAATTTTGAATGTTTGTTGTTGTTGACAGATGTTTTGGTCTTGTTGAAGATGATCTTTTTTTTCATTTATAGATTTCTATTTAGATTTAAATATATGTGTTCTATGTTAACATTTAAGTGCACAATTTGCTATGTCATCAGAGAGAAATAATATGTATATCCATTTCATATAGGATATTCAAAATGGATCTTCAAAATTCTAACTCTTATTATTGAATATGACTGAGTCTTTCAGCAAATGAAAGCCATTTACAAAACCAGAAATCAGATTCCAAATACCACAATCAAAACGCACACAAATTCTTGAAAACAAAATCCTCACGAGAAATACAAATAGGACAAACAGACGGAGACAATAACGCAGCTTCATAGAAACACGAAGGACAAACAGACGGAGACAATAACACAGCTTCATAGAAACACGAAGGACAAACAGACGGAGACAATAACACAGCTTCATAGAAAGACCAAGGACAAACAGACGGAGACAATAACACAGCTTCATAGAAACACGAAGGACAAACAGACGGAGACAATAACACAGCTTCATAGAAACACAAAGGACAAACAGACGCAGACAATAACACAGCTTCATAGAAACACGAAGGACAAACAGACGGAGACAATAACACAGCTTCATAGAAAGACCAAGGACAAACAGACGAAGACAATAACACAGCTTCATAGAAACACGAAAGACAAACAGACGGAGACAATAACACAGCTTCATAGAAAGACCAAGGACAAACAGACGGAGACAATAACACAGCTTCATAGAAACACGAAGGACAAACAGACGGAGACAATAACACAGCTTCATAGAAACACAAAGGACAAACAGACGCAGACAATAACACAGCTTCATAGAAACACGAAGGACAAACAGACGGAGACAATAACAAAGCTTCATAGAAACACAAAGGACAAACAGACGAAGACAATAACACAGCTTCATAGAAACACGAAGGACAAACAGACGGAGACAATAACACAGCTTCATAGAAACGCCAAGGACAAACAGACGGGGACAATAACACAGCTTCATAGAAACACAAAGGACAAACAGACGGGGACAATAACACAGCTTCATAGAAAGGCCAAGGACAAACAGACGGTGGTAATAACACAGCTTCATAGAAACACGAAGGACAAACAGACGGAGACAATAACACAGCTTCATAGAAACACAAAGGACAAACAGACGGAGACAATAACACAGCTTCATAAAAACGCAAAAACAAACAGACGGGGACAATAACACAGCTTCATAGATACACAAAGGACAAACAGACGGAGACAATAACACAGCTTCATAGATACACAAAGGACAAACAGACGGAGGCAATAACAGAGCTGCATAGAAACATGACGGACAAAATGATGGAGACAATAACACAGCTTCATAGACACACGAAGGACAAACAGACGGAGACAATAACACAGCTTCATAGATACACAAAGGACAAACAGACGGAGACAATAACACAGCTGCATAGAAACATGCTGGACAAAATGATGGAGACAATAACACAGCTTCATAGAAACATGAAGGACAAACAGACGGAGACAATAACACGGCTTCATAAAAACATGACGGACAAACAGACGGAGACGATAACACAGCTTCATAGAAACATGACGGACAAACAGACGGAGACAATAACACAGCTTTATAGAAACACGAAGGAAAAACAGACGGAGACGATAACACAGCTTCATAGAAACATGACGGACAAACAGACGGAGACGATAACACAGCTTCATAGAAACTCTTTATCTAAAGCCGGGCTTCCACTGTCGCGAATGCAGAGGCGATAGAGCTACAATTAGGCGATTTTGTTTAATCGTAGCGCATTCTCCTCTCAATCGCGGGCATTCTCGTCTCATCGTGTCACTATCGTGTCATGTTCTCCTGCATTCTCCTATGTTCGCGGCACCGACGCGAATGCTTCAAACTGTTTAAAACATTCACGTCTGAATTCTTATTCGCCTCACACTCGCGGCACATGCGCAGCGCATTCGCCTTGCATTCTCCTCCATTCGCAGCGCGTTCTCCTCACATTCGCGAGCATTCTTGTTCCCAAGGAGGAGAATGAGCCACGATAGAGCCACGATAGAGCCACGATAGAGCCACGATAGAGCCCCGGCAAGAAAGAATCTGACACGATAGTGATGCGAATGGGCCGAGAATGTGGCGCGAATGAAAAAAATCAACGCTATTCAGCCACGATATTGTCACGATAGTGACACGATAGTACTACATACACACACGACAATGACGATGATAATTATCTCAGAGTTGATGTAAAAGTGTGCGGATCAATATTTTGAAAACTTTGACAATGTCTTTCAAGAGAAAATAACATGGAAAGAGGTCAAAGTCAACAAAGGGTATTGATGCTCCTGGATATGTCAAATGATTTTGATTTTTCTCATGTCATATTCTTGTCATGATCGCAGCGCTATTGGGTTAAAGTGGTGTCTCAATCTCGTGCATCGCAGCGCTGTCGGGTTAAAGTCGTGTCTCAATCTCCTGCATTCGCCTCTCATTCGCCTCAGTGTCTTTTTATCGCGGCACATTCGTGTCGCATTCTTCTCTATTCTTATCACTCTCGCCTCACTATAGTGGCGGATGCGTAGCATATTCTTGTGGCATTCGCGGCGCTATCGTGTGCCTATCGCGCCAAGAAATACTTCATGAGAACAGACAAGAATGTGACACGGTTGTTCATTCGCCTCTGATCGTAGCTCATTCTCCTCTACATTCGCGACAGTGGAGGCCCGGCTTAATGAAACATCTCCAGAGTCCAGTGCAAGTACGGAGTGTATTGTAGGTGGCGATACCGTGCTTATACGTACATTTAGATATATAATAGCACATGAACCATGTTACATGTATGATTAAAAATTTTATAATTTAAGTAAGTTGAACCAAAAACGAAGCTTAAAGCTTATTCAAGTTATTTAAAGACAAGGGGGAGTTTCGCTCCTTGGCCACGACAGGAAAATTTCCAAAATGATTGCAAGAAGCGCCACTCTGAATAAAATGATTGCATTCTTGATGTTTTATTTTTCAGTACCCTGTTTAATACATGTGAGTAAAAACGCATATTTGTAATTACTTTTTCCGGTTTTTAACACATGCTTATCTTTGAATTGTAATACATTGTTGTACAATTTATACAGTAAAGGAATATCGATAAACATGTATTGGCGGATTTAAAAAGCTATTTTAACCTGATAAGATGATTTATCAATAGTTACAATGTTAATTATTTTGTTTAAAAGAATGTAAAATAAGATAAATTCTGAACAAACTTGAAGACTAAATGAAAAAAAGAAGGTTGTCTTAATTCTAGGGATGTCCATACAGATTTCATTGTATGCCACAATTTGACAAAAGCTGGAAATGCAAGCAAGGTAAAGAATGCATATTTGTTTAAATATAAAAGGAAAAAGGGAATAGTTCTCAAAACTCCAATTGAAATGTCTTCAGAAACACATGCAAGTATTCAAAGGTGAATATTTATTGAATTGAAGAATTTTTGAAAGAAAGGGTTAAGATCTCCAGCATGACCACCCTGCACTAATTCAGCGGAACACACCCACAAGAGAGCGACACATAAATGACATATAACAAAACTACAACCCGCAACAGGAAACAACAATATGCACTAGAACATCATACAAAACAGACAAAAACAGTCGTAACAGACGTACACAAAGTAAGGGGTCTATTTGGGTGCTAATATAAGATAAGAACATTTTCTCTGAAGTCATTACCAAGGTAGAAAACTAATAAGACTACATAGGGATTCTAAAGTCATTTAGATAAGTTCAAGGCAGGTGTATTTTTATTTCCTCTCAGTCGTCGAGTTGTAAATAAAAATTAATCTTCGTCAGGGTTAGAACATTAAAACCGAAACTTTGTACATAATGGGGAGGAATTCGCGTGCTTAACTTTCATACATCTTTGTTGCTATCATTAGTACCTTGTTATTCGATATATTACTACACAATATTTTTACGCCCAAGCAATCTAAAGGAATAACTTTCATCAAACAGACATTTGTTTTGTTACTTGACCAATCTACAGTCTTTATCAGCGCGTACTTACGAATTGCACTCTGACTGAATGACTGTGCCGACAGGACTCCATGACGGGCCATATTTAATGTCGATCGGACGTCTCGGTGATAACATGCATGAGCTCGCTACAAACGGCAGAGCACGTGTATATTAAATTCTTAATTGACCTATTCAATTTCAATTTCAAGAATCACGCATTGCTGCATTTCCCTTTCATTTCTTTCTACAAACTTTTCTGAAGAGAAATTTCATACGAATTTGATAAAGATATTAAATCAGTAAAAATAGTTAAATAAAGATCATCTAACAATGTTTTGTTCTTTTTCAAACTTTTAGTTGTTCCATTGCAAAGATGTTCGCCAGTGAGTACTCAGTCTTGCATTTCAACTTTTTCTTACTCATCCTTGTTAAATTATCTAAGTTAATTAAAGTGTTCCAACTCATTACTTATTGAACAACATTTCAAATTAATTCTAATGCACAAGATACGTGTTTCGGCCAGTAAATCCTCATCATAAGTACATCAAGCCAAATGTGTTAAAGAAGATCCTGACGATAGTCTCAACAGCACTCACATTAGAGCACCAAATTGAGCATAGACGGACCCCTAGCAAGCTAGAGGTGGGACCAGGTGCCCGGGAGGAGTAAGCATCCCCTGTTGGCTAGCCGCACCCACCGCCAAAGTGATTTTCAGACACATCCAAATTTATTAGCGCCCTCTACTTTGATGTTATGAATTCCATGTATCTTCTCTGTAAATATAGTGTGGCTCCACAGTGTAGTATCTTTCAGTAGCATGGTTAAATAAAATATATGACCAAAATAGCATTGGAGGGATGGTGCTACGGTGTTAACCTCCTTAATATCGATAGTATTTTATGATGAAATGTCAAGTTTCCAAACTAGCAAATTAATACCTGATGTCAAATTGATAAAGGACAAAAACAACTTCCGGGCGACAGAGCTGAAAGGACTATTAAAATGGCATACCTTTATTCAATGTATTATTGAAGAAAAGGGGGAAGATTGAAGTCATCTTTATTTCTTCGTAAATCCCTTCGTTATGACTTTCGGCGTCTACTCTGTCCTTCACTTCTACTCATAACTGTTGTCTATTACAGGGTTATTCGATATGCCAAGGACAGTGCTATTGTTCATACTATGGATGCTACTGTATCCCAGGTAATATAGTGGTCTAAATAATTAATTCATACACAGTTTAGAGTGGAGATGTTCGAAAGAAAGATTTATTTTAAACTGATACCATAGTATCAATGAAAAATTAAGCTATACTCCATATCAGTTAGCATTTATGTTATATTATCTTCTCACTTTTTTCATGATTTCCACAAGTTGTAAACCCCTATGAGAATAATTCAAAAAGGGTTTGATACGAGTGTCTCAAACGGTTACGGATGGTTTATTCCACAATAATCTCTGTTTAAGCTAATGTCATGTATATGGAAATCTTTTGACAACAATACTGCTTGCATGATTCATGCTGTAAAATTTACCTGTTCTTAAATGATGAAATTGAATTTGAAGACTTTTAACATGTAAACAGGTTATTCTATTTAAGGATTTAGGTTGAAAATTTTAGTTGATTGATAATACTTATAAAGAAAAGATGGTGAGATAATAGAAATAGATAGCAATTAGACTACGGGGGACACTGAAATATACTTTGGGTCTTGAACATTATTTTTAATTGATTTCGTAAGAACACAACAGTGTCAGAATTAAGTAAGGAAACATCTTTTGTTTGGATCATAACAAGGCGATTTCATTCAAATGGTATATTTTCACATTTTCAGTCTACCAACGTAGATGTACCTATAATGTGAGTACCATGTTTGTTAAGAGGGGTCTTTTGTCAATATGTATGTTAGCAGAACATTTAAACACTTTGCAACGTTACATTACAAATGAGCGTCGCAAACGGCCCATCAAAACAATTTGTTTGTAAAATTGGATGATGTGCAACGAAAATTTGTTTTTCTTTCTTTTCTTTTCTTTTTTTCGGATTATTCCCATATTTCTATGTCAATTGTCGTTGGAATCGGTTTCATTGTATCAAATTTGTTAAGAAGTTCGAAGATTGAAAATTTCAACGATAAACTCTATTTTATCTTTTCCATCGTCAGTTTCAATATTTGTAAATGCATTATTCTAATATGACTTGAAATTTTCTCCCTTAGAGGCTATATGTACCATAGAACTCGCCTGGAGTTAAATCTCCAACAAACTTCCAGTGCGCTAAGCTCCGCCCATTCACGTGCTATATTAGAATAGAAATAACAACTAGCTAGCCGTGATTCATTGTCCAGTATTTCCGCTCGTCACATGAACCAATAAAATTATCACCTCGCCGCTTCGCGATTGGTTCTTGCGACTCGTGGAATTACTGGACAATAAACCACGGCTAGATAGTTGTTCTTTCTTAAGTACAAAGTAATCGGGGAGGATCGTTGCCCTTTGAGGAGCTACTAGGGCTGAGATGTCTAATATCATATCATATTGTTAATTTGTGGTAAAAATATAGTTATACACCTTCCATGTTTAGGATGATTGCCAATTTCCGGAGGAATGTACACATGGCCTTTGTCGATTTCGTAAATGAAGATTGGGCTAGAAGCAACAATATGGAGAACGAGGTATTCTTTTGTCGCACATGTTTTACACTTTCAGATCTTAAATAATTTGTTGGTTTTTTTTTTAAGAATTAAGCAACATTTCACACTAATGATATTTTAGACAAAAGAATAGTTTTTTTTAAACATTTGACATATTGTTTAAGTGAAAATACTTAAAGACAATGTAGTTTGCAAATAAGGACAGAATTTTTTGTCTCTTTTTAAAAGACTTCCTGAATACATATTCATTCAAACATTGTTTCTTACATACTTAGTGAGCACTCCTTAAATGTATATTAAAATACGTGTAAATAGGAGGGCTGAGCTCATGTAGTCCTGATAACCACACAATTTTATATCTATAAAGCAGACACCCGTCAAAAATACATTGATCTACATTCTTTTATGCATTTATTCGTGTTTCGTGTATTCCTTATTTCATTTGTGAACAAAACAGGACTACTGTGCATTCTTATTCTTGCTAATGCTATTTTTATTTTCCTTTATGGACCGCAAAATGTAGAGATATCAATATTGATTTCGTAACATGGTATTTTCCAGGTTTAACAGAGTCACAAGTCAGCCAATTATTCCCAAAGGAGGAGTGGTTCCGGCTGTAAAGAAATAACACTTATTTATATGCATGCGTTGCAATACACAGTTTTCTAATACATCAAAATGATTCTTTTGTCTGTTGAAAGAAATGAAAAATACTGTCAAATAAATGAAAAATAGCTTCTATTTCTATATCAGATTAAAACGTAATTTCGAAACCTAATTTGCTTTCCTTACATTGTTTTGTGTTATATAGATATGTGTACTCATTATCCAGATTTTCACTATACGAGAGCTAGTTGTCTCTATAAAATCAAAACTGATTACTACTTAGAACTTGTCATGTCTTTTGAACCCCCTATGCAAAGGATAATAATTGATGCCACATGATGGGCTATATAAATTTCGCCAATTTGAAGTTGTGCATACCGTAACTCTTCACACCTTTGATATCGGTTGTTTATTGTGAGAAGAGGATGTTTTTTTCCTCATGGGCATATAATTATTCCCGAAAATTCATAATTACATGTAATCAAAATCGGAATAATTCACATTTATTTGATAAGTACCACCATCTTCATTAATATTTATAGCTTTAACTACATCTACACTGTACATGTACCTCGTTAGTGATTTTCGCAAACATGTAGGCCTTGCCTCCAAACTTTGTGTTTTTAAAAAATGGGTTTCCTGTCCTTTATGCTATCAAACGATGTTGATTAAAAACGAAAAAAATAAATGATATCTGAGTAAATCCGAGTCAACTAAGACACAAACATCTCTTATGGAAAAAGTATTCAAACTCATCCGGAAGAGCAGCTTTCTTGGTTCAAAAATGTCAAATCTTGCGCACTAGATAGTTCTTTTTTGACAAGAAAAAATCTAAACCGGTCCGAATTATTCATTTTTAAACTGGGTTTCCAATGAATAATCTTACTAGAGTATCCAATTGCAATTTTAAGGAAAAGTACATTAATTATAGGTGAATATAGAAGAAAGGGGGATCTCTAACAACACTCGGTTGCAGCACCAACAGCAAAACACCAAAACAACCCATGCAAAAACACAGAGCAGACACCCACAGAAAGAGACACAAAAGAGACAAAGAACACCAACACACAACGTAGAGTAAACAAGAACAGAAGACTTAAGTCACTAAACATAAACCAACCAGACCAAATTGTAACTAAACTTTTTTCGGACTATTTAAAGATTAATTCCCTCTGTATTGTCTTCCATTATTTCAAAATTTGTCAATAGAATATGCAACATAAGCAATAATCAATCTACATTTTAATAAGATGGATTTTTCATTAACTTTCACATTTGTCAGCATTCTGACTCAGCCTATAATGAATCCCTTAACAGGATTAGTCCCGGCTGAAAAAATCACTTGACACACTAGGATGGCATTCCAAAGGCGCGCGGCGTTCTGGGAAAATGAATGTCACCACAAGAAGCTTTTGAATCGCATGCAGCTCACGAGGAATGCCGTGACGGCTTAGATATATCGCAATGAACACAATGACATGAAATCAAACAAATAAGAATTAAACAAAATGTTTTTCATAAAAAAACAGATGTCTCCCCCCTCCCTCTAAGTTACTTTGACCTTATGCCAAAATGCAAAATGATGTGAAACCTTTGAGTCATGGGCAACATCATACTAAAACATGAAAGTGATTCATTTCATTGTTTGAGGTAAAGCCAAAACATGATTGGCATATACAATTTCATTATAAGCATATTTAAAGAAATTGACTTTTGTCACATGACCTTGGATATAGGTGATCTGAAACCTACACTCACTGACGAGGGTTAAGTACCCGAAACATGCATGTCTGGTCCATGCTGCAAACTTATCTGCTTTTAAATGATGCTATTGAATTTGAAGACGTGTAACATTGTATGGATCATGAGCAACAAAAAACTGAATTAGTGACTGGATACACGGTTCAAAATATAAAGCCTAAACATTATTAGCATAGACAATTTCAGCCTGGATATGCTTAGCATATACAATTTCATTACCAAAGTAAGAAGCTACCTTAACCATGTGACCTAGGACAATGTGATAAGAAACATTTAGTCCTTAGAAACAACATACTAAAATACGAAAAGAATTGTAAGAAGGGTTCAGGAGATATAGCCCAGACAATATTAGCACGTACAATTTCATTAAAAAGAACTAAAGGATCTTGACCTTGGGCACATGACCTTGGGTCAAGATGATAAGAAACCCTCTAATCCTGAGCAACAGCATACTATAGTATAAGAGTGATCCAGTATACGATTCCACAGATATAGCCCAGACTCAATAGCATTTACAACTTCATCAAAAAATGTAATACTTGACCTTAGTCATATGACCTTGGATCAAGGAGGTGTGAAACCTTTGGGTCATCAGCACCATCATACTAAAATATGACGTGATCCAATCACGGTTCAAAAGATTAAGCCTGGACATAATACATGTAACAAATACAATTTCATTTAAAATATACTAATTGACCTTGACTTTGGTCACATGACCTTGAGTCAACGTGATGTGAAACCTTTACTTGATAAGCAACAACATACTAAAATATGACGGTGATCTGATAAATAGTTAAAAGAGATACAGCCCCAATGGGATAGCATGTACAATTTCATTAAAATGTACTTAGTAACTTTGACCTTGATCAAATGACCATGGGTCCAGGTGAAACCTTTTGGTCATGACTAAATACATTCTTAAACTTGAAAGCAATCCAGTATGCGGTCCAAGGGATAAAGCCTAAACAACGATGTATCTACAATTTCATTAAAAATGTAGATAGTGACCTTGGTCTTGGGTCAAGGTGATGTGAAGCCTTCGGGTCATAAGCAAAAACATACAAAAATATGAAAGTGATCCGGCAAACAGTTCAAGAGATATAACCCGGACAAGAATGTATGCACAATATCATTAAAAATGCACTAAGTGACCTTGACCTTGGTCACATGACCTTGGGTCAAGATGATGTGAAACCTACGGGTCATAAGCAACAACATACTTAGATATGAAAGTGATCCAGCAAATGGTTCAAGAGATATAGCTCGTACAGGAATGTATGCATAATTTCATTAAAATGCACTTAGTGACCTTGACCTTGGTCACATGACCTTGCGTCATGGTGATGTGAAACTTTTGGGTCATAAGCAACAACATACTTAAATATGAAAGTTATCCGGCAAATGGTTCAAGGGATATAGCACGGACTGGAATGTATGTACAGTTTCATTAAAAATGCACTAAGTGACCTTGACCTTGGTCACATGACCTTGGGTCAAGGTGATGTGAAACCCACGGGTCATACGCAGCAACATACTTAAATATGAAAGTGATCTGGCAAACAGTTCAAGATATATAGCCCGGACAGGAATGTATTCATAATTTCATTAAAAATGCACTGAGTGACCTTGACCTTGATCACATGACCTTGGGTCAAGGTGATGTGAAACCTACGGGTCATGAGCAACATCATACTAAAATATGAAAGTTATCCGGCAAACGGTTCAAGGGATATAGCACTGACTGGAATGTATGTACAGTTTCATTTAAAATGCACTAAGTGACCTTGACCTTGGTCACATGACCTTGGGTTAAGCTGATGTGAAACCTTCGGGTCATAAGCAACAACATACTAAAATATGAAAGTGATCCGGCAAACGGTTCAAGAGATATAGCCCGGAAAGGAATGTATGCATAATTATATTTAACAGCAATTCTCTGTAAGAACCAAAGAATTTCAAAACATTTTGGCACGGCATGTCATGGATTTTTGAGATTTTTGGTATGGAAGTTCAATATGAAGTACTAGTATGTAAATCAACCCCAGTTTTTTCAAAAAGGTTGTCGTTGCCATGGTAACCGTGTCTGAAGTTTCAAAAATCGGGAAAATCTATAGGACAAGGCATATTTGTAGGCTTCGTTACCATGGAAACAGGTACATTTTAAATCTTAAATTGCTTTGATTATTTTCTTTTAATCCTTATTATTACGCATATTTGTAAAGTTTTTTACATTCATCTCGGATGCCTTACGTATACAAGATGAAAAATTGGGCCGAAACAGGGTATAAAAAGGCTTTATTTTGGGCACTCAAAGACCCTTTTTTGCATGTCTTTACTGTTTTATAAGGTTGAACATTTCATAAAAGCACCAATTTTTGAAGTCCAAATTGTAGTTATCCAATTGGTATCATCTTTGAACTCTACATGAATATAAAAAATTAATCGGGCTAATTTGTCCTTTTATATGCAAAGCAGCATCAAATTTAGTTGCTATGGCAACAATCGGCTGAAAGGTTTCAGTACGATGAATTTTAACACAACCTCTATCAAACTATCTACGCATGATATTGGAACAGAAGTTCATGTATACATCTATCAAAGGCGTTTTGGTATAAAAATGACCTTGAAAATATTTCAAGGTCACCCACTGAATTTTCAAGGTCATTAAACTTTAAGTGACCAGATTTGACGAAAAATCCTGATTTTTCATAAAATGAAGGTGTCAATATTTTAGAAACCTTGAAATATTGAACTTAACAGTTATTTGCCATAAAATGATAAATGTATCACTTATTTCTTAGAACTATTGATTACGTTTCTTCACATCTTCGAATATCTAAATTCTTGGTGAGTATGTTGATAAAAAAGGGACGAAATCTGTATTTTTCTTGTTTTTTGACGGAAAAATATTTTCCTATTGAATAGCTACAGTTCAATAAATTCTAAGATTTGTCTTTCTTATATTCATGTGCTTTCATAATATATATGACCTATGAAAATATTTAAATAAAAAATCACTAAAATCGGTTACAAAAAAATTAAAAAATCAATATTTTATGCAAAATTTGAGTCTCAAAGTATAAATGACCTTGAACATCAAGCCAATGACCTTGAACATTTTAATTGTTCTTATGTAAAAGATACAAGTCATATTTATACATGCATACATTTTGACAATCTTATGTAACTCTAAAGAGGGATAAAATCAATTTCAAAGATAATATGAAACAAGCAAAAGGGTCTAATGTTGCCATGGCAACGGTCTTTGACGACAGAATTTAGGTTAAACTCTTAAAAACCCACTCCAATTTTTCGTTCATTTTATTTGTCAATAAACATACATTTCCATTGATGAAAATCACTAGTCTCCTATTGGTGCCTTTTGTGATATTTTAGATTGAAAATGGTCAAAAACACACTAAATTGGCCCTAATTTTCACCTCTATTTTTCGCTTCATTTTGACTTATTTTGGCTTAATACAATAAGCTTCCTGTAATAAATATCACAGAACTAAGTATACTAAGTAAGAATGGAAGTAAGGAAGAATAGATTACATAAAGATGAACAAGCTGTTACAGTGGTATCCATGGCAACGAAGTCTCCGGAGCTGGCTTATTTCATGGTCCCAAAAGTGCTATAAATAGAATGACCTCGTTACCATGGTAACCAGAGGTCACATTGGATGAAAAGTGTTATTTTCATGGTCAGTACTTAATATATACCCATTAAACCGAAAATCATCAAAATCCATGACATGCCGTGCCGAACGATTTTGGTCCTTACAGAGAATGGCTATTAAAAAGGCACTAAGTGACCTTGACCTTGGTCACATGACCTTGGGTCAAGGTGATGTGAAACCTACGGGTCATAAGCATCAACATACTAAAATATGAAAGTTATTCGGCAAATGGTTCAAGAGATATAGCCCGGACAGAAATTTATGCATAATTTCATTAAAAATTCAATAAGTGACCTTGACCTTGGTCACATGACCTTGGGTCAAGCTGATGTGAAACCTTTGGGTCATAAGCAAAAACATACTTAAATATGAAAGTGATCCGGCAAACGGTTCAAGAGATATAGCCCGGACAGGAATGTATGCATAATTTCATTAAAAATGCACTAAGTGACCTTGACCTTGGTCACATGACCTTGGGTCAAGCTGATGTGAAACCTTTGGGTCATAAGCAAAAACATACTTAAATATGAAAGTGATCCGGCAAACGGTTCAAGAGATATAACCCGGACAGGAATGTATGCATAATTTCATTAAAAATGCACTAAGTGACCTTGACCTTGGTCACATGACCTTGGGTTAAGGTGATGTGAAACCTTCGGGTCATAAGCAACAACATACTAAAATATGAAAGTGATCGGGCAAACGGTTCAGGAGATATAGCCCGGACACGATGTGTGACAGACGGACAGACGGACAGACAGACAGACGGACAGACAGACGGACGACGAAGGCAAAACCAATATCATGAATATGTCTCCTCTCCGTCGGGGGGGGGGAGACATAACAAGAAAGGAGGTGATCCACAACAGAAATCGACTGCAGAACGAACAGCAAAACACCTAAACAATTAAATGCGAAACGGAGAGGTAACAAGAGACACCATAGGGAGAAGAAAGATTAAATAATAAATATCCACACATCAAAACACTTTACACAAAAGACTACACATAAATATACGAGATAAATTAGCAACCGGTGATGACTTAGGGCGGCCATCTGCCACACGCTAGTAGCAAATGCCGTAGTTTTCCTGAACATGTGCTCAACACCCTCCCGCTTGACCTGGTCTCAAAGAACGCATGATTGGTTTTAGGGAAAGCAATGTAATCAAAACACTTAAAATACCGAGTCGCAGGGAATTGTATTGCAAACTATACTCTGCAACTCAAAATAAGTGTAAATATACATGTAACAGACAGGGAGACATAATATATTCACAAATTTTTCGTACTCTACGCCTCTATAAAATGAACACACACATCCACGTTCTTTATTTGACGCTGAACAATTTTGACACTCGTCTTAAATAATTATAAAGTTAGAAGTGAAAAGATACAAAAGTATATCCATAATATGTAATAAGTATGAAGTCGCAACCGTCGTACTTGACATGAAATTGTAAAAACATACCTATTTCACATCGTAATCCGTCGAAGCCATTTGGACATTCACAGTCATAAGCTGTCTCTGACTCCGAGAAGCAGATTCCTCCGTTCATACAGGGGTTACTATTACATGGATCATGGAACTCTGTTGTTAAAAAAAAGAATTAGAAACGGAAGATTTATTCTGATCAGTTCGATGATTGACAATATAAAAAATGCAGAATGATACTGATCTTAGCAAATTTTCAAATTTCGTTTCTATTTCATTATGATCACAATTATTTTTATCATTATTATTATTATCCATCTTCAACCTTTTTTTATTACATAAATATTTGTTTCCTTGTGGTGAGAAATTTCAAAATGATTGAAAATTTAATATAATTCAAGAAACCAAATAGAAAAATATCTTCGAGGAGGGGATTATGTTGTTCGCTCCATTTTCCTCGTATGGAAATTACTATTATTGTTTTCAATGAGTAACCAATTGAATTATGTATATAAAGAAACTCTATTACCAAATCGTAGACCTAGAGCGGCGCCTACAATGTTGTCAAAATGGTGTGAAACGGCATATCCACCACATCCTCCCATGTGCATCTCATACAAGAAGTAGTATTCCCCGGCCATGTGATATTTTGGCGGGAGATCACGTGCTACATTGATCCAGCCATGCATCAAGTTATAATCAAAGTTTCTATTGACGTACGGAAATTCTTTGTGGTAATCCGGATTAAAGAAGAAGGCCATGTAACTATTAGGGTTATGATCACAGTTCGCAAATGCAAAATCTCTCCCATTGGCCCGGTATCCTTGTGGCTGAATATGATTGGCTGCCGATTTTGGAAGGAATCCAAGATACAAATATGGCGCCAAAGCAGCATGGTTTTGCGGTAGGGCATAACCGTCGTTTCTGTTGTAGAAGAATGCAAGTGGGTATTGTCTTTTGTATCTCGAAAGATTTTCTAATATGACCTCCGCTTGATTCAGATCAAATTTCTGGATTCTTACTTTGACATGTTCTTTCGTAGTGTATAGATCATTGATATTGATTTCTACACGACCTGCCGTCCTTGAAACGTACGTATACCCATAGTCCTTGTGAAACTCACAGTAAACGTTGTAACCTTGGTTTTTCCTGTTGTATATCTGGTAGGTCCCATTTTGGGTCGAGCCACCAATATAAATATCTCGACAGGAATCTATAAAAAGCAATATGGTCAATGGAGTAATGAACAGTTATGTAAAATAATATCGTTAACTTACAAGTTAATAGCAATTCTCTGTAACCATTTAAACAATTTCGGCACGCATGGTCTCCGATTTTCATGAAATTTCACACGTAAGTAGGTTCCAATGAAAAAAGATAAATTTGACCAAAAAAAGTTTCTAGGTCATCTCGTTACTGTGGCAACAGCCTAAAAAGTTGAAAAGTGATAAAACTAAGCTTTTTTGAAGCTCTATAATTTGGTCTATATATGCTATTTACGGAAGATTTGTTACGCATCCTAACGGTTAGGACCTAAAATTTTAGAAAAACTCACTGAATTTTAAACTTTTTTTTTTTATTTTTGGGTCAGACCCATGCTAATGTATAATTTTTATTAAAATCTGAGACAAGGATTGCCATGCGTCCTTAATAAAAGTGCAAATGCTTACAGAGAATAGCTATTAACAAATTATTTAACTATTCGAGAGATAAAATCTTAATATCATATTGATAGAATATGAGTATCATTTAATTTTACTATGTAATCGCCATGTACATGTATAAGGAAATTGTACGTGTTTGCACTCTTGAAGACAGACGAAGTGCACCGAGGATCTACGAAGAGTTGAACAGAGATAGCCAAATTATTCCTTGAGAGTGTTACATTAGGAGGTAACTCCCAACAATGTTAAAGAGTACAAAAGTAAACAAACAAAAAAATGAAATATCAACGATGATTAAAAAAACCAATTACATACGTGGTTGAGACTGACTGCTAACTGCTTGAATACCAAATAAGAAAGCCCATACCAAATGCATCATGGACTTTCCCTATTCTCAACAGAATAGTTCAGCTTATATCTATTGTGACCTTTAGTTTCCTGTTATAAATGTTAAAGGACACGCCAACTCAGATAAGGTTCGTTCCTCTTAGTGCGGTTAATTAAATCTTTCCCAATAGGAAAAATAGAGATTGAAGAATAAGTGACCGGTACAGTGTATCGCAATGAGGTGTTTTCCATCCTAAGAGCAATACCAGACAAGTTAGAAATCTTTACTGAATGTGCCAAATGGTATACAACCGTAATATTTGCAATTTTATTGCTTCGATGTAAAAAGAAAGATAATTGGTTTCCAAGATTCTGCTGATTTCTTTGTTCCAAACTCGTGTTTATCACAAATGTCTGCACAAAGTATTCATTAAAACTCTTTTTTATCACGATATAATTTTGAGAGAGCTGTGTTAACGTTGAATTCGGTATTGTTACCTGCGTAAAGTAATGTACATAGTGCACTGTTTTGGCAAAATTTGTCCAAAAGGAGTTTTCTCTTAAGACGTTGTTGTTGTTTGTTATTCTCCTGTTACAGCACTTTTCTCAGATCTATTTACTTCTATCTCAGTGAACTGGAAATCAAAGAAACACATAAGAGCAGTACTTCATGCAGCCTCCTACTTAGACATACTTCTATCGATCAGTGACAACGGTCATTGGAACATCTCTCTTTGTGACAAAAATGACGATTTTAATGTCACAATCACAACCTTCCCCTTCATGTGAAGCAACATTCTCTCTTCGCCTGCCTATGACGTATTCATTTCACAACTAATACGCTATGCAAGAACATGTTCTAAGTACGAAATGTTAAACGTCTTCAAATTCAATAGCGTCATTTAAAAACAGATAAATTTGCAGCATGGACCAGACATGCACGTTTCGGGTACTCAACCCTCGTCAGTGATCCTCAATCTCAACAATGTTATATGGCCAGAGTATGAAAGTATTATGTCCAAACATGTACCGAAAGACGTACCAGGATGGATGGGATATGAGGCTACAGAACCCACGTTTTAGGAATTTCAAGAAATTTTTACAACGGAAATTTTCAAATGCGCTGAAGCAACGATCAACCGAGGTTGATCTTACTTGGCTACATGTGCCCTCGGGGACTCCTGGTCCACCAGAAGTGACACTCACAAAATTTATGTTGAGGACAAAAAGGCTCGCTAGTAAGCTGCTCGTTATTTAGAGGAACGGCTTAAAATGTCACTAAGGAAGTTCTATGGACGCTACAAAGACCTTATTACACCCTTCGACATTTGCATTTCAAGTATAATTAAGGACGTGCTACAAGACCCACGTTTTAGAAATTTCAAGAAATTTTGATAACGGAAATTTTCAAATGTTTTGAAGAAACGAGCAATAGAAGTTGATCACTTTTAGCTACATGTGCCCCCGGGGACTCTTGGTTCACCAGCAGTCACACTCATTAAATGGTATAAAAGTTAAACGTCTTCAAATTCAATAGCATCATTTAAGAACAGATAAATTTGCAGCATGGACCAGACAAACACATTTCGGGTACTAAACCCTCGTCAGTGATCCTCAATCTAAACAATATAATATGGTCAAAAAGTATGAAAGTATTATGTTCAAACATGTACAGAAAGACGTGATAGGATGGGTAGGATATATGATGCTACAGGATCCATGTTTTAGAAATTTCGAGAAATTTTGATAACGGAAATTTCCAAATGCGTTGAGAAACGATCAGCCGAAGTTGATCGTATTTAGCTACATGTGCCCTCGGGAACTCCTGGTCCACCAGTCGTGATACTCACCAAGTGGTACAAATGTTAAACGTCTTCAAATTTAATAGCATCACTTAAGAGCAGATAAATTTGAAGCATGGACCAGACATGCACGTAATGGGTACTATACCTCGTCAGTGATCCTCAATCTAAGCAATGTAATATGGTCAAAGAGTATGAAAGTATTATGTCCAAGCATGTACCGAAAGACGTAGCAGAATGGGTGGGATATGATGCTACAGGACCCACGTTTTAGAAATTTCAAGAAATTTTGATAACGGAATTTTCAAATGCGTTGAAGGAACGATCAACCGAAGTTGATCGTACTTGGCTACATGTGCCCTCGGGGACTCCTGGTCCACCAGAAGTGACACACCTTATTACACTTTTCGACATTTGCATTTCAGGGATGATTAAGGACATTCTTAAGAAAAACCTTTAGAATTGACCGTCTTTTACCTATTTGTGCATTACCGGAATTGACACATTTCTATTTGGGATTCATGGCGGTAATGCATGCAGTAAGAGGACGCTCACTCCTCCTGGACACCCCATACGAGGGTTTGTGATTGCCTTGTGAGACTAACACAATTACATCATATTCACATGGGTCTTTAGAGGGTTTGTGATTGCCTTGTGAGACTTACACAATTACATCATATTCACATGGGTCTTTAGAGGGTTTGTGATTGCCTTGTGAGACTTACACAATTACATCATATTCACATGGGTCTTTAGAGTGTTTGTGATTGCTCTGTGAGACTTACACAATTACATCATATTCACATGGGTCTTTAGAGGGTTTGTGATTGCCTTGTGAGACTTACACAATTACATCATATTCACATGGGTCTTTAGAGGGTTTGTGATTGCCTTGTGAGACTTACACAATTACATCATATTCACATGGGTCTTTAGAGGGTTTGTGATTGCCTTGTGAGACTTACACAATCACATCATATTCACATGGGTCTTTAGAGGGTTTGTGATTGCCTTGTGAGACTTACACAATTACATCATATTCACATGGGTCTTTAGAGGGTTTGTGATTGCCTTGTGAGACTTACACAATCACATCATATTCACATGGGTCTTTAGAGGGTTTGTGATTGCCTTGTGAGACTTACACAATTACATCATATTCACATGGGTCTTTAGAGGGTTTGTGATTGCCTTGTGAGACTTACACAATTACATCATATTCACATGGGTCTTTAGAGGGTTTGTGATTGCCTTGTGAGACTTACACAATTACATCATATTCACATGGGTCTTTAGAGGGTTTGTGATTGCCTTGTGAGACTTACACAATTACATCATATTCACATGGGTCTTTAGAGTGTTTGTGATTGCCTTGTGAGACTTACACAATTGCATCATATTCACATGGGTCTTTAGAGGGTTTGTGATTGCCTTGTGAGACTTACACAATTACATCATATTCACATGGGTCTTTAGAGGGTTTGTGATTGCCTTGTGAGACTTACACAATTACATCATATTCACATGGGTCTTTAGAGGGTTTGTGATTGCCTTGTGAGACTTACACAATCACATCATATTCACATGGGTCTTTAGAGGGTTTGTGATTGCCTTGTGAGACTTACACAATTACATCATATTCACATGGGTCTTTAGAGGGTTTGTGATTGCCTTGTGAGACTTACACAATTACATCATATTCACATGGGTCTTTAGAGGGTTTGTGATTGCCTTGTGAGACTTACACAATTACATCATATTCACATGGGTCTTTAGAGGGTTTGTGATTGCCTTGTGAGACTTACACAATTACATCATATTCACATGGGTCTTTAGAGGGTTTGTGATTGCCTTGTGAGACTTACACAATCACATCATATTCACATGCATCTCTGATTCCTGAACCATGATTGGTACTTCTACTCTGATATAATTCCAACGCAGATACTCGATGTACATTTTAATCAATGAAAGAAAATTGTCCTGGCCGTCATCAGGAATCATGAGGAATACACATTATTGTGAACATTAAATTTAGAAACTTTCGTCACACTGAAAATAAATGAATGTTCTTATCTTTTGAGGAAACGTATGCATATTATCCAGCTATCGCATATTCTATCAAACTATTGCGCTTTATTTGAATGTACAGCGTAAGCACGCTGTATTAAAATATAACATTTCACTACATCTGTGCGTTCTTCTTAATAACCAGAAAAGTGAGAGGGTTGTGCGGACGTATTCCGGATTACCACACCATTGGCAGATGACAGTCCTAAGTCGCCACCGAATGTCCATTGGTCTTGTTGATTTCTGCGTGGTCTTTTATTGTCTTTTGTGCTTCAGGTTTCTATGTTGTTTTTGATGGCCTTTGTCCCTTTTGTGTTACTTGCTGTGCATATCAGCTCTGTGCTTTTGCATGGTATATTTTGGTGTTTTGTTGTGAGTTCTGTAACCGAATGTTGATATTAACCCCCTCCTTCTTTTATATTACGTCAAACTCTATACGAAATTTAAAATTGAAGAAAATATATATGGTTTTATACGTCTTTTTAGTTATTACGATGATAAATATGAGTTAAGTATTGCTTTCCAGCTTTTGTGCTTTAACAGTGTGTATTGGCAGTAGGGAATGGAAAAAAAGATGTAAAGCACGAAGTGCTTTTCATGATTTTTTTCCGTTCCCTACTCCCAATACACACCGATAAAGCGCAAAAGCTAAAAAACAATCTTTATAGTTACATTTTACAAGTTATTTAAGTTGTTTCTGTCCTTTTTTCATCCAGTTTCTTTATATTTGAAATATCACCGCGTATTATTGACGTAACAGCAAACATTCTACGTTTTTCGAAGTTCGAAGCTTCGAAGTAGTACCTTCTGTGCGGAAAATTTGTCGAAAAAATGAGAAATTGAATTTTGTCTTTCGGTTGTTTTTTTAACATTTCAATCAAAACTGATTAAAAATGAATCTTGAAAATTTGCGACTTTTGTCTTACATAATTTAACACACTGTTAAACTGTTTAAACCTATGAAATCAATCGGTGCCATTACTCAAACTTCTATAAAATCACCCTGTTTCTTCTAGAACTAATTAGAATAATGCAAAATTCGAGTACAGCCGTGGGCAAAGATACAAATGCACGAAAACTTGATCGATATTTTCATGACCTACCTCAACATGGCACAAGATTCGCTGATACTTGAAATATTTCTTATATTTAAATTCCATAAGATGTAAAAAATAAATTCACTGTTGATACATGACACAAGTGGATCAAATCCTCATATGTGATCTTCGCTCATCCGAAAATGGCATCTTTCCCTAGACGACAGTGTATGTCGTCCTTGAACTACTTCTGGTATGACGAGTGATCGACTTATTACGTCACACTTCTTGGAAATGTACATGTGGGTGACTTAGATTTTGACACAATTTATCACTGGGGGGTTGACGGCGTCGATTGATAATGGAATTTTAAATTTGGGTTAAAGCAATAAATAGAATGGGCATTTTATGAGAAATTAATCCGCGTATGTTCGAATGTCACGTGATGGGTTATTGCGTTTATCAAAAATTACAGTGCAGTTGGTTTGGTACCTTCAGATAAGGGAAACGCAGTAGGAATGTAAATATCAGTAATCACAAAATATGTATTGTTTAATGTTCATCTTCACATGTTGCCAATTTATAGACCCAACGGATCGATGAAGACTTTAATGTAATTTCATATCTTTGCTGTTTGTGCAACTACAGTGTACATTGTGTGATTTTAAAGACTTTATGTAGCAGATGCAAAATTACAGCTACATACTGCATGTTGAGGTATGAACTTCATTTATTTGTTAGAGGAAGTTGCAGTCTGACTAAAGGAACAAACTGTAGCAGAAAAAAAAGAATCATATGGTATTACTAGGCAGAGAGCATGGATCACATACATGTATAAATAAAACTATGGTAGGTAAGCTACTTTATAGCATCTCTATTATCAAATTAATATACTAAAGATAGGATTTTTTATACATGAAAATGTAGATATTTATCCACATGTAGCATTTTCATACATAAGGTCCGTATTAATGTCATTCTATTGATAATTTTTTTTACAACAGTCCTGAAATTTTAGAAAAAAAGGGAAAATCTTCAATTTTGCTGTTAGAGAGCCGCCTTTACATTACAAATTGGGTACACGAGACACTTTTTGATAATAAATCCTCATCAGTGATACTTGCTAGGGGTCCGTCGATGCTCAACTTGGTGCTCTATTGTGAGTGCTGTTGAGATTGCTGTCAGGATCTTCTTGATCTTATTCAAAATGACATAATAATTATTATGAATAAAGTGTTGTCCATCATTAAATTTTTGTATTTCAAATAGTTTGGTCGGCAAAAGTAAGAGATGTTTTGTACTTTGTGTAACTTTGGGTAGCGAAAAAGGGAAATCTTTTAACGACTGTTGGTAGATCTGAATTCAGCATCTCACAAATATCAAAAATGTATTTGTGCCGACCACCGAGATGTAGATAAGCACAGCCACATGTAGAAAGAGCGTCGATATCCTGTATGGTCATAAGAGAATACTGGTATCTATAGAGGGACAAGGCTTCCGACGAATTTTCAGCTAGAAGTAGAATTTCTGCAGTTTTTTTGCATTTGAAGGGCAAAACAGCGTTTGACCATAAAGATTTATTTGTATATTTCCTAAAAACATCAATAATTCACCCAAACAGATCTCATAACATAGCCTAATCGTCTACCAAAATTGGACTGTTTTCTACTTTCTGTCTTAAACCTCCATTGTCAGATTCGCTAGTTGTTGTTGTTGTGGTTCGTATATTCCACCTTTAGGTAGGTGCACCCACGTATTGTGGTAGATACCATATAACATATACCATTGACCATATACCAATGACCATATACCATACTATATACATGTACCCTCCACTGTGTATGCAGAGTATGCTATGAATGTTGGGAGGGTGTATTCTTGTACTGCAGTGGATGGTCCGTATTTCCAACGGCCTTTAACGTGCAATCACACGAGGCAATCTCCTCAGCCGCAGCTGCCGAGGGACCACTCAGACCGTTTTAATTCCCTCCGAGTCGGAGAACAGGTGGGTGCGAGACGATAAATCACCTCTGAGAAAGTTCGCCCCTGACGGGATTCGAACCCAGGACCTCCAGTATGGAAGTCCGGCGCTCTACCAACTGAGCTATGCGACCTAGTCTGAATCATCCAGGTGTTTTACTTTACTTACTAAGGAGAAGAGTAAAGCCTCTGATCTACGCAATTTCTAAAGGAAAAGGATGCGGTATTTTAATCAGTGGAGTCCAGCAAAACCACTGGTTGATTAATTTCTAGGATCCGCATACGAAGGATTCAACACACCAAATGATGCTGTAAACTTCATGATACTTGGTGATTTCCATTTACCAGATATTGGTTTTTGAAGATACAGAAAATGGTCAAGGAGAAGCAGTGGGGACGTTTGCAAATCTAAATGCCATAGCACTCCAAACGGGGTTAGTAGGAGCATCAAATACTAACCAGTCTATCAGTTCAGGCGGAGAGACAGTTGAGATATCCATGGATGCCCATGAATTTACATTAGTTCATATATAAACAGTGGAAATGGATCACAGAGCAGAGCAGTTAGGGCATTAGAACAGGTTAAAGAGCAAAATCTGCAAAATGTTCTTGTAAAAGCGGACAGTAAATGTGTAGCCCATGGGATTACAATGTGGATGTTTGAATGGAAAACCACAATTGGTTGACAAACTAAGGTACAGATGTGGAAAATACGGAGCTCTGGATCCATTTGGATTCTCTTAACGACCAAACCAAACCGCGTTGGCGATATGTACCACGCGAGCTAAATTCCATGGCGGACAGGTTAGCCAAAGAGGGCGCAGATGCCGAAGTCTTACATGAAACAGCAGAATCTCAAGGTCAGCAGATAATTCAGCAGCAGAGTGTTTCGTGTTCTGTCATTTGTTCATAGGAACGGAAAATTCAAGTGCACGGCGATCTTATGTGTATTTTAAAGATTCGTAAAGTTATATGGTAATATGAATAGCGATTAGCGAGTAAATGCAAAATGCAAAGCAAAACCAAAAATTACAATAAATAGGCATACAAAATCTTGAAATTGTCAATATTGCAATATATGTTCTGATTGTAAAACTCAGTGCACCATATGCGATTTCAACAAGCTATGTCTGATTAGTGATGTTCGAGGCCGAAAATTATAGTCTGATGTTCGTGATACTACGTAAGGAATATCTTTATTTATAAACCAGGACTTTTTTCAATTGCCAATTGTCTTGCTTGAATTTATGTTACGTAGAAACGAGTCAATTAAGAAATTCATTATTTATAAACAGAAGTTTAAAAAGTGGTAGATAATGAAACTGGTAGACGATTAGACAAACGGGAGCTTTCAAAGTAAGACAATAACTTTGAAATATGCTACAGTCCCTTGTAAAGAATGCCTAGATTCATATTATAATGTGCTTTTTTTTTTAGCTTCGCGCATTTATGCAGTGTTCCGTCCAGTTATTCGGTGTGCTGCTTCATCACTAAAAATATTCATTTCTTAAATCGTGCATAGTTCATGACGTCATCATTTATGCCGTCCTTGTGTAGATGTGCTCAGTAAAAAAAATTGAGGGTGAAACTTGCGTTCACATTAACTATTTGATTACGATGAAATTTCCTCGCGAACTACTATAAGATAAAGTTCTCCCCGTTGTGGAAATGTTAATTTCAATCAGCCTTTTGCAAACTTCCACTGCAACGTCATAGGTTCCTTCGACCACTTTTCACTCTCAATATGACCTTGCCTTCAGCCCTCAGGTCCCATATATTTCTATGATTTTAAAATTAAAAATGTATAAATAGATTTAGATTGGAGATACCATGTAGAAATAAAGTACGGCGCCATTTTTTTTTATCATACCCGCGTATGTGTTACAGAGTAGGCCCACGAAATACAGCTATGTGTGCTGCATCTGTATCACATGGGTCCGCTCACCAGTTTCTCTTAACCGGTCACGCGGCGCAGAAATATTGCGCAATCATACATAATTTGACGTCATCTCATTTTATTTCTATGTATTTCACATTATTATACTATATATCAATCTGTTCGTTATATCTACAGCTTTTATAGGTCATGTTAAGATTGCTATACATAATAAATATCACACATGTTTGCTAAAAAAGGTTCAGAAAATTGGCCTAAAATTCATGGTTTTGCCATTTTTCTGTGTATTGTATTTGGTTTCCCGGAAAATTTTCAGAAATAATGCTTATATTTCCTTAAAGCTATCATCGTAGACTCCATTCTAGCCAAATTTTAAAAATTTAAAACACATGTTACTCAAAAAATGTGTAAAAACCTAAAAACTTCATATTTTCCCTTATGAAGTCTTGTCAAACAGGGAAAATCCAGTACGCCTTTTAAAATATCTATATTTAGACTAGATAAGTCTTGTGACCTAAAAACTTTATTGCTCTTACACAAGGCAGGCATACTCTACAATATGCATCTTACCATTATAGACTATCTTCATAATTCTCTTCTCAACCCAAATTTCAAAGCCACTCAATTTCCTCTATTTCAGCTTTTCCACCCTGGGCATTCTGGGTTCACTCTAAAAACCGGTGAGCGGACCCCATATCACGTGACAGCTGTATCATTTAATTTCCATTGTTATTATTAAGAAACGACGATTCTGATTGGCCGAGAAATTTTGTTGATACCTGTATCAACACAAAACGGAAGTACGCGCTTAGCAACGTCATAAGCAACGTCGTTAGCAACACGATTTCAAAGCTGCAAATAAACGTTCAAAAGCGACGCGCACGATGCAGTTTTCCCTCAATTTTTGGTGTTGATACCTCGATCAACCAAAAAAATATTACAATGATTCCTTAAATCACATATTATTTGCTATTGTTTCGATTGTTTACGTTATTATAACGTCATGATTTCAGCCCGCAAAACAAGCAAGCTAGTGGCGACGTCGCATTTAGAAAACATCGATTTTAAGATCGTTTTTCAATGTATTTTGCGTTTTTGGCGATTTTATCAAAATTGTATTTATCAGATTTTTCAGATTTTGTCTCTTCTTTCAGTTTTGTTTTTGGTCATTAGATATGAGAGAATAATTAATAGACTGAATCTATCCCAAAATGTAATCAAGGATAAGTAATCCAATCCGAGTGTCCAGGATTTGCTTCTACCACGACGAGGCTTGCCGAGTCGTGGACAATTTAAGCAAATTCTGAACACGAGGGTTGGATTTCCGTGTCCCTGATCACGTCTGGGGATTGATTATTAATCTCTAACTGTCTAAAAGAGTTCAAAAATGAGGTTTTCATGTATTGTTTTTCATATTATGACCGGCTAAGGCAGCATTCATGTACGACGTCACAATGACGTTACAGTTAAAACACTTCCGGAATGGGCTTTTCTCCCATTTGCCCCCATGTGGGATAGAGTTTGCCCATAGCGACGCGTCAGGCAGGGTCACTGTATCCCACATGTACATCGCGTGAATTTTGACGTCGGCCGCATAGGCCGTATCCATATTGTGACGTCGTTGTTATCCATTGTAACGTCATGGTTTTTGCACCTAAAGCGGCGACCTCTCAACAAAAACGTCGTTTTAAAACTCTTTTTTCTACATTCTAATTCTTACTAAATCGATTAAGGCTAAGGACTACGGTTTATTCTTTTAGAATAAACCATTTTTGAGGGCGCTGAAAACGAATATTCCTTTATTTTTCGAATTCGATAAAGTTGACGATTTCATGATTTCGTGGAATTTCAAGAAAGGCCCCTAGAAATGGGAGAAAAACGATCAACCATATGTTTGTCATGTGGGATGAGAAAAGCCCACCCTCGGGGTCTAGTTTCTGGTCAGGGAACTCGGCAAGCCTCGTTCCCTAACCAGAAACCAGACCCCTCGGGTGGGCTTTTCTCATTCCACATGACAGTATATGGTTGATAGTTATAATCTCACCCTGAAGGGTGAGACAACATTTTTGACACATAATTTCGCGGACAAATCAGTCTCAAGTGAGAGAAAAATACTTTTCCCTGTTCTTCTATGAAAGATACATCGTTTCCACCCTTTGGGTATCAAATTTTTGCAAAACTCTCGGAAAGCCTCGGATTAACATGATTTTGAGTCCTCGGGTGGAATCGATGTATCTCTCGTAGAAGACCATGAAAGAGTTTTATAGTCTGATAACCACAGGTGCCTACAGATATGGTCGTTTCCAGCCCCCCCCCCCCCCCCCCACACACACCCTCACACACACACCTTTCTTTCTCAGAATCGTGGCTAAAATGGCCATGAAGTTTTCCCCCCTTTCTTTACTTCACGATTAGCCATGATTCAAAGAAAGAAAACGAGGATGGGGGTGAAAACGATCATATCTGCAGGCACCTGTACTTATATCTTGCTTTTCAACGTCATTAAAATACATTGATGTGACCCCAGAATATTACTTTGTAATGTTCAAGTGTCTAGCGGAATGCGATGAAACCCTTGGTGCACCAAGATGGCTTTTTTGTACGACAAAATACGTACCTTTCCCGCAATATGACGTCAATGACAATCAGTTTTTTAACTGTGACGTCACAGAAGTCGGTATTTGCCGTTCACAAAGTGCCAGTCACACAGTTATTTCAGTGTCACGGGAAAAAAAAAAAACGATTGAGATTCAATCATTCAACAACATAAGAAAGGATGGGATTGTGACAAGTAGGTTATTTTTATATATACATGACAAATCTGCTTATGATTGAATTTTTAAATACTTAAGACGATTGGATACCGATTACTATAGATTTACCATATTGACATTGATGGTATGGTCGATTTTTAAACATCATCAAAAATAGTTTAACCGTGAGTTGTATCTATAATGTTACAACTATTATGTTATACTGTTGTCGTATATGGGAATCACTGTAACTAAGATTGTTAAACGGTTGGCTGGAATTGGATATGATACTCCGCTATTTTCTGAAGAAGTTGATGAAAAAAAAATTATTTTCCGTGATAAATTCGCGGTTCCCACACGAGTTGAAAATTAGTAAGATTCCGCTCATAGGTTGTACAGTAATTCCATAAGAATACAGCATGATTTGGCGAGTTATGGCAACTTTAATGTCCTTTTTCTTAGGTTTCTAGTGTAATAATTCATGTTCCGGGCATCGCAACTGAAAGTTTATAACAAATACATGAAGTCAGGTATCTTCGTTTTTTCGGATAACTGATTTTGGTGGTTCCCACGTATTTCAAAAGTCCCTTCTTTCTACGAAATTTCCTCTATTTTCAAGTATAAAATCATTATGTTTTCTCATATAATTGAAAATAGGTCTTGAATCATCGTTACATAACAAATTGAAAATAATATGAATAACATCAATTAAATAAAACGAAGATTTAACGGAGAAAAGCTACTAACTGATTTGAATGGAAGTTTCGCCGAACTACGTCACGTGACTGAGAGAAGCGGCATCATTTCTCCAAATGATGTTTATAGAGCCGAACTTTATGTTATAATGATGTAATGTGATGGTTCTCGGCGAGTCGCTGTCTCCGACCGTTCTGGTTAGCTCGTCTCATGTATGTGTTTTCCGCGGTAGTTTCTGTAACATGGTCATTTTTGGGATCCCCCCCCCTTTATCTTTGTATTGATTATTTTGGGACCCCTCCTTACCTTTGTATTGATTATTTTGGAAATCCCCCTCCTTATCTTTGTATTGATTATTTTGGGAACCCCTCCTTATCTTTGTATTGATTATTTTGGGAACCCCCTCTTTATCTTTGTATTGATTATTTTTGGAACCCCCTCTTTATCTTTGTATTGATTATTCTGGAAATCCCCCTCCTTATCTTTGTATTGATTACTTTGGGAACCCCTCCTCATCTTTGTATTGATTATTTTGGGACTTCCCCCTCCTTATCTTTGTATTGATTATTTTGGGAACCCCTCCTTATCTTTGTATTGATTATTTTGGGAACTCCCTCTTTATCTTTGTATTGATTATTTTGGGAACCCCCTCTTTATCTTTGTATTGATTATTTTGGGTCTCCCCCGCCTTATCTTTGTATTGATTTTTTTGGGATCCCCTCCTTATCTTTGTATTAATTATTTTGGGAACCCCTCCTTCTCTTTGTATTGATTATTTTGGGAACCCCCTCTTTATCTTTGTATTGATTATTTTGGGAACCCCTTCTTTATCTTTGTATTGATTATTTTGGGACTCCCCCTCCTTATCTTTGTATTGATTATTTTGGGAATCCCTCCTTATCTTTGTATTGATTATTTTGGGAACCCGCCTTATCTTTGTATTATTTTGGAACCCACACGCCCTGATTTTTTTATTGATTATTTTGGAAATCCCCCCCCCCTCCTTATCTTTGTATTGATTATTTTGGGAACCCCTCCTTATCTTTGTATAAATTATTTTGGGAAGCCCTTTATCTTTGTATTATTTTGGAACCCCCACCCCCTGTTTTTTTTTTTTTTTTTTTTGATTATTTTGGAAATTCCCCCTCTTTATCTTTGTTTTGATTATTTTGGGACTCCCCTCCTTATCTTTGTATTGATTATATTGGGAACCACTCCTTATCTTTGTATTGATTATTTTGGGAACCCCCTCTTTATCTTTGCATTGATTATTTTGGGGCCCCCCTCCCAATCTTTGTGTTGATTATTTTGGGAACCCCTTTATCTTTGTATTATTTTGGAACCCCCACCCCCTTATTTTTTATTGATTATTATGGAAATCCCCCTCCTTATCTTTGTATTGATTATGTTGGGACTCCCTTTATCTTTGTATTGTTTTGGGATCCCCATTTATCTTTGTATAAATTTTCACACATATCCGATCTGATAAGAGTCAATGTCTATCGTATGAAATTTGGATGGATTTTATCATATTCGAGCTGATACATGTAAAGAAT
Organism: Pinctada fucata; assembly: GCA_028142955.1. Classification (NCBI taxonomy): domain Eukaryota; kingdom Metazoa; phylum Mollusca; class Bivalvia; order Pterioida; family Pteriidae; genus Pinctada; species Pinctada fucata. The sequence goes on from AP027114.1 coordinate 41,731,200, forward strand.
AAGTGTCTCAATTTGTTTTTTATCGTTACGGGTATGCAACACACAGCAAGTGTATTTATCTTCCATGTAATGCGCGTGCTGTGCTTTGTTCATTATATACGTTTCAGAATTAGGAAGACAGTTTCCTCTTACTTTGATGAATCAGGAATTAAAATCAGGCTACACGCCCCAGTCAGATTCAGGAGCGGATTTAGAAAAAAAAACCTTGCATACTGGTTGAACAGTTTACGTATGAGTTCTACATGTTAAATTGTAAGAAATGATTTATCTATGCAAACTTTATTCTTTCATCTTGAGAAATAAGTTATCTCCTTCGGTGACCCGGATTTAAGATCGTATTTTTGTCTCGGGTAATCCGTCGTCTTTCTCTTACCGTGCCCCTGAACCTAAATACTTTTTTTCAACAAAATCTCCGTCTTCGTGAGTTTGAATTTTGCAAATTGACGAATTTTAAAAATGTTCTTCATATTGTTTTGGGGTTTTTTTTCATCAATGAACAATCATATCAGTACGTATTTGATACGGGTATTTCAACCGTTTTTGATAGTCTTTTGGTATACTGATGGAATCTACGATCGGAGGGCCCCTGTTCTCATTTCTCGAATTCATTTTTACCTTCAGTGCATTCATCATTAATTACGAATGCCAAAAAGAAATAAAACTATATAAAATTAAGCGATACAAGTCCCCTACCGGCATAAATTTATGTCCTGCAACTCTGCCTAGAATTTACTGTTCGCGCAGCTCACTTCAGAAATAAGGAAACTGATGTTTTATCTCCTTTATCGAATTTTTTTCCGATACAAAAATCATACAGCGGATAGATCTCGAACTTTCGTAAATTATATGTCCGTACGACCAATAGTACGCTGACAGTCAAAGAAAATGGTTTTAGATGGGGGAGTTTTCTATGTTAATGTTAGTGCAACGTAGTTGACTTTCTCCAAGCTGTGTTTCAAATTTCAACTCATTTGTTGCAGAACAAAAGTCCGTGAAACTGAATTTTGCAAGTCATGAATTTTGCAAGTCATCAAGGGGCATAACTCCTGAAAAAAAATAGGTCAAGTGTGACGAAAGTCAAAATTGCTTTGTCACTATCCAAAACTGACCTTTGTATCAAATTTCACCTGAATATCTCTTACTACTTTTTGCAGAAAAAAAGTCCGGAAAACTGACAAAAATTGAATTTTGCAAGTCATCAAGGGGCATAACTCCTCGAAGAATAGGTAAATCGTGACGAAAGTCAAACTTGCTCTGTAACTATCTAAGATCAAGTTGTGTATCAAATTTCACCTGAATATCTCTATTTGTTGCAGAAAAAAAGTCCGGAAAGCTGACAAAAACTGAATTTTGCTAGTCATCAAGGGGCATAACTCCTCGAAAAATATGTCGAGTGTGACGAAAGTCACACTTGAACTGTAACTATCCAAGACCAAGCGGGGTATCAAATTTCACCTGAATACTTCTATTTGTTGCAAAACTGACATAAACTGAATTTTGCAAGTCATTAAGAGGCATAACTCCTCGAAAAATAGGTCAAGCGTGACGAAAGTTGAACCTGCTCTGTTACTACCCAAGACCAAGCTGTGTATATAATTTCATCTGTTTATCTGTATGTGTTGCAGAAAAAAAAGTCCGGAAAACTGATAAATGTGACAGACCGACTGACTGATTGACAGACAGACAGACAGACAGACAGACCGTTGCCGTAGGGGACTAAAAAAAGGAAGAGCAAAAAAATTTCATAGACTCACGTGTTATGCTTTTGCCCAAAAAAATATGATTTGTATAATGGTTACATCTTTGAACAAAACAGAATTGATACTCAAATTCAAAGTTTAAAAAAAAAAAAAAAAAAAAAAAAAAGCAAAACTTTATCATGTTTTTTCGGCAACATTTCGCTGCAAAGTAGGAAATTTTTCAAAATTGCAATGAACAACTTATAATCAGAGATAATTAGACATACCAAGCTTGAAATATCTAATCCATTATATGGCTAAATTTCCAAGAAATATACTTTTATCGTTTAATTAAATTTTTCCTATTCTTTTTTGTTCCCAGGCAACACGCGGTTCGATTGAATGTCCTATGATGATGTCGGAAAAACGAAACTTTCACGGTGATAGCCAAGGAGTATGATTTATGTGATATTTTTTAATATAGAACTTTAACGATAAATCTCGCCAAATATTTATTACCATCATGTTTTAGATTATTATTGTCCGGTTTCATACCAAACTTGTCGAGCGGTAAAATGACACACATGATCCCATTCGGATCAGTCTCGACCTTTTCCTTCGAAAAAAGAATCGGTCGTTAGACGGCGACATTTTAAAAATAGTTCCCCGTTGAACTATAATAATTTTTGTTGAAATCTATCATGAACATACAAATTCCAACACTGGAACGTAAGTGACAAATATGTTACTCACAACATTACTCACTCAAGTTGGAGAATTCTTAATGTTGAAAAAGTGCCTTTTCACTATTACATCGAATTTTATGCCGTTACAAATAAAGGACGAGGGGATCCGAATGGCATTACCCCTATACTACCACAATCTATCATAACGCATAACCCAAATTTCTATTTCAAATCAAAAGTACTTAATATACTTATAAAGATATCCAAAATCAGAAAAAATAGGATCCAACGTAAAGGATACGAATATGTAAAAAAAAAAAAGTTAGAGCACCACAAAAAAAGGCGATGTTAAATTTGACATTTTTATTACGACTTGTGTTTCGGCTAGTATGTTTAGCCTCTTCAGATTATAATATTGTAACATTTGTATACATTTGTATTAACATTGAATACAGTACAAGCAATGGTAAATACATGGATAAAAATCAGGATGCGTTAATAAGATATAAGGATATATATTTGTCACTGAATATTAATCTCTGATCTAACTTATTGTTTAGTTGCTTTTATTAATATTTTTGTCTTGTTCTTAACCCTAGGTTTACACTATGTTCCCGGCTACCAGGCCACTGCGGCCCCAAAACGTAGCATGCAGTAGTATTTTAAATTTGTTATTCTACTCTTCATCTTTCGTTTTCGGCCGCCGTGGCTGCCGCGGTCACCGGGAACATACTGTAAATCTAAGGTTAAACCTTTTCCCCGTCAGCCCGGCAATCATGGCTAGTTCCATGTAAACATTAATCACCTAGAAACTATTGTCCTTGTTTGTTTGTCCGATATTTAGTTCATCTGAGTGAAGCTCAAGTGCGCAATTGTCATAGCTAACGCGCCGTCTGTCCGTCCGTCCGGTGTAAACGTAAAACAATTTCGACTTCTCCTCTGCAACCGCTGCACAGAATTTCACGAACCCTCACAGGAAGCAAGAACTTACGGTCATCTACCAAGTTCCTGTTTTTCGTGCCGATAGGTCAACAAATATGTCCGCAGAGGGCTGTGGTTGACTGGCACATTTTCGACATCTCCTCTGCAACCACCGCACAGAATTTCACGAAGCCTTACAAGAAGCAAGTATTTTAAAAGGTCCTCTATCCAGTTTGTGTCTTTCGTGCTACTGACCGTTCAACAAACATGGCCGCCGAGGGCTCTGATTGGCTGAGACATTTTCGACTTCTCTGCAACTGCTTCACAAAATTTCATGAAACCGTACAGAAAGCAAGTACGCAAAGTCCTCTCAAAAGTTTGTGTTTTTCGTGCCGATAGGTCAACAAATATGGTCACAAAGAGCTCTGATTGGCTGACGCATGGAGTTCTTGCTTCGTGTAAGGTTTCGTGAAAATCATGACTCACTTATTTCAATAGAGTCCATTCGATAAAAGCCTTTGATTTTTCGACACTTTATACAACAATACCACATTTAAATTTGAAAGAAAGACGCGCAAAAATTATAAGCAATGCGTTTACAAGCAAGAACGGCAATCGCAAATATAAATGTATTGTTGTTAATAAACCCTACTTTTTAAAAGAAAAGTCCAATTCAAAAAATAAGTACACGGAAACAGATATTATTCAGATATAAAATTTTCTGATCGACAACATTTTTGTGGTATTCGGGAAAAAAGGTCATCCATCCGGAATTCCAGTTGGAACCAACTGTGCCCTACCTCTTCCGAACTTTTTTTTCACTCGTATGAAGCTGAATTCATTCAATCTTTGGTCTCTAAAGGTTAAAAGTATTTAGCTTCTGACTTAAGCTTCACCTTCAGATATATAGACGAAGTGCTGTCCATCAATAATCCAAAATTCGCGGATTACTTTAGCAGAATCTATGCTTCGGAGCTTGAAGTAAAAAAAAAAGTACAGAGACAAATAATCCAGCATTCTTTTTGGACATAATGCTGTCCTACGACACTGATGGTCACATGATCACCTCACTCTACGAAACACGCGACGACTTCAATTTCAGCATCACAAACTTTCCTTTTCTAGGTGGCAACATCCCTTCATCGCCTGCTTATGGCGTGTTCACATATCAATTGATACGTTATGCCAGAGCAAGTACGAAATACACAGATTTTGTTCTGAGAGTAGGCGTCTTTCAGATAAGCTTCTCGATCAGGGATACGTTTGTGACCGACTAACATCGTCACTGAGGAAGTTTTACGGTCGATACGGGGAACTCATCATACACTATGATCCAGATTGGTGGATGATATTTTGTTTCTTGAACCATTTGTACCATCCAACCACAGAATATGCTTATATCTTCCAAAATGGAAGTAACCGATTGTGACAATTTTATCGAATTGATGCGACGGATTTTGCATGCAAGCAGGAGATGCTGACTCTTCTTGGGTACCTGGTCTCGTTCCAATATTGGGAGTTCGCTTCTTTTCATGTGGTTTAGGTTTTTGTTTGCTTGCTTTGGTTCTTGCTTCTTCCTGATTTTGCATGCCTTCGGTTTATAATTTTCTGAAATATCGAATTTGTACTGTGTATGGTGATATGGTCATTATCCATATTCGTCACCTTATACGTATACCTGAAATTAGACAAATATGATGAAAAAAAGATGATAATCATCTTAAGACAAATGTGATGAAAATATGATAATTATCTTCAGAAGATAGCGAAAATTGCTCAATCGCGATAAATGTTGTACTAATGTGATGCCGATTTAACATGATAACTCGACAATGTGTCAAAGTTGCGAGATAGATTTTCATAAGAAATACATTTTCCCTGACGTAAGAATATTATTGTCAATTCCTACCAATAGTTAGAAAGCCATCTTTTTCAAAAGCGATCTTTTTATAACAAAATGAATCCCAAAACAAATGGGGCGATTTGTAACAGAGAGTATTAATTTTGTTTCCTTTTATATTTTAATCCTCGGAAAGAAGATCGGATTGATCAGATAAATTTCCATGGCTTTTACAAAAGAGGAAGTAAGTTGTGTCAGTTAACCAGCTATACATGAACACGTTTTTTTTTTCAATGAGAGTATCGTATGCAACATTAGGAATTTCTCAGATTGTCCAAAACCACGGTTCACGGTTCACGGTTCATTAGAAAAAAAGGTATGTAGTCCAGGATATTTTTGTAACTCATTCTATTTATTGATTGAATTTTTTTTTTTTTTTTTTTTTTTTTTTTTGAAAAAAGAGAAAACAACGAAAATCGCTTTTACGAAAATTACAAGTCGATAAGCAATCAAAACAAGGCAGAAATTCAAAATAATTGAAAACTGTATATCACGTAAGCAGACGTAAAATTCCAAACTGTAAGTGAGACCAAATGTCTAGTATGTTGTGATCATGTGATGAACATCTACATATCAGATCTGTCTTTTCCTCATCATTGGGAAAAAATGAAAAGATCATACAATAGTGATCACAGCGGAACATACACGCACGTACACATCCTTCCAAAGGACTAATCAACCGCTCAAATAATAGGAAGAAGGTCTCCAAAAAAGGTACTCTGCAATGGCCACAGCGGATAATACTAACAAGACAGAAACAAACAACTGGAAATAACAAAACATAAAGTTATCTCTTGTAGAGTAGGCCGTAGTGGATGACAAATATATAATTTATGAAAATTTGAAAATAAAATGTTAAAAAAATGTCAACTCGACCGCCGGTCAACTCGACCGGTAAACAAATCTAATTATTATGTAACCTTGTCAAATAGACAAGCAATGTGGCTGCCAAACTGACAAGGGCGAGCCACTTATAAGTCAACTCGACCGTCCAAACAATGAAATGAATATTTATAAAATTACGGTCAACTCGACCGGCAAATAAATTAAATTATTATGCAACCTTGTCAAATAGACAAGCAATGTGACTGCTAAATTGACAAGGGCGAGCCACTTGACGGTCAACTCGACCGTCCAAACAATGAAATGAGTTCATAAAAAATATATGCAAATATAATGTTCACAAATTGGAGTAATTGGGTTCCAGCAGCGCCGAGGGAATATGCCATGCGTGCTGGAATATACAGTTCGTATTGAGTGGTTGACGCCGTATCGAGTGGTTACCGCCTGATCCATTCAAGGGTCAAGGAATCCAGGTTTATATGATTCATCCACCGCGACAAGGGTACGAGTCGTGGTCCGGGGAAGGAAGGCTGAAGTTGAGTCGACATCTAGGGAAGGAAGGGTGGCCCAGATGTTACGCGAGAGGGGGGTCCTTGAGCAGGAGGAAACCGGAGTACCCGGGGAAAAACTTCCTAGAACTTGGTGGTCTGAAGTTGATTCGTCATCCGATAAGGAAGGCTGAAGTTGATTCGTCACACGGATAAAGAAGTCTAAAGCTGAGTCGTCATCTGGGGAAGGAAGGTTGAATCGTGCATATGACCCTCGGATGAGAGGAGTACTGAAATGAGATAAACTAGCGACAGAAAAACTGTTATTTTAAAAGATTCACAAAACATAATATTCGTGACATCTTTACGATTTTTAAAAGTGCATATTGAAGAATGAGTGAAAATTGATTTTAAACAGAAATTAACAAGTTAAAATTGGGAGGGTGGGTGGGTTAAAAATTTAACGTCTTGATACACTGCCGCCTCGGGAAAGAGGAAAGGTGCCTGGATGCGGACAAGTATATCTACGCGGTTTGCTTGGTAAATAATTTACATACGGTTGTATGCACTATTTTTTTCTGCGCTACAATTAATTCAAATATTACATATTGGCCTTCGGCCGTAATATTTGATGTTATTGTAGACTGAATGACCTTTGTTCACATGTTCATAGATTTCACCTTGTGTTGAATTGACAATCACCCATCATGGTTTACGTTGCACTTTTGTGATTTGCTACTTTTTGGGTTCGACCTTGACCTTACGTACGACGAACGATGCCTAAGACAGATCTTTCACTGATCTCATCTTTCTGTAATGTGCTCTTTGAAAACAACTTAAAGGAAAATACTGCTTGCTAAGTTTTGTACATTTATTGACAGTATTTCGCCGCGGTGGATGACAAATATATAATTTATGAAAATTTGAAAATAAAATGTTAAATGTAAATTCAAAATTCATTTTACGGTCAACTCGACCGCCGGTCAAATCGACCGGTAAACAAATTCAATTATTATGTAACCTTGTCAAATAGACAAGCAATGTGGCTGCCAAATTGACAAGGGCGAGCCACTTGACGGTCAACTCGACCGTCCAAACAATGAAATGAATATTTATAAAATTACGGTCAACTCGACCGGCAAACAAATTAAATTATTATGTAACCTTGTCAAATAGACAAGCAATGTGACTGCCAAATTGACAAGGGCGAGCCACTTGACGGTCAACTCGACCCTCCAAACAATGAAATGAGTTCATATATGCATATATAATGTTCACAAATTGGAGAACTCTGTAATTGGGTTCCAGCAGCGCCGGGTGAATATGCCATGCGTGCTGGAATATACAGTTCGTATTGAGTGGTTGACGCCACTGATCGCAGATCACGCCAACATAGGTACCCCATGGGCAATGTTGGTGAACCGCTCAGTATGAACTGAATATGTTTTGGATTCAAGACCAAAAATCAATTAATCAATCAATCAATCAATCAATCAATATTCAATATATACATATATATACAAATATATATATATATAGACAGCACAAAAGAGGTGAAAACAACCACGTTCACTATTCAGACAATGTCGGATCAGCCCATCAAAGGGCGAATGCACGTCGCTTGGAAAAAAAAGATATAAAAGCACAAAAAAGTACAAGCGACCACGACACTAAACGTGTTTAAACCCAGCGGAAGGGACAGTACATACCTTGAGCCCTCTGGATACACGAATATGTACTTGTATCCAGACGGAACAAGGGACAGTACGTCCCTCATTCCGTTCGGACACAAGTACATAAAAAAAATACATTCATACACTCTCATGCTAGTCAGAACCTGTACTATACTAAAGCTCGAAAGGCTATAACTAGTACCCAGGTAGGTAATATTATGACCGCGCAAGATGTCTAATAGTGCAGTCCTTGCACCTCAGCAAACGGTTGTCTCGATTTTCACCATAAAAAGGAAAAACTCCGATTACTGTATCTTACGTGATCACTTTATTTTGTCGGGACACCGATCAGTACGAAAGCTGATCTCCAACTAACCTTACACATAGACAAAATGGTATATAAACAAGATAACAACAATTAATATAACAATTAAAGGATTAACAAGTAAGAGTAATTAATGTCACTAGCACTGCCTCGGGTATTTATATTAATTGATCTCAAAGTGGAAAGAAGGAAGGATTACACAATCAAAAGAGCCGAATTATAAAGATTAATATATATAATTTAAGATTGTCAATTTAGAAAATGTCCTAAAGAAATTGATGCATAATTAGCACGGTCATAATATTCTCAATTCATGAACCGAAGCAGACCCCGCGAGGGGTGAGACCAGGTGCCTAGGTAGAGTCAGCGTCTCCTGTTTGCATGCAACACCCGCTGCCAAAAAGTCTAGACGGACTGATCGATAGAAACACGTCCAAGACTTCTATAGGTTCAAAATTTTTAAAAAGGCTGAAAAGATGCTCCCTGATTAAGTAACATATTATCAAGTGAGTAAAATCAAACAAAATACCGCCTCCCCCCCCCCCCCCCACTCTAGATAATTGTCCATATTGAGGATAGGGACTCGATAGACTAAGTAAAATGAAACGAAAAATCGCCAAGTTAAAAACACGTCCGTCCTGAAGAGAGATACTCACTGAACTGTCAACGCGCGGGTCAGTGTGAATAGAAAGTCATATCACGAGAGGCCCACATAAAGGGTCTCGTGATATGACATGGCGCTTGAATTGTCTTTTACGCAACAGTTTTTACTTTTGATTTTCAAGCCCTGTGGGTCTTGTATCTGTACTCGGGGCATTATGATCTTTCAGAAAATATGTAGTTTATAGTACATGACGATGACTACTATCCGATACGTGCATGTCTGGTCCACGCTGCAAATTTATCTGTTCTTAAATTTTGTTAATGAATTTGAAGACGTTTAACATTTGTACCACTTGGTGTGTGTCACTGCTGGTGGACCAGGAGTACCCGAGGGCACATGTAGCCAAGTTAGATCACTTTCGGTTGATCGTTTCTTCAAGACATTCGAAAATTTCTGTTATCAAAACTTCGGTTGATCGTTTCTTCAAGACATTCGAAAATTCTGTTATCAAAATTTCTTTAAAATTGGGTCCTGTGTATGAGAAAGGTAAGAGATAGTCCGTGGAACTTCACTGTAGGTCAGCCCGTTATAGTGTGTGATGACACCAGATACTGTATTACAAAAACTGTGAATGAGAATGGTAAGAGATAGTCCGTGGAACTTCACTGTAGGTCAGCCTATTATAGCGTGTGATGATACCAGATACTGTATTACAAACACTGTGTATGAGAAAGGTAAGAGATAGTTCGTGGAACTTCACTGTAGGTCAGCCCGTTATAGTGTGTGATGATACCAGATTCTGTATTACAAAAACTGTGTATGAGAAAGGTAAGAGATAGTTCGTGGAACTTCACTGTAGGTCAGCCCGTTATAGTGTGTGATGACACCAGATACTGTATTACAAAAACTGTGAATGAGAATGGTAAGAGATAGTCCGTGGAACTTCACTGTAGGTCAGCCCGTTATAGCGTGTGATGATACCAGTTACTGTATTACAAACACTGTGTATGAGAAAGGTAAGAGATAGTCCGTGGAACTTCACTGTAGGTCAGCCTATTATAGCGTGTGATGATACCAGATACTGTATTACAAAAACTGTGTATGAGAATGGTAAGAGATAGTCCGTGGAACTTCACTGTAGGTCAGCCCGTTATAGCGTGTGATGATACCAGTTACTGTATTACAAACACTGTGTATGAGAAAGGTAAGAGATAGTCCGTGGAAGTTTACTGTAGGTCAGCCCGTTATAGCGTGTGATGATACCAGATACTGTATTACAAACACTGTGTATGAGAAAGGTAAGAGATAGTCCGTGGAACTTCACTGTAGGTCAGCCTATTATAGCGTGTGATGATACCAGATACTGTATTACAAAAACTGTGTATGAGAAAGGTAAGAGATGGTCCGTTGAACTTCACTGTACGTCAGCCCGTTATAGTGTGTGATGACACCAGATACTGTATTACAAAAACTGTGTATGAGAAAGGTAAGAGATGGTCCGTGGAACTTCACTGTACGTCAGCCCGTTATAGCGTGTGATGATACCAGATACTGTATTACAAAAACTTTGTATGAGAATGGTAAGAGATAGTTCGTGGAACTTCACTGTAGGTCAACCTGTTATAGTGTGTGATGATACCAGATACTGTATTACAAAAACTGTGTATGAGAATGGTAAGAGATAGTTTGTGGAACTTCACTGTAGGTCAGCCTATTATAGCGTGTGATGATACCAGATACTGTATTACAAAAACTGTGTATGAGAAAGGTAAGAGATGGTCCGTGGAACTTCACTGTAGGTCAGCCCGTTATAGTGTGTGATGATACCAGATACAGTATTACAAAAACTGTGTATGAAAAAGGTAAGAGATGGTCCGACCCACTCTGCTACTTCTTTCGGTACAATTTTGGACATTATAACTTTCACGCTCATTGGCTATATTACATTGTTTAGATTGAGGGTCACTGACGAGGGTTTACTACCCAAGCTGGTCCATGCTGCAGATTTATCTATTCTTAAATGATGCTATTGAATTTGAAGACGTTTAACATTTAACGATGTGTAAAATGTATCTACAATATAAGGGATAACTTAATGATACTCCGGACAACCTATTTATCAAAACCATTTCCTTAACACATATATCGAATGAAGATCTCTTTCAAGCTTAACTTTCACTGGCTACTGCGACACAAAACCTCAGGATTGAAAAACCATGGACATCGGTCAAATCAACTATTAAATCAGACACATCGAAAAATGAAACCTGAATGATTACACATTTTCAACTAAAACTTTACTTTTCCAATATTGCACGCTGACCAAACGTAACAATGGCACTGACTGAACCTGTCTAAAAATGGTCTGATATACGTTAGCCGGATAACACAGCCATCTTATATGTGTTGCCTTTCTTGTTTTCAGTGAAAAATATTTCCTTGCGTACTTGTCTCTTCTGTTGGGGCATTTCCGTGTATTTCAATGTTTGTTTGTGTTGTTGTTTGGTATACATTGTTTGTTGTTATGGTTACGATCTGGAAAACTTTAATTTTGCTGTATTTATGAGATGATAGGCACATGTCCACTTTTTCCTGTTTCTAAATTCTTTGCATGCTTAATGTTAGAAAGTCATGCAAAAAGCTTTTATTTTGGTGGATACCTGATCTACAGAATAAAGTCTGTAGGTTGATTTTACTTTTCAGAATGGAGGAGATCTCCGACAAGACTCTTGGAGCACTCACAACAAAACACTGAATCTACAAATTAGACATACACAGTAAGAGACGCAAAAGGGACTCCAAACACAAAAGACTACAACATCCATATCAAAAACACAAAGCTTACACTCACATCAATATATCTAGACGCAAAAGGGACAAGAGACACCAAACACAAAAGACTACTCAGAAACCAACGAGATCAATTTAATTCTACATTCATATTATCGAAATATCAAAATTCGTTCATGAAAGTTCATACTCCAAGACTATTAAAAGATTATCTTTATGATAGAACATGTATCTCAATATTGATGATTTCAACCACTACGTTGGAATCTCTGCTACTGGACCGTCCTAGTCTTCGAGGATATCGTTCGCCTAATTACATTGAGCTATTGCACTGACTTGAAAAAATATATTCGTAAAAAAAATTTATGCTTAATTTTATAAATTATTCTAAAACTAAGGGGTATCTGACATAGCACTGTCTCAGGTCATGTTTAGAAGTTCAGTCTTCTTCACTATGTGGATTTCCTCTCTCGAGAATCTCTGGTGAGACATTTTTAATTGATATGCCCATATCCATGGTGCCCTAGATTAAAACGATAGAATTGATATTTCAGTATTGATAATACACCCAAAAAAGACTTCAAAAGTAATGTTGTTCACTAGAACTCTCAACAGATTTACGGAACATGTTCTTATCATGAAAAAAGAGGGGATATCCAACAACATGAACTTAATGAACTAATCTTATCGGTCCATTTGGTGTTTCACTGTATCAAATAGCATTGATGATAACATTGGGGATATCTATAAGATATTTTTTGTGAATAAGATAAATCCATTCCCTGTCCGGGCTCTGCGTTAGACGCAATTTGGTTATATTCAATCTTTAATTAATATTTAATCTTTTTTTTTCGAAAAATATGTGCGGTTTAACCGGCTTCACGAGTATTTTTCACATTCATCCGACTGAGGGTTTAGTTGTGCTTTGTAATATGAACTGGATATAAATATCGTTAAATCGTATCATATGTCGAAGAGGTAGTCCTTTGTTATTCTTTCAAAACAAAGTAAGTGATTGAAATTTGTGAAAGGAAGGATGTTAACATTTTGCTGGGCATCTATGTCTGTATCAGGTTAAGATGATCGAAGAGAACATAGGTTGGGGTTTTTTTAGCTCACCTGAGCCGAAGGCTGAAAGAGACCTATCGTCATACCGATTTGTCCGTCTGTCCGTTAACTTTTCACATTTTCGACTTCTCCAAACCCGCTTGAAGGATTTTGATGAAACTTGGTATGCATGAGGTACTACCAAGTTTCTTCATTTCTGCTGGATCCTTTTAGGGTTTGATCCAGTGCGGGGTCAAATAAGCCCCAGAGGGTATCACTCTTAAAAAAGTTTCTTCTCCAGTCCGCTTCATGGAATAAAAAAACTAATAGTACCTGAGTGATCAGGAAGGTTGTATTATTCAAGTTTGTTCATTTCATTAAAATCTAATTTTGACGCGTTTTTGACGTCTTTTTCAACTTAGCTTTTCTAAAGCAAAAATTGAGGTTTCTTTCATTCTTTTCTTCCTTGGATAAATTTTCTTTCCCAGATTAGTTTATTTTAGCCATGATACACTAAAGGAATGCTTATGTGAAAGAAATTTCCTGAAATTTTTTAAATGATTTTTTAACGGCATAAAGGGAAGAGGGGATATTCATTTTTAACATTTTCAACTTCTCCCTTGAAATTGCTCATATGCTTTTTGATATTTATAGTAAGAAATGCAACTGAATGCAGATTTAAATAAAATGATTGTAACATATTTTTGTGGATGAAGGAAAATCTCTTCACAAAAGTTTGTTGTCATCACCACAGCTAACCAACATGGAATATCAACAATGAAACGAAAACAATCAGATCTAGAAGACCGACAGATAAGAGAATTGACCAAGAAAGAGTGGGGGAAGGAATTGAGAAAAAAATCATACTGAGTTATAAGTTCTATCGTAATAATGCAGTTAGTGCACCATAAGCGCATTTCAACAAACAAGGTATTATCAGTGATGCACGACACCGAAAGAGAGGAATAAATGACGAGCGAAATTCTAAACATGTCCTAAAATGCAAAAGGACTTGTGTCAAGGACAAACAGAGGTCAAATGTTAAACGTCTTCAAATTCAATAGCATCATTTAAGATCTGATACCTTTACAGCATGGACCAGACATGCACGTTTCGGGTACTAAACCCTCGTCAGTGATCCTCAGTCTAAACATTGTAAAATGGCCAAGAAGTATGAAAATGATTATGTCCAAAAATGTACCAAAAAGACGTAGCAGAATGGGTGGGATATGATGCTACATCATGAGTGGGATACACCTTGTTTATAAAATTTACTGCCGTAATATATTTTAAGTCAGTGCAGAAGCACCGTATAATTAGGCGAACGATATCCTCTGGAAACTTAGATGGGGTATGATATTGCGATTGTAGTATATTTGATCATGGTTAGATTTGGCAAGAAATAATCTAACAACGTGGTCATGTGGGACGAAAATAAATAGAAGGAAAGGGGGGGTCCACAGTAAAACACTGAAAAACCCAAAAATGAAGCCGAGAAGACAAGCTTAACAAGAGACACCAAAGAGACAAGGGAGCTAAATATAAACATCAAAGAAGTACATATCAGTTATTCAGTCTCAAAGTCCAGAAGGCAATGCAAAATCATAAGAATTTCCATCTGAACGGCTGCGAACCCCGGAATAAATAACATTCCGAAGTGAGACCAGGCGCCCGGGAAGAGTCAGCATCTTCTGATTGCATGCAACACCCGTGGCAACAGCTCCACGAGAACTTGTTAGGTAAATATTTCTTGTTTGGTGACAATGTTCACACGGAGCCGACAAAGATTGGCAATCTATTATATGATAACAGAGGATGTGGTTACATGTATCAGGATTACTTAAAGTAATTTTGATCAGTAGAATAATGAATTACTTTTCTCATTTTAGGTCGCAAAACCCTTTTATAACAACAGATAAAGGGAGTATTATGAGATATGTTCAACATGCACGGAAGGAAATCAAATCGTCGCACTTTCCTGATTTCTTTCTTTGTAACTAGCTCTATCGTTTTTCTTCTGCTTGGTCTGTTAGCGAAAGAGAGAAATATTATTGACTCTTCTCAAATTCCTTGGAATAAGTACATACGATATGAGAGAAATCTACTGACTATATTTACAACGTGGAACAATTCTAGCGAAAAAATAACAATATTACATAACACAATTAAAAACTGGAAGTCGGTATGTCCATGCTTGTCGCCTATCGTTTTCACAAACAAAGTTGACAACGTTCACGGCTTAGCAAGAGAATATGGTTGGGACATTCTACCTGCGAAAACCGCGACGGACGAAGAAATTCCGCTTTTCAAAAACATGCTGCAACAGGCCATGCAGATGAAGTTTTCTGAATTCTATTGCTATGCAAACAGCGATATTCTATTCACTCCTTTGTTGATTGATACACTGCTCAGGGTATTATTATTTAGACAGAAAAAGAAGGTACCGGTTTTAATAGTTGGAAGAAGAACAGAAATTTCTGTCGTTGGTATGAAAGATTCAGACAACTTTACGATTGTTTTAAAAAATGGAATCGACAAGGGATTTATACATACCGACTATGCAGTAGACTATTTTATCGTGTCACGTGACTTTCCAATGAAAGATATTGCACCTGTGGTTGTTGGGAGAATTGCATACGATAATTACATCATCATGCATGCGCGCGCGCACAGAGTCCCTGTGATTGATGCCACATATTCAAATCCTTCCGTTCACCAAACAAGTACAGCAGGAAATTATGAAGGTCATCTCCATAGAAATAAACTTTACAACAAAGACTTGCTTGAAAAAGAATCAGAAATTTCTTCGACCATGTATGAAGGTGGTCGTATAAGCTGTACTAATTACATGACAAAATATGATCCTCTTACTCAAGTTGTTACATTAGACAAAAAATTATCAAAACCATCGAAATGCAAAAATATGTTTGAATCATGGTGAGCTGAATTCAATAGAGAACTTTTTTTTTTGTATTATAGGGTACAATTCAAATCATTATCATAGACATCGCCATAGTTTAACCTCAGCATTCCATTGCGTGTATCATAGGAACTTAATTGTCAATAAGCATGATAAGTGTATGCTTTTAATCCAAATATTTCATATTCTGCCTTTGTTCGTACTTTTTGTCAATATCCTATATTCGGTTGCCATCTTTATATTCCAATTTTTGTTCCTTATACGTCTTTTGCATTTTGCCTTTGCTGTCTTTTCCGAGTGATCCTTAATCTAAGCAATGCAACATGACTAAAAAGTGTGAAAGGTAAATTATGTCCAAAAATGTACCAAAAGACGTAGCAGGATGGGTATGATATGATGCTACAGGACTCACATAAGATTTTAGAAATTTCAAGAAATTTTGATAACAGAAATTTTCGAATGCGTTGAAGAAACGATCAAGCGAAGTTGATCGAACTTTGCTACATGTGTCCTCGGGGACTCTTGGTCCACCAGCAGTGACACTCGCAAAGTGGTACAAAGGTTAAACGTCTTCACATTCCATAGCATCACAGTCGTTTGTTGTATAAATACAATAAATACACTTACTGTATTTATCTAAATAAATAAAATCCTTGTTTTTTCTTTGCCTTATGTTTTGGCCGTTTTGCTGTCATTTGGTACAATATTTATTTATAAATCTATCTATTTATTAATCCCTTTATCTACCTATTTGTTGACTGCCTTACTGGATGGTTATTGTTTTTTCACAATTTAATGATGTTGTTGTTGAAGCATAGCATAAAGTGTCTTTTATGAAAAATATATATGAAAACTGAGGGTTTTTTCCGAAACTGTTTAAAAGATAAGTTATTTTTCACAAGCTCAATTAATATTACAGCCAATATGCAATGTCAGAAAGTGAGAAATATTGTCTATATATTGATGCATATATCTATTGTCATGTCATTTTATCTCCAGAATAAAATTATTTGTTCAGTTGTTACGAATATATTACTATATGAGTATATTACTATATGAGTATATTACTATATGAGTATATTACTATATGAGTGTCACCTGAGTATTATTACATATATATTTTTAATTTGATTACATTAGGGATTCATAATAATGTTATGATACATGACAGCTTCATATGTATGTATCTATATATTATACATTTTGGAGGAGAAATTTTAATTAAAATACAATGTAGTTCGGAGTCTTCGTGTGTGAAAGTGTGAGTGGAAATGACGTCATGTTATGTACTAGTATGGTATTTGTTTTATGTCTAAATGCAAGCAAATGACAAATTTTAAGAAATGTTGTTGTTTCTGCATGAATATGAATATGATTCACTGTAATTTTTGAAATTCAATTTTGTTGGATTGGTTCTTTTTTCCCTTTAATCCTCATATGACTGTGCAATAACTATTACAGTATATATTATGCTTATATTTTCGTACACTAAATTTTTCAACTTAATTAAAGTTTGTTTCGTCAAGGAAAGGGAATGATATCCAGCATGGCCACCCTGCACTCACCAAGCGAAACAAACCCACAAGAAAGTGACACATAAATGACATCATACAAAACTACAAATCACAAAGAGACACAACAATATACACTAGAACATCATACAAGACAATCGTAACAGACGTACAGAAACATCAAACATTGATGACAACACATAATAGGAAGGAGACAAATGTGTACCCGGCCCCGACTTTGGACGGTCATCTACTAAGCAAATGGTGTGGTTCTCCGGATTAGGTGCGCACAACTCTATCACTTATCCGGATACACGGAGGTCTCCATAGACACATAATTGTTTTATAAACATAAAACTTCTCACTGTAAGGTGATATCACAAACAAGATAGTTAAACGCAGCGGCCTCTTGTAACACATATTTATGTTAAAGTATCTAAAAAAAATTCTATGGCATGCGTATAACAGCCTGTGCTCTATTGGCTGAAGCGAGCTCAAGATAAATCACCCGAGAGGTCTGACAAACTTTCAGATAGGACAGACAATCCAGATCCAGTCTTCTCTGGCGAGATTTCAACAAGGTCCATCATGGAGTCCCGTCGTTACGGTTGACCAGTGTCAAGAATTCGTTAATCCTATATTACATATAACCAGATGCAAAATTTAGAATGAACATCCTTCAAAATGACTTGAAGTATTTGCTACAAAAACCGGCATTAACATATTTTGTGATTCTTATTTTGGATAATTTGCTTTACCCTGAATACACTCTCCCTATTCACGAAACATTTGGTTCATGGTTTCTTCAAACGCATCCAAGAATCATTTTTGTTTCACTGAAAGTGTCACACAAGATAAAAAGCCACTTGCCAAATTTCATAATGGCTGACAAAATGACGAAAAATGTCCGATGTTGGCAGTTTTTGCGCACTTTTTCATTGTTACGTCTCAATGGATTGTTGTCTTTTAACAGTGACGTCATAATGTAAAAGAAGGGAGGAGATCTCCAACTAGACCCCGTTGCAGCATCAACAGCAAAACAACCCGATCCAAAAACACAAAAGACGAGCACAGCACGAGACGGAAAAGAGACACACGACATGTAAACATCAAACACAAAAGACTACACCAATGGGCAACCGGTGCCGACTTTGGACGGCCATTTGTCACGCAAGTAGCAAATGGTATGGTCATCCTGGATTACGTGCGCACAACCCTCTCACTTCTCCAATTACCCAGAGGTCTCGAGGAACGTACAATTGTGGTGTAAAACAACCTCCTCACTGTAAAATACCATCATACAAACAAGACCGCAAAACGCAGAGGCACCAGAGACACAGATGAATATGTAAATGGATATCTATCAAAAGAGGGCATGCGTAATACAGTCCGTGCTCAGCCGGCTGTAGCGAGCTCATGTATGTAATCACCCGAGGAGTCCGACTGACATTCAGAGAGGACAGGTGGTCGGGCCCTGTCTTCTCTAAAGAGGTTTGGACAGGGCCCGTCAACGCCAAAAGATGTTGACTCGGACATTTTGTGCAATATCGGAAAATGGTCTATTAGTAACGATAATTTAGAAAGATTGTTATATATAATTGATGAAATCAATAATTGTATCTTGTGATGTTAAACAAAGCGTCTTACTCTGTCACCAGAGACCTGGTTGTAAATGGTGTGCACCAGTGATCATTATACAACTAATTACCTTGTGTGAAATGGATACAGCAATATAGCTCAACCCGAAAGATATGTTATTCACTGAGGACACACAGCAATTATCGTTCATGTAATGCGCGCTTGTGCATTTCATGCGAAAAATGCACTTGCTTTGTGTTGCATACCCGTAACAAATACAAATTATAACATTTATTCTATAATGCAGGTACTTCCCGGCCAAGATTAAAATTCCATACGCCTTTATAAATGGATTTGATGGGTTATGGTCGCTTTTTCAATGTTAAAAATCGCGTCAGACTTTGTGCATCGCCGTAGAAATTCATTTAGTAGCTCATCCTAAACGATTGTCGTTTTAACAAGAGAGATCTATGGAGATTAATCATTCATATTGGGCATTATTAGTGAATAATTTGTCTTGAAATATCACAGAGGTCTACTAATTTTATTGTTTTTTTCTGTGCAAACTTTAGTGTTTGACTCTTTGAATTGCAAAGTAGTCCCGTCCTCTTCCTCACTGATGACCCAAAACATTATATAGTTTACTAAATGACTGGGAAAATCAATAATACCAATCGCTGATTGGCTAAAACATGCCTGGAGCTTCTGAATAAATCGCTATAACCACCTCCAGAGAGCTAAATTTAGAAGAGCTCTCATATTTTCCCCAGTACCTTTCATTTAGTTCATTTGGATGGTTTTAAGACTGAAAACAACAAAATATATACTTATAAGATATGTCTGTCGCTCTCAAATATAATCTTGGACGAATAGTTTATCGGTTGTTCGCCTTGCTCTCAGAACGAAATCGTTATAGTTTGAGCTTGCTCTGGACTAGCGTATCAATCGTGATATAAATATGATATGTTTGGTGCATTATAAATTGCTTTGACATTTTCTTCAGAAGGTATAGAGTTGGAACTCCTCCGCATTATGAATACTGTTACTATGGTAAACGTCTTTAAATTCAATAGCATCATTTTAAACCTGATAAATTTACAGCATGGACCAGACATGCACGTTTCGGGTACTAAACCCTCGTCAGTGATCCTAAGTCTAAACAATGTAATATGGTCAAAAAGTATGAAAATTATTATGTCCAAAAATGTACCAAAAGACGTAGCAGAATGAGTGGGATATGATGCTACAGGACCCACGTTTTAGAAATTTCAAGCAATTTTGT
Source organism: Pinctada fucata (assembly GCA_028142955.1). Lineage (NCBI taxonomy): Eukaryota > Metazoa > Mollusca > Bivalvia > Pterioida > Pteriidae > Pinctada > Pinctada fucata. Next base: position 41,751,447 of record AP027114.1, read on the forward strand.
AACAGAAAATTTCAAATGCGTTGAAGAGAGAGACGATCAACCGAAGTTGATCGAACTTGGCTACATGTGCCCTCGGGGACTCTTGGTCCACCAGCAGTGACACTCACCAAGTAGTTCAAATGGTAAACGTCTTTAAATTCAATAGCATCATTTTAAACCTGATAAATTTACAGCATGGACCAGACATGCACGTTTCGGGTACTAAACCCTCGTCAGTGATCCTAAGTCTAAACAATGTAATATGGTCAAAAAGTATGAAAATTATTATGTCCAAAAATGTACCAAAAGACGTAGCAGAATGAGTGGGATATGATGCTACAGGACCCACGTTTGAATGCATGAAAGGCAGATTAGTAATTTTGAAAGAATGGATGCGATCTCTATGAGGTATCGGTTGCAACACCCACAGCAAAAAAAAAAAAACACGAAATACCTAAAAGTTGACAACAACAACATGAGACACCAAAGGGAAGGAAGACCAAGTTTACAATAAAGTTGAAGTCGTCACGTTTGCCATCTAATCTTTTGAAGTATTTAGGTGATAAAATCGGGTGTCTTCAAATGATTGCATGATATCAATATGGAGCAGAGATGATGCATTCAATGGCGGCTTTCATCTCTATAGCTTACACAGCCAGACGGTGTTAATGTAATCAGCAGTAATCAGGTTCTTAATTGAGAGCACGTCACTTATATATAAATCCGCGTGATAAGTGTTTTTCCATAACAGAAAAATTCTTTCCATAACAGAAAAAGGACTGCACGAACTCAACTTCATATGAGTATAGACCTACATCATCTAGAGGTGGAGCACAAATAGTTCCCATTGGAATTCCCACAATTTGCTGAAAAACTATTCCCCAAAACACCACAAATATTTTATCGATCAGAAAGCTCACCATTATGATGACTTCTTCTGTGTTTTTATTATAAGAATCAGAATTTTATCTCCAAAATCAGCATTTATTTGCGATTGCCATTTTTGCTTGTGGAGGATTTTTTTTTAACGATTTGAGAAATTATTTCTCTCATTTCTGAATGTGAAATCTTTTGGTATAAAGACTCGTAAAATCAAATGATTTGACATGCAAATATATATTTGAATTATGGTAATAAGAATATTTTGAAAGAATCAAAATAATGAGGGGTCTCCTTCAAGACCCGGTTGCAGTTTCCATAACAGAGCATCAAAACAGTCTCGAAGAACGCACAATTGTAGTGTAAAAGATTCTGACCACACAGACGAGACAACAAAACAAAGGGCCCAAGGAACACAGATGAATATGTACATATGTGAATGGATATAAAAGGGGACGAACGAAGTACAGTCCGTGCTCTGCTGACATTCAGAGAAGACAGGTGGTCGGGGCCCTGTCTTCTCTAAAGATGTTTGGACAGGGTACGTAATGGATTCCAATGTGTTAAACGTCTTCAAATTCAAAATTATATTTGATAGCATCATTTAAGTACAGATAAATTTTCAGCATGGACCAGACGTTTCGGGTACTTAACCCTCGTCAGTGATCCTCAATCTAAGCAATAAAATATGGCGAAAGAGTGTGAAAGTTATTATGTGCAAAAATGTACCAAAGGACGTAGCAGGATGGATGGGATATGATGCTACAAAACTCACGTTTTAGAAATTTCAAGAAATTTTGATAAAAGAAATTGTCGAATGCGTTGAAGAAAGGATAACTTTATTCAATGTCTTACTTTCTTACGGAGTGAAAGACTTAAGAATGCGCTGGTACAAGGCTGTTGGTTGGTCACCTATCCTCTGAATGTCGGAATCCTCGGATAAAGACAGGGACCCCGAACAACTATCCGTTCCTAATGTCGGTGGGACTCCTCGGGTGATAACATGCATGAGTACGCCCAGTTAACACAACCATGTTTTTAAAACATTTTAAAAATGTTTTGGTAAATGCTACAGAAACATTTTTAAATGTTTTATTCACGTGATTGTTTATGGTTCCAGAAACATCATTAAAACATTATAGGAAATATTTCATAAATACGTTAATATAATCATGTTATAAAACATTTTAAAAATGTTTCAATAAAAATTACAAAACATTTTCCCCTCAATCCTTTCATTTCTAAGGCGCGCTAGTGTACCTCACCATGTGACTTTTCTATGGCTATTCTGCGTCTGTTTACACCTTTACTTTACCGAAAGAATCACATATTCCTCACCGGACTCGAACCGCGGCCGTCCGCCAGTATCATACTGAATGAGCTAATGGGAATCCCCTCTTATCTGCGTTAAAACATGCTGGAATATCGTACTGTACTACCGGGAACACTACAAATTATTTTTTGTGGTTCCAGATACGTTATCAAAGCATTTTATGTAGAAACAGACAGACGCCGGATAAAGGGATTCTTGTACATGTCATGCTATGATTTGCGAATAGCACAAAAAAAATAGCAATCCATGGAATGCTTGTGTCGCCTGCGAACCGGCTTGATTATTATTCTAGAAGGTGGATCAAAATTATTGGTGTCAGTAGAAAAGTCTTGTCAAATGAAATTCATTTGAAATATCAGACCTCTTAATTACAAATTAAAAGATATGGTTATTCTCAAATTTTCGTAAAAGAGTGTCAATCATCTAGGTCAAGGTCACTATGTAAAAATTGGTAGCAAGAAGGTCTCATCATAAGAAATATTAAAGACCTATCACTTACCAATTAAAAGATATATACAACCTTAATTTCTTAGAAAAGAAGGTCAAATAGCTAGGTCGAGGTCAAAAGGTAAAACATTATGGTATGTGTAGAAAGGCATTGTTACAAGAAAAATACATGTGAAATATCAAAGCCCTATCACCTACCAATCAAAAGATATAGCCAATTTTACTTTTCTTGAAAAATAGGTCAAATATCTAGGTCAAGGTCATAAGGTCAAATATCATGGTCTGTGCAGAAAGGTCTTGTCACAAGGAATACCATGTGAAACACCAAAGCCCTATCACTTACCAATCAAAAGATATATACAATCTTAATTTTTTTGAAAAGTAGGTCAAATATGTTGGTCAAGGTCAATAGGTAAAAAATAATGGTATGTGTACAAAGGCGTTGTTACAAGGAATACACATGTGAAATAACAAAGCCCTTTCACTTACCAATCAAAAGATATAGCGAATCTTATCTTTTTTCAAAAGTAGGTCAAATATCTAGGCCAAGGTCACAAGGTCAAAATTATCGTATGTGTAAAAAGGTCTTGCCACAAGGATTACACGTGTGAAATATCAAAGTCCTAACACTTAACAATCAAAAGATATATCCATTCTTAATTTTCATGAAAAGTAGGTCAAATATGTAGGTCAAGGTCACTAGGTCAAAACTTATGGTATGTGCAGAAAGGTCTTGTCACAAGGAATACACTTGTGAAATATCAAAGCTCTATCATTTACTAATCAAAAGTTATGGGCTGTGACGCCCAAAGTGTGACAGACAGACAGACGGACGGATGGACGGACGGACGGACAACGGACAACGGACAAAGTGAACCCCGAGTGTCGCTATGCTTCGCAGCTGACACAAAAATGAAAAAGAATATGCAGAATGTTTCGTCATTCAAATTCAAATTAAAATCAACCACAAGGTCACATGATATGCTTAGAATTTAGCCAAATTAATTTATAATGTGAATGTAAGCGTCTACAAAATATTCTTACATGTGTTTTTAAAAAAATGTTTTAATAATGTTTTGACTAAGTGGCTATTCTTATAATGTTCTTAAACATTTTGAAAACATTGATGTGATTTTAAAGCGCGTCTACAAAATATTTTAAAACGTGTTTAAAATGTTTTTTTAAATGTTTTGACTAATTGGTGATTGTTATAAAGTTGTTAAAACATTTGTGCTGTTTTGTTGCATAAATGTATTTTTTTTTTTTTTTACATTTTATACAGATGTTTCAACGACGTTATTGTAATATTTCGAAATTATCCTAAAACAATGTATTAAAACGGTTTAAAAACATTTCCCTACTACTGCAAAATGTTTTTAAAATGTTTCAGCATGACTTACTTGAAACCTTTTGAAAATGTTTCGAAAATGTTTTGTGTTACTTGGGATATATACGCTCAGCTGTCAGAGTACAGGCTGTTTTTGTAACCCTTTGTTTTTTATATCCATTTACATATTCATCTGTATGTAACTTGGGCCCATGTATTTTGCGGGGTTTTTTTTTGTGTGGTCAACTTACAGTGAGGAGGCTATTGTACACAAGTTGTACATTCTTTTATAGCCCATGTAATCCCGATAACAATACCAATTGTTACTAACATGGCAGATATCAGTTCTAAGTCGGCACCAATTGCCAATTGGTCTCATTTGTTTCTGAGTAGTCTTTCTTGTAATACTGTTTTGATGTCGTGTACCGCCCGTCTTAAGTCGACATAAATAATCATTGATTTCGGTGCTTTATGTGTAAGCTTTTGTGTTTGTTGTTGTTTAGAGATAGTGTTTGGTACTCTTTGTCCCATCTTGATATGTTTGTCTGTTTTGTGTTTTCACACAGGGGATTTTCAGTGTTTTGCTGTGGATTCTACAATCAAGTCCTTGAAGGAGATCCCTTCCTTCCTCTTATATTGTTGAGAGTGATGCAGTATTTCCTTTATGTCATCCGTCAACATATCTGTATAACAAACACGCTTAACAAAGCTCCTAGCTTTTTTATACTCTTCATAGAAATATGATAAATATAAGACATTAAGAAGTCCTTTAGAAAAAAATTGCATATTAGCCCTAAAATGATACTTTTTGTACATTGTATTGCTGGCAATAAAAAATTGTGAAAAGGAGTTGAACACTGTACCTCAGTACATCATAAACATAGGTCACAGATTAAGAAGCTCACCTCGTGGCAGCAAAATTCAATTCAAGCATATTTCTAAGTACATGTATATTGGCTCTTAAAGGCAAAATCATTCAAGCGGAAAAAGTAGGTCAAGGTCATTTTATGAAAGTTTGATCAAAGATACATCCAATATGCAAGTTTGGTACATGTAGCACTTATACTTTGCTCAATATCGACTTTAAAAGGCAAAATAACTCAAGCGGAAAAAGTAGGTCAAGGTCATTTTATGAAAGTTTGATCAAAGATACATCCAATATGTAAGTTTGGTACATGTAGCGCTTATACTTTGCTCAATATTGGCTTTTAAAGGCAAAATCACTCAAGCGGAAAAAGTAGGTCAAGGTCATTTTATGAAAGTTTGATCAAAGATACATGCAATAAGCAAGTTTGGTACATGTAGCACTTATGCTTCGTTCAATATTGGCTTTTAAAGGCAAAATCACTCAAGCAGAAAAAGTAGGTCAAGGTCATTTCAAAGATACATCCAATATGTAAGTTTGGTACATGTAGCACTTATACTTTGCTCAATATTGGCTTTTAAAGGCAAAATCACTCAAGTGGAAAAAGGTCAGATGCTGCATCTAATACATGGGTTCCTCTTGGCATCCCAAGATGAATCATTTGTGCAAGTTTGATTACTGTAGCATCAGTACTTTGTCAGATACTGAGCTACCCAAACTTCTTAACCAAGCCACTCTGAGCTAACCCAAACGTCTTAACCAAGTCAATCAAGCGGAAAATGTAGGTCAGATGCAGCATCCAATGCATGGGTTCCTCTCAGCATCCCAAGATGAATCACTTGTGCAAGTTTGGTTACTGTAGCATCAGTACTTTGTCAGATACTGAGCTACCCCAAACTTCTTAACCAAGTTACTCAAGCGGAAAATGTAGGTCAGATGCAGCATCTGTTGCATGGGTTCACCTCAGCATCCAAAGATGAGTCACTTGTGCATGGTTGGTCACTGTAGCATCAGTACTTTGCCAAATACTGAGCTATCCCAAACTTCTTAAGCGGACGCAGACGCGGACATGGACGCGCGGGGGTATAGCATAAGCTCACTAAACTTCGTCGAGGTGAGCTAAAAACCCCCCCTATTGAGCAAAAGTTCAAAACAATTTCTATCCCTTTCCATTACCTTATAGTGTGACCACTTTACAATAGAGTCTTATAACTTTTGTCTAGATATTATTTTGAGATTTACAAGATGGACAATAAACTGTTACAAAGATTCAATATGAAGTCTGCTGTGAATACAAAACTCACATAAATGCTTAAGGAAGATGGTCAAATCTTACCAAATAAATATAATTGTAATTATTCAGCACAGATAATACCTTGTTTAGTACATGGTTCATATTAAAATTCCACAATTCAATAACTCAAATCACATTTTCCATGACTTTTTCCTAACTCCAACCACATTTTCCAAAACTTTTCCATAACTCAAACCACATTTTTCCATGACTTTTCTGTAACTCAAACAATATTTTCCATGATTTTGTAGACAGACAAGAAAACAATTGCTATGCCCATTTTGTTGAGCCCTTTACTGATATTATGCAAAACTAAACAATTGAACTTACCCATCTTCAGAAATTCCTTATTTTGTCTGTTCTTAAATGATGCTATGAATTTGAAGACGTAACATTTCTGATGTTTAAAATCCATCACTAATGAATAAGACTGGAAGACATGAAACTGGATGATAGTGAAATTCCAACACTTATCAAGGTCTTAATGTTGAATTCCATAACTTTCTATGACTTTACCCTCTTTTTCTGAACTTTTTATGACCCAGGTCAAATTCAGAGGACTCCACTTAATCTGATACCTGATAATCTGATACTCCTCTTAATCTGATATGATTTCAATACACAAAACCATTTCCTATATGATCAATGTAAATTTACTCCTCTTAATCCGATAGAAATTATCAAAAATCTTAAGAACTCCTCTTAATCTGATAGGATTTTCTGTCAACTATGATATTTTTCCTATGATATTTACGTCATTTTCAATGGATTATCAGATCAAATTTTACCCTTTAAAACTATTCAAAATGGCTTGAAAGTATTAATATCATTACATTGATGAATATAATCAAGTCTGAGATACATTCTTGCACAATTAAGAGGACTACTTTACTGTATTTCCATGGAATTTCAAACTCCTGATAATCTGATACTCCTGTTAATCTGATAATGATCTTCCGACAAATTGACTATCAGATTAACAGGAGTCCTCTGTACTTTCCATAACCCGTACAAACCATGTAGTATCTTGTGTCAGTAAATCTAAATTTTTTTACCACCTCTTTTAGCCAATGGATAACGAGCAAAGTGCATTAGACCATGAATTTCTGACCAAAGAGATTGTAAATAAACTCCTGATTACAACCCATGGTGAAAATATCCAGTTAATCATGCCTCTCTTCTTTCAGTATAAATAAGAAATCATTTTTGCAAGTATAAATAGATGTTATTTTATTTTTGTTGACATGATTTCATACATACAGTAAACATACAATATCACAATTCTTACTTTCAAATTCACGTCGGAAATTCATCTATACATTGTCTGAGTGATCATAAGAGTTTTTTCATCGATATACTTTCACACTTTTTTTTCATATAATTCCAGCTAACCATTTCTTAAATGAGAATAGAAAAGAACTACTTGCAAATTTGTCCATTACGCTTCACTTCATACTTGTAAAAGTAGGCATACATTTTCCGTTCTCTCAAATTCACTCGGCTTTCAAGATGAGGAAGACAAAAATATGTCCTCACGACTTTCGAAACAATATCACAACATAATAAAACTAATGATTTCTGACAGGTTCATCTTCAACAAAGGGTTCACACCACACATTCAAGTATATAAATAATATCAAAATCATTTTCTTTTTCATATATGCAGAAGAAAATAATTCTAAGACTTGATGAAATATTTCTCCTGGCAGTATGAATTCCTCTACATGTATTTGAGAAGAGGTCAAGGTCAAAGAATGGTTTCCTTGACCTTTCTTACCTATTATACTATTCACCATGCATGTCATGAGTTACATGAATATACATGTACAATGGTTTTATCAATAAATTAAAAATCTGTGAATTCAAACGTCAGTATGAGCGATGCATTCATTGCCACTTCAAAACAGAGTTTTTTAAACTTTCTAAATATGAAAAAAATGGATTGCCATACATGTATTTACTTTCATATGATAAAAATCAGGTGTGTAAAGTAGTGTCCTGTGTTTTTTGTGCAAAATGCATCTCTAAATAGCTTATTCTACATTTCACATCCATCTAATCCTACATTATGCTTCAATATTTTAGCACTTTACCAGTAACAAAACATTATTTATCGATACACTAAAGGATCACAGATTTTTCTACATTCATATACTGTATGTGTAATTTTTTTTAGCGCAAACAGGGTGAAATAGGACAAATTGATATATTAGCATAATCATGAATTAGCACCTGACTTACTTTCAGCATTAATCTATAAAAGTTCAGTAATTCATCGTAGTCTTGAATTAGCCCAGTCTTTATAGCATTAACTCAGCTAAAATATGAACACAAACAGTAAGTCAGATATTTTCAAGGTACCTTTTAAAATCATGTGAAACCATTGATAATATTGAGCATTCTACTGATGATTTATGCAATGAGAAGATTAAACTAAAGCAACAGATTAAAGATTCAAATTTAATGTGGTAAACAGCACAAGGACTTTCCCAGATACATCAATGTACGTTTCACTGTAACAGATATTATACCAGAAATGCAGATTTGTATGAGGGCAAACAAATAGAGTTCTTGTAGTGAAGACAAATTTTGTTGAAAGCCACATTTGACAGGAGTTACTAAAACTTGCCGATACATGTTTAAATAAATGGTTTCCTTGCTGTTATTGCAGGGTGTTAAGTAATATACATGTATGTAAAGGATCTTGGGCATTTTCCACAGGATTCTAGGCATAAAATTTCTGAAAAAAATTCCAAACAAAAGATCAAGATTTCAAAATCAAATGTCAAATTCGCTGATATGGAATTTAATTCTAGACCTCACTAGGGTTTGATACATAAGTATATAAACTTACATTTTCTTTAATAAAAATAAAAACAAGACTAGAAACACAAGATGTTTTTATGTTAACACAATCATCAATTTCTAGGCACAACAATAATCAAGTATGAATGAGTTTTTCTGATGTTGGTTTCCTTAAATGTGATTGACCTCCATTTTATTGAACAAAATATTGCATGACACCATATGAAATTGAATAGATCCAACTGAAGCAAAAAATAGCAACTTATCCCTTATATATAAAGGAATAATGAAAGTTATAAAAGCTCACTTTTTAAGAAAACTAGCCTGCCCGACGACCAAGGATACAAAAATTTTGCCAGGCTAGAAAAGTATACAACTGATAAATAGAGTTTGTCTTTGGGGGTAGTAAATGAAAAAATATGTGAACACTGCAAGCTTTGACTATGAGATTATCAAAAGAAATGCAGTATGTCTTACAATACATTTAAATGCACAAAAATTCGATAATCTCAACAGATCTATAAATAAACCCTCATGTGCTAATACAGCACTTTGCGAAGAAACGATGATGGTAGAAAATAAGTCAAAATATCGGTGAGCTAACAGAGTGACAGCTGTGAAACTAAACAAACTATCTAGAAGCATATCAGTCTAACGATCAATGACATGATGAACGATAGAGAGCATGTAAAAATATCGGTGAGCTTAACTGAGTGACTTAAATACATGGACATCGATAAATTATGGCATCGGTATTTACGTCAGATCATATCAGGAAGCTGGTCGATCTCCTGCGTTAAAGAGATTTCCTATAGGTTCCTCGGCTCTTTCACCGCAGTAGGTTACGTTTATTTCCATTTCATTTTTTCTGCCTTTCCTCAGTGTAGAACTAAACCCACCTACAAAATTTCAAAAAAATCAAATTGAAACAACTTGAATGTACATTCATATACATGTATAAAATTATGTGAATTACAGTGCATTGTGACTTTCTTGGGTTTAACTACATTTTGATCATTTACATTATACATTATAATCGTTTGGGTAATCACGTAAGGAGTGTATTGGATACAAAGAGATAATCACATAATTTCTTTTTTAATAGATTCATAATGTTAACAATTGTATGTTGTTAATCTTAAAAAGTAACATTTATACGTAAAGCATAGCTGGGGAACATGTATACAACTAAACAAATGATAGAAATGTTAAACGTCTTCAAATTCAATCGCATCATTTAAGAACAGATGAATTTGCAGTATGGATCAGACATGCACGTTTTGGGTACTTAACTTCATCAGGGATCAAAGCAATTTTACAAATGAATAAAGTAAAAAAGAATATGAGTTCAAGTAAAGGTGAATGTGTATTAATTACTGCCAACAATGTTTGACATTGACGCTGACCTTGACCATCACTGGCCATCCAGTCTCTTAATGCTTAGCCATCTTTGTGAGTTTAATTGAAGTATAATGTTAATCTGGCACGCTATAGGTATCAGACCCCAATTATTTTTTCCTATATATTCCTTTGTAAAACGTTCTAATATGACGATTAAATACTCGAATCGCACCACCATTTTTTGCTTGAAACTTTTATATCTGCTAGATAGTATCAAAATAAGCTCAGAAATGGATTCATGCAAAAATCTGTCGCTTAGTAGACTTTTAATATCTTTTTAAACCCGAAAGGGGGTATCTGTGGCTCTAATGTTCTACAATCTATCAATTCTAGAGCCTCATAACACATCTGTCATTCCGCGATTAGGATGATGCAGTATCATTCAACATGCTAGAATATTTTTTTTCAACTCATCTGCGACTCATTGACGTAAAAAACGAATCATCTAGTGTAAAAAGAGTCGTAGAAATTAAATGTAAGAAGAGGAGGGATTGAAATAATCAGGAACTATTTGCGTGGTCAACGAACATTCAAAATTAATTGTGATCTGTAATCTAAAACTGTCAAAAATTTTAATTGAAAGTCAAACTTTTGCATCAGAACCCTTCCTTGGTATCTTTTGATGTTATCTATCAAGTTTCAGCTCAATACTTTCATTATTATTCAAATAGTTGCATTTTACAGGTAGTCTATTGATGTCTCCAGAATCAAGTTTTTGATAAGAATTATTTTCAATTACGCTAATTTCAAATTTCTTTTATTTCCGCAATTCTACAGATATGTTAACAAAATGAAATGTGACTCTTTCAGATGGCTGAATTCTCATAATTTATGGTGCTAAAAACTGCATATGTACCGTTTTCGAATTTATATGAATTTTCGTTAGGCCCTCTTAGTGTATCGACAAAAAATTAAAAATTAACGTTTAAAACGTCAGAAAACTTATTCTTTTGCGATTTCAATAATATTTTTAGTGCAGACCGCATGAGATGTCATATAAAAACATTATTCCAGCAAATAAAGTTCAGCTGTATATGCGAACTACGAGCGGTGATCGAAAAACGGAACACCCCCCCCCCCCCCCCCCCCCCCCCCCCCCCCCCCCGATTTCTTTTTTTTTGGGGGGGGGGGTTGGAGCCAGACAATGCTTGGCTATTGGATGAGATCATATTTATAGTAAAAGTAACAGCATGGCACACAGCTAATGCAAGCATGTTGCAGTAATGAAAAAAAAAAACACACTATGTCCTTACCTCGGCCTCATTTCCAATTTAAGCACATGTTCGCTCGTCCCGAACACCCCCCCCCCCCCCTAATTTCTCCAGATCGGCCCTGATTACCAACGAATTGGCATCTAGCAGTATCATGAAAATGATATTTTCATCCTACATGTATCATATTTTCTCCTTTTCCTCTCGTCTGGTCTCTATTTAGTTACACACGTGATATCACTGCGCGCGCTTATAGGTATCAGACCCCAATTATTTTTTCCTATATATTCCTTTGTAAAACGTTCTAATATGACGATTAAATACTCGAATCGCACCACCATTTTTTGCTTGAAACTTTTATATCTGCTAGATAGTATCAAAATAAGCTCAGAAATGGATTCATGCAAAAATCTGTCGCTTAGTAGACTTTTAATATCTTTTTAAACCCGAAAGGGGGTATCTGTGGCTCTAATGTTCTACAATCTATCAATTCTAGAGCCTCATAACACATCTGTCATTCCGCGATTAGGATGATGCAGTATCATTCAACATGCTAGAATATTTTTTTTCAACTCATCTGCGACTCATTGACGTAAAAAACGAATCATCTAGTGTAAAAAGAGTCGTAGAAATTAAATGTAAGAAGACGAGGGATTGAAATAATCAGGAACTATTTGCGTGGTCAACGAACATTCAAAATTAATTGTGATCTGTAATCTATAGCCATGTATTTAAAAGTGTTTATTCAAGACAGACGGATGTACAGACAGAGCCCACGTCTACATATTGTCCTTGTTTTACAGGTGAAAAAAAGATAAATATTGCCTGTTGTAGAGGCATCTGGGCACATTTAAAGTTGTTAATTTTAAAACATCATATATGTGAAAGTGTGACGGACATACAGACCGACAAAGTGAAGTAAACATAGGGTAATCAAAGATTACATAGCTTGCCTATACAGGTTTTTGTCAGAAACCAGGTTAAAGTTTTTAAAAAGTAGGTCAAAGTCCAAGGTCAAGGTCACTAGGTCAAAGGTTGTGGTCTCAAATGAAAGGTCTCTACATGTGAAATATCAAAGCCCTACCCCTTATAGTTCAAGAGATATAGCCAAGGTTAAAGTTTTGTCTACGGACGACGACGCCGAGGGTATGGCATTAGCTCTCCGGACTTGTTCGTCCAAGTGAGCTAAAAACTTGCCTGTTGTGGGGTCATCTGGGGACATTTCCAGTTGTAGAGATAATATTGCAGGTTACCATCTCCTATACCAAACTTTAACTTCTCTAAAAACTCTTTGTTCTCCATAAGATCTAGTGCATTGAAAACATCAAAACCCATCTGTAAGGGAAAAAGGTACATGTATTAATAATTGTTAGAACATGGTTCATACTGAAATTCCTAACAAAAATTCCATGACTTTTCAATAACTTCATAGAACAACAATTAACTTACTGCTCTGACAATTATGTTACACCCTTCACTGATATTGTGCAAAATGTAACAATTGAATCTACTCATCTTCATTAATTCCACATTTTGTTATGTTTTGAAACGATCATAGACAAAGTTTGCAGAGATGTAAACATTGTCTGGAAGACAAGAAACTGGGAGATAAAGAAATTCCAAGACTTTTCAAGGTCTTTAATGCCAAGTCCATTACTATCCATGACTGCACCCACTATTCCATAACTTTTCAAAACCATAAGTATGCATTTTTCAGTAACTTATGTTGAGGAGGGTCACGGACAAACACACTGACAGATGGACTGACAGACTGATGTAGAATACTTACACTTTTGGCGATAATCAGGGCATCCTGCATAAGTTCCACCCATGGTGTCTTTGTACTAACATTATAGAATGAGTATGCAGCTTTCAGTAACTTATGTTGAGGAGGGTCACGGACAGACCCACTGACAAACGGACTGACAGACTGATGTAGAATACTTACACTTTTGGCGATAATCAGGGCATCCTGCATAAGTTCCACCCATGGTGTCTTTGTACTAACATTATAGAATGAGTATGCGGCTTTCAGTAACTTATGTTGAGGAGGGTCACGGACAGACCCACTGACAAACGGACTTACAGACTGATGTAGAATACTTACACTTTTGGCGATAATCAGGGCATCCTGCATAAGTTCCACCCATGGTGTCTTTGTACTAACATTATAGAATGAGTATGCAGCTTTCAGTAACTTATGTTGAGGAGGGTCACGGACAGACCCACTGACAAACGGACTGACAGACTGATGTAGAATACTTACACTTTTGGCGATAATCAGGGCATCCTGCATAAGTTCCACCCATGGTGTCTTTGTACTAACATTATAGAATGAGTATGCAGCTTTCAGTAACTTATGTTGAGGAGGGTCACGGACAGACCCACTGACAAACGGACTGACAGACTGATGTAGAATACTTACACTTTTGGCGATAATCAGGGCATCCTGCATAAGTTCCACCCACGGTGTCTTTGTACTAACGTTATAGAATGAGTATGCAGCTTTCAGTAACTTATGTTGAGGAGGGTCACGGACAGACCCACTGATAAACAGACTAACAGACTGATGTAGAATACTTACACTTTTGGCGATAATCAGGGCATCCTGCATAAGTTCCACCCATGGTGTCTTTGTACTAACGTTATAGAATGAGTATGCAGCTTTAAGTAACTTATGTTGAGGATGGTGCATCACAGTCGAGGGGAGCGTATAAAAACTCACAAAATCAGTCAACTCGCCATTGGTCTGAAAGGAAAAACCATTAATAATGGGCACGAAAAGTAGGCATATACATGTAGCAAACATAACTTTTATTTCATATGCACTGTACACATGTATACTTTCTTATAGAATTGAAACCCTCTTCATATAAATGTAAAATATGGTTTAGTGCCTAACCACATATTTTCAACATGGCATAAATTACACGCATGTACTTTCAAAATTCGTACATTTTTGGAATTACTGTATAAAGACAGCAAGTGTGAACAACAGTAGTAGATGGAGCGGACAGGTGCTTTAAAATAATTGTAGAGTCAAGTTAATGGAGTAAAGAAATGCAAGGTACAAGAAATAAAACAATATTTAAAAAAAAAAAAGTTTCAACTTACTTCTACTACAAAGCTATCTACAATACCCTGTCGTGGTATAAACCAATGTCGAAACTCATCTTCTGTGAAAACAGGTGACAAATCAAATCTTTCTAAATACTGAAAAACAAAAGAATTGATACATGTATCAAAAATCTCACGCAGAGAAGCATGCAGTTTCCTTTACAATTTTAGTGTTCCTTTTTAAACAGTTTCAAAAATTAAAAACATTTTTCAAATCTTTCCAAAAATTAAAAAGAAATTTACTAAAATCTTACCATTTTGAGTAAAATATAGACATCAGGCACATCTGCAGGACTAAATCTCCGGAACCCTGGTGTTTTAGGTGTCTATAAAACAAAGTGCATATAAATCAAAATTTCTTGCCTGTACCTTCAAGTACAGGTATTATCACATCATGTAGTAAAAATCTGTAAGAGTTGCTGGATGAATAATGTGTATACATGTATATGTCCTATATAACTACTCTGAAATATTCTATATTTACAGTAGTATATAGTTATGCTACTGTGAGCCTGTGTCATCATTTTTATATAAATGCACAACCAATGTAATTCCCCGAGATGAAGCTATTAAAAGGAACATGTATGCATTTTGCATGAAAATGCTTATGACGTAACAATGCATAAGATCTAAAGAATCAAGCCCTGACATCTGTTCTAACCTGCAAACAGAACCCGCGGTGACCTGAATTTTCACGTTCCCTTTTTACTTGGAAAAATGTGATTTCAGAAAACAAGAATGAAACAGACAACTGTGGTGCATATATATACAATAGATGTCATAATTTGTGTATTGTTACGGGTATGCAACACACAGCAAGTGCATTTATTTTGTGAAATGTGCTAACGCGCATTACATGTACGATAAATGCACTTGCTCTGTGTTGCATACCCGTAACAATACACAAATCATGACACTTATTCTCTATTTGAAGAAACACAGTAAGGGACCAAGACATCATAAAGAGTAAGTCAGGGTTTTTTTTCAAAGTTTCATATCAGGCAAAACCCCTGACTGTTAAACATGTTAAAGAGTTGTTATAACAAAATGTTATCAAGCATAAACATGTAAATATTTCTAAATAAAATTTTCATACTACACAGTGACTAATAATCTAATCATAACACCCTCACGTACCTCTGGTAATTTATAGAGTTTAAGCGTCCTTTGCATTGTCATATTTCTACTGAGGTGTGAAAATTTGACTTCTATTAATTTCCTAGGGTTTAACGATCTATGCCAATATCTGAAATGAGAAATAAAATGTATAAAACACTTAAAAAGCACAGGGTAGCCACAAAATTTAAAGAATGAAATTACCTGATTTTCCCTGACCCATATATTTTTTCCCTGACATTATGCAATCAAAATCTAAATAATTTCACATTCATTTGTTTTTTGCTCAAATATGTAATCTAAGTTCTTGATTCTTTAATTTTACTTCCTAATTTTTTTTTTTTTTGTAATGTCTGCTGATACCATGTAAATTCAAAAAGATTTATATGTAATAAAATATTGTTTTTTATTGAAACTGTTGAGCGAAGCAAGCCACAAAATTTTATATAGACGATGAATGCTTAGATGTTCAAGAGGGCACTGCATAAACACAAATATCATCTACAAGGAAAAACTTTCAAATTACTGACAAGAAATTCCCTAATTTTCATGAAATTTAAAAATTCCCTGATTTTTCCCTGCAGGGAATTTTTATTTCACATTTTCCCTCTTTTCCCTCTTTTCCCTGTTTTCCAAAGTCTGTGGCCACCCTGGTGATTCACTGATGAAACGAGTCATGTTGCAAAACTTGCACCAGAGAACGAATAAATTTTCAAATACAGATAAGAATCCACTACCAGCAGAATACCTCAATGAATTTTCAGAGTATGGTCCATCAAAATCATTACAATCCATAGTGTCCCCCCCAACCTTTGACCATCTCAAATCAAATTTAGCGCCTAGTTTTGCAACTCTGCTAATGGAAGGAATGTATGAGTCTGTGCCATGCAATAGGCCACTTGCCGAAATTCATAATGGCTGGCAAAATGACGAAAAATGTCCAAGGTAGGCAATTTAAGCGCACTTTTTCATTGTTATCTCACTATAGAATTTTAGTCTTTTAACAGTGACGTCATAATGGAAAACAATGCCAAAAGATGTTGATACGGATATTTTGTGCTTTCTAACAAGATCAAAATATGGTCTTTTCTACTATCACCCATATTGTATGCGTACAGGTATCATAAATGCCTTTAAATATGAGTAAGTATACCTTACCTACAACATGCCACTGGTTTAGGAAGCACAACACCCGCGGTATAAACGGCCTGGAAGAGACCTTTCTGATGAACCCTCCTGGTAATTTCTCTAATTAACACTGGGGCTACCCTCTTGGCACGTAACTTTTTGTGTACACAAAGAAAGTTAATCTCTACCATATGTCTTGTTCTGAAAAGTGGAGAAAATAAATGTACACTTTCATAACAAAGTAAGTGAAAGATGTGCATTCATCTCAATAACACAACTGGAATACGACATATCCAAAGCAATGTCTATGACACACAAATTAGCAGGTTTTTTTAATACATGTTGTATCTTGGGGAAGGTGCCTGTGCCTGTCCCATTTGAGAAAATTTGCGACATTTTGCTGAAATTAGGAAATTTTTTATATAAATTCTAACCAAAGTCTAACCCTAAAGTACCATTTATTAACACTGCTAATCCACTGAATAAGGGATGCATAAAAAACTTTACAATGCACTTAGAAATAGGACATTTTGTGTTGGCTTCCAAGTTTTGAGTTATTTTCTCATGTAATTTTTCATCATTCCTCTTTGGGAATTTCAGAGTGACATTTTGGGAAAAATAGAGGAAATTTGGCATTTGGAAGGGGCTGAAATTCGGCCCCAAAACAAGGGAAAAAACACTGATAAGTGACAATGACAACAACAGACAGCTTCTTTGTAGAAGTGGAATGCTAAAATGACATCCATACCCATTAACATACATGTACATCTCTAATAAAGTTCTTTTCAGCAAGTCAGATAGCAAAAAAAAGTCAGATTGCAAAAAAGAGGCCAAAGGAGGCCGCATCGCTCACCTGAGTTGCAAACAAAAGAATGATAGTGGACAATTTAGTGTAGGCCCTTGAGTACCTGCTTCCTTTAAGGTTTCGTGAAATTTTGAGCATCAGTTTTGGAGATGTCGAAAATGTGTCAGCCAATCGGAGCCCTTGGTGGACATATTTGTAAGCTAATCGGCATAAAAAACACAAACTTTGTAGAGGATCTTGAGTACTTGCTTCCTGTAAGGTTTCGTGAAATTCTGTGCAGCGGTTGCAGAATACAAGTCCAAAATGAGTCAGCCAATCAGAGCCTCGGCGACAATTTGTTGACAGATCAGCACCAAAAAAAACAGACTTGGTAGAGAAACTTAAGGTATCCGTTGTACAAATAAATATCAAGTATATTATAGAGTTAGAATCATGGCATAGTTTTACCTAAATATACCCAATGCAACAAAAATAATAGTTTCTATCATCAAAGGTCAACATGCCGTCCGTCACTCAAGCCACGGAAACTACCGAGACACTGCCGAAGATTACCGAGATAATTTTAACACTGTTTAAATGGACGAGACGTCCGCGAGATCTTCATTTATATATTGGATACGTTAAATACTTGCTTCCTGTAAGATTTCGTGAAATTCTGTGCAGTGGTGGCAGAGGAGAAGTCAAAAATGTAAAAAGTTTACGCCGGCCAGACAGCCGGATGGACGATGGATGACACACTATGACAATAGCTCAATTGAGCTACACTCAGGAGAGCTAAAAATTCATTGAAGCTAGGATAAATTTTATCTCAATCTAGATATCTACCTACTAATATTATATCTTTGATTTTAGAAGGGAAATTTTGGACACTTTCTGCCAATCTCCCCAAGATACATGTATCTGACAAACATGTATCAACATGATCAACATATTTTACATTGGTTTGCCCAGCACTTATAAATCAAATACAATGTATATAAATTTGTGACTTTCTGCCATCCCTACTATGGACACGTACCTGTTATATACTTTGATATTTGCTGGCACAGCACTTATAAAGCCCACAAGTTTGGCACTCTTTGCCACTCTCACTCCACAATGCCACTCTTTTAACCACCCAGGGGGTTGTAAAGCCCTATAAAGTAGATAATCATATTCTGAAATAAATTTTACCGATGCAGAAGTTTTTTTCTTTATACTAATTATGAACTTGTAAGTAATTACACATAATTGTGTTGATTGAAGAGCCTTCAAGCTTACTGAGAACATGAGTTGCCACCAACAAATGTTCTTTTCACAATGACCTTGACCTAAAACACCTATTCATTATCATGAACATGTATGTAGCTTTCATACATCAAGTTTCCTCAACTCTTTTCTTCTTTAATGGCAGAACATTAAAACTTCCTGAGAGAGTTGCCAATGCATTTGAAAGAAAGAGAATTAAAACAGTTCACTAAGATTCCCTAGCCTATCAAATTAAAGAGTTCTTGAAAACTTCAATGGAATGTCAGACATTTTGGGATTTTTATCAGTCCAAATAATACATATAGATATAAAGTTTAATAATAAAGTGAGTTTTTATTGGACCAAACAAACTGGCCAATCCGACAAAATGTTTTTCAGGAACTCTGGTATTAAGATTCATATCTATAACTTACCATTGTAAAAATTCTAAGTGAGTAATCAAACCTTAACATATTGTCTCTATAACTTACCATTGTAAAAATTCTGGTGAGTAATCAAACCTAAACATATTGTCATCATCCTCCACATAGTTCTCATTCAGTAGAGTGTATAATTCTTTAAGCTGAAATCAGTATGTGTACATCATTAAAACGAAACTGAGATAACACAAGCATGATCAGGTACATTTACAAAATAAAAAAAAAGAATAATGTATACATTGTATTTATGTATGTATGTGTATCAAAATAGTAAAATTTCCACAATGGAATTTTTATTTTCTAGTAAAGTGCTATTCTGTATATACAATAGATCATTTTCCGATTTTGTTAGAAAGAACAAAATGTCCGAGTCAACATCTTTTGGAGTTGTTTTACATTATGACGTCACCGTTAAAAGACTCAATTCCATTGTGACGTAACAATGGAAAAGTGCGCAAAAATTGCCTTCCTCGGACATTTTTCGTCATTTTGTGGGCCATTATGAATTTCGGCAAGTGGCCTATTTACTGTTACTTCCCCTTTGGGACAGTATTTGACATTAATTATGATGGGATGAAATCCTGTAGAAAAGTTTTATGTGAGGCATATCTTCCATGAATCTCAGTCTAGTCTTCTTAGAATATGATGATGTCAAAATTAGTTTACGTCAGATACCGTTCCTAATGGGAAGTAACTCTGTACTTTATCTGAACGACAAAATACAAACATTTTAAATCTCTACATTTTCAAAAATTATTTCCCCAATTCATATAGAAAAGGTTAAAAAAGCATCCCATATCAATGATTTGAGGTTTTATAGATTATTTTTAACTTACAATTAATGGATTTCCGAGATCCAGGGTGTCCCATACAAATCCGGAGGGTAAACTGTACGGATCTTGTCGGATCTCGTCCTGGGGTTTGTCTGGCTCGATCTCCTCATTTACATCCTGGATCTTCTCGTCTATAAATATTCAAAATTAATGAGTTTAGTGCCCAGGGCTCTCGATCGGCCTGATTTGGGGCTGATATTAAGCCCAATTCCCAATGCAAAATGGTATCTTTTATTCCCAATTCGTTGACCAATTTTTCCCAATTTGAAACCTCATGGAAAATTCGAAAAAAAAAATTTTAAATACTCATTTTTTTTAACACATCCAAATCTATTCATAGTATTTCCCAATTTTTGTGAAAACGCCAAAATTATTCCCAATTTCAAAGGGCCCCGACCCCAGTCCCAAAGTTGGGTGTGACAGCTCTGGTGCCCAGGGAGGGTAAGCATCTACTGTTAGCTAAGGAATTTCTATCAGTCCAAACAACAGTTACTTGTATAATCTGAGCTTTTTTTGGACCAAACAAATTCTCATCAGCAAAACTGATACTTTTCAGGATCTTGATAAAATTTTTACCCTATTGTTATAAACATGATTAAGTTAATAAACATTTACATACTGATTTTAGGAACAGGTTGCGTTTCCCAAAATTGGTATCTCTTTTTCTGTGCGTCCTCCAGACTTTTAGGTGCACCACTGTTCATCGTTAAAAGTTCCAGAGCTTTATTTATGTTCTGAATACCAGTCAAAGTTTTAACCTGGAAAAACAAAGTTACAAGAATTTGACATAATTCTAAAGAGAAAACTATTAAAAAGATTTTCAAATTTTGAATCAATAATCTATGCAGAACTCTTTTAGAAAACAAACAATTTTAAATCAGATTAATATTATCATTTGATCTCCATTTGAAAATAAATTCAAAACTTCCAAAGACCTGATCTTGGTTCAAAGTGATGACACACCTTTGAATTCAGTGCTATTTTCTTACCCATGTAAGGATTAAATGCTATAGCCGGGACAAGATTTTACTATTTTTTTTCACTGTGACCTTGACCTTACACAGTAACAGACATGACATTTAAGGTCAAGAAACACCTTTGGGTCCTAAAACAACAATTCCGTGAAATACTATTCATTTCTGAACAGGAATTAAAATGTTTTTGGATAAATGTTCTAACTAACATGGTGCATTTCAACCATGTCAACAGGGGCCTTTTTGCAGTCCTTGAGATAATTTGGAGGAAAGATGCATAAATTACATATCTTTTAAAAATGTCAAAATTGGGCTGACAACACATAAAGTATAGGTTAGAAGGTAATTTGAAGTTTCTACATGAATAAGAAATGGGCAGAGCGTCAGAAAAGTCCCTTCTTATTCATGTAGAAACTTCTAATTACTTTCTAACCGGCTTAGATGGCAACTAACCCGGTAGCGTAGTGGTTAGTGCACCTGGCTAGCATGCTGAAAGTCTGGGTTTGAGCCGCGCTCTATTCATTCAGCTTTTGTAGGATGCTGAATCCATGAAGACCATGAAGACGGTCTCTTCACAGATGAGAGCCTGTGATTGGCTTAGCTCAAATGTTGCCATCTAAAGTCCAATATATGCCAGTAAAACACTCATACATGTAAGATAGACTCTGTCTAGGATTACAGGGTTTTCATTATGATGGAGCTGAAATGAATATTCGCGGATGAATAGATTTCAGCGAATATTTGAATGGAAAATTGGTATTCGAGTATACGTTAGAATGTACAAAAATGTATATAGTGCACATAGTTACATGCGCACAGCATGAAGAAAAGAAGGTACAAGACAGTGTTATTCCTACATACGAACCAATACCTATCTTGAACAATCATCGTTAAACAAAAGACCCACTAACATTTGCGCAACTGGTCAGTATGTGGCATAAGTGTGCCATTTGTATTAAATCAATAAATGATTAAGACTCTCCAATGACTTTCTTTCTATAACATACATTTCATGTGTTAATATTTTCAAGCAAAACCTAAAAGTGCTAAACATGTGCCCCAAGACCCCCCCCCCCCCCCCCCCCCCCCCCTCTTGCTGTAATATAAAATGGTTTGTACAAGATTAAAGCTTATCGCTTTAACTTTCTGAATCCGTATACTGTCTTTATACATGTATGATGAAAGGTTATAATGCCCACTGCTCAGAAACAATAATTTTGGGGCAAAAAAACAAAGGAGAATAACAAATGAAGCATTTAAAATGTCTATTTTCTCTAAATAACATATGCAAAATAACAAAGTTGTACAGAGTTTTTCCCCTTTGATTTTTAAGACCTGAGAGTATTATATCTGTACTCAGGGCATCATTACCTTTTAGAAAATACAGCTAAAATTTGAGGGTATATACACTACCTCTGGTGCGTTTGACGTCAGGGGTCCTGATGCTGCGGCTGACTCATCAACATCCTCAGACGGGTTTTTCCTATCCCCAGATCCCTTTGAACCTGACCCTTGACCTTCTGAATCGGCCTCCATGCCTGACTGGTTTTGATCTAACGCACTTTCTACTAACGGAAGTCGTGACTCTGAATCATCTTCGTTCACTGCCTGGCTATCGGAATCACCACTGGACCTTTCAATGTCCTTGTGACGCCTTTTCTTCAGTAACTTCTTGTGTTTTTTACGTGATGCAGCTTCTAACCTGAGATAGAATCAACAAATTTTTTTAACCATTTATCAGGTTGGAGAAAACTTCAAATCAAGCTGATATAGCTTGATCAGGCTATAATAGAGTCCCATTGAAATTTTGGTGAGTCCAAATATATCGAAATGTAGTGCTGATTGATGAATCCATTAATAACATAAGTACAATTGGTATATCTTACATGTATACGATGGTAAAAAACTGGTATTTATTCCATTGTGCTAAAAAAATGATGCATAAAGTTTGGCTGAATTTCATACACAAAATTCATTTTAAAAATTGTTTTACTGACAAAGAGGCCTTCAATTTTAAGAATGATGCTCTGTTTAATCATGTTAAATTCATTGTTTAATTTCATGAATTTAATTTTTCAAGGAAACCTCATTAAGGTATATATTTTTGAAAAGATCTTTCCCAGACGGTCATTTTGAAATTCATTTCAATAAAATTGGCAAAAAGAATTTTGATGACCAAAAAAATTAAATTGTGTGTAAATTTATTTCCAGGCATTAAAATTTAAATTCGAGTATTGTTGTCATGCTTGGTATCAAATGCATTAAAATGAAGTCCTGCAGATGAAAATGAAAAGAAAATGCAAAAAAAAAAATGTTGGCACATCAACACGATCAAAGGTTACCATTCGTTGCAGAATATCAGTATTTGGGCTTGGACGATACTCTGATTCATCGCGATATTTTCTTTTCATGATCCAAGTATCGATACACCCCCACAATACCTAAATTAAGATAATTACAAAACCATTGTGCTTGAACTTTCTGTATTTTCAAGTACTCAAGTTTAAATCAAACTTTCTTCAGTCTACACATAGATATAAATACTACCAAATAGCTTTTTGAGAAGGTTTTATTTATTAACTTAGTATCACGATTAGGGCTGAGCGGTTTTATCGCGGTACCGGTATATTGCGATACGAGGCTTCGCAATACGTACCACAATATTTGTTTTCAAAAACCGGTTTTTGACGATATTATTTTATCTCCATATTTTTATGTTGTTTCTTTGAAAATTATGGGCGAAAGCGAACAGTTCTACCATTTTTTGACTAGCCACTTTTAAAGATGACGAAGTGACCTTTCTATGCTACACAGCAAAATAGATTTCAAGAAATAGCTATAATAACGTTTCTTCGACCTTCAAAAAAGTTCGTCGACACACTGCACATTGGTATACTAATTTGCAAGAAAGACTTCATCATCATAATAATTAGCTCGATTCTTATACAAATGTATATTGTGTTTATAACTTATATATTGAGTTATGATTGTTTAAACGTACAACACCGTGGTGTCATTTTAAGTTTCCTAGTGACTTTTTGCACTGTCTGTCCGCAAGTGTCCGTCAATATCCCAGCAGAATCATCACATTGATACATGTAGCTTAAAACAACTGGATGAACTTTTTTCAACCGTATATTCATGCATGTATGATTGACTTCGTATGTTATAGAAGGACTGTCAAATATATCACGAAGACATTTTCAGATTTAAAAATAAATTTTTGAAAGGAAAATTGAGGTAGGAAAAATAGCCATAAGGACTTTTGATGTTATAAAAATATTGCAATATATCGCAATATTTTTCCAAATATCGCAATACACATTTGACCCGCGATACTCAGCCCTAATCACGATATGTATCGTATCGGATATCAGGTATCATGATAGGTATCGGATCGGCTAGGTGCAGTATCGTCCCAGCCCTAATAAGTTACCACTGGCAGGTACGGGATTGCTCCAGAAATGGCTATAATAGCTAAATATGGCTATAATAAATAAAAAGAATAAATGGCTATATTTGAGAAATAATTTTAAGTACTAAAAAATAAAATTTTTGAATTTTTTTTTCAAACTCAAAATCACAAATCTTTATGACCATCTTATCAAAGTTTACAAAAGAAGTTGGTATGCAAAACTTACAATTTTCAAGTTTTGACCAGGATAAGTAGCAATGCCAGGTGATTTTTCAAAGTTCAGAAATATGTTTTAAAACATAAATCATTAGATAGAGCTCATTGCAAGCTTTCTGAAACAGTTTTCCTTTTTAAGATATCTTCATTAGAAAAAAAGTTATGAAATTTTGAAGTTCGAAAATTTGGGGTGAATTTCGGAAAAATTTCTTCCTATTATTGCCTTATACAGCAATGCCAGCTCGCGGAACCGAAAAACGAAGAAATTTTGATAATTTTTGTCGTAAATAATTCAATTTTCAAGATATCAATACCAAACTTGGTACATTAATGTAAAATGGTGTGCTGAATTCATTTCTGATGTTAGATTTTGTCTTAGATGTATAGTTACAGCATGAAATGAAGATTTATGTCCCATTTGTGGTACTTTTTTGTCCTTTCTCGATGGTACGCTTTGTATTGTCACAAACATGAAGAATTCTTTCAACATTCTTTGTGTACTTCATTTTATTCAATTTCATGTGAATAAATAATTCAATTTCATGTGAATAAATAAGACATTGTTACAACACATATATTAATAAATATAGTTATTAGTCAATAAATAATACGAATTATCTTCAAGATATCACATCAACCTGATCAATTTCAGCATTAATATCATAATCCATAATGCTATGCACTGCTTTGAGAAATGCACATAATGTAATTTAAACTTTGATATACATATAGATATATATATTACAAAGATATAATCTTTTAAAGCATCTAAGGATATACTATGATATAGACATTTTTTGTTCATTTAGAAGATTTTAAATTTTTAATAACTAAAATTTCATTAACATATGTCCTTAAAGACTTATTATGCAACATTTTCAAGAAATTTCAATCAAATAGCACTATGTACATGTTACTATCAAAAGCATATACTTAAGTACACACTACAAAGGTCAACAATCTGTTAGATTGAGTTAAAAACTACTTCAGAAATAAACTTCACTGAATTTCTCATAAATTGACCTTAGTTCTACAAAGCTTGGAATGAACCACTGTCTACCGGAACTCTGGCACTCAACGGCAACATCATCTTTCAAAACGAACTCGATGTTAACTTGCTGTATGTCATCACGTGTAGGCCATCTAAAATAGCCTTCTTGGTGGCACGGTTGCATGAACTTTACTCTGGCATTTTCTTCGTCAGTCTTACTAAGAATAATTCCTGGATACCAATTGTCCTGATATGCCACTGCCACATAGTTGTTCTCTTTAAAACACATGTTTTCAGTCACTACATCAAATTCCTGACTAAGCTCTCTTTCATCGTCTCTACATCTTTGACTGTCTCGTTCATCGTGGTTACTGCTATTCTTCCTTTTCTTTCGTTTTTTCGGTTCAGCTGTCATTTCCCGGTGAATTTCTCGCAAAACATTCCTTTCACTCTCTGTATGTATACTTCGCAATATCTTTCCTTCCTTCCTTGCAGTTTTCATGACAGCAGTCCGAGAAGTATTATCCATCCCTTCTACCCATTTCATTAGACCAGTTCTGTTCCTTTTCAAAAGCTGTATACTTGAGTGGTGATGTAACGACGAGTGAGGCCTACGTCTCTGGCTGCTGTCGAGATCACCAAAATGATGCTCACAACCTAAATTTGTCACATGCGAAAAGGAAGTGCGCTTCATCTCTTCTTCAGTTGGTTGACAACTGTACTTTCCGCCTTCAAGGAAGTCACTTAATTGTTTGTTCACTGTGTTTGACATAGCATTACAAATAATTTTGATCGCGGTAAACAGCACATCTCTGTGATCTTCTGGGACTGTATATAATTCCTTAAGCATCTCTTTGTGTGGAACGTTGGTAAATCCAAAGGTATCCAATGTCATCCATTGTTCATCCATGATCAAAATATGTGCAGGATCCTCAGAACATTTCTTGAGATATGTAGAAAGGTCCTGGATGTATGGGTACAGCTTTAAATATGAAAATTTCCCCGGATGTGACCATGTTCCAGTAGGGACCAGTCACCTTTAGATACACAAGTCCAAAGCTCTGTAGTAAAATCCCTACTAATGGGCACTCTAGGTCAGCTTTCACGGACTGAAGTTTCTTGTTCGGTTTCTCAACTGAATGTAGTACTTGTAGAAAGTCTTTCTTGTGAACAAACACTTCTGCTGCTGTCTGGAACAAGGCGTTGAAGCGATTGTCTTTGTAGTTTCCAATCGTTGATTTTGTCCCAGTTGATTTGCAATGGGCTTCCCATGAATCTCGTAAACCAAGATGATCGCCTACAGGACCAAATGTATCAGAAGTAGTGCGAACGACACGTTCCACAACGGCCTCAGTGCTTCTCCAAAACTTAAACATCGGGAGCTTGTCTCTCCCTAATGGCCCATGATCCTGTGTCAATCCCTTCTCAAAGATCTTAATATCTTTGCTAGAGTACTGATGGAAGCCAAGTAATACATGGGCCATACAGTGGAAACTATGCACCATGTCTGTAACATCATTTCCTCTGAATTCCCTGATGATTCCATCCCTCCATTCTGCCAATAACTTAGTCGCAAGCTTCTCATTTGCTGCTCTATCGCTCATCGCAAACGCCAGTCTCTCTAGAGCTCTCACAACATAATCTTGGTTTTCGTTTGGTGTTGAACGGTTGTCACTTCCAGTAGCTGAGATTGTGTTAGTCTTTGACGTATTTACTTTTGCAAGTTCCTCCAAGTGCTCTTTCGTAACTTTGTTTATTGTCTTTGCATCCTCATGCGCGACACGGGTGAATCCAAGACTTATTATCTCTCCGTTTGAAAGTGTGATTGATGTGTCAAGTAATTTCTTCTTCTGTCGTGAAGTTCCGTCTCTATTCAAACCCCAGTGT